>CM070061.1:3479542-4888064 GCA_036320875.1 Cotoneaster glaucophyllus
AATCATTGCGCCTATATCCCCCGGTTAGTGTGGTATCAAGGGAGGCTTTCAAGGACATGAAGTTCGGGGACATTCATGTTCCAAAGGGTATCAATGTTTGGACAATGATGATAACATTGCACACTGATCCGAAACTATGGGGACCAGATTCGTATGCGTTCAACCCCAATAGGTTTGCGAATGGAATCACAGGCGCTTGCAAGCTTCCACACTTGTACATGCCATTCGGAGTTGGTCCTCGAGTGTGTCTTGGACAGTACTTTGCCATGGTTGAACTCAAGATTCTGATAGCTCTCATAGTATCCAACTTCTCCTTCTCACTGTCTCCCAAGTACCGCCATGCGCCTACTCTTAGATTGGTCGTAGAACCGGAACATGGTGTTGATCTCTTGGTGAAGAAGTTATGACCTCTTGGTGAAGAAGTTATGACAAGGACAAGCTAAAATTGTGCTGAAGAATAAGAGAGGTTGATTGGGTTCCCTCATATCTAGAGTTTAGCTTGTTCACTTGTAAGCTTTTTATTGATATCGCTGGTTCCAATTGGGCTTGTTTATTTGCACTGCTTGTAACTATATACTGAAATTTTCATAATAACATGTTCGTTTTTCTTCCATCCCCCGTCAATTTAAAATAGCTATATTGGTCGTCAATTCCATTAATTCAACTCTAAACTCTAGATCCAACTAGAAAAATTGCCTGCTGTAGGGTTTTGAAACTGCAATACAAGACAGACATGAATCATTTTGACGTAAAGGAGCCAACTTTCTCCCTCCAGTGATCCAAATTCCCGAAATTCCCAAACATAGTAAATCCATTAGCAATTTGTTGATGTTTCTTTGTTCTATTTAGTCTAAAGATTGAAATATATAAGGATGTACATATATATGGAATAAAGAAGTGGTTCAACCATGAGCAATGGAGTAAAGATTGTGTTTTGTGTGTGATTATATGAGAATTTTAATTCAATTTTAGGATTGTCATTGTTTTTCCTGGTAATTCAGGAGGTAGTTAAGTTATTTGAATCTGTGGAAGTATCGATACGAACTGAAATGGAAAACAACAAAAAAAAACATAGAATTGAGTGCTCCCAGAGAATCAGCTTGCATATAAGGCCAGAAAGTATGAACAAGAGTGCTAGGTTCCCTAATGTACTGAGACAGTTGGGTGGCTGCATGCGAAAGGCACGAGCATATAACGGGTTGGACGGCAAATTAATCTGTCTACAACCTAACGACATAGCCAATAGTGCCTAAAAAACTACACAGTGTGCAGAGTCTGCAAACTTGTTTTAAAAATTGGCAAACAAATCAAAGGCATAAAAAATTTAGAAGAAGTAAGGTATTTGATTTAAAATCACAATAAACATAACCTGAATTACATCACTACAAACACAAACAAAAGTAAATGAAATATTCCCCATTTGGTGGCTAAGAAAATCAAAGTGAAGAACTTTTTGTCCCTTAAGAAATTACACACAAAAATACAACCAAAAATTACAATTCCCACGAATCCAACAACAAATCAAGAAACCCGTTGACCCCATTTTCCTTCCCAAATTTTCCAGGCGACCAAACAGACCCCAACCCAACCCTAATCCCCAAATTTCTCAATCAAACACCACTCAATCACCCATCAAAAACCAAAGAAATTCAAGAGAACGAAGAATGCAACAGTTTGTTTCTTATCAAAATAGATCCCACTTAAGAACTTATATGCACTAAATTTGAATACTAATTAGGAGGTAAACCCACAAATTTCTAATCAAAAAATTCCTAATCAATCAAGTTACCAACGTCCTAAATTCCTAATCACAAAAAATCACACTGATCAAATTAAAACCCCGAATTAAAACGCACATAATTATAAAACTATATTAAAAATGAATATTTCATCACTTTGGTATAGCAGCGTAAAGCCTCATTAAAAAGAGAAAAAGAGAAAATACAGAGAGATAGAATCCAGCAGCATAATCAATCAAGTTGATGCATATTTCAATTGACCCTCATTTAAAAACAGAAAAATACAGCAGCATAAAGTATAACATAAGCTTGGAAATGGAAAAGGAACATGCAATTAGGTTTCTTCAGAAGCAAAAAGCTATTAAGAACCCAGAGAGAGAAAATACAATCTACCAATCCCTAATTTATAAGCACATAGGCCAAACAGTAAAATAACAAATGAAAAAAAAATTCTTACATTTTTAATCACATCCAACAGTAAAAGTCAGCCCTTCCAGTGTAGGATTGTTTTCAGTTGCAACAACATAGATTACCACATAAAAACTATGTTTTGTTAAATGATTTATAAATGCAAAAACTATGTTTTTTTATTTTTATTTTTTTGGAAACTATGCAAAAACTATGTTTGGTTAAACATTTTAAAACACAAAACGTAAGACAATCAATTAGAAAAAGTAACTGAACAAAAGAAGATACATATGGAGATTTGTATGATGAAATAGAAAATGGTTGCATTTCCCTGGGAAATTTGGAAAAATAGCCAAATTTTGGACCATGAATTGAATTTTAGCCAACCATTTTAACTTTTCATCATTCTAACCAAAATTTGACATGAAAATATTACTATACCCTTGTTAACTAAAATAATTACAAAAATATATCTTCTCAATCCATTCATTTTGCAGTCTTTTCGACTCTATCCAGCAAAATAGTCAACACTGCTCCCGCGCGCATCGATTTTGTTTTTTTCAAAATAAATACACAAAACCCTAAAACTTTCGATGAGATCTACTACACATTTTGCATATTTTCTCGAGAAAAACTGTACACTTTATGTTTGGTGGATTACTATTGAAAATTTAATTCTAGAGCTTTATGAAATTTTGTTAAATATATTGTTCTTCCTTCAATTTTAGCTTCAGATATATGTTTTATTTTTTATAATGATATTGATTCAAATTATGAATATTTTTAAGATTTGGGGTCAAGCAATGGGCAATCCCGATTGCCCGGCGGAGAAGGCAATGGTTCCCATAAATAAACACATCGCGCCGGAGGGTTATTGAATAACCCCGAATGATGCAGACGTGACTTCGCTGGAACAGACAATTGATGAAGATGACGAAGTTGCTTGTTCTGTAAACTTGACAAACATGAATGTAGTTATGTAATTATTTTGGTTAAAAAAGGGTATTGAAGTATTTTCAAGTTAAATTTTGGTTAGAATTATGATATAATTTTTTTTTTTTACTCGAGCGATAGCGTTAGTAAGTTAGATGTTAGATTAGCCACCGACGGGGTTCAAACCCACGCCGTCATGAAAGGGCACAACACATTTTCACCACCACTGTGGTAAAGGGCCACTTGCTTGGTTAGAATTATGAAATTTATAATAGTTGGTTAAAATTCTATTCATGGTCCAAATTTTGGCTGTTTTTCCAAATTTCCCCATTTCCTTTAGGGTCAAGTGCCAATTTAGTTTCTGAACTATCATCTCAGTGAAAATTAGAACCCTGAATTTTATTTTTGATGTAATAAGTCCCTAAATTCATTAAAAATTGCTAATTTCATCCCTACTATTCTATTCAAAGCTATTTTATCCAATATTTCGTCAACTTAAGTCACTTTACACACTTTAGAGTGTAATACCGTCATTTTCTCGCCTATAAGCCCTTAATATTTCATATAGGTTGCGAATCTAAGGTCAAATTTACCCTCCAAAGTTAACTCCATACACTATTTCTTTATAAAAAAATTACCAATTACCCTCCAATGTGTCTCACATGCAAGTAACGTGACTTAAATTGACGGAAAATTGAATATAGTAGCTTCAAATCTAATATTAGGGATGTAATTGGCAGATTTTTATAATTCAATGACTAATTTTTCTAAAAAAAATAGTTTAGGGACCTAATTTTCACTCAGGTAATAATTTAATAACTAAATTGACAGTTCACCATTTTCTTTAACAATAGAAGACACACGAGATTCGGTTGATGAAATCAGATAGAGATTTAGGTTCGAGGAAAAACTACATACCCCGCTGCAAAGTGATACACTTTACTACCCTCTATTTGTGTTATACCACAAACCAAAGCATTAAGATATTCCAACTCACCAGCCCCAACATGAACAAAAACCAAATCATACTGGCTCGACTCCGCTGTCTTCCCTTCTTGAAAACCAAGCAGCTTAAGTAACTCGGATGCCCCAAAATCAACTAGTTGTTTGAGAGGGTTTCTAAAAATACTTAAAAATACTTGCAAGAGAACAAGGTTGTTGTAGTATAAACGACTCAAGTAATGTCGTTTTCCGCAGGGATTATTTAAAACAATTAATGCAAAACCAAAATCTTAGTTAATTATTTGAAACAAATATTGGAAAAGGTTGATTTTGAATTTAAAAGTAATAAAAACGAATTTTAAATAAAAGTAATTTAGGAAAAACAACTACTAACCAATTAAAAAGGAAACAAATAAAAGAGAAAAGGTTTTGAGAAACAAATTTGGAAAAACACTAGGGTTCCACCATCCCCTTAACAATCCTATGTAGATTTACCAATTACGTATGAATTATCCATGCAACTTTGACGGTTAGGTTTTCCTTATGCATGTTCTACTTGTGGCATTCAAGCTAGAACGTATATCAAACATGCAATCCGTCTGTGGCATTCAGATCAAATATAAACATGCATGATTGCTTTGTGAAAACCTTTTGAAAAACCATGCAATACCCAATTCCCCGGTGGCATTCCGACCAAATTGCATCTAATTACTTATCTAAACATCCTAATGGTCGCGAATTATTAAGACACAAAGACAGTTTAAAGCACAGTGATTAATAATTCAAAGCATACATGCATAATATCATAAGCAATTAAATAAAAACTAAATATTCATGCTAAGGCTCAAGGCTTTGCCCTAGCAAAAGAAAATTAGCTACGCATACTCATAGTTAAAATCAAAACAATTGTATTAAACTAGAAAAAGAATGAAAACACCTTGTAGAGTAAAATATGAAAGTCTCTAAGCTTTGCCCAAAGTCTTCTCCCAATCTTGCGTATGTCCTCCTTAGGGATGGCCAAAAAGGCTTATTTTTACTACTCTAAATAAAATCCTCCTAGTAGAAGGTCTTAGAATAAGACTAGGAAACCTAATAAATTGAAATAAAATAGGAAACATAATCTAAATTGACTTGGTAAATTCACCTAAAAATCTGCACAGCCACGTTTTGGACCTACATCAGCCCCAAAACTGGCCCAAAATAGCTGGATTTAAAGTTTGAACTATTCTGAACACTTCTCCAGAAGACCACGAACCCATCCGAGGTCATCTTGGACTCCAAAAACGCAGTTTAAGCCCAAAAATGTCATTTTTCAGCAACGTGCACTGCTCATTTAATTAATCACCAGAAAATAATCGCTTGGTAGAAAAATCCCAAATTTTTATACAAACAAGCCAAGAGACACACAAACGTCCTCCAATTTGAATTACTCCAAAATTCATCCGTTTGGTCACGTTTTTCTCTAGAGGAAATCGAATATCCTATATTGAACCAAATTATATTAAGAATAAGGTAAAATATATAATATAATATTGACTCATCATTGTTGCATCGCCTGGACTGTTTTTATGAAAACCATCAATTGTGAACACGCTGAAACTAAGTTTGGTATCAAAGGATTTCAAACTTGAATTGTTTGTAAATACAGCAGCTTTCATCCCCATGAACCTCAAGCGTTATAAAAAAAAACACAACTTATTAACTATTTGACATTGATATGTTTTCATAGAAATTCCTTCTGTAAGCATCCTACAAAAACTCTACTGCATTAGCGCAATCATTTCAGGCAAATATATATTATAGTTAATCCAAAAAGAAGAAATAATCACAAAGATTCTTAACAAATTAGCCATCAAGAGAAGGTCACGCATAAAACAAAAGAGCGAAACTCGAAAGTATACACGATATAGAAAATGAAGATCAAATTACCTATGAGCTCCTTCAGCACAAAAACCAAGCAACCTCACTAGATTCTTACGGCGAACACGGCCAATCACTTCCACTTTGACCTTAAACTCCTTCTCGGCTTGTCCCCTGAACGAAGCAAAGTAAAATCATCATCATGCTGTCTCACGCCAAATTCCCCACTACAAAGCTCATGCAGCAGTTAGAACAAAAATATTATATCAGCCCCCAATCCATGAAAAATCTAAATTTAACTAACACCCCAAACAACTTTTAGGAACAAGAATCATCAAATGTCTTATAAAATGTGTTGCAGTTAATCAGCCTCAATTGCTTAATTAAATACAATGAATTTGAAAATTTTGACGTTTCAATCAACAATATATGTACAACGAACTTTTATAAATAGCCAATTCCCCCCTGACGCTAGATTTTAAAAAATTTCATCCAATTTTTTACCCATTTTGATCATGCGGATAACATATGACAATTGTATAGGGACAAAAAGAATGGAAAATTGGCTGGAAGAAAATTGAATGAAAAATTTAAAATCTAATGCTAGAGGGAATTGGCTATTTATAAAATTTTAGGAGGATAATCGGCTAAAGTTAAAGTTTAGGGGGAAATTGGCTAACTATAAAAGTTCAAGGGTAATTGGTTAAAATTAAAGCTCAGGGGAAAAATTGGCACCTCAATACAAGTTTAGGAGGCAAACCGACAAATAGCTCAGAAAAAAGAACTTGCGGGCAGCAAAGCTGCACAGCAGCAATGGAACCCAGAAAATACAGATGAACTTCATCACTTCCGACGGGACCAGAGGGCCCCACTACTCCTGGGCTTGATTTCCGACGAGGGGAGGGGCGGCCGCCCCTATGTAGCTTCACTCATTCTGAATTGAGGTTGTGAGTATGCCCTAATGTTGGTGGTGAGAGCAACCAATCTTTCACTAAATTTTTTCAAATAAAAAATATTCAAAAGTTTAGATGGAAATTTGATAAAAGAACGAGCTTGGGGTTCTGCTCTTTAGATTTTACTTTGTTCTCTTGCTTTAAGCCTGTATTACCATGGTTGTTCCAATTCCGTTTACGCTTGTGCATAATTTATGTTTTAAGCCTACGACAGTTTTCTCGTTGGATGTTTATCCTACTAGCCAGGGTTTTAGTGCTTTAGCTAGGGTTTAGGACTCCACCAAGAGAGGCTACAGGAGTTCTAAAACCATATGGATTTGAAGTCTTGTTAGACGGCATCAAGAAAGATTTGGGAAGTTTATTATCGACAGGACTCTAGCTAGGACCTCCAACGTGTATAAATATACAAGGGCCTCTCTGCACATGCTAACACACGAAAGGCTTTCTATTCTCCATCCACCTTGGTGCTTAAGCAATCTTTTCTCGTGATCAGTGGCTGCTCCAGGTTTGTCAATTTATCATTAGTGTTTTAATTAAATATTAGATTGCCACTTAGTGCTACGGTTTACTGGTATTCCTCTTCATTTGTAAGTGAGAGTTCTTAGATTCGATTATTGCGAATTTGAACCATTTGGTAGTCCATCGTGAGGCTAAGCTCAACCCATCCCCTTAGTGTAGATAAAATCGTTCGTTAAGAATTAATTATTAGATTAAGTATATTAGTTTAACATCCCTATGAATTACATGTTGGCAATTAGTATTATTATTATTATTGTTATTTTATTTGTTTTCTTGTGGGCCAAGGATTAGGATTCCTTACCGGTTAAGTTTATGATTTCTCACTCGTTAGGTATTAGGGTTTGCTTTAGTTTTCTCTATAAATAAGTACCTTGTAACTCGTAGAATAATAAGTCATGGCAAGATGTAGTCATCTCGGCATATTTATAGTCTTTGTTTTCTTGGTAATAAAGTAATATTCGTAGTATTATAATCAATTTGTTTGTTGTTTGTCTGTTGTTTAACGTTACACAATCACGCAGTTCTCATATGATGTATTCTAAATTGAGGATAAAGACAAAACCAAATGAACACAATTCCACTAGTAGATTTCCTATCCAACATATGCATTCCCACAGGTAAATATATAAATAAATTAAAACGAATCTTGCAATTTAAATAATGTTTCTTATGCTACTTAGTACTACCTCTTCACTTGTAAATTAGAGGTCTTAGATCCGATTCTCACCAAAGGCGAATTTGAACCTCATTATTACTAACCAATTATGAAGATAAGCCTTATCACTTAAAGGATTGGATTTTCGCCCAGAAGCGATTAATGCATGAGGAGATAACATATTTTTGAATCCATGATTTAGCTTTCATTTAAGGGTTTCGACCCCTTCCCTTAATCTATATAATATCGTTTGTTCAAAAAACAAAAAAGACTAAAAACTGGAACAATAATACAAGAATATTCATCAATGTTAGAATACCAAAAAAAGGAACACCTTTTAGGATTGAGAAATCTTGAGAAATTAAACATTATTGCAGTCATATTTAGAATAGGAATGTGATTGTGTAAATCTTAAAGAATATGAGAATGTATCTTATATTTCTATTAGGAGTAGATTACGAGGTGAATCAAACACACCTCACAATTAAATCACTCTCTCTTCTCTCTAAGCACAGCCGGCCCCCTCTCTCTCTCTAAACCCTAGATCGTTCAATCAAATAGGCCTACAACAAACATTAGATTTTTATAAAATTTACTTGGTTTATTATTAAGTGTTGATTAAGTTGCTTATTTCCTATTGGTGACACTGATTTATGATTAATTTACAAATCTTTGTGATTAATTTGTGCCTACTGCATTTATTTAAGGGAGTGTCCGCGGCACATAAAAACAGAATGCTCTAGAGATTTCAAAGTTACACGATCGGTCATCAGCGTATCAAAAAGTTATATGATCGGAAAGTTTCAAGGCAATGGCGAAGGACCTTAACATCTTTTCTATAGTTCATCTCAAGATCGGAGTAAAAGAGTTTTGTACAACGGTTGATACTCTAACTCGGCGTGAACCTAATTCAATGCTTGCTGCAATGTTTAGTGGACGTCATGTTGTCCATCAGGACCCGGAAACGGGATATGTTTTCATCGACAGGGATGGCAAACATTTTCGGCACATCCTTAACTGGTTAAGGGATGGAGTTGTTCCCCCGCCGGAAGAATTTTCCAAATATTCGGAACTTGTAAGAGAGGCGGAGTATTATCAACTACTTGGTCTAAGAGATGAAATACAGGCTTTTCTAAACAAGAGGAAGGATGATGAACAAAACACTGAAAAGTTGGGTGCTGAACTAACGCGCATTGATATCATCAAATCATGTATAAAATCAAATGAGAGAATCCGGCTTCGAGGCGTTAACCTCTCCGGCCTTAACCTTTCGAACTTGGACTTGACAAACATTGACTTCAGTTATGCATGTCTGAGAAATGTGTGTTTCAAGGGTTGTGATCTTCGAGGTGCAAACTTTAATCACGCGGATGCTGAGGGTGCCGTCTTTCAACATGCTAGTCTGCAAAGTTCTGAATTTATTGGGGCGAATCTCCGAAACGCTTTATTTGTTGGTGCTAACCTTTACAACGCAAATTTGATATCTGCAGAGCTCCATGGTGCTGATCTTACAAATGCAAATTTAGAGGCCGCCAGTCCAATACATATTTTAAGGATGCAAATCTTGAAGGAGCTTGTGGAGAAAATGTGAATTGACAACATTTCGAGGATGCACAATTTTCTGGTGCTATTCTTTGACGGGTTTAAATTTTCTTGCTCCTCTCATTAGGCTTTTTTTTCTTTACCTATATATGTCTCGTTGGAGCTACAAACCTAAATTCTGTATGAACTTTTATTCAGCCCTTTGGATTGAGTACGCCGATTAAGGGGTGTAATCAATTAGAATTTTAAGGAATTTTAATTCTTTTAATGAATTTAGGGGTAATCAATCAGGATTTTAAGTTATTCTCTAAAATTCAATGTGTATTCAATCAGGATTTTAAGATAGTTTATTAAAATCCTTAGAAATCCGAATATATTCAATTAAAATTTTAAAGAAGTTTATAACATTCCATATATATTCAATTAGAATTTGATTTTAAGGAATTTTAAAAAGTTGAGGAATTTGAGGGAATTTGTAGTGTATTTTAAACATCCACAAATCTCACATCTCTCGATAAGATTTCGATGGAATTGAATCAAAATTCTACCTGAAATCTTTATAAATCAATTAGACTCCATAAAAATCCATAGATTTATAAATCCGTTGAAATCTCTCAAATTTCCAATTGAATACATCCCAATAACTGCTAGAAGTGACACAGGTCGTTATTTGCATGAACTTGTAACACCACGTCATCGTACAAAGTGAGAGGTGACACTAGTTTCACTCAGCTATATCTATTAGAGACAAAGGTGCAGTTTAACCATATCGTTTATAACCTTATGAGAGAACTTGGCCGCCTATAATTTAGTTTTGTTCACTTGTTCCAATTCCGTTTAGGATTTGATCGTATATGTTATAGGGTGCCTTCGATCTGTATTCTGTTCATGAACCCTTTCACGTTTTCATAAACAGACTGTAGAATTCTTACATAGAAAGAGAAAGTTACGAACATGGAGAAGAAAGCATCATCTTCATTTATCGGGGCAAGTCTCCGTTTAGGCATAATTCAATACTTGCTGCAATGCTGCAATGCTGCAACGTTTAGTGGACGTCGTGTTGTCTTGTCCATCAGGACCCTGAAAAGGTATGGTTTCATTCGAAGGGATGGCATGCTTGTTTCTCTAAACAAGATGGAGAAGGATGATCAAAACACTGAAAAGTTGGAATTTATGCGCTTTGATATCATCGAGTCATGTATCAATCAAATGGGAGAATCCGGCTTCGAGGCGTTTACCTCTCTGGCCTTCACCTTTCGAAACTGGACTTGGCAAACGCTGACTTCAGTTTTGCGTGTCTGAGAAATGTTTGTTTCTCAGGGTGTGATCTCGAGGTGCATAATTCAGTTATGTAGACTCTGAGGGTGAGGGTGCAGTCTTTGAAGATGCTTTGCGAAGGTTGTGAATTTGGCGGTGCATATCTCCATGACGCTTTATTGGTTGATCTGCTAACCTTTACAACGCATATTTGATACCTTAACCAACTGATACCTAAAGCCTAAAGAGTAACAGATGTGACGTTAAATAAAGTAGGTCTACCTTTTGGGTATACAAGAGAGGATCCTCTCCGAAGCAAAGCCTCGGATCCTCTTGACCCACTAACATGGACCGTTAGATTTTGATCCAACGGCTACAAACAGGGGCACATTTAAAAGTTATAAGAATTGTAGCCATTTGATCAAAATCCAACGGCCCATGTGATCCCGAGGCTTTGCCTCGGAGAGGATCCAATTCCTACAAGAGAGACCTAAAATAAATTTACAAACTAATTGATGTGTCACCAATATGAAATAAGTACGGTAATCAACGCTTAAGTAATAATTCAATTATCAACAACCATATCATTTGGTTTGCAGATTTGGATTAAAAAATTTGGTCTCCTTAACATTATCCATACTTTTTTATGCATTGAGTTTGAATTCCTTATCACCTCACCCACCCCCTCCCACAACCGATAACAACTTAATACATTAACATGTGGAGCAAAAAAATTCAGTGATAATGTATTACTGGATAGGAGACGCTACATGTTAATAAATTGATTTCATGTAAGTCATTCTCCCCCCACCCTCTAGGGTATTCATTCCACTTTGTGAGGAGATTATATTTTACACAGTTTATCTAGATTTTGAGAAAATTTTGAAAATGTGCGTACATGGAGAAACACACTCGTCTAGCCAAACTTTACAAAGCCCAAATATGAGGTAACAGAGTATCATTCAATGCTACTAATATTTTAACTATTAAATTTGATTTTTACCATCATATCAACTTTTTATTTTAAGTCCGAGTCATTTTTTGTATCATCAATTACCAAATCTTCATAGATGGGACGGAATGCTCCGCAATGTAAACGACCTGCCGTATGCTTCAGATACACACCAAAAAAAGCGAGGGACTCTGGACCGCCGGATTGGTAATGTCGTTTGACTTACTGAACGCAAACAGTCCATAACTCTGCAACTCAGTGCTTCTCCCTCCCAAATTCCCAGCAAATTCCCGATCTTCTCCATGAAATTACTCAATTAATTAAAATTAAGAGAGAGAGAGAGAGAGAGAGAGAGAGAGATGGAAGCGGTGGCGGAGGGGCTGTGGGCGCTGGCGGACCACCAGGAGCAGAAAGGGGAGATCGGGAAGGCGGTGAAGTGCCTGGAAGCCATATGCCAAAGCGACGTGTCGTTTTTCCCCATCGTCGAAGTCAAAACGCGCCTCCGTATCGCCACCCTGCTCCTGAAGCATTCGCACAACGTCAACCACGCCAAGTCGCACCTCGAGCGAGCTCAACTGCTCCTCAAGTCCATCCCTTCCTGCTTCGACCTCAAGTGCCGCGCCTACAGCCTCCTCAGCCAGTGCTACCACCTCGTCGGCGCCATTCCGCCGCAGAAGCAGATCCTCCACAAAGCCCTCGAGCTTTCCGCTTCCGCCGGCCACGAGTATGTAGTAGCAGTGCCAGTAGCCTTCAATTTCCCTACTTTTAATGCTTAATTTTCCGACCCCTTTTGATACCCATTTCGTTTTTAGTTTTTGACGTTTCGTTTCTGTAATTGTTGTTTTTATTCAAGTATTTGGAACTTAAAATCTCATATTGGTGGTGTTGTGATTGGTGTTGTTGTTGAAGAATTACGGTCAAGCTATGGTCTTGCAACTTCAATTCTCAGCTTGCAAATGCTCTGATCATCGAAGGGGATTACCGGAGTTCTATCTCCGCCTTGGAGGCCGGTTTTGTTTGCGCTGCTGAAATATATTATCCCGAGTTACAGGTAAACGAAACTGTCTGGCAAGATAACATTACTTGTAGGTTAATTTCATGGCTTAATTTACTCATTTTGGATTTAGATGTTCTTTGCAACTTCTATCCTTCATGTACACCTAATGCAATGGGATGATGAGAGTACCGTTGAGCGAGCTGTTACCAAATGCAATGAAGTGTGGGAGTCCTTAGACCCGCAGAAAGTATGTTTCCATGTTGCCGTCTTAATAGTTTTCTACATTGCTTATTCTAATTCATACTTTCCGTAATGCTGATAATGGTTGCTTGTTTTACTTTTACCTCGTTCTTGCTTGGTTACACCCATAAAGAGGCAACAATGCCTTGGTTTACTCTTCTATAATGAACTGCTGCACATATTTTATCGACTCCGGATATGTGACTACAAGAATGCTGGAGCACATGTAGAAAGATTGGATGCTGCTATGAAGGCTGATTTGCAGCAAATGCAGCATGTGCAGCAGCTGGGAAGGGAACTCGATGCTGTAAATCAGAGTCTTTCCCGGTTTGATCTACACCACAGGGAGAGGTCAGCATTGTCTGAAAAACAGGCTCGGCTTCAACACCAGCTCTCTAGTCTTTCAACATGGAGTTCAACTGCCCCGGGGTCCCTGGAACCAGCGTATTTTGGAAATATGAAACGAACATATGGAGATAAGCTTGAGCTAGCACCGCCTCCTCTTGATGGGGAATGGCTACCAAAAAGTGCGGTTTATGCTCTTGTTGATCTTATGATGGTTGCGTTGAGTCGTCCAAAAGGAAATTTTAAGGACTGTGGAAAGCGTATACAATCCGGAATTCAAACTATCCAAGGTTTTCTTTTTACTCCTTTTATTTTTGTGGGAAGGGAGGGCGGGAGGGGGATTAACATGTCATTCTATGAGCCTCTGACTGAAGGTGATACACACTTTAACTTGGATTATTATGGTTTTATATTCCTTTCCTTTTTCTTTTCAGAGGAACTTGTGAAGCTTGGAATAACTGATGGTGTGAGAGGTAAGTTCACTTTGAGATGGTTATAATAACATGGTACTCGCTTTTATTTTTGTTTGAACATTGTTAAAGCAACCTTTCCTAAAATTTTCTGAGCAGAGGTGAATTTGCAACACTCTGCTATCTGGATGGCTGGTGTGTATTTGACGCTACTAATGCAGTTTCTTGAAAACAAAGTGGCTATGGAGTTGACGCGATCTGAATTTGTAGAAGCACAAGAGGTAAGTGCATGTCTCAAGACATACATGTGTATTCTTAATCTCAAGGTAACTGCATGTAATGAGTATAGTCAAATCAATATACTTGCACCGTGCAGGCATTGGTACAGATGAAAAATTGGTTTATGCGCTTCCCAACAATTTTACAGACATGTGAGAGCATCATCGAAATGCTCAGGGGGCAGTATGCTCATGCTGTTGGCTGTTATCATGAAGCAGCTTTCCATTACATTGAAGCTGCAAAGGTAAATATTTCTTGAATTTCAGTATCTGCCATATATCACTAGCCAAAAATTGAAGGTTTTATTGGTTTTACAATGAGAGAGCAATATGCTAATTTGTGTCCTCTACCATGTTTGTTAGATTTCTTTCTGTTTGGTAAAAGGTAAACAAAACAAATAAGACATATGGACGTAATTTCCCTTGGCATCTAAACTATGTGTTACATGTGTTGTGTATGAGCAGCTGACAGAGAGCAAATCAATGCAAGCTATCTGCCAAATTTATGCAGCTGTCTCCTACATCTGCATTGGTGATTCTGAATCATCTACACAGGTGAAAGGTTTTCTGTAATTTCCGTTCTGTTGCTTTTATATGTTTTTTAAATTTAGTATTTGATTGCACGTAGTTTTCATTTTTTTTTTCTTTGGATTTTCCCATTGCTGAATAGATGTTTGGATGCAGGCACTTGACTTGATTGGACCAGTTTACAGAATGATGGACTCATTTGTTGGAGTTCGAGAGAAAACCAGTGCTCTTTTCGCCTATGGTCTTTTATTGATGAAGCAACAAGATCTACAGGAAGCAAGGTACATTCAAGTCCTTTATCATCTTCTGCGGCTGGCATTTTAGATTTTAAACCGTTGTTTTAAAGTCGGAAAAGTTTTGAATTTGACTGCTGTGTGGAGATTAATCTGTCTAATCTGTTTCCTTAGTCATTTAGACCGAGTCCATTTTATCTCCTAAAGCATTTATACGAGTTTAACGTGTCATATTTATAATGTCATTGATGTTTCAATTGTTTCCATGTTAATATTGGATAATATTTTGAAGTGATGTATCAAATTTTCCTTCACCTCTATATATTGTTAATTAATTCACTCCTTGAAATGCTATCTAAGAAAAGTGCACCAATATCCTTCAAACTATGAAGTGATGAATATTTGCTGTCTAGCTGAACCCTGGTTTCTAGGAGACCCACAGGGATTAACCCTACAGATCCAACCATACGGACAAAGAGAAGAGCACAAACTACTACTGTGGAAACCAAGTCCTCCAGGCTCTGCTTTTTGCTTACTCTTTGTTTCAGTTCTTCTGTACATAAACTTATATATCCAGCTAATCGTGATAATGGATATGATACTTGAATTTTTTACAATATTGACTCTCTCCTAAATCTCATTTTGGTGCAGAAATCAACTTGCCAAAGGTTTGCAGTTGACACACACTCATTTGGGGAACCTTCAGCTCGTTTCACAGTATTTGACAATCCTTGGGAGTTTGGCACTAGCGCTTCATGATCCTGGACAGGCCAGAGAGATCTTGAGATCATCCTTAACATTGGCAAAGAAGCTTTCCGATATCCCAGCACAGATATCGGTGCTCTCTATTCTGACAGGTATATATGTTCCCTTTGGCTCATTATATAGAACGGACAATCTAGTTTTTTCTCCATTAGTGCAACAGAGAGCCCTGCCATTAGTAAAGCATGTCGGATTTCATCATTTAACTAACTCAATCGAGTAGATTTTAACTGGAATCTTCATTGGATTTATTCTGCTGATACATGCTATTTTTATGGTAGCTTTGTATCAAGAGTTAGGCGAAAAGGGACATGAATTGGAGAATCTTGAGTTCCAGAAGAAAAGGGCGGATGAACTGCAAAAGAGACTTGCAGATGCACATTCATCCATTCACCACATTGAACTAGTGAGGGCAACACATCTCAATGTTGCTTGACATGTCTGAACAATGATTTAATCTTTCAATACGGGGCACTCGCTGATTATTTCTCTTGTACATATAACTTGCAGATTGAACAAGTGAAGGTTGAAGTACAACAATTTCACGGGGTTGACATCAGTCGTGCAAACATGGGCCCCTCCATGAGTGACAGTCTTGACATTCCAGAATCTATTGGTCTATCTGCCCAGTTGCCTACTCATTCGTCATCAAGGCTAGTTGATTTAGACTCAGGACGACGTGGGAAGAGGAGAATTTAGATTCTGACTTGTACAGTTCGAAACATCCTCTATTTTTCCCTTCTTAGGGAAAATGGGAGACTGATAACTTAGAGGACATTGAAGTTGAGCACTTTGAAATCTATGTATAGTGTTGTGAAGTAGGTTAACTCCAGCGAGAGAGTAGCGTTACTATTGTTAGCACTGGTACGAGAAATGCTGTATATTTTTTGGCGAATATAATGTTATCGGGCAACGTTTACCATGTTTACATGATTCCTTGATCCTTGGGAAACATAGTTTATGTCATCAGTGCAATGCAATACAAATGCTTGTTTGGTTTCACTTTCATGTCATGCAGTAGACTGATTACATGGTCAAAATTGTATGTCGGATGAACGCGGATTGATTACAACGTTTGGATGAAACGATTATGTACACTTTGACATGTGATCGGGGAAAATGCAGCGCCGCTAAACAACGGCAATAGTGAAAACTCTTAGCGTATTTCTTGTTCCATGCATAAACAAAATGCAGCACTGCTAAACAACGGTAAGTGCAGGATGAGAGCGACTTGAATTCATCGATTGTCTTTGCTCTTGTTCTTATGCCTCGTTAGCAGTTAGTCCCGAAATTTCTTTTAGTGGCTTCCACACAAATTTCCTCCTGCCAATATATCGGTTTTTTGACATAATCGTAAGATGATCTATGCTATGAAAGTAGGCATGAACACCTAAACATGCAGGACAAAAGGGCATTTGGCATTACCAGTTTCCACACTCGGCGATGACCCTCACTTTGGGACGGAGCGTGGGAAGCAGAGCAAGAAACTGCAATTCCGCCTTCGACAGAACCTGAAGTACATGGGACAACATTAGAGTGATTGAATTCCGATTTTGCTTTGGGAAGTGATTTTCGCACTCTGCTTTTGTCTGCAAGAGTAAATACCTTGGCTTCAATGATCCAGACTACAAGGCCTTTGGCTTTTGGTGGCAGAGCGGCAAGCCTGTAATCCACCTCTGGTGGAAAGTACC
This sequence comes from Cotoneaster glaucophyllus, assembly GCA_036320875.1. Taxonomy (NCBI): domain Eukaryota; kingdom Viridiplantae; phylum Streptophyta; class Magnoliopsida; order Rosales; family Rosaceae; genus Cotoneaster; species Cotoneaster glaucophyllus. The sequence goes on from CM070061.1 coordinate 3,496,787, forward strand.
ATCTTGATATGGGTTGCTTCCCTAGATGAGGCTACTTTCCAACAACATTTGAATAAGAAAAACAAAATGAAAGGCTAGATGACGACTAACAGTTTGATAACATAACATATTAGATATCTGAACTCACCGGACAAACAGGGTGAACCTTGATGAGGGTGGTCTCGGGATCACCAAGCCCTCGCACGCTAAGGTCGAGGAAATAGTAACCCTGGTAAGTCAGGCGGTTAAGGTAGCGGCCCTCGTACCCTCCCTCGTGGGGAGAGTAGACGGCGAGGGCCTTGTGCTCTTCCACGTCAGAAAGCCAACGGCCAAGATCAAACCTCACCAAGTCCCCTCCTATGAAGTCCTCTATCCCTCTCCCGCACCTTATAATTCCAGCCCTCTTGGATGCCTTACCATTTCCATGTCCCCCACTCAATCCCATCAATGGCATCATGCTTCTGTTTCTCTTCAGCTCAATGTTTCCGATGAAGCTGCTTTGAGGCGGTGGCTGCTTGTGCCGGAGATTGGCGGAGACGGGAAATATTGTTCCATGCTTGAAGCAGCTTGCAGCTGCCATATTCTAACTGGAAAGAAAGGTTGTGATGGTGTGGTAGATAATGCCAATAGCGGGAAGTAATGCGAAGACAGTACGCTTGTATGGTGGACAACAAAGATAAGAATTCACAACTCTTTCTTCTATTATGTTTGACAAAAATTAAAAGAAAAAGAAAAAAAATACTTGACTACTTAAAAGATGAATAAAATACAAGTTACTGTGCTTGAGACCATATATCTCATTTTTTCACTTGAAAACTTTCTCGTCCTCCCCTGATATAGCTAGCGTTCATTCTAAGCCAGGATCAAACTCTTCTTTTAAGTATGATTGGGCCTCGCAATTGGAGAACCTAGTGAACCGGGCGTACTACTTCCCAACCTTCTATTCAGAAGCGAGATCCATTTCATCAACGTTTCAGTATAAAATTATTAATTTGTTGAATCTCATACCATCGATGTTCTCATGATGTTCTCAAGATCAACTAAGATAATCTTATTTGGTAAAGTAGCTTAACTCGTTATGATCACATGCAAAATATTCTGATTCGTTATGGTTATGAAACGATCCCTAATGACTTATTTGGAATTTCTTTTAAAATGACTAAAAACGATTTTAATGAAAATGTTTTTTGAATCAATCATCACTAAAAATGCGTGTGAATCTTGAAAATGCAATTGGAAGTGCTTCCTACCACGAAGCACATAACTAACATTTTTTGCATAAAACATTTAAATACTTTTGAAACTCAAAAATATTTTCTTTATAAATTTTATTTCAGTCATTTCAAAAGCACTTTTAAACTAATATGATTCGCAGACGTTTTCTAACATGTGGACTCCCAAAGTCCCAATCGCCATGGGGCTCACACCACTTTCCTTGGCCCGGCAACCACATCGTACCCAAATACTCCCAGCAAGTAAGAAGTTTAGAACATTGGCTTTTTACACACAGAGAATCATCAAAGAATCAACCTTGACTTCCTCCCCCCTTCCCTTCTTCTCCGTCCTGATTCATCCTACCCTCCCTTCATAAATCCCTCCCAATTCAAAGTTTTCCCAATTTAGGGTTTTCAGATTTTCCCAATGAAATAACCTTGCTGGGTCCAAGCAACAACAACAACAAGAAGAATGCTGGGTTCCACCGCGTCGAAGTGGTACAGAGTCGGCGGGCTTCTCCTCCACCACAAACCCCACCGGAGCTTCAATTCAACCGCCTTCGCCGCCAGAACCGCCTTCCACGGCAGCCCCATTCGTCTCCCAAAGCCTTTGACTTCGAACCCCGTCCGCACAGCATCAATATTCCCTTTCCGCATCAACGCCTTCATCGCCGATGCCACATCCGCCCCTTCTCCGCCGGACGGGCGGTCATTGTTCTCCACTTTGCCGGACAAGAACAACCCGACTCCTAGAGTTTCTAAAGGGAATTCCGTCGAACAGATTACGAACGTGCAGATTTTCCGAACTCTCGCCAGTTACTTGTGGATGAAAGATAACTATGAGTTCCGCATCAGGGTCATTGCTGCGTTGGGGTTCTTGGTTGGAGCGAAGGTCCTCAATGTGCAGGTGCCCTTCCTTTTCAAGCTTGCTGTTGATTGGTTGAGCTCGGCTACCGGCAATGCCTCTGCTCTGGCTTCTTTCACCGCAGCCAATTCGACCCAGTTGGCGCTTTTTGCAACTCCGGCTTCCGTTTTGATTGGATATGGGATTGCACGTATTTGTGCTTCTGCTTTCAACGGTACTACTACGCATGAAGTAATTGCTTGCTCATACCATTTTCTTTGGATATTCATGCTCAGTAACATGTTTATATACGTGAATTTGGAACTGGGTTGTTGTTTATATCTAAAATTTTGCGCAAATATCGTTGCAGAATTGCGGACTGCCGTGTTTTCTAAGGTAGCGCTGCGAACAATCCGATCCGTATCTAGGAAGGTATGAAAGTAGCGTTCTCCAAAATGCATCCTTTGTTGGTTACATATATAGCATGCTTGGATTACTCTAAGAAGTTAGATGCTTTATATCCTAAAATTTACCGGGACAAATGCAATTTAAACATTTTGCAGGTCTTCTCTCATCTGCACGACCTTGATCTTCGATATCATCTTAGGTATCCATGTCTATTACTGTCCATGTTTTTTTAAGAATGTATGAATTAATTGTAGAGGGGTGAGAATTTAGTTGTCCTTTGGGGAGATATTGTGCTTTAGTTTATAATAACAGCTTTTCAATAAAGTTGATATTTTGAGCTATTAGTTGCATGCTTACAATTGCGTTATCCCTTGTCTAATGTAATTTCAGTCGAGAAACTGGTGCACTAAATAGAATAATTGACCGTGGTAGCCGTGCAATAAATTTTATTCTCTCGTCTATGGTGTTCAACGTTGTACCCACCATCTTAGAGGTATGATCTGTAACTTTGGTTATTGTAAGCTTGTTGACATGTATAAAGACACTAGAGTTTGTGCTGTTATTTGTATGAAGGTTGAGGTTCCATCTCGCTTCGTATATATAACAGAACTACATTACTAAGTTTCTGAACAAATTCAACTGATTTGACATGTACCCTTCCAGATATCTATGGTTTCAGGTATACTGGCTTACAAATTTGGAGCACCTTTTGCATGGATAACTTCACTATCAGTTGCTGCATATGTTGCATTTACATTGACCGTCACACAGGTATTGTGTCTCTTGTCAATCGTTTGCTTATAGTCTCTGGAATGAATAGTGCAATTTTTTTCCTGTCTCTTAGAGCATCTGCAAAGGACTAGCTAACAAAATTTCCATAGCTAAAATATAGAGAAGTTTCATAAAAGATGCCCCCATCATACTACTGGCTATTTGCCCCTAAAAATTACTCAACCTCTACGATCTCATACATATGAGGGAGAGAAAGTGATTCCTAGTGACTTGCTATCTAAAATTTTAATAATTAGCAAGCAAACTTCTTCGTTTTGAATATTCTGGAGAGAGAAAAATTTAGAAACATTCATGACTAGTTAAAGTCGGGAGCAGGGTTGGAGTAACAATACAAAAGTGGCTAGCTAAAATGACTTTTTAGTAATTTTAACTAAATATGAAGAGTCCCCTTGGGGATGCTCTAATTTCCATTTCTTGTTGGTCACACCTTTTTTCTCTTATTAGTGGTCTATATTGGTCTGTACTTTTCTATTCATACATGCATATAATGCTGTATTGATAAATTTCTAGAATATCTTGCATTTCATCGCCTTATCCTATCTATCGATATGCTGATAGCTTTTGGTTTATGAACTTTTTGTTAATGATTTTCTTGCCTTTACAGTGGAGGACTAAGTTTAGGAAGGCCATGAATAAGGCTGATAATGATGCTAGTACAAGGGCAATCGATTCACTTATAAATTATGAGGTAACATGATGTACTTTGTATGGCTTCTACTCACTTTATGCACAAGTTGATGTTCTGTGGTTTCATCATCTGATGCTGTTTTCTTTCTACAGACCGTGAAATATTTCAATAATGAATCTTTTGAAGCCACCAAATACGATGAGTACTTAAAGAGTAAGTTTTTTTTCTTTCCTGAATTAGCATTGGTCTGGAAACTAATAGGACAATACTTGGGTCCTCACCGGGGAGGACCCAATATACTGATTTTACCATTTAACCCAATCAAATCAAGCCATCTGTCATTAAAAGGACCCACCAATATCTGAAATAGAATAAAAAATATTTGAAATAGAATAAAAAAGACAAGTGTCACTTTTTCATTGGGGGTCAGTAAAATTTGGGTCCTCCCCGGTGAGGACCCAAGTATTGTCCAAACTAATATGAATTAAACCCACTAGTTCATGGTACACAAAATGTAAAAGCTGCTATTAGTCTTTCTGATAAACTTAAAGTGATAAAATATCAAATTATTTTTAAGTTAGGCATAAACATGTATTTATTCACGACATACATATGCGCTGCTTGCTTCCTTGTCAAGAAAATTATTTCCTGAACCAACCTTGATGCTTCCTTCTGTTTCATGCATTTATGGGTTTGCATGGTAATCTCAGGTGGCATTCCACCAAGCCAACTTTTATTGAATGTGCTTTGTGGGGTATTTGTTCACATGGTATTGGACATGTTTGTTCCTCCCTGAAATATTTTTGGTTTGCTTGCACTAATGGTAGTAGGTTTTTTTTTTTTTTTTTTTTTTTTCTGAGTTTAAATTGAGCTTGCACTCATATACCCTAAAATCTTATTTTCATGGTTTCTTAATACTTCTTCTGTTGCTTGTCGTTATTTTATCTTTCAGGGTATGAGGATGCTGCTTTAAAAACACAACGCAGTCTGGCTTTTCTGAACTTCGGCCAAAACATTATATTTAGCACGGCTCTATCAACTGCTATGGTGTTGTGTTCAAATGGTATTATGAGTGGCAATATGACAGTTGGTGATTTGGTAATTTTCCTTGAGATGCCGACTTAGATTTTGAATTTTTTTTGTTGGGAAGTGATTCTCTAATGGTAATTCAAATTATTGTTAAAAAAATGGTAATTCAAATTATTGTTAAAAAAAAATGGTAATTCAAATTATGGTTGAATCAATATACAGGTCATGGTGAATGGACTTCTATTCCAGCTCTCGCTTCCACTCAATTTCCTTGGTAGTGTTTATCGTGAGACTATACAGAGTCTGGTTGACATGAAATCTATGTTTCAGTTACTGGAGGTAAATGAAGGAGCTTCACAGTTAACTTGCAAGTTGGCTTTCAGTTGATGTATAGAGTGTTTCTCTTTATCTTTATTTTTATTCACTTTTTCAATCTATCTTATAACGGACAAAACCTATGCTCTTTCTATTTTCAAGCGTTGTTAATGAAGAAACAAGAAGGAAATATATACAACTCTTATTTTTTTACTTTTGGGTTTTTACTTTGTACTTATAACTTTTATAAGAATGAGAGAGATTTTGTTTGCCGTTAACGTTATTTTGAGATTTGTTATCCTGTACATTGGTGAGATGGCAATTTTTCAGTTTCTAATACCTTTTTCTGGTTTTAACTCATACTTTTGTTTTCGTTACTACCATAGGAAAAGGTTGAAATTGGTGACAAAGCTGATGCAAAGCCTCTGGAGTTACGCGGGGGAAGCATTCAGTTTGACAATGTACACTTCAGGTGGTGTATGCTTCTCTTTCTATCCTTCTATTATTATTGGAGCATTTCAAGATCATTGATTTTTAATATATAAAGGCTGAGAGTTCGAAGACTTTGTTTCTTTTATAATTTTGGGTGTTTAAAAAGAACTGGATCTCAGAAGAAGGCTTAAATTGGGTGAAGGCTTTGCTTGCCTTTTCTCTGAGCAGGCATTTCTCTCTCTGGCTGTTCTGTCATTGATATATCATCTTGTACTTGTAGAGTAGTTGAAATAGTTAGCAACTTAGCATGGTGGTGTAAAGGGTTCCTTGGATGATAGTCGTGATTTTATGTCCCAGATTTGCATGTGATATTATTATAAGTGTATTGTTTATTATATGATCCGTTGCTGATGCACCATATTTTCTTTTTTTCCATTTATGCAGTTACCTGACAGAAAGAAAGATTCTTGATGGAATATCATTTGTTGTACCTGCTGGAAAGAGTGTGGCTATCGTTGGAACCAGCGGAAGTGGTAAGGGGATAATCTCTTGATACAATGTTCCTTTCCACATTGATATAATTTAATGTTCAACATGAAATTCTATATGTTTATAGTTTGTGTGCTTCCTTTGTGACATGGTTCTACCATAGTTCTGCTGCTAGTGCTTGATGTTAGCCTGGCAGTTATTAGGATAAGCAAGTGATGCCCATGCATATTTATTTCTTTTATTTTTATTACTATTGCATGGTACAGCGTATTTTTAGTTTTACTCAATATGCATGGGTTCATGTATGTATTGAATTAGCATTTACTTGCAGGCAAGTCCACCATTCTCAGATTGCTCTTCAGGTTCTTTGACACCCATTCTGGAAGTGTAAGCAAACTAATTCTGTTTTCTGTCAGTTTTTCCTGTTGGTACAATATGGACTTAATTTACAAAGCATGCAGTGTTATCTTAGTGTTGGAGTCTGATCCTGATGGTTCAAGTAGCGAGTGGTTGCCACTTGTTAGATTTTGCCTTGCTTATTGTCATTGCTGAAAGTTTTTATGCTGTTTGCAATTTCTAATCATTTAGACAAAGTTTATGATGATAGTACTAGTAAGAACTTGCCATCAATCTACTCGTCAGCTCAAAACGTGCTTTAAGCTGTTTAATATTTTTAATCTGCTAGGTATCAGGAAACAGCTTGGTGTAACACACCTAGGGATGACTAAAGATTGAATTATTAAAAGTAAGAACAGATAATATTCCCTGAAAAATAACAATCTATGTAACTAAACAAGGAATTGGATTGAATTATGACTTGATTAGAGATGACCAAGCAAGGGTTGAGTTAATAAATTGTATTTCACGATTCAAATGGACAGACCTCCCTTTCTCATAAAAAGTTTGCCATTGACAGATAAAGATAGATGGTCAAGATATTCGGGATGTAACACTTGAGAGTCTACGGAAGTCTATTGGTGTTGTGCCCCAAGATACAGTAAGTCCAAAAAAACAACTTCATTGTTGTTTTGTTTCTGGTTTTAATTGGTACTACAGCAAACTCTGAGGTGGCTATGCAGGATCTTGCTGGTCTTAAGTAGTAACAACCTAATAAGGAAATAACTTGTGGTTGGCAGGTACTTTTCAATGACACGATATTTCACAACATTCATTATGGTAATCTTTCAGCACCAAAAGAAGAGGTATAAGATGGATGATTATCTCTTTTATTTTTATTCTTTGAAAAGCTTATCGTTTAATCTGCAGTGCTATTTCTTGGCCTAAATAATTATTTTTGTTTAGGTGTATGATGCTGCTCGACGTGCAGCAATACATGACACTATCATGAAGTTCCCTGACAAGTATTCTACTGTCGTAGGGGAACGAGGGCTCAAGGTGAGAAGACTGATGCTATCTACACAGTACTTTGTTTGCTGTAGTCATGGAATAAACATCTCTCTCTGAGGGTTAGGTTGGGTTAGGGTACTACATGAGTTTAGTTTTCTGCAGAGTCGTACATCTACCTCCTGCAATGTCAGTTTTTTGTAGTTTTTTTAAATTGCTTATTATTGTTGACTGTATAACATGCTGACAGAAAAAGGGGGGAAAAGGAATACACAACTGTTTGTTAATCCTTCTTGGTGGAACTATTGAATTCTGAAAAATTTGATAATAATTCTGTGCAGTTAAGTGGTGGTGAGAAACAGCGTGTGGCACTGGCTCGTGCATTCTTGAAAGCACCTCCAATTCTGTAACCATTCTTTTTTATCCATAATTTTTTTTTCTTTTTATTCATGGTCTCATCCTTTAAGGAGAAAGTAGGCTGACTATTTTATGATGTTCTTTTTATTTGACATCCACAGTTTATGTGATGAAGCTACAAGTGCACTAGATAGCACCACAGAAGCAGAAATATTAACTGCATTGAAGTCCTTGGCAACTAATCGAACATCAATCTTCATTGCCCATAGGCTAACCACTGCAATGCAGTGCGATGAGGTAAGCATTATTTCACCTATGTGTGGATTCTCCTGGATTTTTAAATCTTTTGCACCTTAACATCTAAGACTCTGTAATTCATACTTAAGTTTGGTATGTGGGCATAAAAGAGTTATATGAGTTGCAGTTTTGTCATACCGTTTAAACTATTGAACTCTTAAGCTATTAAGGCCTCGTTTGATGTCTACAATTGGCTTGCATTGGATAACTCGCTAGATTTGATGAATGTTGAATGAAAAAGCATTCAACAGTAGATGCTCACTTGAATAGTTTGTCCAAGTGCAGGTAGAAGATGGATTAGGAGGAATAAGTTATTCTTCACAATTAATCCTTCTCTTACCTTCACTTTGACAAACTACGCAAGTGGGCATCCATTTCATTCAACATTTATTGAAATCTAGTGAGCTGCCCAATCCTAGTCACCAAACAAGGCATAAATTTCTTGTTATCAAAGTCATTGTTGTGCTACCCTCTGTCCTACAATTCCTTTATATTTCCATATTCCTTTTGTACATTGCTATATCTTTCCGTATTCCTTTTATCTTACTCCTCTGTTTTCGAACCAAATCTCAGATAATAGTTCTGGAGAACGGGAAAGTAGTTGAGCAGGGATCCCATGATGTTCTCTTGTCTGAGGCAGGACGATATGCACAGCTCTGGGGACAACAAAATAACACAATTGATGCACTTGATTCCACCATTAAATTGGGGACATGACCTTGTTCCTATTCCTCCACCGCTCTCTCCCTACCAAAATAAGAAAGAGTGGCTTAAGAAGCTGTTTTTTTTTGTCAGTCTTGCGGTACTTTATTAGCCACCTTGGATAACCAACTTATAGATATATTGGATTAGTATACATGAGGATGCACTTGGGTTTAAGCAAGGATCTTGTGCGCGCTTGAAAAATCAATAAAGGGCATGTGTATTTTGCCTTACGGTTCTTCTATGGTCTTCACTTGACAATAAGTTTCAAGCACAATGTAAGGTATGTAGTACTGCTTGGTTCCTTTTGATAAATTGTACAGAAGCCAGTTTAGCTTTGAGAAGCATGCGCTGTTACCTTTGCAGTCTATGAACGTTGGAAGAAATTTTGTGTAAATTAGCTTACTGATACCCGAAACAGCTTCTTAACTATATCCTTGTTGCTCAGGATTGAATTCAGTTCACTTTTATACATCATTTTAGGAAGGATTGTGGATTTTTTTCCGTTCCATTTGTTAGTCAGAGTTCTCCATTGTATCACTTGTGCACTATTTGTAAACAATAGAATTTGGCTTTGTGCTTTTAGTTCTATCCATCCATGCACAAGATGTAAATCATTTTGGCAATTTGTGTTTACACTTGTATCTTCTTCTTTTTCGCGCAAATTGCGCCTAGCATTGTGTGAAACTATGGTTCTTTATTGCTTTTGTGGAGTGAAAGGTAATTTTGCTTACGTTATTCTTTTGTCGTATCAATAGCGACATTGTGTAACGTAAATAGTGTTATGCCAAATCTGGCGTAACAATTGCATGTTGAACAGATTAGGAAGTTACTGGCACTTGTAGAAGTCGAGTTTGTTCATCATACAGTTGTCAAAATAATCGTTGCATGTAACGCTTGCCTGACCACCTAACCTGAGCACGGACAAAAGTGCCCGGTGTATAAATTCATCTGTACAGAAGTTCCTGATCACTTGAGTCTGAGAGTGGTCTGAATGCATGTTATGTGATGAAAATTTTGCCAGATTTGAAAGAGTTCTAGGGCTGTGAGTGTTCATTTGGTAATTTTACCTGCACTTTCCCATTTGCTTTTACCTCAAGTGCTGCATTGGCTCTCTCATAAGGTTTGTTCTCTTTTCTTTGCTCCAATCTACCTTTCCTTCTTTACAGAATCTGTACATAGCTGCATTTTTACCTGGTTGTTTGTAACATCTTTGTTTCGAGCTTCTAAGGTTCGGTTGATGGGGTTTTTCGGTCCTGTGTTATTTTTCTTACTTTAATTTCAGTAGTTTTTCATTTGCCTGTATCCTTTAACCATTCTTGCTTCAAATTTTGAAGATACAAAAATGTACTTGTGCTGCAAAAGGAAGAAAAGGGGAGGAAAAGGAAGACTACCATGTGGCCTGTGTAGCTTTCATCCTTATTCTCCTCTCCTTTTGCATGTACATGTTAACAATGGATCCTCAATGTAGGAGTTTGAAAATGAGCATGCAATTGAGGGAGTGCTTCTTCAGGAAGCACTTCTAAGAACAAGCGTTTTTGCTAGATGCACGTTCAAATTTGAAGTCAAGTCTTAAATGTTCTTCTAAAAGTACTTTTATTATTCATAAGCACTTTTGACTTTTTCTATCCAAAGTTGTCTAAGATTTTTTTTTTTTTTTTTTTTTTTCGTAATTTCAAGGCATTTTTAGCTTTTCTGAAAACACTTCCAAGCGGAAATCAAGAGGTGTGGTTATTTCAATAAATTATCGTGGTAAAAATTTCAAGTTCTACTTTTCAACATAAGGAAATTTGTTTCAAGCCGTTATTGTTTGGTGGGAAAAAAAAAAAAGAAATAGTTTCACCTTGCAAACCTTCTCTCTTTTGTTTAGGGAGTGATTTTCCAAAAACTACTATGTCTTAAACGCTTTTACCAAAAGCATGTTGAAATTTAATTAAAATCTAAAAAGTACTTGTAAAAGTGCTTTTACAATCTAGATGTATGTCAAACATTGACAAATCGCTTTTTGTCGATAAAACATTGCGGTCAAAATGTCTAGTTCTACTTTTCATCAAAACGAAATTTGTTTCAAGACATTGTTTAAAAAAGCAAAATATTTTCACCTTGCCAACCTTCTCTTTGTGGTTAAACTAGCAACGAAAGTGACATCATCGGTGATGAGCTGTAAAATATTTTGGTAAAATATCTTGGTGCTGATGCTGATGTGGGAGCGTCCGTTACAAATGAATCGGTATTTTGCATTTATAGAATTGCCAAGGTACGGTTTTATAATTAAAATGATCTCTGAGATTGACATAATTCTTCATTTTGATCTCTGACAATGAAATTCGATAGGAGTGATTTCTGAGTTTGTATACCGTAAATCATATTCTAAAAAAATTTATCAATATCTTTGTCAAATTGTCACGTGAATGATCACGTGACCACATTTTTAAGGATATTTTTGTCAAATCAACTCCTCTACTTAATGAGGATATTAGAATATTTTTCACGGAAGAAACAAAATGATTTACGATGGACAAACTCAAAGACCGATTCTATCGATTTTTAACATCATAGATTAAAGTTATGCCAATATCAGAGAACTAAAAAACCCCAAAATATTCATTTGTTGTTTTCCTCCCTCCATTTCACACAACAATGGTAAAAAAAATCCCTTTTCTATTACGTCCTAATTTACTTTTGCTTCAAACTTTACTTCAGGTAAGTTTTCATGTTCTTTCTTTGTTCCTTTTCTATAGATTAATTTGAAAGAGAGTAACATAGAAAGTAAAATTTCTTATAAAAGCTGATATGGGAATAGTAACAGAAAATTAGAAGCAAATTACATACACAAACTAATTACAAACCTTTAATCAAAAATGAAACTCGAGAACACTGAATCGTGGGTTATGTCCGGCATTATTATAAGTTTAGTTTGCCTCCGGTTCTATTTTTGACTAAAAGTTTGTAACCAACCTTTTTTGTGCGCATTTTCTATATTACAAACGTGGGTTGAAATTAAAATGTATATGGTGCAATCCAGGGATGGAAATATGGGAGGGAAGTGAACTAGTTGAAGGGAGAAGGAAGAGTGCCCGAATATTGGCATTAAAGGAGGTTAAGAAGAACAAGGAAATCTCCAAATCCAAAGATAATGTCGGTAGAGAGAACGGTCAGACACCCGTTGCAGCAAAAACAGCAGCTTCTGGTGCCAAGAGGGCCGGAAAGCGCAAAAAACTTGAAGATGTAGTTCTATCTTCTCAACAGGTCGTTCTGTCCCTGCCCTACTCTTACATTATGTATTGACATAAAATCTTTGTATTGATATTGTCGATAGTGTATCAATAACATGTTGGTACTTATTGACAATGATATTGACACCTTAACGATACATACGGATAGTTTGTTCTCTAATAAAGAAACAATATCCGTTTTAAGTGAAGAACTAACGTATATATGTGCATATGTGAATTGGAACTAGTTTATCTTGGATGCTTCTTTCAGCTGCAGGGTCCTTACCATAAGTTGCAGCTCGGTAATCCTTCCCTTCTCATTTGCCGTTGCATGAAGGATTTTGAAGACCGAATACATGATGTCGATGCGATCAAGATCAGTGAGCCTCTTATTTCTAACATAGATTTTGTTTAATTCAATATTTCCGAATGCAGTAACGTAGTTATTGTTCATGTTGCAGAACAACTGATATCTACGCCATTGTCGGTGAAACAAGTATGCGAGTACATCCTTAATACATTGCAGAGGTGTGTGCACATTTTTTTTCCCTCTTCTGCAATGCTTGAATTACTACTTGAAAAAAGTACTTAAGGACGTCGATTATTTACATACGATATGTTTTTTTTATCCTATTCTTTCTGCTTTACATAGGAGGGACACACATGATGCATTTGCGCAGCCTGTTGACCCTATCAAGGTTAGTTCTATACTTGTTGCCAAATTTATCTCACATATTTTTTTTTTTTTTTGCATCTTTCTAATCAGAAAACAACAATATGTTTCTTGGTTTCCAAGGTAACAACCTATTACGCAATCATAAAAAATCCAATGGATTTCGGCACCGTGAGAGATAAACTTCATGCAGAAAAGTATGCAACCCTGCAACAGTTCAAGGTTCGTGCCGAAACAAACACTCTTCCTCCTTTCATATTCTTTCCTCTTCTTCTTCTTCTTCTTGTTGCAGTTTGTGTTGCACCATCTTCAACTCTCCTTCATATCCGGTGTCTTTCAGAAACCGGAAAAAATTACCACTTCATCTTATGTTTTGAATTGCACCGAGTTGCATGTGTAATTGGCGAAATTATGAACTTTTTTCTTTGAATTAACAGCGTGATGTGCTGCTGATACCCAAAAATGCAATTCACTTTAACGCAGAAGCCACCATATATTACCAAGAGGTAGGTTAATTTATTTAATTCTTCATTTTCATCGTTTTTTTTTTTTTTTTTTTTTTGTAATATAAACTACCATGAAAATTTATTTTTCTTACCAGGCTCAAGGTATAAAAGATCTAGCCGACGAACTTTTCAGAACTCTGAGATGTGATCGACTACGTTTTCTGTTAAAATATTACTTCCATGAAATACTCTGCCCTCATGGGAATGGTGGAGATATACACTCAAAGTTTCTTGAACCAACTGGGAAGCCAAAGTTTCTTGAACCAACTGGCAAACCATGGCGCTTGTGTGGCTCATCCCTCAGAAGAGAAAAACAAGCAGATCCAAATCCTGGTAAGTATTGCAATGGCTTAGAGACTACTGATTAGAAGATAACTAGAACACGCAGAATTCGAAGAATTTTTCTACCTTCATGTATTTTTACGGATGGAAAAGGAAGCTAACCTGGTTTGCTTTTCCCTTGCTTTGGACAGGATTGAGAGATCGTAGGGACTCAAACTTAGCCGAAGCGCAGAGGCGTTACACTTATTGTACGCCTTCCAAAGAGAATGAATCTTTAATTTCAGCTGTCTACAATGCCCCCAACAAATCACTTGTTCATGTAAGTTACTATAATATAACCTCACCTGCATAAGGAAGTACAGCAAGTTAGTTTTTTACACGAGATTTTTCGCAACTTCTGCACGATGTTTCATATGCAAAGAGAATAGGACTTTTACTTGGCATGCAATTTGTTCCATGACCGAAGATTGTGATGGCCTGTCTGTATTCATTTGTGCTCGTATAACTTTATGGAAGTGTTTGAAATATGTTTTAACTTTGAGATTATATACTGGTTTGGGCAAACTTGAGATATAAGTATAAATAATTAAATATATAACTTGGTTGCTTCTTCTTGACGATGTAGATTGATGCTGGTTTAGGATACAAAGAAAGTCTCATGCGGTTTGTTAAAAATTTGGGGCCAACAGCTCAAATGGTTGCTAAGAAGAAATTAGAAAGTCTAGTTGCAGCTCAGAATTGCCAGCCTCAGGCAACCCCTCCATTTCAGAACCAAAATTATCCTGCTTTCGCCCCATCTGCATCACCGGCACTTGGTCATCCTATTGGTGTTAATAGTTCTCAAATGACTCAAATGCAACATAACTCCCTGTATAACTTGCCAAAGGAAGTAAATGTTCCTTATTTTCTTAGTGATGCTTCTGCACAAGGATATGCCCCGGTTAGAGCCAGCTTATGCATCAATGAGGGTGCTTACAAGGGAAACATGAATGCACCCGACACATCCAGAATAGACATGAAGGGTAATCTCATTGACCCGAAAGGGAAGGCACATGAGGAAGGATATACTTATAAAAAAGCTTTCCCGGAACGGATGGGTATTGATATAGACAAAATCATGGACTCCCCTAGTCTTACCAATGGCATAAGACTTCACGAGAGCCAAATGGAAGGCAGGCCTCATCAAAATCAGAACAGCAACGTTCAGTTGGAGTCGCACATTCGCGTTGTTAGAGATTTGGGTGGTCCTGAGTCAAACAGCACAAAGTTTAGGACTGTGGATATGCTAGCAGAACGTAACAATGTAGGAAACCTGCAGCAGCTTCTGCAAGCTCGGATGTGTAGGACTGCATTGAATCAGTCGAGGATGCAAGAGATCATGTCAAATACCAACACCTATCTCAGGACATCATCCTACTTGCCTTCACCCACTCCAGAGCTGTCGAGTTTGATCCAGACAACAACTTCCTTCAATGGTTTCGACGCGCAACTGAGTAGCAACTATGCAGCTAACTCTTTTCATGCAGGTCAGCTTCCTCAAAAGAATAACTATATAGCTAACCAGACACAGGCAGGTCAGCTCATGCCTCAATTTAACAGTCCCAATGCGGCGCAAGGTGTGCAAGAAATGAGTAACTTTCCGAGCATGAAACTGAAGCTTGGTGAGGATCATAGTGCATTGGCAAAGAGTGACATGTTTATGAGGAGAGAACAAGGGGTGGAGTCACTGGCGGTTCGGGGAATAGTGAAGCCTCCTCCCTTGTACAATGCATTTGGTAGCCATGAAAGAGCTTCAACTCAATGGTACCAAAAGGAGCCTACTCCTGAACCTCTTCTGCCCTGGCTGGTGGACTCTCAGCAGCCTAACTTGTCTCTTCAGCTGTGAGTTGAGCTATTTGAGGGACTCCTTTGAACTATCATCCTATGAATGTGGATCAAATGGACTTGTTTTTTATTTCTGCTTTGAATGTCCTTTGCCTTGTCGTAAGTTAGAGATAATTTTATGTTTTATGTTCTAGTGCATGATGTCTTTCTTGTCGTTGTTCATCTCTGTCGTCCTTGAACTGCTTTCGTAGCACCCGACTTATGTTTTATATTCTTATGTGTAATGTCTTCATTTGTGTTCATCTGTGTCCATCCCTTGGGGCTTCAATTATTTATTTATTTATTTATTAAACTGCAATACTCTACTTAATATAATTTAAACTACGAAGAAGGTGATTCAAATTTGCAAGAATAGGTGAGCACACTACTCTAGCCAACTTGACTAAACCAAATTTGCCAAGACTTCAATTCAAGTCCTCTTTTAACCGGCTGAGCTTCAAATTGAATTTTTTTCTTCACTCGCAGCTAAAGTTCGAGTCTAAAAAATGAACGTTAAAATGATGAATTCTCGCAATGTGGCATCAAAAGACGCATAAGTTCTCAAAGAGGGCAAGTGAAAAGACAAAAAGCACTTATTCCTAGTGAAAGCGACTTCGCCTGTAGATGGGCTGGCTCCTTCCTTCAACCTGATAGTTTAAGCTTTATAGTATTTATATTTTAATTAGGCTCTGTACCCTTCTAAGCAGATACTTAACCCTCCTGTCGAAAGTTAGAGATAATTTTATGTTTTATGTGGGTAGTTTAGATGAGGAAGCTTTGGGCATGGAGGTGCGGCTGTGATGGACTGATGGAGGGGATCAAGGAAGAGCTTGTCACTTTTTAATTATACTTTTAGTTTTCAAAATATCACAATAGTTTTTAATATTATTTTATACACATGGCAAATAAGTGGGCCCAATCATGTCACATTAGTATACCTAACAGATTTTTTAAGAGAATTGGCGAAAATGGTAAAGCGAAGCAAAAGTTAAGTTTCAAGGAGTAAAGTGACGAAAATTAAGTTTCAAAAATGTAAGTTCGAAGTAAAATTTCAAAAATATAACAAAAAACAAGGCTAAATTTATGCTTTAACTTATCAACAAGTCAACATATGGTACGATGTTGGCAGGCTGCCACCTCTTACATTTTAGTCTTTAGCTCTCAGGGAGGGGGGACCAGTATTGTAAGTATCGTTTTCACTGACTAGGGTTTACAAGAGAGGACCACCTTTGGCTTACTTCACATGTCAATGAACTATTACGTAAAGGCTGAAAGCAAAAGAGTTGAGAACACTTACTATTTTATGACCCCTAGGGTTGGAGATGTTTTTGGTTCTGGATCTATCTTTTGCGGAGAGCTTTGATAAGTAGGTGTGATAACCTTTCCCTCGCTTGTGTGATATCTGGAAAGCACATAATGTATACAGGTTTATAATTGCATTGTTCACTTGGATACATTATTGACTCACGAGCTAACAGTTTAAACTTCATAAGTCCAGTAACTGACATGAATCATGCACTTTTTCAGCTCTCGTAGAAATACGATATACCCACGGAAAACTCATCAACCGGTCTCCGTAATCATATAGAAGTTGCAAACTTACTAGAGAAATTTCACTTACAATCGAAGAGTATCATTAACAGTTTAAGCCTCGAAAGTCTAATAACCGTTTAACATGAATCATTCACTCTCTTTGTTTCTCGCAGTGAACTATTTTCTTTTTGTTTTTCAAACTGGTAAGGTGGCCTATTCTTTCCTTGCCTATCTTGGTAATGAAATAGGTAGAACTAGGCATTTAAGCACCTAAGAAAGAAGCCAACGAAAGCAAAAAAATCAAGTTGTTGTCTAGTAATTCACTTGCACTATGGCACTGTTGGTTAATTTTCTAACAGTTTAACCTTTTGCAGCCCAACAATTGTTCATGCATCGTTTCGGCTCGAGTAAAATATGACCTCCCTTGGTAAAACCCGTCACACCACAGGAGTTTCAAGCATACATTGAGGAAGCGCACACAAACAAGTGAGGAGAGAAACTACAATTCCCTCTCTCACTATATACAAATACAAGAGGTTCTCTCACATCCAACTCCACTTCTTTCAAACCTAGCTGATCTCCCCGATCGGTTGTTGTGAGAGAGACATTGTATACGAGTGACGTGAGAGCATTCTCATAAGATTAAGACAGATATCTTGGGTATACAAGTAATTTCCTTCCTTGCCCAAATTGGTAATGAAATAGGTAGAGCTAGGCACTTAGGCTTCCAAGAAAGAAGTCTAAAGAAAGCAAAAAGATCCGTTGTCTTCTAGTAGATCACTTCATGCACTAGGCCAATTAGAGATTTCTTAGAATGACATCAACAACATAATAAAATAGGGCAACTGACAACATGGAAACACAGCCCCATATGGAAAGAATATTAATTTTACCATTAAGTTAATCAAAGACCGTAATACATGCTCTTTACTCCATAAATACAATTAAAAATCTACTTCACTTGTACTTTCATTATCTTTTTATTTTGTGTACTTCCATTATCGACAACCAATGAACTGCTTATTTTAATTCACTTTAGATCTTCACACATACGTACGCATGGTATATGCA
The DNA here is from genome assembly GCA_036320875.1 of Cotoneaster glaucophyllus. Classification (NCBI taxonomy): domain Eukaryota; kingdom Viridiplantae; phylum Streptophyta; class Magnoliopsida; order Rosales; family Rosaceae; genus Cotoneaster; species Cotoneaster glaucophyllus. The sequence continues at coordinate 3,514,760 of CM070061.1, forward strand.
TACCACCTTTTGAGCCCTAAAAAAGGGGTTTTCCGCTCCATACAAACAAGAAAAACCCTACTCACAACTAAACTTTTTAACACTGCTCGACTCATTACCTGTAAGGATCCAATAGAACTCACAACTTACAACTTGATAGGTGTACATAATAACTCGTTAAAATCACACCAAAAAACGGTTTTTATACGTGTCAAATTGTAATTTTCAATTTGGCATGAATAACAATGACCTAAGAAAGAAGCCATGTTTCTTTCTTAATTTTTACCTCAATGGCTAACAAATTTGTGCAAAAATAATGCTCAAGAAACAGATTTTCTACTGATAAAGACTGAAAGTAGATTGTGGGGTATGTGATATACAATAAAATACGGAGATCACGAATGCCAATGAAGTATGAAGTGCAACAATAGGATGTAGCTCCAAGTTCCAACCTCTGCAATTCTGAGAGACTGAGAGACTGCGTTTAGCCCCACTAGACGTAGACATGAGGCGGGTTTTAAGATGCCAAAACGCATGCCATAAAATTTCACTTTCTAATTGTGATGCGTTGCCAAACATTGCCAAAAGAATTGTTTCCAAAAAAAAAAAAACATTGCCAAAAGAATAAAGACAGGTTGACAACCAACCACAGCCTCCATATTTCCCCAACATAAAACATGCACCTGTAAATTGTAAAGCACCAAATGAAAAGCTCCTTCTCCGGGCGGGACATGGATTGTCTGGCCTCCCAATTCCCTCCCCTTCTCATCCTCTTCTATTTATGTGATCACGGTTAAACCACGTCAATATTTTATATTCTAATTGCTTTTTATTTTATTATTTTTATAAAAAAAATCAATATAAAATGTTAATGTGGCTTAACCGTGACCACAGAAATAGAAAGAGATGGAAAGGGGAGGGGAAGGGGGAGCGCAGACAATCAAGGTCCCTCCTGGCGAGGTTCTGTTGACACTGCTCGACTTGTACGTTCTCTAGTAACATGTTTTTAACTGTCTAGTTTCTACTAAAAATAATAATCTCTAAGCACAGGAGAGAAGCTTTGATGCAATGGGAATATATATACCTACATACTCTCTCTAGTAGCATGTTCTTTTACCTTTACATTTACCTGTTGGAGAGAAACTTCCATGCAACGGGGTATACACATCATCTCGCTCTAAAAGCATGTTTTTAACCCTCAAGTTTTTACTAAAAATAAGTCTCCAGATCTCTCACTCATCCAGTCTAGTGTGATAGTCCAAGTGGTTAGTACGAAAAAGAATGCTGGCAGGACAGGAAAGTTCTTTTTTCCTCCACGATCATTTTGTTCAATTCAATGGAAATGTTTTGAAGGGAGGAAGAAGTTCCCTCTCCATTAAAGTTCCATGCCACTAATTTCATAGAGTTGATCAGCCTCCTTCTCTTATTTCCTACCACCTGCAACCAAAATATATGTATACAACAAAAAACGTACACTAAATTTGTTGTCGAATTTCAAATGGTGTCACATCATCCATTGTAATAGATATAGCACCCCTGACCAATTAAGTTTAACTTCAGCATGTTCAAAATGCACAAACCTAAATTGTGGTGTAGAAAATTATGAAAATTAACGGACAGAACTGTAATTATAGTATCAGTGGAGAAATCGGACAAATTTAATTCACCTGAGGAATATGTAACAAAAAAATGCGGAGATAAACACAGTTCTGATCGCTAAATACATCATGAAAATGAATGGTTAGGTAAACAATATACACAACAAAGAAGATAGTAAAAGGGAGCTCCCTTCAGTCCAAGCACAGAGAAGAAAAGAATGAAATTTATCTCCCGCATCATTCACACATTCGCAGTAGAAATATCCACTCCTTTTCTACTGAGTTTGAATGAATGAGTCGGCAGCTAATTCAAACCCTTTGCCCTTCCGTGAGTGGACTGAAGAAAGCTCACTTAAACCATCTCTAAGAACACATAATACACATGATTCCAATAATATTTACAGCTCCATGAAAACTATTATTCAAAGGGATAAAAAATGGAAACAAACATTTTGGTACGTTTATGCTAATTCAGAAGGGGGTAAAACAAGAAAGACCAACAAGAAGACTCAATTTTCTCTCTTTTTCACTAATGACTAGCTAATTGAACAAAATGTTAATATGATGTGGTTGCAATTCCAAGTACATTTTTGCCTATGCTGCAACCATATAAATTTAATAAGGTTTCCCTGAATCATTTTGTAGTCTAATAAACGAAAACAAGCAAATGACAAGTTAAAAAGTGATCACAGTATTCACTAGAGCTTCCTTGGATGGAATTTGTGTATGCAGATGACTAGCATTCAAATTTCATGTTCAAGTATATTCCATTACTAGTTATTACTGAAATGTTATAGAAATCCTGAAAGCAATAATATTAATTCTTACTGATAACTTAATTACAGAAGTCCTGCAAGAAGAACTATTATTTATATAACTGAAATCTTACTGAAATTCTGGCAGCAGAAATGTTCAAATCTAACCTAAAATCCTATAATGTTACAGAGCTCTTAAAACCCAATTAACATATCTGTATTTTTTTGTGTAATTCCTGTATATATTCTCAAATAGGTGTAGAGATTATACAAATTACCAGAAAATAGTGTCGAATTCTGACTTTCCATGACTTATAATGTATGTCCAAGACTTGCTTTCTCTCCATTTCTTCTGTTTTCCACTTACACATAATTAGAACCAGATAATTTAAAGTGGGGGAGTAACTTCTTTTCATTCAGATCTCAAAGTTAGTATTTCTTGCATAAACCCTGACCCCAAGTAAATGTAATCCCACTACTATGCACCAAAGATTCACAACCACCAAAAACATCAGATCATATATCATCGCCTTAGATGCCCTATGAATTACTCTTAACAAAATATATATATAATAAACAAAGATGGTATAACAGTTTTAATCACCACAATTTAGTAAAATTAAAGATTAAATTAGTAAAGATTGTGTAACAGTTTCTTCTACGAGAATCTCATCGTAAAATTAAGGAGCTTTTTAGAGATTAGGAGGGAACAAATAGATAAAATGGGATATGTGAGAAAGACCAACTTATCAAAAATGAAGCAAACACATACCTGATAGACTAAAGGACTAAGAGACTTTCAGACTTACGAAGAATATAACCTCCACAGAAACGTCCTTACAACTTCACCAAAAAGTAAATCCTTGCAATTCAACCTCCATCAGCAGCCGCACTGTGTATAAGTCTGTGATGATACATTCAGAAGAATTGAAGAAACGCAGACACAGAAAAATAGACAAAACCCATGAATAATTAAATAACACTATTAAGAAGAAAAAAGATAATTAATCTAAAAGAGTGATGCAAAAATCAAGGAGGGAGAGGGAGGAGGGAGACGGAGGAGGGGGGGGGGGGGGAAGGAGGAGAGGAAGTGTCGCTGTCTTTCATGGGAATCAGAGAAGGGAAAACGATATATTGCCATATTGGAGATCTCTCTATCTACCTGATCTCTCTACACAAATCTGGCAAAAGCACTGGTGTTTGTGCGTTACTATACACCAAAAGAATAAAAGTAAAAATAAAATAAAATAAAAAAGTGAAAAGTGGTATTTTCTTTTCTTTCCTTTTCTTATTGTTACTAGTATTTACTCATTCAACATGGAAACGCTGCAATACAAGGCTACCTCTCTCTCTCTCTCTCTCTCTCTCCATCTCCAGATATATCACCACAGACTCAGATTATGCCACTGATATATACAGCTCATCCTCTCCATTACTGTGTGGAGAAGAAATAGGTGGTGGGGTTTCTTTGACCATAGTTTTGCTTGCTTCTCTCTCTCTCTCCCGTCTACTGTCTACTACTGTGTGTTGCACAAGAATCTAGGTCTAATTCTTCTCTCAGTATTTGTAGGGCAGAAGTACTCTATATATAGGGTTTGAGGTCACAGATGGGTCCGGCGGAGAAAGTCAGGGTCTCATACTCGTCGAGTCATTCTGAATACCGAAATGACTTAACTACCCCTCACCCTACTCCACCACTTATTTTATATACATACCATGTAGGTCCAACTAGAATACCTTGATGACTGATATTGTATTTGACCGCACATACAATACGCCCTTTCTATAACAACAAATTACATGAAATTAGTTTATCATTACATGGCATCCCAATAAATGTCTTGTATTTTTTTTTTTTTCGACAATCAATTCGTGTGTTGAAAAACCTGCATCTGTCATTAAACCTAAGAATGTGATGCTTTAGCGGTAGTGAACATTTTTCATGTAAGTTATTTTCTTTTTCTACAACTAAAACTTAACTCGAGTCTTACTTAATTTTTTTTGAAATCTAAATGTTGTCACTTTACTCTTTAAAACTTAACTTGAGTCTCATTTTGCCTCCTATGTTCAAAGTTTGTTACAAATCCATTAAAATTGTTTATGTGACACAAATAGATTCATGGAGAAATTAGGTTCTCATCCTTCTTTTTGCTACTCCATTGATTAAAATCATATTCCTTTTCAATTTTTGATCAAGGTCCTTGGGTATTAATAACATTATTAATTATTTCAATAATAAATTTTTTTTTATTTCTAAATATATTCATTTAATGTTAAAAATGTTACAATTAGTATATTTATATTTATGACTAAATTTTTTATCATGTATTTTTAGTTTTAGTTTGTACCCATTTTTAATTTGTACCAATTTTCTTTTCAATTTTCATTTGTACCCATATATTAATTTCTTTTTGTACCCATATTTTTTAAAGTTTATTTGTATTTGTACCCATATATTTTTTTTATTTGTACTTTTTATTTTGCTAAATGTACCCATACTAATTATATGTACCCAAATTTATAATCTTAAAATGTACTCATTCTTAAATATACCAATTTGTTATATGTAAAATGTACCATTTTTTTATATAAAATCTATTCAATTTTTTTCTAATCCATTTTTTAACTTATATGGGTACATTCTTTTTTCTTTGATTTTAAAATGTATCCATGTCAAATTTAATCGAAGAAATTTACTAATGTTATTAAGCCTAATATATTTTTTTTTTTTTGTGATTTTGAAGAATGTACCCATGTTTAGATACAATATTTTTTTTGGTTAATTTTGATGAATGTACCCATGTTTATACACACACACAAAGTATATTTATATTTTAATATTTTTAATCCCACAAATTATGGTTTTTTATTTAAAATCTCATTTATATAAACAACTAAATTTCTAATTTTTAATTTAAAAAATATAGTAACATACATAGAAATAAACTATCACATTAATTTCAAGGACCTCGATCAAAAATTAAAAACCAACAAGGTTTCAATCAAAGAATGTTTATAGTTAAGGACCGCATCCAAAGTCTCTCTATATTCATTGTTGCTAGGGTTGTAAACCAGCTCGAAATAGCTCAAGCTTCTTTGACTCTTATTTGGTTCGTGGAAGCTCAGTTTATGAAAGAACAAGCCAAGTGTATCATTCGACTCGTAAAGCTTGTGAGCAACTCATTTATTTTTTACAAGACACTTTAAACTAGATTCTACTCAACAAGTTTGCTTGGATGAAATATCATGTTCAAGCTTTTGCTAAATGTACCCATACTAATTATATGTACCCAAATTTATAATCTTAAAATGTACTCATTATATGTACCCATACTAGATACAATATTTTTTTGGTTAATTTTGATGAATGTACCCATACTAATTATATGTACCCAAATTTATAATCTTAAAATGTACTCATTCTTAAATATACCAATTTGTTATATGTAAAATGTACCATTTTTTATATAAAATCTATTCAATTTTTTTCTAATCCATTTTTAAACTTATATGGGTACATTCTTTTTTCTTTGATTTTAAAATGTATCCATGTCAAGTTTAATCGAAGAAATTTACTAATGTTATTAAGCCTAATATTTTTATTTTTTTTTGTGATTTTGAAGAATGTACCTGTCACGTCCCGACCCGGGGCGGATCACTTCCCGGGCCCGCTCCACCACCGTAGCACGATATTGTCCGCTTTGGGCCCCGACTACGCCCTCACGGTTTTGTTTCTGGGAACTCACACGAGAACTTCCCAGTGGGTCACCCATCATGGGAGTGCTCTCGCTCGCCACTCGCTTAACTTCGGAGTTCCGATGGAACCCAAAGCCAGTGAGCTCCCAAAAGGCCTCGCGCTAGGTAGGGATGGGAATATACATATAAGGATCACTCCCCTGGGCGATGTGGGATCTCACAATATATATGCCCAAAGCGGACAATATCGTGCTACGGTGGTGGAGCGGGCCCGGGATGTGGTGGACCCCGGGCCGGGATGTGACAGTACCCATGTTTAGATATTTTTTGGTTAATTTTGATGAATGTACCCATGTTTATACACACACACACACAAAGTATATTTATATTTTAATATTTTTAATCCCACAAATTATGGTTTTTTATTTAAAATCTCATTTATATAAACAACTAAATTTCTAATTTTTAATTTAAAAAATATAGTAACATACATAGAAATAAATTATCACATTAATTTCAGGGAACTCAATCAAAAATTAAAAATCAACAAGGTTTCAATCAAAGAATGTTCATAGCTAAGGACCGCATCCAAAGTCTCCCTAGATTCATTGTTGCTAGGGTTGTAAACCAGCTCGAAATAGCTCAAGCTTGTTTGACTCTTATTTGGTTCGTGGAAGCTCAGTTTATGAAAGAACAAGTCAAGTGTATCATTCGACTCGTAAAGCTTGTGAGCAACTCATTTATTTTTTACAAGACGCTTTAAACTAGATTCTACTCAACAAGTTTGCTTGGATGAAATATCATGTTCAAGCTTTTGCTTTTGGATAATTATATATATTTACTTTTCTTCTAACTTTAGATTGATTATCTTCACTTTTAGTTTTCCTTTAGATGAAGATCGATATTATGTCCCTTCATTTTATTTTGTTTTTAAGGAAACTACAGACGTGGAAAAAGAAAGATACTATTTTAAAGTATTATTTTTGAAACTTTTATGTCATACTGTTTATTTATTTATATATATGGATTAGTTATTATCACTTTAAAAATCTAATTGTGCACACCAAAGTTATTATATTTAGAAAAAAAAATACTCTTAATTATGAGAAGTGCACAATTGATTTTTTAGAATGGTAATATTAATTCCCTATATATATATATATATATATATATATATATATATATATATATATATATAATATTATTAACTATGTTTGCAAGTCACGAAGTTTTGTTGCAAAAGCAGACATCTTATTGCTTTAAATAGCTCGGACCAGCTTGAGTTCCGTATTGAATTTGAAGTTTTTAAGCTTACTCGAGCTTGCCTTGGATAAGGAGCTAGCCAAGTCCATCTTGACCTCTGAAAAATGAAACAAGCCAAGGTTGAGCAATGTGATATCCAGTTTGGCTCAGCTCATTACTGTAGTTTAATTTTTGAGATGTGTGTTACATGTGTCAAAAAAAAAAAATTTATTAGAATTATGTTTCTCTTATTTTGAAATAAAAAAAATCTAGTTTATATTTATTTTTTTGTTACAATGTGGCACACATCTCTGCTACAATGGGTCACTTTTTTCCACATAAACAATTTTGATATATTTATTGACGAATTTGGACTGTATGGAATTAAGTGAGATACGATGAATTTTAAGAAATTAAATGACCAAATTTGAGTTTAAAAAAAAATAAGTGACACTTGAGTTGAGTTTTAAGGATGCTAAGGAAATCAAGCGTATATAATTTTTGGTTTATTTGTTGATTTTCTCCTCGAATTTGTAAGGTGGTGTCAATTTCTCCCTTAAACTTTAATTTTAGTTGATTACCTCCTTGAATTCTTATAAAGGAAAACTAATGAAAAGGGCTTGAAAACTTTTAGTTTTAACGATAAGGACAAAATAAAGGGTAAAGTGAATAGTGTCAGGTTTGACTTTTTAATTTAAAAATGTAATTTTTCGTTAAAGTGAACAGTACCGCGGGCTTTTCGTTAAAACTCCCCAAAGACATATTTTTACAAGCAGACTAACTCACTCAACTCAACTCACCACAAGGCCGGCCCTGAGGGTTGCCGAAGTAGGCGCCCGCCTAGGGCCCCACGGGGATGGGCGGGAGCTATGCGGACTTATATGTAAATGCTGGAATCTGAAAATCTTTTGTTGCAGGGTCGGCCTCGTGCGAGGAAGAAGACAACCCTATTCCCAACATCATTTTAATTGCACGATTTTACTTAAGATGATCCCACTATCTTTTTTTTTTTATAGCTACACATCTTCTCCCTTTTAAATAATCTGCACCATCTTATTTTTACTTTTTTGCTTCTCTCTTAAATATCACCTTTATGTTTATTTTTAGGGAACTTTAACGAAAAGTTCTTGATACTGTTCACTTTAACGAAAAACCACATTTTTACTCTAAAAAGTCAATCCTGGTACTATTCACTTACAACACTTTTTTGTTCTTATCGTTATAACTCAAATTTTTCAAGCTCTTTTCATTAGTTTTTCTTTATTTTTATTGGGTTTTATTACCCTATTTTAAGATCACACCACATATATCTTTATTATATAATATATATATATATATATATATATATATTAAATTATTCAAATTCGGCTCGTCCGCCTAGGCGCATATACAAAAATTACTATCATCTTCACTCTAGTATTTTCCCTAATAGTAAGATGTTGTCTCTGTAATTCAACCATTCATTTATTTATTGAATGTAATAAGTAACATTGTAACAATAGAAAAATGATTGGAATTTGGCGTGCATTTGCATCTAAAAACGCGAGACGAGTAATATTTGAGTAATGTTTATATATCTTTTTTTTTCAATATTAATTTTTAAAGATATTTGATGTAGAAATAGACTTTTTTATGTATTTCGTAAAAAAAATTTACACATGTCAATGTACAATGGGTCGGGAGTAAGAGAACTCTAGGGCCCCACTTTGAAGACTCGCCTAGGGCCCCCAAATTCTCAGGGCTGACCCTGACTCACCACAACCTCCTCCTACTCCAAATACCTTATGAGCCCCTTTCATTTTCTATGCTTCTCTCTCTCCAAAGTTCACAACAGATTACACAGAGCAATAAGAAATGCCACTCCTGCAAAATTCCCCACCGAATTCGACAGTTAAATCCCATTTCTAATTCTTTCCACCCCACGTCTATAAACCTCAATCTCTCTCCCAAAACCACCTCCAAAAATCTACTTTCACCAATTAACACCCAAATCCTAACCTGCCCACCACCCCATTCTTCTTTTCTCTACAACCGCCCCACCAACACCTATCAATTTCCACTTTTACCCACCTTTTCCCCCTATTTCCCACAAACTCCGGCATCCCTCAAACCCAACACCACTTCCACTCTTCGACCTCATGATCTCTTCACCTTTAACGCCTTCACACCCTCATCCTTCTTGTCACATCCCAGCCTCCGCCCGTAGCAAGTTATTGTCCGTTTTGGGCCACGCCCTCATGGATTTGTTCTTGGGTTTCGGCACGAGAACTTCTCAGGGGGTCACCCATCCTAGGACCGCTCTCGCCCAAACTTACTTAACTGCGGAGTTCTTATGGGATCCGAAGCCAGTGAGTTCCCAAAACACGTCTTGCAATGGGAGGTGAGCATGTACATATAAGGCCATAGACCAACCGTCACCCCGCCAATGTGGGATCTCACAATCCACCCCCCTTAGGAGCCTGATGTCCTAGTTGGCACACTCGAACGGACGGTGAGTCAGGCTCTGATACTAAATTGTCATATCCCAGTCTCATCTGTAGCAAGATATTGTTCGATTTGGGCCACGCCCTCACTGATTTGTTCTTGGGTTTCGACACGAGAACTTTCTAGAGGGTTACCCATCCTAGGACTATTCTCGCCTAAACTCACTTAACTTCGGAGTTCTTATGGGATTCGGAGCCAGTGAGTTCCCAAAACGCGTTTTGCAATGGGAGGTGAGTATGTACATATAAGGCCAGGGACCAACCTTCACCGTGCCGATGTAGGACCTCACACCTCCAAAACTCTAGAAACCCCCCTCCCCACCGCCCGTTACGTCACGTCACGTCACTTCGGCTTTGATGGCGACCTCAATTCCAATTCCATGGTCCCTCGACATCCGTCATCGCCTCTTAGCTTCCACCTCCCCGTCAACTTCTTGCAGAGGTTCGAGAAGGACCAAAAGATTGTGCTCCCCAACCCCCACTTCCAGAAACTTTGTGTTCAACAGTTAGATCTCTTTTGCCAAATCGTTGACCCTGATGCCCTCTCGGTCAGTTTGGCTTTAGTGAGTTGCCAAATAACTTTTATGCCCGTAGAATTTTTTGGCGTTGACAGAGATGGATGAAATATTTGACGGAAAATTAGAAAATCTAACAGTATGGGGGATTTTGGCCAATTATAATAGTTTGGGGGGAGTAATTAACTAAAATTAAAATTCAGGGGATAAATTGACAATTACTTACAAGTTTGAAGTAGAAATCCACAAATACCTCATAATTTTTTTGTCAATATAGGTGGTTGATTATAACCTTTTCATCTTTTGGAAATAAAAATGGTGCCTTTCATCTCTGCTATCAATCACTGTTTCTTATGTATTTCAATAAATAATGGGTGGTTGAAATGTTTTATTCAAGCTTACTATTTGTGGATCGTGCAGTCATATTTTATACAGAATAAAGGATAAAAGAACGGATTACTATTGTAAACGAATCCAAGTATTTACAAGGAATCTCGCTTTTGATAAAAGTTCAGTAAGGTTTTGAGTCCATCGATTGTGTCAGATTTTCTTCTTTTGGGATTGATTTGAACAAGAGTAGTATTTGTTTGTATTTAAATGTTGCACCAAGTTTATCAATAAATTTGGTGGAAGAGAGACGGGCCGAGGGTTTCTAAGTGTAATGGTCCTCTCTCCTTTAAAAAAGGGGTAAGTGCTCCGTACTTAACCGTTGCCCAAGTGCTAATTTTGCATAATCTTTCTTCAATTAAGGAAAAAAATGTTGCACCATACTCATTTTCCATTGAAAAGGTAAATTACGTAAATTATAATATTAACTTACGGATTACAATATCGATTGACATTTATAAAATTAAAAAAAAAAGATAGACAAATAAAAATTAGTAAAACCAAGAAAATTAACAGCAAAATAACTATTGATCCATGCACTCCTAATAGAGATGAGTTCACTATATCTATGAAACTCATATGTATTAGAGAATGTGGTAACAAGTGTATTAGCAGACGTATAAATAACAAATATCACGTTTAACTCTTGCATAGTGGGTGGAAAAAATTCCCAAAATTCCCAAACCAAACCAAAAAAATACCGATCCCAAACCAAAAATGTCCCAAACCGATTTTCCCAAAATTTCGGTATTCCCAAACCGAAAAAATACCGAAATTTAGGTATGGGAATCGAGATTGCCTTTCCAATATTTCGGTATTCCCATACCGAACCGAAAATATATATTTTTAATTATAATTAGAATTAATTTGAACCGTTGGATTGTTTCAAATTAATCTATGCCGTCCATCTATTCTTTGTATATATTCTCGTTTAAGCTTACCATCAAGAACTTGAAAGGTAAAATGCATAGTTTATCGCCCCTTTTGAATTTAGTTAAGACGATTGGTTGAATGCATTTTAAAGCGGGAACAGATCAAAGTTTAAGCAAGCTATTTCTAGACGAGCCACGTATAGATATGTTATGTCAGTTCATGTTTTCTTTTATACTTTTGCAGGCTATTTCTAGACGAGCCACATATAGATATAGTATAATTCTTTATATATACTTGTCACTCCATTACCTGCTTGAATTGAAGCTTAAGGAGATCGGTTTGAATTGAGGCTTTTCAAGGTTAGTACTATATCTTCATTTTGCATTTAGATGTTTGTGTTGTTTATGTCTTATGAACATTAGTTAGATATGAATAAATATGAATTCTCTTTATAAATTGATATGACTCTTTAATTGTGTTTCTTTTTTATGAATAAATACGAATTCTCTTTAATTCTGTTTAATTGTTTCCTCTTACTTTGCACATATTGAATATGTTAATGTTATTGCACTTGAATTGGACCCTCTTATTTTAGTCCAAAAGCCCAAAACCGTTTCGGGATTCTCGATTTGTCCCGAAATCCCGAAACTATTTCGGGATTCCCGAAAATTTGGTTTGGGATCGGTATTGAAATTGGGATTCCAGAAAATTTCGGTTTGGGAATCGGGACAAGGGTTTCGGTATGGGATCCCATACCGAACCACCCCTTGCAATAAGTATATAGTTGTTGAACATTGGTTGGGTCCATTGGGAGACCTTGTCCAGGATTCCCTGAGAGAACATGTCTGTCTGATCCATGTCCTCGTCTCCTCGCAAAAGGACTCTCAGATATGAAGATTCCTCTATAGCTAAGGCAAACAAGTAAGCACGATCATGTGTGGTTATGTCTTCATGTGCAAGAGTATCCCAGCACAATGTTTCAAAGTTGAAACGAACGACAAGTCTTTAATTAATTTTCTTATAATTTGGCACCAAAATAATGGAGTTTGCCACCGCCGTCAGAGCCACCCCATGTTTGTTTGTCTGGGAAAAGGGTGGCCACTGGCCACGCCACCCTCCCTTTACCTACCATTTTCATATTTCATTCACACCAGCGTCACCACAATCCAACGACAACAAAAACATGTGCACATTCAAAGTACTTATAATTATTGCATATTCCCTTCATTTCTATTAGCAAAGGATAATAAAGAAAAGTGAGGTTCCGCCATAAACTTAATTGACAATATGAAGAGTAATTTAGCTCTTTACAAACCCTTGTATGGTTTGGTCCCTCACTAATGTGGAACTTTGTCCCTACATTCTCACACGCCCCCTCACGTGTGACGGATTTTTAAGTCTAACACATGGACACAAATTAGGTGACATGGAGCACGTGTGGCTAATGGCTTCACATGTGGGCCAACCTAACTCTAATATCATGAAGAAAATCGAAGTTTCACCATAAAACCAATTGACAATATGAAGAGTAGTCCAACCCTTTATAAGTCTTTGCATGGTTTGATCTCTCACTACTGTGGGACATTGTCCTCACATTCTCATATATACAAGTCCAAATATGCAATGTACATTGCCAATCTAGGTTAGTAGCGCAAATTTTCAACTAAATAGGATATTAAAATGATTGCTTGTATAAGAAGGTTAAGTACGACCCTAGACCTAACAGGCACACCCTACTCATGAGTAGGTAGCAAGGTAACAAATAAAATTTGATATAAAATGTGCAATGTACAGCAATACACATCAAAATTTATGTCACATTTTCTGTATACTATTCTCTTCAAGTGTGTACAGGACTGAAGAATTGTTTTTAACTTCAACCAGCAAATAATTGATAAGAGTATTGTTACACAAGTAGCATGTCAATGTCGTCTTATATATAAAAGGTGGACTTAAAATCAACCAACGTGATCAACGATGCCTTTTAATGTTTAAAATTAGTTAAAGTTTGAATCAGTTTTTCCATTCAAAAACAATAAACAATTTGAATCAGTTTTTCCATTCAAAAACAATAAACAAACATGCTATATTCTCATCGATAAGCATGTATTTCGTTTGGACACTTTATATTTTAAGTACGTTGAGTTGAACACGCAGATGAAGCATAGAACATGAATTTTAGAGTGTGCTTTGACTTATAAACACAGCCAAAAATTTGACATGACATGTTTGGGGTCAGTTTATCATTATTTTGAAAATGTCAGGGGCCAAACTGAAACTTCAAACAACTATATGGTCAAATTATAATAGTTAAGCATTCTTTTAAATATCCAACCCCATCTCCCTATTGTCACTTTATCTATTTGAACTAGTACATTGATATTTGAGTGTATGATATACAACAATATTTTACTTTAAGGATAGGGACTTTTTTCTAGTTTGATTCCTCATTTTCTCAATACCGCTTGTATCGAGAAAATATAAGAATTTTGAGGTAAATTACACAATTAGTCATTATAATTAATCAAATATCTAACTCGTCATTCACAAAAAATGAAAGTAATCTCTCGTACAAGTTAAATTAGAGTTGTCGTTTGTATTTAGATTTGGGCTTATCTTTACTATCATCATTTCTGTTGAATTTGGAAAAGAAAGAGGTTTTTGTGACTGTGTACAACAGAAAAAGCCCATACCCAAAAACCTGGGCAGATCAAAGCACCAGGCCCAAATCAAAAGAGGTCCATCTTAATTTGGTTTTAAAAAAAAAAAAAAAAAAGTAACTCTGTTTTCAAAGGAAAGTGGGAGGGGCGTTGACGAAGGCGGAGACGGAGGAACACAACGCAGACAGGCGGGTGAATTCAGAAGAAAGAGGGCTGATTCGTCCGGCTGAAGGCGGAGGAAGGAGATCTTCTTCTCTGTGACTGTACTAGGGTTTCCAAGTTTAGGGCTTTCGTCATCAGCCCTCTTCAATTTCCAATCCGTGCAGTCGCAGGGAGACTCTGTTTTCGGTGACCAAAACGAAGAAGAAAGAGGGGTAAAGCTCGCATTTTGAATGAGCGGCGAGTGTCAGAGGCTCGGAAATTGATTTGGGGATTAGGGTTTTGCAATTCGATTGAGTGGAGGAAAGAGGGGGTAGTAGGAAATGGCTTACAGAAGGAGGCAGCAGGTTTTGTCTTCGTCGTCGTCATCGACATCAAGCACGAGCTTTCGATTTGAAGAAGAAGAGGAAGATAAATCTCGGCACCCATTGCAGCCGCCGCAGTCTGACGATTCGCTTGCGGCCAAAGCCATTCGAGCCTCGTCGGCGCATCGCGACTCCTCTCTCTCCTCTGCTTACTCTGCTCGCGGTGCTCAGCCTGCTGTCAACTCCTCCTCCCCAACGTCCTCATTTCCTTCCCGGTATTCCAACCCCGCCACCACTGCATCTTCTTCTCCGTCCTCCAAGGTCTTTGGATTCACATGCTTTTATGCTGTTTCATTCATGAATTGTGTGTTCTGTTGCATCCGATTGCGGTTTTTGTTCTGCCCATTACTTAAATTTTGCTGCTTTCTGTTGGATTTTCAGCCACATGAGTATACTTCATTGAAGAATGTGAATGAATCCAAACATGGGTTTTGGGGTGTTCTTGCCAGAAAAGCCAAAGCCATTCTCGACGATGACAATAATGGAGCTCAAGATTATGATTCACCCCGAACAACAAGGGCCGGCATGCAGTCTACACCGACAAGGGGTAAGGTGAGATATAGATTTTGTCATGTCTTTATGGTAGCTTGGCATTTTCCAATGACTTTTAGTTGCTGCTGCATTGTTGAACGATTGTGTATTTGCAGATTTATAGTATCTAATACTCTAATTTGTGTATCTACTAACTATTTGCAGTCTCCTGAACCGAACCAATTTGTTGAGAGCAGCGGAAAGACTGAGAATCCCACATTACAGAAGGGATTGGGGGCATTTACATCATCACTTAGTTATATTAGTGGTACCATTGGGAATGCTTTGGAGGTAGGCAATGTGAATTTATATTCAGTTGACCATTGATTTTAAATGTTTTGTTCATGCTTCCAAAAGTAATTCCAATATTTAGCCTTCTGTTTCACTTTATTCTTGATACGTAGTATAGTTATCCTGGCGTGTTTATAAAGAATGCTAATAAGAATGAACATTGCCTCTGTGTGTGTGTTTCTGTATCCGCACAAATTCATTGCATGTGCATATTTATGCAATTTTATCTTTAGCTGTCTCCTTACTCTGGAGTTGGTCCAATAATTGGTACTTGTGCCTAGTTGATCATATACGCACTGTCTACCTTTCACCCTTTGACAGGAGGGTCGTACAATTGTTGAGAAGGGGACTGCAGACATCATTCAAGAAACTCGTAAGCATATCAGGAAAAAGCCTAGTGGTTCTTCACAAAAATCAGAACCTCAGACGCAAGCTGACATCGAACTCCAATTGAAGGCATCTCGCGACGTAAGGTGGCAACTTTTGTGTCACTGGTTGATATAATAGATGTTTGTTGGTGTAGGTTGAACTTTTCACAATTGTTATTATAGTGGGATGTGAACAATGTTGGAATTGGAATATTTTAATAGGATGTTACTAGTTTTCTTCTATCGTGTATGAAAATTAATGGAATCTGGTGTGCCCCAACAGTTAATTGAGTGAAAAGTCTCGAATGACTTCAATGCTTCATCCATAAGCTTGTGATTGGGTTCATGCGTAGCATCTTTTGAACCATAGGCTTAGCGCAGCCCACTCTAATCTTATTTATGACAGCAGGAAACTATAGGGAAAAGAAGGAATTTTAACATGGCCGTGTTATATATACAGTGCCTTCTATCATAATGTTTGATGTTTGTATGTTACTTGTATTAGTAAATGCATGATTTGCCCTTTTTTTTGCACTACAGGTTGCAATGGCAATGGCTGCCAAAGCAAAACTTCTTCTTCGGGAGTTGAAGACTGTCAAAGCAGATTTTGCTTTTGCGAAGGAGCGATGTGCTCAGCTGGAGGAAGAAAGTAAAATCCTTCGGGAGAATCGTGAAAGGGGAGACAGCCCTGAAGATGATGATTTGGTATCCATTTTGCTCCCTTTCTTCATTACTAGTGTTTCTTGGTGTATTCTGTCACATTGCCGTTTTCTTTCCTTAATTTATGTTGAGACTCGTGAAAATTATGTATGGTTTACGGTTCACCACCTTCCGTCTGTAGGTTAGTTTTGTTTTATATGATATATTCGAGACCTTTGGGTAGTTTAAGCAGTAAAGTAATCTACTTGTTTACATTGAAATTTTTGTGCATCATATCTCTTTCTATATCCATTATGGCGTTGGGTTGCAATGTGTTTGATACTAATACTTCTGTTCAGATAAGACTGCAATTGGAAACCCTTTTGGCAGAAAAGGCAAGATTGGCACACGAAAATTCAGTATATGCACGTGAAAACCGCTTCCTAAGGGAGATTGTCGAATATCACCAACTAACTATGCAGGATGTTGTATACTTGGATGAGGGAACTGAAGAAGTCACCGAAGTTTATCCCATCAAGGTACCTTCTAGTTTCCAGTCTTTCCCCAATCCCTGTTGCCTTCACTGCCTTCTTGACCAACTTTGACATAACTATTCATTGACTCAGGTCATCCCTCCTTATCCTTCACCGCCATCAGAAGTCCGGGGTGCTTCCCAAAGTACTTCCCAGTAATGGCAAATGGTACCGAATGGCCCCGAAGATATTCTTCTTTGATTGGCAAGGGGATATGTACTTTCAACAAAAACTTGAAGTTGTAGCAATATTATTTGTTGTTTGTAATATATTTTTTGCCATTTATAATCGGTCCTCCCAATTGCTTGGCCTATATGTGATGCAGTTCCGTATTGTGAGTTTTAAGCTATCAAGCTTGTTAATCCACAATGCTAATTTATTAGTGCTTGGGAGTTGGAAGTATCACTTTGCATTTTGATAAATTTGAATGCTCTCAAGTCTCACTGTTAGCAATATGTCTCAACGAGAGAAACTTACATGCAAGTGGGATGATAAGGTGGCAGCATTCGAAGCCTATCAGAACCGTCATGTGTTTTAATTTCTTAGAAGATATTGCGTTTTTGGTTTGTGATACTGCAACTTTGTTGTCCCAAATGCATGCAAGTTCTTTTGGATATCAAACAGATAATCTAATGCCCTTCAAAGTGACTCATACCATTGGTTATTTGTTCATACTTTGTTATTTTTCTTTCATGGTACGCACCACTGAGTGATTAAAAAAAATCAACGGTTCAAATTTTGCATATAAGAATTTAGTGGATCTTACAATAGGTAGATCGTTGATGTAGCATTGTAACCCGACCCCATACTTTGATGTCAAAACTTTTAATAAGAACTTTAATGAAATGATTACACAGTTGCCAGAAACATGTGTTTATACATGATATTATATTATTAGCACGAAACGCACTAGTAAAGATACATTGGTGCCATGAAAATTGAAATAATAGAAGTCATCTTTATAAAGAGATGGTCATGAGTTTTTGTTTCCTTTATTTCTTTTGAGGAATCAAAGTGATAGTTAGATGGCACGGCAGTTTGTTTAAAACAAAGAATAATTGCCTAATATAGTTAACTACTTTCCTATGCGCCAATTAAGCAAACAACCTCAAGACAGATGTGATGTCCAAAGCTTGTGGACAGCTCCTACCTAGCTTTTTTTTTTGTTTTTAAGAATTCATTTCATTCGGCGGCCTACTTATACATCAAATCATTACTATATAACCATAGTTTTAGGGATGCTGACCTTCTTTGTTGGACTTTCTCGTTCTATTTTTTTAAGTTGCATTGTGGTTGGAACCGTTTACTTTCTTACTCACACTTCAAATATGAAGTTTGGAAACAAATAAACCAAATTAGAAATTGGTCAACTGTTTGATTAAGATTATCGAAATTTCAATGTTTAACTGAATTACATAGTTCGTCTATCTATTGGATATTCATAAGATGATTAAACGATTTCAGATTTGGTTGATTTTTGGCATAGTTGATCTTTAAATAATGATATAAAAAATAAAAGCATTGAATCATTGTGCAACATTGTAAGATGAGAAGAAGAGTTAGAAAAAGCACAAATGAAAATGTTGCTATACACTAATTTATATTACAAAAACACATTAATTAAACTACTTTGTTTTTTTTTCTTTTCATTTCTCTTAGTTGGAAATGAAATATAGTTTGCATAGGATTCCTCCAACGTCTAAGGTGTGTTAGAAAAAAAAGTAGATGGGCACAGCACGTTGCGCCGGAGACAACAATGTAGGGATCAAAACAATCCATGTCACCTTTGGGAACCTCCCAAAATTATTAAACTCTTGCACATCTTGTAAGGATTTAGATCTACTTCGAATCTCTGTGTTTAGAGTTTGTAGACCGGATCTTCAAACCGTTTAAGAGAGAAAAAAAGAGAATCAAGTCATTCAAGTTTTTGTGAAGTGAATCGGTGTAATAGACTAAAGGGGATCATATGATTAAAATTGAGTGGTCTAAGTCTCTCCGTCTGCGAGATCTGAATACAAAAATTCCAAGGGAATCTCAATCCATCTTGCAAAACCCTAATCACTTGCACTCTTATTTCTTCTGCATAAAAATCACATTGTAGTTTTTTTTTTTTTTTTTTTTTTTTTTTTTTTTTTTTTTGTGGGTATCATGTTAGTTGTACCAAACACAGCTCATTATATCAACCACAACCATGATACAAAATAGGGTAAAAGTATAATAAACCAAAATACTATTGACATTCACTAAGGTTGGATTTCATTTTCCAGCATTGATGTATACCTCTTTATTTGTAAATAAAGCATGTTGAGTTTAACTATCATGAATAATGAATTTGATACCAAATTAAAAAGCAGTGAAACTAAGCAAAAGTATAATTATGCCTAAGATTATATACGCCAACAATACACGTAGGATTGTATTTAGTAAATAAATAACGAAATTTCTCATTGGGTAGAGCCTTGGTCAAACTAGTTGCCATCTAAATCATATACTATGACCGCAAGTTTCCAAAATACCAAGTTGTGGTTCAAAGAGGAACCCTCTTCAACTAACCAAACTATTTATACTCCAAGAACAAGATGACAACTTAACCCTCCACATCCTTTGATTAAGACCATTATCGCAACGTCTTAATAAATTCATAATTTCATTGGAGGACCTAATTTGTTGCTTAACCTAATTCAAAGACGAATCGTGCTTTAATAATCGTTTTTCACATTTGAGCCGTCATGAGCTATCGAAAAATTTTCAAACCAGCAATTTCAACAAAAATTTTCAATTTCCAACGAGAATTTGCTCGTAACTTCTCGTCTTTGACAAATATAATAGAAATACGTAACCTGCATCTACAAATATCAATTTAATTCATAATCATAACCCATTCTTACATATATAAAGCGTTAGTAAATTAGATGTTAGATTAGCCGCCGACAGAACTCGAACTCATGCCGTTATGCAAAGACACAACACATTTCTACCACTATAGTAAAATGTCGCTTGCTCATTGTTACATATATTAATTCAATAGTTGACAGTTAATCACCCGCCAATCGTAAACAATTGATCTTCAACTCTTATTTATTTATTTATATTTTTAATTGTGTTGTGTAGGAGGTGTAGACATGGAGACCGTGGATTCGTAGACTAACGTTGCGAATATTCAAGGGAGTGAAAGGGGGCCGCCAGCCCCACCCTGACAAAGGAGCGTGGTTTTCATTTGCACGGTTCACATGCGGGATCCGGGTCCACCCCGCGGCCCCTGGTCCCACATCCGGTGACCTTTCCCCGGCACCCGATTGGATCCACGATCTCACGCGCTGTGAGAGCGAGTGGGTTCGCTCCTCTCCTCCTCCTGTCAGCCTCGGCGTGAGGTGTCAATCGTAAAATCTTACAGCAACGACAGAGAAGGAAGGAGCTAGAAGAGGAGAGAGAGAGAGAGAGAGAGAGGGAGGAGAGAGAGAGTGTGTGAAAATCTGAACGATATGGAATCCGCATCGCCTCTCTCTCCTCTCTCTTTCTCTCTCTAGCTACAGCAAGTAAGCAAAAGACGCCATTAAAACCTTCTCGATTATAAACCCCACCACTCTGCCTACCATTACTTTTACTTCTACCCAGCAAACCCAGCAGACCCAGCACAGTACAAGTCTCTCACCATTTCACTCAATTCTGTACCCTTCTGAGCTCTTATCCTCCATTGGGATTTCAATGTCGGGTTCATACGCTCAGAATTTCTCACCGGCGAGAGCGCTCTCGCCGCACCTGAGAACGCCGCCGGATGTGGAGAGCCAGTACTTGACGGAGCTGCTGGCGGAGCACCAAAAGCTCGGGCCTTTCGCGCAGGTCGTCCCCATATGCGGCCGGCTCTTGAATCAAGGTTTCTACCCTTTCAACCGTATTTTTACGATCGGATTAAGTTCTTATTTTCTGTGTTGTGATTCGGATTTGGAATTGTTTTGGATGTTTGTTGAGCTTTTTTCTGTGAACCCAATTGAGATTGTGCAATGAAAAAGCTCTGTATGCTTGTTCTTTCTGTATGTGTGTATTGGGCAATTGCTTTTTCTGGATGTTATTTGTGCTGAAACCGGAATCTTTCAGCTTTTTCCCGTGAACCCAATTGAGATTATGCCATGAAAAAGATCTACCTGCTGTTCATTTCTGTATTTCGGAATTGGGTAATTGATGAACTATGAAATGCTTGAGGAAAAAGATCAGAACTTGTTGATAGGGAGGTTAGATTGTCGAATTTTCTGCCTCTAGGAACGGCATGAAGGTTAATTCTTTGGGTAAAATGGAACTTCATTTTCCCCCACAATATTGGAGTTGACTTGTATGTTTGTTCATGTTATGTGTTCTTTCATTTCATGGAATCACTAATCACTCCAACTCATGAGTTTTCTATTCGTAAGGTTGACGAGTTGAACTCTGTCAGGAAAATGATTCCATGCTTATATTCTTGTTTTCATTTTGTTATATGTTGAGGAAGGAATTTGCTAACTTTGGTGCTCTTCTGTATTGATAGAGATAATTCGCGTCTCTGGAATGATGCCCAACCAAGGGTTTAGTGACTTTGACAGACTGCAACGTGGAAGCCCTAGCCCTATTGGTTCAGACATAATGCCAAATTATAGAGGGTCAGGCCTCGGTGGCTGGAACGGACGGCCTCATGATGTAAGTGTCGGCAATTATGTACTCCCTAATGCAACACCCTTACGGTGCACATCCGGATTTCCATTATATTTTATATATAGCACAGTAGTTTATTGATTATTTTTCTTGCTGTCCCCTGCCTGATTTAATTAAAATGCATATCCCTAAATGAGTTTCCTGCTAGATTTGTATGCTTGTCTGTGCATACCTCCGTAACTCGTATGAAAAGAATGTCAGTCTGAAAAACTGGTTATAATACTCGTAAATAGTAGTGTGGCATTCAGCAAGAAGAAAGCATAATCAGGTCCTGAGAGATAGCCAGTAGTATTCCACTTGGAAGATTTGGATCTTGCCTGAAGTGGGATTAGAATGTGCAATGCAGTATGGGGAGTTTGGAAGTTAATTATGGTGGTCTTCTATCCACAGGTTGAGACACAGTGTTGCTTACTTTTTTTTGGACTTGAAGACTGCCAAAACACTCTTATGTATCAGCCTACGGCATTGTTTCTTCCTGGGTCAGTTATCCACTGACTTTTTCCAAATTCATCTATTTGCAATAGGCATCTTTCTCAATTCTGAATTCATTTTGATCCAGGATATAGTCAAAGTGTGGTTAAGGCAGGGTGTCCGTAACTGCACTGGCTTCATATAAATCCATTATTATATGGTAAATAGTGGAAGTTTCAGCTTTACAATACGGTTAAAGTTTAATTGATTTTATTTACTCCCATGCCATTTTATGTTGCTTGACAAGCTTGGATTCCCGCTATGTTAATTGTATGTATATTAAGCTTTTGTCACATTTATTTTATATGGAATGCGCTACAGGTTCCCATCTTCCTTCTTTTTTCTCAGTTTTATCTTTTTATCAGTACCGCAATGCTACGTCTATTCATCTTTTTTGCGTCTTGGTATAGTTTCAATAGTCTGGATTTGGTTGCATTATGTAACAGAGAATGGGCGGTCCACAAGGGATGAATATGGAGTGGCAAGTTGCACCATCAAGCCCCAGTGCCTACATTGTGAAGAGGATATTGCGGTTGGATATTCCAGTAGATAGCTTTCCAAATGTAAGCCTCCCATATAACTTGACAGAGTTAAGGGACATTGCTATCTTAAACTCAAAGTTGTTGGTTTAATGGTTAACAAAAACATATTATTGGGAGGTGTTTGCATGCGCAAGCACGCAGAGTTATTATTTGATAAAGTTCTGAAAATAAGTGCATGTTTCTCAGTGCATCACAGGATTCTCAGCTGCACATATGATTTATGATTGACTGAGAAACAAGTTCTTATTTAAGGACCTTATTGATATTCACCCCTTCTCTTGTTTGCGGTACTGAAACTTCTGTTTTGTAGTTCAATTTTGTGGGCCGGCTTTTGGGTCCTAGAGGCAATTCACTAAAGCGGGTGGAAGCTTCTACAGGCTGTCGTGTGTACATAAGAGGAAAATGTTCAATAAGAGATATTGACAAGGTAGAATTTTTCCCAGTTTTGCTATTTATTAAGAAAAGAAATTTTCCTAATTTTAAATCGTTCTTTTTTTCTTGAGTTTTCATTTTATGCTCTCTCTTTTGTTTTCGTAGTTTGACATGTATTTCTTGCCTTTTTATTCTCAAGGAGGAATCTCTGAGGGGAAGGCCAGGTTATGAACATCTGAATGATCCACTGCACATTATAATTGAGGCTGAATTGCCTGCTAATATTGTTGATATGCGGTTGAGACAGGCAAAACAAATCATAGAAGAACTTCTCAAACCTATGGTATCGTTTCTGACTCTTCCCTTCGGCTTTTCAATACAAATACTTTATTTTGCTTTTACGCTATCAAGTATTGTTTTTCTCAAATACATAGTACAATGAATCATGAACTTGATTTCTCCTACCCTCAATGTCAACGAATCATGAAATTGATTTCTCCTTCCCTCAATGTACAATACGTAGATGTCCTTCACTCATATAAAAGCACCGCTTGGTCTTTAATCGCATTTTTCACAACTGTGAGCTATAACTCTCAGTTTTTAATCACATATTTTCACAAAAATCATGGATACTGAATTCTGATTTTCATTTCAGGATGAGTCACAGGACCACTACAAGAGGGAACAGTTGAGAGAACTAGCTATGCTAAAATCCAATTTACGAGAAGAGAGCCCTCAACCATATGGTAGTATCTCTCCTTTCACTTCAAGCGGGATGAAGCGTGCCAAAACTGGTCTGTAATGGTTCATTTAACTCCTCTTCTATTGGTTCGTCCTCCCTTACGACGCTTGAGCTTACTTGCCACAGGATGCTTGTCTGTGTAATTCAATTCTGTATGCAAACTGTAAGGGACGACACGTTGTGGACCTGTTCGGTGAGGATCAATGCAGGGGTTTTCTTCCATGACATTAAGATATACAGATGAACGGAGATATTCTTTGGTTATCGCTTCATGTTTGTAGTCGATTGTGATTGTAGAACTAGAAAAATTATGTCATATAAGTTATTCTTTATTACGCTGAACATGTATCCGTTATTAACTTGACGCGGTCTAAACTCCGAAGAGGAATATGCATCGATTGTTTTATATGTTTTTACATTTTTGGGTGAATTCAGTTCTCTAAATTAATGTTTTGGCAAAGTAAGATGATGAACATACGCTTTGATCAACATTATCTCAACCTGCAGTGATATGACCATACAACGATAGAGGATGGGAAAATTGAACTCAAGATCAAATGTGCATGAGTGAATGCTCTTTAACCAATTTGCAGGGGAAAATGAACTTGAGACCCTTGCGAATTTGAGGTTGGAAATGACTGAATTCGTCAAATTTTGTACAAGTAACTTGTAACTCAAGCAGTTCATATCATTCCCTTTGTATTCATAACTCGAATAATGCCACTAGCACAACAGTTTAGCGATTTTTTTCCCAACTTTTAAGTGGGAGACCTGAGGCTCGGTTGCCCTATTGCCCTAAATGGCGACTTCAATACTAACTTACGTCTGACTCATTGTGAGACTTTGCTCAAATTCCTAGTTTCCCACCCTCAAAGGGTTGTGTGAGAGGCGAGGTCCGGAGACGGGCCTCGCCCATGGGCTTATTTAAGTGGATGGGCTTTACAACGTTTTTAATGGGCCTGAAAATGATATAATAGCCAGCTTGGTTGAATGGGCCTAACGATGGGCTTTGATTATATAATAAGAACTAGAGTTGCGTGAGGCAAAGCACTTTCATTTCACATCGGAGAGGACGAAGAAGGGAAGTTGAGAAGTTTCTGGAGAGGACTGAGAAAAATGGGGAAGATTCCGGTGAAGATGAAGGCGGTGGTGTACGCCCTGTCGCCGTTCCAGCAGAAGGTGATGCCGGGACTCTGGAAAGATCTGCCCAACAAGATCCACCACAAGGTCTCCGAGAACTGGATTAGCGCCACCCTCCTTCTCGGCCCTCTCGTCGGCGTCTACGCGTACGCTCTTCTCCTTCTCCTCCTCCGAATCTTCGTCGTCTTATTTTTTTTGACCTATTTATCTGTGTGTATATATATACATAGGAAAATTGATATATTGAATGCAATTTTCTCGCAAAACTTCACCAATCACCAATTCACCATGCTTTTCTATGATATTCGGCACTAGGATTTTAATTTTGTAACTATGATTAAATCTTATTTATATTTTGATTATTTGTTTGGATTGGAGCTGATGATGTTGGATGAAAATTGGAAGGAAAAAAGAAAGAAAGGTGGCATCTTTTGATATTTTATAATCGCATGCAGACTGTAATTTTTACTGGATTTATCGAAGCGCTTCAGTACTGTTTATTTTTTTTATTATAAAAATGATATTTTTACTCTTAAAAATCAATCTGGCACTATTTACTTGCAACAATTATTTTGTTCTTTTGATTAAAACTCAAAAATTTCAAACCATTTTCATTAGTTCTTAAAATTTAAAAGTAATGATCTTTTTGGTTTTTTGGATTAGTTGATTGTTTTAGCTCCTGTCATTGGATTTGAGTCTGCTTGGTGAACAGGGGCAACCCTGAGATACGGATTTTCGGGTTTTTGTTTACATATATATATACACGAAAGAAGATCAATTTGTTTATCTTATGTCGATACAAAAGTATTAATGTAGCGAGTTGTATAGCTTGAAACCATCATCAGTGTTCAATCGCGGTTATGAAGTATTGCTAAGACTGTTAATACCGGCTTAATCGCCATTTAATGACGGAAATCAGACGTATAAACTAACATATAGAATCATATATATAGGTAAGTTGTGTATAAGGCTTATAGTATATAGGATTCTTGTTTTGATAGGCATCCTGTTCGTCAATTGTACATTTTAACATTGCTATGTATGGGCTAGTCCATATATGCCATCCGCTCTCTTTTCATAATCGATGTTTTTACTTCGTCATCACTTGCTGTCAGCCCGACAACAGCAACAACAAAGCCTTTTCCTACTAAGTGAGGTCGGTTATATGAATCCTAGAACGCCATTGCGCTCGGTTCTATGACTTGCTGTCAGCCCAATCCGTAAAATTGTTACAGGTCAACAACATTTTTCATTTGTATGCTCAATCTTGAATTGTATGCAGGTATGTTAATGCCTACCAGGAAAAGGAGAAGATGGAGCACAGGTACTGAGATCATGCTTTCGGACGATTTCTGGTGATTTGCCAGAAAGATTGTAGCTTTTCTCGTTTCTATTGCCAATAAGTTGAGATTTTCGGTTATTAGCTTCTGTTCAAGTTGATTAAACTTGTACTTCAATGTTGAGCTTAGCTACTGGGAATTCCAGTCCTTGTCTCGACGAGCACTCGTTAAATTGACAATTTTTGGGTGTTGCTGGATATGAAATTGGTTTGGTGCCAAATAGAATAATGCTTTTAAATTTCATATGGCTCATGTGCCTAAGGGCTACTTTGGAAACAAATTTAAGTGCCAAATAGAATAATGCTTTTAAATTTCATATGGCTCATGTGCCTAAGGGCTACTTTGGAAACAAATTTAAAATGACTGAAAACTTTTTTGGCGATTGTGTTTGGGTTCCAAAAGCACTGATGTGCTTCCTACGAGAAAGACATAACGAAGCCCCTCCTATATGAAGCACATAACGAAGTGCCTCTTACAAGAAGAACCAATTATGTGTTTCTTGCATAGTGTTTTTCCTGGATTTACTTGCATGTGCATTTTAACCTAAGGATTGGTCTCAAAACATTTACCAAAAACGTTTTCAGCTATTTCAAAAGCTTTTAACCCAATAAGAGTTTAGCTGCCATCATTGTTTGTTCTCTCTCAACCGTAAATTTGCTATTGATTTCTTTGGTACATAATTTTAAATTGATATCAGGTTAAGACGGTTAACTTTAGACCAATTTATTGATGTGATTTGGGATATTCTGTTGCTCGCAAGAGGTTATTTCCCTTGTACGTCGAAATTTTGTAAAATATCTTGGCTATTATGGCAAGAAGAATGTTAGTGGATGTAACTTGCGTTTCTTTGTGCAATTGATGCGTTGAGTTTGATATGCATCAACGATTATGATGGTCACAATTAGTCTACGTATTTTTTTACTCTTTTAATCAATACTAAAAGAGTTATTAGCTTTGTAATGTTTGGTCTATCGTTTATCGGCTCTTCTTTCTGATGTGTAAAGTAGGAAATCAATACACAGGAAATGAGTTGTACATGGGTTTGGTAAAACATTCCCCCTTCGGTTGATTTTTGTGCAAAAAAGGACAAATGGAATTGGATTTCCACTTATGACTATTATTGACCTTCGACATGTTGTGAGTTGATGCATGGCCACAATCAAGACGAACGCGTGCACAAATCCTAGTACTGCTCAAACCCTCTTCCTACCTTCCTCATCCATTCATAGTGACTTGTGAGCTTTCAGTACGCGTAGAAACGATCAGTGTATTGGAAATAAAGTATATCAAATATTTTAATATAAGTTGTTAAACATTCAAAAAATATTTCAATTAATTATATTATAACATTTAATATATCCGATTGAGTCATCAAGTAAATTTAATGAACCGAAATGACATCGTATAGGCAGTAGGGCAGTAAGGTTTTACCTTTTAGACAAGTAAAATTGATTTATTTGACTTTGGGTTGGAAAAGCCTAGTAAATTTGAAATTCAAAAAGGCGCACTTTCTTTACCTCGTTCAATGCGCCACTCTCTCCACTCCCTCCACTCTCCTCACTCTCTTTACCCGCAGCCCCAATAACTCGACTCTCGTTTTCTCAATCGCCGTTCCCACTCTTCGCCCATCGATCTCACCTCCGCTTTCCGCCGTTGTATAGAATCCGTTCCCGACCGAAAATGGTTGCCATCGCCGCCACCACTTACGAAGAAGCTCGCAACCAGCGTCTCGAAGAAAACAAAAGGAAATTTCAGGTCTGCGTCTAAAAATCCCACTCATTCCTTCTTCTTTCTCCTGCGAAAAAGTTTCGATCTTTTGACTGTAATTTCTTCTGTTTGGCTGACGAAGGACTTGGGAATCTCAAGCATTTCGAAGACATTGACCCACTTGACTGCTTCTCCGAACAAGACCCAGGTTAGAAAAAGAACCTGACTTTGTTTCCAACTTCTAATTTGTCCGTTTATTTCTATTACATTTACATGTACTTGTTATTCTATTTGGATATCTCGTTTTCGCCTTTGTTCTACGCTCCTTTGGACACCGAAAAATGGACAAATTCCTTTTCTTTTCTTAGGAACACATGCAAAGTTTTCATTGTTGCAACGCTGAAAGTTTCCGAAGCTAATACAGATTGTTAAATGCTCTCAATTATCTCCATCGCCGCGTCATCTAGCTTAATTATTTTGTTAATTCGGTCATTTGGAATGGCTAGCTGCTTTTAATTTCGTCATTGCCTTGTATAAGTATGGATTTTACCACTTTGAGTAGCACCGAATTAGCACTGAATCTGTTCACTTATGTTATAATTAGCATGAACATCTCTGTGGTGCAGCATCGTGTCTCGAAACCTAAAGCAAGGAATGCTTGTTTGGATATAGAGCCGAGAAGGTCTTCCCGTCAACGCAATTCAGTTCAAACATATCGTGACGATGTAAGTGATCCATGTCTCTAATCACAACTGTTCCTTGTGTGAGAACCAAGTTTTAAGCAATCAATCTTTCCATCAATTTAAGGGAAACAATGCAGTTGATAGTTATCTTTATAGTTTATACTAACAGAAAAAGAATGGATTTTGGTTCCCCATTTCAGGTTGACATAGACCTTCCGCCTTTGAGAAAGAGGTCGAGGTCGAGTTCATCTTTTTGTGGAAGGTTGAATAGATTTGTTTGGTTGTTTAATTGATGTTTCCATACTGCACCGGTAATGTAGCGTTTTAGTAGTATTTGTGTGAATTTTTCAGCTACCTTGCGAGGCCGATGGAAGAAGTCAGACTTTGTTCTTATGAAGAAAGGCAAGCTGCTCTTAAAGCTGCAGAGAAGCTTCTGGAGAATCTACAAACTGATAATCCATCTTTCATCAAAACAATGGTTCGATCGCATGTTTATAGCTGTTTTTGGTTGGTAAGTTGCAACCAAATTTGCATTTTAAGCCTATGGTCATCACTAGTTTACAGTTTTTCATATAATCTGACCAGTATCAATTCAAGTTGTGGGAGACCTAGTATTATTTGCTAATCTATTTGCTTGAAATTTTGTTTTGATTCCAAGGGTCTTCCCTCAAGATTTTGTGATGAACATCTCTCTAAAACGGGCTCAGATATGGTGCTGGAGGATGAACATGGCAACGAGTACGACGCTGTCTACATTGGCTCGAGAACTGGGCTTAGTGGGGGCTGGAGAGCGTTTGCACTGGAACACAAGTTGGATGATGGTGATGCGCTTCTGTTCGAACTGACTGAACCCACAAGATTTAAGGTAAGCATTTAGTCTCAATCTAGCAATGATACGTTTGAGCAAATTGTAATTAGAGTATCGTTTATTTAGTCTTTCAATTGATG
The DNA here is from genome assembly GCA_036320875.1 of Cotoneaster glaucophyllus. NCBI lineage: Eukaryota > Viridiplantae > Streptophyta > Magnoliopsida > Rosales > Rosaceae > Cotoneaster > Cotoneaster glaucophyllus. The sequence goes on from CM070061.1 coordinate 3,544,462, forward strand.
TCTTTCGAAGTCATAAATATATCATTATCGGCTTAGGCTTGACTTGAGAAATTTCGAACTTCTTTGAAACGCCAAATCTTGAACTACCAGTTGTTATGGACTGCAGATCTACATTGTCAAAGTATCATCAATGTCTAGTATAAAAAGCATTGTGGACAAAGAAGATATTCCCAGTGCTGAAAATACATCGAAGAAAGCCGTGAAGCCTGGCTCAGAATCAACTCAAAACCGAAGAACTAAGAGAGGTTCTGTGTCTGGGATTGATGACTCACAACCTTCCCCGGTCTCAGAATCAGATCAGAGACGAAGGTCGAAGAGAGGTATTGTACATCCAACGGATGACGCAAAAGCTCCCAGAGACTTGGAATCAAATCAGATACGAAGGTCAAAGAGAGGGGCTGCATCTGTAGCAGATGACTCAAAAACCAACTTCAACTCTGAATCAAATCAGCTACGAAGGTCAAGGAGAGGTACTGTGCCTGCAACAGATGACGCAAAAGCTCCCAGAGACTTGGAATCAAATCAGATACGAAGGTCAAAGAGAGGGGCTGCGCCTGTAGCAGATGACTCAAAAACCAACTTCAACTCTGAATCAAATCAGCTACGAAGGTCAAGGAGAGGTACTGTGCCTGCAATGGATGACACCAAAACTTCGCCAGACTTGGGATCAGGTCAGAAACGAAGGTCCAAGAGAGGTGTCGTGCCTGAAATGGATGACCTAGAAACCTCTCCCAAGCTTCCCACAGAGAGCCCCAAAGGTTGTGAAACCGAGCAGGAAGTCTGTGCAATGAAGATGGATGAAGTTGCTCCAAAACAAGTGAGAAAGAAAGCTAAAGCGAACAGAGTACGTTTCACAGAGAGTCCAGAAGGCTGTGAAGTGAAACCCGAAGAAACAGAGGAGAAACCCGAAGTACCAGAGAAGAAACCCGAAGTAACAGAGAAGAAACCTGAAGTGGAGGAGAAGAATGCAAGAGCTAAAGATGAGAACGAATGTGTAGCCAAGAAACCTAGAAAGAAAGTTGTGAAGCAAAGGCTTTTCCGAAAGAGAGCATAGCCGGAGAGAGTGACGAAGAAAGCTTCACAACTTGTCGGCATAGTAGATTTTAGCTGCGGTTACTGGGATATGTCTCATAGGTGAAGGTTATTTGGACAAGGCACTTGAATCCCAATCTCTTGGATTTTGACTCAACATTTTGAACTTGCCTTGACAAAATTAAAATGGCATAATTTTATGTGTCTTGTATAATTTGGAGGCAAATATTTTATCTTGTCGATTACAACTGGATCAATATTCTTCGTTTTGACACTCATTCCAAATTGAATGCATCCTTATGAGCTTGCACAGAGATTGCTGGTTTTGAAATGTAACATACATTATTATGGTAAAAACCGGAGAAATACTAAACGTGGACGTACCCCAGCTTGTGCGTATGGAAGGTTCGTACAGTCCTATGCACTGGAGATGGTGGCAATGACGTACCAGACATCTTTGTTGCAAAACAAAGTTCTCACTTTTGCTTGTAAAAGAGTTTTACATGGAATGCCCACCGTTGTCTCAACACCTTAGTATTCTACAGAGAGTTCTCGGTCCGGGAAGGTAACACTGTCTCCTTTGAGATGCGTTCTTATGCCATTATAAAGGATTGACATTTGTTTCTTTGAAAATTAGCCCTGTTTACAACAAACTGTGCATTGCAGATGTGAAGGAAGTAATCTCTGTTCTTTTGAGCAGAAAATTCAAGCTGCAAACAACAAGATCTTCGGAATTTATGAGATTCAGAGATGAAGTTAGTCGAAATGCCACTCTAGAGAGTGACATTATTGTTGTTGTTATCGGCAGTGGGATTTGGCCAAAATCTAAGAGCTTTAAAACAAATGTTTTGGTCCTCCTTCCTAAAGGCGGAAAGGTAATTGCTTTTGTGCAACTCCACCTGCTGGGCAAGGGCAAGTCACAAAAATAGAAATGTGTTTCGCGGCCGAACTGTCCTAACAGAGAGAGAAAGACATATATAGGAGTAGAAGACCATTGGATAGGAACATCGGGTGTTTTTAGAAAGAATGAGAATTTAAGTTTAAAGATGGTGTGTAGATAGAAAAGCGAGTTACTCATATAGGGGTTAAATTTAGAATCGTTGATTGATATTAACTGCATACATGGAGTACATATTGTTATTCCTTATAAATGCATGATTTCTTGTTCATGATTATGATGAAAAAGAGCCGAAGCGCAAAGCCTTACGTCAACACTGACGAAACATAAGAGCCAGTACGTACAGTGAAAGCACCAAGAAAATGAGTTAAAACTTGAAAGCAATTTGGCAAAAGGCAAGACTCCTTAAAGATTAACAAGGGAAAGGACAAATGAACAAGTGATTGTTTGACTGATCAGCGTGCAAGAGAAGATTGCAGAAACTAGAGGGACGAATAAAGTGCATATTATACTTCACAACATTCAAGGCATCAAGAAGGACGAATTAAATTCAAAACGTAAGATACTTGGGAGCACCACGAAGGAAGGAATTAGACGTGTCTAATCTAAAGCAAAGGATCAAAATGGGTTCTGGATGTATGTTTCTGAAAACAGTTCAAGCTCATGAGAGATACATTCGTCCGACATGTATCTTCAACAACTAGACATAAGAGCCAGTATGTACAGTGAAGGCATCAATAAAAGGAGTTAGAACTTGAAAACAATTTAGCAAAAGATTAGATTTCTTGAAGCATTAAAGAAGGAAAGAACACATGAACGAGAAAGTAGACACATATATAAAGCAAAGGAGAATATATCCTCAATAATATATGAGAAACTTTTCATAAGTTATAAGGCATAATAATTGCAGAACCTAGGACGAATTAATTAAGTACATATTATCCTTCATGACACATACGCGTGGTACACTCAAGGCATCAAGAAGGACAAATTAAATTCAAAATGTAAGATACTTGGAAGCACCATGAAGGAAGGAACTAGACGTGTCTAATCTAAAGCAAAGGATCAAAATGGGTTCTGGATGTATGTTTCTGAAAACAATTCAAGCTCATGAGAGATACATTCGTCCGACATGTATCTTCAGCGACGAGACATAAGAGCCAGTATGTACAGTGGTCAGTGAAGGCATCGATAAAAGGAGTTAGAACTTGAAAGCAATTTAGCAAAGGGTAAGATTCTTGAAAGCATTAAAGAAGAAAAGAACAAATGAACGAGAAAGTAGACACATATCTAAAGCAAAGGAGAATATATCCTCAATAATATATGAGAAACTTTTCATAAGTTATAAGGCATAATAATTGCAGAACCTTGGAAGCACATGTTTTCATATGTAAATTAAGAATCTAGGACGAATTAATTAAGTACCTATTATCCTTCATGACACATACGAGTGATACACTCAAGGCATCAAGAAGGACAAATTAAATTCAAAATGTAAGATACTTGGAAGCACCAAGAAGGAAGGAACTAGACATGTCTAATCTAAAGCAAAGGATCGAAATGGGTTCTGGATGTATGTTTCTGAAAACAATTCAAGCTCATGAGAGATACATTTGTCCGACATGTATCTTCAGCGACGAGACATAAGAGCCAGTATGTACAGTGGTCAGTGAAGGCATCGATAAAAGCAGTTAGAACTTGAAAGCAATTTAGCAAATGGTAAGATTCTTGAAAGCATTAAAGAATAAAAGAACAAATGAACGAGAAAGTAGACACATATCTAAAGCAAAAGAGAATATATCCTAAATTATATATGAGAAACTTTTCAAAAGTTATAAGGCATAAATATTGAAGAAACTTGGAAGCACATGTTTTCATATGTAAATTAAGAATCTAGGACGAATTAGTTAAGTATATATTATCATTCATGACACATAAGGTACACTCAAGGCATCAAGAAGGACAAATTAAATTCAAAAGTAAGATACTTGGAAGCACCACGGAAGGAAGGAACTAGACGTATCCAAAGCAAAGGATCGACTATATCCTTCAATTGCTATGAGAAAGTTGGATCATAAGTGGTGTGAGGCAAAATATTGTCAAAGTATTTAAACCCGTACATCTGGCCATCATCATTTTTATTTCCTTCTACCTACTCGACCGGCATGGAAGGGAAGATTGCAGAAACTGTCTTTACTTTTTCTGTTGAGGGAATACTGTCGAAGGTGGCATCACTTGCTGCTCAAGAACTCAATCTTGCTTGGGGCTTCAAAGCTGAACTCAAACGGCTTCGCCAGTCATTACTCACCATTCAGGATTTCTTGGGAGCTGTTTCCGGAGCTGTTTCTGACAAACCACAAGATCGGGTCAAGGCGGTGGAGGAGTGGGTGATGAAGCTTAAAGGCATAGCTCATGATGCTGAAGATGTGATGGATGAGTTCGACTACGAAGTTGTTCGCCGTAAAGTTGAACTCCAAAATCATATGAAGAAAAAGGTACTCAACTTCTTTTCACTCTCCAATCCACTTGCATTTCGTTTGAAGATGGCACATAAAATTCAGAAGATCAACCAGTCCTTGGTAGATCTCAAGAGGGAGGCATCTTTCATTGGTCTAGTTTCCAAGAAAATAGATGCAACCCCTCAGGAATCTAGATGGGACAGACAAACCAACTCTTTCATTGGCACAGATGAAATAACCGTTGGAAGGGGAGAGGTTGTGTCGAATATAGTCACAACCTTGACCAACTCCAAAACCAACCAAGAAAATCTTGCGGTTATGCCCATCGTGGGAATGGGAGGTCTCGGCAAGACAACATTGGCCAAGTCAGTTTACAATGAGGATTCGATACTCAAGTTCTTTGAAAAGAGAATATGGGTTTGTGTATCGGACACATTTGATGTCAATTTAATTCTACTCAAGATGTTAGAACAACTTAAACCGGAAAAAGCCCCTTCTTCGAAAGATAACCAGGAAGCTCTGCTTAAGTTCCTTAAAGACGAGTTGAAAGATAAAAGATACTTACTCGTGCTTGATGATGTTTGGAATGAAGATCCCATAAAATGGGAGAATTTGATGGAATGTTTGTCAAAACTTCATTCTGCTAGGGGGTCCAAGATTATTGTCACGACTCGTAGTAGCAAAGTCGCATCGATCTCCGAAAAGCTACTTCAACGACATGAATTGGGAAAGCTTTCTGTGGATGAATGTTGGTCCATCATGAAAAATAGAGCGTTCCCCAATAGTAATGCTCATATAGCTCCGGAGTTCCATACAGTTGGAAAGGAGATTGCTAAAAATTGTGGTGGCGTTCCATTGGTGGCAAAGGTGCGTATTATTATTATATATCATATATGAAATTTGCACCTTTATTATTATTATTTTTTGATGTTTTCATTTATAAATTAGGACTTGTATCCACCCCATGAGTTCACCACCTTACCCACGCCATGAAAAATTCAATTTACATAAATTCGTCTTCGACAATGTGTAAAAACTTTACCAAAAAGAAACCGATCTAGTTAGAATCAATTAAATTAGTAATTGGATGAATTATCTATTCTTCTATGTTTTTTTTTATTCACGTCATGTAGGTATTTGTTACGTCATGCATTGTCTAAAATTGTTTTGAGACACCTTCGAGAGTTTTAAACCGGGGTATTTTTCATTTATTACTGTTAAATTTTGCAAAAATTACACTTCACTATATTTATTTATTTTTGTCTCAATTTCATAAATACCTAAAGTTTAATTTTTTTTTATGCTTTCATAATTCTGTTAGTCTTTTTATTAACGATTTCGTTAAATAATGACGTGACATAATTTTGACCCAACAAATTTGCCATGTGACAAAAACTAATGAAAAAAATATTAAAAATAAAAAATTCTAAACTAAAAATCTCTCCCTCCCCTCTTTCCCTTCTCTCTCTTCCGTTCCAACGTAAAACGTTTCTTTCTTCACGAGTCACGACACAAAGGTCACTGAAATTTCGCTTCTTCCAGATCAAATGAAATAACCCAATTTAATTAGCTTCGAAAAATTACTAAAATAAAAATGAAAACCAAAAGGTGTTGAGCTGAAACCACCACCAGCCCCCCCGGTTTCCCTCCGACGCCTCATCACCACCACTTTTGAGCCGCTCCACGTCGATAACCTCGTCTGGAGCTAGCGGCTCATCCATCAATTGTCGTGGCCTCTACACAGCTCTAGCAACCGTTGTAAGATGCCGCGTGAACAGTCATTTAGAACCAATGAGGCTGCGGCGGGGTAGTCGGGGTGCTGTGGCTGAGCCGTAATAAAAGTGGCTGAAAAATTAAACTTTAATTATGAAAGCAAGACGAAAAAAGCGTAATAAAGTGCGATTGTTGTAAACTTTAAAGTATTAAAGAAAAGGGTAAACTGCCATTTGACCCTTTGAACAATTATCTCAGTTGAAATTGACCATTTGAATATTTTTTTGGTAAATTAACCTTTTGAACTATTTGAAATAAGTCAATTGACCCATTGTCAGGAGATTCCATCCACTATTTCATCCAAAATCAAAAGAAAATTAGTTTTTTCCTTCATCAATTATTACTTGTCAACTATAACCAACAATGAAATTATGACATGTGAAAACAAAATAATGTATAATGACAATGTGAGATGGTCCGTTATGTAAAAGTTTGGTTTTTTATGTTTTTTCATTATGCTATATGTTTTTTAATTATTTTGTGACTATGTGTCAAAATCTTATGGGTGGTTATAGCTGACAAGTAATGATTAATGATGAAATGACTAATTTGCCCTTGAATTTGACGTAATAGATTCCGCAATCAAACGACAAGGGGTTAATTGACTAATTTTAAATAGTTTAGGGGGTTAATTACCAAAAAAATAGTTTAAGGGGTCGGTTTCAACTTGGGTGATAGTTCAGGAGGTCAAACCGTAATTTACCCTGAAGAAAAAATTTACCCTTAAAACTAATTATAACTATTCCTTTTTTTTTTCTGTCATATATTTTTCTTTTATTTTTCATGTGATAAAAAAATATGGTGGAGAACATTATTTTGCTTCGCATAGATAAAAAAAAATAAAAAAATTTCCTTGTAGTCATGGTTAAACTACTTTATTGATAGAAACTCTCAAATTAAATAGGTTTTGGGAGGCATTTTGCGCAATAAAAAAGATATTGAAGAATGGTCGTCGTTTAAAGAAAGTAAAATATGGGAGAACCTATCAAAAGGACAAGATAGAATTATGCCAGTTTTGAAGTTGAGTTTTGACAATTTAGAATCACCATCACTGAAGCAATGTTTTGCATATTGCTCAATGTTCAAGAAAGATTTCGAAATTCAAAGAGATAGCTTGATTCAACTTTGGATAGCTCAAGGATTACTCCACCCTTCACCTGGCGAAAGTAAAGATATGGAAGACATAGGCAATGAATATTTTGATATTCTATTACAGAGCTCCTTATTTCAAGATGCTACAATGAGTGATGATGGCATTGTTAGTAAATGCAAGATGCACGATCTTGTGCACGATCTGGTAGAACTTATATCCAAATCTGAAATCTTGACGGAAGACTTATGTGACACTGGTAAAACACTTGAGATTCGACATGTTGCTCGGGTTTCTACTTTTACACTCAAAAACATTCCAGAAAGTAGTGTTGGGAAATTGCGGTCACTGTTTTCCGACAAGGGTGAAGTTCCTAGTAACATTCTGTCACGGTTCAAAGCTTTACGCGTCTTAAATTTAAGTAATGCTAATATTAAAGAATTTCCAGTTTCTATCGGAAGGATGAAACACTTGAGGTATCTTGACATTTCTGAAACAAGATTCAAAGCACTCCCCAAGTCTATAGGCAAGCTCTATAACCTACAGACCTTAAGAGCAACATATTGTGCCCTTGAAGAGTTTCCAAAAGAGTTGCAAAACTTGATCAACCTGAGGCATATTTATTTTGATGAGAGTACGAAATTCCCACGGGGGATAAGGCGGTTGACTTGCCTTCAAACATTACCTTACTTTTCTGTGGGTAATGAGGTTGGTCGTCAAATTGAAGAGTTGGCTGACTTGAAACAATTGAGAGGTGAATTAATTGTTTGTAATTTGGAGCACGTAAAGAATGGAGAAGAAGCAAAGAAAGCTAAGTTGGAGGATAAGAGGAAAATATGCCATTTAAGCTTCCAATGGACAGAAGATAGGTCAATAACCAACAACAATGAGGAGGGGGATGTACTGGAAGGCCTCCGACCGCATCATGAGTTGGAGAGTTTAAGTATTGAAAGGTTCATGGGCAATAAGTTTCCATCGTGGATGATACTGCTCAACAACTTGAAGAAGATTCATTTAATTGGATGCGACAAATGTGAAGGAGTCCCACCGCTTGGTCATCTACCCAATCTTACAGAGCTTAAGATTTATGGAATGGCTAAGTTGACATGCCTTGGAGCTGAATTCTATGGTTATGATCTTGTCCACAATGTAGCCACGACAAGTAAGGAGATAATTACTTTATTTCCTGCACTAAAAGTATTATATATATCTGGGTGTGGTGATCTACTTGAATGGAAGGAGGCACCAACGATGTCAACACAAAAAGTAGCGGTATTTCCATGCCTCGAGAAGTTGACCATAAAAGGCTGTTCCAAACTGAGTAATGTTCCGAGTCATTTTCCATCTCTTCAAAAGTTGAAGATAACTTCTAGTGATAGTGGAAAGCCAATAGAAGAAGTAAGCAGTGGATTAACTACTCTCACTTTCCTCAGAATAGAAAGTATTAACGAGCTTACTTGTTTGCCGCAAGGAATTTTGAAGAACAATAATAATCTCTCCTCTTTGTGCATAGGAGATTGCAATGATTTAACTTGTATTGCCCCCGATGTATTTGGATTGGGGGGCTCTCTTGAGAGCTTGGAAATTTTGATGTGTGAAAAGCTGAGGCATTTGGCGGATGGGCTAGACACACTCCCTCTTCTTGAATACTTGCGTATTACGTTGTGTCCTAGTCTAGAGTTGATTCCAATTACACAAGGCATGGCATCTCTTCGAGAATTACGTATTGATAATTGTGATGGATTGTCAAGCCTACCGAGTGAGTTAGAGTATTGCACCTCTCTCCAGACATTGCACTTAGAAGGTTGCAATGGTGTAACATCGTTTCCATTTTACACCCTTGCATCTATTCGCCGGTTGAATATTTCATCTTGTCATGGTTTGTCAGGCCCATTGAATGTATGGGCCTCTCTCATGGATTTGGATATATTATTTTGCTCTAATCTGAAATCAATTGAAATTAAAGGCGGCGTTACCACCTCCCTTCAGAAGTTGAGTATCAGTAATTGCAAAGAATTATCAAGCTTACCTGCTCTTCCACAACATTGTCCCTCTCTTCAGGAATTGTATATACGGAGCTGCCCAAAGGTAGCATGGTTTGGTGTTCAAAGTAGCAGCATTAGTCTACAATCTTTTTCAGATTTGCGCACCTTCACCTCCCTTCGACAACTGAGGATTGGAGGAGAATGTGAAGGATTGGAAAGTTGGGTGAGGGGGCTGCAATTTCCACTCTCTCTTGAGAGGCTGGGAGTATACGGTTTTCCTAATTTAGAGATTCTTCCAAGTTTAGACAACCTCAATTCTCTCCGTTATTTGGGGATTGTAAATTGGAAAAAGCTACAATATATGCCGACGGGGTTACAACATCTCTCGCGGTTGGAGCAATTGAGCATCGGTGGGTTTTGGGAGGAGCTCGATTCCTTCCCTGATTTTCAAGTTGGATCATTAATGCACCTGACAGGGTTAGAGTTGTGGGGTTGGCCTAAGCTCAAGTCTCTGCCTCAACAAATTCAACACCTCACTTCTCTAACAGAGTTGTGGGTACGTGAATTTGACGGAGTGGAGACTTTGCCAGAATGGTTGGGTAGCCTTACATCCCTTACATCTCTGTTTATATGTCATTGCAAGACCAACTTACCTAGTGTCCAAGCTATGCAACGCCTCACCAAATTACACACCCTGTGGATTTATGGATGTCATCCCGATCTAAAGCAAAGATGCAGCAGGGACAGCGGCACAGATTGGCCCAAGATTTCTCACATTCCAGAAATCACAAGTACGTTTTAAAATTCTTGAAATGAAATTAGAGATCATGTTACATGTTTATCTCTTTTCTTCTTTTATTCGTCTCAACTACTACATACAAATTTAAACAAGCATAACAAAAGTTATGTTTTCTTCTCCCTCTTCTTTTAAATCAGTTGACTGGGTCAGACAGTAGATGGATGCAAGGTAGGCAGCACCTTACCAAATTTCACGGTGTGCAAGGCCACAAGATTATTTGTATTCCAGTTTCATGTTCAAACAACTCCAAATGGCTCCAACTTTCGCATTGAAATCAAGTCATGTAAGCTTTGCAAAGTTTCAAACCCACACCTCCTATTCTCTTATAATTGATCAATGTATTGTACTGTTGACTTATGACTTCCTATATATATTGTGTGTTTTCCAGTGCCGTCTATATTTCTTTTGGCCTGCAGTGGCGTTTTTCAGGATGCTCAATGGGTGCAAACTGAGTAAAGGTATTGATGCACATGATATTAATTTTCTCGCTCAACCTTCATTTCTCATGACGTTGTTGTTCAGAAATACCTTTTCAAGCTAGCATGTAATTCATGAATTGTCTTACAACGTTGTTGTTGAGAAATACATTGAAATCAAAGCGGATTTGGTTGTTCAACCATTAGTCGATCACTTTGAGTTACACATGCCAGATTAGTTCTCATTCTGATTCACATTGTTTTGTTCCTAAACTTTTTAAGTGGAATTTTCTTCCGGCCAGATTGTTGTTTTAAAATTATTGGCTAATGACTTTTTATCCCACTGGTTCCTGCAGTTTGCTTATTCCACTGGTTCCTGCACAATGAGAAATTTGTTTGTTTATATTATCCCAAGACCTGTTTTCAGAATAACGATGTTGATATAATATATAGGACTGTTGCAATTGCTTTCTTATGAAGATTTAGGACTCAGTTTTGAGGCTTCTTGTAATATCTTAATTGTATGCGCATTGATTTGAATACTACTGATTTTGAGTACCCATATTATTGTTGAAATTACCGAGAGTGATATTATTGTTGATTTTTGTGTCTTTCCTAGCAGAACTTTCAAGATCTTGGGACCTTTTGGGATTCCGTGAGAAAGTTAATTGAAATGCAATCATCGAGAATGATATTATTGTGGGTATGTTCGAATGAGATTTTCATCCCGATGAAAATTGTAGCAATTTCCTTATCCCTTTGATTCTTGCATAATGAGGAAAGTTGGCAAATGTTATTCCAAGACTTGTTATCTGCTAAAACCATATTCATATATTTTGCAAAAAAGTTATGATTCTTATGAAGATTTTGGACTGACTTTTATGATTACTTGTAATTTTTTTAACAGATTTTAATTGTATGAACAGAGTGTACCCACACTAGTGCAGAAATTAGGTAAATGAATCTTCAGTTACAAGCTTTTTACTATCAGTTGAAAAGTTGAAATATGTTCTTTATGTTTTTCTTAAGTTGTTTTGGTGTTATCTTTGTACAGTCAGAATTGGGATTCCGATCAAAACTCATGCGTGGATCAATATCATTTTTCAACCTCAATCATGTTTCCAACCTCTCTTGAGGTGCTGGCAATAGAAAGTTTCCCTAATTTAGAGATTCTTCCAAGTTTAGACAACCTCAATTCTCTCCGTTATTTGGAGATTAGAAACTGGCGAAAGCTAAAATATTTGCCGACGGGGTTACAACGGCTCCCGTGCTTGGAAGAATTGATCATCGGTGGGTTCTGGGAGGAGCTCGATTCCTTCCCTGATTTTCAAGTTGGATCATTAATGCACCTTACAAGCTTATCCTTAACGGGTTGGCCTAAGCTCAAGTCTCTGCCTCAACAAATTCAACACCTCACTTCTCTAACGACTCTGGGGATACATTCTTTTGACGGAGTGGAGACTTTGCAAGAATCTGACTAACTTACCTAGTGTACAAGCTATGCAACGCCTCACCAAATTACATACCCTACATATTTATGAATGTCCCCTTCTAGAACAAAGATGCAGCAGGGACAGCGGCACAGATTGGCCCAAGATTTCTCACATTCCAGATATCACAAGTAAGTTTTTAACTTCTTGAAATCAAATTACAGAGTTGATGTTAATTATATGTTTATCTCTTTTCTTCTTTTATTCGTCTCAACCACTACATAAAAATTTAAACTAGTATATCAAAAGTTGTTTATCCTTCTCCCTCTTCTTTTAAATCAGTTGACAATGATGTCATACAATGGTAGGATGGAAGGTAGGCAGCACCTTACCAAACTACCACAAATGTGTACTGGAAAAACCAAATTTCATGGTGGGTAAGGCCACAGTTATTCCGGTTTTATGTACAAACGACTCCAAATGGCGTCAACTTTCGCATTGAGATTAATCCATGTAAGCTTTTCAAATCTGCATCTCCTCCACTTCTAAATGCATTCTACTCTTGACTCCTGACTTGCTATATATGTTGTGTTTTCCAGTGGCATCTATATTTCTTGTAGCATGCTGTGGCGTTTCTCAGGATGCTCAGTAGGTGTAAACTGAGTCCAGGTAGCTCTCTCGCTCTACCTTCATTTCTCAATAATATACCTTAAGTTATAGTCCTTATCAAGCTAGCCAGCCTCTTTTTTTGGTACCATGTGGGCATTCTCTTTTACATGTTATCTTTCTTAGTTCCTGCAACATCAATTCGATATTTTAACTTTCTTTACTTCATCTGTATATGTGCCGAACCACTAGCTTGATTACCCATCATGGTACTGAATCTTGTTCATATAATATATAGAATTGCTGCAAATGCTTTTTGTTTGTGATTTGGTTGATTTCTTTATCTCTATTTCATATCCCTTAAGGAACTTGATGAGATGTCAAATACCCTCATTATTGCAGAAATTAGGTAAAAGAATCTTCAATTGCAATGCTAGATGATATTTCCAAGCTTTATACCATCAGTTGAAACTTGGAAAGTTCAAGTTTGTTCTGTTATAGTCTACACGATTATGAAATGGTCATATGAGCTTTCATTTCACTCCCTCCAGCTCTCTAGACAAACCCAGGTACGCATTTACCTTCAATATTTTTATTTATTTTTTTTAAATTTCAAGTTTCAGAGTTACTTTTTGTCCTCGTCGACATATTTGAAGCATTGATGGAGGGTGGACGGAACAACAAAGTTCCTGCTATGAGATGTAGTATCAAATTAATGGGAAAAAAATAGGAGTAAAATTTGTCACTTGTTTCTGCAGAAATTTCTCTTGAATTGATTGGTTTTGTTCAACATTTCGAATTCAACCGTGCTACTCTTCGACATCACTTTCTTTGAAAAAAAATCTGGTTCTTGAGATTACAGGGCAATGAGCTGGTACTGACTTAGTTGTGGTCTATATCTCACGGCAACCTAAGTCAATCAGAAACCGTCGAGTTTTGCTCTGGTTATCTGTGGTGAATATGAGTTCTGCATGGAAAAAGGTAATGGATGATGGTTTTCTCATAAAAATGTTGTGATGGATAAAGTGGTATTTACTTAAAGAAGTTGTGCTAGTTCGTTAGTTTCCATTGTAGCTACAAGATCAGTTTGCGTGTTTTCTGATATCTCGCTGTATAAATTCATACAGCTTAATGTTTGAATTTAGGAGTCCGATTTTGAGATGAGGTATGAAAATGGAATTTGCTTGAGTTGACAGTGACACCAACATAAATAGCGATGACAAGAAATAGGCGTTTTGCCAATTTGATGTTGAACGGAAGTGGGAGAAAACACATGAAGGTATGAAAGACTTTGATATTTTGCATTCAGCGACTCGAAAACATATTGGCTTCTTTCCTTGTCAAATTCTAGATCCCCTGTTTATTCATTCCCTAGCTAAACTATCACCTAATGAGTGGACAAACCTGCTAAATTCTGTTCTCTATTTCAGAATTTAATCGTCATGATAAAGAATAATCCGCGAGGCTTCTGTAAACATCGCACATTCTACTTATCCGTAAATGTTTAGCAGTGCACATTCATTTACGATATCAGCTAGGACAACGTGATGGGACTAACGCATCTGTTGGCTTCATCGATGCAGAAAGCGAACTCTGGAACTAGTTGTCCTTGATTGGTGCTCCTGCTCTATTGCATGAATGTATTTCTCCTTTAATTGGAGAGGTAACCCCCGGAATTATGTTTTTTTCTTTCTAATATTGCTAAGGTTTCAATATGAGAGGCATGCCTTTTCATCTTCTCTCTGTCACTTATGCAAACAGTTGAAGAGCGCATGCATGCGTTCCTTGTAACACTGTCGTCATGCTTGCGCTCGTTGGAATTCCAGAAAATTTTGTTACTAGAACAAGTGGTTGGCCGATACTTCTTACGTTGGGCGCTGCAGATGAGCTGTAATTGAATTTTCCAATCTCTGCTATGTTAAGTTCCATTTGCTTGTTTTCCAAGATAATAATTTCTCTGTGTTTGAATTTAGGAGTATCCTGTTGATCTGAAGTATGAAAAAAGAAAGGGGTTGGTTTGGATTTGGAACGAAACGGTAGAAAGCGTGCGAGGTAAAATTCTGCATTCTTTTCCTACGTTTTCATCAAAACTCTGCATCCTAATACGTCTCACATAGCAAGTTAACAAAACAAAAAAATATTATTTGAACATTGCAGATTCACAGTCACTCATTGTGTAGGCAATCATCTGATTCATTAGCCGCTGCAGAGGAAGATGCCGTGGAGACATGGATGACGGTACGCCTTAACCCAAATTTGACGGGGGGAGTTGGACCAGGCCCTCAAAATTTAGATACTTTCTTGGTAGGTAAAAAACTCTCAAAGTCTCAACCATTGATTGTTTCTCTTGATTGGTTTTAGTTTTTTCTGATTGGCATGCAGCCAAATAAACACTTAGTTGCTGCCTGTGCAGCCAAGTGCGTCGCGGGCTGCAGACGGTGGCTGATTTGGGGCAGCTGCGGTGGAAGTAGAAAGTGATTCCGCTCAAGCTTTGGCGGAGCTGCTGCAAAACACTTTGGGGCTTCTCGACATGAAACCGAACAACTGATAATTAAGCCTATAAAAATAACACCACAGCTCCTTCAGTTAAAAATACATGCATCAAGCCTGGCAGAACCCAAGGTACGAACTCTTCGTACCTCGGGATTCTGAAGAGAGAATTCTTGGACGAGGATAGAACTTGTTATGATCCAAGTTCGTACCTCGGTTAGGTTAGGATTCAGAAGCAAGAAGACATTCCATGTCTGCAGAAAGAGTCGTATTTCATTCAAAAAACTTATTTACAGAATCATATCAAGTGATAGAAATCATAAAAGTTGATCCGTTATATGTTTGAAATTATAACACGTGGATTAGCTCAATGACGGGGATATGTTCATAATTTCTTTCTTTTGGTCGACTTAGAGTTGAGATTCATTCCATACACATAGGTTAGTAGTACTACAAAATCGTTACTAGGATATCACTCTACACTAATGATACCACTCTACGGAAAAGAAATTGATCGGTTCCAATTATGAAAACAGTCAAATAGGTTTTTTTTTTTTTTTTGGAGAACGTCAAATACGTTATTTGTAAGTAAAAAAATGCAAATACTATCCATTAACATAATCATCGTGTCCAGCCAATCGATCGGCAAAACAGTAACCAACATCCAAGGGAAAGGGCAATGAAGCTATCAAATCTCGAAGGATACATAACAACGGGTTAATGGTAGAAAGAACAAATTTGCAAATCATATGATGTGGTTATAAAATATTAGATTATTAATCAAGTGTCAATCAACGTTATTGTTTCTTATCAGTGACACGTTATGCAATATATATCTCTCAAGACAAATTGTTAAAAAACACCATTCTTGTAACATTGAATCTAACCAAAAGACATTACTCAAAATAAGAAATTCAACTCCGATAGAAGTCTGCCCAAAATTATAACAACTTAAACAAATGCTTAAGGATAACATCTCCAAAAACTTGTTCAAAACACGTAATCTAGTAAACGGAAATCAGAACAGAAACGAAGTTTGGATTACACGAATAAAATTCCCTGAGGAAGTTGGATTGCGCAAAATCAGTTTACAGCAGCATCAATGAATGCTCCACCAGGGCGACGCAATGCCAAAGATCCATGGCATCCCAACAGCTGCAAAAACAACAAATGAATCACTAATTCGTACAAACAAATAGGAGAAAACCAGACTCAATCCAAGGAAGTAACGGTAAAACACAAACGTGCTAACTTGGAATAAATGGACAAACCTTGGCATTGACACCATCAGGTATGATACGACCCTCAGACTTCAACCTCACATAGTCAGTTCTGTTGAACTTAGTGAATCCCCTGAAAAAAGTAACGAAGTTGCAGCTTAAGGTTCAACTCTACACATTTCATCAACGGAAACTACACGAAATCCTCTACTGAAATCATGAAAGCATTCCAGATTGAATTCATGATCACTTTTAATTATCAAACTACTCGGATTCGAAACAAATTAGCTATCATGCCATGAATAAAATCACACCAATATGAAGCATAATAAGGTCTAATTCTACAGAACCCACTACAAAAAACAGTCCAAAACAAACTTTTGGGATCTGGATTATGAGTTTTAGAGTTCGCAATCCAAAATTAACAGATTGCAGTGAAAAAATTCCAACAAAAACATGTTCAATGTCAATATTGCAGCAAAATATGGTTGAATTGTAATCTACTTATGACAAGCAAAAGATTTAATCCTACATATCACAAGAGAAAGAACAACAATCCGCAAATCAAAATTTAGATTTTGGGTTTTAGATTTTAAGTTACAGAGATCAAAACCCAAAAATCAAAAAGAGCAAAAAAAACCTCAGAAGTGAGAAATCATACCATTTCCTGCTCTCAATGATCTTTTGGCGGCCGGGAAACTTGAACTTGGCACGGCGGAGGGCCTCAGCGGCGTGGCTCTTGTTGCTTTCCTTGCAACGCACAGAGAGCAGCACCTGCCCAATAGCAACCCTAGCGCAAGTACCGAGCGGCTTCCCGAAAGCTCCGCGCATACCAGTCTGAAGCCTATCGGCTCCGGCGCACGAAAGCATCTTGTTGATTCGGAGGACATGGAAGGGGTGAACCCTAACCCTCAGGTGGAAGGTATCCTTGCCGGCGAACTTGGTCATGTACTTGTTGCATGCAATTCGCGCCGCCTCGAGAGCCTCGCTGGAAACGTTTTCCTTCTCCCAGGAGACGAGGTGGATGCAGAAGGGGAACTCGTCGACGCCCTTCTTCTTCATGCCGACGTCGTAGATTCGGATCTTCGGGTCGGGCACACCGCGGCAGAAGCGGGATTTCGGGTAGGGCTTGTTCTTGATCTGGCGGTAGCATCTAGCGGGTCTTCTCCCCATGGTGGCGGCGGCTGGTTCTCAAAACCCTAGATTTTCTGGATGGGAAAGATGGAGTGGGAGGTTGAAGACGAAATGTGGTTTGGTGTTTGTATTTATAGTCTCTGAAATCGGAAGCCCTAAGGCGATGGTGGAGCGTGTGCGTATGGGCTTGCGTCATGTGATTCTTGGGTCGGCTGGGGTTGGTGGATTTAGCCCAAATCAATGTTTTGGGTTGCTTGTTGGACCCGGCTCATCTTATTTGGGCTTTGAATCTAATTTGAAAACAATATTGTGTGGGTTAACTACAGAAAGAAAAATGTCTGTGAGATCATTTTTTTTATAGACCATACTAGCATATTGGCACATGCAAAGTGTGTGAGAAATTTTTTTATTTTTGTTTTTAAAATAGAAGGAGAGAGGAAGAGAATGATAGAGAATGTGGGAGTGGGAATTTTTTTTTTTTAATTTTTTTTTTTAATTAGAGATATGTTAAGATTACATGTAGGTGAGGTTTTGAAAAACAAAATAGCAAAATTTTGTTGTATGAAATTACATTTCTGTTACATATTTTTTATTTATGTGCTGTTTTAATTAGAGAGTTAAACTGGTAATTTTATAGAATTTTAGTTGACAATCAATGTTTTATTAATTAGTAGAGATAATAATGTGACGGTTGGATAAGGTGTCACATCATGTTTCTACAAAAAATAATTTAAACAGATGGTCTTTGTTTTTTCTATTCCTTAAACTCATTCTTGCGTGATATTTTAGTCCTTTTTTTTCTTTTAACTAAATTAAAGTAACTGTAGCAACGTTGTGAGTTACGGATGTAAATTTATTTTATGTAATATTATCACGAGTAAAGATAAAAAAAAATTAAAGCTAACTTGAATATAGAGAGTTAAAAAGTAGCAAATTTCTTGAATATAGATAGGATTACAATCACTAGCAGAACATCGCGAATAATATTCGAAAATTCTTCAAACCAAAATAACTAAAGATTAAAAAAGACAAAGCTAACTCGACCAATCTATGAGATATAAAAGCTAACTCGACCAATCTATGAGATATAAAACTAGTAAAACTCTAAATGTGATTAATTCGCGTATTAGTGAAAGAGCGTGATCCAATTTTAGGATGGAAGGCTCTGTTTTGTTTTGGGTGGGGCCCATTCAACCCTAAGGATGAGATTGTCATAACCGTAGCCATCAAGTTTGTTGATTGCTCTCTGGGCATCATCCCTACTCACAAACTCGACAAACCCAAATCCTCTGCTAACGGAACTAATCTTGTCCCGGACAACGTGAGCACGGGTCACGGGGCCGAAAGGCTGGAAAAGTTCGCACAAGTCGGCCTCCTGCGTGTCCTCCGAAAGGTTGGAAACGCGAACCGAGTTGTCATCGTTCCTTCGTCTCATGTCACCACTTGCATTTTTGTTAGGAGGCACATACTTGCCATGTCCGGACGTAGGACGCTTATGATCAGTAAACGGTTCGGGGTCCTGTGGTGCTAAATCCTTGTTGGGGCAATGGGCAGTCCAGTGGTCACCCTTCTTGCCACAGGTCCTACAAACTTTTATCTCCCCTCCTTTTCGAAGTCCATCACCCAAAGCATCTCCTCCTGCAGTTTTGCTACCTGTTAAAATGGAGTGTCAATAATAATCTAATTAGACATGAGAAGTTAAAAGTTAAAAGAGAAAGACAACTTTCAGAAAGAAAATTTTAAAAATAAAGTAACATACAACCCATTCGATCGTACGTGTTACATGACACATTAAAAGATTCTAAAAAATCAGGTAACGTTTCTCTTAATTTTTTTTGTTTAAATTTGTATATACTAAATTACTAGAACAAAGTACAAGCTAAACTTCTAATTGAATTTTGAATGGAGTCAGTTTTACGTGACAAACTAAGGATTTTGAAATTTTTAAAGTAATGATTTTCTTTAGTTTGAACTGATAAATTAAAATTTGTGTATAGGTCGAGAAGACAATTCAACAGTTTCTTAATCAACATATCTAACCTCTCTATAAAAACCTAAATTATATATGTGATTCGCCAATAAAAAAAATTCATGCAAGTCAAAACACATGTAGAATCGTCTTTTCGCCCCCAAAACAGTGGATTACCATGATGAAGTCCTCAGTTTTTTTTTTTTAACACATGCAGAGCTCCCTAATAAATTTCAGATAATGTGAAAGAAAAAAAAAAGAACACAACAATCCAAAAACCCTTAAAAGAGGAAGAGCAAGCATACCTGGAGCCCTAGGGCGCTCGAGGAAAATCTCTTCCGTGGAGACCGTAGTGAGACTGTCGTCTACCACCCCTCGGCCACCGGCATCTTTATTCAAGGGCACGGCGTCACCGAACTTTGCCCACGAGCGGCGCTCCACAACCCGCTTATTGACTACGATTTTCCGAACCTGAATATTGGTTGTGATCTTGACCTTAGTGCCGTCCTCCTTGATCTTGTACTCAATCACCTTCTTGATGCCGTTCTTGTCGGGCCCAATCACCTGCTTCGGCGGCAGAAGGAATGTCAGGTCCTCCTCGCCGTCTTCGTCTTCGAGCTCTCCCCATCGGGGCTTGGACGGCTGTTGCGTCATGGCTGTGTCTCTCTCGGTGTGTTTTTTAGGTTACAGAATTAGGGTTTGGATGTGAACGTCTGAGTGTGAGATAGAAACGAGAGGGAAGGGGTATTTATGTGTTTGATCGATGCCAACTCTTTTCTCCACTAGCTAGGAATCCTCTTATCATTACTAAAATTTTTCCAGCCGCCTCAAGTTCTATGGGAAATCCTCACGCCATTTGGATTAGGAGAATCTCAAGTTATTAAACGACGTTATTATTGTAGGAATTTGTATGTTGTAGGTTACTTGCCTTGCACTCCAAGCCTTCTTTGTAATGGGTGACAATTTACATGAGCGTCGCATGCCAATAAAACAAGGGAGCTTTAATAAAAAGGGCTTGAACTAAGTTTATTTTAACCAAAAACCATCCTATAACTTTTTTTAACCAAAAACCATCCCAGAACAAGGTAAAACCCACCAAACCAACAGACAGCTCGACCACCAGCCAGTCACTCATGGGCTCTCCTTTGGCCCTCATCCTCCTCCTCCTCCTCTTCGTCTCGCTGAGTACTACAACTTTCCTTTTTGAATCACCCTATTTCGTTGAGTATTGAAGAAGTTATATCTATTTGAATCTTACCCAGTTTTCGGCGACCTCCGAGGCTTTCGAGGCATTTTCCGACCAAACCACAACGAGTTAGCCATTGTGCAAGGTACCATTCTCTTCGTCTCTTCGAGAACTACGATTTTCGTTTTTGAATCACTCGATTTCGTTGAGTATTGACGAAGTTATGAGCGTTTAAAGTTTGTCCAACCCAGTTTCTGGCGACCTCCAAGGTTTTCGAGGCGTTTTTCGGCCAAACCAAAACGAGTTAGCTATCGTGCAAGGTACCATTCTCTTCGTCTCTGCGAGAACTACAATTTTCGTTTTTGAATCACTTGATTTCATTGAGTATTGACAAAGTTATGAGCGTTTAAAGTTTGTCCAACTTTCCGGCCGAAATCCGGCCTTCCCTTCCGTTTAGCTCCGGCGAGCAGCAACCACACCAAGCCCTTTGGGCCATGCACAAACAAACACTGTATCTGAAAAGAAAATGAACATTAACACTGTCGCTGGAAAAACATAACACTGTCGCTGGAAAAATAACACTGTCGCTGAAAAAACTAACACTGTCGCTGGAAAAAATAACACTGTCGCTGGAAAAACATAACACTGTCGCTGGAAAAATAACACTGTCGCTGAAAAAACTAACACTGTCGCTGGAAAAAAAACACTGTCGCTGGAAAAAATAACACTGTCGCTGGAAAAAATAACACTGTCGCTGGAAATAAACTAACAGTGCAATGACTTAAATTCCAGAAACAGTGACTTAGATTCCAGAAACAGTGTTACTTAAAATCCAGAAACGGTGACTTAAATTCCAGAAACAGTGACTTAACTTATGACATGGTTTTTTATTAAACAAAACTTATAACATGGTTTTTTATTAAAACTAAAACTTATAACATGGTTTTTTTTATTAAAACTAAAACTTATAACATGGTTTTTTATTAAACAAAACTTATAACATGGTTTTTTATTAAAACTAAAACTTTTCAAGCCCTTTTCATTAATTTTAACATGTGGACAAAAACTTACACGTATCTTTTCTTCATTGGCACGGGACGCCAACATGACGGTATACCCATGCCATACAATGAGAGTGTTGGTGTGGTTTTTCACGACAAAGCTTGTAACTATGTTGGAGGGTTTTTTCGATTAAATTTCCCACACAATGAGCACTGATATGATTGAAATTTTAGTTAGAGACAACATTCGCTTGGCTTTGGACATCAAAGTGTGGTTAAGGTCATTTGGTGCTTCTTGTGCTTGTCACGTTCACTAATTCACAAATATGGTGACACATAGATTGACCAAGTTAGTCTTGTATTTAGATTCTCAAGTTTTTATTTTAATATCCTTGATCCTCTAAATTTGATTCATAAAGACCTTTTTGAAGATTGAAATATCTCTTAATTCTCTTAATAAAATTGCTATAATTTCTCCTAAAAATCTTCTTGTAACTTTTCACTGTAACTGGCCAACAACCACCGCCTCCTAACCAGCTGCCTCCCGTAGCGCCGCCCTTCCCTCTCCGTTTCTCCTCTTCCCTCCTGCCCTTGCGAACTCAAAACGTTAATCGTATTTGCATACTCAACTTCAACAAACTGGAAGGAATTAAACATTCCTGAATTATCTGATCTATGGCAAAAGATTTTAGTTTCTTGTATGCAAGTATGCAACTGTTTTGAATGTTCCAAGTATACTAGTTTTACAACAAAAGGATAAAAAAATTCACTCCTCTACCTCCCCAATCTTTACAAAAATCCAAGTCAAATGCGGTTATAGTTCTCTCTGCGGTTCCTATCTTGGTGTAATTGTCGGTACGACTCCGCTAACAAGGTTACTGCCAGAGACGTCTATAGAGACGTAAGGATGCCTCGCTGCATTGGATGAGGGTGGAAAAGTCACTACCTTTCCACCACTACTGCTCGCCACTGATTCCGATGTTCTGCTGTCAGACCCCGGCATCATAAACCATATGTTTTCGAGTTCTCGAACAACCTCCGCCATTGAGGGTCTTTCGTCTGTCTCATTTTGGCAACACTTAAGAGCCAAACTCAGGAACTTTTCCACACACTCGGAAGGATATGACCCCATTCGTCCATCAATAACTGAGAAGATCATACCGGATTGGAATGCAATGTTTACCTGTAGTGCAAAAAAAAAACTTGTAAATAACACTAAACTGGTGCATCTAGTCGATCACAGGGATTAATTAGCGTCAACCATAAGTGGTCTTGACTAAGACGGTATATCCTTGCATGCAAAGCATAGAAGATGGTATACATATATAGTGTAATCCAAAACAGTCTGTAATTAGGTTCGAGTAATTACCTCTCGAACAATGTTTTTGCCATGTGAGATTGGCTGCATGCCTGTTAAGAGCTCCAAAAACACAACACCGAGGCTATAAACATCGCTCTTATCCGTTAGCTTATGAGTTAAGAAGTACTCCGGATCAAGGTAACCCTGCAAAATCAATTCAAATAATAAGAGTTTTTAATCTGTGTAGCTATTAGTCAGGTAAGCACAATGCTTATGAGTCTTACCGGTGTCCCCTTCACTACTGTGGATACATGAGCAGGCACAGTCCCTTCAAAATCTGGAACCGGGGCAAGACGGGAAAGGCCAAAATCAGCAACCTTTGCAATAAACTTAGAGTCCAATAATATATTGCTGGCCTTGATATCTCGATGAAATATCGGAGGGTTGGCTTCTTTATGGAGGTATATGATGCCCTTGGCTGATCCCAGAGCAATTCTTAATCTCATTTCAAAACCCAGTGGTTCTTTAGACCTAGCTGCTGAGACACGTTTCAATTATAAAGCTTGTCGAATGGCATGTAACCGAAATCCCCAAGAACCAAAGACATTAAAGACAAGAGTATTATGTTTACCAGAAAGGTGATCCCTTAGAGTTCCATTGGACATAAACTCATAAACCAACATCTGCACGCACAAAAATAACACACGTCAAGCTTTTCCCAAGTAACATTGTTGGTCCAACATAACAAAAGAGAGCAAGAAGAGGAGATAAAATGTAGCAGAACTACATTCAGAAAGGATAAGCATATGTACCTGTTCCCCTTCTTCATCACAATACCCGACTAAGGGCACGAGATTCCTATGATGTAAGGGTGACAATAATTCTATTTCTGTTAGAAACTCCTTCTCGCCCTGTAATGATCCCTCTTGTGCACGTTTTATGGCCACAACGGTTCCGTCAGCCAGGATGCCTTTATAAACATTTCCATAACCTCCTTGTCCAACTTGAGCAGAGCTGTTAAAGTTGTTTGTAGCCGCGGCCATTTCTCCAAAAGTAAAATCCTTGACACCTTCAATTTTTATGGAGCTCTTGGTTGCTGCATATAAACGAAGGCGCAATGTTAAAAGTGAAATTATTTGGACCAAGAGCTGATGCATCTGTTCAATCTTGTTAAATTCAATTGGGTGCGGGGCTTCTCAGGATTCCAAACTCGGGAGAAGCCCTATGAAAATGATCATTTATACAAAATATGTCTTTTGCCTTATGATAGTAAGACACTCACCACGACGCCTTCTTGAAATTGCATGGTGCTCCTTCAAATGCTTTCTCAATATAAGAAGAGAAACAACTGCAGATAATGTAACGGCACCAGCAATAGTCCCTAGTATTATGCCAGCCAGAGCACCCTTGCCTAGACCGGACTTTGAAGAGGGGGCAACCTCTGCGATATCAGGAAGAGCCGTGAGATCAACAAATCAAAAACAACACACGATTTCACATCTAGAAAAAAACAAGGCTTTTGAGACATACCATCCTTGTAAGGATCCAGTAGAATGAAGTCGAGAAGTTCATAGGGTCCAAAAAGTTCACTGTCAGGAATTGTCCATGACGCGAAGATATTCATGATTCTTTTAACTTCAGTTCTATTGAAAGTATGGGAATTATTGGCATTCTCAACATATACAGGAAAAAGCTTCAGAGATAGACTCAGTCGAGGTCCTTTTTCCCAAACAAACGAGGTAATGACCAGCTGATCGAGATCTAATTTGATACCAGAAGTAAGAAACTGCTCAAATGTACTTTTGTAAGGGAGAAAATCTGTGAATCCGGGACTTTTCAACCGGATGTCAACAATTAGAGGAGCAGCACAAAAGCAAGCTACAGGAATAAGTTCAAAAGTGGGTGGGCATGTTTGATCCCCACAGTTGGCAGTGGAGTTAGTCGAAATCTGACTATCACTTTCATCATCACTTTCGGTTCCACAGAAGTTATCAAGGTTGCCATTTGAGCAAACCGGATTTCCCCGAAGCCTGAACAATAATAATCAAAAGAGAAAGTTTAACGGAGTATATCATTACAGATGCTGGATATTTATATAAGAACAACAAAACTTGCACTTAGAGATATATTAACATAGAACAAAGTCCAGAAGCAAACCAGACAGTGACATTTTGCGGAAGTACAGTACTGCCGGTAATATTTGTAAGGTTATTGTTCTGCATCTCCCTACAATATCAGAAGCCACACTCCACTTCTTAACAAAATTTCAAGATGCTATAAAACATATTAGTGAAAAGAAAAGGATGACCGGAATAGGAAATGGAATAACATTTCTAAACACCGGCATCCTAACACGAGAGAGTGTAAATTCACACACACAACAGAAGTAACAATTTTTCTCACTCCAGTTCTTACATGATTAGTCTTTCTGTCTCGTTGAGTTTCCTGTTTTCCCAAAGCGTTGCTGGAATGGAGCCGCTCAATGAATTGTTTGCTATAGACCTGCAATGCGGAATAAACTCCCACTTTACTTCATAACATAGTTTTTATTATTGGCAACTGCTACAACATTTGATAACATCTAAAAGAAAATAACTTCAAACTCTTTCTGTTCACAAAGATAGACGGAAGCTCATCGAAAACACTAAAAGATCAGTTTGAGGTGGCTCACAATCTCTGAAGATTAGGAAGATCCGAAAAGTTGCCAGGAATTGTTCCGGTCAGAGTGTTGTTAGATAAATTGCTGCACACAAAGTTCATACGTCGAATATTAAACATCCATGTAATCCTTTTAGAATTGATTATACGATCTTCAAAGATTAACAATGCTTTTCATAGAACATTTAACAAGAAACTGCTACTAAATGTCAAATATAATACATACGGCATATGATTTGCAAGGTAGATATCGTCTTACATCGTTGTGATGTTATCAGAAAGTGTACCCTGAGGCAAGGATCCGTTGAGCTGATTTGAGCTTAGGTCTCTGAAAATTTGTATGAACAAATAACGAATCACTTAAGATACTGTCGAAACATAACGTATACTATATTCTAAGAATTTAGAAAAGCCAGAAAATCACGACAAATAATGGGGTATGAAGTGAAACTTCTTGAATGAACTTACATATAAGCAAGTTTTGGAATCCTACTCAAATCAGGAATAGGCCCTTGTAAGTTGCAGTTCCTCAAACTCCTGAGAGAAAGAACAAAAGCACAAAGACATTCAATCTTGACATGATTCGTCGTGTTAAATGTAGAGCATACTTCTCGATTGTCATTCCAAACAACCAGGGCACATCACCTAACGTGATATAAACAGCAACGGGAGATGTTCCCTGCATAGTGGTTTGAAATATGTGTTTCCCAACAAAAACTATGATTCTCTCTGTTTTTTGCTATGATTAATCACAAATCTTTTGGCTTTACACCTCCGTAGTAGGGGGCTTTACGTCTGATGTATGAATTATGAATAAATAGAGATTCTAGTCCCTAGATCACACACTTTTACCTTTAAACCAACTAAAAGAAATAGAATCAGAAGGAGCACTTACAACTTCAACAGTTTAGACATGTCGCTGTACGAATCTGGAATTGTAGTCCCTTCAAAGTTGTTGTTGTCAAGTTGACTGCAAGACAAATAAGATGATGCGGCTAAGAAACTCAACATGGGATTGTCGTTGGAAATTCTAGAGAATTGTTTAAACAGCGCGAAAATTCAAGAAAGGAAATGATGAACACATAATTAAGGTGCCAATTTATGTTCCAAAAGTAAGGAAACATACAGTATTGTTAATCTTGGCAACTCCGAGAACTGCGGTGGAAGATACCCAGATAAGTTATTGTTGTCAAGAAGACTGCAATGATTCCGATACATTTATCAACTCGAGATGGCCATACAGACACAAATGAAGAGGGTAAACAGAAACTAATGGACCAAGTTGAAGATTCTGAATATCGCTGGAGTTCTACTTACAAATGCATAAGCATTGGTAATCTGGAAAGCTCCGGTGGAATTTGCCCGCTTATTGAATTGTTGTTCATGTGACTGCTCAAAAGGGAAAAGATACGGAACATAAGGAAGAGAGAAGTATAACAAACACAATATCATATTACACTCCTTAAACTAAAGCAGCATAAGAAAAACCCTTACAAATGCTTCGTCTTGTTTAAATTTGCAAACGATATAGGTAATGATCCCGATATTTGGTTCTGGTCAATTTGTAGTCTGTCCAAGTTTGGAAGATAACCGAGCTTTTCGGGCAAGGAACCTGATAACTGGTTTCCATTAAGGAGCCTGTAAACACAGAATATTAGATAGAGATTTAACCAAACATTGCCAAAAATATCCAAACAGCTTTAAACTTACAAAAGTTCCAAGGATGTAATGTTGCCTATCTCCTCCGGTATACTTCCACTTATGTTGTTCCACATAAAATCCCTATCAGAAGAATTGATGGAGGAATATCATCAGAGGACAGATAAAATCATTCACCGGCATATTAGGAAGGAGATTAACATGTTTTCCGTAATGCTGAGAGAACATTGGCCAAGAATTTAAAGCTTCTTTCAAGGTATGTGGTGCCTTACAGTATCTTCATATAAGATAAGCGGCCGAGCTCTGGCGATAAACTTCCTGACAGCTTCATATTTAGTAGTCGCCTGCAGTAAAGAAGGAGAGCATGTCATTATAGCCAAACACTACTCTAAGTGCTTCCAACGGTAACAAAATATACTTTTCATGCAAGACATTGATCAGTACTTGATTCCGTAAACGCTAGATGACTATTGCTTGATGTCGGAACAGGATCAAATTGGCAGATTTTCTTATTTCAATCAGATATTTCTACGAAGTTCATAATGGAATCGCCTATGAGCAGGGAAATTTGCTCATTAAAACCCCTCCACAGACGGGGAAAAGAATGAAACGAGAAAAGGCAAGGGTCAAAGGGAAAATATTTCCATTCAGTCAGTTGCTGCAAGGTACAGGTAAAATTTAGAAAGATTGAAACATACAGTTCTTGAACATGAAGATAGCCATCTTCTAATGTTTTGTTGTAGCAAACCACTCCTGTCCAATTTGCTGTGCATGGGTCTCCTCTATTCCAGTTGCTCAGATTCTTGTTGGGATCAACCAAAATGCTTTTGATGGCCCGAAGCGCGGTCACTGCAATTTTACAAGTTGATAAACCTTACTTGATTAACACAACCAGTCTATGAACATATCAGAATTGAGAAACAAGGGAATGTCAAAAATCATGCTATACATCAGAAATGAGTCGAAAATCACAAAATTATTATTCGAGTGCGTGTATGTACTGGAAGTGTGTCACATCCCGACCCGGGGTCCATCACACCCCGGGCCCGCTCCACCACCGTAGCACGATATTGTCCGTTTTGGGTCCCGACTACGCCCTCACAGTTCTGTTTCTGAGAATAACTTCCCAGTGGGTCACCCATCATGGGAGTGCTCTCGCGCGCTACTCGCTTAACTTCGGAGTTCCTATAGATACCGAAGTCAGTAAGCTCCCAAAAAGCCTCGCGCTAGGTAGGAATGAGAATATACATATAAGGATCACTCTCCTAGGCGATGTGGGATCTCACAATCCACCCCCTTAGGGGCCCGACGTCCTCGTCGGCACACCACGGCCAGTGTTAGGCTCTGATACAAAATTGTCACATCCCGACTCGGGGTCCACCACACCCCGGGCCCGCTCCACCACCGTAGCACGATATTGTCCACTTTGGGCTCCGACTACGCCCTCACGGTTTTGTTTCTGGGAACTCAGACGAGAACTTCCCAGTGGGTCACCCATCATGGGAATGCTCTCGCGCGCTACTCGCTTAACTTCGGAGTTCCCATGGAACCCGAAGCCAGTGAGCTCCCAAAAAACCTCGCGCTAGGTAGGGATGAGAATATACATATAAAGATCACTCCCCTGGACGATGTGGAATCTCACAAAGTGGACATAGACCTCAATCCATCTAGATGAAAGTAAACTAGAAATCGGTCACTTCGTTTGCCAATTGAAGTTACTGTGTCAGCACATAAGGCAACCATACACCTGAATTGATAAACTTCTAAACCGAACTCAGACCATAATAACTGTACTCAGACATTCCCTATACTACAATTTCCTGAAGAAAGCCATGCAGAATTCAAAGCTTCACAAAACATAAGCAAAATCACCTTCTCCAGGATGGGTGATATTAGGATTTTGTGCTCCAGCTCGTGGCGAAGACCAGCACAGGAACGTGGCGAAAACAAATGCATATGTCCAAACTCTTGATTGATGCATCCCGAGACCTCAAAAATCACTACAATTGTAATTTACCCCTTGCAACACAACGGCAGAAATTTATGCAGAATTGGAAGAGTCCCCCTGATAGCAAGCATACAAAAAGATTGCAAATTGAATCAGAAAGCAACCAAACATATTGAAAGCACAGCTGCAACACTACAAAGTGAACTGATATCTCAACTCTTCAAGCAATTCAACACTAAAAGCAATAAGCTCCAACAACTTCAGAACAAAATATACGAGAATCCAAAGTGAAAATTCATACGGCAGACAGCTTGGACACGAAATAAAGAAAACCGAACTGCCAGAAACTCACAGAAACATAGCAAAATGGAGATATTGATACCATGGACAAATTCAAAGCTTTGAAATTTCAAAACCAATGATGCAAAACGAGATAAGATTTTGGTTTTGGGTTGAATTTTATTTGAATATACTACCAGCTGTGAGAAGATTAATAGCATGAGAATAATAGAAGAAAAGTTCCCCGGGACTTAGGCTTGGTATTTTTCTGACCAGGTCCGCCATAGCTAATGCTGCGTAGATGACTGAAGTTGATGATGCCGATGATGATACAGCCCATCCTTTTCCATTACTCTTTCTTTTCTTTTTTTTAATTTTACAATTTGGAGAAATTTTCTTTGTATTAAAAATGCATAAACGAAATGGGAGTTGGTGAGAGTTTGTAATTGTTTACAACCAAGGAGGGGAAGACAAGAACCTGACGTCTGAGGAAACGGCCAACTATCCAATGAGCGGGAGAGATCGTTTTGAAGTGATCAAAGTGAACATCGTTCGAGTTTTGAAGTGATCAAAGTCAACACGACGATATATTTATTATGGCGTTTACTAATTATCTGTCACGAATCATGCTGAAAAAAGAAGTCGAATTAAAATAACGCGTTTACTAACTATCAGGAATCAGGTTCTCGTAAAAATTAGTTTGATTAAAGTAAACGAAGGAGAAACTTCTCGTTTCAGATTAGGGGAGGATTTTTGTGTTCACCTGGAAGACGAGTTCATATGTATGCCTATTCAACCAAGCAGTCCCTCTTGACTGCATGCATGGATGAGCGTACAAATACCATCGTGTTAAGAATGGACACAAGAATTTTCCTAGAACTTTGGAGAATGTTCGATTTGCCTTTCAAACTTACAATTAGTTTTGAATCTGTTAGTTAAACTTTCAATTCGTGTCAATATCCTCCCAACGATTAATTATGTCACAATTCTTAGTTATTTCCATCACCTATGATGAATATAAGCTCGTTTGGATGTGTTTTTAAAATAATCAAAAACGTTTTTGATGAAAATGTTTTTAGAACCAATTTTTAGTAAACATGCAAGTAAAACCTGGAAAATCACTTAAAGTACTTCCTATAAGAAGTACATAACTGGTGCTTCTTGTAGAAAGTACTTTAAGTGCTTGGAATCCAAAAACATTTTCTCTAAAAGTACTTTCAGTCATTTTAAAAGCGCATACAAACGAGCCCTATAACTTTTAGGGCTTATAGACATCAACAAAATGCTATCTTAATGCAAGAATAATCCAATCCTAATATAAGTATTGCAAGAATAATAATCAATACGTGGCAAGTGGGAACACGTAAAATTCAGTCATCGTCAACCAGCATGTTTTTGCATGACATGTGTATCGTCTATTAAGTCCGGCCCTAAATATATGGCACGAAGTAATATTATTTATTAAATCGGTATCATCTATCCTAATCAACAGATTAAAAAACCTGCAGCCTGTAATTCAACCACACGTAACAAAAATTAAAAAATATTATTTAAAGAAAATAAATAACTAAACGGCAGTTTTGAAAGCAAGGGCTATGGAACATAAATCGAGATCCTCTTCAGATCTCTGCGCTCGAAGCTCAAGAATTTGGAGATTCGGGCGGCTTAAGAGAGAGATTTAAATTCTTAATTTATGTGAGGTATGCTAGTGAGATGAGCTAATGGATATCATATGATTGAAATTGAGTAGTCCGTATCTCTTGATTCATGGGCTCCGGATAGAGATCTGGAAAGGATCTCAATTTATGGAATATAAAGTCGAATTTATGTATGATTTTAGGGTCAATTATATAGTAGGGGATGAGTTTAGACATACAAATTTTTAAACGATCAAAGTTGGATTTGGTGGTAGTATCTAATTCTGGCCGAACACCATAAACATTTTGAAAAATTACATTAATTAATGTGTCTTAAACTGAAAGATCCAGAGTTAGCTTAACGGTGAGCGATAGTGACGTTATATAAGAATTACGATCATGTATTATAGACATGGTCAAAGCCGTAGCATACATTCACAAATGTTTACGCAATTTTGATAAAAATTCTTAGTATCAGCCTCCATAGACAGGTACTCTGACACTAAAACTCGAGTCCATTTTTTGGCCACAAGTTTGGCTTCTACATTAACAGCGGATTTCAAACCCAAAACCTCTGATTTTTAATTTGAAAGAAGTCTCGCAATCCATCCTACCATCAGCTCGTGGTTATACCCGTGGACTTTCAAGCTTTTTTGCCTAATTACAAGGAGATAGAGTTGAATGGAATTCTTCTACCTTTAAACAAGGAATATTAATATTTGATTCTCAACTATTTACCTCATCACATTTTGACTTTTTGTTTATAGCTTCGACATATTCACACACACACATATATATTTATATATTGGCATATTATATTTTGTTTTTTGTTTTTTTGCCTTGAATTACGTAGAAATTTCATAGTCACGTGAATATGTAGCTATCAATTTAATATTTTGAGTTTTATTTTTTACAATATAATTATTTTGAGAGGTGGTGTGGCCGGCTAATATGTTTTCATACAATTAAACAAAGATTTTTGGACTAAAAATCAGATTAAGATCCACTCTGGATCTTTGTTCGGAGCCCGCAGACCGAGAGATCCGGATCGTTCAAGAGAGAGAAAGGTCAAGATCCTTTAAGTTTTTATGAGGTGAGCGAGAGTGATTGGTTAATGGGGACCTTAAAATTGAAATTAAGTAGTCCAAATCTCTCATTTCGCAAACTCTGACATAGAAGTCCAAAGTGAATCTCAATCCTCAAAACTCATCACCATTCACCAATCTCACGCCATAAGCTTGCAGACCCAAAAATATAGAAAGAAACATAACCCTATGTATTGGGCCTTGTGACCATTGGGCTAATCCAATATATTGAATGGACTGGGTCAATTCTTATGCATAATGGGTAAGACTAGTTCTTCATCGGTCAGACATTTGTTTAGGAAATGTTTGGAATGCCACATTTGGTATACCATATATGAACCACCTCTTTGAAAGCTTTTAACGATTATCCGCCAAATATTGCAAAGCTGGCTAATTTTCCCTTTTAGGATCAAGTACGAAACACAAATGACCCACCTTTCAAAATAATAGACTTCATGACTCATGACATTTGGTTTTTTCAAACAAAACTCGAAAAGCAGGTTTGATTTCAGTCCACAAATTTGCCCAACATCCATCTCCAAGGGAGAAGGGACCAACCTCTCTAATTTGCCACCACAAGTTGCAACTAATTAGCAAAATCCCATGAAAGATTTTGCTCCCACATGCAAAAGCCATCACTTCAAGTTTGAACACCCATCCATATGCATTTGTTCACCATTAACCCGGTCAGCTTTCACTTCGTAAAAGCTCATTTCTATACTCTCAATTTGTGCACTTTTGAAGAAAGTTTTTAGTGTGTCGGAAACACAGTCTCATACATCAAACGTTATGGTATAATTGGTTAGATTTTTTTTTTAATTGTCTAACCAATTGTATTATTGTGCTTGATATACCTGACCATGTTCTTAATACACCGAAAATCTCAAGCACTTTTGCTGATTTGATAACGCCACATCCAATAAAGTTTTAGATATGGGGAGTGTATCTCTTTTTGGATAATGAAGAAAAAATCTCCACCTACGCACTTTTTCACTGAGTCAATGATCTTAAGATGGAGCTGAATTTCCTTCCCTCGTGAGTAAGATTAATATAAGCTTTGAAATTCATGTGCATGCAATGCAACCGCTTATAAACTTCGAGCAAATTGCTTGTATCAAGTAAATTTAATTTTCGACTAGCGGCCGCATCCGTCACATTATTTATTTATTTTTTACACAAATTTTGGCAAATGTTATTGTGAAACGTACTTCGTAATGTATTTCAACAATTTGAACCGCTTATCTTTTAAATATTTCCTGAAAAATCATGTCAACAAGAAATCACGTAAATCTGAAACCATGTGACCATTAAATTAAGGGTTTAAAGTTTATTTGTACAGTTGTATTCATTTATTTTTGGTTTAAAGTTTCTTACTGCAAATGAATGTCTTAATGATTTTCGATTTGTCTAATTTTTTTAAATAATCTATGAATAATATTTTAAAGATAAACGATTCAAATTAATAAAATACATTACAAAATGGGTATACAAAAACATATGTTTCTTTCAAAAAGTGAAGGAAATGCCACGCGTTCACATGACATTGGCTATTGTTGGAAATTTTGAAGTTTGAGTTAAAATTTCATTTGTCCCGCATTGATCATTTCCAAAAAGTTTCAACACTTTATAAGGCTTTGTCCTTATTAGAAATTAATTGAAGTGATGGACCATGGAGAACAACATTGGGCTCAACCTTGGGTTTGGGCTTTGGGGTGTGCTAATTAATTGATAATTAATTAATAATTAATATATATATATATATAATTAATATATATAATTAATTATCAAAAGATGGGCCTTGGGCCTCTTGGGCTCGGGCTCTGATAATTAAAATACTTTAATTAATTATTTTTCGGATTTAATTATTATTATTTTTTAATTCGAATTTAATTAATTATTTATTTTTAATTGTCAACAGACTCATCTTTTCAGATGAAGTCTGAAGAGTGTAAAAACGCATAACCAAAAAGCACCCCTCTGAAGAAGTGTCTCCAACATATGCATCTATTCCTCATACCTGTTGCGAACATGCATACATTTACTATAAATACATGCATCTACATATCATTTATACACTGAAAATCATCAAACCTTGAATACCAAGCATACTGAGAGTACCACAAACAAATTCGCCAGAAGTCTAGTTTTTCCAGTGCTGGAATTCTAAACTTAGATCGTTGAATCCTGGTGAGGCAGACGTCCGTAGAACTACAAGCACTGAGTAGGAGCGAATTTCTGTTTCAAGGACATTGCGGTACACAAGCCTCGATCTTCAAGTTGTCTGTATTTAGTTTTTCATTCTTGTTCATACTGTATTAAGTTACTGTTCGCATTTAGTATTTATTAGCATATATAATTTATCACAGATTGTTGATATTTTCCCAACAGCTATAGAGATCCAAAATAGCTTCCTTGGGAGCCCAGCACGTTATCCTACCTGTCCTGTTCACGGCCAATATGTCAGCTGTCCGACCTGTCGAGCCGCCGGAATGTTCAAATTAAACTGTACAATGACGTGGCGCTTAGCAGGCCAGTTGTTTAGCGAAGTCGACGCTGGCTCGAGTCCTAGCCACTTGTGTTTTGCGTGGCGGAGACATGCAGTGAGGACCGGACCATTACTCCCGGTCCCAAGATTCAACGTCACGTCCCATCCTACCCTAATTATCCTAAAAACGACGTCGCATAGTTGCTGAAATCTTTAGCAAAATAACTTAACGCGTTCGATGTTCGCTCCAACACGATGTCACAACAGACTATCTGTGAGGCGAACCCTACAGCTTCACATGCTCACAAATATCACTTAATTTAACTTATTTATGTTTTAGATATAAAGAGAATATCACACGTAAAGAGCGTGTTAAGAGTATCTAACACGAAATATAGATAGGTGGAAATTGAAATCCAATAATCCATTACTTCCACAACGAAAGAGATTAAATGATTAAAAGGCTACCAAATAGGGAAAACCAACTACTTTTCACGGGAAAGAACCAATAGTACTGGATGTAGGTATGACCAGCTCTATTCTGCCAAGTAGTGACTATTAGAATTAAATTGGAAAGTGATCATATTCGGAACCATTTTGTTTACGATGGAAGGAAAGAGATTCTCTTTTGATATATTTTGTGAGGATCTTAGGGATTTTCAAATTCTGATCATTCATTGTATATCGTGCGGCCAGTTTTCATTAGATACTATTTGTGTTTAATTTTAAATAAAAAAATCAAATAATTTCTGACCGCGTGATACACGATGAATGACTAAGATGTGAGGATCCCTAAGATCCCCATAAAGTGGATCCGGAAGGGTTCCAATTCTAGTTAGGATAAGTAACGTAGAAAAAGAAAAGTACAACTTAGAAAGAAGGAGAGATTTTTCAGTGTGACCGGTACACAGAGTGATACATCATGTGTCACTATATAAATGGTGGAATATGTGCGTTAAAAAGTTAATAACTTAAAAAATAAAATTTCTCACCGCTTATATAAAAACACGTGAAGTATCACTCATATTCCCGTCACAATAAAAAAAAAATTGAGAAAGAAGAGTCTAGATCTTTTCGAATATCTGTGTCCAAAACTCAAGGACTCATAAATCCGGACGGTTGAAAAGAGAGAAAGAGAGATTTTAACTCTTGATTTGTATAAGGTGGCCAGTAAAATGAACTAATAAAGATCAAATAATTTAAAAAATTTAAAATAAATTGTATGAATCTCCAAATCCGTCTGCCCTCACGGAGAATCTCAACTACAGTTATCAAGCTAGTCGTTGTATAACAAAAAGATAAAAGCCTTGTATATGCATGAATCTATAATTATCTCGCCCTTATCCGAAAAAAAGGGGTAAATAAAGCTCTTTATGTAACGCCCCATCGTGACCCCTATTATTCAGAGACCACATAATCTCTCTCTTTCTTCTCTCTCGACACAAGAGCTCCAAGCTCCCCCCACCTCCCATGGCTTCTCCTCTCAGTGGCGGCAACAGGCTCTCCCTTGCCATGGAGCGCACTGGCCAATGGTAACTACAACAATCAAACCCTCTCTTGCATTGTGCTAGGAAACCGAGTTCGGCACGGCGGCTGATCATTACGTCAGCAGCCGGCCAGACATATCTATCCATACAGCATGCATGCTGACTAATTTCTTTGTCTAAACCTAATTAACAAGCTTCTTCTAATCATTTTTACGTGTGTGTTTGTAGGATTTTCTCTCAAGATATACCGTCAGATGTTGTGGTTGAGGTTGGCGAAGCCAATTTCTCTCTACACAAGGTACTGAACTCAATAGATTGAGTTCAAATCTGGTTCGAACTTCGCAAAATTAAGAATAGTGACGTTTTACAATTCATACAGACGCTCTATTTTGTGCATGCATGCTTAACCAACGTGATTAAAAAATTAATTAGAAGGAATTACTCACTTAATTAATCTATTTGCAGTTCATGCTCGTGGCCAAGAGCAACCGCATAAGAAAACTGATAATGGAGTCAAAACAACCGGACCTAACGAGAATCAACCTCTCCGACATTCCCGGAGGCCCCGAGACGTTCGAGAAGGCGGCCAGGTTCTGTTACGGCGTCAACTTTGAGATAACTGTCCACAACGTCGCCGCCCTCCGCTGCGCGGCGGAGTATTTGGAAATGACCGATAAGTACTGCGACAACAACCTCGCCAGCCGCACCGAAGATTTCTTAACTCAGGTCGCTCTCACGAGCCTCTCCGGCGCCATTGTCGTGCTCAAGACCTGCGAAGACCTCCTTCCCATGGCGGAGGACCTCAAAATTGTACAGAGATGCGTTGATGTCGCCACTTCCAAGGTACTTAACTGTTATCAATTTCTAGCCACTTAGCCAGTAATTAATTTCTTATTAATTCTTGAAATAATTCGATTAATTATGTGATTAATTGTTGATTACAGGTATCAATCGAAGCGAAATTTCCGAGTCGATCGCCGACGAATTGGTGGACTGAGGAGTTGTCCATTTTGGACATTGAATTCTTCGGCAGAGTAATTGCCGCGATGAAGCTGCGCGGCGGGAAATCGTTGAGCGTGGCCAGCGCTATCATAACGTACGCCGAGAAATGGCTCCGAGATCTCGTCCGAGACCACTCCGGAACCGCCTCGAAATTGGCCGCTTCTGACGACTCCGATCTGCGACTCCAACAACGGGAGCTTCTGGAATCGCTCGTCGAGATCTTACCGACTGAGAAAGCCGTTCTCCCGATTAACTTCCTCTGCTGCCTCCTCAGATCTGCGATCTTCGTCAAGGCGTCGAGCACGTGCAAGACCGAGCTCGAGAGGCGGATCTCGGCGGTCCTGGAGCACGTGACCGTCGACGACCTCCTGGTCCTGTCGTTCACCTACGACGGCGAGAGGCTCTTCGATCTCGAGAGCGTGAGGAGGATTATCTCCGGGTTCGTGGAGAAGGAGAAGAGCGTCGCGGTCTTCAACGCCGGCGATTTCAGGGAGCTTTGCTCGGCGGCGATGATCAGAATCGCGAAGACTGTCGACGCGTATCTTGGTGAGATCGCCACGTGTGTTGGGCTCAGTATCTCCAAGTTCAACGGCATCGCCAGCCTCATCCCCAAAGGCGCGCGCAAAGTCGACGACGATCTCTATCGTGCAATTGATATTTACTTGAAGGTAGGTAATTTACTAATTACGAACTAATTCATTCTTTTTACACATAAATCGTATTTAGATAGATAATACTTGTATCTCCGCGTGGGGATGCGGATATTATCATTTGCAAATAATGTATCTTGCAAATAATGTATAAAAAAATTAACGATCAAACTTTTTAATTTATTAATTTTTATTTGAAGATCAATCATACACTCAAATTAGAGGTCGTTATCGTCCAAAAGTATCAATAAATGGTTCGTTGAATATATTATTTGCTACCTACACCGTCATTTGTTATACACATTTGAGGAAAATTTTAAAAATTGAGATAGAACACAAATATTATCCATTTTAGAATAAGCCACACAATACGATAGATGATTAAATTAGTATTAAAATCAATTACATAATATGACAACAAACTAAATGAGTATTGAAAACTTATCGTGCGAGTGACTCGAATTTAATTGAAAACTTGTTTAAATAATCATTGAATTTGATTTTCAAACCACAAATCGAAGAGATGGAAGCTTAGAGTTACACTTTCAAATTTAGGTTCAAATTCTCTATTACAAAACTCGTCTTTCAACTCGCTAACGAAACTTATATATAAATCACTTTCGATTATGTTTTACTGCATTGAAAATATGAATTTCATTTACTTTAGTTACAACAACTTTAAATATATCCTTAAGCAAGTAATTTGTAGCTTAATTGTTTAATAGCATTTACTTTTGCGTCCAAAATCTCGTGATCAATAAAATGCACTTTACTCGTAACTAAATCGTAAAATTATCCATTAATTGTGATTATTCACTCATATGCAGGCTCACCCGAACCTTGATGAGATAGAGAAGGAGAAGGTGTGCAGCGTAATGGACGCACTGAAGTTGTCGTACGAAGCGAGAGTGCACGCTTCGCAAAACAAACGCCTTCCCGTTCAAATCGTACTACACGCGTTGTATTACGACCAGCTAAAGCTGAGGAGCGGGGTGGACGAAAACGACGTGCAAGACGCAATAACGACGAGGAGTCAGGTACAGCACGACGTGTCATTGGTGAGGGAGAACGAGGAGTTGAGAACCGAGTTGTTGAAGATGAAGATGTACGTTACGGACTTGCAGAAGACTGGGCCTGCAGGTGTTGCGACGACGTCGTCGTGTAAAGGAGGTGGCGGGTCCAAAAAGGCGAAGTTTTTCTCGTCTGTGTCGAGGAAATTGGGGAAGTTAAATCCGTTCAAGCAAGGGTCAAAGGATACTTTGAACATTGTGGATGAGGATGTGGATATTACCAAGCCTAGAAGGAGAAGGTTTTCCATCTCTTAATTAATAAGTAATTGCACTTTGTGTGGGCTAATTCTTGGTTTTTTTTTCCCTAAATCTTTAATTTGTCGTTTCAAATGATAAATTGTGTTGTTAGTTCAAAACTTCAACTAGTTTATAGTTTGTGTAAATTAATTGTAATGTTTATATTTTAATAAAGTTGGAATTTTGTGATCTTTTATTTATTTTTATTTTTATTTTTTCTCTAAAGGGCTTTAATAAAATTACCAAAGGAATTTTGAACAGAGTCCAGTCCTGAGAGCTTAAAGGTTCGGGGCAATGCCAATATAAGTGTCCTAACATAACTCCATATAAAAAAAATTATTTGTTTTATCGTTTTCATGTGTACTTATGGAATGTACAAAAAATAGCCTTTCACTACACTTAGAGAACACTTCAAATACAATGTTTCTCAAAGACGAGAAAACCATATTACTTCTAATGGGAGAAGGGTACCAAAAAAACCTAGATTAAAAGTTGATGGGTATTGAGTTTTTATCTCTCAATTTGAGGTCTTGAAGTGTTGTTGTATAAAATTTATAACCGACGTGCTTTTTCTCATATACGGTTATGAGGATTCAAAAGAAATTTATAAAGTATAACCAATGAATGAACACTACATGATAATAATATTGTAGAGTGGAAATAAAGAACAAACTAGTACTTATAACCAAAGAGAACATTGTAAAGTGGAAAGAAATAAAAAAAAAACCACAGATTGTACATTTCAAACATAGAATGCTATATCCAAAGGTGATTAACGATAACCAGTGTAGCTAGCGCCACTTCTTCAATAAAAACATATGTAGATGACTACCTAGTATTTTTGTGCTCTCGATTTTTTTAGGCCCCTAACGGTCGCTTGCCTCACCCTGGGTTATGGTCGGCCTTTGCTTTAAATCAAAGTAAGTAAAGGGGTAAGCGGCATAGCATAGTGTCTCAATGGTTGGGTCTTTGTAAAAACACCCATTGCACCTGGTTTCAAAACTTCCCCTCCCTATTCTTCTATTGTTAAAAAAGATTAAAAAAATAATGAAAGTATGAGTCTACATTTGCTACATGTATCATCATTTAACGATCGAAATAAAAGACATAAATCAAAAGTCTAACATTACTAACAAATTCTAACATCAAATTTTCTCCCTCGTATTATGCTCATCTGGCTGCTTTTCGAGCAAAGTGTTACATGGAGGGTGAATTTTTGGATGGAGGTTCCACAACTAGGATTGAAGATGTTCAGACGCGGTTTTGGCCTTTTGGGCCGGGTCATAGGGTAATCCAACAACTATTTGGGCTCGTTTAAGAGCCCGAGGTAACCGCATTCAGCTCATATAAACGACGTCGTCCTCTACGCTGCCAGCTATGCTATAAGAGTCGGATGTCGGAACTGTGCTTTCGTAAGGCTCACTCCATCCCTCTCCTCCCTTCGCTTCTCTTCTCCCCAGAGCGAACCAGAAGAATCGAAGCACCAACCTAAACCCTCCGAGAGCGCAACAATGGCGGGCTCAGCCATGGTGTTGGATCCGAAGCCCTTGCCGGAGCCACCGGCATCGATCCCCTCCATAAGATCCGACCTCCACGGCTACACCGAACAGAGCCAGGCCTCCGACGAGGACGATCTCTACAGCCGCCTCAAGTCCTACCAGCGGCAGCTCGAGTTCATCGACATCCAGGAGGAGTACGTCAAGGACGAGCTGAAGAATCTGAAGCGGGAGCTTCTCCGCGCCCAGGAGGAGGTCAAGAGGATCCAATCGGTGCCGCTCGTCATCGGGCAGTTCATGGAGATGGTCGACCAGAACAACGGGATTGTGGGCTCCACCACCGGCTCCAATTACTATGTTAGGATTCTCAGCACCATTAATCGGGAGCTCCTCAAGCCTTCCGCTTCCGTCGCCTTGCACCGCCACTCCAATGCCCTCGTCGACGTTCTGCCTCCGGAGGCTGACTCGAGTATTTCTCTCCTCAGCCAATCCGAGAAGCCTGACGTCACCTACTCTGTAAGTCGTGCTAAGTTGTGCCCAATTAATTTGATTAGGGTTATGACTTAATTTAGGGTTTTTTCTTCTTCATGTGTTTGACTATCTACTACCAATGCTTAATTGGATTAAATAGATTACTATTAGGGTTTTGGGTTTGGGAATTTAAGAATACCCAGGCGTCACTTCTTGAGGAGAACCGTGGCTATAAAGTTATCTATTCTGAATAACTCACCCTATCGGTGTCATTTGACTGCGTAGAGAGTTTATGCTCAATGCTCAATGGCCTTTATGTTAGGAAAATTTGAGTGGAGCCCAAAATTTTACGCGTTACTCAAGTTCTATGAATCTAAGATTGAAAACTAACTATTTGTGTATCAATGAAATTGTCAAGCTTTAGGCTTTATAGAGTCTTTTAAAGCAAGAGATGGGCTGCTTATTATTCGTATTGTTGTGTAAACTAAGAAATTCATTTATCTTTTCCAATTTATACCTTATGGGAGAGAACTGGTTGTTATTGTTGTCTAAACTACGTAGGGCTAAAGCATGGTTCTGAGAATCAGCCAGTTTGGAATTTATTTAAATACAGTTTAATATGAGAGATTGAATTGCATTTGATTAAAAGAGAACTTGAAAAAAATAAATGGAATTCATAACTTAATATGATTAAGTAATAGACTAGTACTATGGTTCAGTTCAGTTCTCCTTATTAACTGAACTAAACCAATCCAAGTTGTTTGTGCTCAGTCAAATGCAGTCAAGCCGTCTGTTTGGTGAAGCTTTTTGTGTATGTGATTAGTTTGTTTGCCTCTTCCTTCTTCTTAGCTAAATACTCCATAGGCATTTTGGCTTATCAACCCTTATCCTTTTATTTTTATTTTTATGGTGTATCAGGATATTGGAGGATGTGACATTCAGAAGCAAGAAATTCGAGAAGCAGTAGAACTGCCGCTTACTCACCACGAGTTATACAAACAGATTGGAATAGATCCCCCACGTGGTGTATTACTCTATGGTCCACCTGGAACCGGTAAAACCATGTTAGCAAAGGCTGTTGCTAATCATACAACTGCTGCCTTCATCAGAGTTGTTGGTTCAGAATTTGTTCAGAAGTATTTGGGAGAGGTAAGCTTTTATATAAGATCATTTTTCTATTTTTTGTGTGTTATCATACTTCTTACATTCCACGTACCTTATCATTTTTGGAATAGCAAATATTATGGCGAGTGTAACAAGGGCACTTGTTTCCTCACCATCTGTGGATTTATATTCATTGACTAAATTAGAAACATTGTGAGCACTCTTTTTTATTTGTCAAGGGTCCACGAATGGTTCGTGATGTTTTCCGTCTTGCCAAGGAGAATGCTCCTGCCATCATCTTTATTGATGAGGTGGATGCTATTGCTACTGCAAGGTTTGATGCTCAAACTGGAGCTGACAGAGAAGTTCAGCGAATCCTTATGGAGCTCCTTAATCAGGTCGGTCTTGAAGTTTTGATTTGAAAGAATAAGTAACCCGAATTAAGTAATACTTAATATCAACCAGAACTTGGATGTTCAATGCATAGTGTGGGGTTGGAGAAAATATTTGTACAAATGACAAGCTAAAGTTTAACCCTGAAATGATATTTTTCTCTTTTCTGTTCTCAAAGTTGATTTGGGCTTAATAACTTTTGCAGATGGATGGGTTTGACCAGACAGTGAATGTAAAGGTTATTATGGCTACTAACCGAGCAGACACCTTGGATCCTGCACTTCTGCGTCCTGGAAGGCTTGATCGAAAGATTGAGTTTCCTTTGCCTGATAGGAGGCAGAAAAGACTTGTTTTCCAGGTAAAGTAACATGCTTAAGTATCTTTCAATGAAATGAACTCAAAAAAAATTATCTTTCAATGAAAGAGTTACCATTGGTAAATTGTTGTTTATACGCTGTGAGTTTTTTTTTTCCTCGTTATCCTAAGATTTGTAGCTTCTGCGATGTCCATTCAGTGCCATCCATATCAGTGGACCAGTTACTTCCCCCTATATCTTAGTTGTGGACTGCACTCAAAACACACCTGCACCCAATGTCTACATGATATTATCCCCTGCACCCAATGTCTACATGAGATTATCCCATTTAGTCCTTTGTCTACCTTACGTCTTACAATATTTATGAAACTTGGCATCAGCTTTCTATATACCCTTTCTTCTTTATTTTCTCTTGCCTTCATGATATCTTACTCTTGTGGATTTTTGGCAAGCTATTGCAAACAATTTAGTGTAACGTACGTGCTTGTCCTGCAGGTTTGCACT
Organism: Cotoneaster glaucophyllus; assembly: GCA_036320875.1. Lineage (NCBI taxonomy): Eukaryota > Viridiplantae > Streptophyta > Magnoliopsida > Rosales > Rosaceae > Cotoneaster > Cotoneaster glaucophyllus. The sequence goes on from CM070061.1 coordinate 3,587,731, forward strand.
GCTAAAATGAATTTGAGTGATGAGGTAGACTTGGAAGATTATGTCTCTCGGCCAGACAAAATCAGTGCTGCTGAGGTGAGACATTAATTTCTTTTGGGAGAGAATATGCTTATTGTTTAATTATTCTACCAACGTTACGTCCTGTTACTGCTATGTTATATGTGTTTATTCTTCTCTATTTTAATTTAATTTGGGATTTTGCTTTTCGCTTTTCAACAGTCAAGGTGTTAGACAAATAGATGTTTGTTTAGAAGAATTATGGGGGTTAAGAATATTCTGTCAATAATGCCAACATTGGAGACTGTAACATCGTCAAATGGGGTTGGATTTAGCCGTTTAATGATTGATAACGAAAACCTCAGTATGAATGGCTATAATTTTGAATATGAGTTCTCTTATTGGACTTCACCAGTAGTATTCTGTGTGTAAAGATATTGAAGCTTTGTGGTGGTCTCAGATCTTTAATCATTTTTTTATTTATAAAAAGATGAGTGTAGTAACTGTTGTAAATGGTTGGGTTTGTACAGATATCTGCTATATGTCAAGAAGCAGGAATGCATGCAGTTCGGAAGAATCGGTATGTCATACTCCCAAAGGACTTTGAAAAGGGTTACCAAACCAACGTGAAGAAGCCCGACACTGACTTTGAATTCTACAAATGATCGGTGCTGGAAGCTCATATTATAGATCTGTTGCTCGGGTTTATAAAAGATGCTTTGTTATGTTTAGTTTGGTCACAATCACCATTCAACCGGAGATATTGGTTTCGTTCCTTTGAACAATTGTAGCTCAATGTAGGGATGCCTTGTACGACATTCGGAGTCATTGTGGCGATGATGTATAAAATCGAGCTATGGAATGGTTTTAATTTCTACTTGTCCTTCGGATAATGTGGGTTGCGTTTTAGTTGGATACTTGTTTAGGGAAAACTGTAACAAAGTAATACTGAAATTTACTTTCCGTTCTTACTGTTTGTAGAGGTGGCACATTTTGCAGAGCTTTTACTTGCTATTCTTATTTTGTGGTCATGGCATCTTAAGCCCAGGCCATAGTTGTGTATATGAAATTGGGAGTGCTTGGGATTGGAACGTGGCACCGGTGACCAAAGGTGCTTCGGGCCTGGGTTATATCCAATCCAATGGTGACTGGAAGGTGACTCTTCAAACTCTCTCTTTGGTGTCTAGTGCGCTTGAGCTCCTATCAACAGGGACATGGGACTACTAGTCGGCAGGACTGCAGAGATTGGTCACTAGGAGGACGTTAAGGTCTGCCTAATACGTCTTTCAACCTCGTCTCTCGGTTGTTGGCTAGGGTTCAGGTCCATTAATAGTCATGTCAAATGGGAAAAATAGTAATTGTCACATACTACTCAAAATTCTCAAGTTCATGGTTTTTCTCAAACTATATATCTGACTTAGGCCTCGGCAAGACAACGTTGGCCAAGTCAATTTACAATGAGGATTCTGTACACGAGTTTTTCGAAACGAGAATATGGGTTTGTGTATCCGATACTTTTGATGTCAATTTAATTCTACTCCATATGTTAGAGCAGCTTAAACCGGCAAACGCCCCTTCTTCAAAAGATAACCAGAATGCTCTGCTTAAGTTCCTTAATGAAGAATTGAAAGATAAAAGATACTTACTCGTACTTGATGACGTTTGGAATGAAGATTCTGGAAAATGGGAGAATTTGATAGAATGTTTACTTAAGCTTAAATCTGTTGGCGGATCCAAAATTATTGTCACTACTCGCAATGGTAAAGTTGCATCAATTTCAGAAAGGTTACTTCCACGACATGGATTGGAAAAACTTTCTGTGGATGAATGTTGGTCCATCATAAAAGATAGAGCTTTCCCTAGTGGCAGTGATCATATAGCTTATGAATTTCAGACAATTGGAAGGGAGATTGCTGAAAATTGTGGTGGCGTTCCATTGGTGGCAAAGGTGCGTACTATTATCATGTACAATAACATGAAATTTGCATGTTTTCATTTATGAACTAGGATAATATTTGCATTCAACTCATGGGGCTCACCCACTTATAAATTAGGACAAGGCCTTGTCACAAACGTATTTTAACCGTACAAATTTCATTATCTGAACCATACATTTCCGTAATCATTATTGAAAGATCATCATTACAAAATTTCATTTCAAATCATAGATATTACCTATCTGATATCATGGATATTTTATTTGATACCAAAATTGTCAGTTTGTTCAATACATATGAATGACTAAAAGGTCTTCAGTTTGACTGATATTTAGTAGCAAACAAACTGGTCCAATACCGTTGAATTTTAGTTATATAATTTGCGGATGATGAATTGAGTTCAAAATTTGAAAATACAATTTAGGTAGCTTGGTTTTCTTTAGGGAGTAACAACTTCACCAAAATTAGTAATTGCATAGCATGTACACGTTACTTATACATTAGATGGTATACAAAAATGTGATGTTCCTAACATTTTCTTTTTTCAAAAACCAGGATTAGCAACTTATAGATTTGAACAAGACAGAAACTCGATAAAATTAATTCGTTACCCCAACAAATCGAGAATAAAACGTGTTTTTAACTACTTAATGGGTATTTTGAAAATTTTGTCAAAACACCAAAAATAATGGAAGCTAATATCATTTTGCACATGGCTTAGATTTTGTTTTTTCGGCAAGCAGATTCAAAATTGAGTAAGACAAAACTTCTTATTTTATATGAGTCCCTATTTTCTACATTGTTTTAGGACCCCTTGAAACTCACTTATCCAATCTAACAGGTTTTGGGAGGCATTTTGCACACTAAAAAAAGTATTGAAGAATGGTCATTGTTTAAAAACAGTATAATATGGCACAACCTATCAAAAGGAGAAGGAGAAGATAGAATTATGCCAGTGTTGAAGTTGAGTTTTGACAATTTAGAATCACCATCGTTGAAGCAATGTTTTTCATACTGCTCAATGTTCAAAAAAGATTTTGAAATTCAAAGAGAGAACTTGATTCAACTTTGGATGGCTCAAGGACTACTCCACTCTTCGCTTGGCGAAAGTAAAGATATGGAAGACATTGGCAATGAATATTTTGATATTCTATTGCAGAGTTCCTTATTTCAAGATGCTGGAATGGGTCATAATGGCATTGTTAGAAAATGCAAGATGCACGATCTTGTGCACGATATGGCTGAACTTGTATCCAAATCAGAAAGCTTGACGGGAGACTTATGTGGCATGGATAATACAAATGAGATTCGACATGTTGCTCGGGTTTCTACTCCTATGCTGGATAAAATTCCAGAAAGAAGTGCTAGGAAATTGCGGTCGCTGTTTTTCGACGATGGTGAAGTTCCTAGTAACATTTTGGCACAGTTCAAAGCTTTACGTGTCTTAAAGTTAAGTAATGCTAATATTGAAGAATTTCCAATTTCAGTTGGAAGACTGAAACACTTGAGGTATCTTGACATTTCTAAAACAAGATTCAAATCACTCCCCAAGTCTATAGGCAAGCTCTAAAACCTTCAGACGTTAAGAGCAACGAATTGTGCTCTGAAAGAGTTTCCAAAAGAACTACAAAACTTGACCAACCTGAGACATATTTATTTTGGTAAGAGTACAAAATTCCCCCAGGGGATAAGTCGGCTAACATGCCTTCGAACATTGCCTTACTTTTCGGTGGGTAATGAAATTGGTCATCAAATTGAAGAGCTGGCTGGCTTGAAACATTTGAAAGGTGAATTAATCATTTGTAACCTAGAGCACGTAAAGAATGGAGAAGAAGCAAAGAAGGCTAAGTTAGAGGATAAGAAGGAAGTATGTCATTTAAGCTTCAAATGGACAGAAGATAGGTTAACAACCAACAACAACGAGGAGGGGGATGTACTGGAAGGCCTCCGACCGCATCTTGAGTTGGAGAGCTTAAGTATTGAAAACTTCATGGGCGATAAGTTTCCATCGTGGATGATGGGCATGTCATTACTGCTCAACAACTTGAAGAAGATTCAATTACTTGGATGCGACAAATGTGAAGGAGTCCCACCGCTTGGTCATCTACCCAAACTTACGATGCTTACGATTAGCGGAATAACTAACTTGAAATGTATTGGAGCTGAGTTCTACAGTTATGATCTTGTCCACAATGTAGCCACAACAAGTAAGGAGAAAATTACTCTATTTCCTGCACTAAAAGTATTATATGTTGTGAAGTGCAACAATCTAATTGAATGGATGGAAGCACCAATGATGTCAACACAAAAAGTTGTGGTTTTTCCTTGCCTTGAGGAGTTGGATATTAAAGATTGTTCCAAATTGAGAAATGTTCCGAGTCATTTTCCATCTCTTCAAAACTTGGTGATAATTTCTAGTAATAGTGAAACGCTAATAGAAGAAATAAGCAGTGGATTAACAACTATCACTTCCCTCACAATACAAGGTATTAAGAAGCTTACCTGTTTGCCGCAAGGAATTTTGAAGAACAATAATAATCTCTCATCTTTGTGGATAAGTGAATGCAATGATTTAACTTGTATTGCCCCCGATGTATTTGGATCTTGCGGCTCTCTTGAGAGATTGTTTATTGGGCGGTGTAAAAAGTTGAGGCATTTGGCGGATGGGCTAGACACACTCCAAGACCTGAGTATAAGCGAATGTGATAGTCTAGAGTTGATTCCAACTAACACAGGGCATGACATCTCTTCGGAAATTATATATTAGTGATTGTAAACGATTGTCAAGCCTACCGAGTGGGTTAGAGTACTGCACCTCCCTCCAGAGAATGACTGTAAGCAAATGCGATGGGGTAACATCGTTTCCAGTTCACACCCTTGCATCTCTTCGCCAGTTGACAATTAGGAATTGTAATGGACTATCAGGTCCACTGAGTGTATGGGTCTCTCTCATGGATTTGATTATAATGTTTTGCCGTAGTCTGACATCAGTTGAAATTAAAGGCGGCGTGTCCTCTCTTCAGAAGTTGAGAATCGATGGTTGCAAAGAATTATCAAGCTTACCTGCTCTTCCACAACAATGCCCCTCTCTTCAACATTTGGAGATAAGTAGATGCCCAAAGGTAGCATGGTTTGGTGTCCAAAGTAGCAGCATTAGTCTACAATCTTTTTCAGATTGGCGCACCTTCACCTCCCTTCGACGTCTGAGGATTGGAGGAGAATGTGAAGGATTGGAAAGTTGGGTGAGCGGGCTGCAATTTCCACTCTCTCTTGAGACTCTGGCAACATACGGTTTCCCTAAAACTCTTGAAACTCTTGAAATCATAAGTACGTTTTAAAACTCTTGAAATCACAAGTACGTTTTAAAACTCTTGAAATCATATTACAGAGTTCATGTTACATGCTTATCTCTATTCATCTTTTATTTGTGTCAACTACTACATAAAAATTTAAACTAGTATAACAAAAGTTATTTATTCTTCTCCCTCTTCTTTTAAATCAGTTGACCATGTCACACAGCAGTACAATAGAAGGTAGGCAGCACCTTACCAAATTTCACGGTGTGCAAGGCCACAAGATTATTTGTATTCCAGTTTCATGTTCAAACAACTCCAAATGGCTCCAACTTTCGCATTGAAATCAAGTCATGTAAGCTTTTCAAAGTTTCAAACCCACACCTCCTTTTCTCTTCTAATTGATCAATGTATTGTACTGTTGACTTCTGACTTACTATATATATTGTGTGTTTTCCAGTGGCATCTATATTTCTTTTGCCCTGCAGTGGCGTTTTTCAGGATGCTCAATGGGTGCAAACTGAGTAAAGTCATGTAAGCACTTTCCTTATTTCTTTGATTCTTGTAATCTGCTAAAACCATGTTCATATAATATGCAAAAAAATTATTCTTATGAAGATTTTGGACTGAGACTTTTATGTTTCTTGTAATTTTTTAACAGATATTTAAATTGTATGCATAGGGACTTGAATTCAGTTGACTTTTGTCTGTCATTGATAATCCTCAAATAACTTGATGAACAGTGTGTACCCACACTATTGCAGAAATTAGGTAAATGAATCTTCAGTTACAAGCTTTTTACTATTAGTTGAAAAGTTGAAATCTGTTCTTTATGTTTTTCTTAAGTTTTTCGGTGTTATCTTTGTACAGGAAGAATTGGGATTCGGATCAAAACTCATGCATGGATCAATATCATTTTTCAACCTCAATCATGTTTCCTTATCATCAAATCTGAATTTGGATACAAATTGGTAATCTTTTAGCTTGTCGATTACAACTGGATCAATATTCTCTGTTTGACACTCTTCACCAAATCGAAATGCATCCTTATGAGTTTGCAGAGAGATTTGAATTCAGTTGATTTTTTGTGTTGTGTAGATCTGTAGAAGCTTGGGCTTCCTAGCGTCCTTTGTGCTCTGCATTGTTGTGAAAGGAGAGTGCAAGAAGCAGCCAACTGTTAAATAGAGGGAGAGCTTGAGATTTGAAACTGAAAAACGATTGTACTACACTAATCGTAACTCTCTCTTTTCAGTTACTCTCTAAAAGACTCATGCTCATTTTGAAATGTAATTATAGTAAAAACTGGAGAAACTACTAAACATGGACGTAGCCCAGCTTGCATGTATGGAAGGTTCGTACAATGTCCTATGGACTTAGTACTGTCTTTAATGAATGAAAGAAATTCTGGATGCTTTATTGAGGACGAGAGTCTGTAAAATCGGCGCCAGTTCATATTCACCATGAACAATCTAAGCACTCATGTTTTCCCTTCTTCAGGTTTTCTCCATTTCATATTCACCATGAACTTATTAGTGATTATGGCATTGATGATAACGGTGTTGTAAGAGTAATTTGTATTGCGAAACAAAGTTTGCTCAGTGCAGGTCCATATTGGGTACTTTGGGTCACTCTTCCTTGTGGTGTTGCTCACCATTGTCTCAACACCTTAGTATTTTACTGAGAGTTCTTCGGGTTGTGAAGGTAACACTTTCTCCTTTGAGCCACTTTTTTTATGCAATTATAAAAGGATTAACATTTTTATCCTTGAGAATTAATCGTGTTTATGATAAACTGTTTATTGCAGATATGAAGGAAGTAGTCTCTGGTATTTTAAGCAGAAAATTCAAGCTGCCAACAAGAAGTTACTCCTACAAACATGTGCATTCTCTACCCCAACTGTCTAGGATAAAATATAACATCTTTCCTTTTTCTACAGCTGTGGTGGAGGACATCGGCATGGGCCTTGCAGCGGCCAAAGTTGCTGGAATGAAGTGTATCGTAACCAAAAGCAGGTAACTTACTTTTACTACATGAACAAAAAAGAGTGCTTCCATATTTCCCACCTTCTTGGTATTCTCAGATTATACTTCTAATTTGATAGAAAGTTCATGAGCATGCTTTGTGTGTAATCATTGCTAGTCATGTATGTCAAATTTTTAGGGCAATAAAATGAGAAACATGTTCACTTCATCTCTTAAAACTCCAATTTCATGTACACAGCTGAAGAAGACTTTCAAAATGCATATGCAAACTTTGACTTCTTTGGAGATTCGCCGTCAAACAGTAGCAGTTTATGAATTAAATTCATTCAAAGCCGGTCCTCCGTCTACAAAATGTTGGTGAAGGCTTACAAAATGTTGGTGAGGAGTCTCATGATCATGAAATGATTGAAGATGATTTCTTGAAGGTTGAAATTTCATGGAGTTTTGCTTAGAGTGGTTGTATATGATTTTACTTTTGATTGTCAGGTTTTACAGACTCTGCCCCACCCATTGTATGTTTTCTCAAGTAATATAATTTGGGCGTGAGGGCCTAGCCCCCCAGCTTCGACTGGGTTCCAGCCCTCTTTAAATATACGTCTGTGTATTAAAAAAAGGCACGTTTTGAGCCTTCGCAGTGTGCACTAAAAACCTTAGGACCGGCCCTGACAACACCTTGGCAGGGACGGAATCCCCATAGGCTTACGGGGGGGGGGCGGATGCCATGTAAGATTATTCACCTTTTTATGGCATCTAATACTCCTAAATTGTCCGTGTAAGTTCTTGCACCAGATATAAAAGTGTGACCTTTAAATTGTCAAGAGGCCACAAAAGAAAGTAAACTCATCCAAATGATGTATCTTGAAGTAAATAAAATTCGTAAAAGAAAATAAAATAGTAAACCCGTTCAAATGTGAAGGAATGGGGCATTGTGACATTATATTGTGTACAAACTAAATCTGAGATTTGTATATTTGTCCAACTAATGGACCGAAAGAAAAAGAAAAACAAGGGCAAAGATGGGATCCGCTCCGCACGTTTGACATACAGTTCCATATTTGCAATTTTGAAAAAAGTTGATATTTCATTATAAATTAATTGACAATATGGTGAGTTTTTAATTACGTATAAACACATGCAATGTTCGTTTTTTTAACTGATGTGGAATTCATAATCTCAACACTTACTCATGGAACATGAACCCATTAAACATATATATGTTAACCAAAACATCAAAGTAACAGTATTAAACCTATCATAAATGCTATATGTTATAACTTGTTACATGACATTACAGTTTAATTTAAAATACCCTGAAATAATATTCGTTTGTATACAAATTTTTCTCCTTATTCACGATTGTACATGGAGTCAAAGGGGTATATGCAAATGCAACCTTTTTTCTTTTGAAAATAATGACTCACTGTTATTTATTCATTCCTTATTTCCATGCTATAAATGCTCTCCTTACAAACATAAACAAAGCAAAAAGGTCCTACACTACCTAATTTATGGATCATGTCCTTGATTACTACAAAGATGCTGTGAAGTGCAAACAAAGAGCCTTGACTTTTATTTAACTAAAAGGCCCCCTCCATGTGTTAGCCCTTACAAAGCAGAGAGTTTACAAAGAAATCAGACCAAAATGTCATTACAAACTTCAATTAGTAATACACCATTCCTCTTCGATTTCATGGTTCCTTGCATATTTTCAATGAGGTCGGCCTACCACATATGTAGGAGGACTCGTCGAGTACACTAAATCATGATCTTTCATGTTAATGATATAAAATTATGTGTAAGTTTCTTTATGAATAATGTTGATTTGCATGACATACCGTAATGATAGTAAACCTAATGTTGTGAAATTTGCTCTTCATGTATAGATTATTTTGGCTAGGTGCGACTTCAATGCTACGTATCAGTCAATGGTACGAGTGTTTTAATCATTAGATTTAATTTCCATAATTATTTAATTTTTTTTATTTTCAGTTTCTTCATTCTCGTATCATTCAATATGCGACTGAAAGAAATTCCCAAATATTTGCCTTGTATTTTTGAAATGTTTTAGTTGGGTACTTGCCTTGTAAAGGTGGATATTCTGTATCAATGTTTGGGGCCACATGCTGGCATTTGGCACAGCTCACTCATTAGTAAGTAAGCTCTCACTCTCAGTCATGGGCTTTCTGGGACTTGTAGTATTGGCAATGCAAAGCAATTGCCTGCCACTGTGTGGCATCTTTGAGATATGAGCTTGTACATTGATTGCATGCATTCAACTCTCTCCTCTCCCTCTCTGCCTCTCCATCATCACTTTCCATGCTCCACTGTGAACACTTACCTCTTGAATCGAGAAAGTCATGAATTGAAATGATACAGTATTGTTCAAATACAGTGATTTGATTCTTGAATTGATACTTTTTTTTCTTTTTTTTTTTACGTGTTAGTAAATGTTTGAAAATTCAAGAATTGAAAGGATATTAATTTTTTCAATACTCGTTAATAGTAAGTCAACATATCATAAAGTAAAAGATAAATTTACTAGGAGAAGTCATGAATCGGGATGATACATTGTTGTTCATGTATAGTTGATCTCGAACCTGAACTGAATTTGATGGGTGTACCCTACCTAAATTTTTTATTGTTTAAATATCAAAAAACACTAGAAGTTAGAAATCAGAATGATACTAATTTCTTAATTCTCATTCCTAAGTTGAAAGCTTCAAGACATATAACAAAATACTAACATTAATTGTACATGATTAATTTGCTGCTAGATCATGATTAAGATGGGCTGTCTGCCAAGCTGGGAGAATGAGAGAATAAATACAAGTGGACAATTTAAAACAATGTTTAATCTTATGACCAATATTAAACTAAAATTCATGTGCTTTTTTGTCTATTCCATTGTGCTTTTAGTACATCATAAAACACCTTTGAATATTCCATGTAATACCAACTTTGACAAACATAATAAATACAAAACAAATTGGGGCCTAAGAGAGAAATTTTTTTTCAATGTAGCCGGAACACGGATAGAACACTACATGTCATTATGTAAGTGGAGAAAAATTTTATTTTTCAAGTGTCATTCTAATTATATAATAATATAATGTACCACTCTTTATTTCGTTCACATTAAAAAATCTCTGATAAGGAGAAATTTCATGCAGAATTTTAAGGTGAAATGATTCCTAGAGATGCCCAAACTCCAACTTCATTTTGACATGTTGTTTTCCCTCTATATTATTAAATGAATTAGGTTGATAATTTTGGAAGACTGATACTGAAAATTCTTCTTTCACACCCAAACCACATGCATAAATGTTTACATGTTAGGATATAGATTTTGTGTGTATTTCACTCATTACGTGTTATTTCAGTTTTAATATGTTAAAGTCAATTGAGGAGTGATATAAACACAAAAACGATACATCTCCTTAAGGTAAGTTTCTCTCCAACCCACGAGGGACATAAGATTATGTATGTTTAATCATGAAACTTTTGAAAAGAGCTAGTACTGAGACATCATGATCGTGAGAAGGGTTCAAACTTCTTATTCATGCATGATTTCTTTTGGGATTATCTAGTAGTAGCAGAGATAGCTTGTTTTGGATGTTTAAACCATGCATATACACTTTAATCATGGTTGTGGAGTACATTCCATTTGAAGTTTTGACTCACCAAAAGCGAAGAAAAAGAAAGGATCAAAAAATTCCACCATGACCTATATAAAAAATAAAATTATGTCCGTAACTGGAGATATATCTCCTTTTCTCTATCATTCTCATGACAAGAGAGATACCAAAGAGTAAAATATATCTCAACCGCCGGTTATATGACAGAATTTCTCCTCTATAAATATTCATAAGTTTTAAGTTCACCAATTCTTGCCTAGTCTTATTTAATTAGTGAGAAGGTAAAGCATCTTGTTTCATGTGATGGGCTAAGAATTTATTTTTGGAATTTTTGCACTTGGCATGGGGTGCTGATGAGCATGCAGATGATGGAGCAGATCTAAAATGTAATAATGGTAGGTTGAGGGTAGTTGGCAATAAAATAAAAAAGGTGGAGGTGGTGGTTGAATCATGGTTTCCCTCCCTCCGGTCCACAACTCTTCCATCAAAGATGGTACACTCTGCCTAGCACCCGCAGCTCATAAGTTATATTATTGAAGATCCCATGTCTCATTAGCTTCAACCTTCAACTAAATTGGTCACTTATTGTCTAAATCTAAGTCATATCATCACCATCAGAATAAGTTTTGATAGAAATTGATTGTTCACAGGATCGGAAACGGATGTCGTTAGACTATCGATCACAATATGGTGTGAAGGATATGAACAAAGAGTGAATATGAAAATTTTAATATGTTTCTGACAGCAAGGGATTTGACAAATATATAGACATGAAAACAACCTTTCTGGAAGAGTTGTGTTCTTCAGGAGAAGTTATAACTTCTTAGGTTGGAATACAACCGTTCATATCCCTTTATAATTAAATAAATAATTATATTATTTTCTTTATTAATTAATTAACTTATTTCACTACAATCATATGTATATCTGTACACCAATGTTATTGTGTACCTTCACACGTGATTACACATATTATGAAAACCATGTTATCATAATCATATTCCAACTGGATTAACTGATAACCCCAATGGATTAGATGGGTGGGAAACTTGAAAGTGTTGCAACAGAAATCACTCAAGTTTGATTTCCAATCAACTCAAACATGCATGGTCAGTTTTTAAAATAGATATTTGTCTTAATTTAACTACTGCACGAGTTGGAGGCCGGTTTTTGCAACTTGGGTTTTGGTTTTGTTTTTCTCTCGTGTATAACAACTTCGTAGTTGCTCGAGAATACTTAAGTAATCTTTGAGACTAAACATAAATATACTTAAATTATATATGAAATTTATAGGAAGCTTGACATGATAACTTTTCGCACGTATGTGTTTATGTGGGTTCAAAATTTGAAAACCCTCTTGCAGTCCTCTGAGCATGAAACCCTCATTTGACCAAAAAAACACCCGTTCCCACAGGGCAATGATGATCCAAAAGAAGCTGAAGGAGCTACTGCCACTGCTGCTCTAGCCTACCAATATGGGAATTTGAAAATTGAATGTTGAAATTGAGAGGTTTTTTGGTATACTCAAAACAGCGCCTAGTGTTACTACATCATTATAATTATAACATATACAATTATTTATTATTCATATAGTTGAAGTGGGAAATAATAATTATATCGCTCATTCATATTATAATACACATAGTAATACATAGATAATAAATGTTACGAATAAACATGTAAGCATTTTTCGTTGAAATGAAACAACAACCACTTTTTCGGCCACAATTAAATGATATTGTTAGCCAGAGCATGCACGGAATTGCATCTACTCAAGTTTCCCTACCTAATTGACCCAAAAAATTACCCTACCCAGTCGATGAGTAGGGTGAGTGTTTCTTCTAGTGAAGGAGAAGATTTTTGGACTCACAAACAAACACCGACGCGTATTACGTCAAGAATTTCCCAAAAAAGTCAAGGAGAAAACAACCAAGAACAATATGAGGTAACGGATAGGAAGACTACGAGTTTCGGAACCATAAAATTAACGCATTACAAGATATACGTCAAGAATTTCCCAAAAAAGTCAAGGAGAAAACAACCATGAACAATATGAGGTAACGGATAGGAAGACTACGAGTTTCGGAACCATAAAATTAATGCATTACAAGATATCATATTGTGGTATGAGATTTCAAACACTGTTCAAGCATGGGAAACATCTCACACAGATCCAGTGAGGATTTTAGCTACATAGATTAGGGGAATTTTGGGAATTTAGAGTGAAAAGATGTAATTTCAACACAGTTCTTCCAAACTTGTTGACTCTTGGCCAAAATCCGAGCTCTGTTGGCTCCCTTCAGTTTTTCCAAAGAATCATTGACGAGAGCATCATGACATGATTTGCCCAACGACACAACATCTTTGCAACAATTTTTACTCACAATCGACCATGAGAAAATAGAGTCGTATAGTTCTATTGCACATTTTATGGAGAAATGTGGTTTGCATGCACCCATGGGACTGTGATACATCGCCTCTGATATCGGTATTGTGTAACATAGAAAAAGCAAAATGGCAAAAACCGATAGTATGTTTAATCTAGCCATAATGTTTGAAAGAACGAGTATTTTTTTTTTTATGGAAAATGATGTCTTGAATGAGGATGAATTACAAGAAACTCGTTATATATAAAGAGTGGAATAAATGTAGGCGTCATTAAGAAAAATAAAAACGTTAATGCCTTCATAACTTCTAAGTAACATATTTAACCGCTTCTTAATAGTAAACATAAGAGTTTCTATAAATTGGTCCCTTTTTAACACAATGAACACCGAATTAGTTTTAATTTGCCTTGTTCACAAAACTATTTGGTATGTTTAACCAATAATGACTCGTTTGTAAATACTTGTAAAATGACTGAAAGTGTTTTTAGAGAAAATGTTCTTAGATTCTAAAAGCACATAAAGTGCTTCTAGAAAACCAATGTGTTTTTTGCCAAAAACACTTCAAGTACTTTTCCAGACTCACTTTCATTTTTATTAAGGATTCATTTAAGAAAATTGTCATCAAAAGTGTTTTCTGCTTTTTAAAAGTGCTTCCAAACTAGCCATTATTTTTAGGTAAAGAACTTTTAAATTTTGGACATGTATAATCACTGACAAACTACACGTACTAAATAAACCCAGTTATTTTCATTCATGAACATTTGAACTCAAATGTGTAAGTTTTTGAACCACTGTTCTGATTAAACTTAATAATCAAGTGGATTAGCGAATTACTATTAATTTGATTAAAGATTTGAATAAAATTAAAGATGAGTTGCAAGGTAATAAGGGGATAGGTAAAAAAAAAATGAAAAGTTCGTATCATAACTCATAAGATTACATTTTGGAGTAGACTCAAACAAATAATTAGCGTTTTATAACCTATTACCTTTAAACATTTGTTGTGTTAACTAAGTTCAAAATAAAAATACTTAACTCTTCATAGGAAAATTAAATATTGAATATGACACTATGATGATACCCTTTATTACGTTTCACACATATTTCTTAATTTTTTATTCTCTGGTCGAATGTATTGAAGATAATCAAATAACAGAATTTAACAGGAGATGTGAGATACAAAAAGAGGTGTGTAAATAGCACCACCGTGTGTTTAATAGTTAAGAAAAAATAATTTCATATATATATGTTCAATCCCAAATAATTTTTTTAGGTAAGTAATCCAAATCAAAATACATTTTTTAGGTAAGTTATCCAATCCAAAATACAATGAGCAATAAAACTGCATGTACATAATAATAATCTTTGTTTTTGCATTAGTGTCATGGGACATAGCAGGACAGTATCGAATATATGTGCAGAAAACAAGGACTGAGAGAGTCTGAAACCTGAAGAATTTAATTGCTGAGGAAAGCACCCAAACAACCAATGAGAAACAAACAAACGAGCTTAACCGCAACACTAGGTACATTATATTATATTGTGTATTGTGCCAATTTAGGTCAAGTCGGTTAAATGCATAAAACATTGTGTTCGTACTCTTATACTCGTGATTGAATATTTCTTTTACAAATCAGAATATTTTAAGAAAATTATGTACGATAGATGGTTTTTTTTTTTTTTTTTAACTCTCGCAAAGAGGAGAGTTTTGTTAGTTTGCAATCACTCTTTTTGCGTTAAACTCTCAAAGGCGAGCCTCAACGCAACAAAAATATTGCTTCATTTTTACTGAAATGCCATAAGTTCAAGTGGCAAGGTTCTAAAAGACGCTAGGCGCTAGTCGGGCAGCGGGCTGGGGCCTAGCGCCTAGGCGGTTAGGCGTAAAAACAGATGTTTTGAAAAGTAAAAGTAAAACTGCATACAATAGATGTTTTCTCGATTCTCGCAAAGCAAAAAGTCTTATTAGCTTAAGATAACCTTGCATTAAGTTATCATGAATTAGAGTTGTTTAGAGTGGTTTTTCAAAAAGAAATAAAAAATAATGTGTGTTAAGCCGAAATAAAACGAAACAGTAATACTTTTGAGCTGGGCTTTGTCTCTCTCAGCAGACTCATTGAGTGGAAGGGGCACACAGCTCACACACAAGGGGCAGTGCAGTCCTCTTCATCCCCTTATCTTTTTCCCTCTAATCGATTCATTCATTCATCTTCTTTCCCTTTCCTTTCTCCCCTCCTTCCATTTTTTTTAATCAAACCTAAAATTTTTCTTTTCTCATCTCCAAAACCAAACTTTGAACTTTCCCTTTTGCTCAGTTGTCTGGTAAGAAAACCGGAAGCACTTTTACCTGCTTAAATTCCCACCAAATTCTCAGAAGTCTCTGACTTTTTGTGCTTTTTTGGCACCAACATTTCTGCTGAGTGAGTGGTAATCTCAGAAGAAATTTCTAATGCCTGGATTGGATCTGAAGCTTTTTACTTCAAGGAAGAAGCTTTACCCTCTGCTATTCAGTTCAGGCAGTTCCTCAGGTCTCACTGCATTCTCCGCTGCTAACTGCAGGTAAAAAAGTGCTTATAGATCTGAACTTGCTATGGCTGCCATTGTGAAAAGCGCTTTTTTTCTGCTCTTTCCTTGCATGAATGTCTTACTGATATTTTTCCACTGAATTTCTGCTCAGCCCATTAATTTATTTTTTCAGTTTCATCCATTTTTACCATAATTAAAATGTTGATTTTGGTCAATGTGGTAGCTTTGGACTAACCCCGCTTTTCTTGTGACTGTTGGATTAGGTTTTAATTTGGTCAAATAATTTCTTTTGTTTTTCTTCATGTGGTTGTTGAACCACTCTGAGCTATCAATTATCCATAATTATGCCAATTTAATCGTGTTTTGCAATGCAATCAGTTTATAGTATACAGCAATGCATGTGAAGGTCTTTAATTCTTACCTTTCTCACCCACTTGTGTACAATGTATGTAACTTAGCTTCCAACAGATATGTACCCGATTTTGATAGTACATTTTTGTACCTTATTTATGGGAAAAGGAAGCAGATTGTTTCTTAATTTGTTCTGCTGAATGTAAATGCAGTCTATAGCATTGAGGCAAAGTGAAATGAGCTATGTTATTACTACTTTTCGGTGTTTCATGTCGTCCTTGCACATTGTTTGTTATTTTGCCTTCTTAATGTATGAAATGCTTTGCATTATTGATCCCTGATCTTGATTTGTTCGTTTTCGTGCTGACCAGGAGATTGTGAGCCCTGCAGAGGTTGCATTTTGATTTTTTTCTAGTCACTTTCGTAGAACTTTGGTTGAAACAGCTCCCCATGAAGTCCTGTCCCTTTTCGGTTATCCCTTTCCTTTTTGGCATTGCCATTCTTCTTCCTGTGGTTTTATCTGACCTGACTTCCGATAAGCAAGCTCTTCTTGACTTTGCTGATGCTGTTCCCCATCGCCGCAACTTTAGTTGGAACCCTGCTACCCCAGTGTGCACATCCTGGGTTGGCGTCAATTGCACTCCAAATGGCGCCCGGGTTACTTCCCTCCGACTTCCTGGAGTTGGACTTGTGGGCTCTGTCCCACCAAACACCCTTGGTAAGCTAGATGCCCTCCGGATTCTTAGCCTTCGGTCCAATCTCCTCCGTGGTGACCTTCCTTCCGATATTACCTCCCTTCCTGCACTTCAGTACTTATTCCTCCAACATAACAATTTTTCTGGTGACATTCCTACCTCCTTTTCACCTCAACTCAATGTTTTGGATCTATCATTTAATTCCTTCACAGGAAACATACCACAAACGGTACGTAATTTGACAAAACTCACAGGATTGAGCCTCCAGAACAACACCCTTTCTGGACCTATACCTGATCTTAAGCTACCTAAGCTCAAGCGTCTAAATTTAAGTTATAACCAACTTAATGGCTCTATTCCACCATCCCTTCAACATTTCCCCAATTCATCCTTTGTGGGAAATTCACTTTTATGTGGAGGACCTCTTAAAGCTTGCTCCATCGTCCTTCCTCCGCCACCTCCTACTTCCAATCCACCACCACCAGTAGCTCCTCAGAAAAAAAGCTCCAAGAAAAAGCTAAAGTTGGGATACATCATTGCTATTGCAGCTGGAGGGGCTGTTCTGCTGTTGCTTTTAGGCCTAATTATAGTTCTCTGCTGTTTAAAGAAGAAAGACAATGGAGGAACAAGTGTATTGAAAGGGAAGTCTTCTACCGGCGGAAGGAGTGAGAAGCCCAAAGAGGAGTTTGGGAGTGGGGTGCAAGAACCCGAGAAGAACAAACTAGTTTTCTTTGAAGGTTGTTCTTACAATTTTGATCTTGACGATTTGTTGAGGGCTTCAGCTGAAGTGTTAGGAAAGGGAAGTTATGGTACTGCGTATAAGGCCGTCTTAGAGGAGGCAACAACAGTGGTAGTTAAAAGGTTGAAGGAAGTTGTTGTTGGGAAGAGGGATTTTGAACAGCAAATGGAGATTGTGGGAAGAGTTGGACAGCACGCAAATGTTGTTCCACTCCGTGCTTATTATTACTCAAAGGACGAGAAGCTTCTAGTTTATGATTATATCTCAAATGGGAGCTTATCTGCGCTTTTGCATGGTATGCATGTCGCTGCTCTCTATTTCTTTCTTTTGTATCTCTTTCATAAAAATAAACACACTTTGCCATACTATCTGTGAGTGAGACCTTTGTGTACATATCTAAAGAGAAAATGCAGGTAATTACCATGAAGTGTGTATAATTTCTGTCGATACCCTTAGAAAAACATAATTTTAAATTAAGATAGAGTTGTCGTGAAATTTATCATTTTGAAGTCTATTAGCTCTTTGTCAACGTAATTTAGTAGCATATTTGATGTTGTTATGTTGGCATTTCAGAGTTATAATTACATGCTTTTCAACTTGAATGCATTTAATCTGCTTGCATCCAACGCGTATATGAATTTCGCATTGGACGAGGCATTGTGATAGCCCACTCTCAACCAGTGTTACTGACACTGAAAGTCACATAATAATATGTACAAAGGATGCATATAACTTTTCCTAACTATTTCTATTTCTGTTTTGTTTGATGGTAAAGCATGCTAATCTGTTATACATAACAAAAGATCAGGTTACTGTCCTACTTTCTGTCTACACAAGATTACAAACTCCCGAATTCGGTAACTTCTTTTCAGTTAACTGAAGTATGCAAAGCAGCTTGCTTCCTTCAATTTTCTTTTCTGTATTGGCAAACACTTTTGTTTCGAAAGTCTGTACATGGGTCTATTTGGGACAGCCTATTTAGATCACCTTTATAGAGAATTCAGCTGTCTGTTGAAGCACTGTGTGGTGCACCACGCTCAATTTTTATTGTATCTGATGGCAGGAAACCGGGGAAGTGAAAGACCTTCATTAGACTGGGACTCGAGGATAAAGATTTCCCTTGGCACTGCAAGGGGAATTGCTCATATTCATTCTGTGGGTGGTCCGAAATTCACTCATGGAAATATCAAGTCCACAAATGTCCTTCTCAGCCAAGACCTCGATGGGTGCATCTCTGATGTTGGCCTGACTCCTCTCATGAATGTTCCTGCCACTGCTCGGAGTGCAGGCTATCGCGCTCCAGAAGTGATTGAAACCCGCAAGCACTCTCATAAATCAGATGTGTACAGCTTTGGCGTCGTCCTCCTTGAGATGCTGACTGGAAAAGCTCCACTCCAGTCGCCGGCGCGTGATGATATGGTTGATCTTCCTCGGTGGGTCCAGTCCGTGGTCAGGGAGGAGTGGACTGCAGAGGTATTTGACGTTGAACTGATGAAGTACCAAAACATTGAAGAAGAAATGGTTCAAATGTTGCAAATTGCAATGGCTTGCGTGGCAAAGGTGCCAGATATGCGACCGACCATGGAAGAAGTTGTTAGAATGATTGAAGAAATCCGGCAATCCGACTCAGAGAACCGGCAATCTTCCGAAAGAGAATAAATCAAAGGACTCAACTGTGCAGACTCATTGACCACTCAAACTAGTTGCTGTTTTCATCTATCTGGTTCTGAGAAATTCATGATTGAACCTTACATTTTCTGTACATGCCTCCTAAGGTTTTCCCAAGCATTATTCAATTACGTGCATGGCTTTTTAGAGTGGCAATTTATCAGTCCAATAGTGAAATTATTTTAAGCAGTTTTGAGAGGTATTTTTTTTTTTTTTTTTTTTTTCTCTCCCTCTTTTCTCGATTTGTTGAACGATCTTCTATAATTCTATAGTTTTTGTCTGATTTTTGTTTTAGGGAAGTGAATTCTGCACACCAATGTTTATTTCTAATCTTTGAAATGAATAAATAAAAAAAGAATCGAGTGACATATATAAACATGAACATGCAGAAATCATTTCTCGTATTTTATTTCCTATTCCCATAGTCACATTTCAATCACTATATAATTGACGTTGAAAGTACACATCATCACATTAAGAGAGAATGTGGTTAGAAATGTTGGTCACTTGGTCTAAAGCTACTCTCACGGAGACTCACTTTTTAGGCCCTTGGAAATAGGAGGCTATATATATGTATTTAGGGGTCGCATCTCCGTTGTAGGTCAGTTTCTTTCCGAGCCTGTCGATCCCAGTTTCCTCTGCATGCTAAATCCGATTTTCCGTATATAGATTGTGGTCCTCCTCAGTTTCAGCTAAGAAAACTGCTATGTTCCTCTAAACACATGAAACATCCTTCAAAAATTCGTCACCTTCATCGTCGATTGCTTTCCTCCGTGATCCGGCTAGGAGGTGCTAGCTAGAGTTCCAACAATGGCAGACGGTCCATCCTTGCCACCACCTCCTGGCCGCAACCAATCAAAGGCCAGCAGTGCGCGGCATGTTGCCATCTCCGAAACTGCCTCAGCTCCCAGCAAGGTCCGCGACCCGGCCTATCTGGTTCCTGACCTTGACCATGAGCGCCCCAAGCGTCGCGCAGGCTACGCTTGCTGCGCATGGTGCTGCTTGGTCTTCTTCGCCATTGTGATTCTCGCTCTCATTGTTGCTTTCATCGCCATGGCCATCTTCCATTCGTATCTGCCACAAATCTACATCCGAAGATTCAACGCCACCAGCCTCAACTTTACTAAAGACCACAATAAACTTGTCTTGAGGGGCAAGGTACATTTTCTTGTGGAGTTCTTTAACAAGAACGATAAAACTGACCTCAAGTATGGTGCCTTCAAGATCAAGGTAGCGTCCGCGCATGTCCCGCTAGGTATCACCGGGTTTCCTGAGTTTGCTCAGGGCCAGAAGAACACGAAGTCGTTGAATGGAACCGTTAAGGTTAATAAATCCGGGATTAGCAAAGACGATGTAGATCAACTCAAAACCGACATAAAAAATAGGGAGATGACACTGAACTTGGCCATGACCGGAAGCGTTAGCTTCCCCATTGCTGGAATTTTCTTTAACGGCATTCCCATCATTTCAAACTGCGATGCCAAGCAAAGGGAAGTTGATTTCGGAAACAAGGCCAAATGTGATTACAAGATTATCCCCATATGATAAAATCCGCGATGATCTCCATCCGCGTTCTCTGTGTTTCGGATAATGCTTTAGATCCCGGCTTTTTTCTCGACTCTCTGACATGATCGCGGGATTACCTTGAGACGAGGCGAAAGAGATTTTCAATGGGGTGCAGGACGAATAGCTGCCAGTAGTGTTAGATGAAGGAGAAATGGTTTGAGCCATGATATCATATGTCGATTGGGTATGTAAGATTTCATTGTTTCTTGTGTATCTGGTGTGATGTTCAATTTTTTTCGTTCTTTTCATGGTGCGTGGATCTTTCGTTAGTGTTGAGAAACTTGTTTACAATCAATAAACTTTTGCTCATTCTTTTTGTTCTGATTTCTTTCCTCGCCTTATGAGTTATGGCCTAAATACGCAGACAAATTACATGTTAACTAATCGATGGTTGGCACTGCCGCTACGTAGTGAAATCTCTTTCTTACGCTGAAAGAAGTCCCAAGTTTGAATCTATTTCTTGGTACAACGGAAATATTACTCATTTGTCACCAAAAGATCATAGGTTCAAGCCGTGAAAATAACCTCTTTGCAAAACAAGGATAAGACTATGTACGATAGGTATTCCTTCCCCGATCAATGCAAAGCAGGAAGTCTTATTGGTGCCTTTTTACTCTTGTTTCTAAGGATAAAACTTGGATGTACTCAAATTGAATTTGTCTAAACCCAAAACAAGTTTAATTCATCTTCATTAATGAAATTAAGTAAGTAATGTGTCATAAAACGTGATAAAAAAATATAAGAAATGCACGACATGAGAGATGTGCAAAAATCATCAACAATTCAGCAATAAAAAAATTCAATTTTTAAAATAACCATTACAAAAATTAGTGCGGGCAACACTATCAAAGTAATTTCGCGTCCATGTCTCGAATGTCAAAATACTTGAATTTTACTAAAACATTCGACGGATCTCGATTCCGGATCCCATCCGTGCTATCAGGTGCCGATGGCTTCCGGGTTCGGGCATCGAATTAGGTACGCCATTGATAAAAATGAAGAGGTAAGAAGAGTCCAATCAAGCCTCTAGAGTCAAGTTGACTCAATCATGATGCCTTTGATGGGTCCATACAAAGAAAGGTATAGATCCACACGGAGAGGGACCAGATTGCAAATTAGCAGAAGGTGTGGTTGCGAAACGGTTAAGGTACATGTGTGAGGGGTGTATTCTGTAATTAGCTATAAAGGAGGAGGACGTGGATCCTAAGTCAAGTTGGAATATAAAGATGGAAAATTCTAGAAACAAGTCTATTTTCTTTCTTATCCTTTTTTTTTCTCTCTCTCTCTCTCTCTCTATATATACACACACACATCCACGTATATATAAATACATAATATTTTCCCCCAATATTTTACCTTCTCAGCTCGTTCAATCTCGGATTTTGTCAAATCCCAATCGCGCAATCTCCTGGTATTTTTACCCTTTTCTTCCAATTTTCAATTTTTCTTGAATTGTTGTTTCTGCCTTTTGTTTTGTACGATTTTAAGGTGTCCGCTTTGATCTGTGTTTGTGGGAAATTAGGGTTTGGATTTTGGGTGTTGATTTGTGTTTGTTTGGCTGGCGATCTGGTTTTGATTAGGGTTGTTTTTTTTTTTCTTTCTTCTGGGTTTTCATGTTGTGTTTGTGTGATTGCAGTGTGTTTGTAGGTGTTGTCATGGCATCTAAACGCATATTGAAGGAGCTCAAGGATTTGCAGAAGGACCCGCCTGTCTCATGCAGTGCTGGTATTTGCTCCTTTTTCCTTCAACAAATACCTTATCTTTTTTGTTAAATTTGGATGCCATATTTAAAATTGTTTTAGAATTATAGATGGTAAGTTCTAATTGCAGGGAATTAGCGGTATTTTTCAATTGAATTGAACTCTTTGCAGCTCAGATTTTTAGCAAAAAATTGGCAGGAAAAAAGGGGTAGTTTGATCTAGGTCCAAAAATTTGAGCTGTTAGGATTTAGTTCAGTTTCCTATTTTTCTACTTTAATTAAATTTCTTGATTTATGCATGTTTCTCGATTTTTTTAATTTGAATATTAAACATGAATATCTAACAACTTTCTTAAAAATAGTTATTTATATGCCATCATATATGATACCTACACCATTAGGTTGAATAAAATAGGGTTTAGGATGGAAGTAGAATATACAAAAATAAATCAAACCTAATACACCTATCATCCATGAAAACAACATTAATTAGTTAACACAATTAAATTGTGATGGAAGTAGAATAAAAAATTGAGATACGAATTGAGAGTAGGATTGAGGGTAGAAAAGGATTCTTATATTCAATCCTAAAATTAAGTAAAAGATCCTATAAATAAGGAATAACATTGATCACAATTTAATAAAAAAATAAACAAAAATAAGCTGATGTGGACAATCAGTGAGTGGACCTAACCCAACAAAGTGGACTGAATCCTATAATGACTTACAAAAGTGAACTTAATATCAAGTTTACTGAAAAAAAAAAAAAAAACACTGAAATTTAACCCTTTGCTTTATCAGTTATGAAATAAAGATGTAGGAAATTTGTGGATGGTCCAATTGGGAATGAAACCATCATCCTTTAATGGTTTAGTTGATGTAAAAAAGTGGTGGTAGGATATTTGCATTGTAGCAAGTTTTGCTTCCTTCTTGTATGCTGGCTCATGCATCTTATCTTTCTGAGGTATATGCATATATTTTGATCACTTTACTGAACTTGGCATACATTCTTCTTTTGGGGTTCTCTTTCGTGGATTATAGGTCCTGTGGCCGAGGACATGTTCCATTGGCAGGCGACAATTATGGGACCTGCTGATAGCCCGTACACAGGTGGTGTTTTTCTAGTTTCAATTCATTTCCCTCCGGATTATCCATTCAAGCCTCCGAAGGTAAAAATAAAATTGAAAAACCGAATCCTTATGTTTCAATACATCTGTAGTTGCCATATTCCTTCATACGATATCATAAATGATTTATCCTCCATACAATTTCATAAATGAAACGTGAGCTTTTGTGAGTCGTATAATGGGTGTAATGGATAACTGCAACAGTGTTTTATTGTTTATTCATACATGCAGGTGATTTTGTTAAAATATTCTCTCTTCAATTGCTGTGAATGTAACTTAATGTGTATTATCTCTGGAATTGTATTTTATCTTCCAAACCACTATAAGTTGCAGATGCATTGGACGTGAGTCATATTTAAGTAGATTGCATTCATTCTGTACCAGGTCATATTGTAATTACATCCAACTTTCGTAGGAAGAAAATAGTTTCTTCTCTGTATGTGTGTGAGATAGTGCATGTTTAAGTAGTGCTGGTGGTCACTGGTATCACATTTAGCTTTTATGGGTGTTAGTGAGAGTGTTATATGATACTAAGTGGAATCTGACTTGGATATTTACCAGCTGATTTACTCTTCGGTCGTTAGGTTGTTTATTAACCAACAGTTTGCCACTGGTGTTTTAATCATTAAGCAATCAATTTGTTCATTTTATTGAAAATACAAACAAAAACTGTAATAAGAATAATAAGGAACATCCATAAAAAGACTTGGTTTCTGTATATCAGTTGTGGCCGTTTGTATTGAATCATTAAGCAATCAATTTGTTCATTTTATTGAAAATACAAACAAAAACTGTAACAAGAATAATAATGAACATCCATAAAAAGACTTGGTTTCTGTGTATCAGTTGTGGCCGTTTGTATTGAGTCTGTGGACAAAGTACTTCTCTTTAATCGATATCTATCTTATAATGCTCGTATTCAGAGTTGTTATTCCAGATATTCGGGGAGATGCGTTTCTGATTTCAGTAAAGTTGCATGGTGTTTCCGGTGTTCCCACAGTTTTCCATACATGTAGATGTTTATCTTAGAATGCTTTTAAAACTGTTACAACAAAGAGCTGATTATTGTGAGATGATATTAATGATAGCAGGTGCCCTTTTTAATGTTTTGCTTCTAAATTATCTTTGGAAGAATTTTAGCGGCTAACTCAAGTTGTGTGTGTATTCTATTACTTTTCTCATCTTGTGATTGTTTCGTCGTTAATTGAATACATCTCTTGGTAGTCTAGAATGTAGATTCTAACTCAAGTTACATTTCAGGTTGCATTTAGGACCAAGGTCTTTCACCCAAACATTAATAGCAATGGAAGCATATGTCTTGATATTCTCAAAGAACAATGGAGCCCGGCACTAACCATTTCCAAGGTTTGTGTTTTCTATCCCTCTTATCAGAATTCTTCATGTGTGTGGGACTACAAGAGTTGTGGCTTCTGTCCCCTTATCAGATTAAAGGGAGATGTCCTGTGGCTCCATCCTAATAATCCTACTTCTATTCCAAGTCATGTTGTATCATGTGACTTGCAACTGGTGGTGTGAGATGCATGCATCATGTGCGTTTCCATCCTAGTCCTACTTTTCACTCCATGTTCTGTTGTATTACTCGAGATGGGACGAGTGATAAGGCACAAGCATGTGGGGGTGGCCAAAAAAGGATGAGATGTCATCATTTTGTGGGATGGAGTTAAAATACGGAGGAAGTAACATGGTATGCTCGACATAGGATGAGATGTCATCATTTTGTGTCATGGGAGTTACGATGGCTTCCTTTTAATCTGATAACGGCACTGATTCCAGTTCAAGTAACTTCTTTATTTGATATATAGGTTATTAATGTCTCCTAAATGAACTTGTATTTCAGGTGCTGCTGTCCATATGCTCTCTGTTGACAGACCCCAACCCCGATGACCCACTTGTCCCCGAAATTGCGCACATGTACAAGACGGACAGGGCAAAGTATGAAGCCACTGCTCGCAGTTGGGCACAGAAGTACGCGATGGGGTAAGAAGGATGTTTCCGGCATTTGTTAAAAGGCTTGCAAAGGCATGAAATCCATCTCCGTTCGAGTAAACGTTAGAAGTATTAAAAATTTATCTATTTTGTGCGACTTAAAGTTGATCGAGGAAACATCGCTCTCATTTTGTGAATATTCATTTGAAGGCATTGGAGATGGAAGGAAAAACAACTGCAATGTATCGTTTCTAAGATATTTAGTTAATGGTTTGTTTGTTGAAGAAATAATGCTTGTTAAGAGCACTAGTGCTTGGATTGCCTGGTTAAACATATCCAATTACATATTATGTTTCATTTGAAGGTTCCAAATTGATTTTTTGTATTCGGATTGATGAACCCGTCGCGAAAGCGATTACTGGAAGGCCAAAATCACTTCTCGAAGGAACGCGTCGGGAAAGCATTTGTTGAAAGGCCATCACTTCTGAGGAGAAAGCACACGAGATTTGCATTTCAGTAAAATCTATGGAAAAGCCTCTCATGAGCATTTTTCTCCAGAAGTGATTATATGATTTGGCCATCCTATAATCACTCCCAAATAGACCAGAAGTGTCTGGCATCATTAATAAATCGGCTCTGTTTGCCTAGACGTGTTTTGTGTTATGTTGTTCTTGTTTGTTTGAATAGTTCCATTTGGCAGGGTTACACGATGTGAGTTAGGCCAATTGGTTAGGGCAATACCTCTGTCTACTTGTACCGAGTTCTATTCATTTTCAATCATTTAAAGTAGTGTGTTACAAGATGTGGATTAGGTCAGTTGGCTAGAGCAATATCTCTGTTTTTTGTATCGAGTTTGATTTCTTTTTTATGGTTAAAAACAATTAAGAATATCGTATTGTAAAAAACAAAAAAATACAAAAAAAAAAAAGTCTTGAGCTACTTTATTATGAAAGGAACGTTGTACATATCTGTGATACAGATTACAGAATAGGATCTTCAAATTTCATTTTTCTTTTTTGTTTTGGTGGGAAAAAACTGTCCGACTTATGTCGTCACGATCATTGGTCGCTATAAGCAGAACATGTGAATTGGATGCGAACGAGTCACAGCGATTGACAGTTCTGGTTGTGAATGTGGTAATAATGCAAAGTCTGGCAGCGGATGATGATCGTTTTGAATTTTCATGTCTAGAAACCACGTGGTCTCATGGGTTCTTCTCCTTCCACGTTCCAATTTCATTTTTCTAAGGATTACTTTTAGTTAGTCCATCCGATACTAAGATCATCTCTAATTTTTGAATTAAAATTTAAAATTTTAGCTTAAAAGATTTAGGTTTTAATTTAGAAATAATTTTTCTGCTCTAATCTTTTTGGGTTAAAATTTTAACTCGTCTGTGTCACTTTGCCCCTTCTCTATCCTTCTTTGACAGTCTAAGGAGAAATCTTGTTAAAAAGTTTGGCCACATAACAATTAAACTAAAGTGCGTTTTCGGATAATTTGAAAGGGTAATAGCCTTCACTGGATGTTATGTGAATTTGCCAATATAGTATAAAGTATTCAAGTCATAGATTCTTAATGCCCTGGTAGCATGCAGTGCATACTCCTTGTAAACTCCTAGATTCTTAGTAGTAATAGTACAAGGAGTAGGTGCATGATTTAAAAGAAACGTCATTAGAAATTATTATAACCCTAATACTTTTTTGTTTTTTGGGAGGCCCTTTAGCTAAAATGGTATATAAGATTGGTATAATTCTTTACTTTGGTCTCTGATATTTGAAATCGATAGAAGTGATGCATGAGTGTGTCCACCGTCAATTATTTTGATACTTCCATGAAAAATCTCTGTTAAATAAGGATCAAAATGATAAGAATACTCTTTATTTAATAAACAATTAACCAAAATGATTTGACAAAATATAAAGACAGTGAATCCCCCATTAAGATTAAGTGTACTTTGAGGAGCAAAATTAATAAATCATTAACTTATCACTTGGTTGACAAGCAACCAAGGTGGTCATTGCAACCTCTTATCTCCGGTCCTTTTGTCCCAACCCTAATCATGCATGATTTTTCCCTTTGCTCACGTGCTGACTCATGGATTGGGGTCTATCTTTGCCTTTGCTTCATCCCCAAGCATAAACCAACCCAATCAACTTTTCAAAGTTTTTAGGTGGTTTTTATTAATGCATTTAATTTAAAACCTATTTCTATGTGTGTGATGCCACAAGGTGTGATTGGTTGAAGAGAAAAGTAGCATTACATAATTCGTAATAGGTTTTGACAAATTTCCTTTCTCAACCTATGTTATTTTGACTCAATCCAACCCTTGCTTAAAATAATCCAAGGGTGTCGTCTTTTTGTGAACACGGCTTCAACTCCTATTATAACAAGTTTTTCAATTTTACGTAATCATAATCTGACACGTATATAAATAAAAGTGAGAGAATCTTAAGTATTGGTTTCACGTGATCAGACTTATGTGACCATCTAATAACAAGCTATCACGTGTTCCGAACGAAATCAACTCCTCAGCTGGACCAATTCTAATTATTAGGAGTGTAAAGCAAAATAGGACCAAACAGGGCCAATTGCCCTACCGAAGATTTTCGTTCCATAGACACTGATAATGCAGTGAGTACTGAATAGGTTTTTTTCTTAAGTAAAGGTATTAATGAATGGACGGAATTAGGTTTGCAGGGGTCGATGAAAATTAAAACTGGGTCCAGCAGAGGAGCTGATGTTTGTCTGTGATGATCATGATATGGCCTGGCATGCACCAATCACCCATGTGTTGAAGAAAAAAGACACCGTTTGAATCTTGTACTAGCACACAAATTCGACAGTCTCACAGATGCTGCAGGGCTTTGGACAGTAAAAAGTTAAACAGCTTCCCAATTACTACGTGGAAAAAGAGTCTAAAGAGAAGCATGCTTTTGGGGACACACCATCAACAAATCAAGCACAGTAAAAGGCAGAGAAAAAGAGCTGCATACTGTTTTGACCGCGTGGTCGGTTCCAGGCACGTAAAACTTAAATTAGTACTGGTTATTAAGAGTTTTAGCAGTCTCCGGTTGTATGTCTTTTTCCATTCGTAGTTTTCATTGATATACATTAGATACAATACAAGGCCTATTCTCTCGTTTAGTAGAGCTTATTTTGTTATCATAAACTCAATCAACCATGACTAATGAGAGGAGCGGAAATGTCAAGATGAGTGTCGGATATGAATTATGACGTGTCATGTGAAAAAGCTAAAATACATAACAAGGTGTAGGCCTGGAACATTATTATTTTGGGTTGAAACTTGAGAGTCATGTTTTTATGCAAGTCTTTCTCAATTGATGAACAGAAATCATCGTTGCGTTAGTGATTGTAGGTCATTTATGCATATAGATTTTACATGACAACACATTACTTGCTCGTGACTATCTATTGTAGCTCGTGTAGACGATTGACGCTAGTATTCGTATACGACTTATAAATGTTGAGTATATTTTTGTGAGAAAAGTGATGCATCTCTCATCTGCCGACAATACATACAGATGTTGGCTGAGAAAACTCTACTGTGCTATAGATTAAAATATTAAAAGAGAAGGAAAAAATCAAAGAGGGAGGATTAATTGGAGGAAAAGTTTGGGCAATTTGTGGTGTGCGAGTGCAGTAGTGGGGTGGTTTGTGGAAGAAAAAATGATGGAAGAGGAAGAGGGCAACTTACACGTCAACAGAGGCAGCTGGAAGGAGGTTCGTTTCCCGCTTTACACTCCCGACACGACTCTTGACTGATGACCCATGACCCGCTCACATTTCAGAAATTTTTTAATATATATCGAGAATAAGATTTAGAATATCAAGTGTCATAATAAAATTAGTTGAATTTGTTTTTTTTCCTTATGTTTCAAACTAATGATATTATTACATTTGATTTATCGATACGTGTTTCGGGCACAATGAAAATCCCTCCTCACATACACACTCCCTCTCACTTCCTGAAGCAAGAATTTATACCCGTTCCCAAACCAAAACAAAGATAAATTATATTATGACTCAGTTATAGTGATTTTGAGACTCATATGTACAAGGAGTTTGTAATTCAGTTAGTTAAGAACACTCACTTATGAATTCGAGGTATTAAGTACGACTTCCCACTTGCCCAACATCATATGTGAACAATGGAATTGTTTTGTACCACTTTACATTCATTTCTTTGAGGGAATTAACTTGGCTTCTCAATAGGAGGAGTTCCTCCTCAATTAATTTGTAGTCAATTCACGAAACTTCGAGTTTATGATCGAAACCGTTAGTATTACAAATCACTTTTCACAGAAATGATCTTTAAATTTTTACAGTGGTAGAAAAGACATTGAGCCCTTGCATAACGGCTTGAATTCGAACCCTTCGATGAATAATCTAACAAAATATATAATTTGATAAAAAAAATAATAATCTGTAAATCGGACACGAAGTAAATTAAAGAGAAATCCGTCAAAATAAAAGAGAAAATGTATCTAGACAAGTATAAAAAGGTATCTAGAAAACGTATCCAACAAAAATTAACTTCCACTAAAATTTTTATGTAGGACTAGTTTTATTTTTGGCAATATTTCCCCAAACACATTCTACACTGATGACTTCATGCACTATATAACACTTCGCCCTTCCCATTTTTCTCCGTTTTCCTTCTCTCCCAAACCTGCAAGGGGTTTTAGCAGTAGCACTCTCTGCCAAAAGCTTCCCTGCAGCTCCCCTTGGCAGGTCCTCCCTCTTCTCTTTTGCTCTTTCTTCCTCCTCCCACTCCATAAAGCTTCTCACTTTTACCCTCCCCCTCCCACTCTCCCCTGTCTCTCTCTCTCTCTCTCTCTAAATCTCAACCTTCTACACATTCAAATCCTCACTCACTTCAGCTCAGTAGTACTAATTTTTCTACACGCTCTCGCCGTCGATTCTTGATGTTGCTTCAGAGCAAACCCAAATCCCTGATTTCAGTTCTTCTGCCTCAAAATCCATGACAACCTTCAAACCCATCTCGTCCGTACACTCAAAGGTCAAATTTTCAGAGCAAATAACCACCGTGACAAAACCCATGATCCAGGAACCCGATAACCCGACTCGAATCCCGCCAAAGCTCGTCCGGATCATACTTACGGATGCCGACGCCACCGACTCCTCCAGCGACGACGAAGACAGAGGCGTGCGCAGAGTCAAACGACATGTTAGACAGATCAGCCTAGAGCACACCTCGCCTTCCTCTTCCTCTCCTTCATCTTCGTCGTCGGTTTCTTCGGGTCAGTCGAAGCGGGCGAGGAAAGACTCGCGACCCGTAAAGCGACCCGGATCGAAGTCACCGGAGACGGCCGCGGATCGCCGGAAAAAGTTTAGAGGCGTCCGGCGGAGGCCTTGGGGTCGCTGGGCCGCGGAGATCCGAGACCCGACCCGAAGAAAACGGATCTGGCTCGGGACCTTCGACACGGCGGAGGAAGCCGCCACTGTTTACGACAGAGCTGCCATCTTGCTCAAAGGTCCTGACGCCGTCACCAACTTTTCTTACGCCGTCGTAAAGGAGGAGACACTCGTTGGCGATTTGACGGTCCCAGCTGCGGAGGAGGGATGTGGGTGTGTATCTCCGTCGTCCAGCGAGGCTCTCTCGTCGCCTACGTCGGTCCTCCGTTACGGTGACCAAACGCCGTTTGATGGTTTAAGTTACGGATACGCTGACGCCTTCGAATTTGATTTTGACTTGCCGTTAAGCTTGCCGGATGTTATGTTGTCAAGTAACAGCTTTGCACGCGACGAGTTCGGCGAGTTTGACGCCGACGATTTCTTGGCTGACGTGGTATGTTGAATCCAACAGTATATTACACGTGTTGACTCCGAGTGAGGCACGTGGATGTTAGAGGAGTATTTTGTAATTTCACTTGCGACTGTGTTGCAAGTTGCAAGTGAAGTGGGTTTAGTTACGTGGCACAAGTAGTACTTGGAATACCGAGAATACCCTACGGAGTGTGATATACGAGGAGTATGAGTAAAGCCGATTCTAATATATACGGCGATTTTGTGAGAAGCCTTTTGTACTTTTATTAAATTTTAAATTATTGGTGTTTAATTGTAATTAAACACGGATTATTATAAATTTTTATTAGTATTGTCAATGAGAATAAAAGTCTTTTTCTTATGTCTAAAGTATTTTACATACTGAAAAATAGAATTGACTCTTAATTAAACTCGAAAAGTGAAAAGTATTTCGACATACCCTGCCCATAGTCATGGTGGTCCCAATTTTTTAAGAGATTTTTCAGTGTAATCGAAATACAGGGTTATCATGCAAATGATGAGAGATGTGTAATAAAAAGTTAATAATTTAAAAAATAAAATTTTCCATCATTTATATAAAAACATGTAATGTATTACCCATATTCAGGTCTTAATGAAAAAAATTTCCAACGTTTCGAGTGGGGAAAGAATAAAATTAAAAATCATAAATGAAATGTTGCTTTTGATTTCTTGGACATCACGCCTATCGTTGAAAATAAAAAAGCATAAGAATTATTATTCTTGTAATTATTTTATTTAAGATTTTGATTAATTCGAATATTCATATCAGACAAAATAAAATATTCATAGAGAGATGGACCAATTAGTCTGTCCAAGTGAAGTTTTTCGATATTTAGTTTAATTGACTCACGCAAATGATAACAATGAGACACATCATTATATTTAAATATTCAGTTGTGACTAATCTCGTCAGTAGGATAACTTTATTGTCATTGTTAATTTTTATTTTTTTTTGTAAAACAATAAATTTTATTAGATTATATGTTAAATTAGTTATCGTCGTTTTTAATGTAAGAGAAACAATCAAAGATTTATCGCGAACCAAACCAACGTACGTCATTAGGAGCAAGGTATTAAATATCGATGATATCGGAAATATCGGTGGTCCAAAAACACGGAAATATCGATGGAAATATCGGGATATTATCGATATAAAAATTGAATAAAAACCACGGCAATTGTAAGAAAAACTTGGAAATTTTTATTGAAACTTTGCAGGATGTTTATTTAGTCAATTATCTATTAGTTTATCACAAAAAATTGGAAGGAAATGCATTGGATGATGAATTTAAATGATTTAAGTTGATTATATAGCGAGCTGGCAAACATTGTGAGTGTAGAAAATATGTAGTAATTAATGAAAGAAGTTTAAACACACCAAAATCATTTATATATAATGAATTAGTACAATATTTTACACTTTATACATTGCATGGTAAGATACATGAGTGAATTAGTACCACATAGAGTTCCTATGAAGTTCAAAATTTTCAATATCTTCATCATCTCTATGTGTAGAGTAAGTGTATTGTGAAGAGTAGTTATCAAATGATAAATCCCCAAAATAGTTTTGCATGATGTAATTGTTAACATGTCACCCATATAGATCTCTAGCATAAGCTGTTCATTTACTTGAATTTCATTATTCTTCTTTTACTGAATTCAACTACTGATTTTGTTGACTGGATCATGGAATTGGGTCTACAAAATAAAAAGTAAAAACACACACACACACTCTCTCGGATAAAATAAACAAACACGTAACACACACGCAACACCCACACACGCAACACCCACACACGCACACACGCACGCAGACCACCACACGCACGCGAACCAGAGTCTGGAACCTTCTCTCCTCGTTCTCTCTGTCCATCTCCATCCTTCTCCCTCAACACGCAAACCCTCTCTGAAATTCTGAATCCTTCTCTCCCTCGATCTCTCCGTCCGTCCTTCTCCCTCAAGTCTCTGGATCCTTCTCTCCCTCAGTCTCTCCGTCCATCCTTCTCCCTCAGTCTCTCGATCGTTCTCCGGTTCTCCCCCCATCTCTTCTCTGCAACTCCGCCGAGCACCATCGATTCACCACCTGTGGATCCTTCTCCCTCAGTCTCTCGACCCTTCTCCGGCTCTCCGCCCCCCCCATCTCTTCTCTGCAACTCCGCCGAGCACCATCACCATTCTCACCTCCCGGCGGCGGCGAGCACTGAACCATCAGATCCGAGCACCATCACCATTCTCAATTTCTCACCTCCCCGGCGATAATATCGCTAATATCGCGATATTATCGATATTAGCGATATTATCACGATATTTGTACGATAATAGAGTGTTAGTAGCAGAAAATATCGTTAGGTGAAAAAAAACGATATTATCGGCGAAATATCGATTTTACAGACCTTGATTAGGAGTAATACTACCCAATATAAGTAACATTTTAATTTTATTTTTCAACTGTAGCAATGTAAGCGAGATGTAATGTCTTACTAAATGTTCTAACATTGTCGGAAAAATATATTTATAGATAATATAATATTTTTTGGTGCCGAGATTCCTTGTTTTTGGTGGCTTATTTTCTTATGCGCTATGAAATGGAATGAATTTTCTTCTAATTCTTTTTTAGACTTTGGCTTTTGGCTGTGGCAGTTGGCTGTCACTATTGTTTGGAAGTCTCAACAGTTAAGACACGTGTTCGAATACGAGCAGCCTTCATATTTCTGGTCAATTGCTTTCGGAATTGAGACATTGCATATTCATAATGAAATATCATGTCAAATGCACATGAATATGGATTAGAAAAATATGAAAATCAATCTAGACGAATATTAGATATATATTTTGAGACAAGTTACGCTTAGCTACAGTGTTCATAGTTGAACGGTGTTTGCCTCCCATAGTACAACAATCATGTCCATGTAATAATAGCACTCCAAATTACAATGAATCACGATTTTGTTGAACTCTCTTAAACTCACTTGATCTAACATGTATAAATCAACAAATAAAGTGATTAATGGCTTAGTGTGATGACGTCTTTACATAGATGTAGAAGCGACTCTTCATAATAGTTGTGTCCGATCTTAAAGAGAAAATAGTTGCATCTCTTCAATTAAAAGGCAAAGGAAACAAGAGAGGCTATAAGAGATCCAATAGCCACCACCACACCATTCAATAATTGGACTTTGTTGTTGTATTATCTATTCATTTAGTCACCGCCGCACCATCACCATCACCATCACCGAAGAATAAAACCCCAAGTGATGGTAAACGGAGACGAGAGAGGCAAGAAGCAAGAGGGTGGGCTGGACGGTGGCATACAAGGTAATTAGGCTTGGCGGAGCATCTCATGACTGTTAGTCATCTTGTTTGTTTGTATTTTTTTTTTAACAAACGATATTATCTATAACAAAAGCGTGGGAGAATTGACTAAACCTCATAATGGGCTAACAATAATATGATTCAAATTCGCTTTTAGCGAGAATTGAACTAAGAACTCTTACTTATAAGTGAAGATAAATATTATTAGACCGTAAAGAGCATTTTAAACAAAAGTTAATTATGAATTAGCTATGGGACACATTACAAACTACTAAGAAGGAAGTGAGCATCCACCATAGTTAGTGTTCGTGAGCAATAATGCTCGGTAAAAATAAATAAGAACAAAATAGGTTAGGTTGTGGGCCATAGGATCCACATTGAATCGGTGGTTACTCACTAGTGCTAAACTATCGATGAGGATCCTCTTCGAATTCTGTTTGTGAGGATTTTAGGGATTATCACATTTTAGCCGTTCATCGTACATCGTACGACCAATTTTTGTTAGGTATTATTTGTGCTTAATTTTAAATAAAATAATTCAAAATGATTTTTAACCGTACGACGTACGATGAACGATTAAGATGCGAGAATTCCTATGATTTCCATAATTTAAATCCGAATGAGATCTAAATCCCTAAATTATAGCCTATTGGAATAGCCTTGGGGTTACACTGATGCATGATGGGATCTCAAATGGGCTTGGTACAATTGCCTATATGAATAAAGTTGGCTACCGGCGGCTACAAAGTTGGAATTGGAACTCCCCCAATTTCAAAGCGGGGAAAGGGAATGGATAATGAGATTAGGGGCTGTTGGGGAGCCGCAAATAAAGTTGAATTTTTGCATGCTTTAAAAGGCAAGGCGATAAAATGTAAATAAGACTTTCTCAAAAGTACGATTTTTTGTGAATTTTTTATCCTTTCACAAGTTTATTTATATATCAATATTATAAAATATTGTATCAAAAATATGAAAAGAAAAATTTCGCGTTTAAAAAAAGGCACTTAGCATTTCTCATAGCACAAAAAGCAGGGAACAAGTCTCATGAGCCGGGAATTGGTGGGTCCTATTGGTTGGTGACCAAACCGATACGAAAGTAACAGAACGTCAAATCTGGCCCATCCACAGCCAGTAAACCACAGCCGCCTCCCACTAATAACAATTAATTAATTTTTTTAATTCAATCTTAATCCCAAATTATTTGAGAGATGTAGGTGCCTTATGGCCAATGGATTTGGTCTTAATTGTTTGTTTTTTCGTTTGATGTGCAGTAACTCCACTCCACGTGCCATTAAAAAGATTGTGACATAAATATCTACTTGTTCTATAAATTAATTTATGCATATCGTTGTCACAATTCATCATCATTCGCTTTCTAAATACTCTTATCTCTTTTTTAATGAGTTTCTATGTACCCAAATGCCAGCATAGTATACACACCATAACCATGGATCATACATTCGGATTTTTCGATGGTACAAATTTGTAACTAGGTGTAGCCGGTGGTAGATCTAAGATTCGAATATTGAAGGGTTTAGTGTTCAATATTCAAGTTTTTAGTAAAAAGAAGCCGTAAGCAAGCCCAGACTTAGGGGTTTGACGGTGAAAAGCTTTTCAGCGGTCAAGTTAGTAACTAGTATTAAGACTCAAGTAGTAGGCAAGAGAATAAGTATGCAGAGATTGTGTTACCAGAGATAAACCTTAAGAGTGTATTTATACCAGTCGAGGAGACGACCTTTTAGGTTGGTAGAACTCGTATCAAATTGAGAGAATCCTAGAGATATCTAAGAGCGTGACATACTTGCGGCGGATGCCAACTCTTAAATTGTAAGGACTCCAAGATTGTAGGAAACCTACTCATTCTTTGCTAGACTAGTTTCCCGAATCTTGCGGAACAAGAATGATCTATCTCAGCAAAGTCGACGAACTTCTCCCACTAATTCTGGAAGAGAATGATGGTGGCATGCTGATCCGTTTAGTTAGCTTCACAGTGGAGGCTGTTGAGTCCATGATTAGACTTCTAAAGTAGGCGTATTACGATCCTTCTTGCTCCGGCCTGGAAAATCATGATCTCACAATTGTCCCTAACTAGGCATCGAAAATCACTTGTTTCCCTTGAGGATGGGTAGTTACCCAGAAACTACATTTTTCGGAGAGTCATAATACGTACCGTTTTTCTCCTTCAGACATGTGCCGTCTCAACTTCGTTTCTCATTAACCTTTGAACACTGAAACATTTTGTATCTGAGCGCACTACCTTATGAATGAAGGCTTCAATATCGCAATGAAAGCCTATTGGCTATTGCCTTGGGGTTACACTAATGCATGATGGGATCTCAAATGGACTCGGTACAATTGTATATATGAAAAGTTGGAATTGGAATTCCCCCAATTCAAAGCGGGAAGTGGGAATGGATAATGAGATTAGCGGCTGTTTGGGCAGCGGCAAATAAAGTTGGATTTTTTACCAAAATAAAATAAAATAATAAAGTTGGATTTTTGGTGGGTCCTATTGGTTGGCGACCAAACAGATACGAAAGTAACAGAACCCCAAATCTGGCCCATCCACAGCCAGTAAACCACAGCCGCCTCCCACTAATAACAATGAATTAATTTTTAATTCTCTTAATCCCAAATTATATGAGATCTAGGTGCCTCAATGGATTTGGTCTTAATTGTTTGTTTTGCTTGGATGGGCAGTAAGTCCACTCCCCATGCTA
Organism: Cotoneaster glaucophyllus; assembly: GCA_036320875.1. Lineage (NCBI taxonomy): Eukaryota > Viridiplantae > Streptophyta > Magnoliopsida > Rosales > Rosaceae > Cotoneaster > Cotoneaster glaucophyllus. The sequence continues at coordinate 3,625,141 of CM070061.1, forward strand.
TTTATAAAACTGGTGACGTAATATCGTATTTCTAGAAATGAATTTCTGCATATCATTGTCACAATCATCAGTATTTGTTTTCTAAATACTCATCTTTCATTCTTTCGAGAAATGCTAAGGGGATTCTCTAAAAAATAAGACTTTTAATGGACTTTCTATCACTTTACAGGTCAACGTCAATTTCCTCGCCAAATTATAAAACATTGTGAAAAAACATGAGGCAGGAGAGAGTGCATGGAGAGTCACACTTTTAAAAGAGTCTCCCTTAGCATTTCTCCTTATTTGAATTTTCTATGTACCCAAACGCTAGCGAAACACAATATACACAGCATAACCATGGATCTTACACTCGGATTTTTCAATGGTACAAATTGCACCTAGATGTAGTGTGCAAGGGCGGAGCTACCATGGGCCTAGCGGGGGCGGATGCCCCCACTGAGATTTTTCTGATGTTGGCTTGAGCCTCAAACTGATATGGTTCTGCAGCAGCAAAGCCCCCACTGCCACTGATTTTTCTGGTTATGCTCCGATCTAGTTCTGCAGAAGCAGAGCTGGGTCTTTGTTTTTTCAAAACGAAACGGCACGGTCGAGTCGAACAGTCCAGAGACTCCCAGAGCTGGTTAAAAAAAATTTTAAAAATGTAAACGAAACGGCGTCGTTTCGTACATGTTTGAAAAAAAATATATATATATGTTATAGTGGGGGACCGCACGGTCCCAGAGTCCCATTCCAATTTCCTACTTTCCTTTTCGTTTTCATTTCCCCACGCTGCCTTGTCCCCACGCCGCTTGCCAATGCCAATCAGAGAGCAACACCACACTGCTCTTCCCCCTACAACTTGAAACGGAACGGAACAGGAGCAAAGTTGCTCTTCCCAGCCACTCCAGCAGCCAGCCAGCCACTCTAGCTGACATATATATATTTAGGTAAATTTTTTAATCCCTAACCCTAATTTATTATTTAAGACGAATTTTTGTTTAATTGGTATAGAAATATATAATCATATGGATATGGTAATGCACTAATATGGTTATTGACTTATTGACTATTGATTATTGATTATTGATATGAAATCTATGAATATTGATGAATGAAATTATGAAATTATGAATTCTATGAATATGGGTATACATTTATTCATATGATTAGTTGAATAAATGTTTATTTGTTGAATAATTTGTATGCTTATTGGTATTGGTTAATTGAATTGTTGCCTTGGTTGGATATGGATTAGTTATTAGGCATATTAGTATAGTATACTCTAGGATTAAGAGTCTAAGAATTTTATTGAGATTTTTATTCTATAAATTCTACAAATTATGTATGAACCTTATATGTTATTGGTATCAATATGATTGACTTTGCAGACTAAAACATCATGGAGAGGTTTTTCAAAAAAATATCAGTGCCGCCATCCCCAGTTATTGAGAAAAATAATGATACTCGGGGACAAGATAGTACCGAATTTATTTTATCAAAGCTTCCATCAGATCCTGGTAAGCGAATTCGAATTTTGGATTACAGTCCTAATATTCGAGATCAATGAGACCAACACTGAGTTACTTCTTTGTTTGGCATGTTTATGTCCAGCCGACTCCTTCTCTGCTTTTGATAGTCAAAAGCTATTGCGTCTTGCCCAGTTTTATCCTAAAGACTTCTCTATGAATGAGCTGGTGATACTTAAGATTCAACTTGAGACTTACATTGTGGATATGCGGTCTAGCATTGAGTTTTCAGGTTTAAAAGAGTTTGGAGATCTTGCAAAAAAAATGGTTCAATGCAAGAAACACAAGGTGTATTCGCTGGTTTACTTGCTTGTGACATTAGCACTAACTCTTCCAGTTGCTACTGCAACCGTTGAGAGAGCATTTTCGGCCATGAAAATTCTGAAGAATCGATTGAGAAATCGGATGGGAGATCAATGGATGAATGATAACATGGTTATTTTTATAGAGAGAGAGATATTTGATGGTATTGGTAATGATGTTGTCATGCAACGCTTTCAGAACATGAAAACGCGTCGAGGGATATTGTAAGGGACTGTTGTATGAAAAACTTTATAGATTAATATATAAGTATTGTGTTTAGTAAATTCTTCAGCTTTTTAATTATGACTTTGTTGTTTGAGTATGCCCCCATTCACACAAATCTCTGGCTTCGTCCCTAGTAGTGTGGTTACAATTGTTAAACCAACAAGAGTTGTAGCTGTTAGATTGACGATTCATTATTCTCTACTTATATAGATTGGTCACAATTTCGCTAATCTCTCTTCAGTCGTGAAGTCATAAGTTATCTCTGCTGCATCAGCAATTGAGATATATGATGGAATCGGATCGAGGATTGTATTACCAATTTACCATTAAGTACGAATTATGATATAGTAAATTTGTTCTGGTTCTTAGAAAATTTTTACATAGTCATTTTAGGGCCCTATGATTTAGGTTTGTAAAAACGAAAAAAAACTTGCATATACCAGGGTGCGTATTAAGCATTTTTTTTCTCTAAATTTATTGTCACACGAAAAATGTGAAAAATAATAAGTTCAAACTTAAAGGCTAAAGCCGACTCTTTATTGCTTCATAATTCCGCTCATCTATGTCGTATTGTTTAGATCAAACCATGGATTACCTAACCCGTGAGAAAAATGACTCTTGGAGTGAAAAAAATCTTGGAATGTTAATGTTATGAAAAACCCTAAATTGAGATTTCGACATTTGTACTGTCTACAAAAAAGTGTGACAAGAGATTGAGTCCAGAGTGGCGTGCATAAACACAAAATTTAAATCTCAAGGGGGTTTTTAACACGATTGGTCTATAAAATATGACATTCCAATCAAAAGGGTTCGTGAAATAGAAAATTCAACAATTTGATCCTTGAAAATGTATCTCGCAAATCAAATTTGTTATTCCGTTTATTTTCCGTCAATTTAAACGTTAAAAGTAGTCACGTGAATGCAAGTGACAACTTTCAACATTTCATCTCACTCAAATCTTGTGTTCGAGCAGATTTCATGGCCTATTCATAAGGTCGTAGGAGGAATATTAGAACGGAAATGTACATGGAGGTTTCAGCACTCTGGTCGCTGCGCTCTTCGTCTTGGCTTGCCACTGTGCCATTCGGAAATCCTCTCCCTCCTGTGTTTCTCCGGTCGGTGCATCAATCTGGGGTTTCCCTGTCTTCAATTGGGTTCCTCTTGGTTTTTCTCTAATTTGGAGTAAAATATGAGATTTTAGTAGTTGCGTTTTGTTTTTAATTTTTCTACAATTTGGTATTAGAATTATTATTAGCACTCAAAAAATTTATAATTATACTCCTCACAAGTGTAATTTTTTTTTTAATTATAGAAAGTTTAGAGTGCAAAATGAAAATTTTAAGATTAATCAATTTAAGATATTTGGTCATTGGATCATATGATCAAATTGATTAAAAATATCACGAGATAAAATCGAAACCATGGAGGGTGGGGTCTGTTGACCAAAAAACAGTGTATGAAATCCTTTACATACAAGTTCACATCAGCCACCATTTTTACGGCTTGCAACCGGTTTCGAACCATATCACCCGGCCATTTCTTATCGAGTGGCTAAATGTCGAAAGACGGAGTACGAAATCCTTTACATACAAGTTATTCTCCCACATATTTCATACAAAGAGTATAGAAGACATCCCTCACGAATCACGATTAAGGTGGGTTGTAGTCTAGGGAGCTTTAGTTCGGACTCTTGCTAATAATTTGTATTAACCTACTTTAACCAATTATACTTATACATAGCACACGTAATTCTAATAAAAACTATAACTTAATATGTAATTGATCTTAGACTTTTTAAGTGAAAAATGAAATTATATTACTTGTTATGTTAGTTTGGATTATTATTTCAGATTTTAGAGTTTTATATTCCTATATTATTATATAATTTTATGTAGGTACGAAAAAAATTATGTTACTTTATGGTTATTATTTTAGTCGACTCTACCCTTGCATGTGAGTTAAAATACAGAAAAATGTGATATGAAACTCGTCAAATTTTTCTCCTGTATATTTCAAACATAAAATACAATGAGAGTGAGCAGTTGCAGAGATTTTTCATGTTTGAAATTTTGGCATTGAATAAATAATTTGGCAAGTGGGGTTTGCTAAAAATTTGCAAATTAAGCACGTGCAAGGACTATAGCAAGGCAGGTAGGAGTTATCCCATCATCTCCCAGCTGAAATGTCAAAACTTAGTCAAGTCGGCACTTGATTGTTCCATACCTTCTTTATTTATAATTTAAAATTGCAGTTTTTTTTTCTTTTCAAATCGGCACTATAGTTTATTACAGTCTAGTTGCATTATAATTTAAAATCACTTTAATCACTAATGAGTGTTCAGTGGTTAAGAACGAATTTCAGGTTCGTATTCCTTACAATACGTTCTGAGTTTGATTCCTAACGCTAGTAAATTACACGATGCTAGCTAGAAAGAGGCTGAAATACGTCTATGAGTCCCTTTCCTTTTTTTTTTTCAAAAAAAATGAATTACTGTGACAGAACTACTAACCGGTCCATTTTAAGAAAACAAAACCACTTTAAACAAGGCACCACCTGCTCTCAACAATACTGTGCCAAAATAGTAGTTTGCAACCTAGTACCATACCATGTATATCCAACAAGATCCTCTCCGGATCTTTTTGGTGAGAATCTGGAAATTCGTAAATCGTGTGGTCAGTTTTTATCTGGTACTATTTGCTTCTAATTTTAAATAAAATATTTAAAATGATTTCTGATTGCACGATAAACATAAACATATATAATTCATGGATTCCCAGGATCTTCACAAAGAGGATCCGACAAGGATCCGGATTCCCATATATATTACCATGCATGGCACGTGCAATAGTATTTTACAATTCACTTAGAATATTTCTTATCTTTTGCATGGAAATCGTTCTTCGAAGTTGCAAGCATGTCGTAAAATTTGCCATTGCTTTTCCAAGCTTTTGCTTTTGGTGAAAACAATCTTCAACCCACCACTTCACCTATTGGACTAAACAAAGACCGACCGTTGATCAAGTCGTTCATGTTCAAACAAAAGAATTGAACGAAGGTGTTTGCCCAAAAAAACAAAAAAAAAAAAAAATTGAACGAGGGTTGGGGGAGAAATTTCCAGCAAGTGCTGGAGGAAAAAGCCAAATTGGAAGGTGAAATATTGCTGTTGGAAAAAGCAGAAAAACAAAAGGGGAAACAAGCAGCATGCATTCTTTGACCTCGAATCAGTTGAAAGTTCGCCATTCAAGGTTCTTAGAACTTTACCAGTCCATATTTGCATCAAAATAATCGACGCAGCACGCACCACAGTGTTTGTTTTGTCTTTCTACCAAGTGACCATTCAGGTCATATACCATTAATAAATATTTTTGGTACGGTTTATTTTAAAGAAAATAACATTTTTATCATGAAAAGTCATTTCTGATACTATTTACTTGCACCTTTATTTTGTCATTTTCATTAAAAATAAAGTTTTTGAGGATTTTTCGCTAGTTTTTCTTATAATTTAAAGGACAATTAGCTATATAAACATATTTTAACATTTTCTCGCATAAATATTAGTGTTTATTATGTCGTTACTAAGAATGAGCGTGTTTATACAAGTCAATCGCCCCGACCCGACCCGACCAACCCACCAAAACGAAGTGGGTTTTGGTTTGGGTCGGTTTGCTTGTTAAGTCAACAAAAGGAATTTCAACTTGAATATCCTGTCACCCGTTTTTGGTTTAGGCATTATGCGATTTAGAACTTTCACAACCCAACTAAACCGACCCATCCATCTAAAGGCTATCTCCAACCCAACGAACTAAATCCTAAAATTTAGCCCATATTTTTAACTATTCATCTATACATATGAGGTCAGTCATTTTTGTCTTCCAATAGTTAGAGACCTATAATTCCTACCCCTACCTTTATAAATTGTTAAATTTTTGTATTTTTTTTTTGGAATTAGTTTTTGTACACTATCTTGTTTTATCTTTACAAACATTTTGATGTAAACAAAAATTCAAATTAAAAAAAAAATTGTTAAAAATTTCAAATTCTAAACAAATGGAGGGATATTTATAGAGTTTTGGATGAATTTTGGTGTCAAGGTCTGATTTGGATTCATTAATAACTAGCCTTTCTGCACGCGTTCACGCGCGTGCGAAAAACATTTTTTTCATCACGGCGCGCTACGCGCGACTTACACATTTTAGATGTATTTATATGCGAGGATTGGTTCAATATCGAATTGACAGAACACATAACATTGAGAATTTAGAAAAGCAAAATACACAAACTAATAGGAGGGAGCCAAACATACATTAGGCATTAAAAAGTGATGCCTTTGACGGCATTCAAAGTGAATATTAAACATGATGTACTATTGTCTACCATCTAACAAAAAATATTATAGTAAAATTACAATCTTGAACTCTGAATTGGTCAACCAACAAATCACAATAAAATTTTTGCCTAAACAGGAGAAGCTTATTGTTGCCAAGACGACTTTTTCTTTGGATGCCCAATTGTGCTTAACTTTGACATAGGAACCCAAAACTGTTGAAGGGAGATTGAATGTCACGGTAAAATTAAACTTCACAATGAAACCGATTAGAAAATGTAAAAATGAAGTAAACCTTCTTATAAGCAGTGGAAAGACATGTTCTGCAACAAATTCTGACTTGGCGAGTTTTCAACCCAAAACAAAAATATACCCAAACACAGAAATCTATGTTTACAATCCCTTCTACTTTGCTTCCTGCTATCCCTGAGTCCCCACCCTTCATATTCATTGTTCCACTTGTAAACTCCTGTTAAATTATCCGCTTTTCCTCTAAACCCCATCAAACCTTTTTTTCTCACTCTTCAAAATCCAAACCACCACTTAAAATACACAAAATCACAATTAAATAAAGATTACAATACACTATATCACACACAGAACCAAAATGTACTAAAAACCACGACACAAAAGAACTAAATTAAGGAATTGTTAGACATCTAAAAATGCAAAGACATGGTTGTTTTTTTTTTTTTTTTCATTTCAAATTTACATCTCAGCATTGAAACTTGTTATAGTGAGAAAGATGATTAAGTGGGATGGTGTGGAAAGAAAGTGATGGAAAATTATCATGAAGAAGAAAGATGCAATAATAGCGTCTAAGAAAAAACGTGTGATATAAACTTCAAATATTTAAAAAAACTTGATCAAACCTTAAATCCAAAAGAAAAAAAAAACATATATATGCATGCCTCTGGTAGAGCTAGGAATAAAGAAATAACAATGGTCTTTTACCTTTGGTAGTGACTAATATTAAAACAGTCCTCTGGTTTTGCAGTCACATTCATACGTGTGAAATGCAATGGATATCCATGCATGAAGCATCAACTGTTTTCCTTCCTGACAAATGCAGTTCAACTTTTTCTTTGCCGACTGAAAAATCTCATCTCTATTGGGTGCATAATCCTCATATTCTCTGATACATGAAATACTCAAATCAAGTTACAACACATAATATATTAGTAATCCCAATATATTGAAATCAAAACAACACGAATAAACTAAAGGAAACTTGTGTAAACTTACGGTGAAATGGTAAAGTAAATTGAGATTATATACATGTCTGTCATTCAATCTCTCTCAATTTATCACAGCAAGCTGTTTCTCCTGATCCAGAGCACGAATCCGGTCGTCCCCTTATTACCAAAACACCACCAATCAAACAATCAATTTCGTGGCAAAAAGCTTGGAGCTTTAGGGATTAAGAACGTATTAAATTTATGAAGGTTTCAAGGAAACCAGAAAAGGAGGAAATACCTCTTGCGGGGGCACTCTTTTTCCAGTGACTGTGAGGCTGAGGAAGAGGAGGCGGCGGCAGGAACATCGAGGGCGGAGAATTCGAAATCGTCGAAAGGCGTGCCGTTGGGCTAGAGGAAATCAGTGGGTTGGGGTTCATTGATGTAATCAAGATAACCTATCCATTCCTCCATTAGAGATTGCAAGAGAGACCAAGTCCTCTTCTATGAAAGAAAGAGATGATTTTTTTTAAGGAACTGCTCTGTCATGGGTTTTGCAGGACGTAAAAATGGGGTGCGTGGGGTAACTGCTCTTAGGAGTAACTGACATTTTTTTTTTAATTAAAATAAATTCGATTTTTTTTATGTTTTATTTTACTAAAGTACCCATAGGAGTTATGATCCTTATTTCATTGTCTCTTGTGGATTTTTTTGTTTCAAGGGCTTTTGTGTCCAATTATTTTTGGTGAGGCCTTGAGACACCAAAACCCACTTCTGGCATTCTAATATTAGAGATTAGAGATTAGAGATTAGAGATATTACTTTGATCGTTGTATTAAAAATTGAGCCGTTGATATTTTTTTTATCATAAAAATTAATTAAATTAGATTTGAGCAGTTGGATTCAAAATTGATTAAACTAACGCAACTGGACGCGCCGCACTGGACCAAAACCCAGAGCGCAAGCAAGCTATTCGATGCAAACGACGGTTTAATCTGGGCCGTAGAAAGTGGCCTTCCATGCGCTTGCCCTCACGCAATCGTTCTCGATGAGGCTGCTGATTCGTGGGGCCCTCTATCTCTGTTTGTTACTGGTGAAATGTGGGTCCCTCGGCCCAGTTGCAACCTTATCATCTGGGATGGTACTAATCCCAAGTTCTCATCTCCAGGCCCAAATCCCATAATTCCCACCCAAAAATACGCACAGGAGAGGTTTTGAGCTCAAATCCTCTTTTTTCAGGAAAAATAATAAAAAAAATTCAAAAATTTTAGAATATGTTCGGTACTATACTTAAATCTAACTTTTTAAACTCAAAAATAATTTTCAAGTTTTAGACCTTAAAAACTTGTTTAGTAGGACTATTTTCAATAACTGGACTCAAGACTAACTAAAAAGTATAGTCTATTATCTAAAAACACAAAAAGTGAGTTTTTAGAGTTTTTAAACTTAAACTCATTCATTTCTGTTCTCTTCCTCCTTCCTTCTCACACCAAATCTATCTCTCTTTTCCTCTTTCTCTCTCCTCGTTCTCTTTCTTTTTTTACCTTTTTCATCTCTCCTCCAATCTGCTCTCTTTATTCTCTCGGTTCTTTCTCTCACTCATCTTCCTCTCTATCTCCTCCTATCCTCTCACTTCTTTCTCTTTACTCCAATCATCTCTTACTTTCTTTTCTCCTCTCTCCTCTTTCTCTCTCGACCCCCTCTTTTTAGATCTCTTTGTCTAGTTTAAATTGTAAGATTTAAATTTTTTAAATCGCATACCAAACAAGTTTTTTGAGTCTTAAAGAAAATTGCTTTCAAGAAAAATTCTTAAGAAATGTTTTGAGAAATTATAAAAAATTTCAAATAGAATACCAAACAAGTCCTTAGTTTTAATCAAAATGATAAAATAAAGGTGTAAGTGAATAATATAAGGAGTGAATTTTCAAGTTAAAAATATCCTTAACATTAAAAGTGAATAGTACCAAAAATGTTTCATTAAGATTTTTTTTTTTTCTTTTTTTATTTTTTTATTTTTGTCTCCTACTATCCCTTGGACAGCTTAACATGACTATCATTCATTGTTATATCTCAGGGCAAGACTTTGTTATCCACAAATTTCATGTATCCTTTGTGCTCATTTCTAATATTTTGACACGTGTTTATCACCTTAATTCCAAACCAACATTGTTAAATTTTTCATAAAATTAATTATAATTATCAAAAAATAAATATTTCCAAAAACCATAACATTTAGTGTACAAATTTGATGTGCCTAGCATTATTCAAGAAAAGACAATGAATTTGGAAACTTCCTAAGAACTGTTGGGGAGAGATTATTGGAGGGCTATGCAAATCACTTATGAAAAAAAAAGAACACTTTTATGTGCTTCTTCACACGGGAGATATTTTAGTGATTTTGGTCCTCCCTTGAGCACAGTGGAGTCTGAAACGAGCGCCTTATCGAGAGGACATTTACGTTGAATACTGCCACTGAGCTACGCTCACACAAAATTACTTGCTTCTTTCTGACAAATAGAGATGGGGAGTACTAGACCAAATAGTTTTTTACCACATGCCCTAGGACTTCATATGAATTAGGAATGTGCTATCCACGTACTTATTTTTACTTTTTTCACATTCTTTGTTAATTTCTGTCATTTGATCTTCTTCAATTTATCCGATCCGACGGTCGAAAATTAAAAAGATGTGAGAAAAGTAAAAATGGTGTGTGGATATCACACCTCATGAATTAAAATGTTATATGAGTTAAGTCAAGCCGAGTACCAGAGTGCTCAAGTTCAACTCAAATAATTGGGCCTAGGAAGCCTTTGGGATACCCCGACTTCAGTAAAAAAAAAAAAAAAAAATTATTTGAGCTCAATCCCCGACCGAATGATATTCTCACGCTCGAGTTTTGCTTCGATTAGCTCATTTGTCATCAATTTGAAAATTTTAAGTAAAAAATTTAAGAAAACTAAGGAAAAGTTCTCAAAAACTTTAGTTTTAATGAAAAATGACAAATAAATATGTAAGTGAATAGTAACAAGAAAGGTAAAAATGTCATTTTTCGTTAAAAGTGAACAGCACCCGAAGTTTCGTTAAAACTCCAAAAAATTTAACCATTACACACGAGTTGAACAAGTAGGAACTCTATCTATCTTACTAGGCTTACAAGTCTATTAGGAGTCACTAATTGGAGAGGTCTGTTTGCCTCGTAATTTGCTTATTTTACTTTTGGAAAATTTTCATATGAGAGAAGTAAAGAATCGAAAAACTTACTAATAGAGGAAGTCAGAAATAGGAATCAGATCAATTCATCTTCCTCGTTGATCTGAATTCTAGTTTTAAAATATTAAATTATAAATTATGTACGGAACTTACACTTCTTTAATTCCATATATGTCGGTAAACGGACATGGATCCCTTCCTCCTAATCCACCAAGTTCGAGGATCGATGCCGTTGAAATTTGATCAAACGGCTACAAACAGGAGCCCACTTGAAAAGTTATAATAACCTTAGTCATTGTATCAAATTTCAATAGTCCGAATCTCTAAACTTGATGAATTAGAAAGAAAGAATTCGAAGAAGATCTCTGGCGGTCGGTAAACACATCAAAAGTAGAAAGGTACGTCTTGCCTTAAAAGTCTGAATGATCATGCTATACTAGCTTCTGCGTGGCAGCCAAGTCTCAAACACCAACGTCAAAACAACGAAAAAAAAACAAAAGTTGAAACGGATTTATTATTGAATCAAAGGGATAATTTTCAAAAACAATATAGATATGATCTTTTAAACAAAAAAATCAAAGGAGACTTGCTGACGGCTAAGCCTACTTGTCAACCAAGGCACAAGAAAAACCAGAGCCCAAGGCCCAATGGGCCTCTAGCTTTCTGGGTATAAATATCATGTCCAACTCTTTCCCAACCCAGCGAAAAAGCAGACCTATAACGTCACACAGAACCGAGCGAATCGATTAAGCCAACACTCACAGTCGCAGCCATACCCACAGCCGAAGAGGGAAACCAGCTCTCCGTCGCCGCCGTACATGTAAGTAGTTTCTCTCTACAATCGCCGCCGTTGTAGCTTTCTACGGTTTCAAAGATACCCTATTTTTCTTCATTTTATCTCTTGCAAACGCGCCGGGATTTCAATTTGGGATGTATGCTAGGGTTTTTTTTTTTTTTTTTTCTTCTTCTGATTTCTAGGGTTTTTCTTTCTTCTTGAAGTTGTTGGATTGGGTAGTGATTTCGTTTCTCATGTTTTTGCAGCAGACATCATGGCGGACGACAATCAGAATGAGGTGAAGGACGAGGTGGTAGCAGATGTGAGTTTCAGATTCTTGCAAATTGCTTTTCGTGCATAATATTTGAATTTCCACTCTCCGCCCCAGTTTCGTAATACCTGTTAATTTGTATTTCGATCTTTGTCTTTTCGCTTTTCTTTCCAATAGCGGTATGGTATATAAATTGATTCCTACCTCTTGTGTGTGTTAAATTCGTTTTGGAATTTGAGATGGATGAATTGTTAATCCAAGGATTCTGATAACAAAAATGCTATTCTTACCATCTATTTGTACCATCTCTAATAGAAATGGAACTCACCTTGTGTTGGTGGGCTCTACCTCTATTTAGAGAGATGGTACAAATAGATGGTAAGTGTAGCATTACTCTTCTGATGGTAAATCCGGCTTCGAAACCTTATTATTGAAGCTTGAATAAGTTTATGGCTTCGCGGGATGTTAGATTAGTTTTACCCTTTTTTCCTTTGAAAGGTTCACCTATTATACTAGAAGTCGAAAATGTAATGATGTGATAAATTTTCTGTTGTTGGAAAGTGGCTTTTGATATAATTGGGAGTGCCATTCTTCCACGAGGGGTGCCTTTAGTATAAGAATCCAATGGAAAGGAAAAGGTGGTGTTTCATCTAGAATTTGGTGGTTCAGAATGGTAGAACTAATTGTTGTGGTCTTCATCCTTTGTTTATTTTTGCAGATTGCCCCCTTTGATCCTACTAAGAAGAAGAAAAAGAAGAAGGTTGTTATTCAGGATACTACTGATGATTCTGTGGAAAAGTTGGCTGAGAAAGCGGAAAGCTTGACAGGTGGTTCAATTGAACAACCATTTTTTATTTGTGCTGCATTATTTTACAAGTACATTTGTTGAGACTTGTATGTTTTGTCATTGCAGTTTCTGAGGGGCAGGAGAGCACGTTTGCTGGTTTGAAAAAGAAGAAGAAGAAGCCAGTAAGTTACCAAGATTTTCCATTGTTTACAAGCTGAATCATTTTTCTAGATATTGATTTTTGGTGGTTGCTGTGATTATAGGTTGAGGCCAGTATCTTGAATGAAGAGAGTGGCGATGCAGTGGAAGATTTAAATGGTAAGACTTTTAGCTAATAATATTTTATTGGGCTAATAAAATGCCTGCTCTGCCACCTCTTATGTCTCAAAAAAAAAAATTGATCGAGATTTTATATTTTTGGCCTTTTAGAGCGCTCTGGTGAGGATGAGGAAGGAGAAGGGATTGTTCTAGAGACTCCATCATATCCTTGGGAGGGGAGTGATCGTGACTACACTTATGAAGAGGTGTGTAAATTATGTCCTCTCCGTTACAGCTTTCTCATAGTACAGTTATGGTTCCTTGACCTTTATACATCTATGCTTTATTAATTTTACCCATGCAATGTATTCAGCTTCTTGATAGGGTGTTTAACATACTTCGCGAAAATAACCCGGATCTGGCTGGAGACAGGCGTAGGACAGTGATGAGGCCTCCACAAGTTCTTCGTGAGGGCACAAAGAAAACTGTTTTTGTGAATTTCATGGATCTTTGCAAGACGTAGGTTTCAATTCCCTGAACCAAAACCATTGTTTCTCTCTTTTGCATTGATCTGTTTTGTTCTGTTTATTAAGATTATTGTGTATTAGAATCTCTTTCTGTTGGTTCTTTGAGTTTCTTTTTGTGCATCATTACATGAAGGAATGCTTTCTGTATACTGAAATGCATGCAGATGCTATTAATGTGTAGTTTTTTTATGAAAACTTCTGATGCTGTTTAGATATATGTTGCAGTTTATGTACTAATCCGAACACAGGTCTCTGAAACAATTAAATGGCAAAGAACAGTTTGGCTTCTGTGGTTGCATTCCAACTATCGTTTATACAACTGCTTTGTGTTATTCATAATTAAATGTTCTCACTGTTTGACACATGTGAAGGTGTTTATATGGACTGCACATAGGTAGTTGATGGGCGTAATAGTATAAACATGAAAATCTTACCCTATTATTTTACCAATTTATTTCCTAAAGCTACTGGTTGGTTTCATCTGGTTCATTAAATGAGTAAACCCTTCTACCTTGAAATTACAGGATGCATAGGCAGCCAGATCACGTCATGGCATTCTTGCTTGCCGAACTGGGAACAAGTGGATCACTTGATGGACAGCAGAGGTTGGTTGTTAAGGGAAGATTTGCACCAAAGAATTTTGAAGGAATACTGCGGCGATATGTCAGTAAGTACCTCGTTCTGTGGTTTGATTTATTTATTTATTTTATTACAATCTTAATCTGGAGTGGTCCGATTGGAAATTGTTATGCAGTCTACCTTGCTCATTATGCATGCTCGGCTGTTATTCTGTCATTATGTGCTCAGTTGTGTTTCACACTTATTATTTTCATTTGTACTGATGCTTCTTTTGTTTCAGATGAATATGTCATTTGCCTCGGGTGCAAAAGTCCAGATACTATACTTTCAAAGGAGAATCGTCTCTTCTTTCTCAGATGCGAGAAGGTAACAGTCATAATTATATTTTTTTCTTTCTAAAGTTAATTGGCTATTGGTTTTTTAATGTTAGTAGTTTTGACAAAGTGGCATCCCCTGGTTTCCAATTTATAGAAAGTTGTTCTTGTACAACATAAAAAATAAATAAAGAAGGATTTTGGTGTTTATACGCCGCTGCATAATATCTTGTTAAAGAGGCCTATGATGATTAAAAAATTTGCCTACATTGTCAGATTATTTCATATGATAAGAGTAACCTAAATTATTTCTGAGGCCTCACGGAAAAGTTTGATCTGTTTTTAAAGGGGTGGTGGGACTACACCCTTGGTTTTTGGGTGAAGTAATACTTTTCTTCTTCAGGGGATGTGCTACTGAGTTCAAGTGCCCCCTGCCCGTGGTTTCAATGTTGATCATTGGGATGTGCTACTGATCCTTGTGGTTTTAAAATTCTTGACTGGAGTTTATTTTGCCTTGCTTTCAGCTGATCATTTATTTGATTATTCTTTCTGTTGCAGTGTGGTTCTGGACGATCTGTCGCTCCAATTAAAGCTGGTTTTATGGCTCGTGTTGGGAGAAGGAACGCCGGAACATAATCTTAGCCTGTTGTCGACTCTTTGTTTACGAGCAGTTATTGAGTTTTGAGTTGCGTGTTTGCTATCTACAACAGTAACAGTTTCTGTGACGTTCGGATGTTGAGAATTTTTTTGCACTGTTTCACAGTTATATATCTCTGTGTAGTGCTTACTGACCTTTTTAAAATGTAGCTTTTGCTGATGGTGCATAATTGTTTGCTGTTTAGCAATAACTCGGATGTATGAAAGCTGCTTAATTGTTTGCTGTTTTAGCAATAGCTCCGATGCATTATCTGCTCAATTCTTTCTGCTCCATCTTTTGCCAGATTCATCTGCTTTCAAACGCCCCTTCTCCCTTCCACAAGTTTGATTCTGTAGCAGTCGAGCGTGGTAGTCAATTAAGTCCGTCTTAATTTGTTCTTTAAGTTACGAAAACCCGGCGGAGAAATGAACGTCTCGTTGAAACAAATCTAACGTGCGAACTCGGAGCATGCAAAACAAAGGGGTTCCATTTCGTTCCATGTTGGCATTTTAACCTCTGTTGGGAAGCAACGGGCTGCTTTACCACCTAAGTTAGGGTGACATTGCCCTCCCTCTGTCGAATACTTTCTAAAACGGCATCTTTTTCTTGAACTTCAAAGTAGACGGACTCTTGCGTCAGATTCGTGAATTTCTTCAACATGGACGGGTAGTGAAATTCGAAGGATCACTTCCAAATGAGGGATGGCGGCATCCCACTATAAGGAGGGAGTGATCCAATTCGCAAGAAACTGTTGATCCAACTAAGAGCTAGTTGGTGTGATGACACCTGTAAACGGATATGATTTGGATCGGTTTGTTAATCCGTATTTGCATTTAACTATAATTGGATTACGTACTAGGATTAGATCATTATTAAATCTAATTGAAGACATAATGAATCTAACTAAACACATTAAAAAGACTAAAATATCATTATAGTAACTTCATTGTTCAATATATGTGTGTGTATATATATATATATATATTCATCTATTTTTAATTTGAATACGTTTTATAAAACGAGAACAGTGTGCGAGTATATTTTGAATGCATAAAAAATTTAACTCAAACTAACATTCATTCATAATCAAATTAGTTAGATTCATATCGTAATTGGAAGCTTAGATTCATATCGTAATTGGAAGCTTCAATTCATATTCTATTAATTACATCGGATTCAGATCAAAATTCGATCGACTAACATGTACTTTGTTTTTTCCACAACCAGCGGTAGGTCTAGGGATGTCCCTAATGTTGAACTTTGGCGGCTCTTTTGTATCTATATCCATGCGTAAAACTTGGCGGGAGGAAAAGCTTTTCACATGAAGTTGGACATTGCTATGAAGGCCAACGTTGACACTGATGCAATCCAACAAATGGTACGTACATCTTCTGATACACATTTATGCTACTGCTTTTGTAACCCATTATCGAAATAGCTGCATTTTCCAACACTTCCCAGTTAAAGCCATTCATCAACTTACATGACCAATATTCTCTTACCATGCGATCGTATCGCCGAACTACAGTCCTTACTTGTCTCTTCAACCGTGTGCTGCTGCTTCTTCCTAAGAGAAAACTTCTAAACGATCGAACCATTTTATAAATATAGAGTTGGGGTTAGAAAATGAACCATAGGCCAAAAGCCAAAAGCATGAATAATGTACATTGTTGACCAAAATAAAATAAAACAAAGCGTAGACAAAGTGAGAGACCACTATACATCGCTATTTGGAACTAGTTATGTGTTTGAGATGATAAAAACAAGGGTGGCATTGGCTCATAGGTTATGGAAATTTCCCTTCTGCTCTTTTTGGTCATCTTATTTTGTTTAAGGAAAACTAATGAAAAGGGCTTGAAAACTTTGAGTTTTAACGATAAAGACAAAATAAAAGGTAAAGTGAATAGTAGCAGATTTGACTTTTTAGTGTAAAAATGTGGTTTTTCGTTAAAGTGAACAGTACCGCGGGCTTTTCGTTAAAACTCCCTTTTGTTTACTCCTGCTGTCAATATGTGGACTTATTTATAGAAGGCTGGATAATATTATTCTCCTCTAAATTCTTATTTTGCATATTCCATGTTTTACTAAAATTATATACAAATAACAAATGAACATTTTGTGATTTATGGGGCTTTTCTGTGTGTGTGTGTATGTGTATTTATAAGTTTAATGTTCAACATAGTCATATATATACATATGTATATATATTATCGTCCATGAACATAGAAATTATATTAGTTTCTCTAAATATTGTCTTTTTTTTTTTTTTTTTTTAAGTTTAAAGTTTTACGTAGCATGCATGTGCTACTAAATATGTATTTTACTGGTTCTCAAAAAAGAAATTTTTTTTTTTTTGTTGAGGATGCCTATGAAGAACTATGTCGACATCGTCAGAGATAACTGTCTTGTTTATGAAAGACTTATGAACTGTCTGAGGCTTCATCGTTGATCAATTAATTAATGAAAATTGTAAAAGTCCAAACACTACTTTCAAAGCAAAATTTTCTCTTCCTTCTCATTTGCGTCGGTTTTTTCATATAAATAGGAAGGAAAAACTAACTCTGAATCTCGCCTAATATTAACAAATGAAGTACCACTAAAGTAAACTCTAAATCTCATCAAGTGAGATATACAATTTGAACGTCACGCACAATAAAGTTTTATGGGTTTTGCTATATGATCATTAATCCCGATTATATTACAAGAATTGAAATAAGTAGAAATGAAAAAGAGTCTTCGAGACATATGCAGAAGAATTGTCTGTTGGTCGACCTTTTTGAGATGGCCTGCCTCTTTCTCCATATGTGTGCATGCAAGGGAAAGCCCCCTCACATGAAGTTGGGCGCTATGAAGGCCAAGGTTGAGAGTGATGCAACAAATGGTACGTACATCTTTTGCAACACCTTCATGCCAGTGCTTTTGTAATCCACTGTCGAAATAGCTGCATTTTCCAACAGTTCCCAATTAATAATGTTTTGTATTATATTGTCAGACTGTAAATCCGAGCTACACATTTAAGGTATAAATTAATCTGATTAATGGTTTAAATCCACATTCTGGTAAGAGAACTTTTCCGTCTCTCTTGATATTCCGTTGTGTTAATATATAGATAGAGAAGAGTACCTGTATTATTTTTCTTACATCCCTCAATGATGGTTGTGTTAAGAACATGCACAGTGGCATTGTTATGAAACCAGAAGTCTTCTTTGCAGAGGTAGATACATTTAAGCACATCCAAGGCGTGGGCGGAGCAGCCTGAGCTGCAGTATTCTCCGGTCTCATTTGCGGGCACGTCCACGATTCCTGAGAATGTCAGCTGCCCCTTTGGGGAGCAATGAGAAGGTGCCTAATATTAAAAACACCCATCAAACACTTCAAATTTCTTCTTCTAGGTTGGTTTATTTAGGTCATAATATATTTTCAATATTTTAGTAATCAGTCGAATTATTTTTGTTCATTTAATTTTAAGTCAAAGTTGCAAAAGTTAAATCACAAGCTCAAAAACAATTAAACCACCCAGAAAGACAGAAAATATGTTGCACAAAAAATAATTGGTCAAGTCATTGAATTTCCACAATTCGAAAGGTTTTTCAGACTTGAACTAAATTTCATACACACACACACACTCAGTGCCACCTATGTATGTACTTCAAAAAATATTATTATTTGCTAAACATAACATGTTATATTGTCAATCCAGTTTCTAAATTCATCATGTCGGATAAAAATGCTTTATTGGTCATTATAAATGATGTGTTTTTAGTATTTTTATCTCTACCATTAATATCGGATTCAAAGGTGACTGACTACGAATTATTGGTAACCAAAGGATCGAAAGAACAAGATTTATATGTCCGATATCATGTAACAAATAAAACTTCGTATGTACACACACACATGCATGTTTGTGTGTACGTGGGCTTACTGTTCTGTTAGTGCAATAGTAAGCACTTCTCCAAGCCCAGATTGGACTTAGATTTACATTGTCAGTAGGGTCTGTTTTATCTGAAAATTAAACCAAACATATGATCAGTACAAATAATTCACTCTTCGCCTTTCGCATGCATGCAATCTTCACTCCAAATATAAATTATAAACAACTCTTTTCACAATCTTCTGTTTCAGATCATATACAAAATAACGATGAAATAGGAGAGAATACATACTGAAGGCCTGAACATATTGAGAAAGAAGGAAGATCCCCAAAGAAAACCAAACCAACTTAATTCTTCCCCCAATTTCCATTACTTAACAAACCGCGTGCTTCTTCTTTTTCCAAAAAATTATTTGGGTTGAGTCTAAGAGAAAATTTATGTACTACTGAAACATTTATAACATGAACGAGCCATCGATTTATGCATTAGAATTAGAGCTGAAAATTGAATCGTTGGCAAAGAATCAAGTGAATGATGTGAATTGATCATGTCGCTTTCAGTATATGCTGAGCATATATGTAGCAACACTGAAATTGGTCTAACCAAGGATAATAAAACAAAGTTTAAATTTCAGTAGACAAAATGACACAACTAGCTACTTTGGCACTCTATGTTTGTGATGATAAAAGAAAGAGTGATATCATAGTTGGGCTACAGAAGCATGGACACTATTCGTCTCCTCTATTTTATAATTTCTTGTTCTTACACGTATTTGGTCAAGATTTCATATAAAAGGGTCAGCAGATTTCACTATTAACCACACTGATATTATCGACTAACTTTCATCTTATCACGTACAACATAGCAAGGGCGGGGGTTTTATAAAGTAGATGACTTGGTGTAATTAGAAGTAGAATCATTCGTTATATATTGTATTTTATTTTGTCAATTTTCAATGTGAGGTTTTCGTATTCTTCAAGACACCTGAATTTTTTTTGTTTTTATATTCACTCCTATGATTATAACTACTATTAAATCAATGTCAATAAAATTAGTCAGTATATATTCATCTCAATTGTCTCATTCTAATTGAAACTTTATGAACTTTCGTTATTTGACTTTTTTTTTTTTTTTTTGATGGACGAAAGCTCATTTCATAAAGCCCAAAACAGGCAACAACAAGTACAAGAGAGGCCGAAAAAAAGCCAAACAAAAAACACAAATTATACAGGATAGTGATGCCGATACAAACTAGGAAACATGAAAGTCTACCTAGAAACAGACAAACACTTTCAGCACCCTAAAAGTATCTGCCATGTGAGCAGCTTGATTCAGAACGGGGACTCCAGCTCCATTCAACGGAGGAGAATGAGGAGGCAATCGAACGAAGGAGTTACTCTCGATGATAATACGGTTGTAGCGGTTGGCTCTAGCTACTTTGAGACTTCTAAGCACAGGTTCAGCTTCCGCTGCGTCAGACGAAGCACAATAGGAGAAAAAGGAAGCACATTTGATTGAGTTCAATGGTTTTACCAATGTGACAAAAATTAAGAGAGAGTTTGCAATTCCAAAAGTTTAAGCACATTTGATGGAAGCCAGTGCTTTAACCAACAAACCAAAGAGCAAAATGGGGGTGGAGAAAAAAGGGCTGTGATCGCTTTGGAGAACAAAAACTTGGGATGGTGGCCATCTCTTGATCATGGCATCTTGCTGCTCAAGCTTTAGAACATGGTCATCCAGGGTCTTGATGTACACTCTTGGCACGCAATCAGCAGCATCCTCGTTTCCTTGGAATCGAGCGCCTTTCAACGCCATAACAGGTCCTGGCCTCAGCAGCATTGAAGCTAAAGTTACATCCTAAAACATAAATTCAATGCCAAATAATATTAGAATATGAATACATCTTTTTTAACAAATGATAGGACAATCTACACTAAATTCATATAAGTTAAAGAGATGATGATTCGAATTAGAATATGAATACATTACCTAGCTAGATTGTGCTTAAATTTATTGTGTTTCTGTCTGGCACCTGTGAGACCAGACAAAGTCAGTATGTGTGGGGATATACATGAGATGGCTGTTGTGTCTTGGTGGTTTGGGGACATTGACATTTTGTCTGCCTGCTAGCTAGCTGCAGTTAATAGTGCAGCTATGCAGATTTTGTATAGCTAGGCCGTATTGTGCTGGACTGGTTTATATTCAACGGTATTTGCATTGAGTTATGGTACAATAAGGGTCGCTCTAAATTAGGAACAAGATAATGTTTCGCATTGTTTCAATGAGTGACGTTTTATGATCAAAAGCGAAGGTTGAGTTGGATTCAGTTGGATGGTTCCAACAAAATCTCGCACTAAGGCCCGTTGTCTTATTGAATTAACAAATCAACTTAACTTGTTAAAGACCATTTATTTTTAATTTCAGCAAGTTCAGCGAAAAATTTCGATCTGTATATAAGAAGGAAATGTACTGTATAGTACTGGTATTGCTTACCTCTATAGGGCTCATCTGGTACAAGATTTGGTGATGAACATTTTCCTTTATTATGACACTAGTTGGAGGCTGGTCAACTCCCAACCCATATATGAACTTGTTTACGTTTCCAAATGCCGATAAGTCAGGTTCTCCCTGTCCATAAATACAGGAAATTGATCAAATATAAATGTCAATGCAGTGGCTTGCTTGAACACCAAGGCAACTACTTTTCACAGCGCTACTCAAGAAACCTTTTGTCAAATCTCCTTATACTTCTAGCACTATTTGACTTCTACACCGATAAGGAACCTTATGATCGAAAGTGCACAACAATTCACCAAAACTTTACCGAAATTTCCACTGTAATATCTTTAAAATCTTCCACATTTATCAGTATTGGACTGAAGTATAAATTTTTTTATCGAAATTGTTGATAATGCATAAATATTTCCGAAATTTCAGAGAAATTCAAGAAAAAAATATTGCTTCACCTCCTTTCGAATATCAGCAAGAACCCCATTTAATTAATATATCGAGAGATATTCTGGTAATGTCAAAAGTATTTAATTCATGGCCTATCATATGTAAGTTTGCCTATTTTTCCATGTAAATAAAGGGAAAAGACAAGAAAATTACGTAGGATAGCACTTGAACTCCGAAGAACTTTTCTTAAAAATGAAGAGGATTTTAACAAGAAGAAAAATGGAATGGAAGAAATTAATATTCTTACATCTATGATATCTTGATGGGTGGAAAATCCATGCTCCAACATGGTTGCTCCAACATATATCGCCAATTGTATTTTGCTAGCAAACCTATGTATGGCATCAGTCAGGCTCATACCTCCTGCACTGTGTCCCACAAGTATTACCTAGCAAAACAATATTAATCCACACAAACTTAATCCATATAACATATATACAATCTCTTGTACCCAACACTTTTACATATAAGAGGAAAACTAAGGGCAATCGCGTCCACTCAACCACTTATAAGTGTGTGGGTGCTAACGGTAAGACACACTTATTGACCGCTGACATTGAGATCGATATATACTGATCGAGTTCGCGACTGTCCCCAGCAAAACGTATGCATAGAAATACCCACCTTTTCATTCCCTGGCAAACTGGACAAGAAGTCAGTGAGAGGCTGGTTATAGTCTTGGAAAGTGAGGACGGTATTAGGGTCAGTTTGATCAACACCAGCACCTTTGAGGTCAAGACATGTGACTTTGTAGCCTGAAGCTTCCATTAGACACCGGATCTTGTACCAGCACCAAGCTCCATGCCCTACACCATGGATTAGAACCAAGTGATGATGATGATGAAGATGATGAGAATCATGATGAGGGTAGTTTGGTAATATTACACTCGTTGTACTCTCCTTCTCTACCATTGGTCTTCCTCCTGACATACTAGCTTCAAATTTTGTTGGAGCAACTAGGCTAATAGAAGAGTGGCTTGAGAGGGGGTGTTTCTGTGAAGGGGTGGAGATAAGATTGATAGGAGGTATTATCTATTAGGGTAAATTACATAGTAGCTCTTCAGGTTTAAGGTCTATTACAACCCATACAACATCTTTAAAACATTTCACTTTCATACCTCATATATTATTTTATTTCAAAATAATACATCCGTTACATTTTCCATCCATTAATCCGTTAAGTGCTGACGTGGCTGACACATTAAAACCTTAATCTTCTAAATTATAAAATATATAAATAAATAAAAAAAAATCAGAAAACATATCGCCCAAACCCCGTCGACCACCCCTCGCCTGAACCTTGAAAGGAAAGGAGGAAAAAAAAAAAAAAAAAAGAGTATTTGATACCCCAGATCCCATAAACACCACCCCCCCCCCCCCCACCCCGCGAAACCCATATGCCATTATCCCCCTTGAACCCAGATCCCATAACCCCCCCACACACACGCGGCGAGCAACCCCGTCGTCCCATCCTCCACTGGTACGCACACTCATCCGAGCCCAATCTGCAACCCAGAAAGAAGAAGGACAAAAAAAAAAAACCCAACGCACCCACCCTCGCACGCATCCTCTACACACCTCACTCCTTAAATCCACACTCATTGGGGAAGATGAGATCTGGGTTGCAGGGAAAGGGAGATGGGTTTTTTATTTTTTCTTTTCTTTTCTGGGTTGCAGGTAGTGGGGGGACATGGGAAATGGGTCTCGGCGCCGGGGGTGTGGGGGGGGGGGGGTTACCGGACCTGGGTTTTTTTTTGGGGGGGGGGGGGGGGGAAGGGATGGGGTGATGGGGGCGACAAGGCATCTGGGTTTTTTTTTGGGTGTGTGAGTGGGGTGGGGTTGGAAGGGATGGGGTGATGGGTCTGGAACATGGGATCTGGGGGGAAGGGCTTGGGCGATGGGTTTGGGTTTTTAAACTTTTTTTCTTTTTTTTTTGGGTTAAAAATTCAGCTTTAAAAAAAAAAAAAAAAAAAATGCCACGGGGCACACATGTGGCAGCCACGTCAGCATTTAACGGATTAATGGATGGAAAATGTAACGGATGTATTATTTTGAAATAAAATAGTACGTGAGGTATGAAAGTGAAATGTTTTAAAAATGTTGTATAGGGTTGTAATAGACCTCAAACCTGAGGGTTTACTATGTAATTTACCCTATCTATTAATGAGCTGTTTTTTATTCATTCTTTCTAACCATTTTGAATGTGCAACAAAATTGTGATTTCATAATAAAAAAAAATTATAAGTTAACTGTAGAAGGGGAAAATTTGGGTCTGAATAAAATTTCCTTAAGATTATCATAACACATAACATATCATGTTCTAAAAGTTAATAAGCGTGTCATTTACTTACATCTAAGATCCTATTAAAACATGTCATATGCTTACATCTGAGATACTTTGTCGTCCTATTAACTATAATAACATGATAATATATATTTTGTAGGTGGAATGTATTTAGTTTGACTTTAACGAATGACAAGTTCAATACTAATTTATTATGCTGATCCATTGTGTTATTTGGATTAATCACATAACAATATTTTTTTGGATGATGCTATTTACACATTTTTTTTTTACCTTTCATAGACTCCTTGTTTATTTATATCTATTGATTACCTTCAATTCATATAATTCTTAAAATTGAAATCAAATATAAACATACAAAAAAAAGATTATCACCTTAATTCATACATAAAATATTTGTATCAAAAGTGAAATTCCTACACAAAGTTTTTATGTATTATGAAAATTTTGTTGTTGAAGCAAATGCCTTAAGTAAAGATGGGGATGGAAAACGAGTCCACATCAATATGGACCATAAACTTAATTCTTGATGTAAATGTGGAGGAAATCAAATTCTTTTGGCGGTGATTTCATGTGGAAGGGATTGAAAAGGATAGAAGAAATACGTATTATGATAATTCTATGTCAACTAGAAATTTATAAGTTATAACCAACAAAATAAATAAACTAGAAAATTATTAACCAAAAGAATTAATAAAAAATAAATAATATTAAAATGGACGGCAGATATTGCCCCATCTATGCGGGAAGCTGCGAAGGGTCACATGTCACATGTTTATGCCTTTGCCTCTTCAAATTTGGTCAATTGAAAGAGTGATGAGATTGACATCCACCTCCATGGAATTTCTTATTGGATTTTATTGTACAGAGTTACCGTCATGTCTGGATCCCTTTTATCAAATTCTTTCAATTCATCAACTTGAGTTTTTGAAAATTGATCTAACGATTACAAACAGAAAATTCTTTTAAAAATTATAATAATTTCAACCGTTAGATTAATTTTTAAAGATACAGATTGATAGATTGAGAGGATTTGATAGAAGGAAGTAGGAGAGGCTCCCTTTCCCAAATAAATATCAAATAAAGTTAACAAAAAGACAGAGCCTTTTTTACTTTGTTGAATTTTAATCTCAGCTCCATTTGAGAGAGCTGAGAGAAGAAGCAAAAAGCAAACAAAACAAGATCAAAAGGGAACAAAAAAGTTGTCTTTCTTTTCCATTTGAAACTTGTGGACTGGAGCCTCAAACCCAAATTTTCCCATTTCCCAAACACACTCTCTCTCTCCCTCCAGCCCTGGGATCTGTATTCTTTCTCTTCAGTCTGCAAGAACAAAGCTCAAAGGTAAGAACTTTAATGAATTTTCCATCTGGGTGTTTGAATTTGTTCATAAAGATGCCTGCTTTATGTGATTCTGCTGGTTTTGTTAAGTCTTATATCAGAATTCAGAATTTCTTGAAATTCTTATACATACATCTATACTCTCAATCAAACTAATTGACAGCCACTTACGATTTCGATTACAAGTTCCTACTTTTTCAGAATCAAGAATTATCGCTGAATTTTGATCTTTTACTTATAATTTCTTGTTCTTTTTGCGTAAGTTCCTACAAGTTCCTACTTTTAGTACTATTTGACTTCTATACCGATAGGAACCTTTATGATCGAAAGTGCACAACAATTCACCAAAACTTTACCGAAATTTCCACTGAAATATCTTTAAAATCTTCCACATTTATCAGTATTGGACTGAAGTATAAATTTTTTATCGAAATTGTCGATATTGCATAAATATTTCCGAAATTTCAGAGAACTTCAAGATAGGCTCCAACATCGTTGCTGCAACATATATCGCCATATGTATTTTGCTAGCAAACAAGTATTACCTACCAAAACAGTGTTAATCCACACAAATTTAATCCATATAAGTTATAACATAATATGCAATCTCTTGCAACATTAGTCTCATTAAACCTGCCCTACACTTCTATGTATGCATATAAGAGAAAAGCTAAGGGCAATCGCGTCTACTCAATTGTTGATGAGTGTGTGGGCGTTAAAAGGTGGAATTCACACTGACCGGTGACATTGAGACCGATATTGATCGAGTGCGCGACTATCCCTAACAAAACGTATGCATAGAAATACCCACCTTTTCATTTCCTGGCAAACTGGACAAGAAGTCAGTGAGAGGCTGGTTATAATCTTGGAAAGTGAGGACGGTATTAGGGTCAGATTGATCAACACCAGCACCTTTGAGGTCAAGACATGTGACTTTGTAGCCTGAAGCTTCCATTAGACACCGGATCTTGTACCAGCACCAAGCTCCATGCCCTATACCATGGATCAAAACTAGACCTGTAAACGGGTCGGGTTTCTTGGGTTTTGGGTCGGGTTCAATCCGACCCGTTAAGCTAACGGGTCACCCGAACCCGACCCGTTAAGATAACGGGTCACCCGTTAAGACCCGTTAAGATCCGTTAACAATTATTATTATTATTTTTTTTTGCATAAAGTCTATTTTTTGTTGTTAAGATTTTATTGAAATTACTAAAACATCCTCCACTAACGGGCAAAGTGACCCGTTATTTAACGGGTTGTTAACGGGTCCACCCGTTAGCGACCCGACCCGTTAAGCACCCACCCAAATACTAATATTAACGGGTCGGGTCGGGTCCAAAATGCCAGGTCTAATCAGAACCAAATGATGATGATGAGGATGAGGATAGTTTGGTAATATTCCACTCATTGTACTCTCCTTCTCTACCATTGGTCTTCCTCCTGACATACTAGCTAGCTTCAAATTTTGATTTAGTTTCCCTATCTCTCAAGTTTCAATGCTTTGTGTATGTATAAATATCTAATCTTTTATTTTGTTATATACTATATATAAGGCGTGTATATACATGT
This sequence comes from Cotoneaster glaucophyllus, assembly GCA_036320875.1. NCBI lineage: Eukaryota > Viridiplantae > Streptophyta > Magnoliopsida > Rosales > Rosaceae > Cotoneaster > Cotoneaster glaucophyllus. The sequence goes on from CM070061.1 coordinate 3,652,076, forward strand.
GTGTGTGTGTGTATCTAGTTGCATGTGATTAAGTTACGCAGGAACTCGAAGACCAAGTGGGTTGCGTTACCCAGGTAGCTATGGAACAAAAATTCCTATATTTGAGAGTTGAGACTGCCTTATGGATAATGTTTCTTAACACAATTGTTGTCCATTATTTCGTCAGTTATCATATGTCTCCTTATTATCTGGTATGCATACGTACCTAATAGTTACAAGTATTTCCAATAAAAACAATATCTTATGCACAAGCTAACCTTATCCTTTTTACCCTTTGCTATATTTAAGCAATGAAGATAGAGTAAGAAATCGTAATGCCAAGGATATAACATATGCACACGCTTATTTTACTTTCTGACATATTCTTTTTTATTTTTAACTGTTAGATTAAATATATTACATGAAAGATAATAAATAAGATTAAATAAGAATGTGTAGGAAAGAAAAAGAGATGTGTCTATTATTTTTCTATTTGAATATCACATATGATATGACGGATACAACTAATATGTAACGAAATAAAGCTATTGACTAACATTGGCACTATGCGGTGCTCAAATATGACAAAAATATGACCTCCTTAATATTATAGGACTGAAAAAATATACCTGAGGTGATTTACGTACATTACGATTAATAAGTGATTAACATATCAATATGTTATTTATTTTCCTTCAATTAACATACCAATAAACGTTAGTGGATTATTTTTCGTTCAACATTTTTTGGATTAAGTTAATTAGTAATATATCTTAATCATGTTAAGGCACTCATCTGATTAAAATTTGGAAAATTTATTCGGACTCAAATTTTAAGCTTCTATACACTCAATTTATAATTTTTTTTTTTTGACATCCCAAATTTCTCTCATAAAGAAAATAGTTTTAGAAAATAAAAGAAGAAAATGAAAAAGCGATTTGGTATCGCATCTCCAATTAGGTTGCATGGTGTGTCTCTCCCGATGCCATCCTTAAGGTACCGTTTGGTACGTAGACGGGACGGGATGAGATATGATGGAACAGATGATGTAAATATTGAAAAAGATATGGAGAAATTTTGTCTTAAAATGTTATAAATTTGTGTTCTATGGATGTGGAACGGGTCGTTCCAGGGAGGAGAGGTGGAATGAAAAATCAGCCAAATTTCGTCCCATAAGACAACCTGTTCCACAGTTTTTAAGCGCACCAAACGTGGGACGGAACGACTCCCGAGCTGTTCCGTCCCGTCCCACGTACCAAACGGTACCTAAAAGAATGGTTGTTACAACTAGCAGAGGAACGGGTGGTGGACTTTGGCATGGTACTGATGGTTATGTCCGGATTGTGGAAGACACGGGAAGGAATGATTGGATCCCTTTCAATCCACAACTGCTCAAAGTGTCTTGAATTGGTACAGTGAGTACCAAAGGAAGAATACTACGGTGGGAAAGGATCCCCTCCTGAGCATTGGAGGCGGAGCCTCCTGACCGGCCCATCTGGGCCATCCAAATTTAATCCAACGGTTACAAACAGGGAGACCCTCCAAAAGTTATAATTATTGCAGCCGTTGGATTAAATTTGGATGGCCCAGATGGGCCGGTCAGGAGGCTCCGCCTCCAATGCTCAGGAGGGGATCCTCTCCCTACTACGGTGACCTCGCATAAGATGCTTCCTCTCTCTAGGTGGACTTGAATTCTCTTCTCTCATATCTCTCTCCCTCTCATCCCCCCTTAATCTAGACCGTTCAAAAAAAAAAATTCAATAGTTTAAAATTGCGTCCTGTATTTAATGAGCCTTATTTTATTTTATTATTGCTTTTGTTCAACAATTTTTTGTTTTATTCACCATTCTTTAGAGATGACAATTCTAACCGTTAAACCCGATAACCGTGGATAACCGTCCGAATAGATTGAATTTGGGTATATTTTGGGTATGAGAAAAAACCGTGAATATTATTCGGTTATGGTTATAGGGTCCCCAATCCATATATGTACCCGAATCCGAACTGAATAATATATAATATTAAAGTATTATATAATACATGCATATATATGTGTATATTCATTATTCACTGAATCCATTACCTTGAGAATACAAAAATTACATTGTGTGAGTTGCATTTTGTGGCAAAATTCAAAAGTTTTGATATGAATTAAAATATATAAGAACTTAATGGTATTTATGGAAGATATCAAAGTTCAACCAACATTATCAATGTTTAGCTTTAATTTTTATGCTTCACAAGATCCATTAATTAAATCATTTTATACATCCAATATTTAATGACGAAATTATTATTTACTGAATTATCATGAGTCAATTGGGCGAATATATTTTTTGTATTAACGAAAATGGATATAACCGTTAACCGATGTAGAATCCGTTATCCGGTGGGTATGGTTATGGATAATACCCGATGGTTAATTTGCGGTTATGAATATGATTTATTTTCGTGGTTATGGAGATAGATATAGCATTTTCGTCCCCAAACCGATCTGTTGCCATCCCTACCACTCTTCACACCACCACTTACCCTCTTCCTCTTTCACACGCCAACCACCATTAAGAGAAATCATCCAATCAAGCCAGTTTATTTAATCTCAACCATTAATACTAGTACGACAATTTGTGAATTAAACCAATTAGATGTTCAAAATCGAAGAGTTTAGATCATTCAATAGAAATGACTAACGCCCAATTTAGCATAAGCAGAGCATAAAATCATTTTTGTTGGAGCAACTACGCTAACAGATGAGTGGCTTGAAAGCCTTTCGGCGGTCTGGGGGTAAAGAGAGGGCGTGTTTCTGTGAAGGGGTGGAGATAGGATTGATAGTAGGTATTATCTATTAATGAGCTGTCTTTTATTCATTCTTTCTAACCATTTTGAATGTGCAACAAAATTGTGATTTCATAATAAAAAAAAAAATTAAGTTGACCGTAGAAGGGGAAAATTTGGGTCTGAATAAAATTTCTTTAAGATTATCATAACACATAACATATCATGTTCTAAAAGTTAATAAGCGTGTCATTTACACTAAAATCCTATTAAAACGTGTCATATGCTTACATCTGAGATACTTTGTCGTCCTATTAACTATAATAACATGATAATATATAGTTTGTAGGTGGAATGTATTTAGTTTGATTTTAACGAATGACAAGTTCAATACTAATTTATGATGCTAATCCATTGTGTTATTTGAATTAATCACATAACAATATTTTTTTGGATGATGCTATTTACACTTTTTTTTTTACCTTTCATAGACTCCTTGTTTATTTATATCTATTGATTACCTTCTATTCATATAATTCTTAAAATGAAATCAAATATAAACATACAAAAAAAAAAAAAAAAAGATTATCACCTTAATTCATACATAAAACATTTGTATCAAAAGTGAAATTCCTATGCAAAATTTTTAGTTTACAATAACGAATGTGGTACGTATTATGAAATTTTTGTTATTGAAGCAAATGCCTTAAGTAAAGATGGGGATGGAAAACGAGTCCACATCAATATGGACCATCAACTTAATTCTTGATGTAAATGTGGAGGAAATCAAATTCTTTTGGCGGTGATTTCATGTGGAAGGGATTGAAAAAGATAGAAGAAATACGTATTATGATAATTCTATGTCAACTAGAAATTTATAAGTTATAACCAACAAAATAAATAAACTAGAAAATTATTAACCAAAAGAATTAATAAAAAATAAATAATATTAAAATGGACGGCCGTATTGCCCCAACTATGCAGGAAGCTCCGAAGGGTCACATGTCACATGTCTATGCCCTTGCCTCTTCAAATTTGGTCAATTGAAAGAGTGATGAGATTGACATCCACCTCCATGGAATTTCTTATTGGATTTTGTTGTCCAGAGTTACCGTCATTTCTGGATCCCTTTTATCAAATTCTTTCAATTCATCAACTCGAGCTCTTGAAAATTGATCTAACGATTACAAACATGAAATTCCTTTAAAAATTATAATAATTTCAATCGTTAGATCAATTTTTAAAGATACAAATTGATAGATTGAGAGAATTTGATAGAAGGAATTAGGAGAGGCTCCCTTTCCCAAATAAATATCAAATAAAGTTAACAAAAAGAGAGAGCCTTTTTTACTTTGTTGAATTTTAATCTCAGCTGCATTTGAGAGAGCTGAGAGAAAGAAGCAAGAAGCAAACACAACAAGATCAAAAGGGAACAAAAAAGTTGTCTTTCTTTTCCGTTTGAAACTTGTGGACTGGAGCCTCAAACCCAAATTTTCCCATTTCCCAAACTCTCTCTCTCTCTCTCTCTCTCTCTCCAGCCCTGGGATCTGTCTTCTTTCTCTTCAGTCTGCAAGAACAAAGCTCAAAGGTAAGAACTTTAATGAATTTTCCATCTTGGTATTTGAATTTGTTCATAAAGATGCCTGCTTTATGTGATTCTGCTGGTTTTGTTAAGTTGTTTGCTTAAATCAGAATTCAGAATTTCTTGAAATTCTTATACATACATCTATACTCTCAATCAAACTAATTGACAGCCACTTACGATTTCGATTACAAGTTCCTCCTTTTTCAGAATCAAGAATTATCGCTGAATTTTGATCTTTTACTTATAATTTCTTGTTATTTTTGGTGGTAAATTAAAATGTTTATATATATATATATATATATATTTTATTTTTTTTAAATATAATTGAGTAATTATTAAATTTCCATCTACCAAATTTACTCCCTTTGGAATGGAAGGTGAGGGATGTGGGGCAATTAGCTGGAGCCTGGAAAGTCTTCATTTCCAACAGATGTACATGTACTGCACTCCCTTTCCGCGGATTCAGATTCAGATTTTTTTTTTCTTTTTTTTACTTATCATTCCGACCAAAAACCAGAAGACTCATTTTCTTGGTTTTTAGGACAGTTTATGGGCCCATAAAACAGTGTGTCGGCCCAGTTTTCGGTTCTGTAGGCCCAACTGAGCTTGGGCTGTGTTGCCCTCTTGGAGTCCAGCTTTGTTAGCATTGTTTGATGGTGTGTAAATGACATGAGTTAGGCTAGTTCCCATTTGGGGAAATTTGGAAAAATAACCAAAATTTACTCTCTATATAGAATTATAGCCATTCTTTTTAATTTATGATAATTACAACCAAAAGTTGACATAAAAGTACTGATATACCCTTATTGACTGAAATTATCCATTGCTCTTAACTGTGAAAAAACAGCAATTGGTTGAGATCTGGAGGAACACAGCCTCTTGAATACTACCCAACTCTCAAACCCCTCCATTTCTTACACTCTTCTTCTGTATATCCCGTATATATATATATGCATACAGATATTGAGTAGATATACATATTCAAATGTAATCAAAGGCGGCGAAAACTGAACGGAAACTAGTAAACTAAAAAGCCTAAAAATTAATCAGGAACTGAACATCTGAAGCAAAAGTTGAATCTAAAAACAGAGGAGCAGAAACCCTTTTAAGATGAAATCTATGTGAGGTTTCAATGCTGAGATCTGAAAAGTAGTTGCGGTACAGGAATCCACCATGGTTTCGGCAAAGCTGCTGATCTTGAACCCTACTGTAGCATATATTTCCTGTGCTTAGTTTTCTAATGGTCTCTGGTTTGCAATCTCTTACATTGTATTACTTTTGAACCTTTACTTTATCAGGTGGACAAGATTAATCATTTCAATAGGTTCAGCATTACTTTGGGTCTTATTTGTATCCTCTGTTGGAAGAAACTCGAGCACAAGTGCATTCAAGTGAAACTATTTACAAAGCACCATTTGATGAAATAATTGCTGTTAAGAGTATGGGAAAAATCTATATGATGTCAAGATTGTTACCGGAGAAACAGGTTCAGTGACAAGGGAAAGTTTGGCCGGTAGTATTTTCATTTCTCACGGTCAAAGTAACTGAAAAGTTTGAAAAATCGAGGGGAAATACTGCACAATGGAAAATATATATTTTTGTAATTAGTTTAGTTAAGAAAGGGTACTGTAGTATTTTTATGTCAAGTTTTGGTTAGAATTTTGAAATTTTTTAATTGTTGGTTAAAATTCTATTTAGACTCCAAAATTTGGCTAATTTTCCAAATTTCCCTTGGCATTTGCTAATTCTTTGGTAAGAACTGAAATTTCATCAAACTCCGCCTTTGCTAATTCTGCAGATGTCTGTTGTAGTTAGAGAACTGAACAGTTTGTAGACAAATGAGTTGAGTTTAATTTTATTGTGTCAAAATCAAACTAAGACGAATGACAGATCAACCCTGCAACAACATTTAGGTTATGGGAAAAACGAGCGTTGTCAACTAAAACATGGTTAGTGGGATGGTGGTACATTAAGGCACATATTGTTAGCATCACGAAGGTTTAACGTTGAATGAAATAGTTGCATCTTAGAGTCAAGCATCTAAATAGTGATGGTCTTTCACAGATCAGGCATAAGATATCTTGTTTTTTTATTTCAGGTTGAGTCCAATAAGACTATGAAGAGGTTCGAATCAAGAAAGTCTCATTCGTGGCGGTGGGATAGTCACATCAGTCCCAAGAACTCTAAGTGGCTTGCAGATAATCTCGAGGGTGAGCAACAAACACCTCTTTCGGTCTTATTTATAACTTTGTAAGTGTATCTATTTACTTATTTTTGAAATGTCACTTGCAACAAAGGCATAGGAAAGAGATGTCTAATGATGAATTTCCTCGGTATTACACTTCATATCTAGTTTCTCATAGAAAATGAAAAATATTACGCCTGGGTTAACTTTAAAATAACAGTAATCTGTTTATAAGATATCATTCAGCTCGACCTAGTTAAATTTGAGCGGATGGAATTATAATTGGTTTTGACTTATTTACGAGGAATTCTGGTTTAAGTCGGATTGTTTTACTATTTTTGGCTAACGCTGTTTTTTCCCATTTTTCTTCTTATTTGTTGATGCAAAAATGAGTGGAAAGTTTATTGTTGAGAGGAAACATCTTTTTGTTGCGTCCTTTAAGGACATTTGGGGCACTTTAAGCTGAGATTTGGGAAAATATCAGTACCAAAGATTTCTTGTTGCACATTCTAAATGAAGGCAATGTTAAAATGGGTAAAGCGGACTGCGGTTGTATAATTTTAGCGTTACTTATCCTGATCTAAAGGTATAGGGGTTATTCGACCCCAACTACCCAAACCGGTGGAGGAAGTTTGTTTTCCAAATTATGCATGTTTAAATATCTCTAGAGTTGATTTTTTGGTCAAAGTTCTAAAGTGTTGATTGCTATAGTCAATTATTCACCAAAATGCCTCTCAAGAAAATGACAAAACGATCTTTCTCCTCAGAGATGGATCGGAGCATCAAACGGATGTTGAAGCTGATCGAAGAGGATGGGGATTCATTTGCAAAAAAGGCTGAAATGTATTATCAAAAGAGGCCTGAATTGATTGCTCATGTTGAAGAGTTTTATCGCTTGTACCGGTCCTTGGCCGAACGTTATGATCATGTGACAGGAGAATTGCGGAAGAATGCACCCTCGGATCTCCAATCCCAGAGTTCATGCCTTTCTGACATTGGTTCAGAACTGCCACCTGCATTGCCATCTCCTGATGTGCAACCCGGAAAGCTAGGTCGTCGTAAATCTGGCCCTCGTGCTGCTGGCTTTGATTTCTTCCTTGGCCCTGGTGGAAACAGCTCAGATAATTACCAGAAAGAGGGAGACGAATCATTTTCATTAACCGATTCCGAGCCAGAATCTGATGAGTCTTCAGTCAACAATTATTCAACTCCCTTGTCAAATGGTCTTGATCAAGGGCAGACGAGAAAGATAATTGAGTTGGAAATTGAGGTTCGCGAAGTGAAGGAGAAGCTCCGGATGCAACAGGAAGAGAATGTGGACAGTTCATCCACGGGTGCAAAACCTGATCATACCGAAGCATTTTCTGCAAAAATTGCAGAATATGAGCAGGAGCTGACAAGCAGAAATGAAAAATTGCGGGAATCTGAAGAAGAGATTGCCAGGTTGAACATCAAGCTCAAAAGGTACGAGTCTTCACAATATAATAATGGTCTTAAGCTTGCACTTGAACCAGAGTCTGCACAACAGAATAATGGTCTTAAGCTTGCACTTGAACCAGAATCTGCACAACATAATAATGGTCTTAAGCTTGCACTTGAACCAGAGTCTGCACGACAGAATAATGGTCTTAAGCTTGCACTTGAACCAGAGCCTGCACAACATAAAAATGGTCTTAAGCTTGCACTTGAATTTTCAAAACCGAAAGAGGCCAAGGTACATGAGGGTGCAAGAGACAGGGAGATAAATGAACCGTCAGAGATTCATAAAAGGGTCGGTGGGTTGGGAGAAGTTCAAGACAGAGATAGCAAGATTGAGGCATTGGTGAAAGAGCTTAGAGCCACAAAAGATAGACTTCAACATTCAGAAAAAGAGATTGCAAGTTTGAGACAGCAACTTGAGAGTAATAAACCCTCTGAGGAAATCCAACGGTTGCAGGGTCAGCTTGAATCCGCTAAGAAGGATATTTCTATGTGGAAAACGAAGCTCAACACAGAGAAACGAGAGGTGTCCAAGCTGCAGGAACGAATTTCAAGGTTGAAAAGTAGTTTAACAGACCGGGATAATGAAGTCATGGATTTGAAAATCGCAGTATCTGATGCCGAGGAGAAGATTTTCCCAGAGAAGGCACAGGTTAAGGCTGAAATATCTCGATTGAAATCAGAACGGACACATTTAGAGGAGCAGCTTAAAGATTGGGAATCACGTGGTCGTTTGTTGGAGGATGAAATCAGACAGATGAAAGCTGGAAAAGCAGAAATGGAGGAGAGACTAAAAGGCGAAATCGAGCAGTTGAAGGCGGACATCCTTGAGAGAAGCAACCAAATGGAGAAGTTAAACAAGACCCTTGATGCAATGAAAGCAGAAAGAGATGAGCTTAGCACCAAAGCCGCTATGCTACAGGCAGAGGTGAGTTCAAGAGACGATCAGATCAATGAGATAAACAAGAATTTGCAGCAAATGCAGACGGAACATCAAGAACTGCTCAAAGGGGCTGAAGGGGCGCGAAAACTGGTGGAGGAGCTGACAGAAAGAGCAAAGGAACTCGAGGAGGAGATTCAGAGGCAAAGAGTCGTGATCATGGAAGGAGCAGAAGAAAAACGAGAAGCTATAAGGCAGCTGTGCTTCTCGCTCGAACATTACAGGAACGGATACCATATGCTTCGACAAGCTTGCATGGGAAACAACAAGAGAGTTCCAGTTTTGGCAACTTAAGCTAAATATAAAACATGCGGTCATCGTTTGTATATTACATGTTTTTTCAGTGCCATTTTCTGTAATCTCGGGTCGGAAATGGCCAGCCGAGTGATGAGCTATAGGCCATGCTCTCTCATGGTTGTATGAATGCGGGGTTTGTGTTGTGTAGAATTAGTATAGATATAGAAACAGGAGGGTCCTGTCAAAGGACCTATTTGAGTCACTAATTTGCCCTCAAAAATGGTGGAGAGGGCAGAAATTTGTGTGATAATTTTAGTTTGGCGTTTGGTTTTGGGGTTGAAATTTGGCACAATTGAAAGTGTGTTTGCAAACTTTTGACACATGCTTGCTGGTTCACTTGCTCTTTAAAATTTTGGGAAATTTTGGAGAAAGGCCCTCGGACTTTGGATCTTGTTCCACTTTACCCGCTGAACTTTTCGTTCCATACTCCAAAGGTTTTTTAATATTTTGGACGGTGTGTACAAAGGGCAGAGACGTGTAATGCACACGATATTTTTATGAGCACATATGCCAACAAAACGCCACATTCACAAGAAAAACTAGTAATCTTGAAATTGAATCTTAAACATTCATCGACTCTTTTTGTATATTGTACAAAATAAATGAAAATAACTGTCAATTTAACGGAATAATAACAAGAGAATACTCTTTCGGCTATCACTATTCCAGTTCTAGCTCCCAAAATATATATAAGTACACACAAATCAGAGAACACTCTTTCTCCATATATAGCTGTACTCACGTTTTAAGCAATTAAAAATAAGGTCATATCGTACTAGCACAGCTGGAATAACATATAATAAGTTGACTCAAATTGAGTGTTTAGTGGACAAACCAGTAAACTTTGTGCTGAAATTTATCTTGTAAACAAAAAAGATTTAGCTAAACCAAAATTTGAACTGTTGAATTTCTTTAGCTATTGGCACTTTGCATGTTGACCAAAAAAGTAAGAAAACAAGTTTCGCGCCAGGAAGGGGTCGAACCTTCGACTTTCTGCTTAGGAAACAGACGCTCTATCCACTGAGCTACAGGCGCTTGTTGTTGATACCAATCCTTTATTAAATATTATTAAAGGTGTAACGCGCTTTAAGAGAACCTCAAACCCACAAGGTTTATTTTCCTCAAAGGACACAACTTTGGTTTTTTTTCTTTACAAAACCAAGTGTTCAAAATGATGTCAATTTTCTTACAAATGTGATTTTTCGTTAAAGTAAACAGTACCGCGAACTTTTCGTTAAAACTCCCTTATGCTCATGCTAGTCCCTTTCGCATTTTAATAAGCTCAACACATTCTTATTTAACTCCACATACTTGACATGAGTTATATTTTTTTGAAATTGCTCTTGAAAAAACTAAAAGTGTTATTTGACGATCAAAAGCGCTTACGCCTAGCAGAAAAACTTCAAACAACTTTTGGGTCTTAAAAGCACTCTTCGTTGATAATCATTGCTTACCAAGTGCTTTTTTTCAGCAAGTACTAAAAGTTTGTTTCTATAAAAACTTCTTAAATGTTTATAAGAAAATCACTTCTAACAAAAATGTTTACGAACAAAGTGCTTCACTTAGAAACAGTCACATACGAGCTCTTAACCCGAGTACTTAGACTCAAATCGATTACACATGAGATAAGTTGAAAGTTAAAAGTCTCCCATCAAACATTCTAAGTTCTAACATTTCATCGTAATAATCGGTTTGATTTTTTTTTTTAAATGACTGAATGCGATTCTAAAGAAAATATTTTTGAATTTTAAAAATATTAGAAGTGCAGTCCGTAAGAAGTACCAGTTATGCGCTTCTTGTAGGAAAAAATCCAAGTACTTTTCCAAAATTTACTAAGAATTGATTCCAATAAACATTTTCATCAAAAACGCTTCTAATCATTTTAAAATCATTTTAAAAGTACTTTCAAACAAGTCTTATATTCTAACTGGCTTGAACAATTCGTAGTATGTACAATAATATGACGTCAAATTTTGAAAATTCATATGCAGCTAGAACAGAAATCACTTGATAAAATAGCTAAAGTATTCAATTGAAAAGAAAAAAAGAAAAAAAAATTGTCCTTTGGAAATTCCAAAACAAACAAATTATTGAAACAGATGGGAAATTAGAATCTCTCATTGAAACTTAAAAACGACGATGAAAACTGCGCTCCCACAGATCCAGCAACATCGTGAAAATTATTGGCCTTCAGCCGCAGCAGGCTTCTCGAAAAATGTCTTCTTTATCCAATCAAACGGCTGTAATTTTTTTTAAATTAAAAAAAAATACCCATTAGATTCATAATATTTCTGAAATTTTCTAATTTTTTGCTCAATCTACGGATTTACTGGGAAAAAAAAGATACAAATAAATATACGACTTTTTGATAAAAAAAATAAATTGGTGATGAGAGGAATTGAAGTGGGAAGCGAGAGAGAAAGGGGGGGCAGACCTGGACGAACCAAAGAGCGCCGGTACCGGCCGGCGACGCCCCACATGGCGGCGGCCTTTACATCGGAGGATGGAGGCACCGGGAGCTTCGAAAAACGTGCTGCGAGTCCACCTGCCATTTTTTGGATCTGAATTCACAAGAAAATCAAAGAGGAGAGCAACTATGACCGCAGCAAAGCAAAGCGAGTTTGAACAGGCTGCTGCGTTTGAGGTCACCGAGAATATTTTATTAATTAGGGCTATTTACACTTTACATCCACGTCTTTTTGAAATTCACAAAATAACCCCTAAAGTCTCTAAATGCTATATATTAGGACTCTCAGTCATCTAACTATCAAGTTAACTACTATTTCTTAACGTGTTAATCATGACGATGAGGTTATTTCAGCATGTTTACTTAACAGAAATGAGGTAACCAAGGAATAAGAGAACTTAGAATTAGAGGAACCAAAGAAAGGAAATCAAATAAACTAGCTCTTGGGTTGATCAAATTTTTTATCTTAAGGTATTTAAATACTAGTATTAAGGGAAAACTCGCACTCTTCTAATTACATATTCATAAACACAAAGAAAAATTACAAAGTGAAACGGTTCTTATACCCATATTATAGTAAACGCTAAGGACTCAATAATAAAAATGATTTTAATTCTTATTATTTTGCAAGTAAAATGCATTTTAGAGAAGTTAATGCCTTTTCACACTTTCAACGTCCATTTTGGGTATCCTAACATTTGAACATCAAGTTTCTTAAGCCCAACAAGCTTTAATTGTTTAATCACAAAATGCAAATTGGAACTTACGATGGCGTGTGTCATGGAAGTCGGAAAAGATCCTTGCCGGATTCTTTTCTTAAGGATTCCGTGATCTTACAAATTTATCGTATATCGTACGGTCAGTTTTTGTTAGGTACTATTCATATTTAATTTTAATTTTTAAAATAATTTCTGACGTACGATGTATGATGAATGGATTAGATCACGAGATCCCTAGAAAAAGAATCCGGCAAAGATCCTTTTCCATGGAAGTCCTCTCTCTGGAGCTTGGAGAGGGCTTGTATTGCTAGCTGAAGTCGGAGTCATTTTGCCTGAAATTAGAGTTTTGTGCGTAACCCTAGAATCGGCATTCGTTTCTCAAAGGAGCTATCACTTGTACAATAAACAGTAGACAATACGAAACAACAGATAAACGCCACCGGTAATCAAAAGCACTTAAGAGTAAGGATGAATCACATTCAACAAATGTCTGGCACAAGATAGGACCGAAACCGTGAGATTGTACATTTGATTCTGCTACAAACGTCTCCGGTAAACATGATGTTTAAGATATACAATGCAAAACCTACGAGCCAACCCTACAATCTCTAAAATTGTCAAATCGTTCATCCTTGGTACAGATAGTGGGCACACAAACAATGTAAAACGACAGAGCTGAAACGCGGACACGTACAAGGAACTACTCGTATTCAACACCTTTGTAGTCCCAGCCTCAAGTCAGAAGCAACATGCCTCTATCATTTTACAGAGGTTGCAAGACAAGCATGCGTAAAGCAGCACAGGCATGTTTCCGGCCGACAGAGGCCACAAGGTGTGGATGGGCAAAAAGGGCGACTGCGAGGGAACGAGGGAGGGGTAGAGAGTCGGGGCACTTCTATTCTAGCTTCCATAAAACCACTTACCAACGTCAATCTTGAATCCCCGAGAGCGAATCTTTGCTTGTTTTTAAAAACCCACCGAAGGTAGACTTCATCAATCGTCCCAAGCACTATCTGCTGCCCCTTCTTTTTTATTGTTCGAATCTGCAAACATGAACCGATACTTGTCCTCAATGTTTACTGATGTTGGTCCCGCTATTGAGCTTTTGGATAAAGCAACCCTAACTTGCTTTTCAGCAGCTGCCGCTTCTTTTTCTTTCCTTCTTGCAGTCTGATAATCAATAGCAGAAGCTGTCAAGCTTATAAACACGCGAAACAAAATTTTCTCTCCTTTCTACCCAGATTATTTAGCAATGATAAAGAAATTCTGGGTGGCTAGTACGACGCAAAAGCAATGACCGTTGATAGTATATCTCAGAATCAGTACCTTCCCAGTTGCAAAAGCCACAGCATTCCCAGATCCAGCATCTGATATTGCTTTCTTTATATTTGCCACGAGGAACTACAGAGTGTCATCAATAATCAAGAATAAAGAGTTATATTCAGCTAATGGAAGAGATAGTGAGAAGAAGCGGTAAGAAAAGGTGAACTAGGTACCATATCACGATCCGTGTAAAAGGAAGTAGATTGTCCCATTGATCCTGCTCTTCCCGTCCTTCCAATTCGGTGTACATAATCTTCCATGCTCTATATTGAGGTAGCCATAACTGAAGCTTCAGGTTTGCTATTTCACAACAAGATTAATAGCAACTGAAAAGACCAGGCTATTGAGATGCTATCACATGACAGCAAAAAGACTTATGATCACAAGTTGACGCTATTCAAATACCAAAGGTAAGAATTGCCTAATTTATAGCCAATTCTCAGATAAGTTTCTAAGCTGGGTTAGTGGATTCCAGATATAAATTGACCAAGAGGCGTTCCTTCGCAACCACCTATACCTTTGGAAGATCCAAATTGATAACATGTGCAACTCCTGAGACATCCAAACCGCGAGACGCAACATCAGTGGCAACCTGGACACAAGGTCTCAATCAGAAACATGCTGCTTGGTGATGTTAAAGCTGCCTTGTATTCAAGCAGAATCAGACAAAGATGAATAGATATAAAAATGAAAATGTGAATTTATAGAGCACAAGACGGTGATGTACCAAAATACTGGTAGTGCCTTTTCTAAAATCACGTAGAGCAGCCTCTCTTTCAGTTTGTGTACGACCACCATGAAGAGCAACCTGCATGCAACCCTTGAGCTACCAAAGCTTCAGCAACTTCGTCACATCTCGTCTACATGCAAACCCAAATTCAATGTCAAATTTCGCTTTTGTCCAAAAAGCGTTAGTAACGAGAGAAAATTAAGTCACACCAGATTAAGTGAGTTTGCCCCCTACAAGCAATCCTAAAAAGCATTCTGATAGCATCTTGCACTAAGAAACAGGAAAGGCTTCACATTGAATTTGTACAAAGATTTCACACAATCATGCTCTGAACATATTTCTTCATCAAGCCTTAACCCGAATGCTTTCCATTATTCAGTACACTATTATAAAATGTACCCTTAAAAAAATGGGACGCATTGTTACTTGTTAGGCATGATGATGACCTTTAAACCAAGTCATACATGAGTTTGCTGTCCACAATAATGAGATTTGGAAGAGATGCAAGCCACACAGGAACTTGTCCATCAGTTATTTATACCCTTCACGTTTAATTATAAGCTTGAAATGATGATCGTCACAATCAAATAACAGTAAATTATGAAGCAAAATGTACCTTCCTTTCAACAAACACAATCGTTAAGGGAAAGGGATGGCCAGTTCCTTCAACCCGAGATGCCTCTTCTACGAGCAAAGCCAATAGCTGATCAGTCTACACAGACAAAGCACAGTTATCAAATTAAAATGAGGCCAATAACTCTCCCAATAAAAGCAGTGGACACATTAAAAACTACATAGGTAATACAAAAGATGAGCTGTGAAATATGGTTGCCAAAGATGATAAGATCATCGTCAAGCACATAAATATGCAGAGGGAAGTGCCAAATATACATAGAACAACTCTCCACACCGTAGGTCTAGCACTAAATTCCTAGAAATCTCATCCCCACAACAAAAGGAAAGAAAAAGACAAGACAATATCACAGACTGCGGAAAGAAAAAATGCGAAGAAACCAATATTGCTCAGGTCTGGGTGAACCAACCTTCTCACTGTCAGGAACCTTCTCCAAAGTCTGAGTCACATTTGCTGTAGGGCTACTCACTTTTCCCACCTTCACTTGCACTGGTTTAGTCAAGTATTCCTGAAGACAATAAAAGCTAGAATAAGTTTCAATGAAATTGTGCATGACAGTCTTAACTAAACGCAGAGAGAGAGAGAGAGAGAGCATAATGATCTTAATGGTATTTCAATACTAGCTTTTGTATATTAGAAAATTACAAAGTACAAATTCATTCCAAACTTGGTATAAAATTATGTTGAATTAAAGGTAGAACGCATTAGTTGCTATGCATACAATCAAGACTGTCTGGGTTGTAATATGTCCATCTAGTAAGTAAAGTGATAAACAGGTCTATATACCAATCTGCATGTTGCAGAGCAAAATAACATGAAGAGACCACCAGAACAAGTGCTAATGGCTCATATGTGTGTCAGGAAAGAGATAAGGCCATTCAGACCTAGCCATAACAGGAAAATTAAGACCTAGAATAAGATTGTAAATTGAGAAGGTTGATTATATGGAAGAATCAAAGCGATGCCTTTCCATTATTTAGTTACAGAAACTATGAATAATATTATTTAGTTACATAAACTATGATCATGTTCATAAAAGCTCGTACAAGAAGGTAAACTAGTCGACAACTTTACCTGAGCTAATTCTTCGATCTCTTCAGGCATAGTTGCACTAAACAGCAAAGTTTGATGCTTTTCAGAAAGGTTCCGCATCACCTAAAATGGCATCAAAATATGTGATATATCATTCCAGAGTTAAACAGGGAATCAGATGAGTATGTGTCTTCTATATATGTACAAGACAATTCATTTCAGTGTTGTGAAATTCTTAACCAATATACATTTTGCTTCTTACAGGAGTCACGCTATTGGTTATACATTGAAGATGTATTACAAAGTTTTTATATATATACACACACACACATTTATATATATAGCAAATAGAGTTGTACAAAACCTAAACCTTATTCAAAATGGAACCTAAAAGTGAGATGAGGATCGTGTACGAGTCTAATCCCCCATGATGTCTACATTGCTTCTATAAATTGTAATTCCTCCAACAGTTTGCTTTTACCAAGGAATATTTTCCCTCTTTCGCATATTCAGGTCTAAAGTTGATACAAAACATACCTCTCTTATCTGTGGTTCAAATCCCATGTCAAGCATTCTATCAGCTTCATCTAAAACAACAAACGAAATTCTAGTGATAGAAGTGTTCCCTTGTTGTAAATGATCTATAAATCTTCCAGGAGTAGCAACCACTACATCAACTCCTGCTCGTAGCTCGGACCTCTTTCATTCCATCCAGGTAGAAAGCCACAACAAAACAGGTATTAGCAGAGACTAATAAGAAATAACATATTGCGTACGATGTCATAAAATTGAAAAAAAACATTGCACTAAAAGCATGCATCAGTGTTACTGAATGAGAAACAAATGTTGATATGAACCTATTACACGACAAGCATTTATTCAAACCCTAGCCCACACCTAGGAATTATCAAAACCAAGACAAAACGACAAGTACTAATGAATTTCCAGAGTCACAACACCTAGAAGAAGATTGAAAACACTTATTGAAATAGAATGTACCATTATTCCACCAAATCAATTACCTGCTCAGATATGTTGGTTCCACCCACCACAATTGCAGTTCTGAAGGACTCGAGAGATGCACTAAACGCTTTGACCTGTAAAACCACACTTGTAACTTAGCTACTTATAGAAAAGTATTATGAAACAAATTCCAAACTAACTCCTCATAAATGCATTGTGATCTTTTGCAGCTTAGATCACCTCTTTTTCAATTTGTTGGGCAAGCTCTCTAGTCGGAGCCAATACCAGAGCTAGTGGTCCATCACCGCGCTGAACAGGAGGTTGAGCCAAGCAATGCTGTACATCGAAAATAAAAAGTTAAAACATCTGTTAAACCAAAATCTACTTAGCAGGCACATAAAGTCCAGACTACATAAGAATACTAAATAACAGGACCTCCGACCTGTATCATGGGAATGGCGAATGCAGCAGTTTTTCCACTGCCAGTTTCAGCACAACCTAATAGGTCCCTCCCACTGAGAGCAACCGGCATAGCTTGAGCCTGAATGGATGTCGGTGTGGTGTATCCGTGATTGTCGATATCCTTCATGATGCTAGGGTGTAAACACTGAGAATAGAGGAACGACACGTCCGTTAATCCATATGGATATACAAACTAGGCTAATCCAAAATAGAAGTAAAGCATCCGATTGATAAAAACACAAAAATGATTCACCATGTCTGTAAAAGACTCGATCGGTGCCGGAGCAGGAGCAGAGTCGGAACTAACAGAAACATCCACATTAAGCCGCAAACAAACCTCTTCAATCTACAGGCATGTAATTTCGTAAATTTCAGCTAATGGTGACGATATGAACAGAATGATGACGTCAATAAACCGGAAATTTGATTGAAATTGTGAAATTAGCTGTAGCAAGAACCCTAAGCAAATGCAAATGCAAATTTCACAAAACTCATAAAAGGCAAGGGAATAATTGGAGAAGCGTCGAACCATTTCAGGATTCATGCGGAGGACGCGGTCGGAGGGCTTCCACTGAGGGACGACGGAGTCCGGGCGAGCTCTGCTGGCCTGGGAGAGAGCGCCGAAGCTCCAGCGAGAGGATGCATTGGAGTGAGAGAAGCTGGAGAAGGAAGCACCACCGGACGACGACTTGTCGTTGTTGAAGTGAGAGTTGGAGGAGGAGTAGGAGAGCTTGCTCTGATCGTCTTGGGTTCGAGACGAGGCTTCGGCGGCGGTCGTGGTGGTGATTGTCGTGGTGGTTCTTGAGCTCGACCTCAGGTGCGGAGGCACATACGACATCGTTTTGCGGGGAGTTTTCTCGGCAATCGGAGAGAGTGTTTGATTTTACGGCGACGACGACTGAGTGGAGTGAGTGAGCAAATGAAAAACGAGAGGTGCGTGGTTGGCCAATCTTTCTCGCCAACTTGCGCTTCTGTGGGCTGTGGGCCCTTTTGGTAAATATTTGGGCCGGCCCACTCAGCCCACATTGGAATTAGGTTTTTTTTTTCTTGTATCCCAAATTTGGATTTTGTCTCCAATGAGAGCCACTTCATTGTACGTATTTTGAAATAATTTTACCATTAAAGGCCATTACTAGGTCCTTGTGGTCCTTGAGGACCGAGATATAGGAGAAGCAAGGCCAGCCAGTTTCCCATTTGACTTTTTGGTTTTAAGAATGATTGGTTTTCGAGAATGAGTGATTGTCCTTCTTCCACCTTATCGTTTAACCTATTGCAGTCCACTTGATTTATTGAATTTGGTTTTATTCTCGGTTTGCGACCCCCCGATGCCAAAAGACGCATGTAAACGAATGCCAAAGAGCCATTATTGCACTACTTACTTATGAGCACATCCATATGTAAGTAGCGCGAGAGCTCTCAGCCACATTAATAGCTCAAGTGCTCATTAGCATCTGTCTCATTAAGAATGTTTGGTTTTTGAGAATGAGTGATTGTCAGTGATTGTCCTTCTTCCATCTTATCGTTTAACCTATTGCGATCCACTTGATTTATTGACTTGGTTTTATTGTCAGTTTGCGACCCCGATGCCAAAAGACACACATAAACGAATGTCAAAGAGCCATTATTGCACTACTTACTTATGAGCACATCCATATGCAAGTAGCACGAGAGCTATCCCATGCTCATTAGCATCTGTCTCTATAAGGTTGAAATATGAATCATATCAGGCACATTAGGTCTTCTATTGCAGCAGGCTGAAGAATTCAATTTGATTCCAATTTCATGGGTATCAAGCTCCTATAGTTGGCCGAAAAAAAGATTTTGGTTTTATGTGAGTGATTTCAATAATTTAGTTAATATATTATACTTAATACAATAAATGATCAACTTTTTTTTTTATAGAAAGAAGTGGGAATAACCAATAAAAAATATTAGATGAGTCTCACAATTAATAGATAGATTTCACATATTAACTAACACGGATGTAAAAATTGTGTTATGTTTGATTTTTTTTTTTTTTATACATGAATCAAACTCGCATAAACCAAACAAAAAGCAACCAAACTTCTATTCACAATGATATCTCGTGTGATTCTAAAAATGTTATTTTTATCATTTATTTGGCACTACCATTTGTGTCATCTCTATAATAAAAATGAACCCACATGAATTGGTGCTTCCTATTTGAGATTTTACAATGATATAGAGGATCCCTTCCATCAAATCCACCCAATCCCCAAATTTGGACACTTAAAATTTGATGTAACGGTTATTATAACTTTTAAAATGACTCCATATTTATAATTATTGGATTAAATTTCAAAAATTCGAATTTAAGGATTAGGTGAATTTAGTGGAATGGATAAGGAGAGGACCCTTTCCGGCTTTCCCTACTCGTTCGTCGTACGATGTAATATTTCCTATTCTTATTTATGTGTGCTCCTTTTTATTTTTATTTAGCAATATGAGTCCTAGTCATTTAATTGCCTATGAATGGTGTCGTAAATGATGACGACTGACATAAAGATGGACGTGGACGATTTTAGTGATTGAAAAATAGTAATAGAGAAATTAAAATTTTAAATTAAATTTTGAATTAATAATACTGTTGTTGTTGATGATTGAATTACTACTTAATTGTTTGTAGCATAATATTTAATTTATAAATTTGATTTAAAAATTTAATCTTTTTAACATTATCCGTTAAAACAATAAAGAGAAAATGGTTGGGTTGAGGAGGAGGTAGCTTGTGAAGGTGAGTTGCGTGCCATTCGTTGAACATCCGTTTCAACGGTGGTATTCAACGAATGGCAGGTGAGATGATATGAAAGCCTTGGAAGTTTGTATCTTCTTCTTTGTCCTTCTAAGCTGATTTGTGATGGTTTTGTTTCAATGATTAAATTTAATTAATTATGTCCTTGTAGGGTGTATCTTTATGTAATTACAAAAATTATTGTGTCAATCGGTCCTATAACTTTTACTTTCTTGGAGGGCATTTTTCTTGTATATCCATTTGTAGTATCTTATTAAAATTACAATAATAATAATAATTTATATTACATGTTAAACTGTGATTTGTTGATAAAAATGATCGACATAAAGAAGTACAAGGATCGGCAGATCGTGGACAAGCAAAATCTCCCTTGCTGCTTTCTACCCATATCTTTATCAAGTCTTGCTCACATTAGCAAGTGTTTATCCGAAAAAAGTATGTGCATATGCGTTTTATCCTACTCGAATAATACTTGGCTACTAAAAGATGAGTAGAAATTTTTACTTAAAAATTTTCAAAATTGTTTGTTGTCAATTTATAGAACTTCTTGTTTTATAATCATAACTGTTCATATTCTCAAATCGGGATGTTCGAGATCATCCTATAAAGATCGCTGATACATATTTTTACCACCTACAAAGTAGGGATAAAAACACTTAAAAATACTTGCAAGAGTACAAGGTTGTCGTAGTATAGCAGCTCAAGCAAGGTCGTTTTCCGCAGGGATTGAATGAATAATTTATGTAAATACCAAATCTTAATTAATTAATTGAAAACAAAGATTAGAAAAGATTGATTTAATGACCTAAAATATTAAAAGCGAAATTAATAGAAAATAATTAAATAAAATGCCAAAATAAAATAAACTAAAAGAAAAGAGTTTTGAAAAAAAATTGAGGTAAGTCCTTATGATTCAACCAAAGGGCGTATAATTTAGAGACTCCAAAGCAAAGACTTGAATGATTAGGTGGTTTTTTCAACTCTTTGACAACATGACAAACCAAAAGCTCTGCCCTCCCCTCTATCTATCCAAGGGATGGAAGGGCAGAGGCCTTTGGTGTCCCCTCCAGTCAAGAATTTGGGCCTCACAATCACCAAATTGTAAAAGTCTAGGGTTTCGCCGTCCCCTTTACAATTCTATGCAGATTTACCAATTACTTATGAATTACCCATGCAACTTTGAAGGTTAGGTTTTCCTAATGCATATTCTACTTGTGGCATTCAAGCTAGAACGTATATCAAACATCCAATCCGTATGTGGCATTCAGATCAAATATAAACATGCATGACTCATTACGCTTTGTGAAAACCCATGCAACCCCTAAGACGTGACATTCGCCCTAGGTGAAATTACAACTATCAATCACAAGAAGCAATACTCAATTCCCCGGTGGCATTCCAACCGAATTGCATTCGATTACTTATCTAAACATCCTAATGGTAGCTAAGCATTAAGATATAGAGACAGTTTAAAGCATAGTAATTAATAATTCAAAGTATGCATGTATAATATCATAAGCAATTAAATAAAAACTACATATTCATGCTAAGGCTCAAGGCATCGCCCTAGCAAACGGAAATTAGTTATTAACAACCATAAACCAAAATATTATTAAAACAAAGGATAGAAAACGTCTTGAAAATAAACTTGAATTGTCAAAAGCTCTCTAAAGCCAAAGTGCGTTCCCCTATGTTGCGTCCTGAACCCTAATGGCTAAAAAGCCTTATTTATACTACTAGAAAATAAAACCCTACCTAGAAAAGGCCTTAGAATAAAACTAGGAAACCTAATAAAATAATAAAACATAAAACAAAAGGTTTCCTATTTGAACTGGAATTCGGACTTCTCAGAAAATCACACTTTTACTGACCAAATCAATTCCGATTTGGTCCTAAAAGGTCTCTTTTGAAAGCTGAAGACGTCTTCTACAAATCCTCAGAAGGAATCTTCCTCAAAATATGCCATCTTGACCTCCAAAATACCCAAAACGTCCAGAAACGTCAATTAGGGAAAGCTGCGCGCTGGGCCTTAATTTCATCGCCACGGTCAAACGGCTTGGTAGAAAAATCTGGAATTTTGAGACAATCATCTTGAAAGACTCACGAACATCCTCCAATTAGAATCACTCCAAAAATCATCTGTTTGATCACTTTTTGCTCAAGAGGAAATCAAATTTCCTACATTAGAAATATATAACAAACTATCAAAATTCTACAAAAATAACCAATAAATTAATACTAAGATTAGGGTAAAATATATAGTATAAAAGCGACTCATCAATCGCCTTTGCAAAAAATCAATTAAAACTAAGGTCGTTTAGTCATCAAACTATTTAAAACAAATGAACAGTATTGGTAAAAGCATTAGGAACCGTCTATATGTATTTGCTATAATAGATTGACTAAACAACATTATTTTTAATTTTTTTTGTTTTTTTACAAAAATGATCTTTACAGTGTGATTCATAGTATGAAATTATGAGTAGTTTTGATCATAAGCACAAAGCTATATGATTAAAACACTAAGAATGTTGAGTAAAAGTTCTTACTCATCTTTGAGTAATAAAGTACTGTTCATCTTACTCCACTTTTACCAAGAGTAAGTCTCTTCCTGTAATATAAATAAGATCAAGGGACAAATTCTCAACCTTTAGATATAGTTTAATCCAATGGTCCCTAAGTAAAACTCAAATGTTCTCGCTCACATGGCAATGACATTAAAATGAATAAAAAACTAAGTAATTGTTGTAGGCATAATTTACTGAAGCAATTATGGAGGCCAAAAGAGAGAGAGGGTGCGGCAAGATTGAGAGAGAAGAGAGAGATGTGTAATTGTGGGTGTGTGTTATCTCACCCCATTGTGCCTTTATTTATAGTAGTAGAAAGGGTAAATACCTTTCCCTTTAGGATTACAACATTTAATAGGTAATCTACTCCTAATAGAAATATAAGATACTTTCCCATATTCTCTAGGATTTACACAATCACATTCCTATTCCAATAGGACTGCAACACTCCCCCTTGAGTGTGTAAATACTCAAGTGAATGGCGCATCAGGTCTTCAGCGATTAAGCAGGTACAATTGATGAAGTCATCGGCACAACGGGTGATCGCGAGTCTCAAATTTACTTTGAAGTATGCATGTGTAAAAACTCACAAAAACCTCGCTATGGTAAAACCCAAGGAATGGGGAAAACCCATAGACTAAGGGAAAAGTAAGAAAATATGCATAATGTCTTAAACAAACGTCAAACTGGACGAGTGTAGTGAACTCAATGGAGTATGATCATCCCAGGATGGGTGCCTCATTAAAACCTCGTTAGGTAGCAAAAACCCAGTGGGAAAAATGCTCCTAATCGTAGGAAAAAGAGTACATTAAGATCATGTGAGTATGCTTCTGGATACTCCCCCTGAGTTAGACATAACTTCTAAATAAGAGAACTACAAGCGATTCAATTCAGATAATTTGCGCATACCGATTCCTTGGACAAACTTCTGGAAGGTTGACTTCGGCAGTGACGTCGTGTAGAGGTCGGCAAGGTTGTCTAGGATCGGCTTGCATGACTTCAAATCTCCTGATGCTTTGCTGATGTAGATGTAGACGCAATATGTCTTGGCGTTAGCTTCGTTGATGTATCATGGCTTGGTCGGGTTGATACATGCGGCATAGTCATCATGGATCGTCGTTGAGACTCAACGATGGATGAAAACACAGCAAGTACTTTGAATATGCTCAACAAGAACTCATAACCATGTCTCACGTGTGGCGTAGTGAAGTGAGGTGAGTCTTGGAACGATTCAAAGATTTCGCAACTAAGGTCATATCGTGAACCTCCAAGATATTGCGATATCCCTAATGGTAAAGACATAACCATTCGGGGATTTTGCCTTGTGCAGGTTTGATAAGTAACATGCGTCAGCATAACAAACAAGGCAAGCATCATTTCGAGGATCAGGGGGGTTGGATCCGCTCGAGATGCGTTGGGATTTGATTTGCCCAAATTTGTAGTACCTTCAGGGAACGTCTTTAATACCAATTCAATGGTTGCGTGTAGGCGCGGTGCTGCATCTTTACCAAGATCAACAGCGAAGGAGATGTCCTGTCTAAATACAATGAGCTAAGTACAACGAAACGCAAAGTTGAACTTAGATATGGAATTTCGGATTCCACAGCCTCTTCTAGAGTCTCATTTGCATATAACGTATGGACGATCAAAGGTATACTCAAAGGTAACACATTCGGGGTGTAGTTCGACTGGTAGACCAAAATACCGTCAGACCAATGCTTGAACTTCAAGTCAAGGCATAAATGAGTTTTCCTAAGATCCTTCATCTCAAATTCCATCTTCAGGTGCGAGGCAGTTTTCTCATGCTCTTCCAGAGTCTTAGTGAGATTCGTGTTAACGACATAAACTGTAACTCTAGCAATTTGGAATAAGACTTCATAGTTTAACACGCAAGGGCATTCATTCATATCCCTGACTGATCAAATTATCACGTAGACGGGTATACCACATCCGTCGGATTTTTCAATCCATAAGTGAACGCCTCAAAACGAGTTAAGAGGGTGTTCCGTGGTTCTGGAACTATTTGAGTCAGTCCATGTAATTCTTCGGGAACTTACATGTCAATCTCCGTATCTTATATCCCCATGGAGAAATACTAACCACTTTTCATAATGCTGCTATCAATCACAGGACGTTTGAGAGAAACCTTGCGCCGTAAGGCGTGCATCATATCGCACTATTTCATTCATCTCATAACGCTTCCTTTCCCACTCGTAACACAATAAGGTTACCTTGGGCAGTGTAGGAACTACGGGTCCAATACACACTTTGGTAAGGAATTTGACCTAGATTGTAGTTTCAGTTGTCCAATCAGTTCTACGTTGTCACTTAATCAACGGAACACGGTTCGATATCGTCGCTTTTCATTTATGTCGGTAGCTACCATATAAGTGAAAACATCATCGATGATAATCTCATTTCAATTCCATTTAGCTCACCCAAACTAGTATGCTGGACCAAGAACTTCATGTCTTGGGAGTAATCCGGATTAATCTCATGAGATGGAAATGATTTGAGACAGCGATCGAGTTCAGATTCAATGTTGTGCCGTGTCTTCCTCTTCCAGGGAAGTGAATCCTACGAACCGAATGATCTGTCGTGCTCCAGGCCAAGACAGATTGATTGGCTATCCGTCGGTGTACCGGACCGTCCAACAGGGGCGTCCAAACCGTCCAACAGGGGCGGCACACCCTCCAGGGATGTTGACTCGACGTCCGTTAAGTACGTCTATCCTTGCAGGCATATTTGCAGCTGGTATATGATCTCGTCACTTTAGCTAGATCAGAGTAATGCGTCTGGAGCAACATTCTGAAATCTAGAATTCATCGCACTTGCTTATCATACTTGTGCGGTATGGGGATCGAGATGAGACATAGTGGGCAACGTCCACGCAAATTCGCGTCGTTCTACAGGAACGTTGACGTTCTTATCTCCCCCTAACGGCGGGAAGACTGTCTCATTAAAGTGACAACCCGCACATGAGCGGTAAAGAGATCGCGTGCAAGGGCTCAAAAAGAGCTAGTGTGAAGGAGAATCATGATCGACAAAAGATACACATCCTTCTTTGAGGACCCATGGTGGTACGTTGCGGCGGCGCAACTTGGCACATGGAATGCGCACCCAAATGCGTAAATACGAAAATCGTCAGGTTCGTACCCAGTAACCAACTGTAACGTCATATACGTTGGGTGGCAATGGGCCTCAAGGCGGACCAATCATCACTGCGTACAAGGATTGCATAGCCCTAGGCAGAAACCGAAAACTTGGTATGTTTACCAAAATTTGGGCGATCATTTAAATTGCGCTTTATGATCACTTAGGCGAGGCTATTTGGGGTGAACATGGGAATTCGATGTTCAATTATAAACCCAAAACGACATGCAATACTTTATCGAAAACTGTCGATGTAAACTCTCCGACATTATCCAGTCTCCCGGACCTTAAGGGATAAGTAGGGTGGTGAGCCCTTAATCGGCCAGAGGGTTTAGCAGTAATGTGTGTGGACAAACATGTGACCAGTTTGTCGATTCATCAACCAAAACCATAAGTCTTTATATGGTCCGCATTTTGGTTAGATTAGTCCACGTATATTCCCTTGAATCCACTGTGAAAAGAGAGTCGTGTCGTATCTTTGCAAGGAATGATATAAAAATCAATTTCCTTAATGAGCATGCTTGGCAAAGTGCGCTTGTGGCACAAGATCCTTACTTCGGGTAAGGAGATGCGTTGTAGCATCATTGATCGACCTAAGTGTCCCAAAAGGTCGTGCCAAAGCAAGTAAACTGCTCAATCACCAGGCTCTAGGCCGGCCATATATGGCGTGTTCCCAATTGGGAGACAACCCATTGGCCCCAAATCAAAGTTTCAGGCTCATTTTTGGTGGTGGTGCAAAGATATTTCACTCTATTTTCTTCAGTGGTTTCATTTATGATCATTGTCAACTCGAATATCCTTAAAAACTCAACATCAGGGAGAATTTAAGGTCCCTTAAATGGTGATTCAGTACCATTCATACAACGAGGAGCGTGCCATTGCTCTTAATCAGGTTGGATAGACCTGAAGTCGTTGTTAGAGATGTGATTTAGGTGTAAAGTTAGTGTGCGTAGTACGCATTCATCCAGACAACTAACTTTCCCACATTCCAACCTAATCACGTGTTTAATTGAATCGGTCACATGTACTAAGAAACATGATTCAATTAACTCATATTCGAGGACAATATCGATAAGATTATCCATAAGTAAAACATACACCAAACTTGAATCCAAGAACATGGAAAAATGTTCACAAAGTAAGCAAAGCTACTAGGTGGATTCGGCCAAAAGGCCATCCATGTCAAAATTTTGCACTTCCAACGATGTTTGGTGGAGCAAAATTAGTCTCACATATTGACTACTAGAATGGTACTCCTTAACAATATTGGTAGGGGCACGAACAGGTGCATAACCAATAATCTATTCCATCAGGACGGAAATAGATTCTGCAGGGTTAAGGTTGGGAATACTATCCCTTATTCTTGAAGTTTTTAGGTCTTAGGTACCAAGGATCATGCTTCGGGCATGATGCCACACCTTGGCAGGCCCTGATTCTACCATATGTTTGTAAAAACAAACTCAAAATTGGATTATGAGAGAGACAAACCCAAACTTGGGTTCAGTAGGCTTTGACCGAACTGGGTTGAGCCATACGGTAGACTCCAGCCGAACTGGGTCCATACCTTTCTCTCGTTTGTGGTAGTAATCAGATCCGAGAATTTGGTAAACTTCCGCTTTCTACACTGCTGCTTCAAGGGCCAGTTAGAAACATGGAAGGACGAGAAAAGTATTCTCTACTCAAAGTTCGATCGGATTTATAAACTTCAGAATTGTACTCATTCATGGACGTAATCATGGTGTGCTTCGGGCAATTTTTTTTTTCATGATTAGACAGTCCGTAGGAGCGAGCCAAATAGCCATGGAATCCTCGATCGGGAGGTCTTTCCATTTGTAATGCTTCGGGCATAAGTCTTCGAGTGAAGATCATGGCGGAGGCTTATTCAGCTCTTCCTTGCCATTGTTGGCTTCAATGGTTTCTCAGCTTCTTGATAGTCAATGGGAGATTAACGTCTTGTACCCCACATTAAATGGTTTCTACGGGAAACATCCAAATCAGGAAAATCGAACTTGTGACGGTTCGACAATCCACTGAATTGGAGGGAACAAGATTGTGATTTGGTGCTATGGGAATGAATCATCCATCAGCATCAAAGTTAGAACATTCGAGTTCTATGACATGATTTTCATGAAAAAATGTCAGGTTTTCATGGGTGTATTGTTTTATGAAAACTTCGGGTTTCAAAGGCACTAAATTCGGAACTACAGGTTCGATTTAGTTTATGAACATTTAGTTCATAAAAGAGAGGTTCCTGCAAGAAACATAGAATGCAATATACTAACTTAGTGTAGTGGATTTGAGTTGTCTTCGGGAACTCAAGTGTGAGAGCTTCGTTACTACGAAAGTATGTGACGGTTCAAAGTATAAAGAGAAATTATTGAATCGTTAATGTCCAAAAGTGATCTCCAGGTCAAGAATTTTGGATTCATTATCAGATTAATGGACTGCAGGTCACTTTTAATTAATTCAATAAATCGGGACCAAACGGGGTCGATTGTAGAAGCAAAAATAATTATAACATCCGGGTTAAAATTATCAAGAATGCTAAAAATAGCATTAGGGTTCGAAAATACCATAACCCAATAACATTGGGTTTGGGTGCCGTTAGTAGGGCACCAAAAAAATGGGCTGAAAACAGGCCAAAAATTGGCTTTGGTCCGAGAACAAGAGGCAGCCCAGCAAAGGATTGCTGGCTGCTGTCCAAACTAAGGCCTTGCAGCAGAGGCTGCATGTTGGGCTCGGGTTATGGTTGCAAAGCAACCAAAATGGCTGCAAGTGGCAGCGGGCCGAGAAGGGGTGAGGCCCAGCGAGTATCCAACTTGCTGGTGAACTAGGGTGCGAAAAGGAAAACCCAGCAACGTGTGGGTTGAGGGCTGCAGGCCCAAATCGCAGAAAAAAATCTTAGGCCGAAGCCTTGGTGGTCTCGCATACCTATAGCATAGCCCATGGGGCTGCTGTGGTCTAGAGAAATCGGGCCTGATTTGCTGGCTCGGTTTTGAATGGTACGGCTTCAGGCCGTGGCTCAGCCATAAAACATCCCTCTTTTTTTTTTTTTTTTTTTTTTTTCAAATCCCATAGGGTTTAGGAAAAACCCTAATTTGCTTCTAATTTAATTTTAATACTTTGACTCACAAATTCCACATAGCAATTATTGCGTAATGCATGAAACAAATATATATATGAACATAGAGAATATATATATCGGAAGGAAAATGTAAACATAGGGGGTTCATGCATCATGGGGAATGTTTTCATGCTTCATGGGTCGTTTCAAATATCTTACTTTATTTTAAGCGTACCTGAGTAGCAGAAGACTACAAAAGCCTTTGAATTTGTAGAAGTTCCTTCGCAGAAAGCCGGAATAGCATCTCCAATGCGTTGTATCACGGTCAACATAGAAAAATTAAATTGAATCAATGGCATGTAGATCAATTTAATAAAACAATAAATTAATCATAAAAAGAATGATTAAAACGTAATACTCCCCTGATTGAAGAATAAACTCTCTTTAGCGCAGCGTCAAGAGCGTGCTGATAACGTGTTGTAGGCATAATTTACTGAAGCAATTATGGAGGCCAAAAGAGAGAGAGGGTGCGGCAAGATTGAGAGAGAAGAGAGAGATGTGTAATTGTGGGTGTGTGTTATCTCACCCCATTGTGCCTTTATTTATAGTAGTAGAAAGGGTAAATACCTTTCCCTTTAGGATTACAACATTTAATAGGTAATCTACTCCTAATAGGAATATAAGATACTTTCCCATATTCTCTAGGATTTACACAATCACATTCCTATTCCAATAGGACTGCAACAGTAATTTTATTTTCACCAAAATTCAGGAGATATGACTTGTTCATTAAAATCCAAAAGTCATGACAAACGCCTTCACTACACGCTACTTAGATTTGATTCATACAAGATTTTAAAGCACACAAATAATATCAAGCTATCACTCGATTTCTTGAATCTTTTGTTAAGTAAACACAATTAAACCCTAAATTCTAAGTTTTCATTCTTTGTATCTTTAGGGGATGAATTAGGTTGTGGTAAAACTTTGATATCTTAAATTTTACCTAGTTTTTAAGTTGTAATTATTATTTGTAAGTGAGAGGTCTTAGGTTTGATTTTCGCCAAAGGCGAATTTAAACCGTAGTTCATTGTGAGACTAAACTCACTTCTCTTCTTAGTGTAGATAATGGTATTCGTTAAAAAAAATGTGATTATCACTTTTCATTTCTTTTGGTCAAGGTGTCTTGAAGACTTGAACCAAATTTGGTGGTTCTGGCAAATCACCAATCACCAAAGCAATGGAGGCCTTGCTCCCTCCCTCACGTTTTGCAGATTTTATTTATTATCCATGTCATCTTTTATGTCATTTACTGTTTGAAATTCTCCACATCATTTTTAATTAGGACAATTGGATGCTATAAAATTTTAAAAGTTAAAAAGAAGTGTAAGCATATTTGTCAAAATTTTTGTCCATTGATCTTATCTCATATATGTATACTCATAATTATAGAGACGGACTCATAGCACTACTTTTTTCACATAACTTTTGACACACGTTTTTGTGGGCCCACTCTGAAATGTATTTTAACGATCATAATCGTCTATCTAGAATAGTGTTCATAGATCACCCTCGCAAAAAAAAATTAGACAAATCCAAAACCTCCAAGACTTTTATTTGTAGTGAAGAAAATAAACAAATATGGTTCTACAAAGAAATACTAAATTCTTAATCCAAATGTTATGGTTTCAGATTTGGAAGAATTTTGGCAGACATAATCTTTGAAGAAGAACTTAAAAAAAAAATAAACAGTTAGAATCGTTAAAATATATTATATAGTGGTCCTCCTCACACACGCGCACACACACACAAAAAAAAGTCCACAAATATAGATAGAAATGTTGAAGAGTCTAAGATGTAAGGTGAGAGGGCAATATATAAGCACAACGTATGGGAACTGGGTGGTAAAATGTGGTAGGCAGCACATGGATTTAAGGATGGTGATATGATTAACGTAAGGTACGACCACCTCAAATTGCACTTATATTGCATTAACCTAACACCGTCAAATATCTAATTTAACGGCAATCCAATAAGACGGCGTCTAAAAGTTTCTAGGAATACTCGAAGACCTGAAAGTGCGTTGACACGTTTTTTTTTACTCTCTCAATAAATTATATTGGGTAAATTACACAGAACCCCCTCAACTATTGGGTCATTAACAGTTTCATACCTCGTCTTTAAAAAGTTTCAATGTCATACCTTATCTTCGAATTTGTTTCAATTTCATACCTCCCGTCACTTGTCTGTCAAATTTTTTGTTAAATGCTGACGTGGCATGTGACGTGGCACATTTTATATTAAAAAATTATTAAAATATTATAAAAACTTAAAAAAATATTTTAAATATTAATTTAATATTTTTTTTCTCTCTCTCCCCTCATCTTCTTCTTCTTCTTCTTGCATGCCGAACTGGTTCGGTTATTTTTTTTTTTTTTTTTTTTCCTCTCTCTCTCTGTCTTTGTCTCTGTTCTTCTTCTTCTTACCCCCAATCTGCCCAGAAGAAGAACAAGAAAGAGGAGGAGAGAGAAGGAAAAAAAAAAAAATTGTTACCCCACCCCAGGTTCGGCCCTGCCCAGAAGAAGGAGAAGGAGAAGAGAAGAAAAAGAAGAAGAAGAAGAAGAGAGAAGAAGAAGAAGAAGAAGAAAAAAAAAAAATGTGTTCGGTCTGGGCAGAGAAGAAGAAGAAGAAGAAGAAAGAGAGAGAAGAGAGAGAAGAGAAGAAGAAGAAGAAGAAAAAAAAAAAAAAAAAAAAAAAAAAATGGAGAAGGTGTTCGGTCTGGGCAGAGAAGAGAATGTGTTCGGTCTGGGCAGAGAAGAAGAAGAAGAAGAAGAAGAAAGAGAGAGAAGAGAGAGAAGAGAAGAGAAGAGAAGAGAAGAAGAAGAAGAAAAAAAAAAAAAAAAAAAAAAGAAGGTGTTCAGTCTGGGAGAGAAGAGAAGAAGAAGAAGTAGAAGAAGAAAGAAGAAAGAAGAAAGAGAGAGAAGAGAGAGAAGAGAAGAAGAAGAAAAAAAAAAAAGGCGGTCTGGGCAGAGAAGAAGAAGAAGAAGAAGAAGAAGAAGAAGAAGAAGAAAGAAGAAAGAGAGAGAAGAAAGAGAAGAGAAGAAAGAGAAAAAAAAAAAAAAAGGCGGTCTGGGCAGAGAAGAGAAGAAGAAGAAGAAGAAGAAGAAGAAGAAAGAAGAAAGAGAGAGAAGAGAGAGAAGAGAAGAAGAAGAAAAAAAAGAAGGCGGTCTGGGCAGAGAAGAGAAGAAGAAGAAGAAGAAGAAGAAGAAGAAGAAAAAAGAAGAAAGAGAGAGAAGAGAGAGAAGAGAAGAAGAAGAAAAAAAAAAAAAAAAAAAAAAAAAAAGAGGTTCTCGGTCTGGGCAGAGAAGAGAAGAAGAAGAAGAAGAAGAAGAAAGAGAGAGAAAAGAGAGGAGAGAAGAAGAAGAAGAAAAAAATTAATTTTTTATTAATTTATTATTTTTTTATTAATTTATTATTTTTTTAATATAAAATGGGTCCCGTCACTTGCCACGTCAGCATTTAACAGAGGAATTGACGGAAGGCTGACGGAAGGTATGAAATTGAAACAAATTCGAAGATAAGGTATGACATTGAAAATTTTTAAAGACGAGGTATGAAAATGTTCACGACTAATAGTGGAGGTGGTTCTGTGTAATTTACCCAATTATATTTTATCTATTTTGTATGGTAAACTTCCATTTGAAGTCATAGAGGCAGTGGCGGATCCAGGATTTTAACATTGGGTGGTCCTAATTGTAAAAGTTTCAAAAAAACTTAAAACGAAAATAACATTGACAAATTTTACAATAAATTACTATTCGATGTTGGAGAGAAACATTCCAAGATCAGATTGTTTGATATAATCAAAATAAAAAATCATATGAACTAACAAAGACATAAAATATATACATACATATATGCATATATACATTAGAAATTGTTATTTGCACTTTAAAAATATCACTTTGTATTTCAAACTTTCTAAAATGAAAAAGAAATCTATACTTGCGAGGAGTGCAAAATGTATTTTTTAGAGTATAGATAAAAAAAAGTTATCTATAAATTAACCAACAATGATCAAATTGTTATAAAAAATTCATAAACTACATCACAATAATCATATGAATATTTTCATCTAATATACATAAGACCAAAATCATAAAATTTATTTGAAATTCAATATTGTAATGAGGTGATGATGGAAAGATAAAGGTGAAATAATTTATTTGAAATTCAATATTGTAAGGTTTTTATTGGATGGGTGGATTTGGGGCTTTGTGCTAATTAAAAGAGGGAATGGGCCTCGGGTTTGTAGACGAAAGAGAGTTCTAATTTTTTGAATGGCCTGGCTCAAAACGACATTAAAAACAATATTAAACTTTTTTTTTATTCGCTAAATTCTGCTGAGTTATACGCTGCAAATTCATGGAGTTCCAAAACCATCACGGACCAGGCAGTCGGGTGGTCCTGGGACCACCCAAGTTCTGTAATGGATCCGCCTCTGCATAGAGGTATGAAACCTACACCAATTACGATTAAAAATTACATGCGAGAATTACAGAGAAATTCAGATTTATTGACTCTAATCTAACAAGAAGTTCGAACAAGTTTTATGTCGACGTATGATCAATGGTGGAGTTATGAATTTTTTACCAGGTGGATTAGTTTAAAATTTTAAATCTTTATAAATAAAAAAAATTGATACCGTATTTTTCATAGTATCAGCTAGCTTAAAAAAAAATATCACAAGGTGATCCAAAAAAATTTGTAATTAAACAAATACATGTTAAAATTAAACAAATCCAAACTTGTACATGTATAAGAAGCGATGAGAAAGATGATGTAAGAAAAATAGATGGTTTGTAAATTGTATTATATAATTTTATATAGGTAAATCTAGAGAACTCGAATTAGTGCGACTAAATATTTGATAGGCTATATTCGAAAATCAATTAAAATTACATATAAATTTTTATTTTTCACCGAAAGCTACCTGGGCTACAGCCCAGGGTAGCCCTTAACGTGGCTCCACCAGTGCGTATGATTTTCCAGCTATGTTGGTTTACTCTGCCATACCTTAAAGCGAAAAAACGGGTAGGCTCTGTTTGATTTGGCTTAAGAGAGTTCGGAATATTTTTTAGGTTACACAAGCGAAACGAACGAAAGGAAGTTAAGGCTTAATTTTAAAACCAATTGAGAATAAGGGAGTGACGCAACTCCTTGTAAGTCCATGCAAAGTTTATCAAATCTGCAATTTAAGATTTGCACTCTAAAAATGTAGTTTCTACCCCATGCAATTTTTTTTTTCCTGATAGAAACGATAGTAGATTCATTAAAGGCAGAAGCCAAAACAACATCAAAACCAGCAAACCAATTAAATTGGTTGTCAAAATTCAAACTATAGCGGCAAGACGATGAGCAACACTATTAGCTTGCCGACGGATGTAGGTATACAAAGTTCAGTGATCGTGGGTAGCAACTAGCAACGCTTTCGTATCCTCCACTATTTGTCTAATCAAACACAAATTAATGGAAGGGTCCTTAAGGGCATCAACAATCTGAGACGAATACAAGATGATGAGACATTTAGTGTACCATTCATGCATCCAGAACTCATACAAGGTAAGAAACAACAGAATTTGGTGGACTGTCTTCTTCGAGAAGGATATACAGAATTCAACAATGGAGGACAAACCAATAATACAATTTGACCTAATTGCTTCTCGCACATTTTAGAATCAAGATTCTGGTGGGATCCACTACCGACTTTAAATGATTGAACCAACCTTATTTTCAAAATGATTGAAAACAAATTCAACCTTATTTAAGATAAAGGTATTCATCAATTTCTCCCCCTGAAATTGTGACCATTGGTCAATTTTTCCCCTCAATTTTAATTTTGGCCAATTTCCCCCTCAACTTTAATTTGGCCAATTTTCCCCCTCAACTCTCATAATTTGGCAATTTTTCCCCCTACTGTTAATTTTTTAATTTGGTCATAATTAAATAAGTGTGTGTAAGAAACTAAATAAGAATGTATGTTAATCATTTTCCTATATCTTTATCCTATTACAAATAGATTAAAATTTAGAATTTTACAATTTATCATAGATAGTATTATTAGTCATAATAAATCAGTATGGAGTAATTTTATTTGATTTTTGACTATACAAAATTGATTGATGTGTAAATTTTTGTATGTGAATACATTTTTTTTTATAAAACTGAAAGCTAAGTTCAAGCAAATTGCGGTGAATCGAGCTTTAGTGCAAAAATGGCTAGTCAATTCATAATTTTCAACTCCTTATTAAGAATAACCCATTTTATTGAAATAGGTCTGATCCATGGGTTTAGGATTATTATTATTTTTTGTTATTATTTCTTCTTCTACATGCTTTAAACCCGATTCATAACTTTTTCTTATAATCAACTCATATCACATACTAATTGTATTATGTTTTTGTACATTTTTACCCTATATTATGCAAGTGAGTTTATGTTAATTTTAGTAATTTGTTGGAAGTTATTAGAAAGATTGATAAAAAAAATATAGATGGAAAATTTTAAAAAAAAAAATTAACAATAGGGTGCAAATTGACTAATTATGAGATTTGAGGGGGGAAATTGACTAATTATGAAAGTTGAGGGGGAAAATTGGCCAAAATTAAAGTTGAGGGGGGAAATTGGCCAATGGTCACAAGTTCAGGGGGAAATTGATGAATACCTCTTTAAGATGCTAAGAAATTTCAAAACGATTGAAGTTGAAAATGATGAAATTTAATTTTATAGAATTTAATGTGGGCATAGAATTATTAATATATAAATGAGAGATTGTAGTTAGGAGATGTGCTAGTAATGGTGATAATAACGACACTGATGATGATGGGTGGTGGTTGTGGCGGTGGTGATGACAACGGGTGGTGGTAGTGGTGACGGCAATGGTAATGACAACAACAGTATGTAGTGCTCCCGGCGGCCTTTCCTTTGGATCACTTCTATAATCTAGAGTGTTTATTTCTTTTATTTTTTTTTTCAAATTCATGCAGATATAAAGGTTGATATTACTAATGAACTCGATTGGAAGTGTTTTAAAATGACTAAAAACGTTTGTAGAGAAGATGTTTATGAATTTCAAAAGCACTTGAAGTGCTTCTTAGAAAAAGCACCAAAGCACATCGAGTGCTTTTCCAAGATTTACTTGTTTTTTTTACTAAGAATTGATTGCAAGAACATTTTCACCAAAATGACAAGTCATTTTAAAAGCACTTCCAAACAAACCCCATATTGAAACCCAAGACATCTGCTTTAAGAAATTAGGGTTTCATACTCATGGAGCCTTTTCTTGCAATTTTATCTCTCTTTTCAAATTGAGAGATTATATTCACACACACTCCAAATTACTTCTCTCATACCTTTTTAATTTTTTAATATTTTCTACACACCACTAACCCTTGATAGAAAAATATTAAAAATTTTAAAAAGATGTGGGAGAATTAATTTGAGGTGTGTAAATATAATCTCCCTTCAAATTTTCAATCCAACTATTCTACTGGAGGCACAAATAAACTCTGAGGTAACCACATTCAACTTATAAAATTATAAATTCTGACAATGAAATATATGCATGTCATTTTATAAATTTTAACTTTATCTAAATTTTAAATTATTTATCTCATTCAAACATAGTGTTGGGATCCATTTGGTTCACGGAAGGAATTCATGAGAAATGATTTCCCATGCCATTGTAAAAAAAAATAAAAAAAATAAAAAAAAAAGAAGAAGAAGAAAAAAAATTGAGTATGAAGAGTTATTATGGGTATATCTGGTTTTCCAACATTTAGTGAGGGCAATGTTGTCCAAACGTTTTGTAATAAATGCTGAACTTGTCCAATGATGCCGACAAATGAAAATGAGGGGAAGCAAATCCTCCATCCTTCTTATGGATAAGGCTTTCCCATCTATTTTCCCAACATTTATTACACCAAACGCAACCTTACAGATTTGCTTTCATTGGATATGTCAAATTAATGACACGTTTACTAATCTGTAATCAGATTGAGAGAAATTGAATTGAAGATGAATTGAATTGAAGAGAAATTGGAATGAGGTAGAATCAGAATCAGATTTATGTTGAAATTATTTACTAAAACTATATGGAATCAGAGTGCAAATGATGCATATTATATATGAGCTGTTTACCAATTCACATAAATGAATAAAAAATAGTTTGATTATTAAAATACCCTTGTACATAACAGATATAAATTTTATTTAACTAATTAATAATACAATTCTTTTGTATATAAAAAACTAATACAACTATTTATCCTTAAAAAGTCTTTAATTACCGTATAAGAAGCCTTTAATAATACAATTATTTTGTATATATGACACTAATACAATTATTTATCTTATTATTTACCATATAAAAATCCCCCACCGTATATCAATTCTATGAACACCTTCAATTAAAAAAAATCCCCATCTCCTTCCCTTCTGATTCTTCTTCTTATCTTCTGATTATTCTTTCTTCTTCTTCTTCTGATTCTTCTTCTTCCAAATAACTAATTAATTCCAATTATTTATTTATTTATTTATTTATTATATTGGTCTTCTTCCAAATAACTAATTAATTCCAAATATTTATTTATTTATTATATTGGTCCTCTTTCTATGTCTCTCTGATGTCTGCTTCTTCACTGGGTTTTGATTTGAAACCTGAAAGCGCTGGGTGCTATGCGACCGGAGACGAGGGAAGGAGATAAGGGACTAATTAATTCCAAATATTTATTTATTTATTATATTGGTCCTCTTTCTATGTCTCTCTGATGTCTGCTTCTTCACTGGGTTTTGATTTGAAACCTGAAGGCGCTGGGTGCTATGCGACCGGAGACTAGGGAAGGAGATAAGGGTATATTGGGTAGAAAAAACTGATTCCGGGTTGAGGCTTTCTTCCGGAATCCAAATGCCACCTATTAGTTGGTAATCCGATTCCAGGCAAATCAGGGATCTGATTCCCTATTTTTGGTGGGCCCCACATACAATTTCATTCCCCCACTGTTAGTAAACACATTAATCACTTGGAATGAATGCAATTCTCACTCCTCGCACTCCACTCCCCTTACGTAAACACGCCCTAAAAGATTTAATAAGTTTCTCTGTACTATGTGTGGTTGTATTCTTCTTCATTTGTAAACGATAGGCTTTAGGTTTGAATCTAGTGGATAACAAGTTCAATACCAGATTAGGTTACTTATTGTATGGCTTAGCCGAACTCTCCCTCCCTTCAATGTAAAATATTTTGTTGTACTAAAAAAAGATTTAATAATTAATAATAAATATTTTTAGAGCAAAAAATAAAATAAAATGATAAAATGTATTTAATAAACATTTAAGAAAGATTCAAAATTGCTGTTAATTCTGACAACAAGGGCGATGGTTGCCAATCCAATGTCATGCCATGATTCAACTAAAAATATTGTTGTTGTTGTCTATTTTGAACGTTAAACTATAAGGCGATAAATTGCATTTTGACATGTAAGCAAAATAGTTTTGTACGTGATGTTATTGAAACATTTATATATATGTGTCAAGTTAGGGTAGAGACTTCCCTAATATCTTAGTACTCAGAAGTATATGACGTGATGACGTGATGACGTGAAAACATTAAAACACATAAAATTTACTTGCCACTTGCTTACGAGAGAGGTCAATTAATATTTTGCCACAATTTAGGTCCATATAGTTTACTAACTTGCAATTAAGACAATCAGGACGATAGCTTAATTTCGTCAAAGTTTCACAAAATTAACACGTATAAATGCCACAGGTAAAGATAAGTTTGTTTTTGTGGGTCTAAAATAATTCCAAAAAATTTAGAGGCAACATGTGGACTTCTACCAAGAAAGACAAGATTGCCCACAATAAATGGGTAGACTCCTCATATACTCTCACGCGCAACTCACACTCCTGAAGGTGTCAGCAACTGAATACAACTGTCCACAACTCACCTGCCATTGGCAAGGAAAAATCAAAACATTAAAGATAAGGATTAATTACCTAAATCCTATTTTAATACATTCCTAATTGAATATTAACTCTATTCAAGTAAGTAATCCAAATTTAAATTAATTAGGATAATTACTCTATTATCTCAAGATATTATTGCCTATTTAATATCTTGAAAATATTTTTCCATAAAACCTTGGCCAATAGTATGCCTCCCGTTATGTGTAGGGTAAAACCCTAACACTATGGTCGGCCACTCCCCTATATATACCCCATATTCTACCAAATTTTGGTAAACTTTTGCTACCCATAAAAGCCCTAAACACTTTACTCTTTTATGAGAAACTAACTTAGGCATCAGAGATTTATTGAACCAACCCCCATCTCGTGGGCGCATAAAGTTTAAGTTCTTGATCAAAGGTGTTGATTATTTTACAGGTGCATTTTCGTCAGGGCTAAAGACGGTAAAAATTTACATTAACAATCTTGAAGAGTACAATTACACACATGCCTCTCAAGTCTCAAGTCTCAAGTCTCAACTATTATCTCATACACGTAAATTTAAATCACGACAATTAAAACAACATCAAGCTTTTTAGTTGAAGAAAGCCATTTGGACACCTCCGTCTCCCTCCACCTACCAGCTCTCGTTTACCTACTCCCGGGTCCCCACACGCGCACACACTTTTCTCCAACCTCATCTTCCGTTAAATCTAACGCCGTTAGATTCCGCATCACGCATTTACGTCTTCCACCCACCCGCCACCCCACAGACACATGACCACGCTATCCACCTAACGCCCGCGAAACCGTTCCTCTATAAAACGCAAACCCAAAACCAAAACCCTCAATAAATCAGTTCACTCTCCCACCGAAACTCTATCTGCATTTGGCAAATTTCTCACCACACCAACGCTCCCCCAGAAATGGACCTCCTCCTCCTGGAGAAGACCCTTCTGGGTCTCTTCGTCGCGGTGATGGTCGCCATCGCCATTTCAAAACTCCGCGGCAAGAAATTCAAGCTCCCGCCTGGTCCCATACCCGTACCCGTTTTTGGAAACTGGCTCCAGGTCGGCGACGACCTCAACCACCGTAATCTCACCGACCTAGCCAAGAAATTCGGCGACTGCTTCCTCCTCCGCATGGGGCAGCGCAATCTCGTCGTCGTCTCCTCGCCGGAGCTCGCCAAGGAGGTGCTCCACACCCAGGGAGTCGAATTTGGATCGAGGACCCGAAACGTGGTCTTTGATATCTTCACCGGTGAAGGCCAGGATATGGTGTTCACCGTCTACGGCGAGCACTGGCGTAAAATGCGAAGGATCATGACCGTCCCCTTCTTCACCAACAAGGTCGTCCAGCAGTACCGCCACGGATGGGAATCTGAGGCGGCGGCGGTCGTCGAGGACGTGAAAAAGCAGCCTGAGGCGGCGACCAGTGGGACGGTGCTGCGGAGGCGGCTGCAGCTGATGATGTACAACAACATGTACAGAATCATGTTCGATCGGCGATTCGAAAGCGAGGAGGATCCCCTGTTCGTGAAGCTCAGGGGATTGAACGGGGAGAGGAGCCGATTGGCGCAGAGCTTCGATTACAACTACGGCGATTTTATCCCCATTTTAAGGCCCTTTTTGAGAGGGTATTTGAAGATCTGCAAGGAGGTGAAGGAGAAGAGGATTCAGTTGTTCAAGAGCTATTTCGTAGACGAGAGGAAGTAAGTTAATTCACATTATTTATGATTTTTAATTACTTTCATTTTTGCCTTTTATTTTGGATATGCGTAATGCTAAGGAGATTAAATTTGAAGGCTAAATTTGTAAATTAAATGCCGTGTCATCAGTAGAAATTAGCTCGTTTATCAACGCTTAAGGAATAAACTAATCATCAACTTTTATGTCCTTTAGCTTTCAAAATTTAGTTTACAAATTGAATCTTTTTAGCATTACCTTTTAAATAGTGTTATCTATGCATTTTTTTTTTACTTTATACATGTTTTTTTCCCACTATTTACACATTTTTAATTAATTTTTATCATTTAATTATCTTCAATTCATTCGATCTGACAGTCGAAATTGAGATCTAACGTCCAAAAAAGAGTGTGTGTATAGGGAATCTTTATTTTTAATATATGGTTGGCACCGTTACAGGTCGGTCTCACATATAATGGTAAGCGTTGGCAAGAGTTGGACAAGCTTGTGTCTAATTAATAAGATTTAAGCCGTTGGAGTTAATACCATTACTCGTAGTAATTCACGCTCTCAATTTGTAATTCTACGTTAACAAAGATGACAAAATGAGAGTGTAACTGAAATTACCCCAAAATAAATTTTGCTTTATGTATTAAAATAACGTGATTGACAAATTGATAGCGTGAATAATAATATAAAAATTAAAAAATTGAATATTATTTTTGTAGTTAAAGTATTGGATTAATAGTTTATGCAAATGGTGAGGATGTCAACATTCTCTGAATCTCTGACAGTGCTAGCAATGATTATTTTTTTATTTGTTTAATAAGGGACGTGTTTAAATAATTAATTATATTATAACAATATGTCGTTGCTATTTGAAATGCAACGACTAAAATGATAAAATGAGAGCGTGAAAATAGCTAGTATGACTCAGACTTTTCTAATATTCGAGCAGGAAACTTTCAAGCACACAAGCTACAACAAACGAGGGTTTGAAGTGCGCCATTGACCACATCCTGGACGCGCAGCAGAAGGGTGAAATCAACGAGGACAATGTTCTCTACATCGTCGAGAACATCAATGTTGCTGGTGAGCAGACCCACTCTCATAATATTAACTCCGAAATTAAAACGTGGTAAATTTGTTTTTGTTGATGAGAATTATTATTGACACTTCATCAATTTTATTTTACACTTCAAATTTTATGTGATTAGAAAGAAATATATACTTGTGAAGAGTACAATATAAGATT
Source organism: Cotoneaster glaucophyllus (assembly GCA_036320875.1). Taxonomy (NCBI): domain Eukaryota; kingdom Viridiplantae; phylum Streptophyta; class Magnoliopsida; order Rosales; family Rosaceae; genus Cotoneaster; species Cotoneaster glaucophyllus. Next base: position 3,694,151 of record CM070061.1, read on the forward strand.
TTTAGAGTGCAAACAACAGTTGTCTTTACTCATTTACCAAGTTTAATGTTGTGAACGGTTCGTCCGGAAATATTTTTAAAACGATTAAAAATATTTTTGATAAAAATGTTTTTGAAATTAACTTTAGTAAAATTTTAAGTGTATTATGAAAAAATATTTGAAGTTCGAAGCACATATATAGTACTTATTCTAAAAAAACACTTAAAATACTTTTGAAATTCACAATTAGTTTCATAAAAAACATTTTTAATCATTTTAAAAACTATTACAAACGAACATCTATTGGGAAATGAATTCTCTTCGGATAATTTCCACCTAATCTTTCTCGTCAAACAATCTGGACCTTTGAAATTTGATTCAACGACTAAAGTTTTTATAACTTTTAAAGTGAATCCTTATTTTTAGCTGTTAAATCAAATTTCAAGCATTTCGATTGTTTGACGAGGAAGATTAGCTGGAAGGGATTTCCGGTGATATAAACCAAGTTGCAGGCTGCAGATTAGATAAGCTTCTGTGACGGATGTTGACGCGATTACATTACTTTGCAAGCTAACTTTTTGTTCCCCACCTTTTTGTTTAATATATATATATATATATATATATATATATATTTATATTAAATGTGATGGAGTCACTAAAATATGAAACATTTTGTATGATTTATTGGCTCCCACGTATGCTATAGCTTGATATGTTGTAGAAGGCCTAGAGGACCCGATGATGTTGCATTATATTGTTTGCTTACGTATTATTGCAAGAGCCACAAAGTTTGTATTGGAGACGTGCCCATCTTCAGTTGTCTCGTTTTCATCCAGTTAGCATACTAGTTTAGGTCAAATACTTACGTCTCATATATATCTTCGTGTGAGTATATCCTTGTGTACGGGTCACCAATATATAATCGTGTTCGTTTGGTATAGCACTTTTATAGAAAGAAAAAGAAACAAAAAAAACTCTTTGAGCTTGCTTGGATGTGCTTTTAAGATGACTGAAAATGTTTTTTGTGAAAATGTTTTTAAAACCAATTTTTAGTAAACATGCAAGTAAATCTTGAAAAAGTACTTAAAGTGCTTCATGGAAGAAACATATAACTGGTGCTTATTGCAGAAAACACTTTAAGTGCTTTTGGAATTCAAAAATATTTTTTTCTAAAACTGCTTTCAGTCATTTTAAAAACATATTTAAAATGTGCCTTTGTTGCTTTTAAAATTGGTATTGACAAATCTAGGTTGAGTGGTTGGTGTGTTGGTGAACAAATATGTTGCTTTTGATCTAAATTTGCTAAACCACTTTGATTGGGCATCCTTTTAGACAATTTGTGGACCTTATCCTTTTTGTAACTTGCATTTTATATGCAACTCACTTCTTTTCACCAACCCCATGACATTAACATGCAAACATGACGTGGTACTATTTTATCTGTAACAGTAAACTCGTCACTCTATCATAAAATGAAAATTTTTCAATTTCTTTGTAATGAGCTTTATGCAAATTCATTTAAGGTTGTTTAATTTTAGACTGCTAATGTCACATTTCTATGTTGAACAGCTATTGAAACCACATTGTGGTCGATCGAGTGGGGAATTGCCGAGCTAGTGAACCATCCTGAAATCCAGAAGAAGTTGAGGGATGAACTTGACGCAGTTCTCGGCCGCGGAGTTCAGATCACAGAGCCTGATGTTCAGAAACTTCCCTACCTGCAAGCCGTGATCAAGGAGACTCTACGACTTCGCATGGCAATCCCGCTCCTTGTACCCCACATGAACCTCCAGGACGCCAAGCTCGGCGGGTTTGACATCCCGGCGGAGAGCAAGATTTTGGTGAATGCTTGGTGGTTGGCAAACAACCCTGCCCTGTGGAAGAAACCGGAGGAGTTTAGGCCCGAGAGGTTTTTGGAGGAGGAGTCGAAGGTGGAGGCTAACGGGAACGACTTTAGGTATCTCCCGTTTGGTGTTGGGAGGAGAAGTTGTCCCGGGATTATCCTGGCCCTGCCAATCCTAGGCATTACAATTGGACGTTTAGTCCAGAACTTCGAGCTTCTGCCTCCGCCGGGACAGTCCAAGCTCGACACGTCGGAGAAAGGTGGGCAGTTCAGCCTGCACATCCTGAAGCATTCCACCATTGTGATGAAGTCGAGGGCGTAGATTGATGTTTGGGGAGAAAGATTTTGATTATATGAGATGATATGTGGGTTGTGAAAATGTAAATTTATCAAGTTTTTTCCTTCTTCTTTGGTTACTTAGATTTATGAACTTGAATTAATGGATGGTTCAAGTAATAAACTTCTTTCTGTTTTTGAATAAGTCGTCATATACTAATTTTGATGAGTTCCATTTTTTGCTGATAGTCTTACATTTGACGTTCAAAGTAATGAGTTTATCATAAAAAAAATGTATTTACATATAAAATTTTGGTGGGGGAAGGGGGATGAAGTTGTAGACTATTTACTGAATTTCGACCCCTTACCTAACTAGATTTCCTCGTAAAATTCATCCAATTAAAAAGGCAACTCTCCACCACACAAGTTAAGATGGGCAGACCACCAAGATGCCCAAGACAAGACCCATATGATCTTGATGAAGATTGAAAAGTTAGGGTTCATCAATCAGAGTCATTATTCATTCAAGAAAAAGTATCCGTCAAATTACCATTCATCTATAGTTCTGTCGTATACAAAATTATTTCGCATGCCGTGGCAATAAGAAAAGTTAATTATTCAAACAAGCCGCTATTCATGTATGCTTCAAGTGTCACACACTCGTGTTCCGACAATTATTCCTACAATATTGCAAGCTACAAGCCCCCAATTAACTCTTTCAAAATCGTCAAAAAATATCAAACAATATATCAAAACATTCCCTTGTCTTGGATTCTTTCAGTTAACTTTTTCAAAATTGTTAAAACTGATGCTTCTGAAATTGGTTATAAAGGTATTCTCAAACAAAGGATCTCTCCAGAGCAACCTGAACAAATTGTTCATTTGCATTAAGGAGTCTGGACTCTCGCAGAGTAACTACAGTACTATCCAAAGATACTACCCCTGCATCTGCCCAGTCACTAGTAAGTCACAAAATCCATCTCCTTGTTCAGTCAAAAGTACTCCCATCTTATATTTATAGTAGTCACTTCAAAATTTTAGTCACTCTTGGTTCATCAACGTTGGTAGTATTTTTCTTCTAACTACAGAAACAAAGAGGAAATAATTTCCGCTACTTAGGACTACGATTTAATACTATTCTTCTTCATTTGTAAATTAGAGGTCTTAGGTTCGATTCTCATCAAAAACGAATTTAAACTACATTATTGATAACTCATTGTGAGGGTAACTCTCTCCTCTTAGTGTAGATAATATCTCGGTTGTTCAAAAAAAAAAAACAATTTTCCTCTACCTTAGTGTAGATAGTATTACAACGCCAACAGGGAAGAAAAAGATGCAGTCCGCCAATTCACAGTGAAATGGTGGGATAATTTCAAGCACGACCGAATCACAGGACAAGTCGATATTGAATTCCCAGTAGCTCATACTACTTCAGAAGCCTCTAATTCTTCCATCTCAATCGATGGAAAAACAAAATCAGAACTCACAAAAATAGCAAGCCGATTAATGCTCCAAGTCAATCAAATGAGCGAAGATGAAGAAGAGATTTCCTAGTAAAATTCATCTACCAATTAAAAAGGCAATTCTCCACCTCACAAGTTTTTCTTTTGATATAAGATCGATAGATTTTCATTAAAGAGTCCAGAAGGAAAACAACAAAACAGTTACAGATCAGCTTCCTCAACCCAAGCACAATTAATTCCAAAAAGAAGGGCAGCGCAAGGTGATGAGCAATGTCATTGGCTTAACGGCGAACATGAGTAAAAGATGGCCACAGAAGTTAATATGGGCAGCCTACTAAGATGCCTAAGACCCATATGATCTTGACGAAGATTAAAAAAATAAAATAAAAAGTACTCTTATCATATGTTTATACGGAAGAGGATCTGGTCCAGATATTTCCCATGAAAGGCTCAGGATCAAGTGATCCGGACCGTTGAAATTTGATCCAACGGTTACAATTATTATAACTTTAGATAAGCCCCTGTTTGTAGTCGTTGGATCAAATTTTAATGGCCCGGATCACTTGATCCTGGGCCTTTGATGGGAGAGATCCGACCAGATCCTCTTCCTGTTTATACTATCACTAGTACTATCTCTCAAATAAAATGAGATCCACATTTATTGGTGGTTTATCTTTATTAGAAATACGGTACAAATAATAGTATAAATATATGATAAGTGTAACTTCACTCTTATGGCATGTTTACGAAACCGGAATGAAAATGGAGGAAAAGGAATTGCACACATTTCAAACAATTCCAACATTTACCAACCATACGGGAATGAAAAAATAAGTGGACCCTACCCGAAATCAGTAATCAGAGTCCTGATTTACCAGGAATTCGATCACTGAGAAATATGAGGTAATTGGACTCCATGAGAGAGGCTGCTTTAGGAATCATAATTTTCTACCCAAATTACCCTTGTATATATTTTGAAACCCCAATAACACCCTTCGTCCATCACCTTGCCGCACTCAAAAGTCAAATCTCAACCCAAAATAAGAAACCAGACGTGTACCTCCATGAACGACACCTAAACAACCCAGATCATCCACACACCCATCCATGCCACCCAATGACTTTCACTTTTGGAATTTCCCGGCGGAATCCGACCGTATACTCTCCTACCCGATGTAGTGGACTAAGATCGAGACTGCTTTTGTCGACAAGTCCGCTCGCTGCTGGACCAGGACTTGCCAAGCTATGTGATGGTGGCTACGGGGAGCAAGGGGCTAAAAAAAAAAAGCTTGAGATGAAATGGGAGAAGTGGCTTTGGAAATAACGATCTTATAAAAAATGATCTCATAAAAAGCTTTGTTTATGGATAAATTTAATTAGATAAACTTAATTTTCAATAATTATAGCATAAAAATAATTTATTTTAAACAAGGACAATTTAGTAATCAGACTAGTTTTAATTCCGATTCGAGTGAGCTTGTAAACAATATATATGGAACTAATATCATTTGTATTCTGATTCCAGTTAGTTTAGTAAACAACTTTAACATGAATCTAATTATGTTTCCTTCTTAATCCAATTCTTCTTCAATCCGATTCATTCTCAATTCAATCTGATTACGGATTAGTAAACGCGCTTTTAAAAAATTAGAATCAATCGTTCACAGTCACTATTCATCCAAGGCAAAAGTCAAACAGTAATCGAACAAAATCATTCATCGTCAGTGCGTTCGTATGCAAACGACAAAGGTAATTATTCAGACAAGCTGCTATTCATATAAGTCATCCACTCGTGTTGCATGCAATAATGCAAGCTACAAGCCGCAGTCTATAAATTCCAAATCATATTTTCTAGTTGATTACTCTGCAAACTCAGTGGAATCTGGACTCTAACCCACCTGACGTCCACGAAACCCAAAACCACCAATAAACCACTTCACTCTCCCACCACCATTCTCAGCATTTCGCTTACTCACCACACCAACGCACCCACAAAAATGGACCTCTTCCTCCTGGAAAATACCCTTCTGGGTCTCTTCGTCGCGGTGATCGTCGCCATTTCAATTTCAAAACTACGCGGCAAGAAATTCAAGCTCCCGCCGGGTCCCATGCCCGTACCTGTTTTGGGAAATTGGCTCCAGGTCGGCGACGACCTCAACCACCGTAATCTCTCCGACCTCGCGAGGAAATTCGGCGATTGCTTCCTCCTCCGCATGGGACAGCGCAACCTCGTCGTCGTCTCCTCGACGGAGCTCGCCAAGGAGGTGCTCCACACCCAGGGAGTCGAATTCGGGTCGAGGACCAGAAGCGTCGTCGTTGATATCTTCAACGGCAAAGGCCAGGACTTGGTGTTCACCGTCTACGGCGAGCACTGGAGGAAAATGCGACGGATCATGACGGTCCCTTTCTTCACCAACAAGGTCGTCCAGCAGTACCGCCAAGGATGGGAATCGGAGGCGGCGGCGGTCGTCGACGACGTGAAAAAGCACCCTGAGGCGGAGACCAGTGGGATGGTGCTGCGGAGGCGGCTGCAGCTGATGATGTACAACAACGTATACAGAATCATGTTCGATCAGCGATTCGAGAGCGAGGAGGATCCCCTGTTCGTGAAGCTCAAGGGATCGAACGGGGACAGAAGCCGATTGGCGCAGAGCTTCGATTACAACTACGCCGATTTTATCCCCATTTTAAGGTCCTTTTTGAGGGGATATTTGAAGATCTGCGAGGAAGTGAAGGAGAAGAGGATTCAGCTGTTTAAGGACTATTTCATTGACGAGAGGAAGTAAGTTATTCATTTTATTTAAGGAAACTAATGAAAATGATTTAGACACTTTGAGTTTTAATTAAAATAACAAAAAATGTTGTAAGTAAATAGTAACATGAGTGATTTTTTAGAGTAAAAATGTTATTTTCTTTAAAAAATGAACAGTATCGAAAATATTTTGTTAAAATTCTCCTTTATTTCCGAGTTGCTTTTTATTCAAAATGATCATGAATTGTCATAATTTGTTTACTATGTTTTCTAAAATTGTCTATTGTCTATTGCCAATTATTTTGTCTTTTATGTGAAAAATTTCTATTAAAGTGGGTCTATTTTTAAAATCAACTCATCTCCTTAAATTGATATTTTCTTCAATTTAACGGAATTTTTTCACAAAATGTTTAAAGGTGAACAATCTCAATGATCATTTTATTAATTTTAAATCTCAAATGCCAAAGTAAAAATTATGCTATTCTCATAAACTATTTTAACTAAAAATCCTTCTAAGTTTTAATTATATGTTCTAATACTTTATAATCTATATATCATTCTATTTTGCAATCTATGTATCCTAATGTAATTTATGTACTTTTTAAGTATAAACAAACACTTATATATAAAATATATAATAAATTTGCTTAAATTCACATAATCCGTCTAGGCCCTAGGCTGCCGCCTGACTAAAGCCGAATGTCTTTTAGAACCTTGAGTGTGATTTTGAAGTGTGACAACTAAAATGAGAGTGGAAAAGGGAAATGTTAAGGAAACTCTTTCAAAATTAGAACTTTTTATGAACTATCCGCCACCTCATATGTTTTGCACAACTTCCATGCCAATATTATAAAAATTGTGCAAAAAACATGAAATGGAGAGTCCATAAAAGTCCCACTTTAAAAGAGTTTTCTAAGTATTTCTCGAGGGTAATAGCTAGCCAAACTCAACTTTTCTAATTTTGGAGCAGGAAACTTTCAAGCACACAGGCAACAACAAACGAAGTGTTGAAGTGCGCCATTGACCACATGCTCGACAGGCAGCAGAAGGGAGAAATCAACGATGACAATATTTACTACATCCTTGACAATATCAATGTCGCTGGTGAGTACACTTCATTTTTATAATGGTAATGCTAGAGAGACTAAAATTGTAAATTAACTGATGTGGCATTAATAGGAATGAGTACGTTTATTAACGTTTAAGTAATAAACCAATTATCAACTTCTATGACCTTTAATTTTCAAAATTTAGTTTATAAATTTAGTCTTTGTAACATTATCCCTTTGATAATGTTAACTCTGAAAATTAAAACTGGGTTAATCTATTTTTACTGATTTACCATCTTTTAGTTATGGATCTATTTGATGACAGAAATGGAAATTTAATTTCACCTGATATTTTACATTTTATGAATAAATCAGTTTTTCTTACCAACTCCATGACATTAACATGCAAACATGACAATAACAGTAAACCCGTCACTAATCCTAAACTGTAAACTGATTGTATCACGTGATTGTATTCCAATATCTTAATTTTTGTTTTATGAGCTATGTGCAAATTCAATTAAGGTTGTATAATTTTAGGCTGCTAATGTCACATTTCTCTGTTGAGCAGCTATTGAAACCACTATGTGGTCGATGGAGTGGGGAATTGCCGAGCTAGTGAACCACCCCCAAATCCAAAGAAGTTGAGGGAAGAACGCGACGCAGTCCTCTGCCGCGGAGTTCAGATCACAGAGCCCGACATTCAAAAACTTCCCTACCTGCAGGCCGTGATCAAGGAGACTCTCCGACTTCGCATGGCAATCCCACTACTTGTTCCTCACATGAACCTCCAGGACGCCAAGCTCGGCGGGTTTGACATCCCAGCGGAGAGCAAGATTTTGGTGAATGCTTGGTGGTTGGCAAACAACCCTGCCCTGTGGAAGAAACCGGAGGAGTTTAGGCCCTGAGAGGTTTTTGGAGGAGGAGTCGAAGGTGGAGGCTAACGGGAACGACTTCAGGTATCTCCCGTTTGGTGTTGGGAGGAGAAGCAGTCCCGGGATTATCCTGGCCCTGCCAATCCTGGCATTACAATTGGACGTTTAGTCCAGAACTTCGAGCTTCTGCCTCCCCCGGGACAGTCCAGGATCGACACCTCGGAGAAACGTGGGCAGTTCAGCCTGCACATCCTGAAGCACTCCACCATTGTGATGAAGCCGAGGCCATAGATTTATGAACTCTTTTTTCTTCTCCTTTGGTTATTTAGATTTATGTGCTTAGAATTAAAGGATGGTTTGATAAGCCAAGTGATAAGTCCATGTCAGATCAGTTTGTATTTTGCCGTTTCCGCGCTTCTCCACCACTATAGTTCGACTTCAGTTCGAACTCTCCTGCAGACAACCGCTGGCTACTCTTAGTTCATTATGTCTTGTGTACATGTTGAAGTATTTTGTAATTAGTAGGGATGGGCAATGGTTATGGCGGGCTGGTAACCGCGGTTATTTACCCATAACCGTTTATTCTTATACCCCCATAACCGTTTACCCGTTGGGTAATTGCCTAAACGGTTATACCCATGCCCATAACCGTTTATAAACGGTTAACCATACCCATAACCGCGTAGCCATTTAACCGTAACCGTTTAATACCCATTTATCCTTTTTTTTTTTACCATTTACTCCTTTTTCACCCGTCTACGTGTTTTTTTAACAACTTGAAAATTAAAAAAGAAAAATTTGTCATAATTTTCTTTTTCTAACAATTAAACATCGTTATTGGTACATTCATCATACATTTCCGCATTTTAATTTTTTAAGTCCTTATACCATTCCAATAATTGAAATAATAGTTTACGGACGATATTTTTAACTGTTAACAATGAAGGTAATATAAAATTGGCTAGATATTCTTGGGTTAAGAAAACTGTTAAAAGACAATATTCTTTGGTTATTTAACTCGGAATGTAAAGTATTAACATAATATATATAATGGACCATGAAATCATGCACTATCTTGGGTTAAGAAAACTGTTAAAAGACAATATTCTTTGGTTATTTAACTCGGAATGTAAAGTATTAACATAATATATATAATGGACCATGAAATCATGCACTATAGTCAATAGCATTGATCTAAGTTTTTTCCGATAAGGAATATGCTTTGTGTTAATTATATATATATAAAATAAATAGGTAAACGGTTACCCGTTTATAACCTACACACTCCTCCACACACACTTAACAATTAACATCAACAATTCATCATCCTAATATATATTATACCAAGAATAAAAATATATCCACAAGCCAAAATTAATAAAAAAGAAATCAAAATCATGATGATGGCCAATAGAAATTGAGGATTAAGGCAGCTGTGACATGTTTTTGGTCACAGGCTAAGCAAAAACCTGGGGTGAATCAAACAATATCACCACCACACATCACCAAAATATATTCACAATCCTTGCTGAAAAATGAGGACTAGTGCAAGTTACATAGCGGAGGCTCTTAATCTAAGTTTTTTCCGATGTGCACTATAGTCAATAGCATTAATCTAAGTTTTTTTCGATAGGAAATATCGTTTATGTTAATTTTACATATATAAAATAAATGGGTAAACGGTTACCCGTTTATAACCGCGATTAATACCCATAACCGTTTATTTATCTAAACGGTTATCCATAACCGTAACCGTTTAATTTAAACGGGCGGGTAACCGCGGTTACCCATAATCAATGGGTATTTGCCCATCCCTAGTAATTAGAGATAACTCTCTTATGTAACAAACTCATCACTTGTAACTCTATATAATCAACGTGAAACGTCACTCGTGATTATTGAGTCGATTGCTAAGCCTCCTCAATATCTTATAAATCAAAGTTTAATGGTGGGATAATTTCAAGCATGACAGATTTATGGAACAAGCTGAATTCCCGGTAGCTCAGCGTCTCCAATTTAAAAGGCAATTCTCCACCACACAAGTTAAGATGGGCAAACTACCGAGATACCCAAGACTCATATGATTCTGCAGAAGACTTAAAAAAAAAAAAATGCTACTCTTACCACATATTTGTACCATTATAGGCCTCGTTTGGCAGCTCGGACTGTACTGACTATTTTTGCCGGATAGGATAAATAGCCACCGGATAGTACTGACTAAATTAGTCGGATGTTTAGTGCAATATCGGACCAATGACCGTATTATTTATTCTGTGTTTGGTATTGAACCAGATAAGAAAGGGGAAGAAAAAAAAATTTGACAAGTTTCACATCTCAAACACTGATCATACTTCTCATTCAAGTTGTAGAACGCATTAATCTCTATAAAAAACAACTACCCAAATTCTCACAAACTCTTTTTCCTGCTCGTGAAGATGACGGGTTTCACATCTCAAACACTGATCATACTTCTCATTCAAGTTGCCCTTCTTCCAATGTTGCTCCATTGTAGGGTTTTCTTCCCAATGGATGCCAATCTCATCACCCAAACATGCAGAGTCTGTCCTCTTTCTCTTCCACTCGGTGGGTTGGGTTCGAAATTTCAGAAAAAGTTTCGAAGGTTTTGGATTAGAGAATCGCAGGAATTCAAGAAAAAAGGAAATGGCCTTTGAGAGCTTCGAGTCTTAGGTATTTAACCCCAATAACAAACCCTAAATTCGAAAATTCTAATTAAAACACAAAATTACATAATCAATTGCATAATTACAGAGAAAATAATAACTAGATTCAAACAATTGAAAGAAAATTGCAAGAAAAATAGAAGGAAGGGAAGAACAGAGGGAGGGGCGGAACCTGGGAAGAAGAAGAAGAATGAGAAAACAAACCTGGGAGCGGTGCGTCTGGAGAGGAAGGAGAGAGCGAGAGATTTTCTTGTACCGTCTGGAGAGGAAGAGAGAGCTAGAGTGCGTTTTCAGGAGGAAGGAAAGAGCGAGGGTGCGTTCTCAAGAAGCCGACTAAATTGTACCGTGGTTTTAGATGGGATAAGGAAACGGGTGCTTACCTTATAATGTAAGTGGGCCCAGATTATTTAATCATGTGGCTATCTAATACGAACGGACACCAAACACCGTATTATGTATTATTAATCCTATCCGGTGTACCAAACACGGAGGCCTCGTTTGGCAGCTCGGACTGTACTGACTATTTCTGTCGGATAGGATAAATAGTCACCGGATAGTACTGACTAAATTAGTCGGGCGTTTGGTGCAGTATCGGATTAATGATCGTATTATTTATACAGTGTTTGGTATTGTATCGGATAGGATGAAAACATAAAATTAAATTAAACTTAAACTAAAAAAAAAAAAAAAAAAACTTTATGCATCAGGTTCCCAGATCTCTCCACACCGCACCACCCAAACTCCCTCCCTCTCTCTCCCTTCTTCTTCCTCGGCCACAGAACAATCCCAAATAATTGTTCTCAGATCTCTCTGCCGCACCCCCAAACACCCTCACTCTCTTTCTTCTTCTTCTTCCTCGACGCAGACGACTATGGCAGACGGCGATGGGAGTTGCAGACGACGACGCTGATGCAGACGGCGATGGGGGAGTTGCAGACGACGACGCCGATGCAGACGGCGATGGGAGTTGCAGTCGAGTCGGAGCCTCCCTTCCTCGTCGATTGCAGAGGAGTAGCGGCCATGGTCGAGTCGGAGCCTCAATTCCTCGTCGATTGCAGAGGAGTAGCGGCGACGCATCAATCCCACCCTCGTCGGAGCCCAGATAGCAGGCGATGCAAGAGAGTTGAAGGAGAGTGCATGAGAGAGGGACGGAGTGAGCCAATGCGAGCGCAGAGATGCACCCGACTAAATTATACGGAGGTTTGAGACGGGATAAACAAGCGGGTGTGAAGGGGATAAAACAAGTGGGGCCGGATTAAATAATCCGGTGCTTATTTAATACGACGCTCGCCAAACATCTGCTCCGTATTATTAGTACTATCCGGTGGTCTTATACGGTGTGCCAAACGAGGCCGGAGTGTAGTATCATATTTAAGATCAATCATTCACGGTTACTATTCATCCAAGACAAAAGTCAAACAATAATCATACTATTCATCTGTAGTGTGGTCGTATGCAAAAGAGAAAATTAATTCTTTAGACAAGCCGCCATTCATGCTACAAAAATCATACGCGCGGTTCCAACATCCATTCCAACAATAATGCAAGCTATAAGCCCAATCTATAAATTTCAACTCATATTTATCTTTGTATCATTTAGGGTTTTTATCACAAATGTTTTCTTGAATTGACCCACCTATTAAGATGGTCTCTAAAATTGAAAATCAATCAATGTAGTATCTAAAAATGGGTATCGCAGATCAATGTGGTCATTACATCACAAATCTGTCAAAATTTCTGTTATATGCTGATGACACATAACGACCCCATAAATCAAACTAAATGGGTTCATAAGGTGTTATTATTGGCGATTTAGAGGGGTTATCATGATATCATTATTGAGAGTGATGCGCTCCAGATTGTCTCGGCATTACGCAATGGTCTTCCCAATGGTTCCTTGATCGGTAACATTGTGGAAGATTCCAAGGCGTTGTTGTCTACAATCATTGGAGCTACTGCTACCCATACCCGTCGCCAGAATAACGAAGCTGCTCACCGCATAGCTAGATATGCTCTTTCTAGCTTGGCCAACTGTTCGTGGTTAGAGGAACTTCTAGACATTATCATTGATATTCTTATATCTAATTGTAACGTCTGAATTTTAGCTTCTTTTTTAGGCCATAGCCTTAGGTACTTTTAGGGCTTTTGGCTTTCTTTTTGTATTGAACTTTCTATCAATGAACTAATACCGTTGCCTTCAAAAAAAAAAAAAAAAATCCAAGAAGAAGGGCAGCGCGCGAGGCGATGAACAATGTTATTGGCTTGATGGCGAACATGAGTAAAAGATGGCCACAAAAGTTTAGATGGGCAACCTACTAAGATGCCTAAGATCCATATGATCTTGAAGAAGATTACAAAAAATAAAAAATATTACTTTTATCATATGTTTATACTATCTATCTAATAAAATGAGATCCACATTTATTGATGATTTACTTTTATTAGAAAGACAGTACAAATAATAGTACAAATACGTGGTAAATGTAACATCATTCTTAAAAAATTAGGATCAATCATTCACGGTCACTATTCACGTAAGACAAAAGTCAAACCGTAATCGGACAAAACCATTCATCGTCAGTGCCATCGTATGCTGAAGAAAAAGTTGATTATTCTAAGAAGCTGCTATTCATAAGTCACAAACTCCAGTTCCCACCGTCATTCCTGCAATAAACCACTTCACTCGACCACCACTATTCTCAGCATTTCGCTCTGTGCACCCACCAAATTACTCACCACACCAACGCACCCACAAAAATGGACCTCTTCGTCCTGGAGAAGACCCTTCTGGGTCTCTTCGTCGCGGTGATCGTCACCATCGCCATTTCAAAACTCCGTGGCAAGAAATTCAAGCTCCCGCCGGGTCCCATACCCGTACCTGTTTTCGGAAACTGGCTCCAGGTCGGCGACGACCTCAACCACCGTAATCTCACCGACCTCGCCAAGAAATTCGGCGACTGCTTCCTCCTCCGCATGGGGCAGCGCAACCTCGTCGTCGTCTCGTCGCCGGAGCTCGCCAAGGAGGTGCTCCACACCCAGGCAGTCGAATTCGGGTCGAGGACCAGAAACGTCGTCGTTGATATCTTCAACGGTAAAGGCCTGGACATGGTGTTCTGCGTCTACGGCGCGCACTGGCGGAATATGCGGCGGATCATGACCGTCCCCTTCTTCACCAACAGGGTTGTCCAGCAGTACCGCTACGGATGGGAATCGGAGGCGGCTGCGGTCGTCGAGGATGTGAAAAAGCACCCTGAGGCGGCGACCAGTGGAATGGTGCTGCGGAGGCGGCTGCAGCTGATGATGTACAACAACATATACAGAATCCTGTTCGATCGGCGATTCGAGAGCGAGGAGGATCCCCTGTTCGTGAAGCTCAAGGGTTTGAACGGGGAGAGGAGCCGATTGGCGCAGAGCTTCGAGTTCAACTACGGCGATTTTATCCCGATATTAAGGCCGTTTTTGAGAGGGTATTTGAAGATCTGCGAGGAAGTGAAGGAGAAGAGGATTCAGCTGTTTAAGAACTATTTCATTGACGAGAGGAAGTAAGTTCATTCATTTTATTTATGAGTTGGCTTTTTATTCAAAATGTTCTTCGGATTGATAATTCTTTATTTTTATCTCTAAGATTTAAAATTGATCGTGATCTTTAAAATTGTTCAGTCAATCATTTAGTCTTTATGTTAGAAATCTTCATTGAATTGAAGTATTTTTTTATTTTTTAGATCAACCTCTCATTGAAATTGCAGTTTCCTCAATTTAACGAGAATTTTTAACAAAATTAAAAAAATGATTGATGATGAACAATCTCAATAGCTATTTCTATCGATTTTAAATCTTATGAATCACGTTGAAGAATTATGTCAATTTCAGTGATTATTTTAACTAAAAATCTAGATGAGATTTAATTATTTTTATTTTTGTATTTTATTTTTATAGAAAATTGATGGAGTTATATTTTTTAGGGAGTTTTAACGAAACACTTCCGGTACTGTTCACTTTTAAGGAAAAACCACATTTTTACCTTTACTTGGCACTATTCACTATACCTTTAAAAAAAAAGGTTTTTCATTAAAAGAGAAGTTTTTTTGAACTTTTCATTAATTTTCCTTATTTTTTATGGATGAGGATTCTCTTTCGGAATTAACTTGACTACTGAACAATTCAGCCGTCATTCCTACTTACATCCAATCCTATGTGGATACGTGTCTAAGTTTTGATTAAAAAAAATCAAAACTTAGACACGTATCCACCCGAGATTGAGTGTAAGTAGGAGTGGCTGCTGAAAATTCAGCAGCCAAGTCTTATTCTTCTCTTTCCTCACTTGTTTTCCTCTTTCCTCCCCTACCTGTCATAGTTTTTTTTTTCTTCGTTCTCTCTATTCTCTCAACAAAGATGGAAAAAAAAATGAAATCTTGAACGTTCAAACAGGATAAGATGGGAAAGGAGGAAAAAAAGGAAAGAATTCTTGCCCATTTTATACCATTTTATTTAAAAATAAGAATGTAATTATCAATCGTCACAATACGTTGTCTACAAATATGTCTAAAAAGATGATTTCGCCTTGTGTTAGTGGCATGACAATTATTAAGGTTTATCGTTTGACAGTTTAGTCTTATACACTAGTGTGTTTGCAATTTGAAGTGCCAAGGAGACTTTCAAAAGTATGATTCTCTATAAACTATCCGCTAACTCATAATTTTGGCACACTCTCATGCCAACATTATACAACATTGTGTAAAAAACATGACATTACGGATAGTCTAACTCAACTTTTCTAATTTTGGAGCAGGAAACTTTCAAGAACACAGACAACAACAAACGAAGGTTTGAAGTGCGCCATTGACCACATCCTCGAGGCGCAGCAGAAGGGAGAAATCAACGAGAACAACATTTACCACGTCGTTGACAACATCAATGCAGCTGGTGAGTATACTCTCATAATAATAATATTTAGGGAGTTTTAACAAAACGTTTCCAGTATTGTTCATTTTTAACGAAATTGATATTTTTACTCTAAAAAATCATTCATGGTACTATTCACTTACAACACATTTTTGTCATTTTGATTAAAACTCAAAGTTTTCAAACTCTTTTCATTATTTTTTCTTCTGAAAATTAAAACACTATTTGATGACCGAAATGGTAAATTTAATTTCACCTGATATTTTAAAAATTTTGTAATGAGCTTTGTGCATATTTAATTAAGGTTGTTTAATTTTTGGTCGCTAATGTCACGTTTCGCTGTTGAGCAGCTATTGAAAGCACTTTGTTGTCTATGGAGTGGGGGATCGCCGAGCTAGTGAACCACCCCGAAAGCCAGAAGAAGTTGAGGGAAGAACTCGATACGGTCCTCGGCCGCGGAGTACAAATCACAGAGCCCGACATTCAGAAACTTCCATACCTACAAGCCGTGATCAAGGAGGCTCTCCGCCTTCGCATGACAATTCCACTCCTTCTTCCCCACATGAACCTTAAGGACGCCAAGCTCAGTGGGTTTGACATCCCGGCGGAGAGCAAGATTGTGGTGAATGCTTGGTGGTTGGCGAACAACCCTGCCATGTGGAAGAAGCCGGAGGAGTTTAGGCCCGAGAGGTTTTTGGAGGAGGAGTCGAAGGTGGAGGCTAACGGGAACGACTTCAGGTATCTCCCGTTTGGTGTTGGGAGGAGAAGCTGTCCCGGTATTATCCTGGCCCTGCCAATCCTATGCATTACAATTGGACGTTTAGTTCAGAACTTCCATCTTCTACCTCCGCCGGGACAGTCCACGCTCGACACCTCGGAGAAATGTGGGCAGTTCAGCCAGTACATCCTGAAGCATTCCACCATTGTGATGAAGCCGACGGCATAGATTTATGTACTTTGAATTAATGGATAGTCTTGCTAAGCCAAGTGATAAGTTCACGTCAGATCAGTTTGTATTTTGCCCTTCCCGCGCTTCTCCGTCACTGAACAGTTCGACTTCAGTTCGAACTCTCCAGCGGACAAATCAACAGCACAATCCTTGTCCATCTACAACTCCTTCACAACCTTTGGCTACTCTCAGTTGATTGAGTCTTGTCTATATTTTGAATTATTTTGGAATTAGAGATCTCTCTCTTTTGTGTCAACCTCATACTGGTAACTCTATATAATCATCGTGAAGCTTCACTCGTAATTATTGAGTCGAGTTTATTCAAGCATTCATTCTACACATCACTTAGCGTTAATATGTATAGCACACAAATACAATGTGTTTTAACACTTTTGTTTCCTTTAAGAAAATGGAGATGAGCGGCACTTGTTGGGTCAGAAGACCTCCATCTTCATTCATTCACATTCTAAATAAGGAAGGGCTTCCTTGCCCCCATTAAGTGTTTTTTGGAGTTGTTGGGGTGTGGTGGGAAGACGTCTGGCCTTTGTGGCAGCGTCTGGTTCGTTTTTCCCTCGCACCCTCCTTTTTTTTTTGGCTATGCTTGCCCCTCTTGTGGGCTCCTTGTTCTGTTGGCTTTCGTCCTGGTTATGAAAGTTTCCTGTCTTCAAAAAAAAAAAACAAAAAAGGTTCAAAATATGTATAGCACACAAATCAAGTCACTTCGCCTAGCAGCACTGCGCTTGTATTGCTCTCCCACAACCCCTTTTTTGCAAATTCCATCAAAGGTGAATATTTATTACTTTACGGCCTTACCTAATGATTTTCTTGGCAAGCATTTTGGGTGAAATGGGGTTCTACCAAGAAACCATGGAAATTTTAGATTTCGCCAATGGTCACTTCAACAAGATTACGGTTGTCTAGATGCGTCTACTGGTTGATTTTCTTTGTCTCGCATGTAAATCAATAGTTAGAGTCCTCAAGTATTAAAAGTGCAACCAATAAATTAACATTTTGGCAAGAAAAATTTTAAAACCAAACGACAGCTACAAATCAAAAGCAGTTCTAATAATATTTGACAAAAAAAAAAATTAAAATGCATTTAAAAATACGGTTTGATTTTTAACAAAAAATCTGGACGCGCCTCAATAAAAAAAGCTTCAAGAAAAGCACTTGTTGACAGACGTGCTTTCCATAGAAGCATTTTTTAAACAATGACTCTTTTTAGGTCTAAAATCAGAAAATTCGACCTCGAAAACAAGAAAAAAAAAAGAAAAATAAGAGGAAAAAAAGATATGGGTCGTAACTAGGCCCTCAAATCAGAGAGGGCATACATGCAGATCCTTTGCAATTCAATTCAAAAATTATATTTAAGAGTTTATTCGATATGCGACGAAGTTTAAGCTTCATCCCATTTTCATTTCTTTTTTCTGATTTTTGTAAAAAATATCGACCGTATAGAAAAAATTTCAAATCCTGTTGGTTGAATGTAGGTCAAATTCCTTCATCAAATTGAAGGTTAGTCACTCTTGGTTCATCAATTTTGATAGTAAGTTTTGCAGTCAATTCCCAACATGGTTCCTATATTGGTGGAACAAAAATGGTTCATTGATTGATCTATTCCCTGTGAGCCTCACGGAATCAGTAAAATGTTTTTATTCAAAATACAAAGTCACAAAGAGAAAACTATTTTCTCATACCTTTTGCACTTTGTTGCCAAGTATCCCCTGGATTCTCAAATCGTATTACAACGCCAACTGGGAAGAAAAACATGTAATCCGCCAAATCACATTGAAATGTTGGGATAATTTCAAGCACGACAGAATTACAGAACAAGTCGTAATTAAAAAATTAGGATCAGTCACTCACGATCACTATTCATCCAAGATAAAAATAAAACAGTATCTGACAAATTACCATTCATCTATAGTATCCTCGTATGCAAAAAAAAAAAAAATTAATTATTCAGATAATTCGGTATTCGTGCTTCAAAAGTCATAATCCGTGTTCCAACAGTCATTCCCACAATAATGCAAGCGTAAAGGGACTAACCGACGTCAATACCCTTTTGGTGACGGTAGAAATGGTGTCGCTTCACCTATCCGACATTGCATTTTTTTATGTCGAATTTTTACCAAAAATCCGACAGTAATTGGGTTTTAATGTCGGTTTTTACACCGCCACTGATAGCCTCTTTTGTAGTATAAATCAAAGTGAAATGGTGGGATAATTTCAAGCATGCCAGAATTATGGAACAAGTCGATACTGAATTCCCGGTAGCTCAGCCTCACCAATTTAAAAGGCAATTCTCCACCACACAAGTTAAGATGGGCATACTACCGAGATGCCCGAGATCTATATGATCTTGATGAAGATTAAAATATAAAAACGTGATACTTTTACCATATATTTATACCATTATCTAATAAGTGTAGTATCACTCTTAAATAATTAAGATCGATTCTTGATTACTATTCATCCAATACAAAAATCAAGCAATAATCATACCATTCATCTGTAGTGTGGTCGTATGCAAAAGAGAAAATTAATTATATAAGCCGCCATTCATTCTACAAAAGTCATACACCCGGGTTCCAACATTCATTCCAACAATAATGCAAGCTATAAGCCCAACCTATAAATTTCAACTCATATTTATCTTCGTATCACAAATATTTTCTGAAATTGACCCACCATTAAGATAGTTTCTAAAATTGAAAATCAATCAATGTAATATCTGAAAATGGATATCGCAGATCAATGTGGTCATTTCATCATAAATCTGTCAAGATTTATGTTATATGCTGACAACACATAACTACCCCATAAGTCTAATTAAATGGGTTCGGAAGGGGTTATTATTGGCTATTCAAAGAGGTTATCATGATATCATTATTGAGAATGATGCACTCCAGATTGTCTCGGCATTACTCAGTAGTCTTCCCAATGGTTCCTTGATCGGTAACATTGTGGAAGATTCCAAGGCGTTGTTGTCTGGAGCTACTACTGCCCATACCTGTTGCCAAAATAATGAAGCTGCTCACCGCATAGCTAGATATGCTCTTTCTAGCTTGGCCAACTGTACGTGGTTCGAGGAACTTCTGGACATTTTCTATAATATTCTTATACCTGATTGTAATGTCTGAATTTTAGCTTCTTTTTTAGGCCATAGCCTTAGGTACTTTTAGGGCTGTTGACTTTTCTTTTTGTACTGAACTTTCTATTTATGAACTAATATCGTTGCCTTTAAAAAAAAAAAAAAATTAATTCCAAGAAGAAGGGCAACGCGCGAGGCGATGAGCAATGCCATTTGCTTGATGGCGAACATGAGTAAAAGATGGCCACAGAAGTTTAGATGGGCAGCCTACTAAGATGCCTAAGACCCATATGATCTTGAAGAAGATTACAAAAAATAAAAAATATTACTTTTTATCATATGTTTATACTATTACTAGACTATCTCTCTAATAAAATGAGACTCACATTTGTTGATGATTTATCTTTATTAGATGGGAAAATCTAGGGAACTTTAACAAAAAGCTCTTGGTACTGTTCACTTTAACAAAAAACCACATTTTTACTCTAAAAAATCAATCCTGGTACTATTCACTTACAACACATTCTCGTTAAAACTCAAAATTTTCAAGCTCTTTTTCATTAGTTTTCCTAAAAATCTAACCGTCTTTTTAAATTCATTTTAATTTTTTTTTCCGTCAAATATTATTAGAACTGCTTTTGATTTGTAGCTGGCGTTTGGTTTTAAAATTTTTCTTGCCAAAATGTTAATTTATTGGTTGCATTTTTAATACTGAGGACTCTAAGTATTGATTTACATGCGAGACAAAAAAATCAACCGGTAGACGGATCTAGACAACCGTAACCTTGATGAAGTAACCAATGGCGAAATCTAAAATTTCCATGGTTTCTTGGTAGAACCCCATTTCACCCAAAATGCTTGCCCAGAAAATCACGGGGCAAGGCCCTAAAGCAAGGGTTTCACCTTTGATGGAATTTGCAAAAACGAGGTTGTGGGAGAGCAATACAAGCGGGAGCCAGATTGTCTGCCCTCCCAATGCCATCCCTTCCCATCCCCTCCTCTTTGTGCGGTCACGGTTAAGTCACGCCAACATTTTCTATCTTTTTATATTTTTGTCTTATTATCTTTATAAAAAAAATTAATATAAAATGTTGACGTGGCGTAACCATGACTGCACAACACAGGAGAGGATGGGAAGCAGATGGTTTTGGGAGGGCAGACAATCTGCCTCCATACAAGCGCGGTGCTGCCAGGCGAAGTGATTTGATTTGTGTGCTAAACTTATTTTGAACCAATTTCTTGAAGGAAACAAAAGTGTTAAACACATCGGATTTGTGTGCTATACATATTAACACTGAGTGATGTGTAGAATGAATGCTTGAATAAACTCGACTCAATAATTACGAGTGACTACCTGTGATGACGTTGACAGAGAAGAGATAGATCTCTAATTCCAAAATAATTCAAAATGTAGACAAGACTAAATCAACTGAGAGTAGCCAAAGTTTGTGAAGGAGTTGTAGATAGAGAAGGATTGTGCTGTTGATTTGTCCGCTGGTGAGTTCGAACTGAAGTCGAACTGTTCAGTGACGGAGAAGCGCGGGAAGGGCGAAATACAAACTGATCTGACGTGAACTTATCACTTGGCTAACCAACACTATACATTAATTCAAAGTTCATAAATCTATGCCGTCGGCTTCATCACAATGGTGGAATGCTTCGCGATGTGCAGGGCGAACTGCCCACGTTTCTCCGAGGTGTCGAGCTTGGACTCTCCCGGCGGAGGTAGAAGCTCGAAGTTCTGAACTAAACGTCCAATTGTAATGCATAGGATTGGCAGGGCCAGGATAATACCGGGACAGCTTCTCCTCCCAACACCAAACGGGAGATACCTGAAGTCGTTCCCGTTAGCCTCCACCTTCGACTCCTCCTCCAAAAATCTTTCGGGCCTATACTCCTCCGGCTTCTTCCACACGGCAGGGTTGTTCGCCAAGCACCAAGCATTCACCACAATCTTGCTCTCCGCCGGGATGTCAAACCCACTGAGCTTGGCGTCCTTAAGGTTCATGTGGGGAAGGAGGAGTGGAATTGTCATGCGAAGGCGGAGAGTCTCCTTGATCACGGCTTGCAGGTAGGGAAGTTTCTGAATGTCGGGCTCTGTGATTTGTACTCCGCGGCCGAGGACCGTATCGAGTTCTTCCCTCAACTTCTTCTGGCTTTCGGGGTGGTTCACTAGCTCGGCGATCCCCCACTCCATAGACAACACAGTGCTTTCAATGCCTGCTCAACAGCGAAACGTGACATTAGCGACCAAAAATTAAACAACCTTAATTGAATATGCACAAAGCTCATTACAAAAATTTTAAAATATCAGGTGAAATTAAATTTACCGTTTCGGTCATTAAATAGTGTGTTAATTTTCAGAGTTAATATTAGGGTGTTTGAACGAAACAGTTACAGTACTGTTCACTTTTAACAAAAATGATATTTTTATTCTAAAAAATCACTCTTGGGACTATTCACTTACAATACTTTTTTGTCATTTTGATTAAAACTTAAAGTTTTCAAATTTTTTTAATTAATTTTCCTTTAATATTATGAGAGTAGGGTCTACTCACCAGCGGCATCGATGTTATCAACGACGTGGTAAATGTTGTTCTCGTTGATTTCTCCCTTCCGCTGCGCCTCGAGGATGTGGTCAATGGCGCACTTCAATCCTTCGTTTGTTGTTGCATGTGTGCTTAAAAGTTTCCTGCTCCAAAATTAGAAAAGTTGAGTTAGATTATCTGTCATGTCATGTTTTTGACATAATATTTTATAATATTAGCATGACAGTTGTGCCAAAATTATGAGTTAGCGGATAGTTTATATAGAATCTCACTTTTAGGAGTTTCTTTAGCATTTCTCTATTACACTCTCATTTGAGTCGTTGCGCTTCAAATTGCAAACACACTAGTGTATAAGTGTATAAGACTAAATTGTCAAACGACAAACCTTAATAATTGTCATGCCACTAACACAAGGCGAAATCATCTTTTTAGACATATTTGATAATTAGATACATAATTTTAAATAAAATGTTATAAAATGGGCAAGAATTCTCTCTTCTTCTGTTCCTCCTCTTCCATCTTATCTTGTTTTAACGTTCAAGATTTTTTTCATCTTTGTTGAGAGAGTAGAGATGGAGAAAATAGAGGTATACGATCGTTCTATATTTTATAAGCATTCTAAACAAATACTGACTTGAGCGTCAGAGTGTTTTCTTGCAGGTCCCCCCACTCTCATTGTTGACAAGCGAAGAGGTGTCCAAGGCTTCTCAACGTGTTGAAGATTACTTGTTGGTGGAGAATTGGAGTACCCGAAATTTTCCGCTCCAACATCCACCTATTAAGGTGGTTTCTGAAATTGAAAATCAATCAACGTAGTATTTGAAAATGGGTATCGCAGATCAAAGTGATCATTCCATCACAAATCTGTCAAAATTTATGTTATATGCTGACGACACATAACTACCCCATAAGTCTAATTAAATGGGTTCGGAAGGGGTTATTATTGGCGATTCAGAGAGGTTATCATGATATTATTATTGAGAGTGATGCGCTCCATATTGTCTCGGCATTACGCAGTGGTCTTCCCAATGGTTCCTTGATCGGTAACATTGTAGAAGATTCCAAGGCGTTGTTGTCTACAATCACTGAATCTACTGCTACCCATACCCGTCGCCAGAATAATGAAGTTGCTCACCGCATAGCTAGATATGCTCTTTCTAGCTTGGCCAACTGTTCATGGTTCGAGGAACTTCTGGACATTACCTTTGATATAAGCTTTGATATTCTCATATCGAATTGTAAAGTTTGAATTTTAGCTTCTTTTTTAGGCCATAGCCTTAGGTACTTTTAGGGCTTTTGGCTTTCTTTTTGTACTGAACTTTCTATCTATGAACTAATACCGTTGACTTCCCAAAAAAAAAAAAAAAAAAAAAAATCCAAGAAGAAGGGCAGCGCGTGGGGCGATGAGCAATGTTATTGGCTTGATGGCGAACATGAGTAAAAGATGGCCACAGAAGTTTAGATGGGCAGCCTACGAAGATGCCTAAGTCCCATATGACCTTGAAGAAGATTACAAAAAATAAAAAATATTACTTTTTATCATATGTTTATATTATCACTAGACTATCTCTCTCTCTAATAAAACGAGATCCATATTTGTTGATGGCTTACTTTTATTGAAAAGATGATGCAAATAATAGTATAAATGTGTGGTAAATGTAATATTACTCTTAAAAAATTAAGATCAATAATTCACGATCACTATTCATGTAAGACAAAAGTCAAACCGTAATCAGACAAAACCATTCATCGTCAGTGCCATCGTCTGCAGAAGAAAAAGTTAATTATTCAAACAAGCTGCCATTCATAAGTCTCACACTCCAGTTCCAACCGTCATTACACGAAACCTGAAACTACCAATAAAACACTTCACTCTACCACCACTGTTCTCAGCATTTCGCTCTGTGCACCCACCAAATTACTCACCACACCAACGCACCCACAAAAATGGACCTCTTCCTCCTGGAGAAGACCCTTCTGGGTCTCTTTGTCGCGGTGATCGTAGCCATCGCCATTTCAAAACTCCGCGGCAAGAAATTCAAGCTCCCGCCGGGTCCCATACCCGTACCCGTTTTCGGAAACTGGCTCCAGGTCGGCGACGACCTCAACCACCGTAATCTCACCGGCCTCGCCAAGAAATTCGGCGACTGCTTCCTCCTCCGCATGGGGCAGCGCAACCTCGTCGTCGTCTCGTCCCCGGAGCTCGCTAAGGAGGTGCTCCACACCCAGGCAGTCGAATTCGGGTCGAGGACCAGAAACTTCGTCGTTGATATCTTCAACGGTAAAGGCCAGGACATGGTGTTCTGCGTCTACGGCGCGCACTGGCGGAATATGCGGCGGATCATGACCGTCCCCTTCTTCACCAACAGGGTTGTCCAGCAGTACCACTACGGATGGGAATCGGAGGCGGCTGCGGTCGTCGAGGATGTGAAAAAGCACCCTGAGGCGGCGAGCAGTGGAATGGTGCTGCGGAGGCGGCTGCAGCTGATGATGTACAACAACATATACAGAATCCTGTTCGATCGGCGATTCCAGAGCGAGGAGGATCCCCTGTTCGTGAAGCTCAAGGGTTTGAACGGGGAGAGGAGCCGATTGGCTCAGAGCTTCGAGTTCAAGTACGGCGATTTTATCCCGATATTAAGGCCCTTTTTGAGAGGGTATTTGAAGATCTGCGAGGAAGTGAAGGAGAAGAGGATTCAGCTATTTAAGAACTATTTTATTGACGAGAGGAAGTAAGTTCATTCATTTTATTTATGAGTTGGCTTTTTATTCAAAATGTTCTTCGGATTGATAATTCTTTATTTTTTTCTTTGAGATTTAAAATTGATCGTGATCTTTAAAATTATCGACAGTCAATCATTTAGTCTTTGTGTTAGAAATCTTCATTGAATTGAAATATTTTTTTTTTAGAACAACCTCTTCTTGAAATTGCAGTTTTTTCAATTTAACGAGAATTTTTCACATAATGATCAAAATAATTGACGATGGACAATCTTAATAACTATTTCTATCGATTTTAAATCTCATGAACCAAATTGAAGAGTTATGTCAATTTCAATGAATATTTTAACTAAAAATCCAGATGAGATTTAATTATTTTTATTTTTGTATTTTATTTTTATAGAAAAATGATGGAGTTATATTTTTTATGGATGCGGATTCTCTTTCCTCACTTGTTTTCCTCTTCCCTCCCCCACCTGTCATAGTTTTTTTTTATTTCTTTGTTCTCTCTACTCTCTCAACAAAGATGAAAAAAATCTTGAACGTTAAAACAAGATAAGATGGAAGAGGGGGAAAAGAAGAAGAGAGAATTCTTGCCCATTTTATAACATTTTATTTTAAAATATGTATCTAATTATCAAATATGTCTAAAAAGATGATTTCGCCTTGTGTTAGTGGCATGACAATTATTAAGGTTTATCGTTTGACAATTTAGTCTTATACACTTATACACTAGCGTGTTTGCAATTTGAAGTGCGACGACTCAAATGAGAGTGTAAAAGAGAAATGCTAAAGAAACTCCTCAAAGTGTGATTCTACATAACCTATCCGCTAACTCATAATTTTGGCACAACTCTCATGCTAATATTATAAAATATTATGTCAAAAACATGACATGACATATAATCTAACTCAACTTTTCTAATTTTGGAGCAGGAAACTTTTAAGCACACAGGCAACAACAAACGAAGGATTGAAGTGTGCCATTGACCACATCCTCGAGGCGCAGCGGAAGGGAGAAATCAACGAGAACAACATTTACCACGTCGTTGATAACATCGATGCCGCTGGTGAGTAGACCCTACTCTCAAAATATTAAAAGAAAACTAATTAAAAGAGTTTGAAAACTTGAAATTTTAATCAAAATGACAAAAAAGTATTGTAATAAAAATATCATTTTTGTTAAAAGTGAACAGTACTGTAAATATTTCGTTCAAACACCCTAATATTAACTCTGAAAATTAACACACTATTTAATGACCGAAACGGTAAATTTAATTTCACCTGATATTTTAAAATTTTTGTAATGAGCTTTGTGCATATTCAATTAAGGTTGTTTAATTTTTGGTCGCTAATGTCACGTTTCGCTGTTGAGCAGCTATTGAAAGCACTTTGTTGTCTATCGAGTGGGGGATCGCCGAGCTAGTGAACCACCCCGAAAGCCAGAAGAAGTTGAGGGAAGAACTCGATACGGTCCTCGGCCGCGGAGTACAAATCACAGAGCCCGACATTCAGAAACTTCCCTACCTGCAAGCCGTGATCAAGGAGACTCTCCGCCTTCGCATGACAATTCCACTCCTCCTTCCCCACATGAACCTTAAGGACGCCAAGCTCAGTGGGTTTGACATCCCGGCGGAGAGCAAGATTGTGGTGAATGCTTGGTGCTTGGCGAACAACCCTGCCATGTGGAAGAAGCCGGAGGAGTTTAGGCCCGAGAGGTTTGTGGAGGAGGAGTCGAAGGTGGAGGCTAACGGGAACGACTTCAGGTATCTCCCGTTTGGTGTTGGGAGGAGAAGCTGTCCCGGTATTATCCTGGCCCTGCCAATCCTATGCATTACAATTGGACGTTTAGTTCAGAACTTCCATCTTCTACCTCCGCCGGGACAGTCCACGCTCGACACCTCGGAGAAATGTGGGCAGTTCAGCCAGTACATCCTGAAGCATTCCACCATTGTGATGAAGCCGACGGCATAGATTTATGTACTTTGAATTAATGGATAGTCTTGCTAAGCCAAGTGATAAGTTCACGTCAGATCAGTTTGTATTTTGCCCTTCCCGCGCTTCTCCGTCACTGAACAGTTCGACTTCAGTTCGAACTCTCCAGCGGACAAATCAACAGCACAATCCTTGTCCATCTACAACTCCTTCACAACCTTTGGCTACTCTCAGTTGATTGAGTCTTGTCTATATTTTGAATTATTTTGGAATTAGAGATCTCTCTCTTTTGTGTCAACCTCATACTGGTAACTCTATATAATCATCGTGAAGCTTCACTCGTAATTATTGAGTCGAGTTTATTCAAGCATTCATTCTACACATCACTTAGCGTTAATATGTATAGCACACAAATACAATGTGTTTTAACACTTTTGTTTCCTTTAAGAAAATGGAGATGAGCGGCACTTGTTGGGTCAGAAGACCTCCATCTTCATTCATTCACATTCTAAATAAGGATGGGCTTCCTTGCCCCCATTAAGTGTTTTTTGGAGTTGTTGGGGTGTGGTGGGAAGACGTCTGGCCTTTGTGGCAGCGTCTGTTTCGTTTTTCCCTCGCACCCTCCTTTTTTTTGGCTATGCTTGCCCCTCTTGTGGGTTCCTTGTTCTGTTGGCTTTCGTCCTGGTTATGAAAGTTTCCAGTCTTCAAAAAAAAAAAAAAAAAAAAAGGTTCAAAATATGTATAGCACACAAATCAAGTCACTTCGCCTAGCAGCACTGCGCTTGTATTGCTCTCCCACAACCCCTTTTTTGCAAATTCCATCAAAGGTGAATATTTATTACTTTACGGCCTTGCCTCGTGATTCTCTTGGCAAGCATTTTGGGTGAAATGGGGTTCTACCAAGAAACCATGGAAATTTTAGATTTCGCCAATGGTCACTTCAACAAGGTTACGGTTGTCTAGATGCGTCTACTGGTTGATTTTCTTTGTCTCGCATGTAAATCAATAGTTAGAGTCCTCAAGTATTAAAAATGCAACCAATAAATTAACATTTTGGCAAGAAAAATTTTAAAACCAAACGCCAGCTACAAATCAAAAGCAGTTCTAATAATATTTGACGAAAAAAAAAAATGCATTTAAAAATACGGTTTGATTTTTAACAAAAAATCTGGACGCGCCTCAATAAAAAAGCTTCAAGAAAAGCACTTGTTGACAGAAGTGCTTTCCATAGAAGCATTTTTTAAACAATGACTCTTTTTAGGTCTAAAATCAGAAAATTCGACCTCGAAAACAAGGAAAAAAAAAAGAAAAATAAGAGGAAAAAAAAAGATAGGGGTCGTAACTAGGCCCTCAAATCAGAGAGGATCAGAGAGGGCATACATGCAGATCCTTTGCAATTCAATTCAAAAATTATATTTAAGAGTTTATTCGATATGCGATGAAGTTTAAGCTTCATCACATTTTCATTTTTTTTTTCTGATTTTTGTAAAAAATATCGACCGTATCGAAAAAATTTCAAATCTTGTTGGTTGAATGTAGGTCAAATTCCTTCATCAAATTGAAGGTTAGTCACTCTTGGTTCATCAATTTTGATAGTAAGTTTTGCAGTCAATTCCCAACATGGTTCCTATATTGGTGGAACAAAAATGGTTCATTGATTGATCTATTCCCTGTGAGCCTCACGGAATCAGTAAAATGTTTTTATTCAAAATACAAAGTCACAAAGAGAAAACTATTTTCTCATACCTTTTGCACTTTGTTGCCAAGTATCCCCTGGATTCTCAAATCGTATTACAACGCCAACTGGGAAGAAAAACATGTAATCCGCCAAATCACATTGAAATGTTGGGATAATTTCAAGCACGACAGAATTACAGAACAAGTCGTAATTAAAAAATTAGGATCAATCACTCACGATCACTATTCATCCAAGATAAAAATAAAACAGTATCTGACAAATTACCATTCATCTATAGTATCCTCGTATGCAAAAAAAAAAAAAAAAAATTAATTATTCAGATAATTCGGTATTCGTGCTTCAAAAGTCATAATCCGTGTTCCAACCGTCATTCCCACAATAATGCAAGCGTAAAGGGACTAACCGACGTCAATACCCTTTTGGTGACGGTAGAAATGGTGTCGCTTCACCTATCCGACATTGCATTTTTTTTATGTCGAATTTTTACCAAAAATCCGACAGTAATTGGGTTTTAATGTCGGTTTTTACACTGCCACTGATAGCCTCTTTTGTAGTATAAATCAAAGTGAAATGGTGGGATAATTTCAAGCATGCCAAAATTATGGAACAAGTCGATACTGAATTCCCGGTAGCTCAGCCTCACCAATTTAAAAGGCAATTCTCCACCACACAAGTTAAGATGGGCATACTACCGAGATGCCCGAGATCTATATGATCTTGATGAAGATTAAAATATAAAAACGTGATACTTTTACCATATATTTATACCATTATCTAATAAGTGTAGTATCACTCTTAAATAATTAAGATCGATTCTTGATTACTATTCATCCAACACAAAAATCAAGCAATAATCATACCATTCATCTGTAGTGTGGTCGTATGAAAAAGAGAAAATTAATTATATAGACAAGCCGCCATTCATTCTACAAAAGTCATACACCCGGGTTCCAACATTCATTCCAACAATAATGCAAGCTATAAGGCCAACCTATAAATTTCAACTCATATTTATCTTCGTATCACAAATATTTTCTGAAATTGACCCACCATTAAGATAGTTTCTAAAATTGAAAATCAATCAATGTAGTATCTGAAAATGGATATCGCAGATCAATGTGGTCATTTCATCATAAATCTGTCAAGATTTATGTTATATGCTAACAACACATAACTACCCCATAAGTCTAATTAAATGGGTTCGGAAGGGGTTATTATTGGCTATTCAAAGAGGTTATCATGATATCATTATTGAGAGTGATGCACTCCAGATTGTCTCGGCATTACTTAGTAGTCTTCCCAATGGTTCCTTGATCGGTAACATTGTGGAAGATTCCAAGGCGTTGTTGTCTGGAGCTACTACTGTCCATACCCGTTGCCAAAATAATGAAGCTGCTCACCGCATAGCTAGATATGCTCTTTCTAGCTTGGCCAACTGTTCGTGGTTCGAGGAACTTCTGGACATTATCTATGATATTCTTATATCTGATTGTAATGTCTGAATTTTAGCTTCTTTTTTAGGCCGTAGCCTTAGGTACTTTTAGGGCTGTTGACTTTTCTTTTTGTACTGAACTTTCTATTTATGAACTAATATCGTTGCCTTAAAAATAAAAAAAATAAAAATTAATTCCAAGAAGAAGGGCAACGCGCGAGGCGATGAGCAATGCCATTTGCTTGATGGCGAACATGAGTAAAAGATGGCCACAGAAGTTTAGATGGGCAGCCTACTAAGATGCCTAAGATCCATATGACCTTGAAGAAGATTACAAAAAATAAAAAATATTACTTTTTATCATATGTTTATACTATTACTAGACTATCTCTCTAATAAAATGAGACTCACATTTGTTGATGATTTATCTTTATTAGAAGGGAAAATCTAGGGAACTTTAACAAAAAGCTCTTGGTACTATTCACTTTAACAAAAAACCACATTTTTACTCTAAAAAATCAATCTTGGTACTATTCACTTACAACATATTCTCGTTAAAACTCAAAGTTTTCAAGCTCTTTTTCATTAGTTTTCCTAAAAATCTAACCGTCTTTTTAAATTCATTTTAATTTTTTTTTCCGTCAAATATTATTAGAACTGCTTTTGATTTGTAGCTGGCGTTTGGTTTTAAAATTTTTCTTGCCAAAATGTTAATTTATTGGTTGCATTGTTAATACTGAGGACTCTAACTATTGATTTACATGCGAGACAAAAAAAAAAATCAACCGGTAGACGGATCTAGACAACCGTAACCTTGATGAAGTAATCAATGGCGAAATCTAAAATTTCCATGGTTTCTTGGTAGGGACAATACTTGGGTCCTCACCGGGGAGGACCCAATGTACACATGGCATGATTTTATTGGTGGGAAGGACAATACTTTTTCTATTTCAGATTTTTTTATTCTATTTCAGAAAAAAGTATTGTCCTTCCCACCAATCAAATCATGCCATGTGTACATTGGGTCCTCCCCGGTGAGGACCCAAGTATTGTCCTCTTGGTAGAACCCCATTTCACCCAAAATGCTTGCCCAGAAAATCACGGGGCAAGGCCCTAAAGCAAGGGTTTCACCTTTGATGGAATTTGCAAAAACGAGGTTGTGGGAGTGCAATACAAGCGGGAGCCAGATTGTCTGCCCTCCCAATGCCATCCCTTCCCCCATTCCCTACTCTTTGTGCTGTCACGGTTAAGTCACGTCAATATTTTCTATCTTTTTATATTTTTGTCTTATTATCTTTATAAAAAAATTAATATAAAATGTTGACGTGGCGTAACCGTGACCGCACAATACAGGAGAGGATGGGAAGCGGATGGTTTTGGGAGGGTAGACAATCTGCCTCCATACAAGCGCGGTGCTGCCAGGCGAAGTGATTTGATTTGTGTGCTAAACATATTTTGAACCAATTTCTTGAAGGAAACAAAGTTAAACACATCGGATTTGTGTGCTATACATATTAACGCTCAGTGATGTGTAGAATGAATGCTTGACTAAACTCGACTCAATAATTACGAGTGACTACCTGTGATGAGGTTGACAGAGAAGAGATAGATCTCTAATTCCAAAATAATTCAAAATGTAGACAAGACTCAATCAACTGAGAGTAGCCAAAGTTTGTGAAGGAGTTGTAGATAGAGAAGGATTGTGCTGTTGATTTGTCCGCTGGTGAGTTCGAACTGAAGTCGAACTGTTCAGTGACGGAGAAGCGCGGGAAGGGCGAAATACAAACTGATCTGACGTGAACTTATCACTTGGCTAACCAACACTATACATTAATTCAAAGTTCATAAATCTATGCCGTCGGCTTCATCACAATGGTGGAATGGTTCGCGATGTGCAGGGCGAACTGCCCACGTTTCTCCGAGGTGTCGAGCTTGGACTGTCCCGGCGGAGGTAGAAGCTCGAAGTTCTGAACTAAACGTCCAATTGTAATGCATAGGATTGGCAGGGCCAGGATAATACCGGGACAGCTTCTCCTCCCAACACCAAACGGGAGATACCTGAAGTCGTTCCCGTTAGCCTCCACCTTCGACTCCTCCTCCAAAAATCTCTCGGGCCTATACTCCTCCGGCTTCTTCCACACGGCAGGGTTGTTCGCCAACCACCAAGCATTCACTACAATCTTGCTCTCCGCCGGGATGTCAAACCCACTGAGCTTGGCGTCCTTAAGGTTCATGTGGGGAAGGAGGAGTGGAATTGTCATGCGAAGGCGGAGAGTCTCCTTGATCACGGCTTGCAGGTAGGGAAGTTTCTGAATGTCGGGCTCTGTGATTTGTACTCCGCAGCCGAGGACCGTATCGAGTTCTTCCCTCAACTTCTTCTGGCTTTCGGGGTGGTTCACTAGCTCGGCGATCCCCCACTCCATAGACAACACAGTGCTTTCAATGCCTGCTCAACAGCGAAACGTGACATTAGCGACCAAAAATTAAACAACCTTAATTGAATATGCACAAAGCTCATTACAAAAATTTTAAAATATCAGGTGAAATTAAATTTACCGTTTCGGTCATTAAATAGTGTGTTAATTTTCAGAGTTAATATTAGGGTGTTTGAACGAAACACTTAGGGTGCGTTTGTTGCCTCGGACTGGATTAGCTTTGGAGACTAAGCTGGACTGACTTAGACTAGACTAAGTTAGACTAACTTAGTGAAGCGTTTGGTGTATTGTCGGACTAAGAAGTAAAAACAATAACAAATTCTAATATTATATTATTTAATTCACTATAATTATTATTTTATATTATTAATTCAGGTTTATTATTATTTTATTCTTACTTTTGTCTATATTTTGCTCTCTGGAAAGCTCCGTAGTGCTTTCTGATTTCTTTTCTGCTGCAATCCCTCACCCTTCATCATTTTGCTCCATCCTCTCCCTCTTTTGCCTCCCCACTCCCTCTGTTTCTCCCTAAGTTTCTCCGTCCTAATCCCTCTTTTTCTTTGTCCCTCTCCCTTTTCATCTTCACCTTTTTCTTCCTATTTTTCTCCGTTCATCTCCCTTGTTTCTTTTTCTAATTTTTCTACGCAATTGGCAAATCAGAACCCATATCAGAGTTCGAGTCATATGGGTACTCATCGTTCTGCTTCTCCGGCGTCAACGACGAAGGTCTGCGATTAGGCAGTCTGGAGTGCATGTGTAATTAGAACGGCTCTTGTGCATGTGTGAATGGACGACTGTTAGTGCGTTTCATACGCACATCGATTTTTTTTTTTTTTTTGGTATGGAATTTTGGGTTTGGATCTGGTTTTGAGAATGGAAAGAGTGCATAATTTTTTTCCTTTTTTGTTTTCGAATTTTGAGGGATTTAGGTTTGAAAATGGTATATGAAAGGGGCGAAGCAGAGCAGAGTTGGTAAATGGGATCTGGGTTTCAAATTTTGGGAGGAACAAGTAGGAAGAGGAGGGGGCCGAAGCAAGGAGTTGGTCTTAGCAATCCGGCCGATTTCGGGGGGTCTCGCTAAGACCCTCTAGCGAAGCCGTTAGTCTTGGTTAGTCGGGGCGAGTCTCATTAAAGCTTGTCCCGACGTGGAACAAACACGGCACTGCAATCCCGCTTAATCTAATCCAGTCCAATGAAAGCTAGCGAGTGCAAACAAACACACCCTTACAGTACTGTTCACTTTTAACAAAAATGATATTTTTATTCTAAAAAATCACTCTTGGGACTATTCACTTACAATACTTTTTTGTCATTTTGATTAAAACTTAAAGTTTTCAAACTTTTTTAATTAGTTTTCCTTTAATATTATGAGAGTAGGGTCTACTCACCAGCGGCATCGATGTTATCAACGACGTGGTAAATGTTGTTCTCGTTGATTTCTCCCTTCCGCTGCTCCTCGAGGATGTGGTCAATGGCGCACTTCAATCCTTCGTTTGTTGTTGCCTGTGTGCTTAAAAGTTTCCTGCTCCAAAATTAGAAAAGTTGAGTTAGATTATCTGTCATGTCATGTTTTTGACATAATATTTTATAATATTAGCATGACAGTTGTGCCAAAATTATGAGTTAGCGGATAGTTTATATAGAATCTCACTTTTAGGAGTTTCTTTAGCATTTCTCTTTTACACTCTCATTTGAGTCGTTGCACTTCAAATTGCAAACACACTAGTGTATAAGTGTATAAGACTAAATTGTCAAACGATAAACCTTAATAATTGTCATGCCACTAACACAAGGCCAAATCATCTTTTTAGACATATTTGATAATTAGATACATAATTTTAAATAAAATGTTATAAAATGGGCAAGAATTCTCTCTTCTTCTGTTCCTCCTCTTCCATCTTATCTTGTTTTAACGTTCAAGATTTTTTTCATCTTTGTTGAGAGAGTAGAGAGAACAAAGATATAAAAAAAAAAACTATGACAGGTGGGGGAGGGAAGAGGAAAACAAGTGAGGAAAGAGAATCAATAAAAAATATAACTCCATCATTTTTCTATAAAAATAAAATACAAAAATAATTAAATCTCATCTGCATTTTTAGTTAAAATATTAATTGAAATTGACATAACTCTTCTATTTGGTTCATGAGATTTAAAATCGATAGAAATAGTTATTAAGATTGTCCATCGTCAATTATTTTGGTTATTCTATGAAAAATTCTCGTTAAATTGAAAAAACTGCAATTTCGAAAAGAGGTTGTTCTAAAAAAAAAAAAAATATTTCAATTCAATGAAGATTTCTAACACAAAGACTAAATGATTGACTGTCGATAATTTTAAGGAAAACTAATGAAAATGGCTTGAAAACTTTGAGTTTTAACGATAAGGACAAAATAAAGGGTAAAATGAATAGTATCATGTTTGACTTTTTAGTGTAAAAATGTGGTTTTTCGTTAAAGTGAACAGTACCGCGGATTTTTCGTTAAAACTCCCATAATTTTAAAGATCATGATCAATTTTAAATCTCAAAGATAAAAATAAAGAATTATCAATCCGAAGAACATTTTGAATAAAAAGCCAACTCATAAATAAAATGAATGAACTTACTTCCTCTCGTCAATGAAATAGTTCTTAAACAGCTGAATCCTCTTCTCCTTCACTTCCTCGCAGATCTTCAAATACCCTCTCAAAAACGGCCTTAATATCGGGATAAAATCGCCGTACTTGAACTCGAAGCTCTGCGCCAATAATCGGCTCCTCTCCCAGTTCAAACCCTTGAGCTTCACGAACAGGGGATCCTCCTCGCTCTCGAATCGCCGATCGCACAGGATTCTGTATATGTTGTTGTACATCATCAGCTGCAGCCGCCTCCGCAGCACCATTCCATTGGTCCCCGCCTCAGGGTGCTTTTTCACATCCTCGACGACCGCAGCCGCCTCCGATTCCCATCCGTAGTGGTACTGCTGGACAACCCTGTTGGTGAAGAAGGGGACGGTCATGATCCGCCGCATATTCCGCCAGTGCGCGCCGTAGACGCAGAACACCATGTCCTGGTCTTTACCGTTGAAGATATCAACGACGAAGTTTCTGATCCTCGACCCGAATTCGACTGCCTGGGTGTGGAGCACCTCCTTGGCGAGCTCCGGCGACGAGACGACGACGAGGTTGCGCTGCCCCATGCGGAGGAGGAAGCAGTCGCCGAATTTCTTGGCGAGGCCGGTGAGATTACGGTGGTTGAGGTCGTCGCCGACCTGGAGCCAGTTTCCGAAAACAGGTACGGGTATGGGACCTGGTGGGAGCTTGAATTTCTTGCCGCGAAGTTTTGAAATGACGACGGCGACGATCACCGCGACAAAGAGACCCAGAAGGGTCTTCTCCAGGAGGAAGAGGTCCATTTTTGTGGGTGCGAAGTTTTGGAACTGGAGTGTGTGACTTATGAATGGCAGCTTGTTTGAATGATTAACTTTTTCTTCAGCATACGATGGCACTGACGATGAATGGTTTTGTCCGATTACGGTTTGACTTTTGTCTTACATGAATAGTGATCGTGAATGATTGATCTTAATTTTTTACGAGTGATGTCACATTTACCACATATGTGTACTATTATTTACGGATTCAATTATATTTACTGGGTTCAAGATTAATTGGATGAAATATAGTTTTTTTCAATTTCCAACTCAACATTTTATATGGATTATAAAAAAAAACAAGAGTTCGTTTATATTTAAAATTGAGATGTAGATTAAACTGCCTAATTTCATGCAACTGAAAATAAATTTGAATTTTTTAACTAGTTATAGTAGAAACGTGAACTAAGATTTTTCACATTGTTATTTTTATTTAAAATGAGTCCTTATTCCAATAATTAATTATTAAGAGTTGACAAAATATTTTTTAGTGTAATGTTTTAATGTGAAAAGTTATCTTTTTTTTTTGTTACACAGCTTACACATAACGTACCATAAGTTTTGTATTTACCAAAATAAGGATAATACAACGTACTAATAACTTGGTATGTACAAAATAAGGAATTGCATAACGTACCAAAAGCAATATTTTATAACGTACCAAAATACTAATACGTACCCAGATTAAATTTATATAACGTACCAATAACGTACCAAATGATTGGTACGTTATATTTAATATATTTGTTTGGTACGTTATACTTAATATATATGCATGTTATATTTCATAATTGTATGTTAATAGGATGTTTATGTGTTTTTATAATTTAAAACAAAAAAAGTTATTTGAATAAGAAAAATTCATTTTGAACGAATTATGATAAGATAATATAGGATGTTTATGATGATTTTAGGATATTTGTGATATTATTATCTGAACTAGTTGGTTAATTAAATACAATAAAAATCATAATTTTTAACTAAAAATTAGTAGAAGAATGTTTGATCAAAAGTTTAAAAGTTATAGATGTTTGATTAAAAAAATTCAAATTTGAGGCATTTAAATCAAAATGCCCCTTAACAAAAATCTGGACGCGCCTCAATAAAAAAAGCTTCAAGAAAAGCACCTATTGACAAAAGTGCTTTCCATAGAAGCATTTTCTAAACAATGACTCGACTCAAGGGCTAAAAAGCAGAAAATTCGACCTCGAAAACAAGAAAAAAATAAGAAAAATAAGTGAAAAAAAGATGTGGGTCGTAACTAGGTCCTCAAATCAGAGAGGATCGGAGAGGGCATACATGCAGACCCTTCGCAATTCAATTCAAAAATTATATTTAAGAGTTTCTTGGATATGCGATGAAGTTTAAGCTTCATCCCATTTCCATTTCTTTCTTTTCCTTTTTCTTTTTTCTGATTTTTACAAAAAATATCGATCGTATCAAAGAAATTTCAAACCCTGATTGGTTGAATGTAGGTCAAATTCCTTCATCAAATTGAAGGTTAGTCACTCTTGGTTCATCAATTTTGATAGTAAGCAGTCAATTCCCAACATGGTTCCTAT
The DNA here is from genome assembly GCA_036320875.1 of Cotoneaster glaucophyllus. Taxonomy (NCBI): domain Eukaryota; kingdom Viridiplantae; phylum Streptophyta; class Magnoliopsida; order Rosales; family Rosaceae; genus Cotoneaster; species Cotoneaster glaucophyllus. Next base: position 3,731,754 of record CM070061.1, read on the forward strand.
ATTGGTCGAACAAACACGGTTCATTGATTGATCTATTCCCTGTGAGCCTCCAGGAATCAGTAAAATGTTTTTATTCAAAAAATAAAGTCACAAAGAGAAAACTATTTTCTTATACCTTTTGCACTTTGTTGCCAAGTATAAAGTCCCCTGGATTCTCAAATCGTATTACAACAACGGCAACTGGGAAGAAAAAGATGTAATCCGCCAAATAACGTTGAAATGTTGGGATAATTTCAAGCACAACAGAATTACAGAACAAGTCGTAATTAAAAAATTAGGATCAATCACTCACGATCACATTTCATCCAAGACAAAAATAAAACAGTATCTGGCAAATTACCATTCATCTATAGTATCGTCGCATGCAAAGAAAAAATTAATTATTCAGATAATTCGGTATTTGTGCTTCAAAAGTCATCATCCGTGTTCCAACAGTCATTCCCACAATAATGCAAGCTACAAGCCCCAGTCTGTAAAGGAGTAGGATTCTCTTCTCTTATATTTTCATTCCTTCACTCTCTTTCTTTTACGTATTATTTTTTGTCTTATTGTCTCTATAAAAAATCAATATATGATGTTGACGTAACTAAACCGTAACCGTTCAAATGGGAAAGGAATGAAGAAAAAAAAGATTAAGAGTGGAGCGAATGCTCCTCTGTTTGTAAATTCCAAGAAACCCATAACCACACCAATAAACCAGTTCACTCTCCCACTACCACTCTCAGCATTTCGCTCTGTGCACCCACCAAATTACTCACCACACCAACGCACCCCAAAAAATAGACCTCCTCTTTCTGGAAAAGACCCTTCTGGGTCTCTTCATCGCCGTGATCGTTGCCGTTGCCATTTCAAAACTCCGCGGCAATAAATTCAAGCTCCCGCCGGGTCCCATACCCGTACCCTGTTTTCGGAAACTGGCTCCAGGTTGGCGACGACCTCAACCATCGTAATCTCTCCGACCTAGCCAAGAAATTCGGCGACTGCTTCCTCCTCCGCATGAGACAGCGCAACTTCGTCGTCGTCTCCTCGTTGGAGCTCGCCAAGGAGGTGCTCCACACCTAGGGAGTCGAATTCGGGTCGAGGAGCCAAACCGTCGTTGTTGATATCCTTACCGGTAAAGGCCAGAACATGGTGTTCAGCGTCTACGGCGAGCATTGGCGGAAAATACAACGGATCATGACCGTCCCCTTCTTCACCAACAAGGTGGTCCAGCAGTACCGCCACAGATGGGAATCGGAGGCGGCGGCGGCCGTCGAGGACGTGAAAAAACACCCTGAGGCGGCGACCAGTGGGATGGTGCTGCGGAGGCGGCTGCAGCTGATGATGTACAACAACGTATACAGAATCTTGTTCGATAGGCGATTCGAGAGCGAGGAGGATCCCCTGTTCGTGAAGCTCAAGGGATCGAACGAGGAGAAAAGCGGATTGGCGCAGAGCTTCGAGTACAACTACGGCGATTTTATCCCCATTTTAAGGCCGTTTTGAGAGGGTATTTGAAGATGTGCAAGGGGGTGAAGGAGAAGAGGATGCATCTGTTTAAGGACTATTTCATTGACGAGAGGAAGTAAGCAATTTGAAGTACAAGGACTAAAACGCAAGTGTGAAAATTCGCTAGTCTGACTCAACTTTTCTAATTTTGGAGCAGGAAAATTTGGAGCACACATGCTGGTGCTACAACAAATGAAAGGTTGAAGTGCAGCCGTTGACCACCTCCTCGACGCGCAGCACAAAGGAGAAATCAACGACGACAATATTTACTACATCCTTGACAACATCAATGCCGCTGGTGAGATCATCCTTTTAAACAACTTGATTGTGCATCCTTTTAAACAAAGGCTAAACTGCCAATTTGCCTCTGAACTATCACTTCACTTTCAATTTTTCCTCTGAATTTTTTAATTGGAAAATTAAGAACTTAAACTATTTTTTTTTGGCCATTTTCCACTACCATTAGTTTTTCATAAATTTCATCCAAATTAACATTAACTCTTATCACTTGTACACCACGTGACTATCCTTTGTAGACAAAAGCGTCACTTTGCTAAACATTTAGACACAAAAGCTATAGAATCACACATATTTGCATTAGATTTTATAAATCTAAGGTTTTCAATTATTTTAAAGAGTGAAGCGACCGAACTTGTAAGATCCCACATCGCCCAGGGGTGTGGATCCTGTAAGCCTTATATGTATATTCCCATCTCTACCAAGCACGAGGCCTTTTGGGAGCCCACTGGCTTCGGGTTCCGTAAGAACTCCGAAGTTAAGCGAGAAGAGGCTAGAGCATTCCCAGGATGGGTGACCCACTGGGAAATTGCTCGTGAGTTCCCAAAAACAAAACCGTGAGGGCGTGTTCGGGGCCCAAAGCGGATAATATCGTGCTACGGTGGAGTCGAGCCCTGGATGTGGTGGCGGCCTGGGCCGGGATGTGACAGTTTGGTATCAGAGCCAATCCCTGGCAGGAAGTGTGCCAACGAGGACGTCGGGCCCTTAAGGGGGTGGATTGTAAGATCCCACATCGCCCAGAGGTGTGGATCCTGTAAGCCTTATATGTATATTCTCATCTCTACCTAGCACGAGGCCTTTTGGGAGCTCAGTGGCTTCCGGTTCCGTAAGAACTCCGAAGTTAAGCGAGAATGGGCCAAAGCATTCCCAGGATGGGTGACCCATTGGGAAGTTCTGCTCGCGTGAGTTCCCAGAAACAAAACCGTGAGGGCGTGGTCGGGGCCCAAAGCGGACAATATCGTGCTACGGTGGAGTCGAGCCCAGGTTGTGGTGGGGGCCCGGGTCGGGATGTGACAATTTGGTATCAGCGCCAATCCCTGGCTGGAAGTGTGCCGACGAGGACGTCGGGCCCCTAAGGGGGGTGGCCGGAAAATAGCTCAAATGTGACTGGTCCGAGGAAAAACTAGAAAATTCGCCAGAAACTGGGTAAACTTTAAACGTTCATAACTTCTTCAATACTCAACGAAATTGAGTGATTCAAAAATGAAAATCATACTTCAACGTTTAAAGTTTACCCAATTTCCGGAAAACGGCTAATTCACCGTGGTTTGGCCGGAAAACGGCTCGAAAGTGGATAACCATTTTCGAGTTAGCCAATTTCGAGCCGTTTTCTGGCCAAACTACGAGAAGGTAGCCATCAAGAAAGATACCATTCTCTTTGTCTCATCGAGAAGTATGATTTTCGTTTTTGAATCACTCGATTTCGTTGATTATTGAAGAAGTTATGAACGTTTAAAGTTTACCCAGTTTCCGGCGAGTTTTCCAGTTTTTCCGCGGACCAGTCACATTTGAGGCTATTTTCCGGCCATCTCCGGCAACGACTGGGCTTCAAAATTGGTATAATCTTGTTCTACACTTTCCTATCTTCATTTTGATATATTATGAGTCGAATTTGGTTAAGAAACGATTGAGTTACGGAGATTTGAAAATTGCCCAAAGAGTTTTTAACGGAAGGACCATTTGTGATGTGTTTGATCAATCTCAAGGACCATTTCTATTGATTTTCAATGTCAAGGACCAAAATGATGTGTTTGATCAATGTCAGGGACCATTTGTGATAAAAAAAAAAATTTGTAATGAGTTTTGTGCAAATTCAATTAAGTTATAAGTTTAGGCCGCTAGTGTCACATTTCTGTTGAGCAGCTATTAACACCACTTTGTGGTCGATCGAGTGGGGAATTGCCGAGCTATTGAACCACCCTGAAATCCAGAAGAAGTTGAGTGAAGAACTTGATGCAGTCCTCTGCCGCGGAGTTCATATCACAGAGCCCAACATTCAGAAACTTCCCTACCTGCAAGTCGTGATCAAGGAGACTCTCCGACTTCACATGCCAACCCCACTCCTTGTTCCCCACATGAACCTCCTGGACGCCAAGCTTGGCGGGTTTGACATACCGGCGGAAAGCAAGATTTTGGTGAATGTTGGGTGGTTGGCAAACAACCCTGCCTTGTGGAAGAAGCCAGATGAGTTTAGGCCCGAGAGGTTTTTGGAGGAGGAGTCGAAGGTGGAGGCTAATGGGAACGACTTCAGGTATCTCCCGTTTGGTGTTGGGAGAAGAAGTTGTCCGGGGATTATCGTAGCCCTTTTAATTGTGGGCATTACAATTGGATGTTTAGTCCAGAACTTTAAGCTTCTTCCTCTGTCGGGACAGTCCAAGCTCGACACCTCGGAGAAATGTGGGCAGTTCACCCTGCACATCCTTAAGCATTCCACCATTGTGATGAAGCCGAGGGCGTAGGTTGATGCTTGGGGAGGATGATTTTGATTATATGAAATGATACGTGGGTTGTGAAAATGTAAATTTATGAATTTTTGTTTCCTTCTTCTTCGGCGGTGGAGGGAGTTTCTACAATAGCTTAAGAAACACTATGTTTGGATGAAGGGAAATAAACTTGGAATTTAGGTAAAAATCAGAATTTATAAATTGACATACACCAATTCCCTTGTTTAGATTTATAAACATAGAAATTTAGAATTTCCGTGTAAAAAAAAACTTAGAATTTGGGACCTCCAATTCCCAAGTTTAAATTCCATGTAAATATGTGTCATTTCCCAATTTCTATGATTGAGAGTTTAAAAATAACAAATTCCGTATTCAATTCCATTGTTCTTTTAGGTTTACCAAACAAGAAAATTCATAAATTCTAGAAAATAAAATCTCGTCATTTCAATTTCCGTCATTTTAAAATTTCTTAGTAATCTTAAATTTCTTCATCAAAACATAGTGTTAGGATTGTCTCTTGTGGTTTGTGTATGTTAGGCTACAATGTAGACTTGGGCTTGTCTGTTTTTTGTATTTTGTATTTTTGAGGTCCATGTTGTTCTTTGTAATTATTGTGGTTTTGGACCTCTCTGTGTATAATGTTTGTGTGTAATATTTTTTTTGTTGGTGATAAATTTACGAACTCTCATATGGTGGTGGGAATCCCTAAATAGAATTTAGGGCTACATATTCTTTTAAGTTTTTAAATGAGTGTGTTGGTGAGGGTCCTTAAATAAGGATTCTATTGGAGATGATATAAAGCAACAACACAATCCTTTTGTATCGACAACTCCTTCACAACCACTCGCTACTCTTAGTCGATGAGTCTTGGTGTACATTTTTAATTATTTCGTAATTAGAGATAGGGTAATGATAGAAAAATTAAATTTGTAGATTAAATTTTAAAAATTAAGACCATCTCCAATGGTTGGGTTAAAAGCCAAACATTTTAGCCCGAAAATTTAGATTTTAGCCCAAAAACAGTTTTTCTACTCCAACCCGTTCTACCCTAAAATTTTAGTCCGGAATTATTAAAGAATAAACTTAAGCTATTTTTTTTCTTAAATTAATGTAAAAATAAAAAAATTAATATGTAGACTATTGTAAATTAATTTTATGAACATTTTAATCTAAAAAAATTTAAATTTCGATAAATATTTTCACTCGATTCGGTGGGCCCACACCAATTTCTAGGCTAAATTCTAGAGGGAATTTGGCATTGGTTTAACATTTAACATTTAGCCCAAATTTTTCCTTTAGATCGGAGTAAGTTTGGGAAGAAATTTTACAAGGTAATTTGACTTTTAACCCATCATTAAAAATTGTCTAAACGATATAAAAATTAATAATTAATTTATTATTTAAACTTTGATATTCGTACTCATTTTATTAATAACATATCATTTACTCTTCCGTACCGTAACAGTCTCATCACTTGTAATTAACTCTATATAACAATAATTAAGTTCATTTTATTCAAGTATTTATTCAACAAACCGCTGAGCGTTAGTATGTTTAGCTCACAAATCCGATGTGTTTATTCAAGCAAAGAAATCCAATTTTCATTAAAAATTGGTTAAAAAATTAGGTCCGGAGAGGATCCTCTCCCATACATTAATACCAATTTTCAAAATTCTTTGGACCATCATGGAATTCTTCATCTTTTAACTTGCCCTCGTCACCCAGAACAAAATATTTGATGGGTCGATCGATTTAACATTTTGGCATGAAAAATGATAAAATTAAAAGCACTTTCCAAGATGTGAGACAAAAATTTAAAATGAATTTGTAAACACGTCCAACTCGAAATTATTGAGGCCTCTAGCAAAAGAGCTTCAAGAAAAGCACTTGTTGACAGAAGCACTTTTTAAACAAGAACCCGATTCAGGGGCCAAAAAGCAGAAAAAATTCGACCTCGAAAACAAGAAAAAAAGAGAGGAAAAAAGATAGAAAAGATGATGTGGGTCGTAACCAGGCCCTCAAATCAGAGAAAATCAGAGAGGGCAGACATGCGGACCCTTTGCAATTCAATTTCCGTGCACATAACCATGCTTTCTTCATTCTTTTGTATCCAAAGCATCGGCTTATTGTGCACGGATCCGTAAATGATCTGTAAATTCTAATTAACACCCAATAAATCGAAACAAAATCACAATTTCAAGCGTTATATGCGTTGAAACCAAAGGATTCATATGATCAAAATCAAAATCAAAGGATGCGAATGATGAAAATTAAAATCCAAGGGATTCGGATGCGAACAATCAAAGGGAATGGGTCGGAAAAAGAAAATATGGAAGAAATTTTTCGGAACTGCGCTCTGCTGCTACGTAGTGTTGTTTCTCTTGCTCTGGTATTTATAGGGTTGGAGAGGGATCTGATCTGTTAGGGTTTATGCGATGTTGAAGGTGTGTCAAATTACGAAAGGGCCACGCTTGTTTCTGTGAATTAACGAGACTACCCTTGGGTTTGGTTAAGTGCACGGCCCCTCTGGAGGTTATGGGGTGCATTCATATGGGGCCCAAGGGCAGCGGTGTAGGAATAATTTTGTTGGGCTTAGTAAGTAGTTGAGCTTTTTGGACTATTTCTTTTCACTTGTAAGTAAGAGGTTATAAGTTTGATTCTCTTTTAAAGGCGATCTTGAATCACATTATTGCTAACTCATTGTGAGGCTAAACTCACCCCCTCCCTGTAGATAATATCGTTTGTTTAAAAAAGAAAAATTGTTGATAATAAGCATAAACAAAAAATTGTTTTAAATTGTCACTTAGTACTACGGTCTAGTGGTTTTTTTATTCACTTGTAAGTGAGAGGTTTTAGGTTTGATTATCGTCAAATGCGAATTTGAACCACATTATTGCTAGCCCATCGTAAGACTAAGCCCACCCTCTCTTATTTAGTGTAGATAATATTGTTTGTTAAAAAAACATTGTTTTAAATTTTTAATTAAAACTGTAAATGACATTTTACCTTAGTGGCGGAAACCGCAGATGACATTAAAACTGCAGATGAGTTATGATACATAACATCATTTCAGTTAGCTTGATATGCATTGTTTGCCCATTTCCGTAAGGGTTATCTGGCATTGATGTATGTAATGATTTATTCTAGGTCTCTAGGTTCAATTTGCATGAAACTCTGGCGAAATTCTACTCTGGACATATCTTAGGTGTTTCTGTCTCGTACTCCCAAATGAACTGAGCGTAGAATTTTTTTTAACTAGCCTGCGTGTAGCTGCGTACAGATATGAAAATACAGATTGTTTGGGTTCAAGAAGCCATTACCTATATGCACTTGAACTTTTTCTTCGTCAAATTGTTTTTACTTTGTCTGTCGGCATTGCACAGTAGGATTAAGTTGTGAGTTGTGACCATTTCTTAGATCATGTTATGAAAGAGCTTACATGAAAACGTTGTGCTAAAACTGTGATATTAGCTTTGCATGAAATGGAATTGTTTGCTTTTATCTCTGGATTTTTGTCTAATGCTTTGCTCACTTCTCTCTGATCAGAGGAATCATCATATTCGAAGCACCAAACTTCAGAAAAATGATCTTGATTTTATGTTTTCCAATAGGGCAAGGTACGCCTTCTGAGTAAGCTAAAATTTCTCTACATGTAGACATAAACTCGAGAGTTGTGTCTTGTTGTGATTGAAGACAGACACCATGCAGTAGGAAGGAATTATGATTTCGGCGGTGTAACCAGGCAACCAGATTGGTCTTGCTTTGTGAATGAAGATGAAAGGGATGATCTGAGCTCGCTGCGGTTATTAGCTGCATTTTTTGTTTCCATTGATTTCTTTCCCACCTCTGACTGATAAAATCGTATGTTTCCTTACCTCTTGTGTCTTTTGGCAGCGAAGAGTCTTGATGCAGTGCATAAGGAGTTCTATTCTCTGCAGCTTCTACGTGAAGATATGAGGCATTTTCTGTAATTGCCACTTTGATGATATTTTCTCAAAAACTTAATGTTGTTTTTTTCCCAATTTTTAACCTCAGTGAGGGACAATACGATCGATAGTTCACTGTCAAAATCAACCAGGAATTGGAGCAAGAAGCGACATAACAGAAAACCAAAATACCATTGAGCACCAAAATACCTCAAATGTGCCCTCTAACATAAAAGCACATTAGTTTGTGTCAGGTATTTGTGCCTATTAAAATTTGAACACAAAACTTTGTGTCCAGCTTGCATGTCAGAGATGGAATTTTTTTTATTAATTCACACAAGCACAATAAAGGCTTTTGTGCCCTCTATTTTAATAGGGTTTTTATCACAAATGGTCCCTGACATTGATCAAACGCATCATTTTGGTCTCTGACATTGAAAATCAATAGAAATGGTCCTTGAGATTGATCAAACACATCACAAATGGTCCTTCCGTTAAAAACTCTTTGGGCAATTTTCAAAGCTTTGTAACTCAATCGTTTCTTAACCAAATTCGACCCATAATATATCAAAATGAAGATAGGAAAGTGTAGAACAAGATTATACCTATTTGGAAGCCCAACGGTTGCCGGAGATGGCCGGAAAATACCTCAAATGTGACTGGTCCGCGGAAAAACTGGAAAACTCGCCGGAAACTGGGTTAACTTTAAACGTTCATAACTTCTTCAATACTCAACGAAATTGAGTGATTCAAAAACGAAAAATCATACTTCCTCGATGAGACAAAGAGAATGGTACCTTTATTGACTGCTAATTCACCGTGGTTTGGCCGGAAAACGGCTCGAAATTGGATAACCATTTTCGAGTTAGCCAATTTCGAGCCAATTTCCGGCCAAATTACGGCGAGTTAGCTATCAAGAAAGATACCATTCTCTTCGTCTCATCGGGAAGTATGATTTTTGTTTTTGAATCACTCGATTTCGTTGATTATTGAAGAAGTTATGAACGTTTAAAGTTTACCCAGTTTCCCGCGAGTTTTCCAGTTTTTCGGCGGACCAGTCACATTTGAGACTATTTTCTGGCCATCTCCGGCAATCATTGGGCTTCAAAATAGGTATAATCGTATTCTACACTTTCCTATCTTCATTTTGATATATTATGAGTCGAATTTGATTAAGAAATGATTGAGTTATGGAACTTTGAAAATTGCCCAAAGAGTTTTTAACAGAAGGACCATTTGTGATGTGTTTGATCAATCTCATGGACCATTTCTATTGATTTTCAATGTCAGGGACCAAAATGATGTGTTTGATCAATGTCAGGGACCATTTGTGATAAAAACCCATTTTTATATATTTAGATAAAAAAAATTATGTTTTTGTGTTCTTTACATTTACTTTTTCCTATTCGCAACAATTTTTCCCTATTCACAATTTGTGAAAATATCTAGTTGCAATCAACTTGAATTATTAGTGAGGCATTTAGATTGAGATGTCTGATTTTACTATTTCTTTTATTAAACATTTGTGTGTTTTAGACCTTTGATCAAACTACCTCCTTAAAATGTGGCACCATTTAGATTATCAGAAACTATTTTTTTTATTTTTTTTTTTATAAAATTACGTTAGACGCCATTACATTTAAATAAATGGACCACAATTCTTGAAAAATCATAGATTGATATTTCTATATTTCTGGAAATTAATTGTTTAAGTCATCGATATTTTCGAACGTCGTGTTTGGTTTTGTACATACATGTTAATAGTTGTCACATATTGTTCATGCAATTTTCTCTCTCTTTTTTTTCAATTTTATTCTCACATCCTACCATATAAATCAATGTACAAATGTCAACAAAATTATGAAAATGTACCCATAGTACCTATAAAACAAATGTACGCAATTTATTTGTAATACCCTATGTATTTTTAGATGTATGATTTGGTTATTCATTTTTGTATGATTATGTGGAACTCGTTAGAAAACAAATAAGATGGTGGGTAATTTCGTCTTTTGTGAGACCTTCAAGTTCAAAACACTTGGTGATAAATATTATATTTTATTTAAATAATACTTATCGTAATGAACGCGTGATCCCAAACGGATGTGAATTCGGTGTTAGAATGAATAAGTTACGAATTTTTAAAGTTAAAAGGTAAAATGGTAATTTTGGGAGGGAGTATTTTAGAAGCCAAAGGCTTCTCCCATTTTACTTTCCTAGCTGACAGATGCAGCAGGGACCCACCCACGTGGGTCTTCACCCTTCCCATCAGGTTATGTATATATAATTATTTGATGAGTATTACTCCAACAGTCTTGTGTCTTCCTTCTGGTTATGTATATTATTATTTTATAATTTTCTGATGGATTTTTGTGTCCCGTGGGACCCACCCACGTGGGTCTTCACCCTTCCCGTGCTTGTACTCCTCTCTGCACGCCAGCCATCACTATTCTGTCTCTCTCCTGCACGCAATCATCTCACTAACTTTCTATCCCTCCTTCACACTATTCGGTGTCATCTCCTTCACCATCTATGTGCTCACTGCACAGAAAACCGCAACATTCATCTCCATCTAACTAGCCACTCCGGCGAACCTTGCCACCACCCAAACACTACACTGCCACCCTCGTTCTCTCACAATCTTTCTGTCTCTCCATCTCGGCTTCTTCCTTGACACAAAAAAACACATAAAGGAATGACAGCGGCGGAGCTGGCGATCTCCAGCGAGGCAACCACCAGCGTCACCTTCCTCTCCTCACTGCAGACTCCCCATTACCTTTTGCTTTATGGAAATCGATACCGACTCGACGAAATGACAACCTCCGTCGCGGCTTGAGTCCCCGGCGAGATTTTCCGTGGAATCCAGTATGGGCGAGTCTTGAAAACACCTTGGTTAGGTTCTTTAAGTTGTTTGGAGACGTTTTGCACTACATGCCTGATTTGGTTAAGTTTGGATCCAGTTTCAACTCAAGGGACAAATTCTCAGATTTCCAGCGAGGGCTATGATTTTCAGGCTAATTTTAGGATATCACCGGCCACCCAATGGCCTTGAAGAAGGTAAATTTTGAATACTTACCTTTGTAGCTTTGTTTTGGCTTTTGAATTGTTGAAAATGGTTGTGATTTGGACCAAAACGGACCCTGAAACTCCTGGCGTGGCTGCAGGTTGCACTGTCGCTGCTTGTGGTACTGTTGTGGATGGCGCGTGGAGCACAGGCGGCTCTACTGGAAGATGACTGCCTGAAAGGATGAATATACGTTTTCAAATGTTTGTTTCAGATTGTAGGGTATTTCGAATTTGTTATTTTTATTTTTTTTTAATTTAATTGATAGGGCACAATTACAAAAATTATGCTAACATGAATATGAAATGGCATCTGACACATGTGTCAGAACAGGAACAAAGCACAATAAAAACCTTATTTGTGCTCAACTCTTTGAGCACACATGGCCGTATCGTGCCCTCCAATCAAAGGTGACGACCATAGAGGGCACAAATACAAATATAGTTGTTGTACTGTTGCTATTGGTCTATGGGCACAATTGTTGGTGCTCTTTGGCCTCAAAGGGCACTGATAATTTATTGTGCGCAGTGGCCATTTTTGTTGTAGTGGTAATGCAAATCATACCGGTCTAGAATTTACGTTGTACAGTACCAAAACCAAGGAGGAGGCAAAAAAAATGCTTACATTTAAATCTGTTTTACGTTCGAACAACGAAGAAATTAACAATGGTTGCATTGTACGTAATCTTATGCATCAGACATGTTTAAAGTATCGATGGGTATAAATGTTAGGCCTTTAGGATTCTATTATAATTTCTTGTTCTTAATTATAGAGGTCATCTTCCCATGCAAAGCCATCCCTTCATTGCTAGGGTTTCCGAATTCCTTCAAATGGCATTCCAATTGTTTAACGTCGGATTGCCGGAGAGGCTTTAGCAAGAACTCTTAGGCCTTGTTTGGCAGCTTGGATTGTACTGACTATTTCAGTCGGATAGGATAATTTGTGTCACATCCCTGCCCGGGCCCCCACCACATCTCAGGCTTGACTCCATCGTAGCACGATATTGTCCACTTTGGGCCCCAGCCACGCCCTCATGGTTTTGTTTCTGGGAACTCACACGAGAACTTCCCAGTGGGTCACCCATCATGGGACTGCTCTCGCGCGAACTCGCTTAACTTCGGAGTTCCAATGGAATCCAAAGCCAGTGAGCTCCCAAAAGGCCTTGTGCTAAGTAGAGATGAGAATATATATATAAGACTTACAAGATCAACACCCTTGGGCGATGTGAGATATTACAATCCACCCCCCTTAAGGGCCCGACGTCCTCGTCGACACACTTCCGGCCAAGGAGTGGCTCTGATACCAAATTGTCACATCCCGGCCAGGGCCCCCACCACATCCCAGGCTGGACTCCGCCGTAGCACGAAATTGTCCGCTTTGGGCCCCGGTCACGCCCTCACGGTTTTGTTTATGGGAACTCACACGAGAACTTCCTAAAGGGTCACCCATCATGGGACTATTCTCGCGCGAAGTCGCTTAACTTCGGAGTTCCAATGGAATCCGAAGCCAGTGAGCTCCCAAAAGGCCTCGTGCTAGGTAGAGATGAGAATATACATATAAGGCTTACAGGCCCCTGGGCGATGTGGGATCTTACAATTTGTCATCGGATAATACTGACTAATTAATCGGGCGTTTGGTACAGTATCAGACTAATAGTCGTATTATTTATACTGTGTTTGCACTGTACCGAATAAGAGAACTTAAAACTATTATATTTTTTTAAGAGAAAAAATTAATCATTAATGAAAAATAAAAATAATAAAAAACAAAAAACAAAGCTGTAAAAAGAACCCAGTTTGATGATTAATGGAAAAGAAAAAGAATAGAAAGAAAAAAAGTTGTCAAATGTAGAAAAAACATAGCAACCATTACACCAGCGTGGGTGGTGGGTGTCAAGCAGCGGCGCAGATCAGACAAGCAGTACAGGCTAAAGCAGAGGGTGTGACGGCAGGTTTCCAGGAGTGAAGTTCTCGGGTCTGGGTTCTGGCAAACGGCGACAACGAATTGTGACAAATACGGGGTCTGGGTTCTGTGCTTCAACTCAACGCAGCTCGGCTTCAGACTTCCAACTCCCACATGAATCTCTCCCAATTTTGAATTTAATCCCCCATACACCAACAAAATCAATTAGCAATTAAGCCACAAACCCAGATATTCGAATCGTGATGCCCAGAAACGGAGGTCGCAATGCCCAGGAACGGAGGTCACGGTGCCCACCTGGGTTCGATCTGCTACCTCCAGTTCTCTGTTCGTATCTGCTTGGTGTGGATCGTTTGATCTGCTACCTTTGGATCTATGTTCATATCTGCTTGGTGTTAATCGGAGGTTACGACCCCCAAGGCTTGATGGTAGGATAGGCCTGAGAGAGGCGAGCGTGAATTTGGCAGGAGTCTGACTAATAATACCAAGGTTGCGGAAGGGATAACGAAGCGGGTGGGAGGGGTATTAAAATGGTGGGGCCGGATTAAATAATCCGGTGCTTATTTAACACCAAACTTACCAAACACCGGTTTCGTATTATTTTTACTATCCGATGGTTTTATTTGGTAATTTTGAAGTGCTTATAGCATCTCCGTTAAAAATCAAAATGACCAAATAAAAGTTTTTACTTGAGAAACCGCGTGGTGTAAAATGTAAAATTGAAACCTCATGGCTCATTTTGCAAATGACCCTTGAAACTTTTGGTGTAAAATGCAATTAACCCTAAAAGTTTTCAATTAATTGCGGGTAATTTATTTTCCTCTTAGATTCTTGCTTACCAAGTTTATATTTTCCCAGCCATTTTGCTTATATTTCCTACCGATGTTGTTTCAGATGTTACAACATTATGCATTTATATTATTCACAATTGGCTTTCATCTTTTTTCTTTCGCATGGTAAAAGAAATGGTAACAGATGACTGCAATCTATATGAACTGGATATTTAACCTTTCAGAAGTTACTTCATATCGGATGTTTATATGTACGGTTGTTAGGATCGGGATCCTGCTCCGAAAATGATAACCCAAATCCCGAACCGATCCCTTTCAGGGGAAACTGGTTGGAGGGACGGGTTTGTGCTAGAACTGCATATGAAAATTTAGTTTACTGCAATACAATATACACATCCCATTCAAGGGAAACTGGTTGAAGGGACGGCAGTTTGTGCCGCAAGGTAAGCTTGCAGTTTGGTCATTTATAAATAAATAAAATCTCTCTCTCTCTCTCTCTCTCTCTGACTCTAGTTTTGTAATTTACTCAAATTTGTGCAGCCTCTCCACTGTGGATGCATAGACTCTCGGTCTTTATATAAGTATACCTGGACTCTTGTAGGCAAGGTAGACAGACACTCCAACAAGACAGTGTCAGGCGCTCCAACTATGTATGATGCGACTCTTTTATCTTTATGCGTCAGACAACTTCCTTGAACGTAGTATCATTGACATGGGATGTTTCTACTCATTCGGTAAAGTAATATGTAGTCACAATAATGTAGATACGATGATCACTAGATTAAATGTAATATCATCAACATCCGCTAATCATCCCAATGAAATTCATCGCCCAACCTATAAAAGGCCAATGTTTGATTAATGGATTCAATGGCACACCAAGAGCTCGTTGTATCGGCCCATCTTTGGCATTCTTCACATCTCTTAGCATCGTCGTCTTTGCAAAGCTTCATCAGAACTCATCGTATCTTGCAAGTAGCCATCTCATGTTTTTATTCTTAATGGATGAGTCAATTCATGCTAAAAGAGGGGTGGAAATTTTTGCACCATATACATGAATCATACATTATTGTATCCCAATTTAGGCCCAAAAATGTAACAAAGTGGCTCACGATTCATAAAAAGTCATGTATTAGTTGTCATGCTAAGAGGATAAGTTTATAGAGGACATAGAAAATCTTTTCAATACAACCTTAACATCGTCACAGGGCATTAATTACAAATTCAGAGTGACACTTATTTAAATTACATTACATTTTTGGAGTATTTCTCAAGGTTCTAAAAGGCGCTAGGCTCTAGTCGGGCGGCGGGATGGGGCCTAGCGCCTAGGCGGGCGACTAGGCGGACTAGGCGGATTTAAGTAAATCTATTCTATTTCATGTAAATAAGTGTCTGTTTATACTTAAAATATACATAATTTCGTTATAAACTAGAAAATAGAATGACATCTATATTATGAAGTATTGGAACAATGAAAACATAAGGAGCAAACATATAATGTGTGTTTATTTAAGTATTCAATAAGTCTCTTACAATTTATTGGAAACAATAAAATGCAAAAAGAAAGTTATCTATTTTTTATCTAAGTGAGTTGCAACCTAAGCAGGTGTCTAGGAGGGCTAGGCGGGTGCCTAGGCGGTCTAGGTGGGCGCCTAGGCGGTCTAGGCGGGCGCCTCAACAGGTCTGGGTGGGCTAGGCGGATGCCTAGGCGGTCTAGGCATTAATCGGGGCGGTGACTAGCCGCCTAGCGCCTAGGCGGGGCCTAGGCGGTGCTAGGCGGGGATTTTTAGAACAGTGGTATTTCCTTTTCTTTCTTTTTTTTGCTAATTGGAGTTATTTATTTTATAAGGAAAAAAAAGAGAGAAAGGATTTATTTTATTTGTCTTCAATTTGGCCAAAAAAATTGTAGTTTTTAAGTCAATTGGGTGTTAAATTTGAAGGGGTACTTACACTTTTTGTCCCCTCCTCATAGGGAAAATTGGGATTTTAATTTTGCGATTGTCGGGGGAGGGGAGAATGTTTACCGTACACACTCTTATCTTTACTTTGCTAAAATATTGTTCACACGACTCAATCTCGTGACCTTTCGATCACAAAGGAACAACACTTCCATTGCGCCAAAGCTCTTCCTCTTTTTAATAAAATAATAATATATATAATTACACAATTGACCAATTATAATAAATTGATACCGAAATTGTCATCTACGATAATAAAATTTAAATCTCTCACTTCTAAATAAAAAATATCACTAAATCAAAGCAGTTAAAATTACATACACATACGTAGTCGAGGACTAGAATTGAAAAGCAAAATAAAACACAAACACCAAATTTTTTTTTTCAAAAACCCTGTTAAATATTAAATATAGGCAGATAAGGTCATAACAGTCTTTCCATTTTCTTGGTCAAGCAAACCAAGAAATACAATTGACAGGTCAGAGCTGATCCAAACCCAAAAAGGCCCATAGCGAAACGGTCGGGTCATCGGATCATATCACTGTCCTAATAGGAATACTACTCACCCTCCCTTTCTCTCTCCTCACTTTCTCTCTCTAAAATACAATTTCAATACAGTGTATACACATGGACTTAAAAAAAGGAGACGACTTGTTAAGCGGTGTGTCTTCAAGTGTCGTGCATGCATTTTATGCATCTGTTGCTTTGCATGCACTCTCTCTCTACCCTCTCTCTCCTCCCCCTCTCTCTCTCTAATTACACGCTCTCTCTCCTGGTCTTACCCACACAGACCCCCAAAAACCCCACTCGCCGTTACGACTAATTACGTTCGTGAACGGTAAAACCCAGCTGACTGAGTTTTGACTCGTTTCTTCTTCTTCTTCTTCATCAGCTCACTCTATCGAGCTCCCGCCGTACCCTCCGCCGTTTCTGGGCGGTTTCCAGGGTGGGTTTCTGCTGTGTTCTTGAATGACTAGTCGTCTTCGAGATTTGGGTTTCGATTTGGGGTTCGATTTGGATAAAACAAGGTTTGATCTTTGCTATTTAATTTAATTTTGAATTATTTATTTGTTTAATAATTGCCCAAATCTCAAATGTTGTGTATGATTGTGTTTAATGCTGGGGTTTCTGTGTAAATTTCTGGGTTTCGATCAAAAGGTGTTTTGGAATTTGGGTTTGATTGCTCTGTTTTGTTTGATTTAAGGGTTTGGAGAGTTTGAATTTGGGGCAATGGACTCCAAGATTTGCATGAATCCTTCGTGTAGGACGGCCAATACGCACGAATGGAAGAAAGGTTGGCCTTTGCGAACTGGTGGATTTGCCCATCTCTGCTACAAGTGCGGGTAATTTTTTTTCCCTCTTTTTAATTTTTGCTTGTCAAAGTTTTAATCTTTCAGTTGTTCAGTGGTAGATACGGAGTTGGGAAGGCATTATGGGAATCTGGGTTGTGGTTCTTGACGTGGGGTTTTATGTGTATTGGCGAATATTTTGTGTTGTGATTTTTATGTGTGTTTTGTGGGTTTGGACTAGTTGCATTGTTCATGAGCTGCTTCTATTTTTATCGTTGGACATGAAGGAATTAGAGGCATTGTCGATAATCAACATATAATCGGGTTACAATTACAATCCTTAGCAGAAATACTAAGGAGAAATTGCAAGAATAAGAAAATTGTTAACTTTTTATTTCCTTAAGAGTATGTTCAATAGTGTGCTGAACTTTTGCTGTCCTTGTGGTCCGGCTAATTTAAGTATGAATAAGAAAATTGTAACCCAAGTTGTTAAATAACTATGAAGAAATTTTCTCTGTGATTGGGGCCCAAATTATATCAACTAACCTTTGGAGAACATAACTGTAGCCAGGTTCATCTTAATGTAGTAGGCAGAAGTGTTTATCTTTCTTATCGGTTGGTGTTCTTTCAGCTGTTAAAGTACTTTGCATTTTGTATTATACTTACCTATTACCCCTGTTGGTTTACAATATATCTTCCGTTGCTGGTCATGGCATTGCGTGGACTCCAGAGTTGAGTATGAGAATTCAGTTTACTGCAATACATTCCATTCTGGGGAAACTGGTTGGAGGGACTGCAATTTGTGCCACAAGGTTAGCTTGCAGTTTGGTCATGTAAAAAAATTAGTATTCAAGCTCTCTTTCACACCCTCTCCTCCGTTACTCTCCCTGACTCTACTTCCAAAATTTATTCAATTTTGTGCAGCCTCTCCACTGTGGATGCATAGTCTCAGAGACATTGTATGAGTGCCTGGATTTTGGGGGTATAGGGTGTATTGGCTGTGCTTCTCAACCTCGGGTGGTATGAACAAATTCGGGTTTTTGGTTATTGTATACCCATTTTAAAGTCACTATCCTGATCTCCACCGAATCATGCGTTTGCATTAAACTCTCCCATTTGAGTCCATGGTTGATAGTTAACTTCAGTCTTCAGGACAGAAATTATACATGTACATATATGTATCTTATGTTGTACTTGATGTCAATTCATAGTATTGATTATTCTGTTTTCACTTGCTCATTGGAACACCTGTGCAAATAAATGGAGACATATCATGGTTGACATACTGTGAAATGCTCACAGGCTCCGACTAGTAATTTTAGATATACTATATTGGTAATCAATGTATACGTAAGCAATTGGTCTTTATCTGTCAGAATATATCTGTCTGTATCTCTCGCTCTTGCTCACATACACGCAAAGATGACTTATAGGATTTTCAGGGATTCCTATTTTCTTATGTGCAGATCCAGAACGATGATGTGTTAAATGGATTTGGTGGATTGAAAAAAAGTAATTCCGGTGATCAGCAATCTACAGTTCCTCAGAATGGAGCAATAAGTGATACTGCCAACGAGGGAAAACTTTTGCAATTGTGCCAAGTCATGGAGGCCAATGAATCCAACCCTTCGTCTCAATCTCAGAGAGGTGATATAAATGTATCTCCTGTGCAAACCAAACGAGAAGAAGTTACTTATCCCAACTGGGAAGTTGGCCCAGGATTTTCAATTATCACTAGGCCATCTATTGGATCATTAACATTTGCCAAACCAGACAATGGTAGAGTAATGATAGAGGTCAAAGATATGAATAATCCATCCTCTGAGCCGTCTTTGAGTATGACTTTGGGAGGCCTGTCTGCAACTCCAAATTTTGCTCAACCCTTTACTGGGGGAATTTTGGAGGGAAGAGATCAGAGTAAGATGCCTTCTTCCTTCCAGCAGGGGCAAAAAATTCGGCCTATTTTGCCCAGACCCTTGAGACCTCCCTCTCCTGTTCACCATGTGCGTGTTGCAAGGCCACCTTCTGAAGGGCGAGGGAAGAGTCAGTTACTTCCCCGATACTGGCCAAGGATTACCGACCAAGAGCTACAGAAATTAGCTGGAGAGTATCCTTAGTCGGTTTTATATTTCTATTATTGTGCCACTGTCTGTCTATTTGAATGTAGTATTTTCCTTAAATGTTTTTTAAGTTTGAATTCTACTATTGTGCCACTGTTTGAGAAGGTGCTAAGTGCCAGCGATGCAGGTCGAAT
Source organism: Cotoneaster glaucophyllus (assembly GCA_036320875.1). Lineage (NCBI taxonomy): Eukaryota > Viridiplantae > Streptophyta > Magnoliopsida > Rosales > Rosaceae > Cotoneaster > Cotoneaster glaucophyllus. The sequence continues at coordinate 3,751,185 of CM070061.1, forward strand.
TGGTCGTCTGGTTCTCCCAAAAGCATGTGCTGAGGTAAAAATTAAAAAGTTAACTTCTTAAAAGGCTTTTTATGAATTCGGGATTATGTTATTTATTAGTTTTGGGAAGTATGGGGATAATTTTATTTTATTTTTGTTTCTTTATCCTTCCGTTTTCCCCTTGTGTTCTTTTCCCTTTGCCACACTTGTATGAACTGGAAGTGAATGCAGGCATACTTTCCTCCTATTTCTCAATCAGAAGGCCTTCCTATAAGGATTCAAGATGTCAAGGGTAATGAATGGACGTTTCAGTTCAGATTTTGGCCAAATAATAATAGCAGGATGTATGTTTTAGAAGGAGTAACACCTTGCATACAGTCTATGCAACTTCAAGCTGGTGATACCGGTATGCTCAACTATATTCTGGCTTAGAGGGCTTATAGATAAACAGTCCACATATTTTGCATTTTTCCAGTTATTTCATTAGTTTCTCATTCACTTTGCCATAGAAAAAGAACTCCCAGCTGAAGTCTAGATTTGGTTCTGGTTCTTTTGTTGCAGTGACATTCAGTCGGATAGATCCTGGAGGCAGACTTGTAATTGGGTTCCGAAAGGCATCAAGAAGTTTAGATATGCAGGTCAAGTATCATAATTTCATATTTCTTGAAATTCTTCACCCTCTTACGTCCGTACTGTGTTTTTTTTCTTTTGTTCTGATGGAATCTGACATTTATACCCAAATGTTAAACAATTAGGACCCCCAAACATCTTTCCTTCCCAATGGAACTCCTGGGGAAACTTCCTGTCCTAGTGTCGTTGAGAATCTGGTAACAGGAAGTGGTCAGTCTAGTATTTATCAAACGAATACAGGAAGCAAAGACCCTTACCTAAATGCTCTATCGGGACATTTGCATTTGGCTGATGGGGATCCGAGTTTGCATAATTGTGAGAACAATATTCACTTTACAAGTGAGGATTTGCTGCAGCGGCCAGTGTCAATTTCTGACAAGAAGAGGGCCCGAAATATTGGGCCTAAAAGTAAGAGGTTGCTCTTGCATAGAGAAGATGTTCTAGAGCTGAGACTGACATGGGAAGAAGCACAGGACTTGCTTCGTCCACCCCCGAGTGTCAAACCAAGCATTGTAACAATAGAAGATCATGAATTCGAAGAGTATGATGTAAGTATGTCATAGTCAGTGCCCCTCTTGTTATATGAAGACATGTGTGTTATGATTCTCTGTCATATTGAATCCATTGAAGGTTACAAATTCCAATGAGTCGACTGATCAATGTTGTTCAATTTTTCCAGGAGCCTCCAGTTTTTGGGAAGAGATCTCTATTCATTGCCGAGTCTGAGTAAGTATTTGTGAGATATACTATGTTATGTTATTTTATCATATTGAGAAAGAGGATGTATTTAATTTATACCCGGCCACAAAGAGCATCCTCAAGTCTCTTGAATCCACTATTGAAATGTAGCCAACGACCTTGTTGGCACATGAGCATGTGCCTGATATGGTAGGCTGTCTGCTGTAAATTGTGGACTAACTTCGTGCGTGCATTGTGAAACCTGGAACTTATATTCCAGGAGACAAGAACAATGGGCTCAGTGTGATGATTGCTTTAAGTGGCGGAGGTTGCCTGTCGACGTTTTTCTTCCTCCAAAGTGGACATGCTCCGAAAATTCTTGGGATATGAACAGGTTGCAACTTAAATCAATAATCTTGTGCCGTGAGAACACTGAGATGCAAGATTGATTGTGTTTGTTTTATATCATCGCAGGTGCTCATGTTCTGCACCAGAGGAGGTGAGCCAAAAGGAATTAGATAATCTTCTAAGACCAAGCATAGGTAGAACTTGAACCCTTGTGTCCATTCTCTTTTATATAATACATTTTTCAAACACACATGCAAGTATTGTTTCCAACCACATCCGTCAACGTAGGCATTGGTAAGCTTATATTTTTCTGTTATGGCCGTCTTTAATTTCACCCAGATTTAAAGAAGCGAAGAATCGTAGTACACCATAATGAAGCCCAAGAACATGAACCTTCTGGCTTGGATGCCCTGGCGAGTGCTAGTGCTGCCATTCTGGGAGATAATGTGGATTACTCTGGTGAGCAATCACTTGGAGCCACAACCAGACATCCGCGTCATCGCCCAGGCTGCACTTGCATAGTATGTATTCAACCCCCGAGCGGGAAGGGCAAGCACAAGCCAACATGCACATGCAATGTGTGCATGACAGTAAAACGGCGCTTCAAAACCCTCATGATGAACAAGAGGAAACGCAAATCAGAACGTGAAGCGGAGAATGCCCAGAGGGATAATAATGACCACAAGGACGAATCAGAAATCATTGGCACATCAACAGAGATCGAGTTGCATATGAATCACTCACCGGAGAATGGAGGCAGCAGCGAGAAGAGAATTGAAGCTGACGTGGCTGAAAGTTCATGCGCCGGACAAATTGATCTGAATTGTGAGCCCAAACACAATTATGTGCAGGTTTCGGGATTGAACTTGTTGAGGCTTGCTGACGCTGTTGCTTGCCAACCAGTAATGAACGGCACGAAGGAAAGTTTCCTCACAAACAAGACGTGTGAGCCACAGGCTGGTCTTGGTTCCTCTTTACTTGCACAAGAGACTGCGGAGACTGACAGACTCCTGTGTAATGAAGGCAGCCTTTCGTCCGTAGCAGCGTGGGACTTGGAGGGTAGAGGTGGTGAGGACTGAAACAATCCGACCGTCGCCCTTCTTTTTGGTCGGAAGTATATCTTTATTTTGCTTTATTTATAGAGGCCAGTGCTATACATCTCTACCAGTTCTTCACAGCCAGTGAATGCAATCTGTTCTTTTTGGCCGAAACAGACGAATTGATACCGGTTGAAAATTACCATATGCGGAGTGCATGAACATTTCCCTTTTGTGGCAATCGGATTTGGACGAGATTACTTAAAAAATCAATATTATGGAAAAAAAATCCATCATTTGTTTAACTGTTAATGTTGAGTGCAATTACAACTAGGTTTAAGGGTTTTCTTTTGTTCTTCGGGGTTTCAAGTGTTTTTGTGTTGAACGGTTTATGTCATGGGTATATTTTCTAGAGCTCACTGAAGAATCTCAAATCAATTCTATAGAAGGAAAAATTCAGCTTGCTGTTCAAGTTAGTGAAGTTATTTCGTTGTAATTGGACCTAACAAGAATGGAATCACGCTCTGTAGGATTTGAACCTACGACATCGGGTTTTGGAGACTCGACGTTACCCATTAAGTGACTTTGGCATTGGATTCCCAAAATGGGTACTATCGGGTCAGGTGAATTGAATTCAATTTAGATGAGAGCGAGGTTGGAAAAACAAGGCCAAGGATTTGAATGGTTACGAGCAACATCGGTTGTCATATATGATAATCCCGGTTTGATGGGAACTTGCGTGCGAAAGAGAAGAACGAAGCAACAAGAAAATCCGAGTTAGGTGGTCATGACGAAGTGTGTCCTATATCTCGTGATAAGACGTATTACTCTTCACATTTTGCACTCTCGTCCCTCTTTTTTAAACCATTGAATTAAAAAATAAATAAATCGAGAGTCAGAATTAAAAATAGCCTGCAGAAGGTGAAAAAATGTGCTCCGGATCTTTGAATCCAAAACAAACTCGGCCATTGTTGTTTCGTCACTAGGCGTTAAAGTGACAAGGGGTTTTACCTAAAATTCACCAAAGCAAAGAGTGAAGACCAATGTTTCGATAGCAGCAGACAAGTTTATTACTGGCTCAGTACTTGAAAAACAAAAAAAAGTCGCCGGCCGCAAGATTAATTATTTTGTTCTTGGCCGGGACGTTGATTTATATGCATTTTTATTGCTTATTTGTTTAGTTTCTCGCCAAATAATAGAAACATGGGAGGCCTTCTTTTTTTTTTGTCAAGGAAAGTTTATAAGGATGGGAGGCAATCACATCCCAGTCTCGACTCCGCGATATTGTCTGCTTTGAGCTTACCATTCCCTCACGGGGTTATGTTTCTGGGAACTCACGAGAACTTCTCAGTGGGTCACTCATCCTAGAAATGCTTTCGCCCAAACTCACTTAACTTAGAAATACTCTTGCCCAAACTCACTTAACCCCAATTCCCTCACAGTTTTGTTTTTAGGAACTCACGAGAACTTCTCAGTGGGTCACCCATCCTAGAAATGCTCTCGCTCAAACTCACTTAACTTCGGAGTTCCGATAGAATTCGAAACCAGTGAGCTCTCAAAAAGCCTCGTGCTATATGGAGGTGGGCATGTACATATAAGGCACATCACCCCCTCTCCGTTGGTCGATGTGGGATGTCACAATCAGGGCATAATACAAACCTTTTGGAGGATTTACAGAAGAGGTCTTAGCTTTTTTTTTTTTTTTTTTTTTTTTGGCTTTTACAAATTGCTCACCAAGAGGGATTGCCAACATTTGAACTCGAATCTAAACCTTGATTTAGAAAAGAGAATAATCCTACCAACTCAACAAATCGTCGTTGCCAAAACATGGGATGCACTTTATTTATTCACGACGTATCTAATTTTCTTTGAATAAATATTCTTATATTTATATATATAGTGAAATAATAAAATCAAACTTTAAAGAACTCTTTATTTATAATTGAGGAATCTACCACGGCACTACAAAGGGTCAATATTGGATTTGTATTTATTAGCCAAGTCGTGAAACGACCATAACTTTGTCTACTACTTTGCTTTGTTTTTAATTCCAACCCTATATGATCGTTTGAAAGTGATTCTAAGATGACTGAATGCATTTTTAAATTATAGAATGATTTAAACTTATGTGCAATGCAACTAAACGAGTACAGTTTTCTTACCAACTGACCGAATTCATGTTTGCTTAACATTCACATAATTAGTAATTAATATATGTCACAGTTGAGGGCCAATTGAAAACCTTTTTTTTTTGGGTTGTAATACATCACAATCCTTAATCCCTGCCATGTTTCAATATGGGAGGAAAAATTGATGCTCGATGTCCACGACCGGCCCTTCAACTTGTCCTTTTATTACCGTCATTGTTCTCATTGGAACCTATTAAACCAACTTAATCTCCCTTCTTAATCCCAATCACTAATTCACTCTTTAAACATTCTCTCTCTTTCTCTCTATCTCTCTCTCTCTCTCTCTAAAATTGTAGAGATGGGGGACAAGGCAACATTGAGCAAGGCAATAATGGAGCTTGAAGACATGTACCAAGGCATCCCAGATGAGTCAGTTAACCTAACTTTCCAGGACTTTGCAGAGCTCAAAATACACCAAGTTACATCAGAAAAGAAGAAAAAACCTACTCCATTAATACTGGATCCAATCTCTGAACTCAAATCCACCCCACAAGCATCATCCCCCTCTCCTTTCACCAAACTCCCCAGCCTTGACTTCAACCGTGCCTTGCAAGCATCCAGAGACAACCACCGCCACCACATCAACGAAAACACTGTCCCCGTCGGTCCATATGGCATTGGTAGTAACAATGATCATAATTATCATCAGCATGGCCATGCAGCACGTGGAGGTCACGGTCGATATGTGGGCGGTGGTGACCATCATAGCCATCTGATGCATCATGGTCATGATGGCCATGCAGTTAATAATGATCATCATATGAATATGAGAAGTCCTGGTCCCACGTGTCATTCCGGTATGAAGCATGGATTGGAAACTAGCTTGGGGGCATTTGATCATGACGTGAGTGGTGTGAGCGGTGTAAGCATGGCTTCCATGTACCAGAAAGAGAGAGGAGGAATACGAAGGCCTGGGATTCCCCACTCTAATATCTGCACCATTTGCAGTACCTACATCTATATTTTCCGCCACCGTTGCCTGGTACGTGTTATTTGTACAAATTTACAGTATCTAATGCATTGCCGATATATTTGAAAAAATATTGAACACATGTATGGAAATGATGATGGATCAGATGGTAGTAACTAATTTTGTATGCAGGTATGTGGAAGAGTGTATTGTAGGCGATGTGTGATGGTAGGGATGGGAGAAATGATAGAAGGTAGAAAATGCGTTGAGTGTTTAGGGAGAAGATTCAGCCAAAGGTATGGTCAAGTCAAACTATGATTAATTTTCTTTCTGCTTATGTGAAGTACTATCATACAATTACTAAATATTAAGATTCAAACCATTAGCTCAACACGATAATTACCAATATGGGTAACGTTAAAATGATTAAATTTTCTTTTTTTGAATGTTATATTGATATTCTAAGAAAATAATCATTTATTTATGATCGGTAAAGAATAATATAGCAAAACTGCACTTTAATTAATGTTTGATGACATTTGTAAAGTGTCAATAACATCTTTCCTTCCTCTGTAACCCAAAGGAAAACCTTAAAACTCTTGTCCTCCAGCCACCGCCCCTTGCCATGGCTTGGGGTCGGCGGCAACCCTCTTCCCTACGTATTTTTCTCCTCCAGCCTTGCCTCGTGCCTCCCCCTTCTCCATCTCTTCACCCACTGTTTTGAATCAACTCTCCATAATTTAATAGAGCCCCATGGGAGAATCAAGGCTTGCTCTGTGGTCAAGAAGCCTTTCATGGCGGGATTTGCAACAGGTTTTGTTGCTTTGGTGGTGGTGCTGTGAATTGTTCGAGGTATGGTGACATTGTTGATGGTCAGAAAAGGTTGTTCTTTTTCGTTGTGCAGATGAGCCGTCGGCGGTTTCCTTTGCGGCCTAGTTGTAGTTTGTGTTCGTTTGTGCCGCCTAGCGGTTTTGTGGCCTCACTTTCGTGGTGGTTTTGTGTGTTCCTCAGTCTCGGATCAGTCGACACTGACCTATTGTGGCAGATTTACACCACTGATTCTTGTGTATTGTGTTTGTTTTGTGATGCTTGTGGGGAATTTACTATGTTTGTTTACTGTGCTTTATTACTCTCTCCAGATCGAAGATTTGGTCACTAAAAAAAGAGTAAATTGTAGCAATGGTCCCTCAACTAAAAATTCATTACCATTGGTCCCTCAACTTATCAAAATGTGTAGCTATAGTCATTTTCATCAATTTTGTCAAAATAAGTTATGTTGGAATAACCATTTATATAATGGGGCTTTTAGATCCAGGTCCAAAAACATAGTGTGTTTTTAGGAATGGGTCCAGTTATTTAATTATTTGTTTTTATTTCTTTTATACTCATTTTATATTTTCTAAAAATATTAAAAATTAATTAAAATTTTCTAATATTATGCATTTTCCAACTCCAAAAAAATATAATTAATATCTTATAACAAAAAAAAAAAAAAACTAATATACTAACATAAATTTATCTTCAAAATATTCTACCCTAACTCAAGTAACAAATATATGAATGTATATTATAACTATACGTGAGACATGAAACCTAATTAAAAGGTAGAAAAAACATAACATACCTACAAGCAAGATACAGTAATCTATGATAGGTTGATTATAAAAAAAGAATCTATCACATAGGTATATAAATATAATTAACCTGTGATATAGGTTGATTATATAAATTAAAAACAAAATCTATAAATGGGGTTTAAAGCTGGAGGAAGAACGAGAAATAACAAAAAGATAAATAAAAAGAAATAAGCAAAAAGATAATTGGGAAGAAATTTGATTTTTATAATAAATCTTATTATTAAACAGATAACTATTGATAATTAAATAATTAAATCTAACAAATTGGACTTATTTTAATAAACTGGACTATTTCTACTATTACCTCAAAAAATTGGACTTATATCAAGTTTTCCTATAAATTAGGGTCCCTCAACTCATCAAAGTGTGTAATTATGATCATTTTCGTCAACTACGTCAAAATTTTTGTCAAAACGAGTTATGTTGGAAGGACCATTGCTACAATTGGGTTAAAGTTAAGGGACCATTTCTCCAGTTGAATTAAAGTTGAGGGACCAATGGTAATGAATTTTTAGTTGAGGGACCATAGCTGCACGTTTTGATGAGTTGAGGGACCAATGGTAATGGATTTTTAGTTGAGGGACAATTTCTCCAATTGAGTTAAAGTTCAGGGATCATAACTACAATTTACTCCTAAAAAAAAAGCATCCAATTCGACTCCCATAAATAAATAAATAATTCAAAGAATATACCCATTTTCTTGGATTGTTTTCCCATCCCAAAACCATAGATTGGACGAGCTTGTGTCAAAAACACTAGAAAAAACGTAAATAGACTATTATATACTCAACAAAAACGATGAAAACCATTATAGTGTTGAATAGTGAACACATCAACTCATATCATGTAATGAAAACAAGCTACACATCTTAAAAAACAAACAAGGAAACTGAAAACTAAACAAAGGCCGGCAATGAGGTTGTTCTACACGACGGGATCAATAGTAACAAAAGATATAAAATGTATTAGCATTGCCGTCCTTGGTTCTTCATACTTGGCACTTCACAAACTGACAGCGGCCTAATACAAGAAGAAAGAAACTCCACTACAAGATGTTTGGACACAATAATGTTTTTGTCTCATATTTTATGACACAAGTAAATTGGCTTATAGGTACATACAAAGAGCAGGGAAGGTTGGGTGTTGCTCAAGGTACCCTTCCAGTGTGAAGCAAGCAGAGCTAAAGTGGGCTGAGAAAGGGCCGAGAAGAAGCGCCGGCAATGGGGGCTACGGCCGGAGCTTGATGACGTCGCCGAGATCAAAAAGCCCGATGACGCCGATGACTCCGAGGACCCCAAACAGAGGCCATGCTAGTGGCCCAAATTCTTTTGTCGTGAATAGTTCATCCTATTCCCCTTATTCACCAAGTCATCGCCACCCCATTCCTTTCTAGGGAGTTTGGATGGAGACCACAATTTATCCAACATTCTCAGTTTTCTTTTGGTCGCTGAGTGATTTCCCATACATTATTCTTCCAATGGTTTATTACTATGGATTTTGCTTAATTAATTCATTATATATGTATCTTCATTTTGGATTAACATTTATAGAAATCATATATTCCATAGCCTAGACCCACCGGCCATGAGATATGCCACGAGATAGGCAATCAAAAGGATAAAATTAAGTCCTTTGGCTAAGCACAAAGCGTGAGGAAGGGTGGGGTAATGTTCGGATTAAGACGTGTTTACAGTTCAATCCCCTCCAACTTGTAATCAAATCTCTTTTTTTGGCCAAACAATAGAAGAATTAGGGAGGGGGATTTCAAAAGTAAGATTCTAAGTGTAACGGTAAATGCTCTTAACTACTTGAGCTGCAAATCCTTTGCACGTAAGATTAGATCTATACATAAGCATCATTGATTAGATGCGCAAGTTACAAAACCCTAACAAATGGATACAAAAAAGATAGAGCAAATAAACCGACAGTATATCGAACAAGAACAAGTGAAAATAAGATATATATATATATATATATATATATATATGTATGTACGTATGTATGTATAGCTGTATGTATAGCTAAGGAAAATTATTAGGTTAATTAATCCATGCCAAATTTTTATTTATAATGCATTAATAGTTCCATGATTTTCATTTGAAGAACAAGCAATTCAAGTGCAAAACCAAAATCATCAACAACCAAAGCATGAGGCATAAACAAGCCTTTGTACTAACTAAAGCTTTCTTGGTTTGATCTTGATTGGGAGACCCATGGATGGATATGGCACAGGGTTACGAGTTATTGCTTCCTCAGGGTGCACCTGTGACCACTCAAACTTTGTCACCAAGTTGTGGATGACAATGAGTAATTCTATTTTGGTAAACTCATTCCCTATGCAACTGTGGAGACCTCCTCCAAACGGAAGATAAGTAAATGGAGGGATTGGTTTCGATGGGTTCTCAAACCGTGATGGATCAAACTCTGTGGGATTATCAAATACATCTTTGTTCATGTGAGTTCCATGTGCCATCCAAAGCACCTGCAGCAAGCATATGATATAATTAAGCAATAAACCCTACTTAGATGCTAATTAGAGTTCGAGATATAATTAAGCAAAAAACCAATCATGCTTCACAAAGGAGACCACTACATGTGAAAGACAAATGGCACGTCCGGAGTGCAAGGCAAAGGGAAAATATTTGGGTTAACAGTGGGGGTAATCAACCTGTTTTAACATTGGTGGATAGCTAGTTTATATATTAGTGAGTAACAAACAAAACACGTGTTATAACATATTCACATGTGGACTATTGTACCAAGTGATGGGTGTAATATTGTCACAACGAAGAATTACTTGTGTGATGAGGGAATAGTTTGAAGCTAATGATTAAAGAAAATTTTACCAGCCATCCTTTTGGAATGTCATAGCCACCATATTGAGTGTCTTTAACTGTTGTCCGAAAGCTACCAAATACAGGAGGTATCATCCTCATCAACTCTTGTGCAACTCTCCATGTATATTTCATGTTGTGTATCTCAGACCATGTTAGTCCATCTTCTGCTTCTTCATCCCTCTTCCTTAAAATGTCCATGTGTTCTACAAAGCAATGAAAGTTAATACAAATATATAGGAACTGTGAGAAGTTTGCCATAATTAATTAAGCTGCTAAGCAAAAAAATGAAATAGCTATTATGTTTAGTACCCTCTAAAACTTTGTTGTAGATTTCAGAGTCTCTGGACAGCTTCCATATCATTAGGCTCAGAAGGATGGATGAAGTGTCATGACTAGCTATGATTAAGGTGACATAATTATCTATAATCATATCATCAGAAAGACATGGTTTTTGGTTTTCATCTCTTAGGGTTAGTAAGCAAGTGAACACATCGCTTGTAGGGTTCAACTTCCCCTTTGAAAGCTCCTCCCTTTTTTGCTCAAGTATTGGCAAAATACGACTTACAATCCTTGATCTGGCTCTTAGACCTTTCCAAAAAACTGTGCCTGGAAAATTGAAGGGAATCGTCGCAGTTGCTTTGAAGGCTATGGAGAAATCATCAGACAAAGCCTCAGTCGTGTGCTCATCCTTGATGCCGGTAAGGATGTTGGACGCTAATTCAAATGTGAGCTTCTTCATGGTGGCAACTCCTTTTATGGTGTCTTTGTTCTTTGTTTCTCTTAGCAATATGTTCTTGATTAATTCATCCATAGGTTTGATGTTTTTCTGAAGAATTTCAGGCTTTAAGATGCTCATCATTGCTCCCTTTACCATTTTGTACCTACACTACATCAAACACAAATTACGTCTTCATATTGAACCAAAAATGTAATAAGGATCATATACAAATTAAGGGTTCCTTTGTCGGACATTATTAAACTGTCAATCATAAATTACCTCTTCATATTGCACCAAAAATATAATAAGGATCATATACAAATTAAGGGTTGTGTTCCTTTGTCGGACATTATTAGACTGTCAATCTTGGTCATAGATCGTAACGTACAAATTTAGGGATATGTTCCAACACTAGGCATCTAACATGCCATGTTATTAGACTATTAATTTTGGTCATTGAATATAAACAAATTAGAGGTGATGCTCCACTACTATCTGGCATGTTATGTTATTGTGAAACCTCCTTCACAACTGGTTATTAGACTGTAAAATCCCGGCTACATGACAAAAAGACATTCTAATGCAAGAACTTTGTCAAGTTATGTTATTAAACTGTGAATTTCGAGCATGCGTTAAAATAAAAACTTACATAACTTATGATTTAGGTTGACAATCGAATAACATAACGTGTCACAATAAATCATTTCAGTAAAAGTTGGAGGAGACTTATTTATTACCTTGATCCTGTAAGTTCAAATATATTTTCCTTTCCAGCAATGGTTGCAAGGGCCAGCGGTTGCTTGGTGGCAAGAACATCATCTCTACCACCAAGAACAAACTTGTTACCTGCTTGACCAGTAACAACAACAGTTGGTGAACCCATCAAGGAGGTTTTGAAAACTGGGCCATGTTTTGAAACTCTTTCTTCGAACCACTGAGGGCCTCGGTTTTGCTTCTGTGCTCGGCGGAAGCTCAGGGATTCTCCTAGCAAAGGGTACCCTAGAGACCCTCCTGGGAGATTTTTGGTCTGACCTTTAAACAGAAGTAATTTTGAAACGAAGAAAGCTAGTATCAAAGTGATCGCAATTACTAAAATGAAAGCCATATGTTTGTTTGTAGTAACTTTGCAAGATGCTATGCAGACTGACGAAAAGTAATAAGATATTTATGCTCAAATTAAAATGGAAGACATTTAATTTAAAATTGTAAGAAATTAAAAGTATAGGAGGATGACGGATTGAAAGGAGTGGAAAATATTAAGAAGAGGATATCTGAGATACAAAAAAAAGTGGCCGTAATTGAAGATAAAATGACAGAAAATCGGTTAAGATGATTTGGATACGTGAACCGAAGACCTTCAGATACTCTGGTTAGAAGATATGACTATGAGACGGAGACTCAGTGCAAAAGGGTAAAGGAAGATCTAGGAAAACTTTGGAAGAGACTATAAGAAAAGATATGAAATATTTGGAGCTAACGGAAGACTTGGGGGAAAATCGAGCGGAGTGGTTTTTTAGGATTCATAGAGCCAACCTCAATTAGTGGGATAAGACTTGGTTTTTGTTGTTGTAGAAGTATGAAGAGCTCTTAAGTGGGTTAATTAATTAAGTTATCCTACATTCTTGATCCAAAAAGAAAACGCCTAATGACTACACTTTAATATTTCAGCATCCATAATCATGGATTTTTTTCTAAGCAAAATATAGTATTAAGTGATGTAATTAGTTGATTACATAATGTCATGATTTGTGTGTACTTATTATGTCAATTATTCTTACTAAGAAATGCTAATAAGGAGCCTCTTTATGGATTTTCTGCAATTTCATGTTTTTGGCATAATATTTTATAATGTTGGTACAAGAATTGTTAAATTGTAAGATGGCAGAAAGTTCATGAAGAGCTCAACTTTTAAAAGAGTCTTCTTGGCATGTTTTTTATCAAGTTAATTGTTACATCATGTGGTTGTAGCATTACTAGTTTTAAGTAGTGGTGAAAATATTACTTACATGCTACATACTCAGCCATGAAAATGTAACCAAATAAGATTAAAAATAGGGTTAATCTCTGTTTACTACCCTCATGTTTCGTGGTTTTCAACATTTAGTACATCAAGTTTTTTTTCATCCCAGATTCATACCTAAAGTGTTAATTTTGGGACAGTCTCATACATCCGTTAGTCAAACTGTTAATTCTCCCGTTAAGTGATGACGTGACGCTCATCTGGACAATGATTGGGCGCCACGTGTCATTAAAAATATTAAAATAATTAATTTAAAAAAAAAAAGAAACCCTTCTCCTCCCCCGTTCCCAACCCAGAAGAAGAGGAAAAAGAGGAGGGGGGAGGAAAGAAAAAAAAATGAAAAGAACGAATCTGCAAGAAGGAGAGGGTGGGTCACGCGGGGGGAGGGGGGGAACGGACGGGAAGTGGGTTGCCGGGAAGGGGGGACGGGGGGAAGTCGGGGGGTCGCCGCGGAGGGGGGGTGGGGATGGGGGGAAGTGGGTCGGGGGGGTCTTCCTTCTCCTCCTCTTCCTCTTCCTTTTCTTCCTTCTTCCTCCTTTGCGTTGCAGATCCCCTTTTTTTCTTTTTTTTTGCTTTTCTTTCCTTCTTTTTGCTTTTCTTTTCTTCCTCTTTCCTCCTCCTCCTCCCCCTCCCCTCTTTCTTCTTCTTCTGGTTCCAGATTCCCCCTTTTTTTTTTTTTTTGTTCTTCCTCCTTCCTCCTCTTCTACCTACTTCTTTCTCCTCATCCTTCCTCTTTCTTCTTCTTCTTCTTCTGGGTTGCAGATTCGATATTTTTTTTTCCTCCTCTTCTTCCTCCTCCTTCTCCTTCTTCTTCCTTCCTTCTTCTGGGTTGGGAACGGGGGAGAAGAGAGGTTTTTTTTATTATTATTAATTATTTTAATATTTTTAATGACACGTGGCGCCTAGTCATTGTCCACATGGGTGCCACGGCATCACTTAATGGGAGAATTAACAGTTTGACTAACGGATGTATGAGACTGTCTCAAAATTAACACTTTAGATATGACTCTGGAATGAAAAAAAACTTGATGTACTAAATGTTGAAAACCACGAAACATGAGAGTAGTAAACAGAGATTAACCCTTAAAAATAATTGAAGGACAACAATTATGATTACTTTTATAATATTAAAGGACAAACAATAGGTGTAGTACTTTATCAAAAAATAAAAATAAAAATTAGGTGTAGTACATGCAATTTAGTATAGTCGGGGACTAACAGTAACATAAATTAAGAAATGCAATTTGGTTTGTGGTCCTTGGTGATGTGACAATTAACACATAGATAATGGCAAAAAACGATAAGAACCTCCACAATTGTCAATTACCAGATGTCTTAGTAGTTCGTACAATAATTCTTTTATTTTATTGAATAACAAATATCCTTTCGTTATCTAACAGGATCCTCTTTGAATCATTTTGATAAGAATCTTGAAGATCATCTCAAAGAAGATCCGGCAAGAATTCGGACACTTTCATTATACTTATTTGCTCAGCAATGTGGGCTATGTATTACGAAAGTTTAAATGCTACACAAAATACTTTAGAATTGGAGAATCACATAAAAAGAGAGATATATAAAGAGAGTTATTGGGCTAATACTGTAAAAGTAAGCGAGGCTCAAAGTGGGCCGATAAAAAAACCCATTTGATTGGTAACATGTTTACTTGTGCATTACCATGATGTGGTCCAGCGTAGCCCAAATTCATTTTTATTATGAGTTCAATCTATATCATAACCATTTTTCCATTGCTTTAAAAAAATTTGGCTTTTTTGTCAAAACGGTCTCTGAGATTTTTAATTTTTTACTTTGGTTATTGAGATTAAAAATCGATAGAAGTGACCATTGAGATTGTCCACCATCAATTATTTTGGTCATTTTGTGAAATATCCGTTAAATTGAAGAACCACCGATCTAATATGATGAGTTGATCTAGCAAAAATACCCTCATTTTAACCGAGAATTCTCACACAATGACCAAAATGATTGACGGTGGACAATCTTAGGGACCACTTCTATCGATTTTAAATCTCAGGAATCAACGTAAGAAGTTATACTAATCTCACGGACCATGAAATAAAAAGCTTAATATGAAGTACATGAGATACACATAGAAATGATAAATTCTTTGAGAAAGCCTTGTAAACAGTAATTAAGGCTTTCTTGGTGTGATCTTGATTGGGAGACCAATGGATGGATATGGCATCAGTTGCCTAGTTATTGGCTCATCAGGATACACCTGCGACCACACAAACATTGTCACCAAGTTGTGGATGATAGTAAGCACTTACACTCTTGGAAACTCATTCCCCATGCAATTGTGGAGGCCTCCTCCAAATGGAATATAAGCATGGGGAGGGTTGGTTTGGATGGGTTCTCAAACCTTGATGGATCATACTCTGTAGGATTGTCAAATATCTTTTTGTTCATATGAGTTCCATGGGCCACCCGAAACACCTGCAAAACCCAATTCACATGTTAATTCTCATCCTCCAGAGTTGAATTGACCTTTTTTTAAAAGTGCTAGTCATGTTTTAAAATATGTTCAATCTAAGCTTGCACTCCTAACATTTTTGGGTTTTCTGAATAGAAACTCCTAGTTACATGGCATTAAACTAACCCGAAATTTACTAATCAGCTTTATTTACATTTTTCTTAGGAAAAATTACTATAAGGCACATTAGTACGTAAACGGTGACTTGACGAAATGTGAGATCCCACATCGGTAAGGTGAGGATTCGTCACTGGCCTTATATGTACATGCTCACCTCCTATTGCAAGACGCGTTTTGGGAACTCACTGGCTCCGAATCCCATAAGAACTATGAAGTTAAATGAGTTTGGGCGAAAGCAGTCCTAAGATGGGTGACCCCTGGGAAGTTCTCGTGTTGAAACCCAAAAATAAATCCGTGAGTGAGAGTGTGGCCCAAAACAGACAATATATTGCTATGCGGACTGGGATGTGACACGAAACCCAAGAACAAATCCGTGAGTGAGGGCGTGACCCAAAACGGACAATTTCTTGCTATGCAGACTGAGATGTGACACGAAAGACGTTGATCTTCTTAACATTACTCTTTTCCTCATATCTCTACGAAAGATTTGACATTACAATTTTTTTTACCTTTTACATTGTGTTTCTTGCGAACGAAGGAAGAAAGAACACAAAACAAAAGAACTCAAAAAAACCAAAACAAAAACAAAAACCCAACAGAAAAAAGAGTGAATAATTCCTCGTGACACAAAGTGGAGCGAAACACGTGGGAGGGAGGGACGAACAAACCCACAACGTCCACAATAACCACCCAGCCAATGAAGCAAGATCCCCACCTCCAACAATCCAACCCTAATCCTGATTTCTTCACCTTCAATTCCAATCCCTATCCCAAATCCAATTCAATCCCGCCGCTTCCCAGAAGCGTTGGCATTGACGGCAATGCCAATGCTTCGGGATTAGCAGCCGCCGCCACGTCATCGTCTTCAACCTCGTTCACCACGTCCACGTCGCTGACCTTGGCGACAATGCTGGGCAATTCCGCCTCCCCTTTCATCCGGGAAGACGCGGACGGGTCCCACCACCACCACAATCACGGCGTGAGCCACAGGAGGGCCCACTCCGAGGTGAGTTTTCGGCTGCCGGAGGACACGATGGATCTGCCCGCCGCGGTGGCGCATCCGTTCAACGGAGGATCGTCAACGGCGAGTCTAGAGGAGATGGGATCGGAGGAGGACCTGTTCTCCACGTACATTGACCTGGACAAGCTCGGTGGGTCCAACAATTCTTCGGATCAGAATAGTGGCGGCAATGATGGGCCTGATGGTGGGCCCAATGGCAATGCCGGTGGCGGTGAGGGAGGAGGAGGAGAGAAGAGGCCGTCCAGGCACCGGTATAGCAGCTCGGTAGATGGGTCGTCGACGTCGACCGGCTTGTTCTGGGAGGTCATGGAGGCCAAGAAAGCTATGCCTCCTGATAAGCTCGCAGAGCTCTGGACCCTTGATCCCAAGCGTGCCAAAAGGTCTGTTTTGTTCATTTTTTCTTTCGGGGTTACTTTATTTTCCTGCATTCTGTTTGGTTGCTGAGAAAATGTGGAATGTGAGAAGGAATCCTAATTGGGTTTTTTGGTATATGGAAATCACGAACTTATAAATGCTGAATTTGGAAATGAAATTGAATTCAAGAAACTGCAAATTAGAAACTGTTTATGCTGTTATTAATAACCATTAGCATAAAAATGTAGTAGTAACTGATATTGCCACAAACCAGCTATTTTCCTGATCAAAGGCTCTGCCTTTGCTAGAATTCACCACTAGAGGTAGGTTGTTTCTTGGTTTTCAAGACATTCCCTTTCGATTGAGATCGAGTGTTAATTAATATTAAACTGCATGAAGGTTGTATTTGGAGAATAATAAGTGAATAAAATTTGGAAAAGTATGAATCTGTTGAACCGAAGACTCGTGTTGGCATACAAGACTTGCGTGCCTACGAACTTCTTGAACTCTATTTGTTTCCAGTTTTGGGGTTTTGGGGATCCTCACATATTGGTTGTCATATATAGGATACTGGCAAATCGGCAGTCTGCTGCTCGCTCAAAAGAAAGGAAGTCCCTCTATATACAAGAACTTGAGCGCAAAGTTCAGACCCTTCAAACAGAAGCCACCACTCTTTCTGCTCAACTTACATTATTCCAGGTTTTTGTTGGTGTATTTTAGCAGTTTTCTCATTGTACTATACGTGCACAACTTTTTTGACAACACTGCCTAATATCAAACGTGAAATCTTTGTTTAGACATTTTTTGTGATCCAATATTGCTAATCACTCTTATCTTATGTGTTTCTAAATTGATCAATGATGCATAGTATGGAAAAAAGGCATTCATCAATCAAAACAATGGATACTTGGAGCAAGTGCTTTAACATAACTTCGTTAATTCATCCTCTGCTGCAATGTTCAGTTATTATTTAGCCTTCATCTGGTTCTGAACTATGTTGTATTTTTCACACTTCATATGCATACACACAAATGTTTGTTAATTGGTTAAAGATTATGACCTTTTTGTTTTTTGTCACGCACAGAGGGACACCACAGGCCTGAGTACTGAAAACACAGAACTTAAGCTTCGGTTACAATCTATGGAGCAACAAGCTCAGTCGCGTGATGGTGAGCAACATGCCAACTTTTATCATATTTGATAAGAGAATGGTCCACTTAATCCAAATAGTACTTATTTTCTTTGAAATATTCCGTGCAGCATTAAACGAAGCTCTGAAGAAGGAGGTTGAGAGGCTCAAGATTGCCACAGGGGAGATGATGAGCCCTTCTGATTCATTCAACTTGGGAATGCACCAGATGCCATACAACCATCCATTAGCTTATTTTCCACTTCAACAACAACCAGGGCCGGCTAGTCACCAGACCATGCAGTTGCGACAATTCAATCATTCCCAGTCTAGTACGCCAACCCAACATCTGCATCAGTCAAATTCTCACTCTCATCTTTCAGATATGTTGCAGAACGGCCCTGTCGGTCAGTTACAGGGACTCGACATTGGTAGTAAAGGAGCACCAATCGGGAAGTCTGAAGGCTCCTCGCTTTCTGGTAGTGAAAAAAGCTCCCCCTTTTGACACACAAACTGGCTGCTGAGCTGCTCACCTGCTAACTTGTCCATTGCACACGCTGTCTGGTAGATTTGTTCATAGATTGATATCCGATCGTTTAGAGAGGCCACTCAATATTTATTTCATTATTTATTGAATCTGTGTCAAGAATTCATTCTTCATTGTTTATTCTTAGGGCTGTTCCCCAAAACGGGGAAGCACCCTTTTCTTCAGTCTGCTCGACGCGGAAATTTTGTGTATGGGGAGTGCTATAAATTCTGGGAATGGAAGGTCATTGCCATGGGCATGGAGATGCTACCAACTCATGGAAGCATTCTCTTCCTTTGTATCGTGTTTTTATGTAATACCTTGCAACTCTGTGTACTACTGCAACATGTTTCTTTTCCTTTCTTCTGTATTCATACTTTTCCCAAAATCCTAAGATTAAAAGGAATGGAATATAAGATTTACTCTTCTTCTCATCTCACTAGTAATTTTCACATACGCAAGATTGAAGGATTTACTTATCTAATGTTTCCTTTGTTTGTACTTATTAGAGTTCGATACACCATGCTGGGTATTCTGGATAAATTTCAAGAATACGATACAAGAATTTAACTAACATCACAAAGAAATTGTTTCGTACATACTACGTGTTGTATGTACGAACAATTTGGAGCTTTTATAAAAGAGGATTTTTATTATTATTAGTAGATTATAATTTGGATTACATGCAATCCATATACAATATGATCCAACTCTTTCAAATTAAGTTCCACAAAAGCATTGTGCTTTGAAGATGGTCTTCCCGGAAGCTTTATTCTTTATCTTCCAATCTTCCCATGGATTCAGCTTACCCTGAAAAGAATTGCACCCATATTTACAATTAGTATGCTATTGCTTTTGTTTATTAATTATCAAATGCCTCCTAAACTATCATGATAATATCACCTTATTCTTCGTTTTTGTCCCCCAAACTTTCATTTTGCGTCCCACATTACCCCATTTCATCAGTTCCAACAAGTGAATAATTAACTTTCTTTTTACATGGCCCTCGGCAAAATAAGACCTTGGGGATTAATCCACATAGGCACCATGCAAGAAAAAGTTAACGATTCCAACAATGAATATGAGATGCATAATGAAAGTTTAGGAGATCAAAGTGATATAGTTACAAAAGTACAGGATAAATTCTGGCGATAGTCCAAACGGTATTTTGATAATAACGTCATACTTTGGTGATATGTTCACAGAAAGTTAGAATTATAGTGGAGGCTGAGGCTTACGCAGAGCAATTAGTGGAGGGGTAAACTTTGTAGGAACAAGGAGAGTTACAAACATCACAAAAAGTGTTAATCCGGTCATAATCAATCCCGGGGATTCTTGCAGCTCCTTCCTGAATGCAACTGCAAGCAATTCTCCTGTCCATCGTCGTCTTTTTTGCAGCATTCAGCCCTTTTATGCCTTTACAGCAATCTGGAGGCACTGTGCCTCCAAACACTCCAAAGGGTATGCATGGAGTGAGTAACTGGACAACCTGCCCGCAAGTTACAGTTGCATTAACGGCGTAACGAGCAGTCACCAGCATGCATAGCAACATCACCGTGAATGCTGCCCCAGGCAACGAAGGCCTTGCCATAGTTGCTAGATTTGCAGTGATTAAAAATAAATAAAATTTCCTTTTGATTTTAGGTTGCTTGGGCAGAAAACACACATGTTAATTGCCCTTATATAGAGTCTTGGTCTTCGCTGTGTGCAAGTTAACCATCAGGTGTATGGCGACACAGTATCTGATCTGTTAGCATTGGTCATAGGGGCTGCAGGAAAATTCAACTTGGGTGTACCGATGGCCCACAGCTCATGCGTTCGTGTCATGTTATTTCGTGTTCTTAATAGAAAATAGTTAATCAAAATCTCATCATGTGTAAAATGACTCAACACTAACTTATAGTTCAAAATCTCATCACGTGTCAAATGACTCAACACTAACTTATAGTTCAAAATCTCATCACGTGTCAAATAACTCAACACCAACTTGTTCCTAATACTTGTGTTGTATCATCTTCGTGTTGGTGTCAAGCAATTAATGGCCATCCAAACCATGCTAACTCTGTGTTTAGTTTAAGTAGGCGTTACCTGTATCGTCTCAAAAATTGTCACCCTATGTGAAAATTAAGCATATTAAACCATATGTTGACAAGGGGGGCTACAAAACAAATAGGGTTTGTTTGTCTGTTACCTATGAAGGTCATGGGGCTGCTGCTAGAAAATTTCAAATTTCCTTGTACCAATGGCTCAAGGAAAATATAGGAAGGAAAATTCAAAGCGTCTTGAACCTTCTTGTGGAAGGGTTCCGTGAGAGACACAATATATGTTGAAGAAATGCCCGAACAGTGGGAGATCAGATTTGTGGCCAGCATATGTGTGCCAATCAATCATATTTCTTGGATAAGCTCAATAAAGCCGATGACAGAAGATTCTTGAATGTGACCGGAGATATATCCTCCTCGTTTTGTCTATCGCATCACATAACTGTACGTCAATTGTGCATGTTTCAACTAGGTTTTGAATTTTAATTTAACCGAGATATATCTTTATCTCTATCGCTCACATTACGTATACGAGTATAACGCCGATTGTATGCTTGTCCACCGCTAATTACACTTGTCAAACATGGTTTTGTTGGCATTTGTTAACCAGATGTGCCTGTCTACTTCCTTGCCAAATAAACTCCAAGATTTCTGGCATCACCAATTAATGCAAGGTAGGGTTCCAACTACAGTGGAGTACACTGTATATATGTGTGTGTGTGTCTATATATGTAACTTTGTACACTACCTGATTAAAGTTCTTTCTTTTTAACTATTTTCTCGTTAAAGAAGAAGAATGGCAACTTTTTTAGAATGAAAACTTAAAGAATCCAAATCCCATATTGACACAACAGATTCGAGATTTTAAATTCCAACATTTTCTTGACGATTATTGAATTATAAGTCTTTTAATACCTCAATATTATTGATAATGGCATGAGTCTGTAGTACATCAAAATTAAAATGATGACCAAATGGTTGTTTACTAGTATTATTTATGAAAGCTGTTATATTACTAGCACTTCAACCATGTCATCCCGCACTAAATATCTTCATTGAAATCGTATATAGCCTCTCGCGGTGAATAAATGGGGACTCCAATTTCTCCGGTCTGAGATTTAGCAGTGCAACAACGACAGAAGGGAAAGTAGAGTCCACGGAATTTCTTGTATATGCAAGAACCATGTTGCCCGCATTTCCTTAAGCAAGAATAATCGCAAAATTGTTCTGTGGTGAACCGGGATTGCATTTTTGGCCGTAATCACGGCAACATTGAGCAGCTACATCTTTGAAAGCTGAAAAACATCAATTGAGCTTTGTTAGTTTTATTGATATAGGGTTAGTTTTACGTATAAATGTCGGGTTAGTAATGGGAAGCCTTTCCAAGTTGCAGTTTTAAGGGTATGTAAAATACTTATGTTGAAGATATAAATATTTAAGTAATTTACATTTCATTTACATCTGAAAGGAGATGGGAGCCGTGAGAAGAAAGCTATATATCATGTGGACCAAGAGAGCTATATCATGTGAATCTAAATTTACATATCCTCAGTTTGAGTAAAATTAAATGTCCCAAAATGTAAATGAAACATAAATGTAATTCTCACAAATCACAATTCAAAAATATATAAAAGTAATGGAACAACGACAACGGTTATTGGCACTTTAGAATAGTCGTCATGTACTCAAAACATGTAGAAATGTAAGAAAGAAAATACACTTGAAATGAGTGTAAAATGATTATTTTGAAATATCAATAACAGTTATCGTTTAATGTTATTGACTAGATAAGTTTTGTTCCGTAAAATCAAAGAAATAATTGTTATTTTATCTATGAATTTACCAAGGGAGAAAAAAAGAAAGATGAAAAGGGTTAAAAAAAGGGGGAAAGTGTTTGCATTAAACAGACCTGTGCATAAAGCATAGGTTACGATAAAGAAAAGCAACAACTATCGTGATATGCCCATCTTTAAAACTTCAGCAATTTTCTTTGGACTATTTCATTCCAACAGCCACAGGATGATATATAGTCATGCAGTTCGAGACCCTCTTAATTTGATTTCCTTTATATGAAGATTGTAAAGTGGTGTATATCTGAAAAGTCAATGGCTATTTGATTTATTTCCTTATCAGTATAAAAAAAAAAAAAAAAAAAAAAAAAAAAAAAAAATCTCTAATTAACTGAACTATAAGGTTTTTGTTTTTTTGATGAAAATCCAATTGGATTCATGATTCGGCTTCACACATCCGCTATCCATGAGAGGAATATAAAGGGTGGTGTTATCCAGACACACCTTTTTTTTACTTTTCACATTTCTTGCTAATTTTTGTCTATCTATTATCTTGAATTCATTCGATTCGACGACCGAAAATGAAGTCAGGTGCATGAAAGGTAAAAAGCAATCATCCAATACAAATACAAATTCAAGAGGGGTACATCAAAGTTTTCAATATTCTATTTTGGATTACATCCAATCCATTATCCAAATACAATATGATTATTGAATGCCACAAAATAAAGCTTTGTGCTTCAAGTAAGTGACCCATCTTGTAGCTGGATTTTTAGGAACAATCTTCCGGGAAGCTTGTGTTCAATGGCACTTACCATCTCAGTTTACCCTGCAAATAAATTACATCCATAAATATTGTTAATTAGCATGCTAATTTCTACGTAAAACTCAGTATCGACCAGAAAAGTAAAAGAAGAAGGCATTTATATATGTATAAATCAACACAAGGCTTACTCAGAGCAGTTAGTAGAGGGGTAAACCGTATAGGGGCAAGGAGAACTACATCGATCGCCAAGCGTGTTAACCCGGTCATAATCTAGCCCCGGAATCATTGCAGCCCCTTGTTGAATGCAACTGCACGCAGTTCTTCGATCCTCCGCGGTTTTTTGTATATCATGCATCCCTTTTATGCCGGCACAACAGTCCGGTGGCATGTCCCCTCCAAACACTCCAAAGGGGATGCATGGAGTGAGTGAGTAACTGGACAACCTGCCCGCAAGTTACAGTTGCATTAACGGCGTAACGAGCATTCACCAGCATGCATAGCAACACCACCGTGAATGCTGCCCCAGGAACCGAAGGCCTTGCCATAGTTGGTAGATTTGCAGTGAGTAAAAAAAAAAAAAATTCCTTTTGGTTTTAGGTTGCTTGGGCAGAAAACACACATGTTAATTGCCCTTATATCGAGAGTCTTGGTCTTCGCTATGTGCAAGTTAACCATCAAGTGTATGGCAACACAGTATCTGTTCTGTTAGCATTGGCCATAGGAGCTGCAGGAAAATTCAACTTCGGTGTACCGATGGCCCACGGCCGGAAAAATGAGTGCAGAAAAATACAAAGGGTTCCGGGAGGGATTTGAGTAGGAAGGCCGAGACAAATGCATGCCAAAGGACAAGTGAGATGGGACACTTTCTACAAAAATGAAGCTTCCATATCTCTTCCTCTACTTCGAAATATCCCACCGTCACGAATGCAAGGTTCGAATTAAAGCACGGTAGTGTCAGCTTTCGGAACTTCCTCGACTGTTTTGTTATATCTGAATTTACTTGTTGCCTTGTTCTTTCCTTCTGACTTTTCTGAGGGAAGAAGAAGACTGGTATTTTCTGGCAAGAAAAACCCAACTATGATAGCCTGATTTCGATTTCATCGAGTTCTTACTCATCAGAGGCATTTTTATTTCCTTGGCAATTGTTTAATTACTTCAAAGAGTGTTTCTATTTAAGCACCACCCTTCTTATCTAACAACTCTTGACACAAATCATACGTAGCGGAACAAAAGCGAGTCTTAAAAGGGTTAAGTGGCAAAATTTGAGTTCCGAGCAAAAGTGGTATTGTAATCGACCATGTGACATATCTCTTCTTGGGTTGGTGACGTGGCAATACTAAATCTTCCCCAAATACTTTATTTTCCAAAGTTGTCTATCCATTTTTTTTTTAAAACGATATATTTGCACAACAACAACAACAATAAAGTATTTTTTCATTAAGTGGGGTAGGTTAAATGATTCCTAGAATGTCATTGCACTCGATTATGTGTCACGTCTTCCGTTAGGTCCAAATACTCTAAGTCTTTTCTTAGAGTCTCTTCCAAAATCTTCCTAGATCTTCTTCTACCCCTTCAGCCGTGAACCTCTGTCCCGTAATCGCATCTTCTAACCGGAGCGTCAGTAGGCATTCGTTTCACATGTCCAAACCACCATAACCGATTTTCTCTCATCTTTCCTTCAATTTCGGTTATTCCTACTTCATCTCGAATATCCTCATTTCTAATCTTATCATTTCTCGTGTGCCCACATATCCAACGAAACATTCTCATCTCCGCTACACCCATTTTATGTACGTATTGATACTTCACCGCCCAACATTCCGTGCCATAAAACATTACACTAAGAAGTAAAAGATTTAGGTCAAGCACATATTATATCAAACCTATATTATATCAAACTTGTCATCCACAGGAGATGAACCTAAAGAAATATCGCTAGACCAAGTCAAAAACTAAATCGGAGTGCGCTACCGACTTTCCTTTAGGTCACCCGATAGAGAAAAACTTGCATGTCATGGCTTCATATCCCCCCGCTGCGCAAACGTACAGTGATGAATCCGGTATAGCTAAGTTTGATCCGGAACAGAACAATAGAAGAATATATGATATAGGCTAAAAACAGTTAATATCATTTTGTTATGCTTGAACTTAAGGCCATCTCTATACATCCATCATTTACAAATTTATGGGAACATTTATACAGATAATAATAAAAAAATCCTCTATGCAAATCTGAAAACCCCCCCACTTGCTAAATTGCTCATCCATGAATACAAGGAGCAAAAAGGAGCCATATAATACAAGTGGATGAAAGGACACTGCAAAAAACATCTTGCATCCACGTCCTGTAGTTGTACAGAAAATGCTAAGAGCTAATGTACACATCCGATAAGGTACGGGATGACGAAAATACAACCGAGAAGCAGACTATTCACAGGTGCCGCTACCCTTTCATATTTCTCCATTTGTCCTTTAGATCAACCTGGACGGACATAGTAACCCCAAAAGTCTTAGACACAATATCGACTGATGAAGTAGAGATATTTCAGATGAATAGAAAAACTTGTTCATGGAATAAATTTATGTGGATAGATAAACGCCGTTGAAGATATTACGAAACTTGGGGTACCTGAGTTCTCTCTTTGAATATATCAGAGTAGCTTTTCAAGATAAGGCTCCAGCTTCCTTCTCCATACCTTCATCGAAAACGATCAAACTAATGAGACTCAGAAGCATACATACTGCTCAAACTAATATTTGAGCAAGTTGTAATGACAAGTATGAAATTTAGAGAGGTAAAAGGGAAAAAAAAAAAGAAGGCAGAGAGAAGGGATGCGACATACTTCTGTACACCAGTCCTTAAGGTGTCTTCTTCCAATAAGCTCCATCTTTTAACTCTTCTTCTCTTACTAAATCTCGTATCCTCATACTTCTTCAAAGGAGATACAGCAGTCCTCTTTGGGCTAGGAAGGTGAAGCCTGCCCGCATCTTTCTTTGTTCCTTCTTGTGATGTATTTATTGATTCCTCCCACTGAAAAAACAATTTTCAACAATGAGTGCAAATTTATAAGCAGCCAGAACCACAAAATTGCATAAGGGAATAAATCATAATAAAAAACTGAATAAAACAACTAAACACCAGAGAAACTCATGGATTCAGTAAAATGTTTACGAGGAATATGTCATGCTCCCCTTGCTAAAAATACAAACAAATCAGGACATCAATAAAATGAAAATAAATAAACATCGTGAACATAAATACCTCGAAAGTACGGGCAGTACTATTACGTTCCACCAAGCTAGGACGAGCAACGTTATTCTGGTTCCTGAAAGAAGGATTTCTAAGATTGGCAGAATCAGTTTGAACAGACTCAGTGCCTCCATGGTCAACAGGCGGATTTGGAACATCCTTTTCTATTCCACTAGATTGAGGATCATTCTGATGTCTGGATGGCAGATTTCCAACATTATCATTATTAGATTGAACAGGCTCAGCACCCTTCTCGATAGATGGATTTTCTGCACCTACATCTTTTCCATTTACATGACTTACAGATCTCATTGCCAAACTAGATCTTACGGTTTCAGACACTCGCAAGGCATCTGGAAGTGGATCTGTCACTAATTCTTGGAGCTCCGAAATACTGGATTTAAGTGCTTCTTGTGCCCTGTTAACTTCAGGGGTATCTAAGGAACCATATTTTCTATCTGATACATCTGTGCCTAAATCTTCAGCATCCCTAATCCTAATCGGACCTCTGGTGCGTCTATGAGCAAGGTGCTTGCGTCTAGGCATAGTAGACCTCTGACTTTCTACAAGAATTAGAAAAAAGAATCAAACAAACAGAAATATTATATTGTGAAACTGAAGTCTGTGCAATAACTATATTATGCAGGAGTATATTTAGCATGGCTAAAGCAGTATTCAAGATGATGAAGGAGCATAAGAACTAAGATAATACAATACAAAGCACTCTCTCTACATCCACGCACATAAGTTAGTCTCACTAAAAATACCTTAATCTCTCTGCGTATGAAAATAAAAGTACCTTTATCTTTCGTGGTATGGTCAATACTGAGACCCAGTTCCCCATTCCGACTAGGTATAGCCAAGCCTGTCTCATTCACTTGACCAGGAGCCTGATCATCAGCCGACCTGTGTACTTGTCTGTTTCTGAATCCAGAATCTATTTCAACCAAATCATTCAAAACCAAGCCCCGGTTCAAAGTAGGCAGCGAGCTCCCTGCCCGAACTTCCTTCAATGGGACTGCAACCAATATAGGACCCAATTCAGACCCATTACTAACATTAGCCCCGTTGACCATTTGCCTCTCATATGTACACCCATCACGTACATTAGTCCCATTCACTGGCTGCGCTTCCAATTCAGACTGACTACCCACATTAGACCCATTCGTAGTTTGTGCGTGCCTTTGAGACCCAACACTCTCATTAGTCCCATTACCAGTTTGTGCTTGTGGCTCAGACAAATTGAGCACATTAGCTCTACCTCTACTCACCATTTGTGCCTCCAAGTGACCGGCCACATTAGTCCCATTCTTAGTTTGCTCCTCCAACTGGAACCCGTGACCCACATTAGTTCCATTAACCATTTGCTCCTCCAATTCAGACTTATCACCCACACCAGTCCCATTCTCCATTTGCACCTCCATATCGGATCGACCACCCACATTAGTCACCCTCACCACTTCAGCTTCTAACTCCGACCGACTGGGCCCCACATTTGCCTCGTCCCGCAGTTGAGCCTCCAATTCAGACCCACCACCACCCACATTAGCCCTATTCGCTATTTGAGTCTCCAATTCAGACCCACCATCAACCTCATTAGCTCCATTCGCCATTTGAGCCTCCAAGTCAGAACAACCTTCCCCCGCATTAGCCCCATTCGCCATTTGTACCTCCAATTCAGGCCTGTTACCTGCATTAGCCCCCTTCTCCATCTGCCCTTCGAATTCAGACCCACCACCCACATTAGCCTCATTGACCACTGCAATGTGATCAGCTTCCAAGTCGGCAACTTCCATGGGCACATTCAATCTAATAGCCCAAGTAATAAACGGAGGTCCTAACAACGCCAAAGCTTCCTTTACATAAACCGAAACCAATCTCAGAGCATCATTCCTCGTGTTCATCATCGACAACTTCTTTGACACTCTCAAATCCCAAACACCTGCCTCGATCTCCTCCATTCGATGCCTCAACTCCGCCGATACCAACTGGCTCCTCCCAGACCGCTCCAAAACCCCAACCCTCCCTCTCCAAATCCGATCCACGGCCTCCAAGTACTTCCCACTAGGCTTTCCCATAAAACCCACTAAGAACTTGACCGTACACTCAGTGGCCACGGAGCAGTAGGCCGCTTTCATGGATTCCGTGGTGGCAACGCCTTCTCTGATATCCAAATCCTCAATCATTTCAAGCGTTTCGAGGATCGTTTCGGAGACCGAAGCTTCGTAGACTTCGCACTCGATCGTCCGGAGGAGTACGGTCTTCTTCAAGCGATAGTCTTGGTCCGAGAAGGGTGCGACTGCAAGGAGCCTCTTGGCAATGCAATCCTTCTCGCGGTCCCGAAGGAGGAGCTCGATGACCCACCGCGAAACGTCGACGTCTGGGTTCATTGAATAAGGCAATCGAAAGCCTAATTCTGCGAGAAGGGTAGAAAATTGAATGTCAGAGATTGAAAAGTGAAGATCTTGAACCGCGCAGATTTTGCTTATTTGGAAAATTTGAGTTCTTGATGCAAAATTGGGAGCGCCAAAAAGGATTTAGGGTTTGAATTTTGAAAGGGCTGGGAATTGATCATCAAAAAGACGAATGTCCACGCCCTAATCTTTGAATTTGGGGCTATCTGTGAGGATGATAGATCACATTTTAACGAAACAGTCCAATACTGTTCATTTTTAACGAAAAATTACATTTTTAACATTTTTCTGATACTATTTACTGGACTTTTATATGTCATTTTTCATTCAAATTAAAATATTTTTGAACATTTCTTTAGTTTTCCTATTATTTTTAGCACTACAAAATAGTCATTACCAAGGTTTGCTCTTTCTTATATTTGTTTAAATAGCCAAGCCTTGTGTATGTGTTACAAAATATTTATCAATTGTCATGAAATCTAATTTTCGATCATGACCATGCATTCAGTTTCGCATTTCTAATGGTTCTGATCGATTGTCTAGCACAGTAAGAACATCTTTAAAAAATACGATAAACTCAATTTGTCTTGTTACTGCGACACTTCACTACTTTAATAGACGAGACAACAAATAAGATAACTTTGCCTTGAGAGGTTTTATAAGGCAAAATTTGATAACATTAGTCTAAACGTTTTCCTTATCACTTGAAATGACAAGTTCGTAGTGTGACATATAAAGAAAGGTTATATGTCACATAAACTATCAATGGTGATTCGAAACATATAACCTTATGTGTAACAGTAAATGATATCATTAACAACTGAAAATATAAGTAGTTAATAGATAGTGGGGTATTTACTTTTACCAAACACTTTTTTGATACGTAACTTAAAAAGAAGCAATACCAAACATGATCTAAGTTTCTCCATAAATAATGAGTATCTCAATGCAAAGTGACACAAAGTAACCATACCGTCTTATCAAACTGACTTAAGCCCAACAAAATTGCAATTGAAACCCGGAAAAAAATCCTCGCCGGATCCTTTTCCGGATTATGGGGATTCAGTGATTTTATCTGTTTATCGTATATTATGTAATCAGTTTTCATTATATACTATTCATTTTAAATTTTAAATTTTGAAATGATCTTACCGCACAATATAGGATAAACGACATATATCATGGCATCCCTAGAATCCTTTGAAAAAGATGGGGCGGTGATCATTTCCTTCAAACCCTAGGAGGAATGTGCGTGGACTCATATATTGTAGGCCCTAAACAAATAACATGATATACCTTCAAGCACCCACAACAAAGGAATAAATTCCAACCCCGTCCTGAATTTACATCGTGCTCCTCGTCCTCCTCCCCGCTGCTCCAGGACCCCTACTGAGTGTCAAGACCCCATAGCAGTAGAGAGAACTGGGAGAGTAACCTTCAGTCGACTCTGAACTCTCCCTCTGTGTCAATGGCTGGCTGCTCTTTCAAATCGGACGATATCATAATAAAGTCGCCGAATGACAGACGATTATACAGATTAATCAAGCTCGAGAATGGCCTCTCGGCATTGCTCGTTCACGATCCTGAGATTTACCCAGAAGGGCCACCTGATCACTCCAAATCCGTCGAACACATTGAGGCTGAAGAGGAAGAAGAAGACGAAGATATGGAAGACGTGGACGGAGATGAGGGGGAAGACAGTGAAGGAGAAGAGGATGAAGAGGACGATGACGAAGAAGGCGGAGATGGTGAACTGAAGAAGAAGGGGAAGGGTGGAGACTCTCAGACTAAGAAGGTTGGTCTTTTATTTTACATTGAAATTGTGAAATGGCCATCTCGCATTCATGTTTATTTGATTTAATTTTATTGAAAAGTGAAAACCCAGTTGGAGAAACTTGGTAAATTGGCATTACAAAGATGGGAAATTGATTTTAGGTTGGAAAACAATATGCATTTTTGGTTGAATGATTGATACCCGATTACAGGAACTTCAAGATTTAAGCTATCACTTGGTTACATACTGCTTCAAGTTTCCACCATCATCCATCATTGTTTTTATTTTCCTGATAATCTATTAGCTATCGAACTTTCGTACCTTCGTACAAATTTTCATTTAAAATGATAATGAAGCTTTGATAGCATAATTCCAAGTGGAACCAATGGTGGGTACTGGTTGTCTTCGAGTAAAACCTTTGAAATTGTTTTTGGTCATGCTGTTTGCAAGTCCGATTACTGCACTGATATTCTACTTTAATGATTGGGATGATGTTTGCTCAGCTCAGTTAACAGAATTTGATTGATGTGAAGATGTTTGATCGTATTTGCAGGCAGCAGCAGCAATGTGTGTGGGAATAGGCAGCTTCTCCGACCCTTTTGATGCACAAGGGCTTGCACACTTTCTAGGTTTGTGTTACACGTGCTTACATGGTTCATGGAAGGGCGGACTAGTGAGTGTTGAGGCAAGCATAACTAACAAATTGAATGTTTTGCAGAACACATGCTCTTCATGGGGAGTACAGAGTTTCCAGATGAAAATGAGGTCTGTTTGTACACCGAGCATTCTTTTCTGTTTTGGGGTGCTAGTTATCTTCGTTTTTATTTGCAAGTCATTGGGAGATGTACATGTTCCCTTGTGCTATTCATCATAAATGAGGTGTACTTACTGTATGTGGAAATAATTAAGCCGCATGAATTTTCCCTCCATATAGATTATAGATGGTAATCTCACTATATATATTTATTCGTTCATCAAGCAACACCATCAGCCTGCTTAGTTCTGTTTCTTATGAAAAAAAAACATCACCAGCTTGCTTGTTCTATGTATACGTGAGTGGGATGATTTGTTTGTTCTTTTGCTGCCGACCTGCTTGCAGATGGGTCAGGCTTTATGGAACACTAATTCAGCGTATGATGGTGTCATTTGCGAACATTAATTTACTTATTTCTTTGACTTATACCTTATGGGAATGGAAACCATTTCAGATTTATTATAGTAATTGTTTATGGTAGTTTTATCTTCATTTCTGCTCATTGTTTAATAGTAAAATAGATATTTAAAAGTAATCTATTTTACTTGTGACAACATTTCCTTGAAATTTCACTCAAGCTAAATAGGAGAAGTCTGTATTTGTGGCCACTCGTTTTGACTCTTCTCTTTGCTAGTATGATAGTTACTTGTCCAAACATGGAGGTTCATCAAATGCATACACAGAAGCAGAGCATACCTGCTACCATTTTGAAGTGAAGCCAGAGTTTCTTAAGGGTGCCTTGAGAAGGTGTACTATGAGCTCTTCATGCTTTGAATATTTATAACCTGAAGTCCTTGGTATTGTTGAGTATGTATTTTGGTCGGTGTGGGACCATAATTTGATTCCAACAGTCAATGAAACAAGGCTATAGGTTTTATCGATGCTTCCTGCATTGACGTTGAATCTTGTATTGCCTCAGCATTTGTAGTTGAAAATGTTTTATGATTGTCATACTTATGTTTCAAAAGAATCAAAACATAATATGGCTGTAGGAAGTGTAGGTTAAATCATTAGATTACATGTCGTTTATTTATTTTTTATTATTTTCTGAATGCATGTTAATGATATTACCTACTGGTGCACAACCTTCTAAAAATGTTGGTATGGAAGTGATGTTCTCCAGTTAATAAGGTCCAACAGTATGTTCCTTTTGGTTCCTCAGTATCTGGCTCGCCAAAATTATTTCACTGGATAAAAAATGTTCATAAATAGTTGTCAAATTAATACGCATGGTAAAATTTTCTGTGCTCAATAGGTTCCAATTGCAATATATTTAGCTAATAGCATGTACTTGACCCTTTGTATGGAATACTCTAGTTATATTTTTCTCATTCAAAATTGCTGTTTCAGAAACCTGGTTTGTATTCATTATGGCTCTTTATTTTATCAGATTTTCTCAGTTCTTTGTTTCACCTCTAGTGAAAATTGAAGCGATGGAGCGAGAGGTACAGGCTATAGATTCAGGTGCATGCATGTCTTACCTACTCTTCTTGATTCCAGCTTTTTGTTTACAGTATTGCTCAATGCAAATGTTCTAATGCTGAATGGTATTCTTTGTTGTAAATGAAAATGCAATGCAGAATTTAACCAGGTTCTGCAGAATGATTCTTGCCGCCTTGAACAAATTCAGTGTCATACATCCGCACCCGGTCACCCATTTAATAGATTCTATTGGGGTAAAACTTTAATCCATTGTGCAAACTTCTCTCTCTCTCTAAAAATGTATTTTTGTACATTTTTTTTTATGTCTGCTTGAAAGGAAATAAGAAGAGCTTGGTTGATGCAATGGAAAAAGGGATCAATTTGCGAGAACAAATACTAAAGTTGTATAAGGATTATTACCATGGTGGACTGATGAAGCTAGTTGTCATTGGTGGAGGTGAAAATATTCCTTTCCTATTTTCTTTTGCTCTTTGTTTTTTTTTCTTTGACTATTGTTTATTTGGGGATGAATGTTAGTTAAAAAGAGCTACCAATTTTTACATCATGCACAACACACAGCGTGCTTGAATGGAAATAATGGAACATTTTCAATTTGACTTTGTGGTTTTCAATCACATTACTAATCTACTTAGGGTTTCTGTTCTGTGGATGATTGTTCTTTGAACTGGTAGGGGCTGATACTAGTGCTCACTATTAGTCTATTACACAATATAATATTTGTTTATCAAATAAAAAACCATCCATGTGATCATGTCCAATCATTTATTCGTACGATTAGCCAACCAAGTAGAATATTGCTTATTTATCAAATCTATTTCATGTTAATTATAATAGATCTAATTGCTGCAGAATCTCTTGATGTACTTGAGGATTGGGTTGTGGAATTGTTTGGTAATGTCAAGAAAGGCCCCCAAGTAAAACTGGAGTTCAAGGCGGAAGGTCCTATCTGGAAAGTTGGCAAACTATACAAGCTAGAGGCTGTTAGAGATGTTAACATACTCAACCTTACATGGACATTTCCATGTCTTCATCAAGACTATTTGAAGAAACCAGAAGATTATTTAGCTCATCTACTTGGACATGGTAAGATGGTTCATTATTACCTAATGTGATGTTGATTGTTATTCCTCTGCAGAGAACAAAAATTTCTTTAGCAGAAGAAAAAGGATGTTAATTTAGAATTTTTCTATTTTTTAGTAAAAGCAGCATTTACAAATTCCCAAAGTAGACGTCTCTAGAAACTTTGATCGTAAGATCTAGTTTTATTTTGTTCGAAGGGAGCCCGAATCCTTCAGTTCCATCTGTCAATTTGCATCTCATTGATATTTTTTCGCCTTGGAATGGTATCTGACAGTGTCATTGCTTTTCTGCATTAGATTTTGTTGCTTTTGCATTTGATGTACATTACATGTTATTTATTATATCTCACAATGGGTTTAGTCATCTAAGTTGTTTGGCCACCTATGCCATGATGAATGACCTTAAATTCTGAGAACTAAGTTATGGATTTTTCAGAGGGCCGGGGAAGTTTGCATTTTTACCTCAAAACCAGAGGGTGGGCAACATCTTTGTCTGCTGGTGTTGGGGACGAGGGGATGCACCGATCTTCTGTGGCTTATGTCTTCCGCATGTCCATACACCTCACTGACTCTGGATTGGAAAAGGTAGCATCTCAACTTATCCCTTTAGAGAATCTTTTGGTAGAAGATAAAATTTCACAGATTCATAGTTCTATGTGTGCGGTTACTGTAATCATCAGTAACTGTGGAGCAAAGTTTGCTTTTTTCTTTATTACATCTCATTTGTTATGTGTGATGCTTGTCTTGCAGGTTTCCGAAATAATTTGCTATGTCTACCAATACATTAAGTTACTGCGTCAAGTGTCTCCACAAGAATGGATATTTAGGGAACTTCAGGATATTGGGAATATGGATTTTAGATTCGCAGAGGAGCAGCCCCAAGATGATTATGCTGCAGAACTTGCAGGTTTTCAAAATTGCACATCTTACCTTGGTCATGTTTTACATAACTGAAAGTATCCCTACTTATCAAAGATTCTTTATGATATCTATATTTTGTGTTTTTTTAGTCAAAAGGATATCTCCAAATTCATGACCTGTTTAATATTGTAAAATCTTATTGTTGCAGAAAATTTACTACTGTATCCAGCAGAGAATGTTATTTATGGGGACTATGTGTACAAAATTTGGGACGCGGAAATGATAAAGTATGTTCTTGGTTTCTTCACACCAGAAAACATGAGGGTTGATGTGGTATCAAAGTCCTCAATTAAGTCGAAAGGTAAATCACATATGCCCCTTCATGTAAAAAAAATAAAGTACAAGAAAAAACCTAGAAAAAGAGTCTTGTTTCCATCTTGCAGTATTTATTTATGACTACGAATGTAACCATAAGTTTTATTTGTCCCATTTTAAATGTGTGATAATTTTGACGTGAGCTCTGTTCTTTCTAACTGTTTCAGATTTCCATTGCGAGCCTTGGTTTGGGTCACATTATACTGAGGAAGATATATCTCCATCTTTGATGGATATGTGGAAGAATCCCCCAGAAATTGATGATTCATTGTATCTCCCTTCAAAGAATGAGTTCATTCCTAGTGATTTTTCCATCCGCTCTGATAACTTGTGCCTTGATCCTGCAAATATATCTTAT
Organism: Cotoneaster glaucophyllus; assembly: GCA_036320875.1. Taxonomy (NCBI): domain Eukaryota; kingdom Viridiplantae; phylum Streptophyta; class Magnoliopsida; order Rosales; family Rosaceae; genus Cotoneaster; species Cotoneaster glaucophyllus. The sequence goes on from CM070061.1 coordinate 3,786,718, forward strand.
CCAAGATGTATAATTGATGAACCATTAATAAAGTTCTGGTACAAGCTTGATGATTCATTTAAACTTCCACGGGCAAATACATACTTCCGCATCAATCTGAAGGGTGGATATGCTAATCTGAAAAGTTGTGTTTTGACTGAACTATATATTCTCCTTCTTAAGGATGAGCTGAATGAGATTGTGTACCAGGTTCATGTCTTGTCCTTTGTAACTGAATATTTTGTGCTTCCATTTAGATAGCTAATAACTCTTTTGTACTTGAATACATTTTAGGAAACACTGGTTGCATTAAGTTTATTTAGAATCTATCTGCGTTCTCTGTCCAACTTTGTTCAGTTAGAGGGACTTGGATGTTATAGTGGCTTACTATACAGAAGAGAAAACTGGTGTAATTAATTGTCCAAACAAAATATATTCTTTTAATTTTTCATTATATAAATACAAATTTATTTCTTATCCATATTTCCCTCATTTTAATATTCTCAATATATAGTAATTCGGTTGTAAAAATATGAACTTATGCTGCAATGTAGTTATTTAGTTGATGCTGTATTTCATGAATATAGGTCTTTTTGACCTCAATGACATGCCGGCTTATTTTTTCATATCAAACATGCTTCTGAAATGTCTACATGAGAATAACCTTTGTTCTGTGCGTGCAGGCCATTGTTGCCAAGCTGGAAACTTCTGTCTCTGTGTTCAGTGACAAACTGGAGCTGAAGGTCTATGGATTTAATGATAAACTTCCAGCTCTCTTGTCAAAAGTGTTGGCAACTGCCAAAAGTTTCATGCCAACAGATGATCGTTTTAAGGTACATGTGTTGCCTTTTGTTTCCATCACTCCACTCTATGTCTGGTTTAAGTTTTATTTTGCATACCTTGCTTGTTTCTTTTGGCTTGTCCACTCCACTATATGTCTGGTCTAATTGACACTTTAACAGGTCGTTAAAGAAGATATGAAGCGAAGGTTAAAGAACACCAATATGAAGCCTCTGAGTCACTCATCATACTTAAGACTGCAAGTTCTGTGTCAAATTTTTTATGATGCAGATGAGAAGTTGCATGTTTTGGATGAATTGTCTATTTCTGATTTGAAGTCATTCATTCCCGAGCTTTGTTCCCAGGTACACTGCACAAATGTACCTATATTTGTTATAGGTTACTGCCGTCAATTCGTGAAACTCAAGTTCTTAACATCATCCTCCAGCCGGGTCTATTTTCATAAAAAATCCATGCGGTTCAGGCTTCTTGACCTCATATTCTTTCACTTTGACATGTAACTTGATAAGTGCAGAGTAGTATGTTCTAGTGAGAGAATTGGAGAGTTGCTGCCAAATGTGAACCAAATAGTTAATTTGAATTTTCGTTAAAAATAATTTTTTATTTTTGATTTTAGAATTATTCATTTTTTTTTTTTTTCAAAGCTCCTTAGAATTAGTTTAATTAAGGCATTTGCTTCAGCTTACCCTCCCCTTAATATGTGCAGCTATACATTGAGGGCCTTTGCCATGGAAATTTGTTAGAAGACGAAGCAATTACCCTGTCAAATATATTCAAATCAAATTTTTCCGTACCACCACTGCCTATCGAATTGAGGCATAAAGAGCATGTTATTTGTCTTCCTCCTGGTGCTAACCTGATTAGAGATTCCAACGTGAAGAATAAGTCGGAAACGAACTCTGTGATTGAGGTAACTCAAAATGGAACATTTTCGTTTCGTTTTCCCCATATGAAGATGTACTTTCTTTGTCTTATACGTTGATATTCTTCCCTTGGTTGTGGTTTCATATTGCAGCTGTATTTTCAAGTTGAGCAAGAAGCAGGGATTGAGTCAATCCGATTGAAAGCATTGATGGATCTTTTTGATGAAATTGTGGAGGAACCACTTTTCAATCAACTAAGGTGATTTATTTGAGGCTGATACTTTTAATTACATACTGGCTAGCAAAAGAATATGGGATCTGATAAGAATATATTCTAATATATTTGAATATATGTTCATATATGTTCATCTAATTGTCTGCTATTTCTGGAAATAGGACGAAGGAGCAGCTTGGATATGTTGTTGAGTGTGGCCCACGGGTAACATACCGTGTATATGGCTTTTGTTTCTGTGTCCAGTCGTCTGAGTACGACCCAATCTACTTACAAGGGAGAGTTGATAACTTTATAAACGGGCTGGGAGAATTGTTGGTAAGCAGTCAAAGTTTCCCTCTATTTTGAATGCTGCTAGTTTGAGCATCTCATAAGCTTTTTCACTATTGTGCTATGCGAAGGTGATTTGAGGTTCCCTATTGTTAGATATATAAATTAATTTGAGTTTGTGGAAAACTTCGCTTGGATCTGATATCCTTGTGTTATACTACTTCCATGATTTGAGTTGCGTGATTATTGTTTCTGCATTGCGATTTCAGTTACTGAGAATATGTTGGCATTTGCAGGACGGGATTGATGATGATTCATTTGAAAATTATAAAAGTGGACTACTTGCTAAGCTATTGGAGAAAGATCCGTCCCTCACATACGAAACCAATAGATTTTGGAATCAGATTGTCGATCAAAGGTGCTGTTATCCTCCTTGGTTGTCAGATTGTGATTTCCAAAGATTGCATTTAAACATCATTCTGTTAATTAAATGGGTTTCTTGTTATATATGCGGTTTGAGACTTAACGGGCTTTATTTTAGTTTGCATTGCAAACAATAAAGTAGGGGTGGAATCGCCATTAGCTGAAATTGTGTCTTTGAACGTTCAAATTGTTGTGGTTTGATGCTCAGTCTAACATAAATACTTGTTGATCACAGGTATATGTTCGACCAGTCAAAAAGAGAAGCAGAAGACCTCGGTAGTATTCACAAGAAGGACGTTATTGACTGGTATAAAACGTATTTGCAGCAATCATCTCCCAAGTGTCGTAGACTTGCGATTCGGGTTTGGGGTTGCAACACTGACCCGAAAGAGGCGGAACCACAACCGAAGTCTGTCCAAGCCATCGAAGACCCTGCAACATTTAAGAAGTCATCAAAGTTCTATCCTAGCCTTTCTTGAAAAGCTTTGATTACTTGATTAAAAATTGAACTATGTTGGAAACACTGAAGGCCGCAGTTTTGACTAGTTGTAGGTGGATCGATCATCGATATGACCACCTCGATGAGCAAGGTTCAAATCAGAAACATATACCAGTATTTTGGGATTATAGATGCATTCATTTGAAAGAAGTGAAATTTGTGATGACAAGTATTTCTTGCTCTGATTCTTCGATTCTTGACCACAAAGCGTTCCTACAAGCAATGGTTCGACCAAAAAAAAAAAAAAAAAAAGGAACTTTAACGAAAAGTTCTTGGTACTGTTCATTTTAACGAAAAATCACATTCTTAAACTAAAAAGTCAATTCTGGTACTATTCATTTTATCTTTTATTTTATCCTTATCGTTAAAACTCAAAACTTTCAAACCATTTTTATTAGTTTTCTTTAAAAAAAAAAACATAACGAAGCAACAGATGAATTGTGTTTAGGGTTTCAAGACGGACCCAAAAGAGGTTGAAGTGTGATATGAGTGAAACCTGCTTTGATTTATTTATTTTTTTTTAACGGAAGATGTGACATAGAAACGAGCGCAATGACGTTATAGAATTCAGATAGCCAACCTTACTTAGTGAAAAAATGCTTTGTTGTTGTAATTGTACCATTAGAAACACTGAAGGCCTCAGTTTCAGTTTTGGCTAGGTTGTAGGTGGGTGGATATGACCACCTGGAAGAGGATGTGAATGAGCAATCCTTTGAGTAATTGCCTACTCCCTTCAATAAAATAGGAAAAACTTATTTGTTCTCGGAATATGCCACATTTGTAATGCGTGATTGACTTGAAGTATCGCAGCTTAGATGAAGCATAAGAAATCAATCAGGATTATATTGGCTTCAAATTTCCAAAGTTTGTTTTGAAATGCACATGGTAGGGTTTTGGGTTATATGATTGAGATGCATTTGTAGGGTCCTTGGTGAGCTCCGATTAAGACCATGTTCTTATTTTGCCCTATCAAAATCTGATATGAAGGTCTATCCTCTTTCCAAGAAACTCAAGACAAGTCCTTGTGAAGGGCACTTTCAGAGACCTCTAACTAATTGTAACAGATAATTTAATCCCCTATGCTCCCTTGTCGATAATTTGGTTTATCCAATGCCATGGACATGGACGCTTAGGAGCTCTGGTCACTAATCATGTTCCTACCCAACGTTTGATCAAGTATTATTATTGAAAATGACAAAAAATATTAAGAATAAAAATAAGGAAAAATGTGTTTTGTGGCATAAATTAATGTTTTCAAATTCCTTTGCTAGATTCCTTAATTATGTGGTGTTACTATGCTAATGAAGGCCAATGGCATGTTTTGTCGTGTGACAGTACAGTTGATGTGCATTAAAAAATAACACACCAAAAATATATTATTATGATACTTGTCATATTTGGACACATGTCATCTTATTAAACGAATGTTCTGTTAATCAGCATTGTCACATGACAAAAAACAACTCAGCTAAAGTTTTTCGATCTCATGTTTTATAAAAATCTCTTGATACATGCACTTAGAGAAAAAAAATTGCACTAAGACTTGAAGAATAAAGATCCTAAGATAATCTTACAAATATGTACACAATCTGCAGTAAAGATTGCAAGTCCTAGTGCAATATTCCTTCATTGGATTTGCTAGAAAATTTAATTAATCCTTAAACCCCAACTCAGCTATTCTCTGCTTTCAAGCGTGGACAGGAATTCATCCAAGGCAAGGGAAGGGAGCCGTAGGGTTTTGACGTGGGACAAAACGGTGGTTTAAGATGCTTCCTCGTGGCTTCGTTTCTTGGAGATTACAAAAATACATAATATTGTCGTACATGTTGCATGGGATATATTTTCAATGATTTACAAAAAAGTGATGCATGCATGCATGCATGAACGCTAAATGCCGAAAACATAAAACTAATATGCATGTGCTCATAAGATTGCAGGACCGACATGTATTATGTATATATGATATATATCCAACTTTTCAGACTCAATTTGTTGTAAATAACAATTTTATCTTTGTTTTGTTGACATACGATAGTTTTATCATGCAAATCTAATGAGTTAACGCAGTGAAAAGTCTGTAGAAAAGAGAATCGAAAGCACCAATAAAAAGTATCCGTACCACTTCCAATCGAATCAAAACTTTCCAACATATAGGATTCTCATCTCTGTTAGAGAAGTGGTACAAATATAATATAAAAGATTCTGTAAAAGCAGCGTTTTGTGCACCAACAATTGTATGAATACCCTTACCATTTCTGATTAAGTACAATCATGCTTTATATAAAGGGAGTTTTAACGAAAAGCCCACGGTACTGTTCACTTTAACGAAAAATCATATTTTTACACTAAAAAGTCAAACACGGTACTATTCACTTTCAAGCCATTTTCATTAGTTTTCCTTTATATATATATATATATATATATATATATATATATATATATATATATATATATATATATATATATATATTGAACAAATGATACCATTTACATTAAGAGAGTGACTTAGTCTCACAATGGACTGGAAAAAATGTGATTCAAATTCGTCTGTGACGAAAATTTATCATAAAACATTTCACTTGCAATTAAAGAAAAATACTCTAAACTGTAGTACTAAGTGACATCTTCTTTTTATTTAAAGAAACAAATTAAACAATGCAGTTGGCAAGTATATAAATATATGACATTCGAGGTGAAATTTTCCATTAAAATTGCTTAAAAGGCCCTGGTCGGTGGGATAACCTGCTGCCATTTTTACTTTAAAAGGCCCTGGCCGGTAGATTTGGAGTAAATAATCGTAATTTCTAATGAGGATAATAGTACAGAAAGAAGAAAGAAGAAAAAAAAAAGATTGTTAACAATTTGTGAATGCATAAGACAAAGATGCATTGCTACTTGTCGTCTGAAAGAATTACAAAATTAAGACAATTAATACGAAGCATTCGTCTTGTTAATCATGGTTCATGAACATTTGTCTTGTTAATTGTTAGCAGAATTGTTTTTGTTCCATCTCTTAGTTAATTCTTTGATTAAGATTTAAGAGTCTAAGACCAATTAAAATAAAATATATATGCGTCAACTGACATCAATTAGAGTATTAGGCTGTGGTGACACCAGCAATTAGGGTTTTGTATGTGAGTGAAATGTTTTCACTCGTTCCTACGTACACACATACACTCACACGTGTATAACAATGATATATATTATTGGAGAAGAAGAGTTGGAAACAAGATGACAAGAACTGAACCAAAACTCATTTAAAAAGTCTGGGAGTCATCAAATGATGTCGTTCAGTGAGTGACAAACTATCCCGACTGTCAAACCTAAATGTTAATTGAACTCTCTCTTTGGCAAGTTACGGACCTAAATGTGTGTTTATCTACATTCCACTTTTTTTTTTCAGGTTTAAAGTTATTTGAACTTTTTACATGAAGAATATACGTATGTTTTTTTTTTTTGAACAAACGAAATTTCACAACGAGTTTGTAATAATGTGGTTCATCATATATATATGTTTGGTCCAAAGACGGAGTCACGGTATACTCACTAGGTTCCATCACATTGGTCTGAAAAGGAAAAAAGCACATATAATATCAACTTCCACACATACATCTTCTCTCCTTACACATTCTTGTGCATTTCTAGTCATTGAATTGAACAAATTAAAAGAAAATTAATGGACAAAAACAAACAAAAGTGTGCAGAGAAAGATCACAATATCACATTATCCAAATATTCACGGGAGAATGACTCAAAATTTGAGGGCACTACGTCGGCTGTTTGGTCCCAAGCCTCTAATACACTCAAGTTCCCAGTAATATGCCTTAATTTGGTGGTCCAAAATTCAGGCATGAGGGATCTCGCCTATTCAATGTAAAGTCGGCCATCCATGTGACCAAACGCCGAACAAAAAGGGGACATATAGTTCCTGATGTCCCCATGCCCACGTAACACCAGAGTTTCATTTTATTTTTTTTCCAGAAAAATCATTACTAATTTTATACAGAATAATATTCACACCATCATACAAGCATACAAATGTAGATCATATATATTACATGGCTAGTATACAATGGATAAGAGCCTAGAAATTTATTGTCTTTACTTACTCATATCATAATACACGGTTATTTTCTAGACCGAACATCGATTAATTGATAAAGTCCTAATACTATTGTCCATAAAATACAAAATCTGTCATTTAACAAAGAACAAATGTTCTGCATTAATAATTTTTCAGAATATGCTTACATCAGGATAGAACAATGTTTTTTATATATATTATTATTGTAATTTGAAGCCCTTTTATTTTAGACATAATCAATATCAAATTGATTTGTAATCATTCGATATAACGACACTCAGTCGCTATTTTATTGAACGAGATGATTGAAGGCGTCCGACCGTCTACAAAGGAGAAACCGCACCAAGCGAAGATCAACTTGGAAGTGAGACTTTAATTTATTGCCTCTAATAAGTTAATGCTATGTTACTATTCAAGGGAGAAGAGATATGTGTGGGGGTGGGGCAGTGTCAAAACATAACACATGCACTACCCAAATTGAAGCACGAAAACGAAATAATGGGTGGGACTCGGCCACTTCCCACCATGAGCGGTACTCAAGACTACTCCAAGTTGCTAATCACATTCTGCACAGATTTGGAACTTCTACTTGCAACCTCATTTATACCATGCCCTTAACTTTGTTTCTCTCTTAAGGATCAGAAAGTTCATAAAAACTGAAAAAAAAAAAAAGGGGGAAAAGATTAGAGAATAAAATACTTTGAAATGCCATGTTTTGATTAAGCAAAAATTTCTCCCATGTGCAAAGGTACCACTATCTGTTAAGAATACCTACCATTTATTGAACAAATAGAAGGGGATTTTCAACTTTCTTGGCCCACAAACTAATTAAGAACTATCACCTTTATTTTAAATCTAAATTAATTAAGCACTAAAAACTAAAAGAAAATGCTATTGACACTCTTAAGTTACCATTATTCACATGCCTGTTTGATGACAAGAACTAAACAAGATTGAAACTGAGTACAAGAAAATTTTATAGAGTCCTAGAGTCCTACATCTTGAGATGGGACTTGTAAGACCCAATATATTGATATCCAATTCAGTACGTAAGTATAGTCTTAACATTTATAAGTTTACTAAGCAACAACTAGACATTATTAGTCTAATTTAATTGAAACAGTCTACTCAAATTCAAATACCCGACAACGTTTTACATGTAAAAACAAAAATGTTACTCTTACCATATTTTTCATACCATTTTTGTAACACCTCTCTATTAAAGATAAAATTCATATGCGTAGACGGATCCATCTCAATGCAATCAAAGAAAATCAGAATACATAACTTAATAAAATTTGTAAGAGATTAATGGATGAGAAATGCATGTGGAAAGTTTGGCCCACGGGGATATCGGTTGGTAATCCCAACCACAACCAGGGCATGTGCATTTGGTTTTCTCAATTACTTGTTTGTGGCTGTTTTCTGTGAAATAATATGCAAACAAACTCACTCACAATCCTCCCAAGTTTCCTTATAAATATAGGAACCCTCTGCACTGTAAAGCACAACAGAGCAAATTCCACCTGCCCAGAAAAACTAAAACTCCTCTCTTTCTTTCGTATTGAAATCAAAACCCACCAAAAAGCCACAAAAATGGCAGCTCATGCATTGTCTTTGGCTCCTATAGCCCTCTCTGTTGTTCTCTTTAATCTACATCTGCATGGTGTATTTGCTGTTTATGGTAGCTGGGAAGGTGCTCATGCCACATTTTACGGTGGCGGTGATGCCTCCGGCACAATGGGTAAGTACAAAATTCAACTGTCAACTACTTATCACTGTAAAAAAAAAAAAAAAAACGTTTTTAGAAACTAAAATCGCTTATAAAGTACCCTTCATGGGTTTTGGAGGTGGTTCCTCAAAAAGCATTTTCATGCGTTTTTCCAAAACATACTTAAACTTTTAATGACGATAATTATATATATTTACATTTTTTTAATGAAAACGCTTATGAGCATAAGTGTTTCTCATAGAATAGAAACAATCCAAACGAGCCAAAACTGGGACTGTAAACAACATTTCAGTAACGAAAGAAAAATATTTGTTTAATTTAAGATCGTTGGGGTTTGATATCAATTTGATTTGGGTTTTTGCAGGAGGAGCATGTGGTTATGGGAATTTGTACAGCCAGGGGTATGGAACCAACACTGCAGCTTTGAGCACAGCATTGTTCAACAATGGCTTGAGCTGTGGGTCTTGTTATGAAATGAGATGCGACAATGACCCGAGATGGTGCCGTCCTGGATCCATCATTGTTACTGCTACAAACTTTTGCCCTCCTAACTTTGCTCAGTCCAACGACAATGGCGGATGGTGCAATCCTCCTCTCCAGCATTTCGATTTGGCTGAGCCTGCTTTCTTGCAAATTGCCCAATACCGTGCCGGAATCGTGCCGGTTTCCTTCAGAAGGTAGGCCTTGAAGTTAAAGAAGAACATTTCTTTGGTTATCACAAGTTTAGTAGATGATATAAAACGGAATTTAATTATGGTGAAATTACTATGGAAATAGGTTATAATCGATAACGTTAAGATATCATGTTGTCAAACTAAGAATCTAAATAATTAATTAAGTTACTTCTTTTTTGAAAATGTATGGCTCTCAGTTAGTGACAACGTAACACGTCAAATATTTGAAAAGCGAATAGTAGCCGATTATAATTGTGTTTTGTCTTGGCAGAGTACCTTGTGTGAAGAAAGGAGGAATAAGATTCACCATCAACGGCCACTCCTACTTCAACCTGGTTTTGATCACCAACGTGGCTGGGGCAGGAGACGTCCATTCAGTTTCAATCAAGGGGTCCAGAACAGGGTGGCAACCCATGTCAAGAAACTGGGGTCAAAACTGGCAGAGCAACTCTTACCTCAATGGCCAAGCCCTCTCCTTCCAAGTCACCACCAGCGACGGTAGAACCGTCACGAGCTACAACGTCGCGCCTGGTAATTGGCAGTTTGGTCAGACATTCTCCGGGGGTCAATTTTAGAGATATTCCACTAGATTACTGGTAAAAATTTGTATATCTATCTGTCATTTTTTTCCCGTAATTTTCTGGGTGTAAAAGCATAGAGTAGTTGTGAAGTGAAGGTTTGCTGTGGTGAGCTAAAAAACACCCGCTAGGCCTTTCACATTTGAGTTTTTCTGGAGAAATGAAATTTACCTCATTCAGGTTGTAACCAATTTCTCAGTTGTAACCTTAATGATATATATATTTATAAAAAAACGTGAAAGTTTTATCAAGTAAGATGTGCAGCAGACCTGGGCTTGAGCAAGTTGACTTTAGTATGGTTCTCTCGACACTCAAGTTTGAATTCTCCTTCCCATAATTTAAATGAATTTAGTGTTGATTATCATATCGTTTGTCAGACAAAAACAAAAAAGGTAAGATGACCATTGAATTTGAATCGATCAATAACTTGCATGGCAAGTTTGAAAAAGGTACCATCATCCAGAATGGAGAATAACTTTCTCATAATGTTATGATGTCAGTATTGCAAGCCAATCATGCATTGCAGTCACTGCGACTTCCCACTTCCCTAATTGTAGGTAAGTGTCTTCCTCCAAAAGACCCTATTTAGTGCGATTCTTGATATGGAGAGTCCACAAAAATATGAAGAAACACAACCCTATCCACACAATCACCTTCAACAAGTTCTTTTTTCTCTTTTGGTAGTAAGTAGTAACTTTTTTATGAGATTCGGGGAGGCTGTCTTTTTAGTGTGCTAGAAGTTGGTGTTGTATCTTTTTCAGCAATATACAAAGGTCTGCATGTAACAAACAGCAGAACATGGCCACATGAACACGCGTGGGCATGTGCTGTAGCAAAGGCTTGTTTTTGTTATGGGGCAACTAATAATTGTTGTGGAAATGTGAATGGAATGGATTTCGTCTTTGAGAGAAATGTGACAGACAGTCATTAAATGTGATATTTAAACTCTTGAGAAAATGTGTTGAATCAAAACATTACTTAGAATAGTGCGAAAAAACTTTTGTGAGCGTAACCTATTAGCCATCGAGTTGACTCTTGTCGACTCCCAAAAATGGGTAATGGAGATAAAATTGTGTGAGTGAGACATAATATATTGGGGTTGCAATACTGACATTATGGCATAAAACCAATGATAATGTAGGTTGAATAGTTATATTCATAGACATTCATTCCATTTACGTCCACATCGAACAGTTTCTCTAGATTTCACTATGATAATGTAGGTTACATTTGCAATGGCTTGAGAGCATTTTTGAGAGTAAAAGTGGAGTGTGAAGAGAGTTGCAATGTGAGGTTAGTACATGTGGTGCCAAAAATTTGTATGTTTTAAAATTTATACTTGTAAGTGCACAAATATATTGAAATATAGGTCGTTATTAGTACGAGGTCGGATTCGTAGGGATTGTATGAATTCGAAGTTCCTTACTACTTATCTATCAATTCCCAACTCACAAAGTGGTATTAATCATAGTTAAATTCTTCTTCGCTTAAAAGTATGAATTCGAAGCATTACATGTAAACAAATAATTGAACTACATAAGATCAAAGCATGCTAAGCATACAACTTATGCAATAACTTGCTTTTTCTTGCTATTATAAGAGCTGAAAATCAAGTCTTGCAATTATTTGGAAGCAACAACTTGCTTTCAAGTACTAATCCTTCTTTGCTTGCTTTTTCTTCCTTCCTCTGCTCCTATTGTCGACAGTATTCATTGAAGCTAGAAGAGAAAGCTTTGTTTCGCAACAGAGACGACTCCTACGACATCGTTATCATCGTTATGGCATTCCATGTCAAAGAATCTACTATTTTACAAGCAAAAGAGAAAGCTTTGTTTCGCAACAGAGACGACTCCTACGACATCGTTATCATCATTTCAGAAGACTAATACGCTCAAGGTGAATATGAAATGGAGAAGGCCTGAAAAACAGAAAAAAATTGTGCTTAGATTGTTCAATGTAAAATAAAAGGAGAAAAGCACACATTATATGCTGTAACTCATTTTACTGTCATCTCCAATAAAATACAGAATTTCTTTCTTTCATTAAAGACAAAACTAAGTCCATAGGACTGTATGAACCTTCCATACGAGGGCACAAAGGATTACTAATTTGTATCCAGTTGTAATCGACAAGATAAAAGATTACCAATTTGTATCCAAATTAAGATTTGATGATATGGAAACATGGTTGAAGTTGAAGAATGATACTGATCCACGCATGAGTTTCGATCGGAATCCCAATTCTGCCTATAGAAAGATAACACCAAAACAACTTAAGAAAAATATGAACAAAAAATTTCAACTTTTCAACTGATAGTAAAAACCTTGGAACTGAATATTCATTTACCTAATTTCTGCAATAGTGTGGGTACTCTGTTCATCAAGTTACTCGAGGGTCATCAATCACAGATACAAAAGGCAACTGAATTCAAATCACTCTGCATACAAGTAATCATAAAAATCTCAGTCCAAAAAACAATTGCAGCAATTTTAAATATTATACGAACGTGGTTTTAGCAGATAACAAGTCTTGGAATAACATTTGCCAGCTTTCCTCATAATGCAAGAATCAAACGAATAAGGAAAGTGCTACAATTTTCATCTGGATAAAAAGTCATTAGTCCGTAACTTTAAGATCACAATCTTTCTCATATCTAGAGGACACATTCCAGTTGAAAAGAAATTGGTGAAGAAAGAGGAAAAAATAAAATGGTTCAATAAGTACTCCCACACCAGTAATCCAAAAACTAAACTTGTCCTCTGGTACCTTAGAAGTTGGAACACTCGATTGTCAATTGAAGCTAATGAAGAAAATGCCAGTTGAGAAGAATTACGGAACACGTTAATATTAAAATCACAAAGAGAACAAGTCTGAGTTGTTGAACCAAAAGTAATCCTCTAAAGGATAAACAATTAAGTCCCCTTCGAACTTGATGGCAATGTAAATTTCTCAACAACCTCACGAGACATTTGAGAAACTACAAGCTCCAACATAGAGCCAAGAGGAAGAAAAATCTGCAGGAAAGAAATTACCATGAGTATTAATTTTCAAACTGGTTCTGTTAACTAAAACAGATAGCCTGATATGACCGCAGCAGAAAAGCTCACATACTTTATATGTTGCAATTTTCACAGCAGGAACACCTCTCCTCTAGCATTTATGCTTCCTAGGCCATAAAAGTTTATATCCTCAACAGCATTCCCTGCCACCACTGAGGGCTGAGGCCGAGTGGGTTCCATGAACGAAAAAATCCCTCGAAGACTCTCATGAGTAATATCAAGGTCCAACGAGCTAGCTGCAAAATGAACATTTCGTATGCTTTACAAAGTAGTACCAAGTACAGAGGGAACCCAATTATTGAAATTGTGTAATGCACGCTGAACACATATAGGCATTATGCAGAACATTCTTGTTTATGATTTAGTTATTCTTTGTTTTGACAAAAAAGAATAGCATTCGAAAGTATTAAATTCGTTTACATATATTTGTATGTCATAACAATCGAAAGTATCAATTTGGTTTATATATATTCGAACACGCCAGCAATAATATCAATGAAAATCAAAAAGTCCCAAGATCTTATATGTTCTGCTAGGAAAGACACAAAAATCAACAATAATATCTCTCTCGTATCAATCTGGACAGAAGCAAAATTCCACTTAAAATGTTTTGGAACAAAACAATGTGTATCAGAATGAGAACTATTCTGGGCCTGTGGAACGTAAAGTCACCGACAGATGGCTGAACAACCAAGTCCGCTTTGACTTCAATGTATTTATCAACAACAATGTTATGAGCCAATTCAGAAATTACATGCTAGCTTGAAAAGGACTGTAAGGCAAGTACATGGTAGAATGAGAAATTTTGCATGCAGTGGATGAAAGAAGGATGAAACAATATCTAAAACAAGAAACACCACTTTTTTGGAAAAACATGTCTTGTCCATCAGTACATGAACCCTATTTGCACCTACATCGTCCTAGTTAAGTAAGAGCGTCACGAAAAATGCCAAAGGATACTTAAAAAAGTTATATATGCCTACTGAAAACACAACATATATAGTAAGTCAATGTAATTACTTGAAGAGAAAAGGAGGTGGAGTTTGAAAAACTTACATTGCTTAATTCGATGCGACAGTAAGGTGGCGACGCGTTGCATATCTTTTGCAGAGGATAGATTCATCAATTTCTTGTAATTCCTAATCCCCAACCCTTTTAAGCATGTAAGGTTACCCAACAACTCTGGTAAAGCCTCCACTCCCTCAAGTAGTTGATACATACAGTAGTTAAAGAAGTTAAGTGTTGAATTTGATGAGAGACTTGAGCTTTGGCGAGCCTTTCAAATGCAAGGATTCAAGCTGCAATTATCAACCTTGAACACCAGGAATGGAATTAAGCTCCTCCCAGAACCCGCCAATGGTGAATTTTATCAATTTCGGGTATGTAGACCTTTCCGCAAATTTCTTAAATTCGCCAATTTATTAGAGTCCCCAACTTAGCATTGCAACCGAGCATTCTTTACCTAATTTATGCAATAACACAGGTATATGAGAGTTCATCAAGTTACTCAAGGGATATGAATTAGGAATAAAGAAATCAACTGAATTCAAATCACTATCCACACGATTAGAAAATGTGTTCAGAAATGACAAGTAACCATAAAAATATCAGCCCAAAACCTTCATATACAAGGATAATAACAAACAGAAAGCAATTACACTAAATCTATATATTATATGAACATGGATTTACATGATCACAAGTATTGGCATTACTCTTCCAAATTTCTATTAAGATTTGAATACCACGAACAGGTAATTAAGCCAGTGGTTCAGCACTCATACAGATGAACTAAAGAAAGTCAACATATCAAATTGATGTTGCCGGGACTAAGAAAGGTAATATGTAAAGGAGAATGCCCACTTGGTACCATTAAACAGGCTTGACAGCTTGATAAGTAGTACAACTTAAGGTATATTTTTCAGAAATTAAGGTTCAGCGACAAATTTAATATCTTATGCGTCAGTACCTGTACTCAGTTTGCACCCATTAAGCGTCTTGAAAAATGCCACAACATGCCAAAAGAAACATAGATGCCACTGAAAAACACAACATATGTAGTAAGTCAGAAGTCAACAGTACAATGCATTTAGGAGAGGAGGAGGCGCCGATTTGAAAAGCTTACCTGGATTAATTTCAAAGTCAGAAGTCAATAGCTAAATTCATCAGATTCTTGCTACAAACTATGAAAGACTCCGCCAACTGATTTGAAAGAAAAAGGTAGAAGGATAAACAAAGTTTGAATTTTTGTGCAGTACTTGAGGCGAATAAAAGAAGAACAAGAGAGAAACATGTAACATGAACACTGTAATATGATTTCAAGAACTTTAATACGTACCTCTGATATTTGGAATGTGAGAAATCTTAGGCCAATCTATGCCGCTGTCGATGCTGCATCTTTGCTCAAGAAGGGGATGACATCTTTGCTCAAGAAGGGGATGACATCTAGAAATCCACAGGGTTTCTAATTTGGTGAGGCGCTGCATAGTTTGGACGCTAGGTAAATTCATCAGTTTCTTGCAATCATCAATCTGCAGCTGTGTACGGGATGTAAGGGTACCCAACCATTCTGGCAAACTCTCCAGTCCGTCAAATGAATCTATCGTCAAAGATGTTAGAGAAGTGAGGTGTTGAATTTGGTGCATCAATGATCCAACTTGAAAATCAGGGAAGGAATCGAGCTCCTCCCAGAACCCACCGATTTCCAATTGCTCCAAGCGAGTGGGCCACTGTAGCTCCGTCGGCAGATATTTTAGCTTTCGCCAATTTCTAATCTCCAAAATGAAGAGAGAATTGAGGTCGTCTAAACTTGGAAGAATCTCTAAATTAGGGATACCCTCTCCTTCCAATGCCATAAGAGAGGGTGGGAATTGCATCCCGCTCACCCAACTTTCCAATCTCTCACAATTTATAATCCTCAAAGATATAAGGGAGGTCCAGGTGCGCAAATCTGAAATAGCTTGTAGACCAATGCTACTACTTTGGACGCCAAACGATGCTAACTTTGGGCAATTGCTTACATCCAGAACCCGAAGAGAGGGGCATTGTTGTAGAAGAGCAGGTAAGCTTGATAATTCATTGCAATATTCGATTGTCAACTTCTGAAGACGGGGGAGGGACACGCCGGCTTCAATTTCAATTGATGTCAGATGAAAGCAATAATTTATAGCCAATTCCACGAGAGAGGTGCAGCACTGAAGCCCACTCGGTGCGCCGGATAAACCATTGCAAAAGGCTATACTCAATTTCACAAGAGAGGTCCAGCGCTGGAGCCCACTCATTGGGCCTGATATGCCATCGCAATCGCTTATATTCAATATCTGGAGAGACGTGCAGCACTGAAACCCACTCAATGGGCCTGATAGTCCCTTACAATTTGAAATATCCAACTCACGAAGAGATGCAAGGGTGTGAATTGGAAATGATGATACGCCATTGCACTGATCGACCTCCAGTGTCTGAAGGGAGGTGCAGTACTCTAACCCACTCGGTAGGCTTGACAATCCTTCACAATACTTTATCAATAATTCCCGTAGAGATGCCATGCCCTGAGTAATTGGAATCAACTCTAGACTAGGACACTCCCGAATGCTCAGCTTCTCGAGGAGAGGGAGTGTGTCTAGCCCATCCGGCAAACACCTCAGATTTTTACAATTCCAAATAGACAATCTCTCAAGAGAACCGCTACAACCAAATACATTTGGGGCAATACAAGTTAAATCATCGCAGTCATTTATCGTCAAAGATGAAAGATTATTATTGTTCTTCAACATCCCTTGCGGCAAACAAGTAAGCTCCTTAATACCTTTTATTTCGAGGAAAGTGAGAGTTGTTAGTCCACTGCATATTTCTTCTATTGGCGTTTTGCTATCACAAGAAATTGTCTTCAAACTTTCTAGGGATGGAAAATGACTCGGAGCATTTCTCAATTTGGAACAACTATCTATGGTCAACATTTTAAGGCAAGGAAAAACCACTACTTTTTGTGTTGACATCATTGGTGCTTCCATCCATTCAATTAGATTGCTGCACTTCAAAATATCTAATACTTTTAGTGCAGGAAATAAAGTAATTATCCCCTTACTTGTTGTGGCTATATTGTGGACAAGATCATAACCATAGAACTCAGCTCCAATACAATTCAAGTTAGCCATTCCGCTAATCTTAAGCTCCTTAAGATTGGGTAGATGACCGAGCGGTGGGACTCCTTCAAATTTGTCGCATTCAAGTAACTGAATCTTCTTCAAGTTGTTGAGCAGTAATGACCTATTCGTCATCCACGATGGAAACTTGTCGCCCATGAAGTTTTCAATGTATAAGGTCTCCAACTTAGGATGCGGTCGGAGGCCTTCCAGTACACCGTCTTCCTCACAATTGTTGGTTGCTGACCTGCTCCTCGTCCATCTGAATGTCAAATGGCATACTTCCTTCTTATCCCCTAACTTAGCTTTCTTTGCTTCTTCTCCATTATGTACGTGCTCCAGATTACAAATAAGTAATTCACCTTTCAATTGGTTCAGCCCAGCCAACTCTTCAATTCGATGACCGATCTCATTACCCACCGAAAAGTAAGGTAATGTTCGAAGGCAAGTCAATCGCCTTAACCCTCGGGGGAATTTCGTACTCTTATCAAAATAAATATGCCTCAGGTTGATCAAGTTTTGCAGTTCTTTTGGAAACTCTTTCAGGGCACAATTCGTTGCTCTTAAAGTCTGAAGGTTATAGAGCTTGCCTATAGATTTGGGGAGTGCTTTGAATCTTGTTTTTGAAATGTCAAGATACCTCAAGTGTTTCAACCTACCAACTGAAACTGGAAATTCTTCAATATTAGCATTACTTAAATTTAAGACGCGTAAAGCTTTGAACCGTGGAAGAATGTTAGTGGGAACTTCACCTTCGTCGGAAAACAATGATCGCAATTTCCCAACACTTCTTTCTGGAATTGTTTCCAGTATAGAAGTAGAAACTCGAGAAATATGTCGAATCTCAACTGTATTATCCATGCCATATAAGTCTCCAGTCAAGCTTCTGGATTTGGACACAAGTTCTGCAAGATCGTGCATAAGATCGTGCATCTTGCATTTGTTAATAATGGCATTATCATCCATTGTAGCATCTTGAAAAAAGGAGCTTTGCAATAGAATATCAAAATATTCATTGCCTATGTCCTCCACATCTTTACTTTCACCAGGTGAAGGGTGGAGTAGTTCTTGAGCCATCCAAAGTTGAATCAAGTTATCTCTTTGAATTTCAAAGTCTTTCTTGAACATTGAGCAATATGCAAAACATTGCTTCAATGATGGTGATTCTAAATTGTCAAAACTCAACTTCAAGACTGGCATAATTCTATCTTCTCTTTTTGATAGGTTGTCCCATATTCTACTGTCTCTAAACGACGACCATTCTTCGATACTTTTTTTAGTGTGCAGAATGCCTCCCAAAGCCTATTAAATGGATTAGAGAGCTTCCATCACATAATGATCTGTTGAGTATATTCTATGAAAAATTTAAGAAAAGGATATGACTGGAAAATAGGGGCTAGTTCTATTTAATTTCAAAGGTTTCCTCAGACAGTGTAGGAAATACTTCAGTCATAACAAAATTGAATTTTCAAAATTCGAACACAATTCAATCATTTTCAAATAATATAACTAAAATTCAAAGGGCTTGGATTAGTTTGCTACCAAATATATCAATCAAATATGAGGCTTTTTAGTCATCTATATATATCGAACCCAAACAAATTGATAGTGTTGGTTCTAAGTGACCTATCTACAATGACCCACTATTTGTTTGATACATATAGATAACTAAACAATCTCCAAATAAATGAATTTTGTAGAGATTGTCTTTAAATGATTATTAAAAAAATGAACGGTTTTGATTATGAAATTTGTACGGTAAATGTACATTTGTAAGATTAACTCCAACCCTTGAAGTAAGTCTCAAAATTTCCCTTCTATCCCCCCACCCCCAAAAAAAAAAATTCATTCCAACCGTTGTGCTAAAATGGAGTTGTGTTAAAAATAAAAAATAAAAAATAATAAATAAAGAAGCTAAATTCCGGCCAAGATTTAAGTTTGAGTTAGTGGTGTGGCCCACTTGTGCTAGTGATAGCCTGGCGTTGAAAGCCAAACGCCTAAGTTTGACGAGCGCACAAAAGGGAACGCGCCATGCGTTGCAATCTGAGGACCCACCCACGTGGCCTTATCGCCCACTTGCCTATTTCATTGATGAGCCTAACTAGGGATGGGTTCGGTTGAAATCGGTTCGGTTTTTTGCTAAAATCGAAACCGAACCGTTCGGTTCTTTTTTTCTGTTCGTTTTTTTTTCGGTTCGTTTTTTTTTCGTTTCGGTTTTTTTTCAAAAAATGAAAAAAATTGAAATTTTAAATTTTAATATCTCCAACACAATCATAACATAAGCATTCCAACTAGAATCAAAGACAATGAAAATAAACATTTAAAGTTGAACTAAAATTATCAATCAAGTCTTCCAAAGTCCAAACTAACAACCCCACAACACAAAAATCGAACAAATGACTTAGAAAGGTTAAATTGTATGATGTTGTTCAAAGATCAGGGTTGTTTGCTTGTAACTGCATGTTGACAACTTGATTAGTAAAAGTAATGCATGGGTGGATTTATTTAGTGTGTTGGATTTTTTCCATCACAAATTACGCAAGTAATCTGCCTGAAATAAATGTTTATGGATTCTGTTACATGTTATATGATAGTAGATTTGGAAAAGGAAGCTGGGGCAAAAGTAGATAGTGCTGTGAAGATGGATGTAGGTACTTCAGGAGGAGGTCTGGTTCCGGAACCTTATGTGGGGAAGAAATAATAGGTTAGGATTTAAAGTTTTTAAAGGTTTTTTTTTTAATATTTTAAGCTTAAAGTTTGGCAACACATTGGGTTTAGCATATTTTAGCTTACAAATTGAGTTTAGAAAATAAAACCCAAAACAAATAATTAAATAAAAAATTAATTTAATTAATTCGATTCGGTTCGGTTCGGTTCGGTTTCTAGACCACTAAAATCGAAACCGAACCAAAAGAATTCGGTTCGGTTTGGTTTTTTCAATTCGGTTTGGTTTTTTCATTCGATTCGATTTTTTCGGTTTCGGTTCGGTTCGGTTTTCAGTTATTTTTCGGTTTTCGGTTTTTTGAATCCACGCTAAGCCTAACAGCTCTTTTATATAATCTAATGGCATACATTCAAATGGGTTTTTGGTATCCAATAGTCCATATTTAATTGATTTAATGTTTAATTTTTTATTTTGTAAATTTATTGAATTCAACGGTTAACATAAAAAAAAATCTAACGACTCAAAATTAAATCCAACGGCTAATATACATCCCTATCATGTGTTTTATATTTTTCCATACTATTTCATGAGTTTCATGATGTTGGTTTAGTGATTTTTCAATATCTATCGGAATCTAAATATTTTTAAGTTAAAATATTCATAAAATTAAATTAGGATAGTCTACATAATTTTTTTTTTTTTAAAAGTTACTTATAAAAAAAATTGTCACATCCCGACCCGGGGTCGACCACTTCCCGGGCCCGCTCCACCACCGTAGCACGATATTGTCCGCTTTGGGCCCCGACTACGCCCTCACGGTTTTATTTCTGGGAACTCACACGAGAACTTCCCAGTGGGTCACCCATCATGGGTTGCTCTCGCGCGCTACTCGCTTAACTTCGGAGTTCCCATGGAACCCGAAGCCAGTGAGCTCCCAAAAGGCCTCGCGCTAGGTAGGGATGTGAATATACATATAAGGATCACTCTCCTGGGCGATGTGGGATCTCACAAAAATAGCCTAAATTCATTCTTTAATAATCTGAGGCTAAAAATTTTAGACCAGGAGTTAGAGCAAAAAAACTGTTTCTGGATTAAAATCTAAATTTTATGGGCTAAAAATTTTAGGTTTTAAGTCAAAGATTAGAGATGGTCTAACAAGGGATGGATAAAGTGGTGCACCCAATAGGGTGGACTAATAGGTGCAAATTCCATGTTATGATGAATAATAATAGTACGTACCTTTGCCACCAATGGAACACCTCCACAATTTTCAGCAATATCTCTTCCAATTGTCTGGAACTCAAGAGCTATATGAGCACTGCTATTGGGAAAAGCTCTATTTTTCATGATCGACCAACATTCGTCCCCGGAAAGTTTTCCCAGATCATGTCGTGGAAGTAGCTTTTCTGAAACTGATGCGACTTTGCCACTACGAGTAGTGACAATAATTTTAGATCCCCCAGCAGAATGAAGCTTTGACAGACATTCCATCAAATTCTCCCATTTGCCGGAATCTTCATTCCAAACGTCATCAAGTACGAGTAAGTATCTTTTATCTTTCAACTCTTCATTAAGGAACTTAAGCAGAGCATTTTGGTTATCTTTTGAAGAAGGAGCGTTTGTCGGTTTAAGCTGCTCTAACATCTGGAGTAGAATTAAATTGTTATCAAAAGTGTTTGATACACAAACCCATATTCTCGTTTCGAAAAACTCGTGTACAGAGTCCTCATTGTAAGCTAACTTGGCCAATGTTGTCTTGCCGAGGCCTCCCATTCCCATGATGGCCATAACCGAAAGATTTTCTTGATTGTATTTGGAGTCGGTCAGGGTTGTAACTATTTTTGACACAACAGCTTCCCTTCCAACAGTTATTTCATCTCTGCCAATGAATGCGTTGGTTTGTCTGTCCCATCTATTTCCTCGAGGGGTTGCATCTTTATTCTTGGAAACTAGTCCAAGAACAGGTGCTTCACTCTTGAGATCCAGCAAGGATGCATTGATCTTCTGAATTTTATGCGCCATTTGAAGACGAAATGCAAGTGGATTGGAGAGTGAAAAGAAGTTAAGAACCTTTTTCTTGATATGGTTTTGGATTTCGACTTTACGCCGATCAACTTCGTACCGGAATTCATCCAAGACATCCTCAGCATTCTCAGCTACGTCTTTGAGGTTCTTCACCCATTCCTCTATTGACTTGCTCCGACCTGTTGGACAATGAAAAAAATTAGAACAGTACTTGAGATTGATAATTAAATTGTAGCATGTGTGTGTGAGATTATAAGAGAATTCAAAAATGTATACTACCTTGGGGTTGGTCGGCAACATCAACCAAGAAACGTTCAATGTCGGTGAATGACTTTTGAAGCTTTCTGAGTTGAGCTTTGAAACCCCATGCAAGACTGAATTCTTGAGCAGCAAGTGAAAGCACCTTTTTCAGTATTCCCTCCGCAGCAAAAGTAACCACAGCTTCAGCCATTCCTTCAATTCCCTGCTCAGCTAATCAGAGTGTTTAAATTTCTCTCTTCGATACAGTGGCTACAAGATGTCGGTACGCTTTACTTTTTTATAGCGTAATGAAAAAGACGTGGCTACAAGAATCTAAATCTGGCTGTCAAACATATAATTTAATTCCCACAATAATAAAAAAAAAAAAAAAAAAGCATAGACCGTGGTTGGCAAGGGTATGTGCAAGTGGTAGCTGAGAAATACTTAAATCTCTACCAACTAAAACTAATCCCCACCATGCATGAGAATACGAGAAACTGGAAAAAAATGTCACGTGATTTTTCTTTAAATTACTATTAGCCACTAAAACTAATAGAACCTGGAAAATCTAATCTCCACCATGCCTCCACTTCGACGTGCTTTCCCGCCTTGGGTCCTCAGCAAGTGTTCACACTTGGCTCGGTCGTCAGGAAAGTGTTTATAACAGACAGGGCGCACACAGAAGCCTTCACTCCCGCCTAGATTCTAGGGGCGTAGTCATGTGCTCTGACTACAGATCACGTGAGCTGTTTTTTTTAACTGAAAAAACATTTTTTTTATTCCTTTAATAAAGAAGTTTTTTTTTTAGTAAATCGATATTTTACATTAAGAAAAAAGAAAGTTCGATCAAGTCACATAATGAGTAGCCTAATTTAATATCAAATTTGTCATCTACGATATTTGAACTTAAAATCTCTCACTTTCAAATAAAAAGAAATATCATCATATCATAGTACTGAGTGATCTTTTAATAAAGAAGTTAACATGATTTTTTTTTAAGGAAAATTAATGAAAAGGGCTTGAAAAGTTTTAGTTTTAATAAAAAACCATGTTATAAGTTTTAGTTTTAATAAAAAACCATGTTATAAGTTTTGTTTAATCAAAAACCATGTTATAAGTTAAGTCATTGTTTCTGGAATTTAAGTCACTGTTTCTGGATTTTGGTTCTTTTCGACGGACACTGTTTCTGGAATGTAAAAATTAACTGTTTCTGGATTTTAAGTAACACTGTTTCTGGAATCTAAGTCACTGTTTTTGGAATTTAAGTCACTGCACTGTTAGTTTATTTCCAGCAACAGTGTTAGTTTTCCAAAGACAGTGTTATTTTTCCAGTGACAGTGTTAGTTTTTTTTTCCAAGGACAGTGTTATTTTTCCAGAGACAGTGTTATTTTTCCAGCGACAGTGTTAGTTTTTTGCAGAGACAGTGTTATGTTTTTCCAGCGACAGTGTTAATGTTCATTTTCTTTCCAGATACAGTGTTTGTTTGTGCACGACCCAAAGGGCTTGGTGTGGTTGCTGCTCGCCAGAGCTAAACGAAAAGGAAGGTCGGATTTCGGTCGGAAAGTTGAACAAACTTTAAACGCTCATAACTTTGTCAATACTCAACGAAATCAAGTGATTCAAAAAACAAAAATCGTAGTTCTCAAAGAGACGAAGAGAATGGTACCTTGCACGATAGCTAGCTCGTTATGGTTTGGCCGGAAAACGCCTTGAAAGCCTCGGAGGTCGTTGGAAACTGGGTTGGACAAACTTTAAACGCTCATAACTTTGTCAATACTCAACGAAATCGAGTGATTCAAAAACGAAAATCGTAGTTCTCGAAGAGACAAAGAGAATGGTACCTTGCACGATGGCTAACTTGTTGTGGCTTGGCCGGAAAATGCCTCGAAAGCCTCGGAGGTCGCCGGAAACTAGGTAAGATTCAAATGGATATAACTTCTTCAATACTCAATGAAATAAGGTGATTCAAAAAGGAAAGTTGTAGTACTCAGCGAGACGAAAAGGAGGAGGAGGAGGATGAGGGCCAAAGGAGAGCCCATGAGTGACTGGCTGGTGGTCGAGCTGTCTGTTGGTTTGGTGGGTTTTACCTTGTTCTGGGATGGTTTTTGGTTAAAAAAAGTTATAGGATAGTTTTTGGTTAAAATAAACTTAGTTCAAGCCCTTTTTATTAAAGCTCCCTTTTTTTTTTTATACAAGTAATTGTACGGAAGGAGAAATCTAACTTAATGTCTCCGGCTCCATATATATCTTGCTAAGTTCAGTTGATTTTTATCTTGAAATTTTAGAAACTTGGAAAACATTAATTATATTATGAAAACAAAAAAGCTTAGAAATTGGAAATTTCAAATTTTAACATTCATAGATTATATACATTTCTATGATACACAGGAGAGTGATAGCTTCGAGAAACGGAATAAGAAAAGATGGAAGGGAATTTTAACAAAAAGCCCGCAGTACTGTTCACTTTAACGAAAAATCACATTTTTACACTAAAAAGTCAAACCTAGTACTATTCACTTTACCCTTTATTTTGTCCTTATCATTAAAACTCAAAGTTTTCAAACCCTTTTCATTAATTTTCCTAAGATGGAAGTGTCGGAGCACATGACTACGACCCTAGAATGTAGGCGGGAGTGAAGGCTTATGTGCATGCCTTGTCATTATGAACACTTTCTCGAGGATCGATCCGAGTGTGAACACTTGTTTTGGACCCAAGCCGGGAAGGCACGTGGGAATGATAGTTTTGAGAAGGAAATGGATTGTCTGCCAATTCCCTCCTCTTCCATCTCTTCCTATTTTTGTGGTCACGGTTAAATCACGTCAATATTTATATTCCCATTATTTTTTATTTTTATAAAAAAAATCAATATAAAATGTTGACGTGGCTTAACAGTAACCACATAAATAAGAGGGAATGAGAAGGGGAGGGGAAAGAGGAGGGCAGACAATCCAGGTCCTTTTGAGAAACGGATTGAAAAAAAGATGGAAGTGGGATCAGAAGGATTCCGTGATTATGATCGTTCATAATACATCGTACGGTTATAAATTATTTAAAATTAAATATAAATAATACATAATGAAAACTGACCGCACGATGTACAATAAAAGGTCATGATCATAGAATCCCCTCGATGTGCCTTGTCCATTATGAACACCTTCTTGGGGATTCCGGATCTTCGTCGGATCCTTTTGTAAGAATTCTGAAAATCCATGAATTATATATGTTCATCGTGCATCATATGATCAAAAATTATTTTAAATATTTTTATTTAATGTTAAAAATACAAATAGTATCTGAAGAAAAAAAATGATAACATGATTTACAATAAACGGACACGGTTTACAGATCTCCTGAATCCTCACCAAAAAGATCCGAAGAGGATCCTGTTGGCTTCTTGGGGACGGATTTTGATCCTCGCCGGATCCCCTCCATGGGGATCCTAGGGATAAACGAATCTGGACTGTTGATCGAAAATCGTGCGGTCACAGTTTTTTCTTTTTTTTATATTTTTCACGCAAAACGAGGTTATTTTACTTTTAAAAATATAAAAAGTATTTAATTGGGACCGCACGATTTTTGATCAACGGTCCACGTGCATTGATCCCTAGGATCCCCATGGAGGGGATCCGGTGAGGATTCAAATCCCTTGGGGACCAAGTGATCACTTGCTCTTGATCTTGGAGTATGTTTCTCTCTCTTTCTATTTCCATTCATTTCACTTCATCTCACTCACACTTTGATTTTTACTTTATTATCTTTGTAAAAAAATCAATATAAGACGTTAACATATCTTAATCATAAATGTGCAAGAAAAGAAAAAAGAAAGAAAAAGACTAGGAGGAAGAAAAATCTCCTTCGAAGGCGGGAAGGCACGTGGGATCGGGGCCTAGCCTGGAATGAACACTTCTTGATCTGCGATCTCCTTCCCTGTATGGCGTATGCTGGATGGTGTTCCAATTTTCTTTGGTCGATGGAAGACGTGGTTCATCCTTTTTGTCAAAGTATTGGAAGCTGAAAGCCAGGATTTCAATCCAACCACTTTGTGGGGATTGCTTCCTATTTGTCTTCTCATCTGATGCCGAACGGTCTATATTAGGATTTTGGATACCAGTGGCTGATGGGCAGGTCATGGTGGTAGAGGTGTTGCTTTCGGTGGCAGACTATTGCTTGGGTGGAGAGGCTAGGGCTTTTTTTTTTTTTTTTTTTTTTTAATAGCTTTTTCTTGTTTTGTTATTATTATTATTTTTTTGTTTTGTTCTTGTATTAATTTACAAACATATTTTCATTTTTTAAATGGTAATTTGATGTAAATAATCAAATTGGTTAGCAAAATAAAACACAATAATTTAATCGGCCAAATTTAATATACAAAGACTAAATTAGCCAATGTAACACATAGGTTGTTTTAACATTTATGCCTTTTAATATTTTTGAAGTTTGAATTAAAGGAAGGACAAATTTTTGTATTACGAAAGTTCCACTTTTTTTGCATTTTGACTTATAAATTCCCAAAAACTTGTAGAGCGAGTAAAAAGCAAGTGCACCTGTTTAGAAAGCGCAAAGACAAGACCCATGTAAGGGCTAGTAAGAGCAAGTCCACGTGAAATTGAAATTTATGATATTTTAAGAAGAAAAAGTCATCACTTAGTAATACGGTCTAGTGATATTCATCTTCATTTGTAAGCGAAATGTCTTAAGTTCAATTTTCGCTAAAAATGAATTTGAACCACATTAATGATATTCCCTTTCACTTGAAAGCAACAACTTGCTTTCGAAGTACTAAAGTAATCCTTCTTTGCTTGCTTTTTCTTCCTTCCTCTGCTCCTATTGTCGACAGTATTCATTGAAGCTAGAAGTCCAAAGGTAGCTGCTACAGTTTCCTCAGAACATGCTTCGGTGTTCCGAGCATACAGAATTCTACAGTGAGTAAATCATAACCAACTTTAAATATGTTAAAATGGACACAATTTGTACAAACTTTCATGAAGAAGTGGCTTTCATTTGAGCACTTTAAGTTTGACGTTTTGAATCCTACAATCTGACTGAATCTCATGAGCCGAGAATCTGAACATCCGTTGGAGTGGGATGAACTGGAAATGCTATAGAGCTCGAATTAGCACCAATTGTTTATATGTTGTGGTAGACACCATTTGACAACATTCATGAAGAAGTCATCTTCATCCGATCAGTCTACATTGCTTGAAAAGGAGCTGCTAATTCCAGCTTGCTACCTACAAGGAAAAGCAGCTTGTGTAAATTGGACATCAAGGCGTAGCAAAAATTAACTAGACAGAGGACTAAAAAGTCTAAACTTAGTAGCGATCGATGTGACATGTATCAGTACAATAGTTTTCTGACTTTCAATCTCAAGCTCTCGCTCTTTTTTTTCTTGTCTAGTATCCAACAGTTTGGCTGCTGCTTGCACGTCCAAGACCTTAGTTCCATAACCCATGCTGTTTGCCTGTGTTAAAACTGATAAGGTTATACTTCTGACGAGTATCGAACAAAGAATGTTGATCCAGTGTAATAATTAAAGGGATGAGAGCTTACCAGTTTATCCAAATTAAGATATTTTGAGAAGGAAACATGGAAGTGTGAGAAATGATTCGCGCATGAGTTTCTACCGGAATCCCAATTCTGCCTGGTCCAATATAACAAAGAACTCATGAAAGAAGATAGAGAACAAATTTCAACTTTTCAACTGATGGTACAAATGCAATTACTTTTCAGAGTGAGTATTAAAGATTACACTCAACTCACGCCAATGAACTTTCTAACAAGTTTGAAGTATAATCCGACACATCAAGAAGGTGGCATATACGGAAGCACTCTTCTTTTGTTCATATAGTAAAAGCAAGTTACCTGCAGATAAAGGAAATGGCGTAGAGAATGCACATATATTTGTAGGAGTAACTTGTTGCCAGTGAAGCTACCTTCAGAAGCACCTTTCCGCCTTTAGGGAGGAGGACCAAAACATTTGTTTTAAAGCTCTTAGCGCCTGTTTGGTATCCTATTTGAATTTTTTATAGTTTCTCAAAATATTTCTTAAGAACATTTCTTGAAAACAAATTTCTTTAAGACTCAAAAACTTGATTGGTTTGTGATTTAGAATTTTTAAATCTTACGACTTAAACTTGATTAGATTGGAGTAGAGACGAAAAAAATAAAAAAAAAGAGGAGAAAGAAAGAAGAAAAGAGAGATATATATGTTTGGAGTGAGAGGGAAGGAGAGAGAGAAAAGAAATGAGTAAGTTTAAGTTTAAAAACTCTAAAAACTCACTTTTTATGTTTTTAAATAATAGACTATATTTTTGAGTTAATTTTGAGTTCTGTTTTTGAAAATAGTCATACCAAACAAGTTTTTAAGGCATAAAACTTAAAAACTGTTTTTGAGTTTAAAAAATTGGATTCAAATACACTACCAAACAAGCCCTTAGATTCTGGCCAAATCCCACTGCCGATAACAACAACAATAATGTCACTCTCGATAGTGGCATTTCCACTAACTTTATCACTTAATCCCATAAATTACGAAGATCTTGTTTGCAGCTTGAATTTTCTGCTTAAATGAACAGAGACTACTTCATATTGCAATCCACAATTTATTATACAACAACAACAACAACAAAGCCTATTTCCACTAAGTGGGGTTGGCTATATGAATCCTAGAACGCCATTGCGCTCGATCATGTGTCATGTCCTCCGTTAGATCCAAATACTCTAAGTCTTTCCACAATTTATTATAAACAAGACTAATTCTCAAAGAAAAAAAAAAGTCAATCCTTTATAACGGCATAAGAAAGTGTCTCAAAGGAGACAGTGTCACCTTCCCGGCCCGAGAACTCTCCGTAGAACTCTAAGGTGTTGAGACAATGGTGAGTAAACACCATCAGGAAGAGTGACCGCAAGTACACAATATGGATCTGCACCGACATCGTTATGGCATTCCATGTCAAACAATCTACCATTTTACAAGCAAAAGAGAAAGCTCTGTTTCGCAACAGAGATGACTCCTACGACATCGTTATCATCATTTCAGACGGCTAATAAGCTCAAGGTGAATATGAAATGGAGAAAGCCTGAAAAACAGAAAAAATTTGTGCTTAGATTGTTCTAAAATAAAAGGAGAAAAGCACACATTATATGCTGTAATTCATTTTACAGACTGTCATCTCCAATAAAACATCCAGAATTTCTTTCATTCATTAAAGACAATACTAAAGTCCATAGGACTGTATGAACCTTCCATACGAGGGCACAAAGGACTGTACGAACCTTCCATACGCAGGGCTGTGTCCACATTTAGTAGTTTCTCCAATTTTTACTATAACAATGTACAATAGTTTTTTCACTTTTAATCTCAAGCTCTCCCTTTATTCAACACTTGGCTGCTTCTTGCACTCTCCTTTGAAAGCAATGCAGGGCACAAAGGATGCCAGGAAGCCCCAGCTTCTAAAGATCTACACAACAAAAAACTTCAACTGAATTCAAACCTCTGTGCAAACTCATAAGGATGCATTTCAATTTCGCGACGAGTATCAAACAAAGAATATTGATCCAGTTGTAATCGACAAGATAAAAGATTACCAATTTGTATCCAAATTAAGATTTGATGATATGGAAACATGATTGAAGTTGAAGAATGATACTGATCCACGCATGAGTTTTGATCGGAATCCCAATTCTGCCTGTACAAAGATAACACCAAAACAACTTAAGAAAAATATAAACAACAAATTTCAACTTTTCAACTGATAGTAAAAACCTTGGAATTGAAGATTCATTTACCTAATTTCTGCAATAGTGTGGGTACACTCTGTTCATCAGGTTACTCGAGGGTCATCAATCACAGATACAAAAGTCAACTGAATTCAAATCACTCTGCATACAAGTAATCATAAAAATCTCAGTCCGAAATCTTCATAAGAATAATAACTTCGTTTTTTTTGTTGGAAGAGAAAACAATTGATGCAATTTATGAACATGGTTTTAGCAGATAACAAGTCTTGGAATAACATTTGCCCACTTTCCTCATTATGCAAGAATCAAACGAATAAGAAAAGTGCTACAATTTTCATCGGGATAAAAAGTCATTAGTATCACAATCTCTCTCACATCTGGAGGACAAATTCCAGTTGAAAAGAAATCTGTGAAGAAACAGGAAAAAAGAAAATGGTTTTAACTTTTTTAGATTCACAATAAGTACTCCCATGCCAGTAATCCAAAAACTCAATTGTCAATTGAAGCTAATGAAGAAAATGCCAGTTGAGAAGAATTATCGACCACGTTAATATTAAAATCACAGAGAGAACAAGTCTTGAGTTGTTAAACCAAAAGTAATCCTCTAAAGGATAAACAATTAAGTCCCCTTCGAATTTGATGGCAACGTAACTTTCTCAGCAACCTCACGAGACATTTGAGAAACTACATGCTCCAACATAGTGCCAACAAGAAGTAAAATCGGCAAGAAAGAAATTACCATGAGTATTAATTTTCAAACTGGTTCTGTTAATTAAAACAGACAGCCTGATATGACCTAAGCAGAAAAGCTCGCATACTTTATATGTTGCAGTTTTCGCGGCAGGAACACCTCTCCTCTACCATTTTTGTTTCCTAGGCCATAAAAATTTATATCCTCAACAGCATTCCCTGCCACCGCTGAGGGCTGACGCAGAGTGGGTTCCATGAACGAAAAAATTCCTCGAAGACTCTCATGAGTAATATCAAGGTCCAACGAGCTTGCCGCAAAATGAACATTTCATATTGTTTACAAAGTATTACCAACTACAGATTCAACCCAATTATCAAAATTGTGTAACGCACGCTGAACATATATAGGCGTTATGCAGAACATTCTCATTTATGATTTAGTTATTGTTTTGACAAAAAAGAATAGCATGCGAAAGTATTGAATTGGTTTACATATCTTTGCATGTCATAACAATCGAAAGTATCAAATTGGTTTACATATATTCAAACACACCAGTAATAATATCAGTGAATAACAAAAGTCCCAAGATTTTGAATGTTCTGCTAGGAAAAACGCAAAATTCAACAATAATATCACTCTTATATCAATCTGGACAGAAGCAAAATTCCACTAAGAAAGTTTTGGAAAAAAACAATGTGTATCAGAATGAGAACTATTCTGGGCCTGTGGAACTAAAAGTGATCGGTGGATGGTTGAACAACCAAGTCCGCTTTGACTTCAATGTATTTATCAACAACAACATTATGAGCCAATTCAGTAATTACATGCTAGCTTGAAAAGGACTGTAAGGCAAGTACAGGGTAGAATGAGAAACACCATTTTTTGGAAAAAAAAAAACAAGTCTTGTGCATCAGTACATGAACCCTATTTGCACCTACAGAACTACATCGTTCTAGTTGAGTAAGAGCATCACAAAAAATGCCAAAGGATACAAAAAAAGTTATATATGCCTGCTGGAAACACAACATATATAGTCGGTCAATTTAATTACTTGAAGAGAAAAGAAGGTGGAGTTTGAAAAACTTACATTGCTTAATTCACTGCAACAGTAAAGTGGTGATGCGTTGCATAGCTTTTGCAGAGGATAGATTCATCAATTTCTTGTAATTCCTAATCCCTATAAGGCATGTAAGGTTACCCAACAACTCTGGTAAAGCCTCCACTCCCTCAAGTAGTTGATACTTAAAGTAATTAAATAAGTGAAGTGTTGAATTTGATGAGAGACTTGAGCTTTGGTCACCCTTTCAAATGTAAGGATTCAAGCTGCAATGATCAACCTTGAATGTCGGGAATGGAATTGAGCTCCTCCAGAACCCGCCAATGGTGAATTTTATCAGTTTCGGGTATGAAGACCTTTCCGCAGATTTCTTAAATTCGCCAAATTAGTAGTCCCCAACTTAGCATTGCAACTGACGATTCTTTACCTAATTCATGCAATAATGCAGGTACTTGACAGTCATCAAATTACTCAAGGAATATGAGTTAGAGATAAATAAATCAACTGAATTCAAATCACTGTTCATACGATTAATAAATCTGTTCGGAAATCACTAGTAACCTTAAAAATATCAGCCCAAAACCTTCATATATAAGGATTATAACAAACAGAAAGCAATTACAGTAGATCTATATATTATATAATCATGGTTTTACATGATCACAAGTATTGGCATTACTCTTCCAAATTTCTAACAAGATTTGAATACCATGTATGAGTAATTAAGCTAGTGGTTCAGCACTCGTACAGATGAACTAAAGAAAATTAACATATCAAATTGATGTTGCCGGATCAAAGAAATATAACATGTAAAGGAGATTGCCCATATGGTACCAAAAAAAGAGGCTTGCTAGCTTGATAAGTACTATAACACTTAAGGTATATTTTTAAGAAATGAAGGTTGAACTGGAAATTTAATATGTTGTGCATCAGTACCTGTACTCAGTTTGCACGTATTGAGCATCCTGAAAAAAGCCAATGCAGGCCAAAAGAAATATAGATGCCACTGGAAAACACAACATATATAGTAAGTCAGAAGTCAACAGTAGAATGCATTCAGAAGAGAAGAGGCGGTGCAGATCTGAAAAGCTTACATGGATAAAGTTCAGTGCGGAAGTTGGAATCGTTTGTACATAAAAGTGGAATACAAGTAATCCCGAAAACTGCGGCCTTGCACACCATGAAATTTGGTTGTTCCAATACACATTTGTTGTAGTTTGGTAAGGTGCTGCCTACCATCTATTGTATGACTGCATTAACTGATTTAAGAGAAAAGGGAGAAGGATAAACAACTTTTGTTACACAAGTTTAAATTTTCATGTAGTAGTTGAGACGAATAAAAGAATAAAAGATATAAACATATAACATGAACTCTGTAATATGATTTAAACATTTTAAAAACTTACATATGATACTTGGAATGTGAGAAATCTTATGCCAATCTGTGCCGCTGCCCCTTCTGCATCTTTGTTGTAGAAGGGGACAAGAAAAAATCCACAGGGTATCTAATTTAGTGAGGCGTTGCATCGCTTGGACACTAGGCAAATTCATCAGATTCTTGCAATTTTCGATTGACAGACGTGTAAGGGATGTAAGGCTACCCAACCATTCTGGCAAAGTCTCCACTCCCTCAAAGTGATATACACTTAAATCTGTTAGAGAAGTGAGGTGTTGAATTTGTTGAGGCAGAGACTTGAGCTTAGGCCAACCCCACAAGCATAAGCTTGTAAGGTGCATTAATGATCCAATTTGAAAATCAGGGAAGGAATCCAGCTCCTCCCAGAACCCACCGATTCCCAATTCCTCCAAGCGCGGGAGCCGTTGTAACCCCGTCGGCAGATATTTTAGCTTTTTCCAATTTACAATCTCCAATTCACGGAGAGAGTTGAGCTTGTCTAAACTTGGAAGAATCTCTAAATTAGGGATATCTCTTACTCCCAGAGACTCAAGAGAGAGTGGGAATTGCAGGCTGCTCACCCAACTTTCTAATCTTTCACAACCTCTAATCCGCAGATCTCGAAGGGAGGTACATTGGACACCAAACGAGGCTAGCTTGGGGCAATCTATTATTCTCAATACCTGAAGAGAGGGACATTGTTGTGGAAGAACATGGAAGCTTGATAATTCATCACAATAACTGATATCCAAGTACTGAAGAGAGGTAGTACGGGAAGAGCCGCCTTTAATTTCAATTGATGTCAGACTATTGCGAATGATTTCCAAATCCACGAGAGAGGCCCCTACACTCAGTGGGCCTGACAGTCCATTACAATAGCGTATATACAATGCCTGGAGAGAGGTGCAGTACTCTAACCCACTGGGTAGGCTTGACAATCGTTTACAATCTTCAATATATAATTCCCGCAGAGATGCCATGCCCTGTGTAATTGGAATCAACTCTAGACTAGGACATTCTTCAATCTGCAGTTTCTCAAGGAGAGAGAGTGTGTCCAGTCCATCCGCCAAATACCTCAGCTTTTCACAGTTAGTAATAACCAGTGTCTCAAGAGAACCGCAAGATTCAAATACATCGGGGGTGATACAAGTTAAATCATTGCACTCGCATATATTCAAAGAGGAGAGATTATTGTTGTTCTTCAAAATCTCTTGCGGCAAACAAGTTAGCTCCTTAATACCTTTTATTTCGAGGGAAGAGAGAGTTGTCAGTCCATGACTTATTTCTTCTATTGGCGTTCCGTACTGACTGGACTCTATCTTCAACTTTTGAAGAGATGGAAAATGACTCGGAGCATTTTTCAATTTGGAACAACCATGGATGGTCAACATCTCAAGGCAAGGAAAAACCACTATTTCTTGTGTTGGCTTCGTTGGTGCTTTCTTCCATTCAACTAGATCATCACACCAAGAAATAGATAATACTTTTAGTGTAGGAAATAAAGTAATTCTCTCACTTGTCATGGCCACATTGTGAACAAGATCATAACTGTAGAACTCAGCTCCAACACATTTCAAGTTAGCCATATCATAAATCTCAAGCTCCGTAAGACTTGGTAGATGACCGAGCGGTGGGACTCCTTCACATTTGTTGCATCGAAATAACTTAATCTTCTTCAAGTTGTTGAGCAGTAATGGCATGCTCGTCATCCACGATGGAAACTTAGAGCCCATGAAGTATTCAATATATAAGCTCTCCAACCCAGGATGCGGTCGGAGGCCTTCTAGGACATCCTCATCTTCGTTGTTGTCAATTGTTGATCTATAACTCGTCCATTTGAATGTCAAATGGCATACTTTCATCTTATCCCCTACTTTAGCTGTCTTTGCTTCGTCTCCATTCTTTACGTGCTCCAGATTACAAACAATTAATTCACCTTTCAATTGTTTTAAGCTAGCCAACTCTTCAATTCGATGACCAATCTCATTTCCCACCGAGAAGTAAGGCAATGTTCGAAGGCAAGTCAACCGCCTTATCCATTGTGGAAATTTCGTCATCTGATCAAAATAAATATGCCTAAGGTTGATCAAGTTTTGCAGTTCTCTTGGAAACTCTATAAGGGCACAATTTGTTGCTCTTAACGTCTGTAGGTTATAGAGCTTGCCTATAGAGTTGGGGAGTGCTTTGAATTTTGTTTTAGAAATGTCAAGATACCTCAAGTGTTTCAGCCTACCAATTGAAACTGGAAAATCTTCAATGTTAGCATTATTTAAATTTAAGACACGTAAAGCTTTAAACTGTGGAATAAGAATGTTAGTAGGAAATTCACTGTCATCGGAAAACAATGAACGCAATTTCACAACACTTCTTTCGGATTTGGATACAAGTTCTGCCAGGTCGTGCACAAGATCGTGCATCTTGCATTTGTTAATAATGGCATTATCATCCATTGTAGCATCTTGAAAAAAAGAGCTTTGCAATAGAATATCAAAATATTCATTGCCTATGTCCTCCGCATCTTTACTTTCACCAGGTGAAGGGTGGAGTAGTCCTTGAGCCATCCAAAGTTGAATCAAGCTATCTCTTTGAATTTCAAAGTCTTTCTTGAACATTGAGCAATATGCAAAACATTGCTTCAATGATGGTGATTCTAAATTGTCAAAACTCAACTTCAAGACTGACATAATTCTATTTTCTCCTTCTGATAGGTTGCTCCATATTCTACTATCTTTAACCGACAACCATTCTTCAATACTTGTTTTAGTGTGCAAAATGCCTCCTAAAACCTGTTGATTGGATTAGTGAGTTTCAAAAGTGTCCTAAAATAATGTAGAATATACCGGCTCGTATAAAATAAGAGGTTTTTGTTTACTTAATTTTGAATCCCCTTGCTTAAAAGGACAAAATATAATGTGATAACTATAATTCTTAATAGTGTGCAAAATGATATTCGATTCCTTTTTCTGTGTGCTTGACCAAATTCCCAAAAAAAAAAAAAAAACCCATTAAGTAGTTAAAAAGCACATTTTTTGCTTGATTTGTTGGCGGAATACATTCTATCTAGTTTATGTCTTGTTCAAATCAATAAGTTGATAATGCTGGTTTTTTTAATAAGAAAATGCTAGGAAAATCACATATTTTGTATACCTTATAATGTTCTAGTGATATGTACGTGCCATACCAATTACAACATTTGGTGAAGCTTTTTACACCCCCTAAAAAACCAATTTACGTGCATTGTACTTTCAAAATCCGAACTCAATTCAATCATCTTGCAATAATTTGTAGGGTTAATCTCTGGTTACTACTATCAAGTTTCGAGGTTTTCTACATTTAGTACATGAAGTTTTTTTCGTCCCAGAGTCATACCTAGAGTGTTAATTTTGGGACAGTCTCATATATCCGTTAGTCAAATTATTAAGTCTGTTGTTAACTAATGATGTGGCGCCATGTGGACAATGACTGGGCACGTGTCATCCACGTGAAAATTAAAAATATATTATTTATAAAATAAAATTAAATAAATAATTAAAAAAAAAAAAAACCTTCCCCAAATCCCACCCGTGATCACCAGCCCCTTCATCTTCTCCAAATCCCACCCATGCCCACCCTTCCACCCTCTCATCACCCACCCCTTCTCCCACCCCCCAACACTCTTTTCTCTCGCACCACTCCTACCTCAACCCCCGATCCCCTTCCTCCATTTCTCTCCTCTGCACACCCACCTTCAATTCCCTCTCCCTGTACATTGCAGATCAACGAGAACGAGCTTGAGATTGACGGGTCGAAGATCCGACATGAATTGCTGGCGTTTGCACTGTACCGGGTCGTGAACACGAATGTGAGGGAAGGAAAGGTGGTGTTCGGGTCCAGGGAACGGGTCGGGGTCGGCGACGGGATCTGGTTCGAGGTGTATCTGAGGAAGGAGAAGGCGTTGAAGGGAATTTTCAGGAAGGACGAGGGGCAAGACTGGAAATTGGAATGTAAGTGCGTGCTGGAAGGCGAGAATATCGCGCGGAGGTCACGGTGGCTGAGGTCTGCGTGGCCATGGTGGGTTTGGGTCTGGGTCTGGGTCTGGGTCTGGGTCTGCGTGTACATTGAAGGTGGGTGTGCAGAGGAGAGAAATGGAGGAAGGGGATCGGGGGTTGAGGTAGGAGTGGTGCGAGAGAAAGCGTGTTGGGGGGTGGGAGAAGGGGTGGGTGATGAGAGGGTGGGAGGGTGGGCATGGGTGGGATTTGGAGAAGATGAAGGGGCTGGTGATGGGAGGGTGGGCACAGGTGGGATTTGGGGAAGGTTTTTTTTTTTTTTTTTTTTTTTTTTGAAATTAATTATTTAATTCTATTTTATAAATAATATATTTTTAATTTCCACGTAGATGACACGTGGCGCCCAATCATTGTCCATATGGGTGCCACATCATCAGTTCACAGTTTGACTAACGGATGTATGAGACTGTCCCAAAATTAACACTTTAGGTATGACTTTGGGACGAAAAAAACTTCATGTACTAAATGTTGAAAACCACGAAACTTGAAAGTAGTAAACTGAGATTAACCCTAATTTGTAATATTCTAGATAATAGAGTGTTGAGTTTCCATTTATGCATTCCAGATTCAAAACTTCCCCTCCCCTAAATTATTCTAATAGTTTCGAACACTCCCTCCCATTAATGATAATAAATTTAAAAAAAAAATCATCTTGCAAATAATATAACCAAAGTCAAAGAGATTGGATCAGTTTGTTTGCTACCAGATATCAATTAAATCGGAGACTATTTAGTCATCTATATGTAGTGAATAAATTGACGTTGTTGGTAGTAAGTAAAATATTTATAATATCAGATAGCTAATATATCTGACTTGAAATGAAATTACGTAATGATCTTTAATTGATGATTACTAAAATAAATAGTTTTAATTATGAAATTTATACGGTTAAAATACATTTGTCACAAGTCATTGTCCTAATTTATAAGGTGGTGCACCCCATGAGTTCAACGCAAATATTATCTTAATTTATAAATGAAAACATGTAAACAAACAAATAGGTGCAAATATTGATCCGTAATTGTACGCACCTTTGCCACCAATGGAACACCACCGCAATTTTCAGCAATCTTTATTCCAATTGTCTGGAATTCACGAGCTATATGAGCACTGCTATTGGGGAAAGCTCTATCTTTCATGATGGACCAACATTCTTCCACAGAAAGTTTTCCCAATTCAGGTCTTGGAAGTAGCTTTTCTGAGATTGATGCGACTTTGGCACTGCGAGTAGTGACGATAATTTTGGATCCTCCAGCAGATTTAAGCTTAAATAAACATTCCATCAAATTCTTCCATTTTTCGGAATCTTCGTTCCAAACGTCATCAAGTATGAGTAAGTATCTTTTATCTTTCAACTCTTCATTAAGGAACTTAAGCAGAGCTTCCTGGTTATCTTTCGAAGATGGGACATTTGCCGGTTTAAGTTGTTCTAACATCTTGAGTAAAATTAAATCAACATCAAAAGTGTTCGATACACAAACCCATATTCTCATTTCGAAATGCTTGTGTATCAAATCCTCATTATAAACTGACTTGGCCAATGTTGTCTTTCCGAGGCCACCCATTCCCACAATGGCCATAACCGCAGGATTTCCTTGATTGTACTTGGAGTCGATCAAGGTTGTAACTATTTTTGACACAACCTCTCCCCTTCCAACAGTTATTTCATCTCTGCCAATGAGTGAGTTGGTTTGTCTGTCCCATCTTGTTCGTCGAGGAGTTGCATCTTTATTCCTGGAAACTAGTCCAAGAAGAGACGCTTCACTCTTGAGATCCAGCAAGGATGCGTTGATCTTCTGAATTTTATGCGCCATTTGGAGACGAAATACAAGTGGATTGGACAGTGAAAACAAGTTAAGAACCTTTTTCTTGATATGGTTTTGGATTTCGACTTTACGCCGATCAACTTCGTACTGGAATTCATCCAAGACATCCTCAGCATCCTGAGCAACGTCTTTGAGGTTCTTCACCCATTCCTCTATTGACTTACTCCGACCTGTTAGAGAATGGAAAGAAGTTAAATAGCTTGTAATTGTATCATGTGTGCGTGAGATTACGAGAGAATTCAGAAATATATACTACCTTGTGGTTGGTCGGCAACATCAACTAAGAAACGTTCAATGCTGGCGAAGGACTTTTGAAGCTTTCTGAGCTCAGCTTTGAAACCCCACGCAAGACTGAATTCTTGAGCAGCGAGTGAAAGCACCTTGTTCAGTATTCCCTCCGCAGCAAAAGTAAGCACAGCTTCAGCTGCCATTTCTTCAATTCCCTGCTCAGCTCAGCTCAGCTAATCACAGTGTTTAAATTTCTCTCTTCGATACAATATTACAAGTGCAAATTGTGGAATGGAGGATGATATGATTATAGATACCAGATACAATACAGTGTTTAAATTTCTCTCTTGTAACGTGAAAAACATGGAACATCCAATAATAGAGGTGTAGGTTACTGTCAGAAACAAATAATTGAGGATAGATTTTACTTTAGACGTGGATCCTCCTCTTTCAACAGTAAAAAGAAGTGGCTTAATCTCTACCAAGTATAAAAAGAAAGAGGAGGCAAAAAAGTTAATCTCCCGTCCTTTACTTTTTTTCTTTAATATAAAGGGGCCGAAAGGCTCGAAAGAAAGTTAGAAGCCCCGCTATTAGCCTCTTACTACATATTACCTGAGCTGGATTTTTTTCTTAACTGAAACAATTATTTTTTCTTTTTCTCAAAAAATGGAGTTTTATATTATTGCTAGTTCATTGAAGTTAAACTCACTTCATTTCTCTTAATGTAAAAAATATCATTTGTTAAAAAAAATTAATATGTTTTTTTATACATGCAATTGTACACGAGGAGAAATCGAATATAGTGTCTTTGACTCCATATATCTCCTGCCAAGTTGCGTTTGAATAGGGAAATTAGATTTTTTTAATTTGGTTTACATCCAATCCAACCACTAGTTAGAATTTTTCACATTGAAAATTTATAAACTTGGAAAATTAGACATTTTATGAAAACAAAACAACTTGGAAATTGAATTCATCAAATTATGTACATTTGTAGGATACACAGGGGAGTGATAGTTTTTGAGAAACAGAAGAAGCAAAGATGGACGTGTCAGAGCACATGGCTATGATCACAAAGCTTTGGCTGAAGCAGGGGCGCTGATTCTTGTTAAAAACTAGAATGATAAAATCTCAACTTTCCCTCATATTAATATATATGGAGTTTTTTTTTAATTACAAGCAATATTAATATTTTAAGTTAAAGTAAAGTGAGAGGAAAAATTTGAATTATGAAGGCAATGGATTGAAGATGAAGGACTTATTCACCAAGGCAATCCATCATGATATTAATATTTTAAGCTGAAGCAAAGTGAGGGGAAATTTTTTTGAATTGTGAATACAATGAATTGAAGATGAAGGACTTATTCACCAGGATAATCCATCAGTTGCAATAGAAAAAAAATTTGAAATGTCATAGGAACTTATACATTGTTTTCAATTTGTCATATGAACTTAAATTTTAAATGATTTGTCATATGAACTAAAATTTAAGATGAGATGAGAATGAATGATTTTAGAAAATTGATATGACATTTCGCTTAAAATTTTAGTTTATATGAAAAATTGAAAATAATTTATAGACTTTCACATCCCGACCCGCGGTCCACCACATTCCGGGCCCGCTCCACCGTCGTAGCACGATACTGTCCGCTTTGGACCCCGACTACGCCCTCACGGTTTTGTTTCTGGGAACTCACACGAGAACTTCTCAGTGGGTCACCCATCATGGGACTGCTCTCGCGCGCTACTCGCTTAACTTCGGAGTTCCCATGGAACCTGAAGCCAGTGAGCTCCCAAAAGGCCTCGCGCTAGGTAGGGATGAGAATATACATATAAGGATCACTCCCCTGGGCGATGTGGGATCTCACAAGATTCATATGATGTTTTAAAAAATTCCAAAGTTAAACTACGGGGAGTGTATTCAATTGAGAATTTGAGAGATTTTAATGGATTTTAATTGATTTGTAGAGATTCCATATAAAATTTTGATTCAATTACCTCGAAATCTCATGGGGAGAGGTGAGATTTGTGGATGCTTAAAATACACTACGAAATCTCTCCAATTCCCTCTAATTCCTCAACTTTCTCAAATTCTTTAAAATCAATTTGTAATTGAATACACCTGGAATGTTATAAACTTCTTTAAAATCCTAGATTTCTAAGGATTTTAATAAACTATCTTAAAATTCTAATTGAATACACTTTGAATTTCAGATAATCACTTAAAATCCTGATTGGATGCCCCTAGATTCATTAAAAGAATTAAAATCTCTCAAAATCTCAATTGAATACGCCACCTACATTTAAAAATAAAGGACAATTAATGAAAATAGCTTGAAAACTTTGAGTTTTAACGATATGAACAAAATAAAATGTAAAGTGAATTGTACCACGATTGATTATTTAGTGTAAAAATGTGGTTTTTCGTTAAAGTGAACAGTACCGAGAATTTTTCGTTAAAGTTCCCTAATAAATACATTATATGTTTCCAAAAAATTAAATACATTATAGTATTTTCAATTTAAATCCACTCATATATACTTTTGAGAAATTTGATTTAGGGTAGTGCTATCCACACTTATTTTATTTTATTTATTTCTCACACACCCTATAATCTTTGATCTTCTTCAATTTATTCGTTAAAACGATCAAAATTGAGAGAGGTATGTGAATAACACAACCCTTTATTTAAACCCATATAATCCCTCTCTACACCCATATAATCTATCACCCTCTTCGATACAATACAAGTACAATGGA
The DNA here is from genome assembly GCA_036320875.1 of Cotoneaster glaucophyllus. Lineage (NCBI taxonomy): Eukaryota > Viridiplantae > Streptophyta > Magnoliopsida > Rosales > Rosaceae > Cotoneaster > Cotoneaster glaucophyllus. The sequence continues at coordinate 3,828,730 of CM070061.1, forward strand.
GAATGATGTGATCATAGACATCAGATACATTATAGTGTTTAAATTATATCTCATAACGTGAAAAATGCAGTGCATCCAATAATAGAGGAGTAGATTCTTATCAGGGACAAATAGTTGAGGATAGATTGGAGTAGATTCCGATCAGAAACTAATAATTGAGGGGTTTACCCCAAAAAAAAAAAAAAAAAAAAAAAAAACACAATTGAGGACAGATTTACTTTAGACGTGGATCCTCCTCGTTCAATAGTGAAAAGAAGGGGAGTCCGTGCAAGTGGAGGCTGATGAAAAAGACTTCATCTCTACCAACAATGAAGAAAGGCAGAAAAAGTTTAAAAGTAATCGACGTTTGTTTATCTCCCATCCTTTACCTTTTTTGCTTTATATAAAGAGGCCGAAAGGCTCAAAAGAAAGTTAAAGCACTACTATTAGCCAGATAAAATTGTTTCAAACACTTACAAAACCAGAAACGCTCAGTATTTCAAAAAGAGAAAGACGAATTATTCACATTTAAAAACAGTTTGGTAGACTAATTATTCACATTTATTTTTACTTTTCATACATCATTGTTAACTTCTGATCTTTGATCTTCTTTAATTTCTTTGATCAGACGATCGAAACTGAAAAGGGTATGTGGCAAGTGAAAAAGGATTTGTGGATAGCATACCTCTTTATTTAAACTCATATAATCTCTTTCTACACTCAATTTATTCTGTATATCCATATATTAATTAAACAATCAATATCTCTTTAAACCTAAATTACCTTCACAAACACAATTCACTATGTAAAGGTATCTTTACACTCATTCAAAAAATTAAAAAGTCGAACTCAAAGCATATATTCTTTCTTCTGACGTTCTCTCCTCTGATGTTCTCTCCCACATTGATAGGAGGAGGAAAGTTAGTTGGACTACTTCTTATATTGTCAATTGGTTTTCAAATGAAACCTCAGCTTTCTTTGGGCGACACATGCGTTATGTCATTCTGGTTGTATTGTCCACGCATTTAATTTAAAAATTTGCCAAACATAAAAAATCTTGTTGAAATAAATCTTACATGAATCAGAGAAAAGTCTCTTCATAAAATGAATCAGAGAGTTATAAATTCCTCTCTTCGATACAATACAAGTGCAATAGAGAATGATGTGATCATAGATAGCAGATACAATGCAGTGTTTAAATTCTATCTCAAAACGTGAAAAACGTGGTGCATTCAATAATGAACAATATTTGATGACTGAAAATTCAGCCGCCATTCATGCTTTCAACCAATCAAATTTGGACATTTGTTCAAATAATTGAAATTATCAACGCAAATTAAACACGTGTTCAAATCAGATTGGATGAAAGTTGGATTCAGCAGCTAAGTACTGTTCTTCAATGATAGAGGAGTAGACTCCTATCAGAGACAAATAATTGAGAATAGACTGGAGTAGATTCCGATCAGAAACAAATAATTACGGACAGATTTACTTTAGACGTGGATCCTCCTCGTTCAATAGTGAAAAGAAGTGGGTAAAGCTGATGATGATGAAGACCGTAGTAAAGGCAAAGGGGAGTGCAAGTGGAGAATGATGAAAAAGACTTCATCTCTACCAAAAATCAACGTTTGTTTATCTCCCATCCTTTATTTTTTTTGCTTTATATAAAGAGGCCGAAAGGCTCAAAAGAAAGTTAAAGCACTACTATTAGCCAGATAAAATTGTTTCAAACGCTTACAAAACCAGAAACGCTCATTATTTCAAAAAGAGAAAGACGAATTATTCAGATTTAAAAACAGTTTTGTAGACGAATTATTTACATTTATTTTTACTTTTCGTACATCCTTGTTAACTTCTGATCTTTGATCTTCTTTAATTTCTTTGATCAAATGACCGAAACTAAAAAGGGTATGTGGCAAGTGAAAATGGATGTGTGGATATCATACCTCTTTATTTAAACTCATATAATCTCTCTACACTCAATTTATTCTCTATATCCATATATTAATTAAACAATCAATATCTCTTTAAACCTAAATTACCTTCACAAACACAATTCACTATGTAAAGGTATCTTTACACTAATTAAAAAAATTAAAAAGTCGAACTCAAAGCATATATTCTCTCTTCTGGCGTTTTCTCCTCTGGTGTTCTCTCCCACATTGATAGGAGGAGGAAAGTTGTATGGGCTTTAAAGAAGTTGGACTACTTTTTATATTGTCAATTGGTTTTCAAGTGAAACCTCAGCTTTCTTTGGGCCACACATGCTTTATGTCATTCTGGTTGTATTGTCCATGCATTTAGTTTGAAAATTTGCCAAACATGAAAAATTTTGTTGAAATAAATCTCTCATGAATAAGAGAAAATACTCAACACAAATTAAACACGTGTTCAAATCTGATCGGATGAAAGTTGGATTCAGCAACCAAGTACTATTCTTCAATGATATAGGAGTAGATTCCTATCAGAGACAAATAATTGAGAATAGATTGGAGTAGATTCCGATCAGAAACAAATAATTACGGACAGATTTACTTTAGACGTGGATCCTCCTCGTTCAATAGTGAAAAGAAGTGGGTAAAGCTAATGATGGTGAAGACCGTAGCAGGCAAAAGGAGTGCAAGTGGTGGCTGATGAGAAAGATTTGATCTCTACCAAAGAAAAAGAAAGGCAGAAAAAGTAAAAGTAATCAACATTTTTTCATCTCCCATCCTTTACATTTTTTCGCTTTAATATAAGAGCAATTTCACCCTTAAGATTGGGTGTCAGCATCCAGCGTATTTATCCACTCAAATAAACAGTAATAGACCCCAATAAACAGTAATAGACCAACGTATTTCCACCCCTAAAACTAAATAGCCTAGTCAATTTTATTAAAATATTATTATTTTTTATTATAAAATAATAACTTAATTTTTGATTTCTGACTTCTTCTCTCTCTGACTCCCATCTTCTTCTTCTTCTTCCCCCTTTTTTCTTTTCTCTGTACACCACCCCGTCGAACCCATCTTCTTCCCCCTTTTTTCTTCTCTCTGTACACAGCGACAGATGGGGTTTAAGGGATCGAGAGGCGTACGGGTGTATCAGATAGGGTTCCAGGGATCGAGAGGTGTTGGAGGCGCGACAGATGGGGTAGCGCAACCTTTGTCGTCTCCTCGCCAGAGCTCGCCATGGAGGTGCTCCACACCTAGGGAGTCGAATTCGGGTCGAGGGAGGCTTGGCAGTGGTCGCGGTGTCGAGGCGTGGCGTGGCGGTGGTCGCCGGATCTCGCCGTGGAGGTGCTCCACACCAACGCTCCCCCAAAAATGGACCTCCTCCTCCTCCGCATGACCCGGCTGGCGTCAGCATGCGTTAGATGGACCGGGCAACACCTCAGTCAGTTTTGGACTGGGCTGTTGCCCGGCATTGCCTGGCTTGGGCTGGGTGCCAGGCAAGTGGGCGGGCTGGAGAGATGAAACTAGGTCCTAGGCTGGTATTTGGACTGGGTGCCAGGCAAATATTGCTCCGGTGGAAGTGCTCTAAAGGGGCCGAAAGGCTCAAAAGAAAGTTAAAGCACTACAATCAGGACGCGTTTACGTATTCATAATTAAAATGAGAATGTAGAATTAAATTCCGATTACAGAGTATTTCGGTGTTTACTAAATATAGAAGAATAAAAAAACAGTGGGGCCCAAACAAATTTTGGAATTCAATTTCTTGTATTGGTGGAATTGGATTCCCTAGATATAGATGGTAATCCAATTCCTGATTGTTTGGACAATCGGAATGACATTTTTGTTCACTTTTTGCCCTCACTTATTTTTTTTTATTTCCAAGACTATCCTTTGTAAACCCATTAAAGTATAAAATATTTGATTTGGACAAGGGCATTTTAGTAATCATACAGGTTTATATTCCGATTCTGCTGAATTAGTAAACAGCTTTATGGAATTCTATTCCGATTCCAGAACATTTAAGTAAACAGCTTCAAAAGGAATCCAATTCTAACTTCTCCTCATTTCAACTCCTCCTCAATTTAATTCCTTTTATTTTCATTACGATTACGTAAACACGTCATTAGTCAGAAAAAATTATTTCAAGTACTTACATAATCAGAAACGCTCATTATTTTAAAAAGAATAAGAGCAGTTATTCACATTTTGAATACAATTTTGTAGAGTGACAATGAAAATGACTTATCTGTCAATTCTTTTACTTTCACCCAAAAAAAAAGCAAAAACCATCATTTCCTTCTTGATTATATTCATACACCCCAAATTACTTCTTTCACACTTTTTTAATTTTTTAATATTTTTCTATCAAGTATTAATGGTGTGTAGAAAATATTAAAAAATTAAAAAGGTGTAAGAGAAGTAATTTGGGATGTGTGAATATAATCTCCCTTTTTGATCCACCATCCTTCCATTTTATGCTTTAATAATAAGAAGTTTTAACGAAACACTTCTAGTGTTATTTACTTTTAACGTTAAGAATATTTTTATTTTAAAAAATTACTTATGGTACTATTTACTTACAATATCTTTTTGTCCTTTAGTTAAAACTTAAAATTTTTAAATCATTTTCATTAAGTTTTTATTAATATAAAGGGGCGAAAGGTTCAAGAGAAAGTTAAACGCACTACTATTAGCCTCTGATTACATGTCATATGAGCTGTTTTCCTTTTAAATGAAAAATATATATATTTTTCTGTCCCTTTGAAAATGAGGTTAAACGCACTACTCAATTTCTCTAACTCCATATATCTCTTGCCAAGCTAACTTGCGTTTGGAAAAGAGAGTAAGAATTTTTAATTTGGCTAAAAGTTTTAACTACATTTAAAGATTAAGAAAGTATGGTACTTTTTATTGAACGACAGTATCCTAGGATATTATTGAAGATTGTTTCCCTTCCTTAATTGAAGGGATAGATTGATTCATGTAATCTTTGTATAGTCAACTTCCTAGAATAGTCACAAACATATTGTATAAATGTTGTACTTCCAGTAAAGCAATAAACAAGAAAGAAATCATCTTCTATACTTTTCTTGCACGACCTAAACCCTAGGAATCGTGGAACCCTAGCTTGCCGCAACCCTAGCTAGTTCATATTTTAACATGGTATTAGAGCACCGTTTCTGGTGACTCTGAATACCCCAACGCTTCCGCACTACAACAAGCAGCATCATCATTATGAGTGAATCAGGAACCGACGCAAAACCATCAGAGATGGCTACTGATCTCTCAAACCCATTCTTATTACACCCTTCTGATCAACCAGGGAACATTCTGGTTTCCAAAACTCTCCAAGGAGACAATTACAACACATGGAGCCGTGCTATGCGCATCAGTCTTAGTGCTAAGAACAAACTAGGGTTGGTCGATGGAACCATTGACCCTCCTACTGAAACAGACAAACAATTTGCATTATGGCAACGGTGCAATGACATGGTTCTCGCATGGATTTTGAATTCTGTACATGAGGACATAGCAAGCAGCGTCTCCTACTACACTTCAGCAGCAGACGTGTAGGACGACTTGCATGATCGTTTCTCCCAAGGGAACGACTCAGGTGTTTATCAAATTAAGAGGGAAATTGTTGAGCACAGACAGGAACATCAATCGATCTCAGTCTATTATACAAGATTGAAGGCATTATGGGATGAACTAACATCTTATCATGAGCCCCCAACGTGCACTTGCGGGGGCTTGAAGAAGATCAATGAACGCGATGAAAATGAGAGGGTAATGCAGTTCCTCATGGGATTAAATGAGTCCTATGCAGCAGTACGTGGGCAAATCTTGTTGATGCAGCCGCTACCAGATACTCGGAAGGCATACTCTCTCGTCCTACAACAGGAGAAGCAAGTGGAGGTATCCCTCACTCGTAACAGCAACAATTTGCATGCTATGAATGTAACAAGCCACAGGGAACCTGCTGCACAACGAGGTAATTCTCCTTTTAAGTGCTCATATTGTGATAAAAAATATCACACCGTGGATCGATGTTTCTATCTGCATGGCTTTCCACCGGGGCACAAATATCATGGGAAAAAGGTAACGCCTCCCAACAAGAAGAAACCTGCTGCTAATCAAGTGAAGGCTGGCGATGAAGTCGCTAAAGCCACTGATCAGCGCCACCTTGGAAACCCTAGCGACGGACCCAAGTTCACAACTGAAGAATACAAGCAGCTCCTGGCCATGCTCAAGAAAACCCATCTTGATGGTAATACAGACCATTTTGCAAATGCAACAGGTATGCTTACGCCTTCGTCTAACACGACAGGGGCATTACCACACAAAACTCTATATTGGATCATTGATAGTGGCGCAACTGATCATATATCCCCTTCATCTCATTTGCTTGACAAGCAACCCGTGATTGACTTTGTACAACTACCTAATGGGGGAAAGGCCACTATAGAGTCTGTTGGTTCCATTCAGCTCACTCCTCTCATTAACCTTGATGATGTGTTGCATGTCCCTAATTTTCGAGTCTGTTTACTATCTGTTAGCAAAATTACCGAGTCTTTACAATGCATAGTAATTTTCTTCCCTACCTTTTGTGTAATACAGGACATGGTTACGAGGAGGATGATTGGCCTGGGCAAGCGATATAATGGGCTCTATTACCTATCACCAGAACACAACCCTCACCTTGCCCACCATGTCAACCGTCATTCCCACCTTTGGCACCGACATTTAGGACATCCCTCCACAGGTCATATGCAACTTTTGACCAAGCAAGTTCCAACTATCATGTGTGATTCCAGTCATTCGTGTGATATATGTCCCCTTGCTAAACAAACTCGTTTATCTTTTCCATCCAGTTTTATTTCATCTCAAGCACCTTTTGATTTAATACATTGTGACATTTGGGGACCTCATCGAGTCAATTCCCATTCGGGGGCTCGCTATTTTTTAACTATCGTTGATGATTATTCACGTTTTATTTGGATTCATCTCATGCGTTTCAAATCTGAAACACAAGAATTGTTACGGTCTTTTCTTGCTTGGGTTCAAACACAATTCAACTGTAGGGTTAAGACACTTAGGGCAGACAACAGAGCTGAATTTGTTTCGTTAAGACCTTTTCTTGATAGCAAGGGCATTGTCTTTCACACTTCTTGTCCTTCTACCCCTCAACAAAATGAGGTGGTTGAACGAAAACATCGCCACCTTTTAAATGTTGGACGAGCTCTTCGATTTCAAGCCAATTTACCTTTAACCTTTTGGGGGGAAAATGTTCAAACAGCATGTTACTTAATCAATCGTCTCCCCACACCACTCCTTCATCACAAAACTCTCTTCGAGCTTTTGCACCATACCCTTCCAAATTTCACTAACCTGCGTGTGTTTGGTTGTTTATGTTATGTCCCGAATCTCAACCCTACACACAAATTTGATCAACGTGCTCGCAAATGCATTTTTGTTGGCTATCCCCTTGGTCAAAAAGGATACCGGGTGTATGATCTTACTTCCCACAAGTTCTCTACCTCCCGAGATATGATCTTCCACGAGGACACCTTCCCTTTCACTTCACATCCCCCAGATCACCAACCTGATAGCATTGTCATCCCTCTACCCCTGGAACCTAGTACTCCCGACACTACTCCATCATCCATCTCCCCATCCACTAACCACATCTCACCACCACCCTTCAACGACACCCTTACCACCACCCACCTCTACAACCCAGATCACCAACCTGACACCACCATCGATCTCACCACCTCCCTAGACCAACCCACTCTCGAGTCCCCTCCTTCAAACCTTCCTCTTGTCCCTCGCCACTCCAACCGTCCCCCTAAACCTTCTGTGCGCCTTCAGGGCTACCATTTATATCACGTGCAGACCCTAGGTGCCATCTCCTATTCCATGTCAGGTACACGCTACCCTCTCTCTCACTATGTCTCTTATGCTAATCTTTCTTCTCCACACCGTTTCTTTGCTTGTGCCATTTCCACCATTGTCGAACCCACTACCTTCGAGTAGGCTAACAGTGATCCTCAATGGCGTGCTGCCATGCAATCCGAACTCTTAGCTCTAGCACAAAATCAAACTTGGACTCTCACTCGCCTACCCCCCGGTCATCGAGCCATTGGATGCAAGTGGGTCTATAAAGTCAAGTACCATTCCGATGGGTCTATCGAGTGATATAAAGCTCGCCTTGTTGCTAAGGGTTTTACTCAACGTGAAGGCCTCGACTACAAAGAAACCTTCGCTCCTGTTGCCAAGCTCATCACTGTTCGTTGTCTCTTAGCCGTGGCTTCTGTTCGCCATTGGTCTCTCCACCAAATGGACGTTCAAAATGCCTTCCTCTATAGGGACCTTGGGGAAGAAGTTTATATGCAGCTGCCTCCCGGTCTTTCTCGGCAGGGGGAAAACGATGTATGCCGACTCCACAAGTCCCTCTACGGACTTAAACAAGCATCATGCAGCTGGTTTCACAAATTTTCCTCCGCCATACACACCAAGCTGGATATCAACAATCCAAGGCTGACTATTCCTTGTTCACCAAGGTACGTGATCATTCATTCACAGTCGTCCTAATATACGTTGATGACATGGTTATCACATGCAATGATGAAGAGGCCATTCGTGATCTCAAACAATTCCTCAATACTCAATTTCGAATCAAGGATCTTGGACAGTTAAAGTACTTTCTCGGCGTGGAGGTGGCTCGATCTTCTCAAGGCATCTCTATCTCTCAACGGAAGTATACACTTGATATCCTTGATGAAGCTGGCTTACTTGGTGCCAAACCAGCCAAATTTCCCATAGAAGAGCACTTGAAGTTATCACCATCAGATGGGCAACTTCTTCGTGATGCTACGGAGTATAGAAGAATTGTTGGAAAACTCATATACCTCACGATCACCAGGCCAGAGATTTCATATGCAGTTCATGTGCTCAGCCAATATATGCAACAACCCAGAAAACCACACTTGGATGCAGTACACCGTCTCTTGCGATACTTAAAAGGGGCACCTGGACAAGGACTTCTTTTTCCTTCGAAAGGGGACCTAACCTTGGCTGGTTATTGTGATACTGACTGGGCTCGATGTTCAATTACAAGGAGATCCGTTACAGGTTATTGTATATTTCTTGGAGGTGCATTAGTATCTTGGAAGACTAAGAAACAGACAACAGTTTCTCGGTCTTCAGCAGAAGCAGAATACCGTGCCATGGCTTCTGCAACGTGTGAACTTACATGGATGAAGTATTTGCTAGCTGATTTACGAGTTGACCATCCCATACCAGCCAAACTGTATTGCAACAACCAAGTTGCCCTACACATAGCAGTTAATCCTGTGTTTCACGAGCGTACCAAACACATAGAGATTGATTGCCATGTTGTTCGAGAACGCATTCAGTCAGGGATTATCACAACAGCTTATGTTCGTACTGGAGCACAGTTAGCTGACATCTTCACCAAACCCCTTGGACAGGGAACGTTTCGATCTTTACTTGGCAAGATGGGTGTAATTGACATACACACTCCATCTTGAGGGGGAGTATTGAACGACAGTATCCTAGGATATTATTGAAGATTGTTTCCTTTCCTTAATTGAAGGGATAGATTGATTCATGTAATCTTTGTATAGTCAACTTCCTAGAATAGTCACAAACATATTGTATAAATGTTGTACTTCCAGTAAAGCAATAAACAAGAAAGAAATCATCTTCTATACTTTTCTTGCACGACCTAAACCCTAGGAATCGTGGAACCCTAGCTTGCCGCAACCCTAGCTAGTTCATATTTTAACACTTTTAATTTCAATCCGCTCATATATACTTTTTCAATTTATTTTTCCTTTTCTTGGCGTTTCAATTTTCTTTGTTCGATGGAAGACGTGGTCTATCGTTTTGCTGTTGGTTTCTCTCTTTCAGAGGATGAGGGTTGCGAAATCATAGTGGACTACTCTCCAAACCTAGGCATCTCTCTATTAAGGGAAATAGTGTCAATTCATATTCTAGGGATAATACTTAGAGGCTAAGGAAAACAATTTGTTTGTTACGATTTACTTTCTCTTAGTTAGAAAGCTGTTGTATTTTTTTTTAGTCTCACAACTTGTATATATACTCAGACTGTAATCTTATTCCAGTGTGAAATGAAAATATTATTTCCCAATATGGTATCACTCGCCTAAGTCTCACAACTTTTCGATCCCCAAATTTTTCCTGCTTCTCTGTTTCTCTCTACATCTTCTTGCAGATCGACTCTCTTCGATCTTGATCGTCTCACCCTCTCCACTCTCTGCCTCTTCTTGCAGATCGATCATCTTCGATCTTGATCGTCTTTGTATCTCTGATCATGGCGACATCTCACTCCTCAGAATCGGCTTCTCAAACAGTTTCACCGACTGCAACTTCAAACCCTAATTCTTCCATTACGATCCAAAACATCGGATCTATGGTTCAAATCAAGCTCACCACTACCAATTACTTAACCTATAGTGCTCTATTTGCTCCAATCTTCCGTCGATACAATCTCACCGGGCTGATTGATGGATCTATGGTGGCGCCGCCTCAATTTCTCACTGATTCCTCCGGCAATCGCAGTCTTAATCCGGCGTATGTTGCTTGGTTTGAGAACGATCAAAACATCCTTATCTGGATCAACTCTACTCTCTCCGAATCCCTAATTCCCTACACTATTGGAGTTTCCTCTACTCAAGAACTATGGGCCAAATTGGAGTCTCGTCTTGCCGCTGCTTCCCACTCTCACATCCACGAACTCCGATCTAGCCTTCGGAGTCTTAAGTGATCTCACTGCTGCACAATATCTTCAACGCACTGAGGAAATTGCAGATGCTCTTGCCAGCGCTGGTGCTTCAGTTGAAGATTCTGAATTAATCTCTGTGATTCTTTATGGCTTACCACCTGAATTTGACTCATTTGTGGATGTTATTCAGTTTCGTCTTGGTTCCACGACAATTGATGAGTTGCATGGTTTGCTTCTTAGCAAAGAGATCCAATTGAACAATCGCAAGCAAAGTGCACCTGTATCTTCCTTTCAGGCATACAACACCTCTACTGGTCTTCTACCTTTGCCTGTTAATTCCATTTCTTAAGGCTATGTTGCTCAGTACTCATCGTCCTCCAACACTCAAGGCCGCATAATGGATCGCAATTTCACATCATCATCCTTAACTTTTTCTTTTATTCCTCCAATACCACCTCAACCTCTACTTTCTGCAGTGTCTCCATCTGTCTCCTCCCTAGGTTCACTACCTAATGTTTCTTCCCCACCACTACCTAATGTTTCTTCCCCACCACCACTAAACACTCACCCTATGCAAACCCGCTCCAAATCTGGTATATACATGCCTCGAGCTCTCAATGCCACCAAACATCCTCTTCTCTCTCATTTGTTACCAGATTATATTCCCACAACCTATCTCCAAGCCTCCAAACATCAACATTGGCGCACTGCAATGCAGGAGGAATTTAATGCTTTATTAAACACCAACACCTGGTCTCTTGTTCCTCCACATCCATCTCAACACATTGTAGGCTGCAAATGGGTTTTTCGGATCAAACGAAAACCTGATGGATCTATTGATCGATATAAGGCCCGGCTTGTTGCCAAGGGCTTTCACCAACAGGAAGGTCTCGACTACACAGAGACGTTTAGTCCAGTGGCTAAACCTGTGACTATACGTCTTCTGCTCACTTTGGCTGCTCAGTTTGACTGGTTCTTGAATCAATTAGATGTCAGCAACGCCTTCTTGCACGGAAATCTCTTTGGATCGATTTTTATGCACCAACCTCCTGGTTTTGCAAATCTCACTAAACCACATCATGTCTACCAACTTCACAAATCCTTGTATGGCCTGAAACAGGCTCTTAGAGCCTGGTATGATAAACTGTATGCTGCTCTTTATTCACTTGGATTTGTTGGTTCGCAAAGTGACCACTCTCTGTTTGTCAAAAATGACCCTTCCTTGGTCTTCATTATGGTTTATGTGGACGATATTCTGGTCACTGGTCATTCATCTGCTGATTGTCAAACTGTTATTACCCAACTCAGCACTTTGTTTCCAATCAAGGATCTTGGAGCTTTACACTATTTTCTTGGCATTGAGGTCAAGCGGTCTTCTACTGGTATCTTTTTATGTCAAACCAAATACATCCTCGATTTGTTGACCAAAGCAAAAATGGATGGTGCTAAACCTTGCAGCACACCACTCAGTACCTCCAAGCTTGATCATGACTCTCCTCCTCTTGAGAATGTTACTGAATATCGATCTTTGGTTGGTGCCCTTCAGTAACTAACCTGGACACGGCCAGATCTTAGTTTTGCTGTCAATCTCGTATGTTAGTTCATGCATACTCCAAGAGTGTCTCACTTCCAAGCTGTAAAGCGCATACTCAGGTATCTGAAAGGCACTATTGATCTTGGACTTTGGTTTACTAAATCCTCTTCTCCTCCCTATCTCACAGCCTTCTCAAATGCTGATTGGGCTGGTTGTTCACTAGATAGGCGATCTACTGGAGGTTATTGCATCTATCTAGGCAACTATCTTATCAGTTGGAGTGTTAAAAAGCAGCCCACCGTTGCTCGTTCTTCAACAGAGGCAGAATATCGATCCCTTGCAAACACTGCTTCTGAACTCACTTGGATTTGTAAACTCCTTACTGATATTGGGTATTCTCTGCCTTGCTCTCCCCAACTTTGGTGTGACAATGTTTCTGCTATATCCCTTGCTAAGAATCCTATTTTTCATGCTCGGACCAAACATATAGAACTTGATTATCACTACATCCGAGAAAAGGTCTTGGCCAACCAGATCTCTCTTCACTTCGTCTGTACACAAGACCAAGTCGCTGACATCTACACAAAATCTTTGTCCAAGACTCGTTTTCTTTTCCTCAGAGACAAACTTACTCTTCGAGTTCTCCAGTTTCGTTTAAGGGGGGATATTAAGGGCAATAGTGTCAATTCATATTCTAGGGATAATACTTAGAGGCTAAGGAAAACAGTTTGTTTGTTACAGTTTACTTTCTCTTAGTTAGAAAGCTGTTGTATTTTTTTGTTAGTCTCACAACTTGTATATATACTCAGACTGTAATCTTATTCCAGTGTGAAATGAAAATATTATTTCCTAATACTCTCAATTCCTACTGGTCGGCAAACTTTTGGCACATAAGGATTACAGAAAAGAATTCTTTGCATACATTTTGTTAAACTATTGGAAGCCGAAAGCCAGGGTTTCAATTCAACCTCTTTTGTGGGGACTGCTTCCTAATTGTCTTCTCATTTGATGCGAAACGGTCCTGGAGTTTCGAAAAGATATAGTTTGCTTTATAAGTAGAAGAGGGTGACATGTAAGAATAAAATCTAATTTATAGACTAACTCATCAGCCAAGAACATAAGGACTAATCAACTAAATCACAACCCTTTGATCGTGTATGTAATGTGAATGTGAAAACAGAAACAATTGCACCAGTACATACCTGTACAGGATCTGTTTAATAGGATCGTAACTTTATATCCTTGATTTCTAAGGAGACAGGAACTCAAACCTGGTTCTGCATTGTTCGATCACGATGAAGAAACCATTGCAGCCTCTGTGTTCGAAACCTTCTCCTCTTTTACGATCACAATAGCTTCTCTAATCAATAAGACTTAGAACAACATAAGCTGATATCGCAAGAGCAGTGGTTTGAACCATAAATATATAGTGCTCATCTGTCTATTCCCTATCAGAATTGGACTAGGATTCAAAGACATACAAACCATAAAAATTTATGAGATCTTATAAAGTTCCAACACTAAGTTCTTTTCCAAAACCAATTGGAACTCTCTCAAGATTGCATTCCTTATCAGATTTAGACTTCTTTATAATATCAATTATCCCAAGGCTTGAAAGAATCATACTCATACTCTTACATTCTCCCACTTGAGTATGATTCATCACAACAGATAATCATCTCAAATTATTATAAAGGTGATCACATAAGTCATTCACCATCACACTAGTACATAGACACAACCAGCTTACATAAACCAAAACAATGAATTTATAATTGCCTCTGCAACACAAAATACAGATTTAACTTACAAATCACAATGTCCAGTTCATGTTCATAGCAATGTATCTAAGCTCGAAAGTAAACCAAGACATCTACTCCCACTCACATAGCCACCAAATCTTTTGGATAACAAAAGCTTAACCTCACATACAACTTACCTATGCATTTTAAAGTATTGAACTTAAGAATCTTTTTTGTTACATCGCAGAATTAACTCAACAGTCACAACATACTTAATTTGCACTTTGTAATTATGTGAACCAATATAGCAAAACCAAACCAATTTGCTCCCACTTATCTAGGCTATACTTAACACAAACAAGTTAGGTATAAGTTAATATCAATTGTATTAACTAACAGTCATTGCAATACACTGAATGTCTTATCAATGTAATCAATTGCCGTAACCAATATTGCAAACAGATTCCATGATCACATGCATCCAATTTGTATTTACAACAATGTGATTTTACTTGACCAGAACAAACACATAAATTGGTTTGCTCCCACTATATCAAGTTAAGTTTAGTTCCAGCATATAACACTAAACTTCTCATTACTTAAACAAATTAAGTTACATAAATAATTCAACTAAATGAATTATAATGGCCGGCCTAACTCTTTGCCTTATGCTTACATTCGAACATATGATTCTCCCACTTAAGCATAAGCAGAATCTACAGCACAGCCAATAAAGAAATCAGAGACCAATTGATTCCCGATTCCTTACCAATTGCATAATCTCAGTTTAGTCATATACACCTAAACCATTATGCAAACAGTCTATGTATCAAAAGGTAGTCACAATCCATTCGGAAAAACTTATCTCACATAAACCCAAGATCACTAGTTTCAACAATGATCAAAATCAGAATAGCAAACACAATATTCTTGCATTCAATTTGATCCTAACTAGTTCAATATCCATCGAGCAAGATCAACCAAATTTTGATAATGTCTGGATATATATCACAACAATATGTCTTGATTAAAACGAGATAATGAAGACCACTATTTCTTCTGGAGAACTCAAAGTTCATCTTCCTCCCTATTTGTGATTCCAACCAAAATACAATAGCCGAGGCATGCATCATGAAATCACAAATATATATATATATATACACACACACACACACAATAAGCATGCATTGATATATATATGATAAGATTAGTCGAGAATAATCCAAATTAAAAAAAAACTTCATGCCTTTAATTCATTGTCAACACCATCATGAATCATACACAGATTCGAAAGCAAGTCAATGGAGAAAATAATGACAGCCACATATCATTAATTTTATGAATTTCCAATAAGATGACAAAATAATTATTTGCTTTCTAATTCATAATAGAATATACATTTTGTAAATGGCTAAAAGTTCATACATTTTCTTGTATGTATGCATCAATATGCAGAGAAACTTATGCAAGTTCTATTTGATATAGATGAAACTGCACGCCCATAATTACAACATTTATGCACGAATGCTATCTCCATATGCATACAAATTTCATTCATATATGCTATTATATATAAATCACAAAACAATTGGCATCCACTTTATGTATTCAGTCGAATCCATTCCAAACCAGACAAGCATATCTTGTATTCCGTCTACTTAAACCTTCCACATTTAAAGTCCAACTTTGTAAAAATTAATCATGCAGTCGAAGATTTAAGGTTAATCTTGCTAAGAATTAAGAGTATCAAGGAAATATTAAGAATTGCTCTGCAAGATATGCTCTCATAATGAAGACGGTACATACTATTAGCATGCACATAGACTCTTTAATTAAATATAGAAGAGTTTATCTAGACCTACACTAATTTATTTATGCAGCAAAGGATGATTCCTGACATCTCACATAAATCACAAGTTGGCATCTATAGGGATTTCGAGTTTAATCATGCCTTCACAATATATTTAAACAAGAATACTCGAAATAGTAAAAGCCCTAATTCATTATGCTCCAACTCATCACACTATAATCATGCATATAGAAGAACAATTAATCATGCATGAAACAGTGAAGTGAGTTACTTGAATGCATCATTGGACCCGTATTCGTCAACCCGATTGCAATTCCTTGGCTTCAAATCAACGAAATAAATTATCCATCAATGCTCGAGACCCATCCATATGGATTGCCATCACCAAAGTTATCGGCCAGAATCCTTCTCAACAAGACGCATACATAAGAGAATTGTACGTCTCCATATCAGGGCTAACTCCTGCTCTTTCCATTCTATCCTGAACAGACAAAGCTCAATTTGCAAACATCATAATCAACTCAGCGGAAACAGTAGACATACAAGAAATTTGATTTTATGATGTTTAGGAAAGACGAAATTGCCATATCAGATTATGGATCTTTCCTCCAGAAAGTGGGAGCAATTTGGTTTTTCGAAGCCAACGGTCAAAATTTTTAAGAATACTATCATCTTATTCTGCAATTCGAATTTAAACACTTTATCCTTCAGGTCAGTTTGTTTTGCAGATTTTAAAGAACGATTTTTAAGATTGAATTTAGATGAAAATCAATTGGCTCTGATACCACATGTAAGAATAAAATCTAATTTATAGACTAACTCATCAGCCAAGAACATAAGGACTAATCAACTAATCACAACCCTTTGATCGTGTATGTAATGTGAATGTGAAAACAGAAACAATTGCACCAGTACATACCTGTACAGGATCTGTTCTATAAGATCGTACCTTTATATCCTTGATTTCTAAGGAGACAGGAACTAAAACCTGGTTCTGCATTGTTCGATCCCGATGAAGAAGCCATTGCAGCCTCTGTGTTCGAAACCTTCTCCTCTTTTACGATCACAATAGCTTCTCTAATCAATACGACTTAGAACAACATAAGCTGATATCGCAAGAGCAGTGGTTTGAACCATAAATATATAGTGCTCCTCTGTCTATTCCCTATCAGAATTGGACTAGGATTCAAAGATATACAAACCATAAAAATTTATGAGATCTTATAAAGTTCCAACACTAAGTTCTTTTCCAAAACCAATTGGAACTTTCTCAAGATTGCATTCCTTATGAGATTTAGACTTCTTTATAATATCAATTATCCCAAGGCTTGTAAGAATCATACTCATACTCTTACATGACATTCCTCGTCAAGTTTCATTGCTCACACAGGAATTCTAGGTTCAAATCTTTGGTCTGCTGCCACTTATATGACTGCAGAGATGGGTGGTGTTGTTGGTCCTTGTCTGGGTAACATGACCAATATTTCTCGCAACTGGAGTGGAGATTGTTGGGGTGATTTTTTGCGAATTCGTGTTGCCACAAACTTTTTTCAGCCGCTGAAGAGATTCTTGAAGTTAAGTCTCCCCTGATAAGGCAGATATTGAACTCCTTTATCAGAAGCTCCCAGCTACTGCTTTCTCTGTGGATGTTCATGTTTCGATCATGCCGGAATCGGTTGCTCTCTCTACAATGGTGGGGTGATCGATGGTGCAAAAGCCCCTTATGGGAACTTTATTGCAGGCTAAAGTTCGACGCGAAACGAAGCGTAATCTGAGGGCACGACGCTTTGGATTCCGGAGTGATGAGGAGGGCTCCTGGTCCATGAAAGCACCTCCATTTACACAAGGTGACGAGGATCCAGACCCAGCCACGGCGGAGGTTACAGAATCGGATAACGAAAATGTCGCAGTCAAAGCTCCGTCTTTGGTGCATTCCCATTTGGTGCACTCAATCAGGGATGAACCTGTGTCAGTGAGCCATTAGCGCCAAAATTGCCTGATTTGGACATAATAGCGGTCAACGATGTGAGTGAGAATTTGAATTCTCCAAATCCTGGTCAAAACGGGCCCACCTTGTCGCCTTCTAAATTTTTAGACCCATTGCTTCCTCGCCCTAGGGGTTGGGCTTCTAACTCCGATACTTTCAATAAAACCAAATCCACCCCTAAAATATTATTAAATTCTGACATTTTATTTTTTTATAATTTGACTGAAAAATCTGGACCATGGATCTAAAAATCGAACGGTCCTCATTATGCCACATCAGTAGTCATTAATTTTACTTTTTAATTTTTTTTTTACGTTGGAAATCTAACGGCTCAGAACGAACCACGTGGCCTTCCATCAGATCGTTGAGTACGCCTGCGCATGCGGGCCCCGCCTCTGATTTTTTGTCAAGGACGTGCCCCCATTGGAGCATGTATCACACGCGCCTGACGTAAAAAAAATATCAAAGGGGCTTTGACGTCAGGCTGACGCAAGTCTGACGTCAGATGGCCCGACTATTTGGTTAGTCGATTCTTGGTCGGCCTATGGCCTGGCTTGAGTTGGGTGCCAACCTATTAAGCTGGGCTGGAGGGTTTTAGCTGGGTGTTGGGCTATCAAGCCCCGGTGGACTTGCTCTTAGCCTTCCATACGCCAAGCATCTGGCACTCAAGTAGAAATCGTAAGGGTTCTAGGTGCTCCAGGAAACTCCATAGCAGGCGTTCAACGGCCACTTCTGGGCGACTTGCTCCATCTCCTAAACCCAAGTCCAAGTGTGGTCATGCCCCGTTTACTTCTCACTCTTGAAAATGTTGATCTATCGGCGGCGGTTGACAAAGTTCAACCTCGTTGGTGACAATGAATTATTTAATTTGGAACCGTGCGGGACTTGCGAATCTCTGGATGGTTTATCTATGTAAATGCAATAGATTTCGTCTTTGTGAGAAATGTGATCACTAAATGCTATATCTAAACTCTTAAAAAAAAAGCATGTTAAGTGCGAAAAACTTTTGTGAGCATAATCCATTAGCCATTGAGTTGACTCTTGTCGACTCCCAAAAATGGTTAATGAAGATAAAATAGTGTATGCGACACAGGATATTGGGGTTGCAATATTGACATTATGGTATATAATAAATGATAATGCAGGTTAAATAGATATAACGATTCCAATTCGTCCACGTTGAGTAGTTTCTCCAGATTTACAATGTCCATGAACTTTATACTAACCTAACTGGAAAAATGTTGTTTTGTTGAGTAAACAAGTCAGATAAAATGAAATTAAAAAAGAAAATCAATGAGAGAATTAATCAAGGTATCGGATCCCACTTCCATTAATTCATAAATTCCTAATAATTAATTATCTATCAATTCCAACTCCCAAAATGGTATTAATCATAGTTAAATTTTTCTTCTCTTAAAAGTACGAATTTGAAAATTATTGAACTACATAAGATCAAAGCATGCTAAGCATACAACTTATGCAACAACTTGCTTTTTTTTTTCTTTTTTTTTTTGGCTATTATAAGAGCTGAAAATCAACAACTTGCTTTCAAACACTAGAGTAATGCTTCTTTGCTTGCTTTTTCTTCCTTCCTCTGCTCCTATTGCTAGAAGTCCAACTTCTGCATTTATTGGGCAGCTGCTACATTTTCCTCAGAACATGCTTCGGTATTTTGATCATACAGAACTCTACAGTGGGTAAATCATCACCAAACTTTCATGAAGAAGTCGCTTTCGTTTGAGCACTTTAAGTTGACGTTTTGAGCCCCACAATCTGACTGCAGATCATAAGCCAAGAATCTGAACATCAGTCGGAGTGGGATGAACTGGAAATGCTAGAGATCTTATATGTTGTAGTAGACACCATTTGGAACAACTTTCATGAAGATGGCATTTTATTCGATCAGTCTACATTGATGGTTTGAGGCCTGGGAGTTGACTGACGATTGAGCTGCTAATTCCAGCTTGATACCTACAAGGAAAAGCAGTTTGTATAAACTGGATATCAAGGAGTAGCAAGCGTGAGTTTAGGAGAACGAAAATCTTACTTCAGTACAATAGTTTTCTCACTTTCAATCTCAAGCTCTCGCTCTTTCTTTCTTGTCTAGTATTCATTACTTTGGCTGCTGCTTCCACGTCCAAGACCTCTCAGTTCCATCACCCATGCTGCTTGCCTGTGATGCAAACTGATAAGGTTACACTTCGATTTTGAGACAAGTATCGAACAAAGAATGTTGATCCAGTGTAATTAAAGGGATGAGAGCCTCCCTGTTTGTCCAAATTAAGATATTTTGAGAAGGCAACATGGAAGTGAAATATGATTCGCGCATTGAGTTTCTACCGGAATCACAATTCTGCCTGGTCCAATACACCAACAAAATAACACATGAAAAAAGATGGAGAACAAATTTCTACTTTTCAACTGATGGTACAAAGGCACTTACTTTTCAGAGTGAATAGTAAAGATTACACTCAACTCACGCCAATGAACTTTCTAACAAATATGAAGTATAATCTGACATATCAAGAAGGCGGCATATACAGAAGCACTCTTCTTTTGTTCATATAGTAAAAGCAAATTACCTGCAGATAAAGGAAAGGCTATTTTTAATCCTAGAAAATGCGGTAGGGAATGCACATATGTTTGTAGGAGTAAGTAACTTGTCAGTGAAGGTACCTCCAAAAGCACCTTTCCACCTTAGATTCTGGCCAAATCCCACTGCCGATAACAACAATAATGTCACTCTCGATAGTGGCATTTCCACTAACTTTATCACTTAATCCCATAATTTCCGAAGATCTTCTTGTTTGCAGCTTGAATTTTCTGCTTAAATGAACGGGGACTACTTCCTTCATATCTGCAAATGCACAGTTTATGATGATAAACAGAACTAATTCTCAAAGAAACAAAATGTCAATCCCTTATAATGGCATGAGAAAGTGTCTCAAAGGAGACAGTGTTACCTTTCCGGCCCGAGAACTCTGTAGAATACTAAGATGTTGAGACACTGGTGAATAAACACTATCAGGAAGTGACCCCCAGGACACAATATGGACCTGCACCGACATCGTTATGGCATTCCATGTAAAAGAATTTACTATTTTACAAGCAAAAGAGAAACTTTGTTTCGCAACAGAGATGACTCTTACGACATTGTTCTCATCATGTCAGAATGGCTAACAAGCTCATGGTGAATATGAAATGGAGAAAGCCTGAAAACCATAAGAAAAGCACATATTATATATATACTGGAGCTGATTTTACAGAGTCTCATCTCCAATAAAACATCCACAATTTCTTCCTTTCATTAAAGACAATGCTAAGTCCATAGGACCAGTGGCGGAGCCAGGAATCTTACCACAAGGGGTCTTAGTGTAAAAGTCCAAACATGAGCGAAAGATTTTCCATGCGGATGTCCTTGATGAATGTAATAAGAAGCCAATCAGACCAAACCCGAAAAAACAAAAGAGTAATTAATAATCACAAACAACTTTATTAGGTAGCTCAGCTGAGCAATGGCACGCTCGCAGAGCTGCTTGAGGCCCGGAGCAATACTGATCAGCAGCTCTGAAGAGATCCTGAGCAATATCCAAAGTAAAACAAACAGCGGACAGCCAAAAGAAAGAGTCCAATGTGAAAGTACTCACTCGTCCATCAATCTTCTCCTCGAGTTTTTTCAACTTTGCCACGCATTCCTTAGTTTTCTGCAAGTATCAAATAGTAAAATACATTAAGGCACTAAAACTATGATGAACTAGACAAAGAGAGGTAGGGGCAATAATTCATGATCTACAAAGACTGACTTAAAGTCAAGTAGACAATCATATAAAGGTTTTTTTTTCAAAAGAGAAAATTACTTGAGCAACGAAATCTCCATCTTGGAGTTTCTAAACAGCTCCAAACTTAATTATAGTTGCAGTGTTATCCTGCAAAGAAATTTCAAATTAATCCCACTTTTATACAAGATTAAATGATTGTCGTCCATTGTGAGGCTAATATATAGGAAAACAATTGATATATATAGGAAAACTGCATGCACTACAAACTGAACTGAAGCAAGGAGTAGCAAACTATACCTCATTATCTGCAAGACCATATAGACAAAACGCAGCATTATGTTGCAGAGATATGTTTTCGGAACCAAGAAGCTCGATTAGAGGCATGATACCACCATTATGAGCAATGCCAGCTTGGTTATGTATGTCCTAGTAAGAACCATTGAGGAAGCAAGTAAGTTGTATATTCCTTGAAAAAATTAACCACCACTTAATAAAGCAAGTAATAAAGCAGCTTCTCTTTGGCTCTTTGTACAGTCGGAACTGTCAATAAAGAAATGAACAAAATAGATGTCATTGTTTGAAAACTAAGTATATTTTTCAGGCAAAAATGATAATGACAACAACGACAAGAACATGATTGTTCAAGGAAAAAGTAGATGCTGCAATATCAACCAATTACAAAATTCAGAATTACCGGAGCAATCCAATAATAGGTTTAAAGCACTAGCAAGAAGTACTAATTTCTTGATGTGTGGGGATAAGTGGACAAGATTGCCTATTACACCAAATTGATAAATCCCACAAAATTTCAACAAGAGCCTACAGAACAATGGGTGAAACACCCCATCCCCTATTTCTTATTTTAAAATGGTTTTTGAACCTTAATTGGTGAGCCCAAGGGGCCTACCCTTTTATTTCTTGTCCTCCGTGTCTCTCTCTTTCCCTCTCAGCTCTCTCTTCCTCATCTCTCACTCTCGCAGCTCTCTTTCTTTCTCTCCTCGAAGCTCTGCAACTCTCCCTCTCCCGTAGCTCTCTCTCTCTCAACCCCATATTCCTCTCTCGTCGTAAACTCGCACACACACATCCACTCTCCAGGACCCGCAACAAACCCAGGATCCTCTCCTTCCTCTCGTCCTCGGGAACGCGACAACACGGGAGCAAGAAGCTCCAACGAACCCTCTTTCCATTTTTCCCGTTAAGGTAAGACGAATCCTTCCTTTCCTCACTGTGGCTCGCGCGCGCCTTCCTTCTTCTTCAACATGCCGAGCTCCTCTTCTTCTTCTTTCAGCCATTCCGTCGAACACATGGTGTGCAGCTCCAAGGGGTCGCACCAGCAGCTCCAAGGGACCTCTAAGGTTATTTCCATGGCTTTCAAGAGGTCGTGCGACCCTATTGACCCCACTGTGGCTCCGCCTCTGCATAGGACTGTCTGAACCTTCCATATGCGCAAGCTCGGTACACTATGTTCATCAAGTTACTCGAGGGCTATCAATCACAGAGACAAAAGTCAACTGTGTTGAAAATTTTGAGTAGAAATTTCATTATCCTACATTGGTCACTACCAAAAGATTCTCTCATTTTATAAGGCTTTGTCCCTTATAGATAGTGATTGAAGTGATGGACTATGGAGAATGAAATTGGGCTCAACTTTAGGGTTGGCCTTTGAGGTGTACTAATTAATTGTTAATTATAATTAATTATCAAAATTAAATTCTTGGGCTCTAAAAATTAAATTCATTAAGTAATTATTTTTAATTAATTTCTAATTTAATTAATTAATTATTTTTTATCAACAGACTCATCTTTTTAGATGAAGTCTAAAGTGATGAAAGAACATAAAGCGAAGCACCCCTTTGAGAGAGATGTCTTCCAACAGACACACCACATTCTCATATATGTTGCGAACAGGTATAAACCTACTATATATACATCCATCTGCATGGCATTTAATACACACAAAAAAATCAAATTCTTATAAACCTACTATATATATATACATCCATTTGCATGACATTTAGTACACACAAAAAAAATCAAATTCTTCTTCTACAATCCCAAACATACTTACTGAGAGAACCACAAAAAAATTCGGCTGAAGTCAAAGCTTGTAGAGCTAGTAAGAGCAAGTCCACCTGATTAAGGCTGGCGAGGATACGGGCTAGTAAGAGTAAGTCCACCCAATTAAGGCAGGCGAGGATACGGGCTAGTAAGAGCAAGTCCACATGCAATTGATTATGATATTTTAAGAAGAAAAAACCAAATTTTGTAGCCACTTAATAATATGGTCTAATGGTATTTCTGTTCACTTGTAAGTAAGAGATCTTAGGTTCGATTGATATTTATGTTCCCTTGTAAGTGAGAGGTCTTAGGTTCGATTCTCGTTAAAGACGAATTTGAACCATATTATTGCTAGCCCATTGTGAGACTAAGTTCACCCCCTCTCCTTTAGTGTATATTATATTGTTTGTTCAAACAAAAACAAAAAAACAAAAAAACCAGATTTTGTATTGTCCATTTCTCTTTGTACAAAATACAAGTGTTTGACGTTTCTAATTGGACTTACCTTGCATATTTATACATCATTAAAGCATAATTAATTGATAAAATGTATCCACTACAGATCTAGATCTAAAATTAGGTTAATGCATGCTGACCTAAGTTTGAATTAGATCTAAAATTAGGTCAATTCAAACTGACCTAAGTTGAATAATCCCTTATTGTCAACAAACATTGTTACACGCGAGTCCAGATCTTCTGCACCCAAAACTCCATGTGACCTCTCTGTGCCTTTGCTTTTTGACTGAGTATTTGGTTTATTTTTTATTATTTTAATTATTTTCAAGTTAACATTAATTATGTTTAGTTCAAAAAACAAAGGCACAGATGGGCCACATGAAGTTTTGGGTGCAGAAGATCTGGACTCGTTACACGCGCACAAGAATTTCTTTGTATACATATGATGGGTATAAATACGACATTATTTTTATTTAAAGGAAATGGTTATCCACAATTTAAAATAATCATCATATATTATTCTTTTCTTGGTTTTTTTTTTAATTAGAAAAAAAGTTCACAAAGATCATTTTAAAGTATATGCATATTAACTAAAATATATTAATGAGAGGTGTGTTGTTTTCTTATTTTCTTGGCACATGGTAACGCTCGTCTCTTGTTTTGTAACTCAATTTTTTTTTTCTGAAGGTTATTCTTATGAGTTGGTCGTCTATAATTTTGAGTTTAATCTTTTTTTAAGCAATGTAAAAGTTTTTATTGGCTCCGTATCTTACTATTATAATTCATAAATATGTTAAAATATATATACACACACATATAACATCGTCGGTGGTCGTTAGAAAAAGAAGGTCCTTTTCTTCCCCACCATCCACCATAGAACCGTGCCAACTGAGCAAATAACACAGAATTTGGTCAGAAACCGGTCCATAGCCACGTTGATTTGGAAACTCGTCAACCCAAAATCCAAAGACACAGCATCGAGACAATTCGCATCCAATGGGCCCCGCTTTTCCACCGATATAAAAAAAATAGAGTTTTAACGAAACACTTTTTATACGGTTCTTTTTTAATAAAAAATTATATTTTTACCTTTTGTTTAGTACTATTCATTACTTTATCTTTATTTATCATTTTTTTATTAAAATTAAAGTGTTTTTAGATTTCCTGTTAGTTTTCCTTAAAAAAAAACAAAAAAACATGCTGATGCGGCGTAATACGGGTCGTTAAAAAAAAGTCAACAAAAATCCGAAAATAATAGAAAATAAAATTCATATCATTGTTTATCCTATTTTCCATTTTTTTGTTTTGTTTTTTTCGAATTTTCACAAGAATTAAACGAAGAACACTTGCTGGTGATGCCCGCCATCAATGCCACACTCGATTCTTGCAATCTCAGTGATTAGTGTTTGAGTGATTTGATTTGGTTTCGTTCGTCGATTCCAGCTTTCTCGTCTTCGTTTCCGTACGGTGACTCTCTCTCTATCTCTCTCGTTTTCTCTGTTGGTTTGGTGTTTCTTAGGAAGAAGCAGATCTATGGTTTCGTAATTGAAAATTGGAACGTGTTTGCCATTGTTGTTGTGTTGCAGTTTTGAGCTGCTCTGCGCCTGAAAAAATCTGATATTTCGGATGATGAGGTGGGAATTTTAAATGTGGGCATTTATGGAATGTTTGTTTTGTGAGTTTTACTGGAAATTGATTGAAACTGGTTGAATTTTTCTGTGTGGGATTTGCTAGATCCGTATAAAGGTTGGGGCTTTGAATTCAGGGAAAGAGTGCAAGACGGTGGAAAATGGGAGAGAGCCAGAAGTTCCGGCTGGGGACCATTGGGGCTCTGAGTTTGTCGGTGGTGTCGTCGGTATCGATCGTGATTTGCAACAAGGCCCTTATTAGCGCACTTGGTTTCACTTTTGGTGAGTAATGCACCTGTTTGATATGAAATTTGGCATATGTATGTATTGGTTTTCTGCTTTGTTTCGGTGGTTGGAATTCTTTAATTTGGTTGCTTAAATACATAATCTGTTGGCAAAGAATTTGCTCTATTTAATTTGGCTGGTGCGTCTTAAAAGCTTGAATGTGGTTACTTTGACGGAAACCGAAAGGATGGTTGGTCATGATTCATGAATGTAGAAAATATGTTGATGTTTTGAGAATTCTCGTGTGTATCTCTAAGGTGATTCATTTAAAAAGCCATAATGTGTTACAAAGAATGCTCAGCTCACTTGCTTTTGTTTCTTGTAATTATGTAGTTTCTTTTACTTAACATCATGCTAACGATCATGATATTGTACTAACGACTTGTCAATGTCATTTAATGTATTAAATCACAATATGGGTTATGCAGCCACAACTTTGACAAGCTGGCATCTTCTGGTCACATTTTGTTCGCTTCATGTAGCGTTATGGATGAAATTTTTTGAACACAAACCTTTTGATGCTCGTTCTGTAATGGGATTTGGAATTCTTAATGGAATCTCTATTGGCCTTCTGAATCTTAGCTTGGGTTTCAATTCCGTTGGTTTTTACCAGGTAAATTTTTTGTTAGTTCCTGCCTCCCTCTACTTGAGATATCATGCATTTTTAGTGTTGTACTATTATCCCATTCATGCTTTGATTGTTTACTTCTTT
Organism: Cotoneaster glaucophyllus; assembly: GCA_036320875.1. Lineage (NCBI taxonomy): Eukaryota > Viridiplantae > Streptophyta > Magnoliopsida > Rosales > Rosaceae > Cotoneaster > Cotoneaster glaucophyllus. The sequence goes on from CM070061.1 coordinate 3,855,404, forward strand.
AGCTAATGTTAGTATTTTCATTCAAAATCTGTCAAGTTACCGTTTCAGCATTTTAAAATTTCATGTAAATTATTGATTTCTGTAGATTTTTTTCCCTTTAATTTTATATTTCAGATGACAAAACTGGCGATCATCCCCTGTACTGTTTTTCTGGAAACCCTTTTCTTTAAGAAGAAATTCAGGTCAGTATGTATCATAGATCAATCTGTAGTGGATGAATTTGTTGTAGTTCATTCTAGTTTGAACTAAACCTGCATGTTTTCTACCTAGGATGTTATATTTGCTTCACTATTTACCTGTGTGGTTAAATTTAGTTTCGATGTACCATTTCATTGATTTTTCAACTGATACAACTGCATACTGGATCTGACATGCTTACCTTATAATAGTCGAAGTGTGCAGTTTTCACTCTCCATCCTTCTTTTGGGAGTTGGGGTTGCAACAGTGACGGATCTTCAACTCAATGCTCTGGGTTCCTTTTTGTCCCTGCTGGCAGTTCTAACAACTTGTGTTGCTCAGATTGTATCCTGAATTGAACTGAGTTTTTCTATTTCATTAGATGCACTGTCACATATTTAATGTTTAAACAAAGCGCTTTTGATAAGAAAAGCAAGCAAATCAAAGAAAAAAGACCTGCATTATTTACTGATTACTGTATGGCATTAAGAAAACATGCATTGTTTTAGACCTTAACAGCTATTGCAGATGACCAATACCATCCAGAAGAAGTTCAAAGTTTCGTCAACCCAACTTCTGTACCAGTCTTGCCCCTATCAAGCAATAACATTGTTTGTCATTGGTCCATTTCTAGATGGATTTTTGACTAATCAAAATGTTTTTGCTTTTGCGTATACCCCTCAAGTGCTGGTGAGTATTCAATATTTCCCAAGCGCTGCCTTCCCCAACCCCTTTCTGACGTTTCTCTCTGTGATATCCTTTATTTTTTGTAACCATGATGTTGTCTATGTTGCAGTTCTTCATTGTTCTGTCCTGCCTGATATCTGTCTCTGTAAACTTCAGTACATTTTTGGTTATTGGAAGGACATCTGCAGTAACCTATCAGGTCCTTGGACATCTGAAAACATGCCTTGTTTTGGCATTTGGCTACATTCTACTTCGTGATCCATTTAGCTGGCGCAACATTTTGGGGATATTGATTGCTATAGTCGGAATGGTGCTCTATTCTTATTATTGCACTCTCGAGAGCCAGCGGAAGGCTAATGAAGTATCCCAACAGTTACCCCAGGTGCTTACCATTTTTTTCTTATCTCATTCACATGTTTCTTTGTGTAATTCCCACTTTGTGCCGAATAATTTGCTGATACTTGTTATCCGCCACATGGTTGCAGACGAGAGAAAGTGAAGGTGATCCTTTATTAGGTGTGGAAAATGGAAGTGGGATGCTAGGGGATGATCTGAAAATTCCTGTATGGAAGAACAAGGACCTACAAGCTTAAAAGCCTTTGCGATCTCTGAGTTCATTTATGGTAGATCAAATTTAGTGGTAGATCAAATTCAGGCAATGAAGATGTTGCCGGCGAGGGGTTTCAATCTGGGGAGTTGTATGGGGTTATGATTTCCGCTGTAGTAGTAAGCTTCAGAGTAAAAGAAATGTCTCTTTTTTCTTATTTTATATAGCAGTTTTGGTAATTAATTTTGTCGATATCGGGTTTGGCAGATTGGATTTATACTGAAAATTTTCTGTTGTACCCACCAAACACTAAAAAGTATTCATAAGTGCTATTTTAGTGAAGACAGTGAAAACATTTTATTTGCAAAGTAATGGTAAGATTGCGTAAAATAGACATTCTATCTTGACTCTTACAAAACCAGGTGCATTTTGATCTGCTGAAGTCATATACTTGTTATTAGACTGTGAATTTAATTCGGACATGTAGTTGGAGATCAAACGCGACATGGCGCTATGCAATTGCTACGTGTGAGGCATCATTTATTTCCCTAGAACATATTATTAGCACAAAACGTTTAATTTTCTTCACAAAAATACGGGACAAAAATAGAAATTCTAATAGGGTTATCTGACTACGACAGCTCTCACATTAGCTAGTTGAGATCAGGCAAGACCAAAACCCTAGGGATTCCACATTTTAGTGAGGGAGCTATCCTACGGCTGAAGTGATCGGCTACCCAAGTCGAGTTTTTTTGGGACTAAAATTACCAAAACCGAAATAACATGCGCCAAAGTTGAAAATAAGTGAAACTATGGGGACCAAAAATGTAATTTGGCGTTTTGTTGTTCGTTATAAAATGCAGGCGTGCCACGATATCCAGCTTACGTGTCCCACAAGTTTCTCCGGTCATAAGGCTCTGTGACATTTGCCGAATGAGAAACGACAGGAGAAGTGCGAGAGTGAGAAATGGCGGTGAGAACTCTGAGCAGGAAATCCCTAACGGGTCTAACTCTGAGCAACAATGGCGGAGGATTAGGGTTAGGGCTTGTCGCGGTCCGCGGATTGAAGACCTTCACGCTGCCGGACCTGCCCTACGACTATGGGGCACTGGAGCCCCACTTAAGCGGAGAGATCATGCAGCTCCATCACCAGAAGCACCACAAGACCTACGTCACCAACTTCAACAACGCCCTCGAGAAACTCCATCAGGCCATGAACAAAGGGCAGCCATCCACCGTCGTCGAGTTACAAAGCGCCATCAAATTCAACGGCGGAGGTTCGCTTTTAATTTGCTACCTTGTACTTGATTTTGATTTTAGGCTTAAGGTATGAGTTTGGTTCTTGTAGTTTTGGCGAAGTTCCACTATTGTCCACGTAGTTTCTGATGTCGTGATTTTGCATGTCTACAGTGTAGTTTACTAATTGTTGCAATTCGAGCACATGCAAAGTCTCTCAATTCCTCGACATGTGGTTTACGCTCTCATCATAACTATATGGATTAAGGTGGAACTTCGCTAAAAATGCATGGACTGAAATCGTGATTTGGCCTTTAATTTATTTGTTTATTAATTAATAATGTATATTTGAATGTGGAAGGTCATATAAACCACTCTATTTTCTGGAAAAATCTTACCCCTGTTCAAGTAAGTTCTAACTTTATTTTAAATCGTGGTTTGGAATTAGTTTGTTGGGTTTTTCTTTTCTAAGTTGAAACTGGTTAATAAAATGTAATGTGCAGGAAGGAGGTGGGGAGCCTCCAACGGGTTCGTTAGCATCCGAAATTGACGATGGGTTTGGTTCTTTAGGTTCGCTGATTCAGAAAATGAATGCAGAAGGTGCTGCTTTGCAAGGTTCCGGCTGGGTGGTAGGTGTTTTGCCTACTTCTTAGCTTTGCTATTTGTTCCATTCAATTTTTTAGGATGGATTTCGCTAAAACGAATAGACTCAAGTATTGAAAGTTAACGCTTCTATTTTTTTTCAATTTTGATAGTGGCTTGCTCTTGACAAAGATCAGAAGAACCTTTCTATCGAAACCACATTCAATCAGGTGCGGTGTTCGAGTCTTTTGCTATTGACAATTTGGATTTATGGATTTGGAGATGTTACGGGCTGCCTTTCAGTTTTAGATCTATTTGCTTTTTGCATACTCCTCAGTTCCTTTCGGTAATTCAGAGGGTACTTTTACGGCATGATTGGGTTGAGGGTGTATAATACACACATTTGCTTCTCTTATTGGTAAACTTGCATTCCATTTTTCTGGCTGCGCTGTGGATTATGTTGCCTGACGTAAACTTAATGCAGGATCCGCTTGTGACCAAAGGAGCAAGTTATGTACCTTTGCTGGGGATAGATGTGTGGGAGCATGCTTACTACTTGCAGGTAAATTTGCTGCATTCGGTATTATGTTTTTTATACCCGCGATAGTTTGATATGGCCGTTTCATGACTAGTTGACAGTGAACAAATCTGCTTGATTTCATAAAAAATTTCGGACTTCTGCTTTGGTACAATATGTGCTGAGCTATTTCGACCTTTAGCCATCTTACTTGATTCTTCATTAATTATGGGATATACCTTAGCAACTTGAAGTCTTGAATTATTGACGTTTGTGCAGTACAAAAACGCGAGGCCAGACTATCTGAAGAACGTGTGGAACGTTATTAACTGGAAATACGCAAGTGAAGTGTATAAGAAAGTGTGTCCTTGAGGGCTAAAGCCATTTTCCTGGTAAGTTTTTAGGTTGAGTTTGTCCACTTTGTGCAGGAATAAGATGCATCCGTTGATGGGATTCCGAAACTTGTACCGAGACATCCTGTCTTTTCGCCGATGCATAATTGCATAGTGTATCAGCTTTTGTGTAACTCGTTTATTTGAGGATCTCCTTTCCTCTTTTGTGTAATAAACCCTGTATTCCAACTCATGTTTACTTAAGTTGATGATGGTGAAGCATGTAGCTCCATTTCGTAAATCCTCGTTTTTTTTCTGGATTTCTAGTGATGGCAGCACATTGATCATTGACTAACCTGCGGTGCTCTGGCGGTTGGTTTTATTGCTTATTTTCAAATAGAGAAGATTTTCACACACGTTTTTCTTTTCCTTACACACCATCATTTATTTATGATCATTGAATTGAATAAATCAAAAGTTAGTCGATATAAATAAACAGGAGTGTGCATAACAAGAAAATAATTGAATCCAAATCTGCAAGCAAAAAAGTCTCTCTATGAATATGGCAAAAGAAATCTTTTGAACAAAAAACCAGTAAGGTAGACAAATTGAAGTTTGCAAGGATTGAACCATTCACAAATAGCATTATTATGAAACCAATATATTCAAATGACAATACTACCAATGTATCAAAACGACAATAGGTTAATAAGATTGATATCCACATAACATACAAAACATCGAAATGATATCAATATTGATATAATGAAATTGTTTATTACAGTAATGTACAATTAAATTGTAACAAAAGTATCTGATCTATATCAAGAGTTTAATTTTCGTTCTTGAACTCTACTAATAGTTTTTCTCGTCCTTGAAATACTCCTTAAAATATATTGTGACCTATTCAATTCACATAACTTAGTACTTGTAACCAAAATTCCTTATGGATTGAGTAAACGTAGTTTTGATTGATTGTATTTTTTTAGGAGAATGAAAAAAATGAGGGTGAGAGAACGAACAGATTTTAGCGGGCCCGCCCCGAATGGATCATAAGACCGCGCAAAACCCTAGTAAAAGAAGCGCACACATATATATTCTCCTACCTTAAGAGGCCGCCGAAGCGTTTGGCAGCAGCAGAAGAAGCAGCTCAGATCCAGACGGCGGCTTAGGGTTTCACTTCCCTGTAGGCAAATCAGCAACCATGGTAATTCTTCTCTACCTCATATCTCCATCCCCGAATTACACGATTAACGACTCATATTTTACTTAATTCAGTTTGGAAATCTCAATCTCTCTCTGTTTGCAGACTTTCAAGAGAAGAAACGGCGGCCGGAACAAGCACGGCCGCGGCCACGTGAAGTTCATCCGCTGCTCCAACTGCGGAAAATGCTGCCCCAAGGTGTGCTTTTACCTAATTATCCTTTTTTTTTCTTTCTATTTTTATTAAAGTTTAAATCTTTAGAGTGAAAGATTTGAAATTCTAAGTGGGTTCTGGGGTTTTAATTAGTTTTTGGATTATTTTTAAGTGGGTTCTGGTTTGAATTAGTATTAGTTTTAGGATTAATTTATTGGGTTTGTGTTAAAAAGGACAAAGCTATCAAGAGGTTTCTGGTGAGGAACATTGTTGAGCAGGCTGCAGTTAGGGATGTTCAGGAGGCTTGTGTTTACGATGGTAATTTTTCTTTCCCTTTCTGTTTGATACAGTAAAATATTACTCGTTTTGTTTTCGGTGTTATTTTTGTTTTTGGTTTTGATGATTGTGCTGATAATGTTTTTCGCTGTTAGTTTTGTATTTGTTTTGATGAATGTACTGATAATTTTTTACTGGAAATGCTGTTTGATTTGAAGGTTACACCCTTCCTAAGCTGTATGCTAAGATGCAATACTGCGTTTCTTGCGCCATCCACTCCCATGTTGTGAGGGTTCGGTCTCGCGAGAATAGGAGGAACCGTGAGCCCCCTCAGCGTTTCAGGCGCCGGGTATGCTCTAAATTTCATCGCTATGTATCTCTTATCTCTTATTTTGTTTTAGTTTATGCCTCTGTGCAATTTGGTTTACGGTTCAGTGTGAGATATACTTTCATTTAAATTGTGTGTTGTGTTTGTTCAATACTTGCGTTTTTGGGGATTTTGTGCCTGAAATTAATACATTTTACATTCTACATTCCACCTACGTGGATTAGTGTCCATTTTGTACAAACTTAACAAGTTTAAGAGCAAAGGAGGTAATGCCATCTTGAATTTTCTTAAAAGAGGTTCAAAAGCACCCAACCGCAACGATGTTATCCTTTTGCCTTTAGGACATGCATATTTGGTAGCTAAGCGTTGGACTTATTATTTGGTTAAATGATCCTCGTACTTCCATTATTAGTGACATTGAGGAGCTTGAAAACGCATGCTAAACAATTTTGGGTTTAACTTCAAATTTATATCTGCTATCATAGTATTATTTCAATAACATATTTACTGGCCGGGAGTTTCTCCTGCTAACGTATAAATGCTTCTGATTTTTCGTATCCAGATGTTGCTTTCTTCCTTAATTTAAGGTCTTTTATTTGCCAATATTAGGATGAATTTTGAAGGGCAGGTACTTATAAATGCACATTGCTTCCTATCTGTCTAGTTCAGCTACATCCCCTCTCCCGAATGTTTGCCTTTTGCTTTTTTTAGCTAGATAGTTCCTACTCGGAAGCAACATTTGATGTAATTGGTTATGTGAGACTATAATATGGAACCTTTTCCCCAGTAATGTTGTTATGTGGCCTAGGGAATGCTGGGGATGCTGGAGTGTTAGAAAGTTAACTGTATTATGCCTTCATGACATTTGGCTGTAATTTTTTATTTTGTACATTTGCTTTCATCATTCATTTTCTTTTACTAAACCTTTCGATTTCGATTTATGCATTTCAGGAGGATACACCTAGGCCCGGTGCGCCTGGTGCTCCTGGTCAGGGTCCACGCCCTGTTGGAGCTGGAGCGCCAGCTGCTCGTCCATGAAAAGGCATCGCATCACCTGCCTGATTGCTTTGAGGATGTGCATTGAGTCTTTTAATTTTGGCTGCTACCTTGCTTTATTTCCATTTTATCTTTGAATGTTTCTTTGACGCCGTTGTTACTTATGTGTACTATCGTAGTACTTTAGTCTTATATGTCATACTATCATGTTGTGGGAAGTTATTTGCAAAAGGTAGCAGGAGATTCAAAACCAGAGATTTTTCATATTCGTGTGTTAGTTTTCATCCAGTGTTGGTTTTCACTAGATGTTTATTTTCGAAGATTTTGGTACCCTAGATTTTAGGCTAAATTGTAGCCATGGTCCTTGAACGATGTTATGAGTTTAGTTTTGGTCCGTGAACTCTGATAATAGTTGCTCTTGTCCTTGCATAATGTCTCGTGTTGCACTAGTGGTACTTTTCGTTATCTCTGATCGGTGAAGTAGGATCCAAGTGTTGAAATCAGTTGTTTTTCTTGATTTCTCCTTATTGCTAGTTTGTTGCTAAGCATTCAACCCAAATTTGTTGAGTCGTCACTTAGTGATGTAGTTTATACTAGGACACCGTCACGTGATATTGTTGTGTTGGGATCAGATACTTAACGGATTTAGGGTAAAATGTTAACAAAAGGTTCATCGTCAAGGTTCATATTTCACGAACACCGTCATGTGGTAATGTGGTGTTAACGGTCAAATACTTTATTGCTGTAGGTTAAAACAATAACAAAAGGTTAGGCGTGTGATGATTGAGTAGTCCAGTAGGGGTTGAATTTCTGGAAAACATTGGTTTTCCATCCTAAGGAGACAAGGACTAAAGGTGGACAGGTCCGCAGTGAAAGAGATGGATGGTTTGGCGGGCGTAGGAATTGGCTGGATGGCCGGTCGAAGACAGTAGACAACTAGACGTGTTGTTGCGTCTCTAATCGGGTGAGATACAAAGTTTCATATGTCAAAAGTCATGATAACCATGACATTCTGAATATTCAAAGAAACCATGTGCACTGCCATCCAAATCCACACACTACACAATCATGCCATTTTGTGCTAGCGGGATGCATTATCGTTTAAAATTTAAATGTTGAACCACGTCATCTTTGTAAGACATCTTTCAACTTTACTAGTTGTAAGAGTTGTCTTAGTCAGCGGTCCAAATCCACACACTACACAATCATGTTATTTTGTGCTAGTGGGATACATTATTGTAAAAATTTGAATGTTCAACCACGTCATCTCTGTAAGACATCTTTCAACCTTACTAGTTGTAAGAGTTGTCTTAGTCAGCAATCTTATGGAAATTTTTGTTTGCTCATAAATCCAGCTTGGGTGCCATACTTTCTTTGGCAGACTCTTTATTTTATTTTAATTTTTTTTTTTGCTGAGTAATGCCATGTAATAACACATTTCCCAACTTTATTTTCTTTTAAATGAGAATTACTAGTGGCGAATCACGGTTATTTATTTTATAGGGATTCGGAGGAGGCTAGTTGGGAATTTCACTTTACACGTGGTCACGATTAAGTTGATTCATAACTTACAAAATATCGAACACATTACCTCCCGTTTTTTGAACACATTTTCCAGTTGGGATATCGTTATTATTGTGTAATAAATAAGGCAAAGAGCAAGACCATAAGTAAGATGAACAATTTTTAGGTTTTAATTGATAGTGCAATGTATGATTTCATATTTAGGCTCAATGCACTCTATTCCCAACAATTAAGACATGAACTTAATAATATACCCTTCATTTCGTAACAAAAAACTGTGAATGTTTTTATATTTATTAATTAAGACATTATTTAATAAAGCATTAAATATGACCGTTCTTGCTTTTATGCATGGGAAATGGATCATCTTTAGATTCCTTTCACTAAGTCCACCAAGGCCATAAATTCAGGCATTTGAAATTTAATTCAACGGCTAAAATTATTATAACTTTTAAAAGGGTCCATGTTTGTAGCCGTTAGATCAAATTTCAAATACGCGGATTTGTGATCTTGGTGGAAGGGATCCAGAGGGAATTCATTTCCTTATGCATGTAGCTGATACATATCGATCATACATACATCAGTAACAACAAAAAGTAAATAGAATTCAAGCACAAAAATAACATGCACAACTAAACAAAAAGCAGGTCATATCTGCATCAATGATCGATTCATTCATGTATATGAAAAAATAAATCGAATTTAGACACATAAATAATTTGTACCACTAAACAAAGAACCAGTCGTATCTGCATCAGTGATCGAGACTTGTTCATATGCATAAAAAAAAATCAAATTTAGTTTTCAAAAAAAAAAAAAAAAAAAATCAAATTCAGACATACAAATAACTTAAAAGGCTGATTTGTGGCATTTGTAGGTTAGGAAGAACAAAAAAAGCATATTCCCAAGGATCTTCCAGCGGAGTAAAAAAAGGAAAAAGAAAGCGAAATTAGGAAATAAATATTTCATAAGCTTACGGTAGGAAATATCGATAAGGATCCCCAATGTTAAAAGAAACGGGCGGCACGAAACGACGTAGTTTGTCTGCGTCAGCACGGTGTTGTGGTGTCTGCCTGGCGTAAGCATTGCCGCGGCATATTGCGTCGTCGTTTCCGTCGCGGCCTGCGCTTGCATGGCGTCGCTTTGCGGCAGACCTGAGTTGTTGTGTACTTGCGTGGCCCACAGCAACTGAAAACTCCCCCCAAAAACAAAAAAAAATTAACGTTAATTTTCACTATTAGTCCTCGTACTTTAGTTTTAGTTATACTTTTTATATTCCCCCATAGTTTTTCTTTCATTTTCATCCTTATAATTTTGTTATGAACAGTGACGTTACTCGAATTCTTCAAACATGAATGTAGCTAAAGCTAGGCCTAAAAGGGACACCCCCCCTCTACAACGAAGTTCATTTTCAATCATTTCAAGCATGTGCAAAAAAAATTTCAATCCATCCTCAAAAATTTGGAAGTTTTAACGAAACACTTCTGGTACTGTTCACTTTTAACTAAAAACCACATTTTTACCTTTTTCTAATACTATTCACTACACATTTATTTGTCATTTTTCATTAAAACTAAAGTTTTTTTGAATTTTTTGTTAGTTTTCCTAAAAAAATTTAGTACAGAAAATACATGAATGAAATTGAAAATATTACAAGGACTATTCCTGCAATTTAACTTAATGATAAAATAACAAAAAATAAAAATTTAAGAGAGAGAGAGAGGAGGAGGAGGATTTTTGCTGAAAAAAATAGAAAATGCATTTTTACTTTTAACTAAAAACCAAATTTTTACTTTTCTTGATACTATTCACTGCACCTGTATTTGTTATTTTTCATTAAAATTTTTTTTTTTTTTAATTTTTCGTTAGTTTTCCTAAAAAAAAATTAGTACAGAAAATACATGAATGAAATTCAAAATATTACAAGGACTATTCGTGCAATTTAACTTAATAATAAAATAACAAAAAATAAAAATTTAAGAAAGAAACAGAAGTGAGAGAGAGTGGAGGATTTTTGCCGCTTTTGCGTTTGGGTTTTGGGGGGTGGGGGTTTTATAAGGTTTTTCCTCACACCACCAAAAGAAATGAAACTGCTTGTTCCCCTCCAATTCTCCGACCACCCCTCTGCTAATCCCTCCATCAACGGCGCCGTTTCGGCGTTTCCTTCCTCTTCCTCCCATTCTTTTCTCCTCCTCCCCCAGTTTGGCCTCCATTGATCAATTTCATGGCCCGCGTCCTCTGTTCGGCGCGGCCGAACGACGGCGTTTTCCGAGAGGATCTACCCTGCCCTTCGCCGCCCTCGCCGTCATTGCCGACCTCCTACCCCGATCCCTCCTCCATAGCCCCTGAGTCTTGGGCCGGAGCCGAGCAGGCAGCCCAGGAGATAGTCTCAAAGATTCAGCCTACTCTGGCGGCCCACCAGACGAGGACGGAGGTCATTCAATATGTGCAGAACCTCATCACATGTAACGTCGGGTGTCAGGTAATTACAATTCTGCTGAATTACGTTTCTTTCGATTTCAGTTTTCCATCTGGGTTAGTGTTGGTTCTGTGTAATTCTTGTGCAATTTGGTGGTAATGGCGATATGGTTTAGCTGGTAATATGTCCAAATTTGTCTAGACTTGCAGTGCCATTGCCCACCTGTAAGCAAATGTTACTTGTGATGTGATTGATCTTAGCTTTTCAACGTATTGACTTCAATAAATGGAATGGAATTTTTGTTTGGAGCTGAAAAATCAATACTTTACGCGTTAATTGAGTTTTGTTTGGATCCTAATTACTTTTAGATGCGTATTTTCATGTTTGATTGCTGTTTGGCAATGAAATGTTGGGACTTGGTGAAATTTGTGAAGCAATATTGTTTTCGAGTTCATTTTTTTGAGAAATCGATGATGTTACTAATGATGTTTCTGAGTTTCTTCATTTCATTGACATGCTAATAAGTTACGTCTGCAATTTTTGTATTGTTTATGTCACAGGTTTTTCCTTATGGGTCAGTTCCATTGAAAACGTATCTGCCTGATGGAGATATTGATATGACGGCATTTGGCAGTGCAAATATTGATAAAGTCTTTGCAACTGATGTCTATGCAATTATGAAGGGAGAGGAGAACAACGAAGCTTCTCCGTTTCATGTGAAGGATGTACATTACATTGATGCCGAGGTTCTTCTCACCATGATGCCTTATTTTTTTTCTGGGAACCTTTAGTTTTCTGAAAACATTTCCAATTCCATATAGTATTAGAGTTGAAGTCTTTGATATAGGTATTATCTGGTATTTTTCTTTTGCTTACATCAATGTACAATACTTTTTTGTTCCATACGTTGTCTAGAACTGATTATGTTGGTTCAGAGTTCTATTGTGGTATATCACCCCCTTTTATACGCTCCTAGGTTGATGAAGATATCATAATTTTCATCATTATACATTTTCAATTTCCATCTGCGAGGTTACATCATCTAAAATTTGGAGGTTTTCGTTGCAGGTTAAGCTTGTGAAGTGCATTATACAAAATATAATTGTAGATATATCCTCCAATCAGTTAGGAGGATTTAGTACTCTGCACTTTCTTGAGCAGGTATGATCACTTCAAATTTTGATTAGGTAAGGTTGGTATTGCATAACTGAGTCAGATTGCTCCGATGCTATTTTAATTTATCTACTATATCACTGGCACGAAAGTTCACTCAGATTTCATATTTGGGTCATATTTCTCATGTTGCTTTGTGTGCAGATTGATAATTATATTGGCAAAAATCATCTTTTCAAGCGGAGTATTATTCTCATAAAAGCCTGGTGCTACTATGAGAGTCGTATTCTTGGGGCCCATCATGGGTTGATTTCAACGTATGCTTTGGAAATATTAATCCTATATGTTTTCCATTTTTTTCATTCGTCACTGGATGGCCCTCTGGCAGTGAGTACTCCCAAGTCAATTTTGAATCTTTATTTCAAATACATATATAAGTTTAAGAACTTAATTACTTTTCATTTCTACAGGTCCTTTATAGATTTTTGGATTACTTTAGCAAATTTGACTGGGAGAACTATTGTATAAGTTTAAACGGACCAGTATGCAAATCGTCCTTGCCTGATATAGTGGGTAAGAGATATTATTGTGTGCTTTTGATGTTGGATGGCTTATTTGTGTTTTCTTGCTCTCTCTCTCTGACTCACTCACTTAAACTGCAGCTAAGGCACCCGAAAACGGGAGAGATGATCTACTGCTGAGTGAAGAATTTATTAGAAATTGTGCGGAAATGTTCTCTGTTCCAGCAAAGGGGTATGAGACAAACTTGCGAGCTTTTTCCTTGAAGCATCTTAATATAATAGATCCACTAAAGCAAGACAACAACCTCGGGCGAAGTGTCAGCAGAAGTATGCATTCTCTCTCTCTCTCTCGCTCTCATTCTGTTTTGGAGTTTTATCATAGTATGATTGATGGGTTTTCCACAGGTAACTTCTATCGAATATGCAGTGCTTTTAAATATGGAGCTCGCAAGCTTGGTTGGATTCTTTCATTACCAGGGGAATGCATAGGAGATGAGCTGCCCAAGTTTTTCGCAAATACTTTGGATAGATGTGGAAGCAATGGTCAGACTAATGTGCACAATAATGCCTTGTCTGGAAGTTCTGAATCTTTGAACATTTTGTTGGAGCTTGGTGGAGATTTCGACAGTCATGGAATTAACCTGCAATATGGTCCCTTTTTCCCTGGATCAGCTGCATTACCTCCTTTATTTCCCAGTCTTCCCCTGTCACCTCAGCTATGGAAAAAGAACCCATGGGGAGGTACGTCTGAAGCCCTTCAGTTCCATCAAAATACTAATTCTCAAACTAACATACATGGTGTTGACTGGGGAGCACATGCGTACCATGCAAATGATTCCACTTTCTCCGTTGCTGCTTTCAGAGGAGAGAAAAGGAAACCCCGAGGGACAGGAACGTACATCCCAAATCCGGTAGTGGCAATTTTGTTTTCTATATAATCATTTTTTCAGACTGCATTCCTGTAATTTTATATTCATGAGCTTTATATTTTTGGGTTTATTTTTCTATAAAGTCATTCTCAGCAGAGGACTAGTCCTGGTTTTCATAATCTCATGGTCATCTTTTTACAGTCTTTTCTGAATTACCGTCCCTTAAGGGATAGGTTGCCTGGAAGGAGAAAGAAACAGGCACCAGGAACTTGTTTTCCATTTCAAAGACACGTCTTCGGTTTTGGCTTTACTGTAGCTCCTCAAGAGTCAGTCTCACCTAGAGAATGAAGCCGAGAGCTCTCAGAAGCAGAGTACCCAGTTTTAAGTCATGGAAACTCCAACATTAGATTACCATTAACCTCACATGCCTTTTTGGGAGTCTTTTCATGACAACAGTTTCTCCAACTTGCAAGCGAAACTCGACTCTAGATCCTCATCCCTTCAGTTAAGGGAGGAGGCACCCATGCCAGAATTGAATCATCAAGCAGAGTTGTTTGGAGCCGATGAGGAGAGGTAGTTGGATTTGGTAATTTGAAGTAGTCATGCACAATAGCTTTTCTTCAAAAGCTAAAGTTCTCTTGTTGATGTCCACCACTCACCCCTCGAGTGCCCGTTGAAGGAAGGATTATGCATTGGAGAATGAAGATGCTTATGACGGTAGGTGCTAATACACTAGACTGAGCTTCCGGGAAGACTTGTTCCTCTCGGCCTCGATATCCTTGGGGACCTCTCTTGTTGGTAGTTTCGGTGTAGAATACACATGTTGTACATGCTGGTTCCTTTTCTTTTTCGTTTCATATCTATGCGCACATTTGTGCGCTTTCATTGGGTTGGGTGGATGATGTATATACGGGGCAAAGTTTGCCCCTCGGCTTGTCATTCCCTCCCAAAGTTTCTAGTTCTAAACACACTACTGAGAAACCTTTGTCAGGTATTTCGGTTAGAACTGGTTAGTATACACATGATGAGATATATAAATGTAAACAGGAAAATTTTGGTTATGTTTAGGTTATTTTTTCGTCGAATGTTACTATGAATTGATGAAAGTTTATTTTGGTCGAGTTCATTTTATTTAAGTGAAGTCTTGACAGTTGCATGTTTGAGTTTAATCAAGTTGCCTAGAACAATATTTTTTTTTTTTTCTCAGTAATCGAGTTTGAACACCCTCCGAAATTTAGGTTTTATATTAACCTAGAATATTTGTACTAAAAAAATGAATCAGCTACAAAGGTTACCACGTAGGAACCCTGTGCTTGACACAGGATGAATAAAATTGTAGCATGTAAGGGCTCGTTTGGTGCCTCGATTCAATTGGATTATAAGGTTGAGGTGAATGATTTTTCATTTTTGGGGAGGATTTGAAATGGTTAGACATGAAGGAGACTTCAAATCCTGCCGATTGTTTGCTCCTAATCCCAAGTTTTTGTGAGAATTTAATAAATAATTCTTTTACTTTCATGTTGAACAAAGTTTATTCATTTCTTCCTTCAGCACGTCTTGAGATATCCAATCCAATCTAATCCCACCAAATCAGCCCTAAAAATGATAAATCCACCAATTTTATCCCTTGAGGCTCACCTGTTTCAGTTTGTATTTGGATAATTAAGAACATGTAAACCGAACTCATCATCAAGGCACCAGTGGTCTAGTGGTAGAATAGTACCCTGCCACGGTACAGACCCGGGTTCGATTCCTGGCTGGTGCATCCCTTTTTCCTTTTTTTTTTGGGAGCTTTAATAAAAAGGGCTTGAACTAAGTTTATTTTAACCAAAAACCATCCGATAACTTTTTTTAACCAAAAACCATCCCAAAACAAGGTAAAACCCACCAAACCAACAGACAGCTCGACCACCAGCCAGTCACTCATGGGCTCTCCTTTGGCCCTCATCTTCCTCCTCCTCCTCCTCTTCCTCCTCTTCGTCTCGCTGAGTACTACAACTTTCCTTTTTGAATCACCCTATTTCGTTGAGTATTGAAGAAGTTATATCTATTTGAATCTTACCCAGTTTCCGGCGACCTCCGAGGCTTTCAAGGCATTTTCCGACCAAACCACAACGAGTTAGCAATCGTGCAAGGTACCATTCTCTTCGTCTCTTCGAGAACTACAATTTTTGTTTTTAAATCACTCGATTTCGTTGAGTATTGACAAAGTTATGAGCGTTTAAAGTTTGTCCAATCCAGTTTCCGGCGACCTCCGAGGCTTTCGAGGCGTTTTCCGGCCAAACCACAACGAGTTAGCGTGCAAGATACCATTCTCTTCGTCTCTGCGAGAACTACAATTTTCGTTTTTGAATCACTTGATTTCATTAAGTATTGACAAAGTTATGAGCGTTTAAAGTTTGTCCAACTTTCCGGCCGAAATCCGGCCTTCCCTTCCGTTTAGCTCCGGCGAGCAGCAACCACACCAAGCCCTTTGGGCCATGCACAAACAAACACTGTATCTGGAAAGAAAATGAACATTAACACTGTCGCTGGAAAAACATAACACTGTCGCTGGAAAAATAACACTGTCGCTGGAAAAAATAACACTGTCGCTGGAAATAAACTAACAGTGCAATGACTTAGATTCCAGAAACAGTGACTTAGATTCTAGAAACAGTGTTACTTAAATTCCAGAAACAGTGACTTAACTTATAACATGGTTTTTGATTAAACAAAACTTATAACATGATTTTTTATTAAACAAAACTTATAACATGGTTTTTTTATTAAAACTAAAACTTTTCAAGCCCTTTTCATTAATTTTCCTTCTTTTTTTTTGTCTTTTTTAGAAAGAGAACCTCTAATGAAAAGGATAGTTTTGTCCACTCCAGAATCCACATTTCCAACCACAGAGTCTCCCGCCAACCTGACGACGTTGCGATCGGCTTTTGGGAAGAAACAAATTAAGTCGTACACGGGTGGCACTAGTTATTAGTTAGGTAGGAAGAAGAGGGAATATGATCATATTCGGATTTTTTTGTGGAGATTCGGATGATCAATCAATTATATTTGTTTATCGTACATCGTACTGTTAGAAATTATTTAAAATTTAAAATTTAAAATTAAATATAAATAATAATTAACGAAAATTGGCTGCACAATGTACGATGAACAGACACGATTAAGTTGTTTTGTCCCTCACATTATTTATTCTTAATTTAATTATTAATTATTATACAAAGACTATATGTTTAAACTTGAACCGTATATTATTATTATATTCTTTATAAAATTGGCTGAATTCATTTGATCTGTCCATTTCATCCTTCCTCCTTCCTTCAACATCACAATCAACCTTTCAACGGCCTCTGCGGATATCATCCGCCACTAAACAAAATGTGGGCGGCTTAACACCCTACATTTACAAATTACAATTCAATAAGATAAACAATCACATTTCTGAATTGTGTGCGTACGCCCAAATTAATTAACTCTGGAGGAGGTCATAGTACGAGAGAGGTAGATGAACTCTATCAAGAATTTGTTCGTATTGATCTCATATTAGTTATCACGTATGATAAATGATGAATTTCTTTGTCAAGTTTATTTACCTATTGTAAACATGATCGTTTTGCAGGTTGGTGTGTGCGTGTGTATTCTCGTGTGTAAGTGTAAAACTCGTACGAAAATCTATGCAGGCGACATTGACACCCAAGTCTTCCTACAGTATTAGAGCCACAGTTTGTCGTAGCAAATTACTCAAGTAACTGATAAACACCAAGGAAGTGGATCATCTCCGAATCTCTTCCTAATCCACCAAATCAAGAGATTTGTGTTATTGAAATTTGATTCAACGGCTACAAACATGAACCTACTTTAAAAGTTATAATAACTTCAACCGTTTGATCAAATTTAAACAGCACAGATCCTCTAATTTGGTGGATTAGGAGGAAGGAATCCGGAGATGATCCCTTTCCAAACTCCAAAGGCAGGCATAAAACTTGTCTTATTGTACCTGTTCATCTTCATCCTAATTTTTGTTGGGAGTGTGCTATCCACACATTCCTTTTTACTTCTCACGCACCCCTTGTTAATTTATGTTCGTTGATATTCTTCATTTCATCCAATCCGAAAGCCGAAAATTAGAAGAATGTGTGAGAAATAAAAAAGAATGGATATCACACCCCTTTTTGTTGTTGTTTACACATGTAAGAATTTAAGCCAAATTAATCAGCGGGCACAGTTATCTAGTCATACTTTAACCAGAATTACCTGCACTAGTGTGCATATATATATGGGGTGCATACATATTTTTAATAAAGTATTTCGATGATCTGAGTTGTCTAAATTATGTCTATTAAAAATTACTTAAATATAGATATTTTCTTAAAAATCATATTTATTAAAAATCATGTAAATATGAAATTATATGACAGTTGGCTAAAGAATTTAAGTTGCTTTGTAGAACCATATTTCTTCATTTTCTTCATTATTTAAAACAATCATTGAGTTTGACTATTTTCGTATTCGCAGTGCATGAACTTATAAATGTAATACTCCATTGTTAAACTTAATATAATGCAACTCGTTGTGAATTTGGACTAACAACATTATATTTTGTGGTCATTATTTACCCTTATTTTAATGTATAATTGGATTCGGCTGCACAGACAAAAGCAAATGGCTCATAATTACAATTCACCATGTTTTATTAATGTTTTTTCTTCAAATTCAACCCGACAAGTCGTGACTTGTTTCATCAGAACAGAAATAGAAAGAAAAAATGGTAATGGAAACTTTATCCATTTAATTATGATAATATTTGTTCTTTGTTAATTTGTACACTACAACCCACAAACAAAATGTCTTCCCCTTCTCACCTGTCTGAATTAGTCCGAATTCATATTAGGGAGGTTTTTCAGATATTTATCCAGTAATTCATATCAACAAGTCTTTTGTAAATTACTACAAATTACAGAAGGTGAGTCGCAAGATGGCGCATGCATGGCTGAAATAGTCATCCAAATAAAGGTATAAAATTGTTTTGGTGACAAATTTCACAGGTTTCATGCAGCATATATAGTTTATATATATGAGAGACACAAACAGATATATATATATATATAAATTTCACAGGTTTCATGCAGCATATATAGTTTATATATATGAGAGACACAAACAGATATATATATATATATATATATATATATATATATTTTGAGGTAACTGTGAAGTATGCTGTGAGGAGAAGAATGGGGCCAAACACAAAGAAGAAATATCGTTGAGAAAGAGAGGATAAGAATAGAATAAGTGGGAGTGGAGGGACCCCAATAAAAAATTGAAATGCATGAAAAGATAAATAAGTGAGAGGTTGATTGATTTGTCAACCCAATACTAAATCCTTGGAAGAATCATGAGGTGGGCGGCCTCAGTGGATTCCCACAGTTATTTAAGAGATTATGGTGCATCGAAAATACGGAAATAGGGTTTAGAAAGTCGGATTACGAATTATAGCTCACCGTTTTTATGAAAAATAACATTCTGGTTGCAGATTGTGATCGACCGATAAGAGAAAATTCCAGTGAGTAAGAAGTACCCTTACCATTTACCAACAACATCAAGTTTGTTTAGATTTGACAAGCGCCTAAACAAAACGTATTTGCCTTAAGGAAAATGCTAGATAGGGTTGAAAATGCTAGAGAGGACTTGACTCAACTATCATATGTCACTGGCATATACTGGGAGCATATATCTTGAAAGAAATTTCAAGTTTAAATCTCTCTTATTGTTTTTTTATACAAGCGAATATAAGAACAAAAGAATCGAACCTATAATTTTGAATGCATAAAAGAAAAAATACGCTTAAGGGTCTGTTAAACATGTCTCTTGCATAGCTCTTACTAGTTATAGGAATTAACTTGGCTCTTCCATGGATGAGGAGGAGTTCTCCTCAAGATGCTTTGTAACAAATTCACAAAACTTCATGTTTATGATTAGAATTGTTCATATTATAAATAACTCAATAAATATCATTTCTTGAAAATCAATAAAATATAAGATTGTTTAGTCATCGAAATGTATAAAAATAAATAATCAAGTACAATAAAAGCATACTCGTCTATCTATTTATGGTAGTTGATTGACTAAATAACTTTATTTTTAATTAAATATTTTACAAATATAATTTTTATAGAATGATTTATAATACGTACACTAATGTTATCTGGATGTTCCATGAATTAGTTCAAAGCCAAACCGTTCCTCCTATTTATTATTGAATTTTTTCTTTTATAAAAAAAAAGTCAATAGGTTCATAGTCAACTATATAATGATATATAATGATGATCACATTAAACATTACCAAACGGAATTCCAACCTACAAAATGCAAAAAAAGGCAAATCATTTGACGCAATAAAACAAGAAATTTTTTTCGTGTTCACAAAACAAGGTTAGGTACACTAAATGTAATAATACAAATAGTTGAAGATTTGAAAAATATTTTTAATCACTTGTATTATAACATTTTGTCAATCTAATTATGTTTCCAGCACACAAAAAAATCTCGATAAAACAATCCAAATAGTCCTATAGGGAGTTGCCGCCACCACCAACTCTCACATCTCGTCCTGTTCAGTCTAGTAATAGTGCAGTATTTGCCTCTCTCCTATATTTACAGCTTTTACCACTTCGCTCCATTCACTTAAAAACTCAATTGCTTTGCCCACAACAACTACAAAATCCCACAAAGGTGCTTGTACAATTTGATTTCTTCCCTTTCCCACAAATGGTACCAACAAAGTGCAGCCGCAGATTCTTCAAGTTTCGTACCCCATCTTCCACTCCACCGCAATCTCTCTGATCCCTCAAAACTTTTGGCAATTTCCCAGAATGCCCTTTTCCAAAACCGCACCAACTATTCCTCCAAAAATCCCCACGCAAACACAACTCTCCCTTTCAAAGTTTCAAACTTCCTCTCCTTCCGCCTCTGAAATTTGACATCTTCTTAAAAACCCAAATCACGAATGGTTGCCAACAAGTACGAGTGGGCGTCACGCGCCGTGGTAGTGAGTGTGGACTGTGTGGGTTGGATTATGCTGAGGATTGACTACTCGAGGCTCTTCTGGCTCCTGTTTGGTGTCTTCTCTTACGAAAACCACGAGGGAAAGCCTCGGATTTGATTTCTCAAATTTCCCAGTTTTTTATTTTTCACACCCTTTAATTTTCCCACCACACTTAGATTACATTTAGCTACCCTTTTATTTGTTCTAGCGATCAACTGCTCTGTCTCTGGTTTGTTCGCCAAACAAAAGAAACAACGTCTGATTTTGAAGTCTTGGGACTGGGAAGTCATTAGTTGGAATCCTCGAACATGTCGAGGGCAGACAAGGCTGGCTATGTTGAAATGGATCCTACTGCGAGATATGGTCGGGTATGTAATTTGCATGTTACCATTAATTTGTTTTCTAGAAACTTTTTTGAAATTTTGAACGTTACCCAGTTGCCGGAATCGATTGTTTTTGTGGTTCAAAGTGTACACTTGCTTATATTTTTCATGAATTAATTATGTTTTAGTTCCTTTTTTTGTTAAAGTTGGTTACTTTTTGTTTCTTCAAGTTATTTAATTAGATGGGTTTTGAGAACTATCTGAAAAACCATGGAAATGATCTTAAACTTCGGAATATCAGATTATCAGATATTTTAGTTTGATCAAATTGGTGAGCATGGTTTTCTTGCTCGCCATGAGTAGGTAATCAAATTATATTGTATGTGTATGTATCTATGGATATATGTATGTATATCTGTGTGCATGTATGTATGTATGTATGTATGTATGTATGTACGTGTCTATGTACTTATACACAAGTTAAAAAGAAGGGTGACTCCAAGCCAATAAGGTTACCGGCTTTGCGAGGGTCGAAGGGACGTTTACCGTATACGCAGTCTTATCCTTGCTTTGCAAACCCGTGACCTTTCAGTCACAATTAGAATAACATTAAGTTTGTGGTTATAGAATTTAGATAGTTTTTAATGATGGAATAGTTTATTTGGTCAATCTTGTTTATAGGGTGATTCACTGTCTAATTCATTATTAAGTACATTAGTTTAAGCAGGAGTAATAGCCATCCGGGTGATCCCGATGACCTTAAAGTCTAACCCATTGGCCATTAGTTTTGATGACAGTTGGTGTTAAGAAATATTGTTAATTTAATACAAGATGCTAATTCTTCTCTCAATAATATTGGTTTTAATTTCTGTGAGCTCTTTGGACTTGGATTGATGGTGCTTGTTAGGAGTTGAGAAAATCGGGGATTAAATTTGATTGTTAATTTGGTGCTTCATTAGTTTAGTAGTAAAACAAAAGCAAAAGGTTTCTGGGCCTATGGAAGCAAGCATGTAGCTGGAAGTTCTGTTTTAAATAAGGAGCCTTGAGGCGCGCCTATATGGCTTTGGAGGCTGGGCAGTGACAAAAACGCCTCTGCCCAGCGGGAATAGGCTTAAACTCGCCTAGACGTGGTTGAGGCACGCCTAAGGCGTTCTACCGGGCATTAAAAAAAATAATAATAATACTACCTAAGTTCAAGTTCAGCTGAAGTATATGACTTATACCCTCCAACTAGACTATATATTAATAATTTTAGGTCCCATGAGGCTATCGCCTCATGCCTCAAGGCTTTTGCCTTGGCGGGGCTATCCATGAAAGGCCTTAGCTTGGGCTTCGCCTTTTAAAACATTTGTGCTTGATGCTATATTATCTCTGAAGGGACAACCTTGTAATACTATTAGAGTGAGAGCTTCAATTCCAATTATGCCCCGATGAGTACTCTTTAACTAAAAGTCAGTTCCCGACTCCTGAGCATTTGTTGTTACCTGATATTGGTGGACATTAGATTAAAATCAGCAGATAAATGTAAGACCAGCTATTATGCATTCAACAGCAATTAACTGTATGTTTATAATTTTGCGCGTTGAGTCAATTAATTTGTTCGGGTTTTATGTATGGAAATAAATAAATGGAAATGATCTTTTTCGATTGCTTTTTGAAGTGATGTGAGCATTTTCTTTGTGTTGAATAGTTTGAAGAAGTTCTTGGCAAAGGAGCAATGAAAACAGTGTACAAGGCAATTGATGAGCTGCTTGGGATGGAGGTGGCATGGAATCAGGTAAAGCTTAATGAAGTTCTTCGCTCACCGGAGGATTTGCAGCGGCTCTACTCAGAGGTTCACCTCCTCAGCACCCTCAACCATGACTCCATTATTCGGTTCTACACCTCTTGGATCGACATTGAGCACAAAACTTTTAACTTTATTACTGAAATGTTCACATCGGGGACGCTAAGAGAGTAATCTCCTTTCCAACTTTAGTATTGCTAACTCTAGTTCCTCAACTTGCATATCTGTTGAACTACACAAATGGAGAAAATGTAACATTAGACCCTAATTGTAGCCTCTGCTCTTGAAAGTCATCTCTTCATTAAATTTATGTTAATGAGAAGGACAACTGATCAAGAGATTTTGAACCGTTATCCTCGATACTAATTCTTAAGCATGAAACAGGATTCCTATTCAATGCATTTGGCTAAATGTATTGATAAACTACTCTTTCATATTACAGGTATAGGAAGAAATATAATCAGGTAGACATCCGAGCCATAAAGAACTGGGCCCGCCAGATCCTTCGGGGTCTTGTACATCTGCATGGACATGATCCTCCAGTGATCCATAGAGATCTTAAGTGTGACAACATCTTTGTTAATGGGCACCTTGGGCAAGTCAAAATTGGTGATTTAGGGCTTGCAGCAATTCTCCGTGGTTCCCAATCTGCTCACAGCGTCATAGGTACTCTTTTATCTCCATTATTAGCTCAAAAAGGCTGGCACTTATTTCCGCTAGAAGATAATTTGTCTCTCTATACTTTCAGGCACTCCGGAGTTCATGGCACCAGAACTATATGAGGAAGATTACAACGTACTAGTTGATGTCTACTCATTTGGCATGTGTGTTTTAGAGATGCTTACATCTGAATACCCATATAGCGAGTGTGTCAACCCTGCACAAATCTACAAGAAAGTGACAGCGGTAAGGTGAAGTTTCAAAGTAAAGATTAATAGGTGTTAGTGAACAGAACCTTACCCGTTGCCATTGTATTTCTTCAGGGGAAGCTTCCAGGAGCATTCTACCGGATTGAAGACTTGGAAGCACAGAGATTCGTAGGGAAATGCTTGGTAAATGCATCAAAGAGATTATCGGCTAAAGAATTATTGCTTGATTCATTTCTTGAGTGTGGCAAAGATGAATCATTGCCTTCGGGAAGGCTTGGATGCCCGAAGCCATTTTTAAACGACAAAGAAATGGAGAAGCTGCAATTGAGTGATTATCCTACCAGGACTGACATGACAATCACGGGGAAGCTAAATTCTGAAGATGATACCATGTTTCTTAAAGTTCAGATTGCTGATAAAGACGGTACTATTTAACAACCTCTGGCTGTTGTTGTAGTTAAAGTGAACTCAAGAGATTCAAATGGTGAACGTTTCTTCAACTTTTTCTCATGCAGGTTCTCTTAGGAACATATATTTTCCTTTTGATATATTGAATGATACACCATTTGATGTTGCGACGGAAATGGTCAAGGAATTGGAGATCACCGATTGGGAACCATTTGAAATTGCTAATATGATTGAAGGGGAGATATCTGCTCTGGCACCAGATTGGAAACCTGAAGCCTACCACACATTTAATTATCAAGATGATGACGACGATGGACCTCACCACCCTTCTCACTCTTATTCCTCATCATCCCACTCATCATTATCAGGCTTGATCAGTTCTCATGGGATTAACGGAATGAAAAATGCCTGCGATTGGTTCCAAGGTATGGCTCATAGAACTCAGTTAATTAACACTGTGACTACCCACTATTATTTTTGGCCCTTTACTGCTTGAACTAAAAGCCCAAGGGCATGAATATGGCAGTGTTTTCTATATGCTAGTCTTTCCTGGAAGGCCATTGCCTATGAATGCTCTTGTTTTTCCATTCCCTTTTTTATAGTCCATTAGGGATCAATGGGACTAGTTGTAGCCCTGTTCCATTTCTTATACCACATCCTTGGTGAAGAAGGGACTTCATCCCAAGTCCCTATAGATATGTCAAGAAACTTTACGGACCTGACGAGAACATAAAATCACATGATAATATGTTAATTATCATCTCGGATTCCTAGTTAACGCCTTTAGGGATGCATTTTCCTGCTAAAATTACTGACATAGGGATTAAGCTTAAGCCTCGTCTTAAGATTTTGATTCTTACATTTTAATAGCAAATGATTGCCGTTGCAGATGATTTGCTTGATGAGACCAGCTCACAAAGCTCTTCGCACTCAGGAACATATTCCAACTTAAGTTTCATTTCTGGCAATGAGCACGGCACTAAGATGATCCCCACAGGAGGAGACAAACATCCCATATCAAAATGTCACCAATCAACAAGGTTTTGTCCCGAAGAAACCAGCAATGCTGGGCAGTCCATAGCGAAAAAATACTTTGAGAGATGCAAAGCTTTACTAGCATCTGGTTCGAAAGATAAAAGGATCATGGACAGCCGTAAATTGATGAGGAATAGGTCACTAGTAGACATAAGAAGCCAACTACTCCACCGGTCTGTGGTTGAAGAGGTGAATAGGAGGCGCTTGTTTAAGACGGTGGGAGATGTGGAAACTATTGGGTTTCAAGCGCCTTGTGATGTTTCAAAGAAGTTGTAGAAGCCATTAGCTGCTGTTTGTTTTGTTATACAAGAACCACAAGAAATGAGAAGGGTAAATTACACCAGTTACTTTTTACATTTCTCATCAGCTGTAAAAGAAGAGAGGAGTGGAAATTTTATGTCGCAATCTGGAGATACAAGAAATGGCAGTTACTGGCTTGATTTCCTCCTGATATGGTGGGGGAATAGTTGTGAAGCTATAAGCAAGGACTGCTTTGTACTAATGAAGTTGTCGACCACTTCAAGAACCAAGTGACATGTTGTAAAATTTCTATGCAAACTGATTAATATTGTCATTATGCTTCCAAAATGTTTTCTATAAATAAATGGCTAGTTTGTTAATGTGTTGATGCCCTTTTCATTTAGTTCTTGCCATAAAATAAATCTTATTTAGTTAATTGATAATATTAACGAGAAACACTTATGATCAAACTAAGGAAATATAAATTCCTCACCTATAGTTGGATAACAGTTGGGTCTAGATTTTTTTTTTTTTTAGAACGAGGGTAATTTTATTGATAACGAAAAAAAGAGTTACACCTAGACAGGGGGGGGACATAAACCTTACCTCTCAAAAAACAGAGACAATAACAAGGAATACACGAAAAAGAAGGGGAGACATAAACCGTACCCTTCTAGAAACAAAAAACGAGAATGATACAAAGAAAAGAGGGGGGGACATGAAACCTAACCCCTTTAGAACCAAACCTAAAGGTCTAAACCTGCAAAACAAGTCAAACAACACCATAAAGTTAGGAGAAAAAGAGAAAGTGAGACAAACCTGGATGCCGACATGCACATTAATTTGAGAAGCGGTAACCAGGCAAGCCAACATAGTCAGAAAACAAAGCAGCACGAGCCGCCATCGGAGGAGAATCATGCCATGTTAAAGATGGCGTAGACAAGCCCATGTTAGCAAAATTGTCCGCAACAAGATTTCCTTCACGATATATGTGAGATACGTAGAAAGTCATTTTCCGAATGCGATCCAAACAAATAGACCATTGTGTATAAAGAGGCCAAGGAGGATCAAAATCAGACGATTGAAGAGCAGCAATAACACTAGAACTATCACATTCCAATAAAAAACAATGCCAACCCCGCTGATAAGCAAACTCAATACCAATAATAATTTCTGATAACTCTGCAAAAAAAGAGTTGCGATGACCAATCCGTTGACAGAAACCTCCAAGAAAACTACCATGGCAATTCCTGAAAACTCCTCCACATGCAGCAGGACCAGGATTTCCTTTAGACAAACCATCTGTATTAAGCTTAACCCAAGGAAACCAAGGAGGAGACCAAAGGATAGGAAGAATAGTGGGTACCTTGCGAGGGATAGGTTGGATCCCCATAGAAGAAATGGTCCGAGTGTCAAAACCCTGAGAATAACCGAGAATAAACTTCCCACCATGAACAATCGCCGAATTGATAGACATGCAAAGACGATGAAAATAGATTGGACGACCCTCAAAAATAAATTTATTTCGAGCCTTCCAAATAGCTAAAATAGTAGAAAGACCAGCAAAAATCCATAGATTGTGCAACTATTTAGAAAAGGGCTTTTGGACATAGACATCCCAAAAAACAGCCAAAGAATCTGAAAGAGGTAAGGATGTACCAAATTGACATGCTAACCACCTCCAAAGTTGCCTAGATATCCGACATCCAAAGAAAAGATGAGCAGTAGATTCTTCATAATTATGACATAAACAACAAATGGATGCCAAAGAAATACCACGTCGTTGTAGCGCATCCTCTGTAGGAAGTTTATTATGGAAGAGCCTCCAAGCCAAAATAGATATGCGTGGTGGAATAAAATGTTGCCAGATAACCTTAGCCCAAGCGCAATCACTATGTCTCCTTCGAATAAGGTGATAACCAAGGTTCTAAAAGACGCTAGGCGCTAGTCGGGCGGCTAGCTGGGGCCTAGCGCCTAGGCGGCTAGGCGGATTTAAGTAAATCCATTATATTTTGTGTAAATAAGTGTCTGTTTATACTTAGAATATATATAATTTCATCATAAACTACAAAATAGAATGACATATGTATTATGAAGTATTGGAACATAATGAAAACATGGGGAACAAGCATATAGTATGTGCTCATTTAAGTATTCAACAAGTCTCTTACAATTTATTAAAAAAATTAAATGCAAATTGAAAGTTATCTATTTTCTGTTTAAGTGAGTCGCAACCTAGACAGGTGCCTAGGCGGGTTTGGGTGGGCTAGGCGGGTGCCTAGGCGGTCTAGGCGGGCGCCTCAGCTGGTATAGGTGCCATTTCTTAATTTTCAAACGCCTAGGCATTAATCGGGGCGATGACCAGCCGCCTAGCGCCTAGGCGGGGCCTAGGCGGCGCTAGGCGGGGCCTAGGCGGCGCTAGGCGGGGATTTTTAGAACAGTGGTGATAACCAGAAGAAAAATAAAACTTCCAAGTAGGTGAGGGCTCCCAAATCAACTTGTCATCCTCAACATTTAAAGGCAAAGGCAGACTTAAAATCTGTTGCACAATTGAAGGGAATAAATTTGTAAAATAACCTGGTAAATACCAACTTTGTGCTTCAATAACATCTGAAACCCGAGGAAGAACCTTAGGAGAAATAACCGAAAATAAAGAAGGGCTAATAATAGGCTCATCCAACCATTTGTCAAACCAAAAGGAAACTGACCTCCCATCACCAATAATCCAACGACTATTATTATTCAAGATAGGCAAAACACGCTTCAAACCTTGCCACACAAAAGATCGTAAATAAACATTTTGATTTCTGTAAGGCGAAAGAGGAAAACGCTGACAAGCAAAAGAACCCCACATAGAACAGGATTGTAAAGCATCCCATCCAAAACTACGCAAAGCTGTCAAATTCAAAGAAGCTAAATCACGAAGACCAAGCCCACCTTCTTTTTTAGGTCCACATACCATACTCCAATCAACTGTTACCAATTTCCAGGAAGATAAATCCCCTTACCAAATAAAATTCCTTGCGCAAGCAGAAAGATGCTTTAAAACGCAAGATGGCAATTGATAAACTGAGAAACAATGGAGAAATAAGCTTTGATAAACAGTTGGGTCTAGATGAGATATTCTTTTTTCCAAATGAACTTCTAGGTGTGGTACCTACGAAATGGAGTTTTGAGGGATTTATGTAATATGAATGCCATCATGACGGTGACCCAAACCAATTATGTACTAGCGTGTGAAAAAGTTAAAACTCATGATATGCGCTGCGTTCACAATTAGTATTTCGATGTAGGTAAGTTCTCTCATTTGTTGGAAGGAATTCAGTCCTACTCTTTGCAGCTAGCAGGCAGCAAGTGCCAAATATGCCACTTTGCATTATAAGATGAAGGTCAAGTGAGAATCCCATGTCCATATGCATGAGGATGCTTGTCTTCACTTGTAGGTATGAGTAGTACCTGCCTGGATTATCTAATTCATGGTAACAAAGACTGATGTGTTTTAGGTATGGGTTGTTTGGATGGGAACTTACACAAATTGCTTATAATGTGGAATTATTGAAGATGGGTTAAGTAAGGTAGCTGCTGTAGGAAAGTTCCTTGATGGATGTGTTTTGCTAATTTTGGACATGTGAAGGCTGTAGACTTCTTGCTATATGCAAAATCCAAACAGTCCTTTAGCCGGGAATCCTGGGTTTTGCACATTTTTTGGTAGGTTTTTTTTATTATTATTATTAAGGGAGTGAAAGCGTTCGAAATTATTACAATAGTTTAAGAAATGAAAGTTTCAAAGCTGGGACTCATGAATAAAAATCCATCTTATTCATTAGGATATTGGACCACATACTTGTAGGTTTGTGATGAATAAGAGTTTGATCATGTTAGTTCTAACTCTCGAGTCCTACTATACATCACTGCATAATATATGCATGCACATTGTCTTTTAAGTGGTTTGCGTCTATCCGTTAAATCCATTTGAATTCTTAAGCATATATCTATCCTTTGAATTCATCAATGTAAGTCATACATTACATTGTACTATGAATTTTTTTGCAAATTAACTCCATGTCTTCGCCAAATCACACTTTCAAAAATTGTAATGATGGTCACATGTAAAATAAAACCATGCCCTTCTAATTAATTACATTCCAAAATTATTTGATTAAGATTTTATTCATGAAACTATAATTAGGGACCCAATTTGGAGTTGGTAATGAGTTGTGGTGATGAGAGGTATGGAAGAAAAATCACTGATGTTTAATAATTAGAGGTGGCATGCTGTAATTGTTTGTTAAATCGTCATGTACTTACTGCCCCATATCATGTTTTAAGTGAATCCTATAAAATGAACTCTTAAAATACGAGAAAGAAAATTTTAACCAAGACTTTTTCTTCAACAAGTTATTAGGGGGAGATAAATTTGAACTTAGAACGCCTTCTAGACTTCTAGTATTATAAAAAGGTGACCCCAAGTCAATAAGGTTTCTCGCTTTGCGAAAGTTTGGGGGCAGGAAGAGCGTCTATTGTACACATCCTTATCTTTTCTTTGTAAAAAGACTGTTTTCATGACTCAAACCCATGACCTTTTAGTTTATCCTTACCAGAACTTCTACTGGTATCTAGTTTTGAAAAACGGTCGACCAAGTGTGAGGTCATGGGATTTATTCCCGGAGAAGATTATGACTGACCTCTAATTAGATTATGACTGGTACTTCTTTGTTTGTTGATCCTCTTGCATGTTATGATGTGTCCAAATTCGATGTCTTGTCATGTAAGGTTTGCTTGTCATATTGCAACTTCGCAGTTGGTAAAAATACATACTCTCTTGGTACGTATCATTGAGCTATCGAAAAATTCAAAAGTTAAATCTTGTATATAAAGATTTATAGGATCTTTACAATTGTTAAATTTTGCATTAAGTTTTTAAAGTTTGACGAAGTATTGTACCTAGGGATGGGCAATGGTTATGGCGGGCGGGTAACCGCGGTTATTTATCCATAACCGTTTATTCTCATACCCGCATAACCGTTTACCCGTTGGGTAATTGCCTAAACGGTTATACTCATACCCATAACCGTTTATAAACGGTTAACCATACCCATAACCGCGTACCCATTTAACCGTAACCGTTTAATACCCGTTTACCCATTTATCCTTTTTTAACCCGTTTATCCTTTCTTTTTTTACCATTTACTCATTTTTCACCCGTCTAAGTGTTTTTTTAACAACTTGAAAATTAAAAAAGAAAAATTTGTCATAATTTTCTTTTTCTAACAATTAAACACCGTTATAGATACATTCATCATACATTTTCGCATTTTAATTTTTTAAGTCCTTGTATCATTCCAATAATTGAAATAATAGTTTATGGACGATATTTTTAACTGTTAACAATGAAGGTAATATAAAATTGGCTAAGTAATTTTGGGCTACGAAAATTATTAAAAGACAGTATTCTTTGGTTATTTAACTCGGAATGTAAAGTATTAACATAATATATATATATATATATATATATATATATATATATATATATAATGGACCATGAAATCATGCACTATAGTCAATAGCATTGATCTAAGTTTTGTCCGATAAGGAATATAGTTTGTGTTAATTTTACATATATAAAATAAATAGGTAAACGGTTACCCGTTTATAACCGCGGTTAATACCCATAACTGCCCATTTAAATTTCGCGGGTAAACGGTTATACCCATAACCGTTTATTTATCTAAACGGTTACCCATAACCGTAACCGTTTAATTTAAACGGGCGGGTAACCGCGGTTACCCATAACCAATGGGTATTTGCCCATCCCTAATTGTACCTACACTCGGAAGATAAAGAGAGGGTCAATATTTGACCAAGTCATTTTCTCGCCCCTAGCATCTAAGAGTGATTAGCAATTAGGGTCTTTTGTAGAGAAAGTTTTAACCTAATGACTTCATATGTGGGTCGACTAGCTTGCCGGAAATGCTCTTTAGGTTATGTAGGTTAATAATTCGATTTCATTTCAATATAACTAGAGAAGTACCAAGTCAACATGTGGTACCATGCCAAGTATTTTCTACAGATAAAACCAAGTGTGAGTTCATCTTTTTTCCTATTTGGTTTGTACCTACTATGTAGTGTAGATGCACAATGCATGCCTTCAAAAGAAAATCAGTTAAAATGAAAAACCTCGCAAATAACCAGTACCGTTACATTGGAACAAAAGAGCAGGTGTAGCCCATGAAGAAAGGTTCTGATCCTGAATAAACAAGTTAGGAAGGGATAATCCTATATTAGTCACAACATCAGTCACAAAGTTTGTTTTCCGATAAATATGCTTCCAAGTCACGCAGCGAAAAGAAAATTCCAACCAACAAAATATATATACTTTTTCTTTTTATCTATGAAGCTATTTATTTCCAAGATTCATAACCATTCAGTCTTTGGTGAAACATTGGTGGTCCTATATTACCAAAAACTGATGATACCCTAAAAAATCAACCTATTATCTGCTATGAAACGATGGCAATTGGTATATTTTAGGCGGAGTCTATGGTCCTCGATCTCCTGTCATCAAGAAAACAGCACAGTAGCCCCAAATCTACGGAAATTAGGTTGAATTTATATATATCAACCCTACAATATACAAGCTCTTTGAAGTTTCCCTTTTAACATTTATTCTTATGGAGAGGAGATGCTATTAAACCCAGAAGACAGAAAAAAATTTCTACGAGACTTCTCTATCACGTGACAAGTTGAGTGATAGGTATCGTTCAGTTAATTGCTGTCATTTTTTAGTTCTAATATATTAGGTTATCTACTTTATTTTTTATAATTACCTATTAGACATAAGAACTTAAGTATTTTCCTTATGTATTTTTATTTCTTGCCAAGGCTCTAGGTTATTTTCTCTATATAAGCTATGTAATTTAAGGTTTAGGAGACTTTTCTTAATATTAATACTAAATATTGCTCTAAAAGCGGCAAGAGTTATTGCATTTTATCTTTTTTTCAAGTGTTTGTTCAATGTACGGTTGTTGATGTGTGCGCTTCTAGATCCGTATTAAGTTTAAAAAAAAAATAATACATGTAACTTGTTACATAACAAGTTTTATTAACCATCAGCAAAATTACTAAATACAATTTCCTTAATGTTTCACAAATACAGTTCCATGGCAATCACATTGTTTAAGACTTCCATTTAATTTAATTTTCGATATATCTACAAATAATATATACAGCAAAGTTTTCGCATCTGACTTCTGCACTTTTGTACAGTGTCGTTCCTTTGGATTTACACTACTGCAACTGATGGTCTAATACCGACTACTTGAGCTTGTTTCCAGAAACAAAACATGGGGGAACAACAATCTTTTCTCAAAATTATCCAGGCAAGAACCAAGCCAAAACTCTCAAACAGGAATATATGTTTACTCTTCTGACAATGTAAGGCCCATTCTTTCGTACCCCCGTGCCATTTTTCATGACGTTCACATTCAACTTTTACAATATGTAAAAAAACTGTATTTAAATTTAAACAATTAATAGTCTAGTGTTGTAATATTGTGGTAAAAAAATTCAAATAAACACAAATCGAACTAGTAACAAATTTTTTCATTTTTGGTCAAGCAACTAATTACATTAAATATAAAACACACTACTAACAATACAAGTGCAGCCCATTACAAAAGTAAAGGAAACAAGCCCCAAAAGTGAGCTCAAAATAATGCCTAACCGAAAACCCTAGATCTGGAAACGAGAATCAATCGCTTCCGCCAAAATAGCCCCACCACAATTGCCAACCCGCCGCCACCGGTAAGAAGAACCGACGAACTGAAAGGATGAACGAAAAATGAGGGCGGACAAGCCACCCGCACAAAAAGTGCTCCCATAATCCTACCAAATAGTGCGAGATGCACTTTAGCAGCCACCGAAACCCAAAGCACGCCTCCAACTGAAGTCCATGAGGAAGAACTTGAGGAGCCGAATAGCTGAACCAAGGGTAGAAGCTCACGGCTAGGAACAACAATTTGGGGAGGAAAAAACATGAAACTTAGATTTGCTACAAGATTGCCAAACTTGAGACAAAGCTCAAAGAAATTGAGATAAAGCTCAACGAAATTGAGATAGAGCCAAGGAAAATGAGACAATCTCAAAGCAAAACAACCAGAAAACAAGAGCCAAAGAAAAAGAAAAGAAAGAAGATAGGGAACAAAGAGAAGGGAAAAAAAATGAGGAGATGAGGTTGCCACTGACCCCACCCAAGAGGAAAGGCTGGCGGCTGAAGGTGGGGTTTGGGAGAGAGGAGCGGCGCACTAGGGTTTGAGAGAGAAGCTTAATTAACAATTTTTTTAAATTTAAATCCACTTTATTGTGTTAAAAATTTGTTAATAGTTCATTTTTTTTGCATATTAGTCTCTTTATTGTCTATTAGTGGACACTGTACAAACGATAAAAGAACACTAAATTGTGTTTTAGATAGAGCTTAAATCATGATTAGCGAGCTGCCAATTCAAATTTTTTGTTAAATATTTCCTGGCTCAAAATCAGTGAATCCAGTTCTTTCAACAAACAATATATGCAGCTTTATTGAGGTATAAAGTTATATTCTTAGAAACCCAGAAGTCAGAAAGTACATCTTAAGATTATATACATGCATTGGCATTTAATAATTAATCTAAGAAAGTAAAAAAAAAAAAGTTACATTTTGATGTGAGCCATGTCAAACCAGATTTGCTCGAAGGCCTTGACAATGAGATCATGATATTCATTTGAGTTGAGTGAGAGATAGCAAGCAAGAAGGTCTTCCAAATCCTTAGCTGCCCTGATGTTGTTCTCCACAATCATCTCCATCATTGACTCCCTGAAGTCTCTCTGTGGATCAACTGAGGTCTTGACAACTGCAAAACTATCCGAAAGGCGCCTGTTCTTCGACTTCAAGCACGACGATGGTGATGATGACACACTCTTTCTACCACATGGCTGAGTTTTCTTCTTGCTTCCAAGTCTTGGAGAGTTGCCTCTAAGTCTTATGCCTGTTGAACTGAGAGAAGCCTTTCGAACTGATTTTGGGGTAACCTTCCTTTGGTTACCCTTTTGAGTCCTAATGCTTTCCTCCTTGACAATTTTGACAGTGAGAGACCTTTGTCCTTGTATTTCCTTCACTTTTGAGGAACTTCTCTTGAACTTGGTTCCCTCATCAAATTTCACTGGCTTTGTCAAAATTGGAGGAAGCTCTACCTCTGAGATCATATCAAAATCAAACCCATCAAGCTTCTGATCATGGATTTTTCTTGTACAGCCTTCATTTTTCATGTTAGCAAATTTCAGGTCACATTCAAATTCTGATGGGATCAATTCATGAAAGTCAGGCTCACTAGAACTCTCACTAGAAGAGCCAAAGTAATCTGGAGACTGAATAGTTCTGTGGCTCTCATCATCAGTCCAAACCGAATTAACCGCAGCATGACAGTTGCAATTTGATGAGGATTTTGAGACAGATTTGTCAGGAGAAGGCTTGTAAACTGCTTTTCTTTTGGATGTTCTGGTGGATAGTCTTCTGGGGTTTTCAGGAAAATGTGTGTCTGAAGCTTTGGGGTGGATTGGGGAATTATAATACCTGTTTTCTCTGTTGGGTTGCGTGGACAAGTAGTAGGAGTATCTTCTTGTTTGAGAAATGTGGGATTTTTGGGGTGGTGGAAATTTATTTAAGGTTGGTTTTTGTTGCTTGGTGGAGTGATGGTGGTGGTGAGAGGTGTTGTGGTTTTTGGTTCTGGTACTTCTCATGTCTTTGAGCTTGTAAAACCAGGCATTTGGGATCATGTCTGAAAATCTGAACTTGTAGTTCCCCATCAAAGAATGAAACAGGTAGCTCCTCCCTCTCCTTCTCTCTCTCACTGACTCACTTGGTTGTGTGAGTGCGTGTGTGACTCTCACTCTTATGAGTTGGGGGTTTTGAGTAAGGAGCACAAGTGAAGATGGAAAAATAGTTAAAAGAGCTGAATGTTTTGGTCTATAGAAGGTTGTAATTGGGGTCCAGTACTATAAAAAGTTTAGCAAGAAAGCAACAGGTAGCAAGTAATGAATATTAAAACAGGGAAAAGAAAAAAAAAACTTTCATGCAACGAGTTTTATATCTTCCCGTTTTAGTCACGAGATGAGAAATGGAAAAAGAGTATGCAACAAGTTGAAGGTAAGTTTTAGCCCTAATTAACTAGGGTAAATTTGTTTGTTTGTATTACATATCCAATTAGTTCACTGTTTATGCATGGTGGTTTCTTGCAAACACCAAGCGACCTATTCCAAATTTTTACCTCATCTTCTGCAGACTGAAGCATTGAGCTCCATTAAATATGCCAAATTACCCTTTTACTAAAAATTAAAAATTTCACCATTTCCATTTTTATTTAAAAAGAGACCAGCTGGTAGGTTCGTCATGTAAGTATCCTTTTAGGGGTCGAAAAGTTTCGACCTCCAAAGACATTTCAACCTCCTTCTAGCCACGATCGTGTAATTTACTAATGCCAGAAATCGAACTCAAAGACGTGTTTACAAACCTGTAATTCGATCTTTTTTTTCTTTTTCTTTTTTATTGGATGTTGTTTCTGGTCTCTTATTTCCAACTTCATAAGCCAAACACAAACTAACTGATATTCAAAAGATGATATTTTTAATAATTACAAGTGACCTTTTGAATAATAACGTAAACCAAGTAATTTTTTTTTGGTAAATGTAAACCAAGTATTAAAAAGAACCAAAACTAAGTATTAAAGTTGTTTTAAAGTAATAATATTTGTGATTATGTTGTACAAACTTAAGCTTGAAAGATTCCCAATTTATATATTATTTATACATGGAATATATATGGTACGATATTGTTTTACTCTTTATCATAAACAGTGGAGAATATCAGAGCTTGATTTATTTGATGCTTTCTGGCTCTGTATACATATATACCCCAAATGCGTTGTTGTCTCCTTCTTTTCAATTTTTAAATTTTTTTTTTTTCTAAAAAAAAAAGACCAGCTGGTGGCTTTGTCACGGTAATTCACCTTTTCAGGAATTAGGAAGACTCACTGAGGTAAAAGTCATCCTCCCTCTAATTACCAATATATAATTTACCAGCGTCAGAAATCAAACTCAAAACATAATGTGTAAAACACAGACTAGGAATCAAATAAATTTTTTCTTATTTGGATCTTCCTTCTTTTGTTTGCATAAAGCAGCCAACACTAATGATGATTTTACTAACAGCCAAGACCCATTTGTCTACCAAGTGCTGTGTATCTCCCATAATTCCATGCTTTACAAATGATGATATTCCATGCCTTTTCCAAGTGCTTAATCTCCACAAGGCCCACCTGCTCTTAAGCCAAGGCTGGAAAACCTCGGATCGCTAGTTATGGCATAATTATTTTCACTTTCAGAAAATTAAAAAAATTATTGTATGATACTGAAATATCGTAACTAAGTTACGTAAATAATGTAAAATAATAAAACATCTATCGATACGCTACGAGTTTATAGGCAATACCCTATTCTGTTAATTGTTACTGTATTAATTCTCTTTTAACTTGTTAGAGGCAATACGAATTTGGAGAGCGAGGCAACAACGAGGAATGGCTTGGTGGGTGACATATATAATCAAAACCATACAATTAAAAACTTGATTGGGTGTATGTAAGAAGTTGGAAGAATGTTATGTTCAACTGCTCATGTGTCATGAATTATTTTATGACAATTTATGCAGGAGCTCACAATAGATTAACAATAAGAATTTGTGCACGCATACAGGTGGTTGACCAAGTTAATGCATAGTTAAGTCATAACGCTAAAATTTATTCTCCTCGGTTTAGGCTAATGCTTCAACCCCTTTTTTACTACTACAACACACTAGGGATTGCAAGATGATTGACTTGTAATCGAGGAAATGTCTAAAAGATAAATAATTCGAATTGTTAAAATATATTATGAATTGGGTCCATTAAAAACGTGTATGTAAAAAATTATGTAAAAAAATAATATCACAAATCTGCAATCGACTCCTATAGTTACATTAAAGAAAGGCCTATAGTTACATTAAAGAAAAGGCCTAAGAATTAACACGATATCGACTCCTACGTGAAGAGTAAATGTGCTGAAAATGATATGTGCGTATTGGGAAAGTGATGGTGACAAAGAAATAGGAACAAAGAGACTTTGTGACAAGTGACATTACCCCAAGACAGAGATATGACACCAAGTCCCAACAGACGAATAAACATTATGAATTATAATCCCCAAAATGGGAAAAATTAGTTTTCCATCATGTCAAGTCTTATCGATTGAAAAATTATTCAAAAATACTTTCTACATTGAATATAGTTGTTTATCCTTTTCAATATAATCTTAAACACCAATTGAGATCATAAGAAGTCATTCCTATCAGCCTGTAAATTACAGTTCAACATATGTACTAACGACTAATGTACATAAACAAACTACCAAAAACACAAATATAAAGGTTCACACACTCGTATTGAACAATGCAGGTAATTTATTAAGAGAAATTACTCCGTACATGTCAAACATCAAGGTAAATAGATTTCATGGTTGACGTCTAACCAGCACAAATACACGTAAAACGAATTCCTTTCAAAGCATTTTTTTTTTTTAATTTTTCCATAGAGACCAAAAAAAAAAAAACGGGACCAGGATGACGAACGGTCCCAACTTTTGGAGAA
The DNA here is from genome assembly GCA_036320875.1 of Cotoneaster glaucophyllus. Taxonomy (NCBI): domain Eukaryota; kingdom Viridiplantae; phylum Streptophyta; class Magnoliopsida; order Rosales; family Rosaceae; genus Cotoneaster; species Cotoneaster glaucophyllus. Next base: position 3,893,301 of record CM070061.1, read on the forward strand.
TGAGAATCCAAATCTCTTCGGATCCTCTTTGTGAGGATCCCGGAGATCCGTTCATCGTACATCGTGCGGTCAGAAATAATTTTAAAATTTTTATTTAAAATTTAACACAAACAGTACCTGACGAAAATTGATCACACGATATACGATGGACGGATACAATTCACAGATTTCTGAAATCCTCCTCACAAAGAAAATCCCAAAATGATCATGGTGGGGAGAATGAGACACCTCCCGACAAACCATTCTACCATTTATTTTCTTTTTTCTTTATTTATCGATTTGGTTTGTTACTATTACATAGGCCTGTAAAATAGGTCAGATATAACCCATAATCAAATTAACAGTTCTGAAATGTCCAAATTTACCTGACCATTATTTCAGCCCATTGGGCTAGTTGGGCTAGACTGGACCATGGTACACTAGGCCCCTAGCACTGGCACCCTATTATTAGTAGCCAAGAATATTTTTCTGTGTGCGTTTAGTTTTTCAAAGTTTTGACATTTTACAAGAAACTCAATCATCTTATCTTTATATCTTGAACCCAGAATTCTATGAACTGAGATCCAAATGCATATTAGAGGATAGACGTTTTGATTTTCAATCAATTGGTCTCAAGTTATCGCCAAAATAAACTCGTTTAGATTAACTTTTTGTTCATGATGTTTTGGTTGCGACTTTTTGAGCCCAAATTCGCGCACGTACGTATTACCTATCCTACTTCATATTATATAAGTTATGTATAAGTTTTTGAATAACTATGTTGAAAATTAATTGTCAATATTCATATAGATAATGAACGATATTGTTACTTTTATATTTCTTTTGGTTGAAACTTTGGTATACGTCTTGTAATTTAATTTCAACTTTGCGTGGTTGTATCATTATAAATGGTCTCCGAGTAGTTTGCTCAATTTTTTGTGTGGATATTGATGCGTAAATAAAATTTTAACTAATATTGACATTGTTTGATTCAAAATTTGAAAAATCATGTAAAATAAGATGTTATAAAATTGAACTCGATAAGTTTGGCGAACCCAAATCCAATCCAAGTAAGCCCGAACTCATTTAAAATCCGAACCGACTAAACCCGCATGAACCCAAACTCAACTCAAATCCAAATTGCGAAGATTAGGTTAGAATTGGGTTGACCATCCAACCTGGCCAAATTGCGCCCTTAAAATATCCATTCGAAAGCTTTCCAATCAATTAAAAAATATATTTTTATGTCACATCATCGTACATACCTCACTAGAGATGCTAAAATTTTCAAAAAACAAGAGGGTTTACTTCCTTACATAATTTCATGGCATCCCACTTACTTTGACTCCAATACGTGAACCCCATTAATCCATCCATCTCTACGTAATTCTCTCTCTCTCTCTCCAACCGTTGTTGCAACATAAAAACTCTTAAAAGCAATAAGTAGCAGCAAAGTCACCATCCTGCACTATCCCTAGCTTCAATCACACTCTGTTTATCGCCATCATTAGATATGAAGTTGAAAGCATCAGTTGCCTTGAGATCCAAGCTACTCAAACCATGCAGAAATTTCATACAAATCTTCAGATTCAAGCTCAAAAAACCCTTCTTTATAAGAGCTCTTCATCTCCGTCGATCTCCTTACACCCAAGTTAAACCGGATAAAAAGGGTCCGAAGAAGAAGAGTCGGTTAGATTCGTTCCTATCGACTTTCTATTCACCCAGGAAGCCGAAAAGAATGGACAGACTAGCAGCGCTCAAGAGCTTCTCAGAAAAAGGGGGTGACGGGAATGGAATAACGCATTATCCGTCACCCGGCATGCCGGCTTATTTGAAGGCTATGAGAGGAAGGGCTGCGACTTCGGGTCACGATGAGGTGCAAGATGCGTGCAGGAGTTTTGAGAACTATTTGGTGGAGATGATCATTGAGGAAGGGCAAGTCGGGGACTTGATGGATGTGGAAGAGCTTCTGTATTGCTGGAAGAACCTCAAGTGCCCTGTTTTCATTGATTTGGTTGGGAGATTTTATGGAGAGCTTTGCAAGGACTTGTTTTCCACCACCAGTGATGAAAGTTCATAGTATGATTTTGCAAAATTAAATTCTTTGATATAAATGCCAATTCATAAATATATTTTTTGTAACATGAGAGAAGGAAATGGAAATTGGATCTTGACATGTGTACTTTAAAACAATCGTCGCTAATGACATGTTTACTTAGAACGAGAGAAATTATGAATCGAGGAACTAGGAAACATGGAAATGGGATCTTGATTTTCAGGCATTGGATTACAGATTTTATGGTAGGAGCCACATGCTTTGTGACTCCGTATGTGATAGCAAACACGTGGAAAGTCATGAATCGAAATAATTCCAGTACACGTGTTAGTAAACACATGAGAAGTCAGGAATCGGAATAATTCTAATTCCCAATCCAAGCAAACATGCCATAAATGTACTGCAAAAGAATCAAGGAACAAGCAACAGATCAAAACTTGATCTATGATTGGAAAACTCTGATAATTTCTCTCGACTAAATTAACTATTAACATTTTCATAACAGAAGTTAGGTTCAGCTGAATTACCAGTTAGCCAGTGAACTGTAAACATTACCAAACGACGGTTACATTTTTGATTTTGAAACATACACCCGAGACCTCACAACTGTTTCCCCGATTCTAAATCCTGGCATGACCATAAACTCCACTTGACGTTCACCCAACACAGCTGCACCTTCGCCGTCTTCCTCCACAGACTCCATATGGACATCAGAGAATTTACGTCCTCTTTTGACAGCGAACATTTTTGCTTCAGAATCTATCGAAGCTGCAGTGCAACGTAACACCCAAACCCACCTTGCCATTCTGGCGAATATTTGGTAGAATGAAGTCCTCGGATGCTTTCCGCTCAATACAAGCGTCCTGTGATCCAGATGCCCAAAAAAACTAGCTTCCATCATTGGATGAACAACTAGTAGATACTTTTCTCCGCAGAATCTGGCAAAGTCGGAATCTGGTTTCTCTATCAGGGCATCGATAGGGTCATCATGTTTCATGATTCCATCCACATTGCAAGATTTCAATGACATTCCATCAAACATTCTCCTAGTAATGTAGGCTTCAAATGCATACTTTTTGTGGGCCCTTTTCGAATACATAGCTTCCACTTCCACCGACTTTGCCGCAACATCCAAATCCCAGCCTGAAGCTTTCATCAAGCTAATTAATGGCTTCGCAAAATCATGAATGGATTTTGAAGCAGCTCTGAAAGCATCCTGAAATGTTGCAATGTTCCACACCCTTACATTCTTCCTCTGCAAACTTACCTGCTTTACCTTTTCAGCTAGTGCCACATTCGCCAAAGCCAAATCCCCGAGCTCTTTCTGCAAGCAGAGTATATCAGAGTTCTTAACTTCCATCTGAAACTTCAACTCGTCCAGTAGCTTCTCATTCAGTTCAACCTTCTTCTTCAGGATATCCAACCGAGAGGGATCAGACTTGAGCTTCATACATTGCTTCTCCTTATAAGCGCACCTCGCCTTGCAGAGCGCTTCAAGCTCAGTCATAAAATGTTCGTCTGCAGCTACAATCTTCTTCGGGTTATAGGGCAAATGAGCTTGCTGAAGCTGGACATAAGCTAACTTCAAAGCCGAAACAATGTCAAACAACTTGGATAACTCCACATCCCCAAACTTATCGCTTGTTCTCGTAACTTCCACGGGATGGGGATGGATTTTCACCCCATCACAATCCGTCTCCTCCGTCACATCGCTGCTATCCTCACCCAAATGTGCATTTCTAATGTTGGGGTTGTTGGGTTGTTGGTTCTGATCTGGGTTTTCGGCCGAAAACACACCAATGGATCTCAACTTGCAAACTTTGGCAAACTTGGAGACAATATCAGATATGCTTGAGGAGGGTTTAAGGGGTTTGGCAGTAGCAAATTCCATTTCCTTAATGGTTCAAAAACCCTAATAAAAAACTAATACTGCAGATCCAAATGACAATTTCACTAAAGCACTTTTGCTTCCACAAATTTTTTTTTTTTTTTTTAAAAAAAACCTTGATATAACTTGTCTCTCAAATTGGGCACAGCAAATCCATGAAACCCGGCTTGGAAGAAACCCACCAACACAATATTATACTCAACAACAACCCCAGCAGCCGGCAGAAGTGCAAAAGCACTTTTGAGGATCAAAACCCCCAAAACAAACCGAACCCAGATACCAAAATTTCAACAGGAACAAACCCAAAAGCCCTTTTACAAAACCCAAAAGCCAGAAATCAACAGAAGTGATTCTACAGCAGAAGCAGGGCACATGCAAAACAAGAACAACAGCATTTGGGATTCACAAGAAACTTACAAGCCAGCAAGTGAAGCAGCTAAACGACGGCGTCTTGAGGAAGAGCTATCTCGTTGTTCTGCATTCTCCAATGTCCAGTCTCGGCGAAAAACGGGGTTTGGTGGAGAAGCCAATGCAAGCGACAATGTTAATTTAATTTTTCAGAAACTGCTTGGAAAATGTGAGTGAGGGCTCAAAATTTGGTGACTTTTTAATTAATATTATTAATATTTATGGGAAAATGTGCAAAAACCCGGACCGGGAATCTATACTGTTTCTGAATAAACCCCCTCCTCCTCCTGCCACCACTTTGAAATTCCTGCAATTTTTTACTTTTTTCTGCTTTTTTTTTTTTTGGATTTTAATAATTTGGGATTTTTCAGAGAAAAGAAGCTCCAAAAGGAGCGCACGTAGTTACCAAAAAGTTAAATCGTAAAAAAAAAAAGGACCGCACGCGAGTTTCTTACAACTTCTGTGTCAGAGAGACTCACAGCGTCGACGCGCATCCCAAGGTCCGCTCTGTAAGTTTACTGCTGGTTTTGGATTCCCAGATTGAATCTTGACCGTTGAAAGCACGGTGCGGAATATGTGATCACAAAGAAATAAGAAGGCACGATGTACATAACACGACACGGTGTCGTTTGGAGAATGGATCCGTGTGTGTAGACTGGAGTGAATTTTTTGTTTGCGGGAACACTAATCAGTTATCACTGATCAATGTAATACCATATCATGTTTTTAGTGTAATATTTTATATTGTTAAGAGACGAATTAACGTTAAAATATAAGGTAGTAGAGAGCTAGAAAGTTCATAGGAGAAATCTCAATTTAAGAGTCTTCTTGACCTTTTTCTAATTTTTTTTTATAAATTAATAACACCAAGTTAAACAATTGATGTGAAAAAACACTAAAAAGCTACAATCAATACGATTTTCTTAATTCCCCCTTTCAAAAGGAAAAACGAGCAACAAGCATACCAAATCAAGCTATTTACTATTTAGTTTGGTTAAAAAAAATAACTTATTCGTTTTAAAAACAGATCCCACACAAAACAAATCACTAAAAAAAGCAATTGTTTGTGCGAGTTCTCTAGAACAAAAAATTGGTCAATTGAAGGATGTATTCATTTGATAAATTTAACATTTAATCTAACAAATTTATCATTTGACTAAAAAAAAAAAATTCATATGACATCCTATCATCAAATTCTATATTTTTCTTAAATAAAATCTCTTTATCTTTCTTGTGAACGCTAATTTCTTTTTACTACACATATGCACATGGAAAACAAGGCTAGCTTCGTGTGCATCAAAACGACGTGGGCTCTGTGAACGCAAAAATTGCGGTCTTTTGGCACGCAAAACGATGCAAGCATAGTGCACGCAAAACGAAACAAATTCCTGGGTGCTCCGAAAACGAGTCGGAGTCTTAGCACGGAAAAATATATTTTGAAAAACATGAATACGATAGTTAGTTATAGTGGCAAGAGAAATAAAAGAAACATTAACAAAAATGTACAAAAATGATTCAAATTCTTGAAGACTTTCAGGCACCCTCAAGAATTTGAATCATTTTTGTACATTTAGTTAATTTTCTTTTATTCTTCTCACCATTACAACAAACTATTATATTCATGCTCTTTAAAATATATTTTCTGTGAAAAAATTATTATAATTGTATTTCAACACATGTAGTCAACGATTTTATTAGAATTTAGAAAATTACTAGCTAGTCATGCTGTCAGAAAATTTGTACTGCAAACTTGTATGGTTAAAGAAAGTAACTAAATATAGGTGATGTGGCTTATTAATAATTTTTTTGGGTCAAATGATAGATTTTATTAGATTAGATGTTAGATTAGCTACCGACAATGTTAGAACCTACGACATCATGCAAGGGCACAACCCTACCGAATTGAACTAAACTGATACTAACAACTACCTAATTTGAATTACATTATTGATAACTCATTGTGAGGCTAAATCTATCAATTCTCCTTTAGAGCAACTCCACCCGTTGCTCTTGCTCGGGGGAGAGGGGAGTGCAAGGGGCCTGAGGGCCGGTGGGAAGTGCTCCAGCCGTTGGGGGCCCGAGCTCAGGTGGGAGCCCGAGCAAGGGGGCAGTCACGAACTCACGGGCCTGTTGCCCGAGGCTTTCGAATTTTTTATTTTTTTTATTCTCTGTCAGAGAGACAAAGACAGAGCGAGAGCGAGGGAGAAAGGGAGAGAGGGAGCGACAGAGGGACCAGAGCTGGGTGGCGCAGATGGAGGGACCGGAGCTGGGTGGAGCAGATGGAGGGACCGGAGCTGGGTGGAGCAGATGGAGGGACCGGAACTGGGTGGCGCAGATGGGTCGTCGCCGGGGGGGGGAAGGCAGGGTGCGCGGGGGGGGGGGGGGGGGGAGGCAGGGTGGGTCGTCGCGGCGGGGGGGGTCGTCGCGGGGGGGGGGGGGGGGTCGTCGCGGCGGCGGGCAGCTGGGTTCTGGGATCTGGGTTCGTTCGGGGAGCGGGAGCGGGAGCGAAAGAGAGAGAGAGAGAGAGAGAGAGAGTAATAAAGAAAAATAATAATATTTTATGAATGGGTGAGAAAAAAATATTAATATTTTATTAGTAATTGCCTGGGGGAAGGGTTTCATGGGTGGAGATGCAAATGGCAGTTACTATTCATTAGGGTGGATTGCATAGTGAATTGCCTGGGGGAAAGGCTCCATGGGTGGAGTTGCTCTTAGTATAGATAATATCATTTGTTAAAATAAAATAAAAAACTACCAAGGTCATTCTGGATTGAGTGAATTAGGTTTTTAGGCATTGGTTTCGGTTTTAGTGAGTAAAAAACAAGAAAAAAAAAAAAAACTATTTTTGGAGTTGCTGATTTAAACGTAAGGTAACTTAGTATCAAAAGTGGGTTGTTATTTATATTATCTTAACTGATTTCGTGTTTATGTGTGAAGCATATGACTATCTATGTCTCTTGACGATGTTAATGTGTGCACGAGATCAATAATTGAGATGATACAAATAGTTTTGTTCACTAAGAAACATTAAATCCAAGTATTTGTATAAATACTTCAAATTTTAAACAACAGTTCAATTACATGTTCTCAAATTTAGATCGAACATTTCTTTTTAACCAATTTGTCTTATTGAATGAAATTAATCCTCAGCCAAATTATATACTGGTTTTAAAAAAAAACAAATGTGATATTATGAACTAAAAAGGAATTTGAACTCAAGTATAAATGAGCAAGTACGTTTAACAGATGGTGTAATCTACATCCACTTTCACCTACTGAAATGAGTGAAATTGTACTTTGAGTCGAGTTTTTGGTTAAATATTTCATTACACTCATCTCACTTGATCCGATTTAACCTATATTGGTAGGCAACTTCCCTTCTAGTGAACTCTAAGGCAAGGCAATGAGGAAAATCAAACTTAATAGAACGAAGGCCTTATTGTTTTAGAAACTGTAAAGTGTAGAATGTAACGAGAAGAGCAGTCAAAATGACATGCATGAACATGATCACGTGAAGAATCTATCTGAATAGTTGAGTTGGTAATATGTACGTGCTTAAAAGGGACAAGAAATGAGTACAATATTAGAAAGAGAAAGAGAGATGCAAGCAAACACAAAACCCTGAAATTTTAATATTAATTGGGAGAGTTTGAATGGAGCCAAGATCGTGAAAACGATATAAAAATTGAGTAAGAAGTGTAGGGGACCCTTTTTCATATGGCAAATGTATGATCCCACTTGTCCCCTCTTAGGATCCTCTGATCACCTTGTAATATATATTGCTATACTACATGAAAATAGTGACAATACCATCCTCAAATCTTTGCTACCATATTAAATTCCATATGTTATCGTCCCCTTTGTTTCTTCTTGCTGTTTTCACATATGCCCGCAAGTAATTAATAGTTCTCAAGGCATTATATTACGGATATTGCTATCCACACTCTTTTTTACTTCTCACACACCTCTTTAATTTTCGACCGTTGGTTCGAATGAATTGAAGAAGATCAAATGATAGAAATTAACAAAGAGTGTGAGAGAAGTAAAAATGGATGTATAGATAGCGCCACCCTATAGTACTAGTACAAAATCATAAGATACGTAAGGGAGAGAGTAAAGTGCTTAAATCTTGCAAATGGGATTATGGGAGTGAAAAATATCGGCACTTGTAATATAAAACCTAGTTCATTTGCGCTCATCGCTTGTATTCTCTCTCAACTGAATTAGTGTACTTTGATTTTTTTTTTTTAAATCTGAATACTCGACTAAAGGACACAGTTGTGAGTGATTAATAAGTCTTTTCTCACTCCTCATGTAACAAATCCTGTAAGATGCAAGAAAGACACATTTAAGTAATAATATGAAACCTAGTTCATTTGCTATAATCTTTACATGCACTCCTCCGAAAGAGTAGAAGAAGCTTATGAAAAGAATGTAAATAGTTTAATTGTTGCCACATACAACTATAAGAATGGACAATAGCATGTTTGAATTCAAACTACATGCATGGTCAAATGACAAGTGTTTGAGTTACTGTCTGTTTAGCTTGGTGGGTTCTTCTTTGTGACAATAAACAACTAGTAGTTTTATGGTTTTTTTTTTTTTTTTTTTTTTTTTTGGATATATAACACTAGTAGTTTCAAGTAGTTATATGTTTTGGCAGACCTTAGTGGTCCTATTTTCCAATACAAGATGATACAGCTTCTTCTAATCAAATATCATTAACCGTTTGGACGAAGGGGGAGACATAACACATAGAAGAAAATAAATATCGAACCCTCAGGTCTGTAATTTTGTATGGAGCTGAGAGTACAAATAAATAATATCTGAAATGCGGAGATGTTACCGCACTTCTACACAGTACATTGGAGTGAATAAAGGGCGTTAGAATAGCTCCATATTGTTGACCAAAATATAAAAAGAATAGCTCCGTAAATTTGAAATTCCAATTTGCTGTTGGCTAAATTAAAGAGAAATTTCATCCATGCACAAGTTCATCATGATTCTTTGTTGTTAATGCACTAGAGGCTTCACGTGTATAAACGACTGATATTGTATCAACAGTTTGCGCATTTGTTTATGAAAAGTTGTCCCTAACACTTTTTTTTTTTATTTTTTTTTTTATAAATTGGTAATCGATATCCTATGAATTATCATCGTGGGCACTAATTAACCATTTACTAGAGATGTATGTATGACACCATATCTTAGAGTTTTTTTTTTTTGGTCAAAACACCATATCTTAGAGTTGAACCATGACAAGTTTGATGAAGTCTAGCGAGAGTATGTGTATGATATATACCACACAATAAGATCGAATCCTGACAAAATATCTAATGTAGCCGCTAAATTGTCCCTGATTGGAGAAAGTAGCCACAAGTATCACAAGCAATTATTTATGATAATCAGATCAAAAGAGAGTCCCATCTGTCACAATCAAAATACAGGGCTGTCAGCTTTGTTCAAAAGAGAGTCCCATCTTCATTTAACCTAATGCGTTGCTCACATCTCTTTCAAACCCAAAACCTAGCAGTGGTGGGACAACGGTCAAATTTAATTCAAGTTTGAAATATTCATGTATGACTAGGTGGGTCTACATATATAGATATATATAATACACACACACATACATATGTGTGAGACAACGACTCTCTGGACTTGGTTTCTACTAGCAAAGAGGTAGGCTATGGGGAAAGCAAAGGGCATCAGAACCCTATCGAGCAGAAACAAAAGCATATAAACAAGAACAGGTTTGCAATATTTGCAGAGACTTAAAATAAGTTAGTTTCCTTTTCTCCACATCTGCATTTTTTCCCAAATGCCCACGCTTGCAAACAAATTATTCATTGCTAGGGTAAGATAATAAAATCGAACATGTGTTTCTGTATATGGTTTTTCCAGTGTCTTCTTTACTTCATGGCGAAAGAATATATCCATTTTTATCGTTTCAAAACCCTAATGCACTTATAATTCCTGACCCATTTACCCTCTCTTGGCATTTTTTCGTTTCACCTAGCCAAGTGAAATGTTTGAGAATTTGCAGAATGGAAGGTTAGTATGGTACGAGTGGCTGGCTGCAGATTAGGTTATATGTCGAATAATTTGTTCATGGTTTATGTCGTTGTCTGTTAGCAATTCATGTTAGGAAAAAGAAAAACACGGACGCCTGACATTTCACTATCTCTTCCAAGAGTACATAAGCTTATTCTACCATTAATTCCATGAGAGTAAGATGAAGGATTTAGTTTGCAAGTATCAAATTTAACCTTTTTTTTTTTCCTTATAGGGCAAGTGATCAAGTTTAGCGAAAGTTATAACTTCATTTCTTTGTAATGTTTCATGTATAAGCAAAAGTAACTTTAATTTCCTCATTTATGTTTAATTTTTATTGTTATTTTTATATCAATGTTCTTTCAATTTCAAGTATTGTATTGAAAGGGGTTTACCTTTCCTACTGTACTCTCTAGTTATAATGCGAAACGAAAGATTCATTCCTACTGTCAATCACAGTCTAATATATTAAAAACACGAAAGAAAAGGGAATGAGTCCATTCATGTAAGAAGTACTCAAACATTTTCTTCTAATGCACTCCAAATCAGTAATTTGGATCTTAATTATTCGTTCTCGGAAATTTAGCTAGTAAGACGACATGAGAAAAAACATGAACTGAATATAAGAGAAGTAGAAAGTTACAAGCCATGTGAAAGAACAAGTAAACTGTCAATTATCCATGTCCTACGTGGGACATTTAAAAACCCATCACCAAACATTCACCATTTACTTAGTGATTTGTTTGGACAATTTGTCCACACCTGATTGCTTTTGGAATCTCAAAATTTTCATTGATTAGGAGGGTCCGGTTGAGTGGCCAGCCAATTTGATGGTCAGATTCAGTGGCATATCACAGATTAACAGCTTGGGATTGTTTCACGGCAGTTTGATTAGATGCTAACAGTTTGATCTCACCATAGACCAGAAGTAAAATGTTTTCCTTTTATCCCGAAGGTCCACTGCTGCGTGTTACAGGCAGTGTGTACTTTTTGTTTTTCCCAAAATTCCAAAGCAAACAGGGGTGAAAACGGAGTTGTGAATTGAACAAACGCATCTAAGCCTTGAAAGATGGTTGGTGCATAATAATGCTTCACCCATTTTTACAAGTTGCCAATTTACCACACGACTCTTCACAATTAAGTTTGTCGATCAAAGCTAGATTTCATAGTCAAAGCACTTAAACAATGCTTCAAAAAGAAAACAAATACTTGTAAACTCAACTATTATTTCACTTGACTATTGTTTTTTTTTTTTTTTGGTAAGAGACAATAGTAGATTTCATTTCATAAAAAAGTAACAGCATTACAACATTTTGCATTAGTGCGTAGCACCTTCTTCTACAAGTGTATCAATCAAAAAACTTGGAGGAGAACCGTGCCATTCACAGCTTTGGTTCAACGAGAGGCCAGTTCGGGCAAGGCGATGAGCTGCCGAGTTTGCATTGCGGCGGGTGTGGGTAACAGTAGCTTCAGTGATTGATTGGAGTAGTTCTTTGATATCCTCCACAACCTGTCCAATTGATGACAAGTTTAGGATAGGACTTTTTACTGCCTCCACAATCTGAAGTGAATCACTCTCGAAAGACAAATTTGAAAAACCCCTGTTCACTGCCCAATGCAAGGTCTCCCGAAAAGCAAGTGCTTCGGCTTGTAAGGAAGAGTAGACCACCCTCAAAACATCCTGCAACTTGCGGTCACAAAATTCCCAGAATCAGTTCGAACAGCAGCCCCAAAACCTCCCACCAATTTGGTCTCACTCTAGGATCCATCGATATTTACTTTAAGCCATCGCGGTGGTGGGGCCATCCATTTGACATGGCGAGATGTCCCTGAATTCAAAACGGGTGTTACCACATTGGCTTTTGCAAAAGCAGACAATCGCTGCCGAGCACGGTCTACACACACGTCGGGGGGTTCCAACTTCTCCTGCCACAACTGTTCATTTCTAGCCCCCCTAGAGAGCCCAGCAGATCATAAGGAACAACTCAAAACTGGACTTATGAAGAATTCGAGCAGTCTCGATTCCCCACTTCACGCAAACAGGCCCCCAGCCCTGATGCCATCCAAGCACATTTGGCATATAGGCATTCCCTCAATATATGGATAGTAGTCTCACCATAGAAATTACACAGTAAACACTCCGCTTCAGTTGTGATATGACGTTGTGCCAAGTTAGCTCTTGTGGGACACTGTTCATTTAGAAGACACCATACACAAATCTTCACCTTGGGCGGGACGTTGGCATTCCACAGTTTGGACCACAACATATTGGAAGTGAGGATAGAAGAGGACGCCCAGTTTTTTGTAGGTTGTATCCAAGAACGGGCGATGTGATAAGCACTTTTCACTGTGAACCTCCCTTGGTGTTCGTAATGTCAAATCAGATAGTACGACGGGGATCGTTCACTTAGTTAGATTAAACAGATAGCCTTAACCTCTTCGGGTGAGAACAGGGTTTTGAGTAGTCCACAATTCCATCGCCTTGTATTTTGGTCCACCAGTTCGTCGACCATTGCCAACATGCACCCATCCAGCTTAGGAGAGAACGGTCGAAACGTTGAAGGGGTAAGGATCCACAGGTCCTCCCAAATGCGGATAGATCATCCCCCTCCCACCTGCCAACGGGAGCCAAGAGCAATGACCTTCCTTGCTGCACATATGCTCTTCCATGTATAAGATGCATTCGGCTGTACAGGGTACCTCCATAAAAGAGCCATTTGGAAAGTACTTAGCCTTTAGAACCTTCGAGATCAGGAAGTTGGGCTCAGTAAGCAGCATCCAGCCTTGTTTAGCTAACATCCCTAGATTAAAGGCAAAGATATTTCGAAACCCAAGTCCACCCTCACATTTTGGGCTGCAAAGTCTTTCCCACGAACACCAGTGCATTTTCTTTCACCTTCTTCACCATTCCACCAAAAGGATGCAATTAATTTGTTTAAATCATCACAAAAGTGTTTGGGGGAGGAGAAAACAACTCATTGTGTAATTTGGAATTGCTTGTGCGATTGCTTTGATTAGTACTTCCTTCCCTGCCTGCACTAAGCAGTTTGCCCTTCCAGCCTTAGAGCCTTTTCCACATTCGGTCCTTTATATAGCTGAAGCACTTTGTCTTGTTCCGCCCAACCAGAGTTGGCATACCCAGGTATTGGTCATGTCGGTCTACCCCCTTGACTCCTAGCAGACGTGCCAACCTTAATTACATCGACCGTTTAACATTTCTGCTGAAGTAAATTTCACTCTTTTGCAGGTTGACCCGCTGCCCAGATGCATCTTCATACATTTGTAGGACATCCTTGATTTGACCACATTCATCTTCCGATGCACGGCAAAATAAGAGACTATCATCCGCGAACAGTAAATGATTCACCGACGGGGCCTCTTGACAGATGAAAATGCCAGTAATCAATCCTCTTTTTTCCTTTTTTGCAATCAAAGCCAACAGTCATTCGGCACACAAAATGAAGAGATATGGTGATAGTGGATCACCCTGGCGCAATCCCTGGGACGGAATGATGTAGTCTCGTGGACCCCCATTGAGGATGATAGAGTCTGATACCGACGATACACATAGCATAACCCATTTGACCCATCTTGCAGAAAAGCCGAGCTTGGTAAGAATATGCCGTAGGAAACCTCACTCTATGCAGTCATAAGCCTTACTAATATCAAGTTTCAAGGATATAAAGCCCTTTTGCCTCTCTGTCTTCTGAACAAGTAGGTAGCGATTTCGGATGCCAATATTGTATTGTCAGATATGTTTCGCCCTGGTACGAAGGCCCCGTAGTTTGGGGATATGATTGTTGGTAGGAGAGCTTTTAGCCTATTTGCCATAATCTTTGAAATGATTCTGAACAGAACATTACATAGACTAATGGGTCGAAGGTGAGCCATTTGCTCCGGGTGCTTTATTTTGGGAATAAGTGTAAGATGCATGAAATTAATCTGCCTCAATAGTTTCCTTGATGCATGAGAACTCCTGATAGCATTTGAAATGTCAGCCTCAACGTTGTGCCAATACTTCTGAAAGAAAAAAGGATTCATGCCCATCTGGGCCCGGGGCCTTTGATGGCTGCATTTCAAAAAATGCCACCCGAACTTCGTCGTCGAGATATCCCTTTCCAGTGTTCTATTCATGTCCGAAGTTATCCTAGCATCAACAGCCCCAATGACCTCTGCATCATTCAGATTACCGGAGGAGCAGAAAATGTCCCAAAAGTAACTAGTGACCGTGCTTTCAATCCCATGTTCGTTAGTAACCCAGTTCCCATCCATGTTTCTGATCCTCTTGATGGAGTTCTTTACTTGACTATTGTTGAATGTATAAGATATTTAATCTTTGATAGGTTTGTTTCTAAGATGATTCTTAAAGTGGTTTTTACTAATATTCAATAGTATATTTAGCAATATTCAACCGAAAGGAAAAAGAAAAAAAAAAGGGAGTCCTGACCAATCTTTCTTATTTACCGTAACATTACAGAGAATCTTCAAAACTCCTCTAGACTAACATGGATAACACCTTTTTTTTTTTCTTTTTTTTTTAAGGACATTTTTGCTCACCACCATTTAGTGTGGTGTATGCTCATCATCCTATTTATCATCGTTAGATGAGTTTGAATTTTAAGATTTTTGCTTATCCATTACACAACTTTCGAAATTCAAACTTATCTAACGATGATAAATAATGTTTTGAGCATACACCACACTAAATGATGGTGTGCAAAAATGCTCTTTTTTTTAACAAGAAAAGTAAACTTACATCCCCGACGGATATAAATAACCACTCCCCATAATCTGGACATCCTCACACTATCAATTGAGTTACATCATATTATTATCATATTCAAAGTCTTCATTCATATTCTATTAATTGCAAAAAAATTTAAATAAATTACTCCTTCAATTCACAGTCCGATAGAAACAAAAATGATACTATACTTAATTTAGGAGATATCTTATTTAATAATGTAATATAAATATTCTAATAATATTTTGGTCCTTATGAGTTTGGACTGCACGTCCTTATTCAATAGTCTGAGTTAATACTAATACAACACATGTCATACTGGATGGCTTTAAAAACAAATTAATGACATATTATTTAATTGTTTGCGGCCCCATCAAGTAAAATTCCTATGATAATATAAGAAACTATCTAATGCAATAATACAAGTTAAAAGAGATTTTTTTTTAGTATGCACACCGAAATTTTTTGTTAATTTTTTAACTGATGTGTCTTTGTACATATATTTAACTTTTCATTATTTCGTGCATGAGACACACTAGGGGATAGTAAAACTTTGGTGCATTAAAAAAAAAATAAAGAACTGAAAAGGGATGAGGGCAGAGAATAAAAACCAAAGAGGATATGGTTAAAGAAGGGTAGGGGAGTGAGAGAGGTAGCTGAGGAAAAACAAGGAAAAAGAAAGAGGGGGAAGAGTGGACTGTGGAAAAAAGGAGGGGGTGCAGAAGGTAGCAGAGCAGTAGTTGTTTTAACATTTCTGGGTTTGGGAATTGTAGAAAGACAGTAGAGAAAAGCCTGCAAGAGAATCAAACAACCAAACATGGCAATGCTTAGGATGCGACGACCCTCATAGATTCACCCTTCTTTTCTCTCTCTCTCTCTCTCTCTCTCTCTGAAAACTTGCTTAAATATTCGATCCCTTTACTTTTTCAACCTCCACAACAACCACCCCCACTTAAGAGCTGAGATGACAGTTGCAACATGGGAGCCTAGTTAATCTGAAAAAAGGGTTCCAGAGAGAAAAACAGCTAGAGAGAGAGCCCAGAATATATCAGATAAAGTTGCTGTGTTCTTCTGCCATTGGATTCTTTGAGCTTTCATCTTGCTGTTCATGGAGTTGAAGGCACTTCACAGACTAATAAGGTTCACCGCCATCAGCTTTTTCTCAATTTATGCACTTTTCACCACCACCAGCTCCACTACCACTACATGCCCAGGTGAAGTTTTCAACAGTCAAATTAATTTCCCATTTTATATTCTTCTTTACAAAATTGAAATTTTCACTGAATTAATGTTCTTTTAAACAAATTTAATTTATCTACTTGTTTCTAAAATGCAGATAATAAGTGTACCTTCACGGCTAAACTCGATTCATATTTTCAGGTAGGTTGTTCCACCATACCTATCATAATTTATGGTCCGTGATTTTAACACTCCTCCTTTAGCTTTCTCCTCGACGCTTACAAAGTGTCGGAATTGGAGTGCAGATGGCTAAACGAAGAGTGCCGGAATCGCTACCTTATCTTACACTTCAACATTTAATTAGCATTAATGCGTATTTCTTATGTTATTTCTTTTTCTCCATATGAATCACATCAATCATCGTGGCCTTACAACAAGACTGTAGTAGCTTTGACTAACTTTGACCCAAGCTGGGTTTTTGATAAAGACTGCATATGCAACTATGCATGTTTGAAACTGAAAGGACAAAATAGAACCATATTATTGTTATTATTACTGATCAAGCCACCATGGTGATCGATAAGTTGCACACACTGACTGGGGGCAGGGTGGTCCCGCTGCTGTTTACCCCTGGTCCATCCTCAGGAAAATGGTCTTGTAGTAGGCTCAGCCTGCCTAACTAAGAAGCACACGGCACCACGGGCGTAATTTAGCACACAGCTTTAGGCTTGGAGGGACATCATATTTTTCTTTGCCATTTCAGAAGCAAATGAAAAAGCTTTTGTTGTTCGTATTGTCGTCTTCTGAAAACTCCAATGCATCTTGGTAACTTGCGCCTGCTGTGCTCAGCACCCAACCCGCTCCAACCATGTTCTATATACCTACGCTCCCGTGAACAAAAAATTGTTATGGGGGCCGGCGCACATTAGCATTATGTGGGCGCACGTTAGCAGCGCACTTTAGCACTAAGGATATGTGTGTGACAAGTCTCGGTAGACATTAGAAAACTGTGTGCGCAAAAGGGTTGGTGGCATGATTGTGTTATAGCTGCTAATTTTTGGGAGATTAACTAACTAATGTGGTGCAGGAATTTGGGAAGCACGGTGACAAAATGAGGGAGCAGAGGATGATGCCTTTGAGCTTGGCTAGGAGGTACCTGAGTGGACCTGGATCGTCGCCGCCTCGGTGCACATCCAAGTGCGGCAGGTGCACGCCGTGCAAGCCAGTTCACGTGTCTGTGCCGCCTGGGACGCCGGTGATGGCGGAGTACTACCCGGAGGCTTGGAGGTGCAAATGTGGCGACAAATTGTACATGCCATGAAAATAAATGAATATGATCGTCATATGTTTTGTGATATTTATTTTGTTCGTGTTGGCGTTACAAGGTCTCTCTACCTAGCTACTTTATTAGCTGATCATATGCTTATTTAGTAAAAAAGAAAGGATATTCATAGGCTTAAATTTGTGTAGGAAGATATTTATACATTAACCCCTAGAGAAATATATATTACGATATGTATGGAGAATTCATACAGCCGATCCCGTTTACTGGAATAACGTTTGGTTGCTGTTGTATATGTATGGAGAATATATATCGTGTTAAATACCGTGTTCAGGTTCTAACTCTGCTAAATAATTGATGATGCATCATGCATGATCATTTCTGCCTCCCAAGGTTTGGAAATTTTTTATCTTCATAGTAATTGAATGGTTGTTTCCTCCCTTGTAAACTTTCTTCTCAACGACTTGTAATACGAACTCATTCCCCACACTCGGGGGACTGGAACTGGATAATCATGGAACTAGCTAAGCTAGGGAATAGTAGCACCTGTGACCTGACCATCAACGGAGGTTCTCCACACTTGGAGGGATACTCATGTACAAATGGAGATGTATTCCGATAAGTCTACAACACTTGCCACGATAAGAGAAACTTACACTTCCCTCACCCCCTCAATTGACTCCCAGAGTGTTGTAGAAATAATGACAAATCCGTAAAAGAACCAAAGCAGAGGGCCTTTTTGTTTTTGGGTAGAGACAATGACAAATAGTGAATAATGGAATAGGCTCTACCTCACCTACAATTTGAACATTAGTTCAACTTCAAGTACTATAAGAATACGAAAGAAAACGTGCAATCTGTTTTCTATAATTCAACAATTATCGTATATGAGATTTGAACCCATGAACTCTTTCATAAACGTAGAAAGTATGTGGCGCTAGATCAAACAGTTATTAGCAATTGTGCACATTGTCTAACATGAAACTTTTGCCAATGCATTCCTTTTCATAATAGCTGATCATGCCGTTAGCACATACATTCATTTTCCTGCCTATGCATTAATACTAGAGAGAATTGCACACATTTTATTCGTAACTCATTATCCCACCCTCCCTAGTCACTTGGACTTCTTAACAAAGTTAATATTAAATCGTCTCACTTTTAATGCAAGAAAAAAGGGCACCTAATTTCAAGTAAGAAAATTGTGGGCTTTTCTTGTCACAAGAGATCATTATGGGCCTTTTTTAATTTTATTTTGTGAGCCCAGTATATAAGAACAAGTTCTACTTAACTCTATCAAGCTTCTAATGGCTTTGTTTTGGGGAACAAGTTTGAATTATATATAGTGATGATATTTTAATGAAATTGATGTCCAAGTTAGGCATTGCATCAATTGTTTTTTTTTTTTTTTTTGGACAAACGATATTATGTACACTACTAAGAGGATGAGGAAGCGGACTAAGTCTCACAATGGACAAAATTATTATTCTCGAATATATTGTGCTTTATAGTTAACGATGTTAATAAGAACATGGGAAGACCATAGTTATGGCCTGCAGTGGCCTTGGCCCCTGTTTTTCTTAAAAACTTTTATACGCTTGGTACAATTTAATACTATTGCATGCGTTGTGGTACAACTTCATTTTTTGTGGTTCAACTAATTTTTGATCTTGGTTCTGCACTGAACGAAAACTTGTTAATCTATATATATGATAATCAATATGGTTCACAAATCAAGCAACCTTTATTCACCACTTGATTTGTCAAACATCAAAGGTTCCTCAAAGTTGGAATATGTGGTGTGTAATCATCTGTTAATAAGAAATAAAATCTTTGTAAATTACTTGGCGTAGCTGTTTATTTTGCTTCTGGAGTATTACATTTTTATTGTTCTTTTAAAAAAAAATTTGAAACTGTTTATTTCCTTATGAACACATGTTTCTTGTTCATGATTATTTGATGAAAAAGAGCCAAAACGCCAAGGCTAACGTCGACAATGGCAAGACATAAGGACCAATACATACAACAAAGGAACCAAGAAAAAGAGTTAAAACTTTTTAGCAAATGGTAAGATTCCTAAAAGCGCATTAAGGAAGGAATGAACAAATGAACCAGAAAGTATAGACACAGCTTATAAGCCAAAAATCTTGCAATATTGCCATCAATCGTCATTTAATTGGGGATTATTTAAATATAAGCCCTTGCAATTCATAATGATCAAGTACACTCAAGGCATCAAGAAGAACCAATTCAATTCAAGGCGTAAGATACTTGGAAGCATATCGGAAAGAACTAGATGTGTATAAACTACAAAGCAAGGGATTGAATATGTCCTTCGCTTAAGCTTATAAACAAGGGATTGAATACGTGCTTCACTTAAGCTATAAAGCAAAGGATCTAATATGTCTTTCAATTATTATGAGAAAGTTGGATCATAAGTTGTGTAAGGGAAAATATTGTGAAAGTGTTTAAACCCACATCTGGTGTATTGCAGCCGGTGGTGATCATTTTTATTTCCTTTTATCTACTCGAAAAAAAATTGAGAGAAAATTCACTCGATCGGCATGGAAGGGAAGATTGCAGAAACTGTATTTACTTTTTCTGTTGAGGGAATACCGTCGAAGGTGGCGTCACTTGCTGCTCAACAACTCAGTCTTGCTTGGGGTTTCAAAGCTGAACTCAAACGGCTTCGCCAGTCATTACTCACCATTCAGGATTTCTTGGGAGCTGTTTCCGACCAACCACAAGATCGGGTCAAGGCGGTGGAGGAGTGGGTGATGAAACTTAAAGGTATAGCTCATGATGCTGACAATCTGATGGATGAGTTCGACTACGAAGTGGTTCGCCGTAAAGTTGAACTCCAAAATCATATGAAGAAAAAGGTACTCAACTTCTTTTCACTCTCCAATCCATTTGCATTTCGATTGAAAATGGCACATAAAATACAGAAGATCAACCAGTCCTTGGTAGATCTCAAGGGTGAGGCAGCTTTCATTGGTCTAGTTTCCAAGAAAATAGATGCAACCCCTCAGGAATACAGATGGGAAAGACAAACTCACTCACTCATTGGCAGAGATGAAATAACTGTTGGAAGGGGAGAGGTTGTGTCGAATATAGTTACAACCTTGATCCACTCCAAATACAATCAAGAAAATCTTGCGGTTATGGCCATCGTTGGAATGGGGGGCCTCGGAAAGACGACAGTGGCCAAGTTAGTTTACAATGAGGATTCGATACACAAGTTCTTTGAAAAGAAAATATGGATTTGTGTATCAAACTCCTTTGATGTCAATTTCATCCTACTTCAGATCTTAGAATCTCTTAACCCTGCAAAAGCCCCTTCAAAAGAGAACCTGAATGCAATTCTTACAAACCTACAAGATGAGTTAAAAGATAAAAGATACTTACTCGTACTTGATGACGTTTGGAACGAAGATCCCAGAAAATGGGAGAATTTGATGGAATGTTTGTCAAAGCTTTATTCTGCTAAAGGATCCAAAATTGTTGTTACTACTCGCAGTGGTAAAGTTGCATCAATCTCTGAAAAACTACTTCCACGACATGATATGGGAAAACTTTCTGTGGATGAATGTTGGTCCATCATGAGAGGTAGAGCTCTTCCCAATATCGGTGCTCATATAGCTTCTGAGTTCCAAATAATTGGAAGGGAGATTGCAAAAAATTGTGGTGGTGTTCCACTAGTGGCAAATGTGCGTAATATTATTATGTATCCTGACATGAAATTTGCACCTTTTTTTTTTTTTTTTTTTTTTTTGCATGTTTTTATTTATAAATTAGGACAATACTTGCATCCACACCATCCTGTACACCACCTTATCAATTAAATTAGTTAAGCGACTTAAATGGGATGAATTATTTTGTTACCACTCA
The DNA here is from genome assembly GCA_036320875.1 of Cotoneaster glaucophyllus. Lineage (NCBI taxonomy): Eukaryota > Viridiplantae > Streptophyta > Magnoliopsida > Rosales > Rosaceae > Cotoneaster > Cotoneaster glaucophyllus. The sequence continues at coordinate 3,914,779 of CM070061.1, forward strand.
AATTGGTATTTGTTAGGCTTTTTAGTAGTTAAAACTTTAAAGTCAATTTTAATGTTAAATTTGACTCTAAAATTGACTAGGCTTGAACTAAGTGTAGGAATTAGCTTGGATTGGTATGGATTGGACTTTGTCTTGTTTTATGTTTGGTGTTAACTTTGAAATAGAGAGAGGATAGTCCTAAAATTATTACCCGAGTAAAAATTAGGTTTCTAAACAATTTTTTTTTAGAAAATTAGTCCTTAAACTATAAAAATCTCCAATTTACATATCTAATATTAGATTTGAAGCTATTATATTCAATTTTTTCCTTAATTTAAGTCATGTGATGCAGTTAATATATTGTTTCATTTTAAAAAATAATATTTTAGTTTGACTATTCTAGTAGCACAACTGCACATGGGAGCTGCCTATGTGCAAAGGGGTGTGATATCCACACACCCGTTTCTACTTCTCCCACACCTTTTTAGTTTTCAGTCGTTGGATCAGATGAATTTAAGAAGATCAATGAAACAAATGGTGTGTGAGAAGTAAAAACCCATTTGCAAAGTCTTGGCGCATGGCTTATTTAGGGGCTCAGGATCTCCAAAGCCCGCGGATCAAGTGATTCGAGCTCTTGAAATTTGATCCAACTGCAAAAAATTATTATAACTTTTAGGATCCCGGATTTCAAGGGCCGTTGGATCAAATGTCAAGGGGTCCGGATTACTTGATTCGCAGGCTTTGAAGGAAGAGATTCGGAGAGGATCTCTTTCCCTTATTTAGGACCATGTTTCTGCAAGAGGTTAAATAATGAAGTTTAAGTTGGTGAGTGAGAAGTCTTAGGTTCGATTCTCGCCAAAAACGAATTTGAATCATATTATTGTTAGCCCAATACGAGACTAAGTCCACGTCCTCTTCCTTAGTAAGTTAGTATAGATAATATCGTTTGTTCCAAATAAAAAAAAAAGGTTGTGCAAGTCAGGACTAATCGATTCTTATATAGTCCCATGTTTAGCGAAAATCGGATATTGCTAAATAGGGTAATCTGGAAAGTTAATTTAGTGAAACAAACATATCCGAAGTGTTATGTCATTCTCGATGCACATTAAATAAGAATCAAATATAATGTTTGAAGTCAAATGTATAGTCATATCTTACTATTTGAGGCAAATGTAAAATCAAATATCACTTTTCACTTGATTCTAGAGTCAGAACTCAAAAAAAATTTATGCATTGGACAAAATTGAGCCGAATTTAAAATATTTGACTTTAAATTTTTATGTACATTAAAGATAGCCTTAGGTCATTTTCTATATTGTTCTAGAACACCTTGAAAAGTTTATTAACAAAGAAACTTTTTTTTTTTTTTTTATTTCATATATTTTTCTCCTTATTTTTAAGCCCATATAAAAGAAATGGTGGAGAACATTATGCGGTTCGCATAGATCCAAAAAATCGTTGTAGTCATAGTTAAACTACTTTACTCTATTAATCGATAAAAACTCTCTAATCCAATCAACAGGTTTTAGGAGGCATTTTGCACACTAAGAAAAGTATTGAAGAATGGTCGTTCTTCAAAGACAATAGAATATGGGACAACATATCAAAAGGAGAAGATAAAATTATGCCAGTTTTGAAGTTGAGTTTTGACAATTAGAATCACCATCATTGAAGCAATGTTTTGCATATTGCTCAATTTTCCATAAAGATTTTGAAATTCAAAGAGATAACTTGATTCAACTTTGGATGGCTCAAGGACTAATCCACCCTTTACCTGGCGAAAATAAAGATATGGAGGACATAGGCAATGAATATTTTGATATTCTATTGCAGAGCTCCTTATTTCAAGATGCTACAATGAGTGACAATGGCATTGTTAGCAAATGCAAGATGCACGATCTTGTGCACGATATGGCAGAACTCGTATCCAAATCTGAAAGCTTGACGGGAGACTTATGTGGCATAGATAATATGCTTGAGATTCGACTTGTTGCTCAGGCTTCTACTTCTATGCTGGATAAATTTCCAGAAAGAAGTGCTAGGAAATTGCGGTCGTTGTTTTTTGACGATGGTGAAGTACCTAGTAACATTCTTCCACGATTCAAATCTTTACGCGTCTTAAATTTAAGTAATGCTAATATTGAAGAATTTCCAGTTTCAGTTGGAAGGCTAAAACACTTGAGGTATCTTGACATTTCCAAAACAAGATTGAAAGCACTCCCCAACTCTATAGGCAAGCTCTATAACCTACAGACGTTAAGAGCAACAAATTGTGCCCTTAAAGAGTTTCCAAGAGAACTGCAAAACTTGATCAACATGAGGCATATTTATTTTGGTCAGGGAAATAAATTTCCACAGGGGATAGGGCGGTTTACTTGCCTTCGAACATTACCTTACTTTTCGGTGGGTAATGAGATTGGTCATCGAATTGAAGAGTTGGCTGGCTTGAAACATTTGAAGGGTGAATTAATTGTTTGTAATCTAGAGCACGTAAAGAATGGAGAGGATAAGACGAAAGTACGCCATTTGACATTGAGATGGACGAGAAATTGGTCAACAGCTTGCAACAAGGAGGGGGATGTACTGGAAGGCCTCCGACCGAATCCTGAGTTGGAAAGCTTACATATTGAAAACTTCAGCGGCGATCAGTTTCCATCGTGGATGATGAGTAGGCCGTTACTGCCCAACAACTTGAAGAAGATTAAGTTATTTAGATGTGGCACATGTAAAGAAGTTCCACCGCTCGGTCATCTACCCAATCTTATGGAGCTTAAGATTTACGAAATGGATAACTTGAAATGTGTTGGAGTTGAGTTCTATGGTTATCATCTTGTTCGCAGTATAGCCACGACAAGTAAGGAGATAATTACTTTATTTCCTGCACTAAAAGTTTTAGGTATTTATATGTGTGGTGATCTAATTGAATGGATGGAAGCACCAACGATGTCAACACAAAAAATAGTGGTTTTTCCTTGCCTCGAGACGTTGACGATCTATCATTGTTACAAATTGAGAAATTTTCCGAGTCATTTCCCATCTCTTCAAAAGTTGATGATAAGTGGAACGCCAATAGAAGAAATTAGCCGTGAATTAACAACTCTCACTTCCCTCAAAATACAAGGTCTTGGGGAGCTTACTTATTTGCCTCAAGAGATTTTCAAGAACAATAAGAATATCTCCTCTTTGGTTATTGGTCCTTGTAAAAAGCTAGGGGCATTTGCCGGATGGGCTAGACACACTACCTCTCCTTGAGGAACTGCATATATCAGGATGCGATAATCTAGAGTTGATTCCAATTACACAGGGCATGGCATCTCTACGGGAATTAAAGATTTCTAGTTGTAGACGGTTGTCAAGCCTACCGAGTGGGTTAGAGTACTGCACGGCTTTCCAGGAATTGAGTATGTTTTATTGCAATGGTGTAACATCGTTTCCAGTTCACACCTTTGCATCTCTTCGCAACTTGGATATTTCAAATTGTGGTGGGCTATCAGGCTCATTGAGTGTATCCGCCTCTCTTGTGAATTTGACTACATGGGGTTGTAATAATCTGACATCAATTGGAATTAAAGGTGGCTCGTCTCTCGCCCCCTCTCTTCAGGTGTTGAGAACCATTTCGTGCCATGAATTGTCAACCTTACCTGCTCTTCGACAACAATGTCCCTCTCTTCGATGTTTGACAATTCAAGAATGTGAAAGATTAGAAAGTTGGGTGAGCGGGATGCAATTCCCAATCTCTCTCGAGGAGCTAACAATAAACAATTTCCATAATTTAGAGAGTTTTCCAAGTTTAGACAACCTCAATTCTCTCCGTAGTTTAGAGATTGAAAATTGGCGAAGGCTAAAATATCTGCCGACGGGGTTACAACGGCTCCCGCGCTTGAAGGAATTGCATATCGGGGGGTTCTGGGAGGAGCTCGATTCCTTCCCTGATTTTCAAGTTGGATCATTAATGCACCTTACAACCGTTACACTTGTGGGGTTGGCCTAAGCTCAAGTCTCTGCCTCAACAAATTCAACATTTCACTTCTCTTACAGAATTGTGGGTAAATCAATTTGACGGAGTTGAGACTTTGCCAGAATGGTTGGGTAGCCTTGCATCCCTTACACAGCTGAGAATTGAAGATTGCAAGAATGTGATGACTTTACCTAGTGTCCAAGCTATGCAACGCCTCACCAAATTACGAACCCTGTGGATTTCTGGATGTCATCCCCTTCTGGAGCAAAGATGCACCAGGGGCAGCGGCATAGATTGGCCCAAGATTTCTCATATTCCATATCTCACAAGTAAGTTTCAAAATTCTTGAAATCATATTACATAGATCATGTTATAAGTTCGCGTCTTTTGTTCTTTTATTCGTATCAACTACAACATACAAATTTAAACTAGTAAAACAAAAGTTGTTTATCCTTGTCCTTTTTCTTTTAAATCAGTTCGCGGGGTCGGACAGCGGTTGAGTGGATGGTAGGCAGCACCTTACCAAACTACAGCAGATGTGTATTGGAAAAACCAAATTTCATGATGTGCAGGGCCACAGTTCTCTGAGATTACTTGTATGCCAGTGTTATGTACAAACGACTCCAAAATGGCTCCAACTTCCGCTTTGAAATTAATCCGTGTATGTAAGCTTTTCAGATTCACACCTTCTCTTCTCTTCTAAGTGCATTGTACTGTTGACTTCTTACCATATATGTTGTGTTTTCCAGTGGCATGCTGTGGCGTTTTTCAGGATGTCCAATATGTGCAAAACAGAGTACAGGTACTGATGAACGAGATGTTAAATTTCTCGCTCAACCTTAATTTCTCAAAACATATACCTTAAGTTATAGTACTTATCAAGCTAGCAAGCCTTTTTTTGGGTACCATGTGGGCACTCCTTTACATGTTACCTTTCTTAGTTTTGGCAACATCAATTCGATATGTTAACTTTCTTTAGTTCATCTGTATGAGTGCTAAACCACGAGCTTAATCACCCATTCATGGTATTGAATCTTTTTTAATCAGACATTGCCACAACTCAAGTAAAATCATGTTCATATAATATATAGAACTGCTGAAATTGCTTTCCGTTTGTTATTATGCTTATATATGAAGATTTTGGATGGATATTTATATGGTTACTTGTGATTTCTGAACTGGTTTTTGAATCATATGAAGGTAATTACATTGTAAAATACCTGCATTATTGCAGAGATTAGATAAAAGAATCTTCAGTTGCAATGCTAAATGGTATTTCCAAGCTTTGTGTACTATCAGTTGAAAAGTTGAAATTTGTTGTGTACTATATATTTCCTAAGTTGTTTTGTTATATTTGACCAGGCAAAATTGGGAGTCTGGTTGAGACTCTTGCCCGAATCATTTTTTATTTGAACAAAATGGTAAGCTCTCATCCCTTTTATCACACTGGATCAACCTTTTTTTGTTCGATACTCGTCACAAAATCGAATGTAATCTTATCAGTTTGAATCACAGGTTCGGCTTTCCATCCTATTCCCAGTAAATGATGAGTAGTGGGCTACAAATGCAAGTCTCTACATGAGGGAGTGGAGGCTTTACCAGACTTTTTGGGTAACCTTACACCCCTTAAAGAGTTGGGAATTGGGAATTACAAAAATTTGATAATCTACCCTCTGCCAAAGCTATGCAATGCGTCGTCACTTTACTGTCGCAATTATTTAAGCAATGTAAGTTTTTCAAACTCCACCTCCTTTTCTCTTCTAGAATTTAAGTCACTTACTATTTTTGTTGTGTTTCCAGTTGGCATATATAACTCTTTTAGCATCCTTTGGCATTTTTCATGATGCTCTTACTCAACTGGAATGATGTAGTGCAGTAGGCAAACAGAGTCCAGGTACTTATGTACAAGATATGTTTTTTCAAAAGTGGGGTTGTCTGGCTGGTGGCCAAAGGGAAGCTCAACACTTGCGACCAAATTCAAAGGAGAAGCCCTTTTATCTGCTTATCCCCACAATGGTGCAGTTTGTGCAAAGCTAAGGAGGAGAGTGTAAACCACATTTTTCTCCATTGTTCGTACACGATTCAACTGTGCTGGAAACTGTTTCAGGAGGTCAGAGCTAGTTGGGTCATTCCAAAGGGTTGTTTTGAGCTTCTAAGCACCAAGTTTGAGGCCCTAGGATTTGGGAGGAAAGCTAAAGTTATGTGGGGTTGTCTCGTCTCGGCAGTTTTTTGGAACATTTGGTTGGAGCGTAACAAAAGAATTTTTGAGGATTATACTGGTGTGGGGGTAGAAGTACTTTGGGGAAGAGTAAAATATTGGGCAGCCCTATGGGTTTCAGTCTCAAATGATTTTAATAATTACTCTCTTTCTCAATTACTGTGGGATTTGTTAGCAGCAGTAAAGTGAGTTAGGTCTAGCTTTTGTTGCTGTAGCCAAATCCTATTGAGAGTTTTCTTGTTTCTTGTAAATGGTGGATTTCTTATCCACTTCTGTGTATTTCTCTTTTCTTTTATAAAATGTTTGTTTCTTCTCAAAAAAAAAAAAAGTGGGGTTTGTTGTTTTAGATATTGTTTCCTCCTCCTTCCATCCATCGCATGCTCATTTCTCATTCTACTTTGTGCAGTAATATACTTGCCTTGTAGTCCTTTTCAAGCTAGCATGTAATTTCAGAACTGGCTCATAATGTTATTGTTGAAATACATTGAAATCGAAGCGGATTTGGTTGTTCAACCATCAGTTGATCACTTGCAGTTCCATAGGCCCAGACTAGTTCTCATTCTAATTCGCATTGTTTAGTTTCAAAACTTTTTAAGTGGAGTTTGCTTATGGCCAGATTTTTATCTTAAAATGATCGTCTAATGACTTTTGTCCTGATCACAATGGTAGTGGTAGATTTGGCACATTTGTTGCTTTGGTCTCTTGCAGTTTGCTTATTCCATTGGTTCCTGCACAATGAGGTAATTTGTTTATATTATCCCAAGACTTGTTTTCAGGTTAATGATGTTGATATAATATGTAGAAGTGCTGTAATTGGTTTCTTATGAAGATTTTGGACTGACAGTTTTGGGCCTACTTGTAATTTCTGAATCGTATGCAGAGTGATTTGAGTTCTATTGATTTTGCGTCTGTGATTAACATCTCGAGTAACTTGATGAACTGTTGAGTATCTCCATATTATCGTTGAAATTATTGAGAGTGATATTTTTGTTGTTTTTTTGTGTCTTTCCTAGCAGAGCATTCAGGATTTGGGACTTTTTGGGATTCAGTGAGAAAGTTAGTTGAAATGCAATTATCGAGAGTGATGTTATTGTTGGTGTGTTCGATTGTGGGATTTACTGGAATTTGAGAGTTCTAAAGACGGAGGTTTTGGTCTGCCCCCCAACCCAAGAGGTAGAAAGGTGCTTGTGAAGGCTGCAAAAATTTCAGTTGCAACAAGTTAGTTTCTTATGACATAATCATACTAGTCACTCGTACAAATATTTATTAACCAAAATTATACTTCCGATTGCTATTTTTTTGTCAAAACAAACAATAACTAAATCATAAACAAGAATGTTCTGCATAACGCCTATACATGCACCACCCACGAAACAATTTTTATAATTGCGTTGCCTCTGTAGTTGGTAATATTTTGTAAACCATATGACATGTTCATTTTGCAGCAAGCTCATTGTCTTCGAGGGATTTTTTTTTTTTCGTTCATGGAACTCACTATCTCTCAGCGGTGACAGGGGATATAAACTTTTATGGCCTAGGAAACGAAAATGCTTGAGGAGAGGTGTTCCTGCTGCGAAATTGCAACATATAAAGTATGTGAGCATTTCTGCTGTGTTCATGTCAGGCTATCTGTTTTAATTAACAGAACCAGTTTGAGAATTAATACTCATGGTAACTTCTTTCCTGCAGATTTTACTTCTTGTTGGCACTAAGTTAGAGCATGTAATTTCTCAAATGTCTAGTGAGGTTGCTGAGAAATATATGTTGCCATCAAATTCGAAGGGGACTTAATTGTTCATCCGGCAGATGATCACTTTTTGTTGTAGAGGGCCGGACTTGTTCTCTTTGTGATTTTAAGAATAACGTGATCCATAATTCTTCTCAACTGGCATTTTCTTCATTAGCTTCTATAGACAATCGAGAGTTCCAACTTCTGAGGTACCAGATGACTTTTAAAGTTTCTTGATTAATGGCGTAGGCATACTTATTGTGAATCTAAAAGTGAACCATTTTCATTTTTTTTTTTTTTTTGTTTCTTCACCAAATTCTTTTCAATTGGAATATTTCTTCTCTATGTGAGAAAGATTATGATCTTAAAATGCCTTTTTATCCCGATGAAAATGGTAGTACGCAGCAGATTTATCACATTTGGTACTTCAATCTGTTGCACTTATTCGTTTGATTCTTGCGTAATGAAGAAAGTGGGCAAATGTTATCCCAAGAAGTGTTATCTAGTAAAACCATGTTCATATAGCATGTGAAATGTCTGCAATTGCTCTCTCTTTGTTATTATTCTCATGAATATTTGTACTGAGATTTTTATGGTTACTTGTAATTTCTGAACAGATATTTGAATCGTAAGCAGATTAATTTGAATTCTGTTGGTTTTTGTGTCTGGATTGATAACCCTGGAGTAACTTGATGAACAGTCGAGTGCCTGCACTTATTTCAGAAGCTAGGTAACAGAATCTTCAGTTGCAATAGTTCCAAGCATTTTACTGCCAGTTGAGAAGTTTGAAATTTTTTCTTTATATTTTTCTAAAGTTGTTTTGGTGTTATCTTTGTACCGGCAGAATTGGGATTCCATTCAAAGCTCAGTGGATCAATATCATTCTTCAACTTCAATCATGTTTCCTTATCATCAAATCCTAATTTGGATACAAATTGGTAATCTTTTATCTTGTCAATTACACTGGATCAATATTCTTTGTTCATACTTGTGGAGCCAAAAATAATCACAAGGCGACACGTGGACATTTTAGCAAAAAAGGACCAAACTACTCCTGAGGTACACCGGGATTTCTACATGCGAGCAGCAGACAATCATCTTTCAACAAAAGTAAAAAATGCTCTAAAGTGAGGTAACCAAATCAAATCCATCTCATCAAATCCTTTTCTTGCAAAGTAACCTCCAAAATAATATTAATAGGTAAATTAATGGATTAATTACCCATTTAATCCATTAATTACCTATTAAAATTATACAATTTAAATCACAAATTGGTTAAAGGGCCGGCCATCTCTCTCCACTATTCCCATCCTCATCTTTCCCATTTTCCCAAAGTTATTATCCAAATTAAAATAATCATTTATTTTCATAACCATCCATTTATTCTTTTCATATTTAATTAACCATTGAATTGGCTAATTAAGCCAAAAGTAGAATCCAAAAAACCCTAAAAGTGATCGGTCACTTTCTTCAAATTTGGGCAAAGCCTAACCCTATAAATAGGCACCCATTCTCACCAAAAAGCCATTCCAATTCTCTTGCAAAAAATTCCAAATTCACTAGACACTTTTCTCTCTAAAATTCTAACTTTGGCATCGGAGGTTCTTCGGCCAAAGCCCCCCATTCATCGTGGGCGCGTGAGACTCTTGGCCTTAACCTAAGGTGCTACTTGTTTTGTAGGTGCAAATTCGTCCAAGATCGAAGAGGAGAAAATTTGCATCCACAAATTGGTGCTTTCATTGAGAGTTGAAGATTTACGCTCAAAAGAGACTCTCGCACAAAAAAAAAAGGGTTTCTTCTCTAATTTCTAGTCCATTTGTATTTTTCATACGTTTTTATTATTAGAATTTTTTATTTGTAAAAGTTCTTTGATAAAACGTATAAAAAAAAGGGAAAAGAAAAATATACAATGGCTAGAAATGGGTTTATATCACAAATGGTCCCTGAAATTGACCCCATCAATCATGATGGTCCCTGAAATTGAAAATCGATCAATGTAGTCCCTGAATTTTAACTCGCGAATCAATGTGGTCATTTTGTTAGTGTTCCGTCCAAATTAACTTTAAAAAAATGTTAGAGAACCAATTTTTCATGGTAAAATGATCAAAAATAACCCTGTTACTTATAATTTTACTTACTACCTCTCTTTTCTTTTTTCCATCTTCACTTTTCTCTCCATTTTTTCATGAATTTGGTGCTAAAACTAAAATAAAAACAAAAAAAAATGGTTCTCTAACCTTTTTTTGGTCATTTTACCATGAAAAATTGGTTCTCTAACCTTTTTTTAGTGTTAATTTGGACGGAACACTAACAGAAGGACCACATTGATTCGCGAGTTAAAATTCAGGGACTACATTGATCGATTTTCAATTTCAGGGACCATCATGATGGATGGGGTCAATTTCAGGGACCATTTGTGATATAAACCCGCTAGAAATTTAGAAAATTCCACAAGTGACAATTCAAACATTCAAGAAATGGGTCCGCGGCGATCTACAAGATCGAATATGGTTCTAGGGGGGACGGCACCACCACCACGAGGCTCCACCATGGCAACCACCGCGGTGACCACCCGCGGCGAGGTCCATGGTACCACTACCGTGGCCCAAATCGTGCCACCAAGGCAAGTCCAAGCCGTACTGCACAAGGCCCATACCGCCAAAGCCACGGCCCAAGCCTCACATTCGCGTGCGTCACGAACTGAGCAGCCTGCTCCCGTGACCAAGCCTGCCCTGCGGCCCAGCGGCCCAGCCTACTCCCGCCGAGCAGTCCACTCACGTGGCCCAGCCTGCTCCCACCGAGCAGCCCACCTTCGTGGCCCAGCCTGCTCCTACGGCCCATCCTGCTCTCGTGGCCTTTCAAGCAGCCCAAGCCGGCCCAAGACTATCTCAACCATCCGGGCCAACCATCAAGCCGGGGGCATTTTCACCACATTTCTTCGCGGATTTGACATTTCCCAACTCAAATATCGTGCCCAGAGTCAACCACCTTTCCACTATTCATGGAGGCACATTTCTTCCAAGATCTTCCAATCCAAATGGCGAACAACACTTGTCTCGACAAGTCATAGAGTTGACGAGCGCCTTTGCACAACAGACAACCTTGGTGAATCGACTCTTGCAGCGCACCGAGATCCAACGTGCCCCGAGCGAGGTGTCCCGAAGTAGGACAAGGGCAGACGAACCTCTCCACCAGCGCCCCGGTAAGCAGCCCGTCAACCAGCCACGATCCGAGCGTTCTGCCAGTTTACATTACCGCATGGGTTCTTGGGATAGCGTATACTCTCGTCTTAGAGCGCAGAGGAGCGTGCATTCCCGATCAAGCCCACGAACGAGCGTACGTTCACACTCCGATTATCAACATGGACAACCTTCCAAGCGAAGTGTTCATTCACAACTAGGCTCGCAAAGAGTATTCTCCACCTCATATCGTAGTGGGCAGCATGGCAGAAGGAGAGAAATAATCACTCAATCCAACTCAAGTTCAACCGGCAGCCTGCGAGCAGCTCGTTCGCCTGCTAGATACATGCCACATGCACCGCCGCCACGACGTACACAAGTCGAGCATAGGGAAGAGAGGCCCAGACCCATGAGTCACGACTGGGGGCAGCCGAAAGTTCCACTGCCCCAGCAGAGGCAAATTCAAGAAGAAGTTGAGAGGTTCCTGACCGAACGATTGCATAATTTCCAACGGAACGGGGTTGCTGACGATGCGCTTCGACGAGACATGACCAACATAAGCATGTCGCCATTCACGAATGAGATCGAGCGGACAAATCCACCTCGCGGGTTCACTATGCCTTACTTCAATACGTACAAAGGAAACAAAGATCCGGATCGACACCTTAAACATTACCACAGTACCATGATCCTCTACAGGAACAACGATGCGCTTATGTGCAAAATTTTTGCCACAACTTTGCAAGGCGAGGCGCAAGACTGGTTTCACACTCTACCACCGCAGTCGATCCGAAGTTTCAACGAACTTTCCTTTGTTTTCACTAAGGAGTATTTGTCTAACCGCTCAATCAAAAAGACATCCGACCATCTCTTCAGCATCGTAAAGGACCCTTGGGAGACAATTCGCGACTATGTCAAGAGATTCAAAGCAGAGAAGGCCAAGATTGTTGGCTGCAACGAGGATATAGCAACGGCAGCGTTCAGAAATGGGCTTCCCACCGGACACCCTTTATTCGGAAAACTGATCATGGGAGAAGAACTGACCCTAGAAGCTTCGTATGCTTTGGCAGAAAAGCATGCACTATGGGACGAAGCCAAGCAGTCTAACAAAAACGAGTCGGAGCACATGGAACGTTTCCCGATCAAAGAAGACTCAGCACCTGAAACATTCACCAAGTTCACAGTTCCAATTGGCCAAATTCTCCGCAAGCTCAAGGATGAACCTTGGTTTGAACTACCGCCACCCATGAAAGGCGATCTTACCAGGCTGGATCATACAAAATATTGCGCATTCCATCAAGGACCGGGCCACACTACCAACGGCTGCCTAAAGTGGAAGCAGTACCTTGAGAAGCTGACAAATGAGGGTCGATGCGACGAGTATCTTGACGGATCAACGAAACGACCTACACAAGCAGGAGAAGTCTCTATCACCCTCTGAACCCCGTTTGGGCTTTTCCAAATAAGTTCGAAGTCTTTAGTAGCTTGATGAACAAGGCCTCTCAAGTCGAAAATTATTCAGTTTGTTATGCAGTTTCTACTTTCCAACACAGTTGATTTATTTCTTTATTCTCAATGAAGATTCAAGAAGTTATTCATAAGCTTGGCTCAACAGCTGTCTACAACAAACTGCTCAAAACCCTTTATGGGTATGCTCTCCAGTGCGAGAGGATAAACTAATTGCTCTCCAGCGCGAGAGGGTAAACCAATTCCCCGACACCTATATGGGTCTGCTATCCAGTGCGAGAGGATAAACTAATTGCTCTTCAGCGCGAGAGGGTAAACCAATTCCCCGACACCTATATGGGTATGCTCTCCAGTGCGAGAGGATAAACTAATTGCTCTCCAGCGCGAGAGGGTAAACCAATTCCCCGACACCCATATGGGTCTGCTCTCCAGTGCGAGAGGATAAACTAATTGCTCTCCAATGCGATAGGGTAAACCAATTCCCCGACACCCATATGGGTTTGCTCTACAGTGCGAGAAGGCCACATAGTTCAAAAGATCGAATGCTTGAAGACCAACTAGGCAGCGAATGGTCAGGGGGCAGCAGCCACTGCTCCGATCTCGGCAGCCTCATCCTTGACTGCTCTATCTACGGCAGCTGAGAAATCAAACTCAAGCAGTTTCCTCATTTTTGGCAAGCAGCCTAGACGTGGCAGCTCAAACTACGCCACTTCTTCGGCCCATGCCAAGCTAATCCTTGGCTCTAGCCAAGCCAAGCAACCCAAGCAGTGGCCCTTGCCACAACACCTCCTCGGCCCATGTCGAGCCGACTCCTAGCCCCTGCCAGCCGACTCCTGGCCCCTGCCAGCCGACGTGCCGCACCACCCCGACGGTTGCCCCACGACAGTACTATCCAAGAAGAAGACAAGAAAAATTAATTTTTTCTTACATCGGTGCGGCATGGAGAAGACAAAGAAATCAACGAAAGACGGTCCTTTGCACGCGGAAGATGTAGAAGATTGCTAGAGGAGGGGGAACAAATATCCTCTAAGCTCTCTCTCTCTTGTAGGGTAGAATAAATCGCTCTCCAAAGTTGATTTAATAACCCACTTAAGGTGGACTTAAATAGGCTTTGAGAGAAATTTATTTCCCAAGGATCTAATTTCCTATTGAAGAGGGAATCTACATCAAAATAGGAAGCGGTCCTAAGTCTCCTAAAAGCAAGGAAATCTCTACACCTGTTGCCCTTTCCTGCAAGCAGCCCAATAGGTGTGGGGGCATTTGTGGAGCCAAAAATAATCACAAGGCGACACGTGGACATTTTAGCAAAAAAGGACCAAACTACCCCTGAGGTACACCGGGATTTCTACACGCGAGCAGCAAACAATCATCTTTCAACAAAAGTCAAAAATGCTCTAAAGTGAGGTAACCAAATCAAATCCATCTCATCAAATCCTTTTCTTGCAAAGTAACCTCCAAAATAATATTAATAGGTAAATTAATGGATTAATTACCCATTTAATCCATTAATTACCTATTAAAATTATACAATTTAAATCACAAATTGGTTAAAGGGCCGGCCATCTCTCTCCACTATTCCCATCCTCATCTTTCCCATTTTCCCAAAGTTATTATCCAAATTAAAATAATCATTTATTTTCATAACCACCCATTTATTCTTTTCATATTTAATTAGCAATTGAATTGGCTAATTAAGCCAAAAGTAGAATGCAAAAAACCCTAAAAGTGGCCGGTCACTTTCTTCAAATTTGGGCAAAGCCTAACCCTATAAATAGGCACCCATTCTCACCAAAAAGCCATTCCAATTCTCTTGCAAAAAATCCCAAATTCACTAAACACTTTTCTCTCTAAAATTCTAACTTTGGCATCGGAGGTTCTTCGGCCAAACCCCCCCCCCCCCATTCATCGTGAGCGCGTGAGACTCTTGGCCTTAACCTAAGGTGCTACTTGTTTTGTAGGTGCAAATTCGTCCAAGATCGAAGAGGAGAAAATTTGCATCCACAATACTCATCGCCAAACCAAAATGCATCCTTATGAGTTTGCACAGAGATCTGAATTCGGTTGATTTTTTGTGTTGTGTGGATCTTTAGAAGCTTGGGTTTCTTATCGTCCATTGTGCCCTGCATTGCTTTGAAAGGAGGGTGCAAGAAGCAGCCAGCCGTTTATAGAGGGAGAGCTTGAGATTGAAAGTGGAAAAACTATTGTACTACCCTATTTGGTGAGAACCTGAGAGCTCTAAAGACGAAGGTTTTGGTCTGCCTCCCAAGAGGTAGAAAGGTGCTTGTGAAGGCTGCAAAAATTTCAATTGCAACAAGTTAGTTTCCATTATTTCAGTTATGACATAATCATACTTGTCACTCGTTCAAAAATTTATAAACCAAATTAATACTTCGGGTCGATATGTACCTTATTTCAGTTATGACATAATCATACGATGTACGATGAACGGACATAATAGACGAAAGTGGTATGCAATTCGGTAGTAATCGATGTAGATATTCCTGTTGAAGTACAAATTAGCTCTTCAAGGGCAAGGACAGTTATTGGTGAACCTCTGGATGGTGAATTATTACAAGGGCTTTTTATTGCCAAGGCAAAGTAATTGAGAATCATAACCTACGAAATTCTTCCTCGGTGGATTATGTACCTTATTTCAGGAGTTGTTTTAATAGATTTTCCATCTTCTAGATTTGAGCTTCATTGTTAATTTGAGCCGGGGGTCATCAATTCTCGTTCATTTTCATTTTGTTTCTAATGGTTTTGAGACACTATTTATGGTCATCATTTCTCGCTCGTCAACTTTTATTTTTTGTTTCTAATATCTTCACGTTTTCTCCAACTTCTTGTACCCTTAAGTTTTGTTTATCAATATATTCACAATAATGTCTTCCTATGATAGTAACGACGGAATGAATTTGACATTGTTGTACAATAAAAAAAAAATTATGTACATTCTTATGTTATTGTATACTCTTTGTTGACAAAAGTTCTAGTAGCAAGATAAAAGTGTGGCCTTTAAATTGTCAAGAGGCCACAAAAGAAAGGAGTTTCCCACTAAAACAAATGAGGTATCATTAAATCAAATATTATAAAATCTATAGACTAATGATAAGGGCAGAAAATATTTTTTAAAATATTCATTCCTTGACCGAATTGTATATATTTTACTATAACATTTATGGATCATCTTTATAAAAAATTAGAAAAATTCAAAACTACTAGTAGTAAAGAAAATGGACGAATATGATTATAAATAAACATTAAATTTAATCCAACGTCATATGATCTCGAATTCTAGACATGATCTTTGAGGTAAGACATAAAAGATAGATGATTGAATTTGATGATAAGGAAACATGATCTTTGAGGTAAGACATAAAAGATAGATAAACGTGTGTCAAAATATGTGTTAAAAACGTGTGTCATTGAATCTTAACCCTTATATAAGACTAGAAGACATTTGGATAAAGCAACTGGGTGTAGTGGTGTGTGTTGTGTTGTACATAATCATTTGAACAAGAATTAAACAAGAGACCTCGAACAATTCATTCTTTTTCAAAATGTTCCATCAAAAGAAATGAACAAAAAGGATTTTCCCCCAAACCCCAACCCCGCTTCAAATTCAAACCCCAATCATCTCTCCAGACAACTATCAACCCCCCAAAATCCCCATTCCCGCCAAACCCCAAGTCCCCTGTTATTACCATCGGCGGAGGACTCGCCGGCCTCGCCGCCGCCACCCACCTCAACTCCCAGAACACCCCTTTCCTCCTCCTCGAAGCCTCCGACTCCGTCGGCGGCCGCGTCCGAACTGACGTCGTCGACGGGTTCCTTCTCGACCGCGGCTTCCAAATCTTCATCACCGCTTACCCCGAAGCCCAGAAACTTCTCGATTACCAATCCCTCGACCTCCAGAATTTCTACTCCGGCGCCCGTATTTATTACGGCGGTAGTTTCCACACCGTCGCCGACCCCCTCCGGGATTTCTGGAACTCTGTCAAGTCCCTCGCCAACCCGATCGGATCCATTCCCAATAAATTGCTCATCGGATTGACGAGATGTCGGGTTCTGACGAAATCCGACGAAGAGATATTCTCCTCCGGCGATGAAGTCTCCACGATGGAGCTGCTGAGGGGAATCGGGTTCTCCGATTCGATCATCGCCCGACTCTTTCAGCAGTTTTTCGGCAGAATTGGGAGTCTGGTAGAAACTCTGGACCAAATCATTTCTAATTTAGACAAACTGGGAAGCTCTCATCCCTTTAATTACACTGGATCAACATTCTTTGTTCGATACTCGTCACAAAAGCGAAATGTAATCTTATCAGTTTGAATCACAGGCTCGGCTTTCCATCCTATTCCCAATTAGTGGTGAGTAGTGGGCTACAAATGCAAGTCTCTATGTGAGGGAGTGGAGGCTTTACCGGACTTTTCCTAGTAGCATTCAAGATCTTGGGACTTTTTGGCATTCAGTGAGAAAGTTGAAATGCAATTATCGAGAGTGATATTTTGTTGGTGTGTTCGAATGTGGGATTTGGTGAGAACCTGAGAGCTCTAAAGACGAAGGTTTTGGTCTGCCTCCCAAGAGGTAGAAAGGTGCTTGTGAAGGCTGCAAAAATTTCAGTTGCAACAAGTTAGTTTCCATTATTTCAGTTATGAGATAATCATACTAGTCACTCGTTCAAAAATTTATAAACCAAATTAATACTTCCGGTCGTTATTCTTTTTTGTCAAAACAAACAATAACTAAATCATAAACAAGAATGTTCTGCATAACGCCTATATATGTTCCGCATGCATAACACAATTTTTATGCTTGTGTTGCCTCTGTAGTACTAATACTTTGTAAACCATATGACATGTTCATTTTGCAGCAAGCTCATTGGACCTTGATATTACTGATGAGAGTCTTCGAGGGAATTTTTTTTCCGTTCATGGAACTGACTCTGTCTCAGTAGTGGCAGGGGATATAAACTTTTATAGCCTAGGAAACGAAAATGCTAGAGGAGAGGTGTTCCTGCCGTGAAAATTGCAACATATGAAGTATGCAAGCTTTCTGCTGCGGTCATATCAGGCTATCTGTTTTGATTAACATAACCAGTTTGAACATTGATACTCATGGTAATTTCTTTCCCGCAGCTTTTACTTGTTGGCACTAAGTTGGAGCATGTAATTTCTCTAAAGTCTCGTGAGGTTGCTGAGAAATATATGTTGCCCTCAAATTCGAAGGGGACTTAATTATTAATAACTTTCGTTTGAGCTTTTCGCCTCCTTTATATTAAAGCATAAAAGGAAAGGACGGTGGATAAAAAAAAAAAAAATGGAAAGGATGGGTTTTGGTTTATTTGGGGTGAAAGCGGAAAAAAGTTGACAAATAAATCATCTTTATTGTCACTTTACAAAACTGGATTTGAAATGTGAATAACCCGTCTTTCTCGTTTTGAAACATGGCGCCCTGCTCCCTCATCGTCGTCCTTCTCATCCTCATCTCTGCGTCCTGCTCGCACTCAGCTGCATCCTGCTCGCCTTCATCTGCTCCTCTTGTCTGGTAAACTTCGAATCCGACATTATTTCTTCGATTTGTTTTGCAGATCGTGATATTACTGGGCTTTATTAGATTTAGGTGTTTTGGGTTTGAGAAATTTTCAATAATAGACTTCTGCATTTGACCAAATTAGGGTTTTGATTTTTAGGGTCAAATTGAGATTAGAATTTGGGGTTTTCACCTTTTATGCCATTTTCAGTCCCGAAATGATGATAATCATCACGAAATTGCTGTTGTAAGGACGGATGCAAAGTTAAATTTGTAATTTGGGTCTAGTTTCAACAGATTTGGGTATCAGGTTGGACTAGAGTTTTTGGATTTTGGTATCGGGTTTGAGAAATGAGTTGAGTTGCATCCTATACATAATATAGTTTTCCTTCTTTCTGTTCCCTTTGTCAATTTCTTTGATGGTGAGATGAGTCGCATCCTACATGGGCATGCACCAGTGTTTTCGCTTTCTGGCAAACTAAGTATACAAGAAGCCCACGGTTGTGCAAAGATTGGCTGCTACTTATAATACTTATTCATGATTTGAAGTATCAGCTGCCAAATCTAGCCAAAACTTACTGCAACGGTTATATGTTTTTGAATATATATTTTTCTCTTCATGTGTTGTATAAGAGTTTAAGGTTTACGGCAGAAGCACGAATGAGTATACACTCCGTTAACAGTCTCTTCGATCCCACGATATATTACGTTAGGACAAAGGAAAAAGTCTAGCTAAAACTTACCCGCCTAAACATTGATGTATTACGTAAGGAGAGTATTGGCACAAATCGGTATACACCCCCTTACAGTCTGTTTCCTACTATCTATGCTTTGAACACCACAAACAGCTACTTTCAATTCATCCAACCCCAACTTTCTTCTTTATCTCCATGTTATATTTTAGGTTTTTTAAAATGATATAGTTCTTGTTTCTGCTCACCTTTAGAATTTTTTTGGGGGTGGAAAATGCATGATAATATAAACTAGAAGGTAAACTTACACAGTTTATGTTGCAAAGAAAAGATTGGGGGTGTGAATACTATGTATGTGGAAAGGAAATGCTTGCGGCCGCTTATACCTTTTTGGAAAATCAGTATGATCTTTGGCAGGGCTTTTTGGCAAAAGGAAAGGTCATATTAGTTTATGGTATGCAAAAGTGGCAGTTTTGAATGCTTTCTGTGCTCCTTTCCCATATTTGGGGTGTTGCCACGAGTCCCATAGAGTTGATGTTTTTGTTCTCTTTTCTTTTGTGTATTTTTTTATCCTTTTTTATTTCGTTGCTTTTTTCGTGATCATGGGATTGAAAATATCACTTTTATTCCTCGTAATGCGATGGTTCTCACATATTGGTTGTTGGGTGGGCGATATGTATATTTGAAATGTTAAAATACATGAAAAAAGTTAATAGTACTACCACATAATGCTATTGCCATATGCACTTTTCAAAGCCATCCATAAAGAAAAAGTCAATCTAAAAAACTTTCAATTATATATGTTATCTACTGAATGATATATGTCAGAAAAATAAAACATTATGGACCTTGTAGTTGGAAGAAGAAAGAGTTCAATTATAAAACAGCATTTTCTTGTAGGATTAAGGAGTTGAACGACAATGAATTTGGCTTATATCCAATGCATTGGTTTTTGAACAAGGCATAAAATCTTTTAGTCTCTTCATTAGCTTACATAGAATAAATCCTCAATTAGTCTCATCTTTCACTCTTTAGCGAGTAGGATGTATACACATCATTCCCGTAATCACTCATCTTATGAGCAATATGTTCATGATGGATAGTTGTAAGAATAAGACGTATAAATCGTATGCATATCTCCTTGAGATAAGGGCACCTGTATTGGACTTTAGCTTCGCTTGTATTCTGATTGGTTCTCTATTGTTGTTGCAGTTTATTCAATTGCAGTTACAGATTCACAAAACAGAACTTGGTTTGTGAAAAGAAGGTTTCATTCTCATCTATTTCTTTGTTTTTTTCATTTTATTAGTTTTCTTTTATTGCTGCACTCACATGCCTGCACTACATGTATGCATCACTCCTATATAAAAGTGCATTGAAGACACAAACTTGATGTCCCTTGAGTAGACAAATGCTCCATCCATGCATCCTTTGAGCACAAACTTGATGTCTCTTAAACTTGATGTCTCTTATTATGTCATTGTGAGTAACCCTCCTCCTCCCCAGTTCGATCCCAGTCGAAGTAACCCTCTCTCTCTCTCTCTCTCTCTGGTTCTTTTGAATTTGCGACTAATATTTTACATGCCTTTTTTATGTATTTGAAATTTTTCCATATGTTTTTATTTATTGTTTATTTATTTATGGAATCTGGGTTTATTGAAAGGTGTTGAATTTCAGAATCTAAGTTGAGTTTTTGCAGGTTGTATAATGCGATTTAGTTAAGGTTTACGTGTTAGAGTTTGTCAATCTGTTATGTCGGGCAAGTTCTTGTTATATTTGAAATATGGGGTCAGTGATTGCGATTTCTTGTGTTTCTTGTGTAACTACATCTGTGTTAAAAAAGTAATGTATTTCCCTGTAGGATGTAGGAACAAAGATGAATCCTTGTTCTTATGTTTTACATATCTGGTCTGTCGCATTAGCGGTTTTGATCTTGATGATCAACAGTTTGGAATCAGTTGCTGTCTAATTTTGAGATCAAATTGCATCCTTCTGCCAAGCTTAAAAGGAAATGGCTATAACTGTTTCAAATCCGAACAAATGCATGAAGGAAAGAGATGCCATCTTTCCAAAACGTTCGAAGGTCGTGATGAATTGGGTATTTTGCCAGACAGTAACCATTGCGTTTTTACAGAAATGGTGTGGTTATGAATTTGATCCTTTTCAGACTAACCCAAGATATCAATGGTGTCGTATGAGTGGCTTCTGTTTGTTTTGTTGCATGTGTGAATAGCCACTATATGGAAGTTACCGTCCAAACTGTAAAAGGTTTTCAATATCATCTTTATTTGTTTGTTTTCACAATAATGGTATGCCGAGAAGCGAAAGCACAGCGAAAAATGGAAATGTTTTCCAAGGGATGTTGGGACCTTTTTTGTTCTTTTGTGTAATTGTTGTTTGGTGCTGGTACTTTTAGTTAATTGTTTGGTACTTTTAATTGATTGTTTAGCTTAGGAATGCATAAATTGTTCATGATCTCTTCCTTTTGCATACTGTTACTAGTTTTCTTCAAACTAGGTGGAGCAAGCCAATTTACGTGCTAGGAATCCAATAGCAATGATCAATGTGCAACTATCCATTTGTCATTGTGGCTCGCATCATTGTGGTCATGGGATTGAATGCAATTGTCATGGTATGATTGAAATTGGTTTATACATACAAGAGCAATTCGAAATAATTATTTTGACAATTGAGTAATAAATTGAACTTGTCAAACATCAATTTTCGTTCAACTCAAATACAAGTATAAATCAACACCTTTAACTTTAATCTACAACTTTAAATCAAAGGTAAATAATTAAAAAAAGCATCATGAACCTTGTCGATTATTGGGAGAACATTTTGTTATATTCGTGTTTGGAACAATGCTGCTCTTGAATCATGTACGTTTCTTTCGTTGGCAAGAAAATTTGGTTTTTGTATTTTTATTGAGTCTTTCTCATCCAATATTATTAATTTTAATAATATCTTGAATAAAAAAGAAATTAAAATAGAACAATAATGTAGTCCTAGTCTAAGCAAACATCAAACTGGTGACAGTATTGTGTTCATTATCTTGCTTCTTAGTTCAACACTGCATTAAACGTTTTACTAAATTAGTCCAACTTAGTCTAGTTTAAATCAGTCTAGTTTAGTTCGTGCAACTAGTTCAGTTCGAGATAGTCTGATACAACAAAGGTTTCCTAAACTTTCTTTTGACGCTTTGGCCCCTTTATATTACGCTTTATATTAAAGTAAAAAAAAGTAAAGGATGGGAGATATAAAAATGTTGATTACTTTTAACTTTTTCTGCCTTTCTCTTTTTTGGTGGGGGTCAAAGTCTTTCTCATCAGTCACCACTTGCACTCCCCTTTGTTTGCTGGAGGCAGATTGTTTGCTACGGTCTACATCACCATTAGCTTTACTCGGAGTTGGATCCATCGGATTCAAATTATGGGGATTTTAAGAATTTTCATATCTTAATTATTCATCGTGTATTGTACAGTTAAAAATTATTTAATTATTTAATTTAAAATTAAATACAAATAGTATCTAACGAAAACTTATTACACAATATACAATAAACAACAAAGATGTTAAGATCTTTAGGATCTGCACAAAGTGAATCAGAAAAATATCCTCATTTTATCCACTTCTTTTCATTATTGAACGAGGAGGATCCACGTCTAAAGTAAGTCTATCCTTTAATTATTAATTTTTTTTATTGGAATGTACCCCTGTATTATTGAGTCAGAGACATTATATTCGATTTCTCCTCTCTTACAATTGCATGTATTAAAAAAAAACACATTAATTTTAGTTTTTTCTTTAAACAAACGATTTTAACTTATAAGTAAAAAAGAATACCATTAGAGCTTAGTACTAAATGATTTTAACTTCATATTTAAGGAAAAAGAAAAAATAATTGTTTCAGTTAAGGAAAAAACCAGCTCAAGTAATTTGTAGTAAGAGGCTAATAGTGATACTTTCAACTTCTTTTGAGCCTTTCGGCCTCTTTATATTAAAATAAAAAAGTAAAGGGCGGGAGATTAACTTTTTCTGCCTTTCTTCTGTTTTTACTTGGTAGAGATTAAGCCACTTCTTTTGACTACTGAAAGAGGAGGATCCATGTCTAAAGTAAATCTATCCTCAATTATTTGTTTCTGACAGTAATCAACACCTCTATTATTGGACGTTCCACGTTTTCACGTTATAGTAAGTGTCTTTATGCAAGTCTAGCAGTTTGAAAGGAAAAAAGGTAAAGGTGATTACTGTTCACAAGTAACATGTAGCAAGAGGCTAATAGTGATGCTCTTAACTTTCTTTTGAGCCTTTCGGCCTCTTTATATTAAAAGAAAAAAGTAAATCAATCCTCAATTATTTGTTTCTGACAGTAATCTACACCTCTATTATTGGACGTTCCACGTTTTCCACGTTATAAGAGAGAAATTTAAACACTGTATTGTATCTGGTATCTGGTATCTATAATCATATCATCCTCCATTCCACAATTTGCACTTGTAATATTGTATCGAAGAAAGAAATTTAAACATTGTGATTAGCTTAGCTGAGCTGAGCTAAGCTGGGAATTGAAGAAATGGCAGGTGAAGCTGTGCTTACTTTTGCTGCGGAAGGAATACTGAACAAGGTGCTTTCACTCGCTGCTCAAGAATTCAGTCTTGCGTGGGGTTTCAAAGCTGAACTCAGAAAGCTTCAAAAGTCCTTCGCCAGCATTGAACGTTTCTTAGTTGATGTTGCCGACCAACCACAAGGTAGTATATATTTCTGAATTCTCTCGTAATCTCACGCACACATGATACAATTACAAGCTATTTGACTTCCTTACATTCTCTAACAGGCCGAAGCAAGTCAATAGAGGAATGGGTGAAGAACCTCAAAGACGTAGCTCAGGATGCTGAGGATGTCTTGGATGAATTCCAGTACGAAGTTGATCGGCGTAAAGTCGAAATCCAAAACCATATCAAGAAAAAGGTTCTTAACTTCTTTTCACTCTCCAATCCACTTGCATTTCGTCTTCAAATGGCCCATAAAATTCAGAACATCAATGCATCCTTGCTGGATCTCAAGAGCGAAGCCTCTGTTCTTGGACTAGTTTCCAAGAGTAAAGATGCAACCCCTCAGGAATCTAGATGGGACAGACAAACCAACTCACTCATTGGCAGAGATGAAATAATCGTTGGAAGGGAAGAGGTTGTGTCGGAAATAGTCACAACCTTGACCGACTCCCAAAGCAACCAAGAAAATCTTGCGGTTATGGCCATCGTGGGAATGGGAGGCCTCGGTAAGACAACATTGGCCAAGTCAGTTTACAATGAGGATTCGATACACAAGTTCTTTGAAAAGAGAATATGGGTTTGTGTATCGAACACTTTTGATGTCAATTTAATTCTACTCCAGATGTTAGAATCTCTTAACACTGCAAAAGCTCCTTCGAAGAATAATCAGGATGCAATTCTAACAAACCTGCAAGAAGAGTTGAAAGATAAAAGATACTTACTCGTAGTTGATGACGTTTGGAATGAAGATTTCAAAAAATGGGAGAATTTGATGGAGTGTTTGTCAAAGCTTTATCCTGCTAAAGGATCCAAAATTGTTGTCACTACTCGCAGTGGTAAAGTTGCATCAATTTCTGAAAAACTACTTCCACGACATGATTGTAGAAAACTTTCTGTGGATGAGTGTTGGTCTATTATGAAAGATAGAGCCCTCCCCAATGTCAATGCTTATGTAGCTCCTGAGTTCCAGATAATTGGAAGGGAGATTGCTAAAAATTGTGGTGGTATTCCATTGGTGGCAAAGGTGCGTACTATTACTATGTATATTGACATAGAATTTGCACTTTCTTTTATTTTATATGTTTTCATTTATAAATTAGGACAATACTTGCATCACACCATGGGATACACCACCTTATCATTTAAAGTAGTTACGCGACATAAATTGGATGAATTATTTTGTTATGACTCAAATTGGTATTTGTTAGGCTATCTCCAATCTAATAGTTAATAGTTAAAATTAAAGTCAATTTTAATCTTAAATTTGACTCTAAAATTGACTTGGCTTGAACTAAGTGTAGCGGTTAGTTTGGATTGGACTTTATCCTATCTTATGTTTGGTGTTAAATTTGGATGAGAGAGAGAATAGTCCTTAAATTATTATCTGAGTGAAAATTAGGTCTGTAATTATTTTTCCAGAGAAATTAATTTTTTAACTTATAAAAATATGCCACTTACATCCATAATATTAGATTCAAAGTTATTATATTTAATTTTTCATCAATTTAATTCATATGACTTGCATGTGATATACTTTAGAGTGTAGATTGGTAGTTTTTCATAGTTTAAGGGTCTTTTTTTTTTCAAAGAAATAATATATAAAATTAACTTTGAAGGGTAAATTGCACTTCAGATTCGCAACCTATATGCGATATTCAGGTCTTATACGTAAGAAAATGACGGCACTACCCACTAAAATGTATAATGCGATTGAAGTTGACGAAACATTGAATAAAATAGCTTTCAATGTAATATTAGAGATGAAATTAGCAGTTTTTAAGAAATTAGAGACTTATTTTACCAAAAAATAATTTAAAGACCTAACTTTCACTAAAGTGATAATTTAGGGATTGAATCGGCAGTTCACCGTAAAACATATAGTGCAGACTCTGCAGTTAATATATTGTTTCATTTAAAAAAAATATTTTAGTTTGACTATTCTACTAGCACAGCTGCATATGGGAGCTGCCCATTTGCAGAGTCTTGGCGCAGGGCTTATTTAGGACCATGTTTCTGCAAGGGGTTAAATAACGAAGTTTTAAGGTGGTGCAAGTCCTGTCACATAGTACTATGATTTAGTGGTATTTCACTGTATTTAAAGTGATTCTAGGTTCTATTCTCGCTCAAGGCGAATTTGAACCATATTATTGTTATCTCATTGTAAGGCTAAACCCACCCTCCCTTCTCTTTTTATTGTAGATATTATCTTTGTTTCAAAAAGAAAAGAAAAGAAAAAAGGTGGTGCAAATCTGGATTAATCTGATTCTTATATAGTCCCATGTTTAGCGAAAAGCGGATATTATATATGCTAAATAGGGTAATGCGGAAAGTTAATTCGGTGAAACAAACGTACTCGAAGTGTTATGTCATTCTCGATACACATTAAATAAGAGTCAATATAATGTTTGAAGTAAAAATGTATAGTCATATCTGACTATTTGAGGCAAATGTAAAATCAGATAGGGAAATAGACAAAAAATACTCATTTTCTTAATCTTGAGATCCAGATAGGGCAAACCGCTCATGTATAAGCCACGCACATCATGCACAAAAGCGAAATGATGAAAATACCCGCATATAAAATGTAAAACTCATATCTGTGTAAAGTACAGATCCTTTAGGGGTTTGTAGAATCTAGGTCCACACATATCCCTCAACACCGTTACTTACATGATACATGTCCACAACAAAATCGATACACGTTCCAAATGTTGCATCAAGAATCATAATGTTTCACAACGAAACCGATACACGTTCCCATCCCCTTCCTACTACTCCTCCCCCACCACCCTCTGAATCAACATCCCATATGGATTAATCTTTATAGGAGCAAGACCCATATGGATTCACACTTTTACGAAGAAAGGGGAAAACTGAGAGAGATGAGAGACCGCATCAAAACCCATATGAAATTGGGGGAAAGTTTGGGTTTTTTTGGAGACATGGGTTTTGGCGTCGCCGTTGAAGTGGTGGTCCGGCGAGGAGGCCATTTGGGGATTAGGGTTTGGGGAAGTTGATGATGGAGCCAAGGAAGAGCATGAAATAAGAGAGAGAGAGAGAGTAGAGAGAGAAATAAGAAAATGGGAGGAATTAACCAATTTATATACGAGGGCAATTAGATCATTTTCAATTGTAGGAAAAATCTTATTTCTGTCTTATTGTTGTGTATGGCGTGTGCATGACTTGTGCATAGCCGGTTTGTCCTATTGTAGTGATAAGATTGAGAAAATAGGTCATTTTTGACAATTTCCCAATCAAATATGACTTTGGACTTGATTCTAGTCATAAGTCGAAATTTTTTTATGCATTGGACAAAGCTGAGCCAAATTTAAATTATTTGATTTTAACTTTTTATGTACATTGAAGATTAGATCATGTATTTTCTAAATTATTTTAGGACACCTTGAAAAGTTTAAAACCAACTTAGAAACTATTTTTTTCTCCTTATTTTTCATCCGATAAAAAAGAAATGGTGGAGAACATTATGCAGTTTGCGTAGATCCAAAAAATCGTTGTAGTCATAGTTAAACTACTTTATTCTATTAACTATACAAACTCTCATATCCAATTAACAGGTTTTGGGAGGCATTTTGCATACTAAAAAGAGTATTGAAGAATGGTCTTTGTTTAAAGAAAGTAGAATATGGGACAACCTATTAAAAGGAGAAGATAGAATTATGCCAGTCTTAAAGTTGAGTTTTGACAATTTAGAATTACCATCATTGAAGCAATGTTTTGCATATTGCTCAGTGTTCAAAAAAGATTTTGAAATTCAAAGAGATAATTTGGTTCAACTTTGGATGGCTGAAGGATTGCTCCACCATTCACCTGGCGAAAGTAAAGATGTGGAGGATATAGGCAATGAATATTTTGATATTCTATTGCAGAGCTCCTTATTTCAAGATGCTACAAGAAGTGGCAATGGCATTGTTAGCAAATGCAAGATGCACGATCTTGTGCACGATATGGCAGAACTTGTATCCAAATCCGAAAGCTTGATGGGAGACTTATGTGGAATAGATAACACACCTGAGATTCGACTTGTTGCTCGAGTTTCTGCTTCTATGCTGGATAAAATTCCAGAAAGAAGTGCTAGGAAATTGCGGTCATTGTTTTTTGACGATGGTGAAGTTCCTAGTATCATTCTTCCACGATTCAAAGCTTTACGCGTATTAAATTTGTGTAATGCTAATATTGAAGAATTTCCAGTTTTAGTTGGAAGGCTGAAACACTTGAGGTGTCTTGACATTTCCAAAACAAGATTCAAAGCACTCCCCAACTCTATAGGCAAGCTCTATAACCTGCAGACGTTAAGAGCAATAAATTGTTCCCTTAAAGAGTTTCCAAAAGAACTGCAAAACTTGATCAACCTGAGGCATATTTATTTTGATCAGAGTACGAAATTTCCACAGAGGATAGGGCAGTTGACTTGCCTTCGAACATTACCGTACTTTTCGGTGGGTAATGAGATTGGTCGTCGAATTGAAGAGTTGGCTGGCTTGAAACAATTGAGAGGTGAATTAATTATTTGTAATCTGGAGCACGTAAAGAATGGAGAAGAAGCAAAGAAAGCCAAGTTGGAGGATAAGACGAAAGTATGCCATTTAAGCTTCAAATGGACAGAAGATAGGTCAATAACCAACAACAATAAGGATGAGGATGTACTGGAAGGCCTCCGACCACATTCTGAGTTGGAGAGCTTAAGTATTGAAAATTTCATGGGCGATAAGTTTCCATCGTGGATGAGTAGGTCATTACTGCTCAACAACTTGAAGAAGATTCAATTACTTGGATGCGACAAATGTGAAGGAGTCCCACCGCTCGGTCATCTACCCAATCTTACGGAGCTTAAGATTAGCGGAATGGCTAACTTGAAATGTGTTGGAGCTGAGTTCTACTGTTATGATCATGTCCACAATGTAGCCAAGACAAGTAAGGAGATAATTACTTTATTTCCTGCACTAAAAGTATTATATATATCTAGGTGTGGTGATCTAATTGAATGGAAGGAAGCACCAACGATGTCAGCACAAAAAGTAGTGGTTTTTCCTTGTCTCGAGAAGTTGACCATTGATGGTTGTTTCAAATTGAGAAATGCTCCAAGTCATTTTCCATTTCTCCAAAATTTGGAGATAATTTCATGTGATAGCAGAACACCAATAGAAGAAATAAGCAGTGGATTGACAAATCTCACTTCCCTCAGAATAAAAGGTATTAAGGAGCTGACATGTTTTCCACAAGGGATGTTGAATAACAACAAAAATCTTTCATCTTTCGAGATAAGTGATTGCGATGATTTAACTTGTATTGCCTCAAATGTATTTGGTTCTTGCGTTTCTCTTGCGAGATTGAATATTTGGAATTGTAAAACGTTGAGGCATTTGGCGGATGGGCTGGACACACTCCCTTTCCTTGAGAAACTGAGTATTAAACAATGTCCTAGTCTAGAGTTGATTCCAATTACACAGGGCATGGCATCTCTACGGGAATTAGAGATTAGGTATTGTGAACGATTGTCAAGCCTACCGAGTGGGTTAGACTACTGCACCTCTCTCCAGAAATTGAGTATACTCAAATGCGATGGTGTAACATCGTTTCCAGTTCACACCCTTGCATCTCTTCGCCAGTTGAATATTTGGGAATGTTATAGACTATCAGGCCCACTGCGTGTAGGGGCCTCTATTGTGGAATTGGATATACTCTTTTGCCCTAATCTGAAATCAATTGAAATTAAAGGCGGCGTGTCCTCTCTTCAGATGTTGAAAATATGTAATTGCAAAGAATTATCAAGCTTACATGCTCTTCCACAACAATGTCCTTCTCTTCAGAGATTGGAGTTATCGTTTTGCCCAAAGGTAGCATGGTTTGGTGTCCAAAGAAGCAGCATTAGTCTACAATCTTTTTCAGATTTGCGCACCCTCACCTCCCTTCGACATCTATGGATTGAAGATTGTGGTGGATTCGAAAGTTGGGTGGGCGGGCTGCAATTCCCACTCTCTCTTGAGACGCTGACAATATCCGGTTTCCCTAATTTAGAGATTCTTCCAAGTTTAGACAACCTCACTTCTCTCCGTTATTTGGGGATTAGAAATTGGCGAAAGCTAAAATATCTGTGGACGGGGTTACAACGGTTCCCGCGCTTGGAGGAATTGGAAATCGGTGGGTTCTGGGAGGAGCTCGATTCCTTCCCTGATTTTCAAGTTGGATCATTAATGCGCCTTACAACCTTAAAGTTGTGGGGGTGGCCTAAGCTCAAGTCTCTGCCTCAACAAATTCAACACCTCACTTCTCTAACATTTTTGAGGATATATGGCTTTGAGGGAGTGGAGACTTTGCCAGAATGGTTGGGTAGCCTTACATCCCTTACAGAGTTACGGATTGAAGATTGCAAGAATCTGACCAACTTACCTAGTGTCCAAGCTCTGCAACGCCTCACCAAATTACATACCCTGAGGATTTCTGGATGTCATCCCCTTCTGCAGCAGGACAGCGGCACAGATTGGCTTAAAATTTCTCACATTTCAGATATCAGAAGTAAGATTTTAACTTCTCGAAATCATATTACAGAGTTCATGTTGTTTATATGTTTATCTTTTTTGTTCGTTTATTCGTCTCGAGTACTACAAACAAATTTAAACTAGTATAACAAAAGTTTTTTATCCTTCTCTCTCTTCTTTTAAATCAGTTGATGGAGTCTCACAACAGTTGGATGGAAGGTAGGCAGCACCTTACCAAACTACAACAAATTTGTATTGGAAATACTAAATTTCATGGAGTGCACTGCCAGAGTCTCCGAGATTACTTGTATTCCAGTTTTATGTACAAACGACTCAAATGTCTCCAACTTCCACATTGAAATTAATCCATGTAAGCTTTTCTAATCCGCACCTCCTCTTCTCTTCTAAATGCATTCTACTCTTGACTTTTCACTTACTATGTATGTTGCGTTTTCCAGTGGCATCTATATCTCTTTTGGCATGCTGTGGCATTTTTCAGGATGCTCAATAGCTGCAAATTGAGTACAGGTACTGATCCACAAGATATAAAGTTTCTCGCTCAAACTTCATTTCTCAATAATATACCTCAAGTTATAGTACTTATCAAGCTAGCAAGCCTCTTAATTACCCGTTCATGCTATTGAATCTTTATTAATCAAATATTTCCAGAACCCAAGTAAAATCATGTTCATATTGCTTTCTGTTTGTTATTATCCTTATATACGAAGATATTGGACAGATATTTTTATGGTTACTTGTGAAATCTGAACTGATTTTTTAAGCGTACGAACAGTAATTACATTGTAAAATAGCTTTATCGCAGTGATTAGATAAAAGAATATTCAGTTGCAATGCTAGATGATATTTTGAAAAGTTAAAATTTGTTCTGTACTATATATTTCCTAAGTTGTTTTGTTGTTATATTTGACCAGGCAGAATGGGTAGTCTGGTAGAAACTCTTGACCGAACATTTCTAATTTAGACAAACCGGGAAGCTCTCATCCCTTTAGTTACACCGGATCAACATTCTTTGTTCGATACTTATCAGTTTGAAGGCTCGGCATTCCATCCTATTCCCAATAAGTGGTGAGTTGTGGGCTACAAATTAATGCAAGTCTCTACTTGAGGGAGTGGAGGCTTTGCCAGATCTGTTGGGTAACCTTACATCCTTGTAGAGTTGGGAATTATGAATTACAAGAAGTTGATGAATCTACCCTCTGGCAAAGCTATGCAACGTGTCGCCAATTTACTGTCACAGTGAATTAAGCAATGTAAGTTTTTTAAACTCCACCCCCTTTTCTCTTCTAGTAATTAAGTTGACTTATTATATATGTTGTGTTTCCAATTGGCATATATAACTCTATTAGCATCCATTGGCATTTTCATGACACTCCTACTCAACTGGAACGATGTAATGCAGTAGGTGCAAACAGAGTCCAGGTGCTGATGCAAACAGGTCCTCCTTTCATCCATTGCATGCTAGCATGTAACTTCTGAATTGGCTCATAACTTTGTTGTTGAGAAATACATTGAAATCGAAGCGGATTTGGTTGTTCAACCATCAGTCGATCACTTTTAGTTCTACATGGCCAGACTAGTTCTCATTATCATTCACATTGTTTTGTTCCAAAACGTTTTAAAGTGGAATTTTTCTTCTGGCCAGATTGTTACGAGAGTGATACTATTGTTAATTTTTGTGTCTTTCCTAGCAGAACATTAAAGATCTCGGGACTTTTTGGGATTCAGTGAGACAGTTAGTTGAAATGCCATTTTCGAAAATGATATTGTTGTTGGTGTGTTCGAATATAAACCAGATTAATGCTTTAGATTGTTATGACATAAATGTATGAATCACTCGTACAAATATATGTTAACCAATTTAACACTTTCGATTGCTATTCATTCTTATCAAAACAAACAATAACTAAACCATAAACAAGAATGTTCTGCATATGCTTATAGATGTTCCGCGCGTAACACAATTTTTATAATTGTGTTGCCTCCCGTAGTTGGTAATACTTTGTAAACCATACGACATGTTCATTTTGCAGCAAACCCATTAGATCTTGATTTTACTCATGAGAGTCTTCGAGGGAATTTTTTTTTCGGTCATGGAACTCACTCTGTATCAGCGGTGGCAGGGGATATTAACTTTTATGGCCTAGGAAACAAAAATGCTAGAGGCAAGGTGTTCCTGCTGTGAAAAGTGCAACGTATAAAGTATGCAAGCTTTTATGCTGCGGTCATGTCAGGCTATCTGTTTTAATTAGCAGAACTAGTTTGAAAATTAATACTCATGGTAATAGTTCCAAGCATATTATTATCAGTTGAAAAGTTGAAATCTGTGCTTTATGTTTTCTTAAGTTGTTTTGGTGTTATCTTTGTACAGGGAAAATTGGGATTCCATTCAAAACTCATGCGTGAATCAGTATCATTCTTCAACTTCAATCATCTTTCCTTATCATCAAATCCTAATTTGGACACAAATTGGTAATCTTTTTATCTTTTCGATTCCAACTGGTCAATATTCTTTGTTGATACTCGTCACCAAATCGAAATGTATCCTTAAGAGTTTGCAGATATTTGAATTCAGTTGTTTTTTTGTGTTGTATGGGTCTTTAGAAGCTTGGGCTTCCTAGCGTCCTTTGTACCTTGCATTGCTGTGAATGGAGAGTGCAAGAAGCAGCCAACTGTTGAATAGAGGGAGAGCTTGAGCTTTGAAGCCGAAAAAACTTTTGTACTACCCTAATTGTAACTCTATCTCTTCGCTTGCTTTCTAAAACACTCTCTCTGCTTTCTTAAAACCAGAGAAACTACTAAACATGGACGTAGCCCATCTTGCACATATGGAAGGTTCATACAATGTCCTATGGACTTAGTACTGTCTTTAAAGAAAGAAATTCTGGATGCTTTATTGGAGATGGGAGTCTGTAAAATCAACTCCAGTACGGTGTGCTTTTCTCCTTTTATTTTACATTGAACAATCTAAGCACACATTTTTTCCCATTTTCAGGTTTTCTCCGTTCATATTCACCATGAACTTTTAGTCATTATGCCATGATGATAACGATGTCGTAAGAGTCATTTGTGTAGCAAAACAAAGTTTCTCAGTTGCTTGTAAAATAGTAAATTCTTTTACATGGAATGCCATGATGATAACGATGTCGGTGCAGGTCCATGTTGGGTACTATGGGTCGCTCTTCCTGATGGTGTTCTCTCACCATTGTCTCAACACCTTAGCATTTTGCAGAGATTTCTTCGGGCCTTGAAGGTAACACTGTCTCCTTTGAGCCACTTTCTTATAAAGAAATAAAAAATTCATCTTTGAGAATTAATAGTGTTTATATAAACCGTGCATTGCAGATATGAAGGGAGCAGTCTGTAACTTTAAGCAGAAAATTCAAGCTGCCAACAAGTTACTTACTCCTACAAACATGTGCATTCTCTACCCCAACTGTCTAGGATAAAATATAACATCTTTCCTTTTTCTACAGCTGTGGTGGAGGACATCGGCATGGGCCTTGCAGCAGCCAAAGTTGCTGGAATGAAGTGTATCGTAACCAAAAGCAGGTAACTTGCTTTTACTATATGAACAAAAAGAGTGCTTCCATATTTCCCACCTTCTTGGTATCTCAGATTATGCTTCTAATTTGATAGAAAGTTCATGAACATGCTTTGTGTGTAATCCTTGCTAGTTATGTATGTCAAATTTTCAAGGCAATCAAATGAGAAACATGTTCACTTCATCTCTTAAAACTCCAATTTCAGGTACACAGCTGAAGAAGCCTTTCAAAATGCATATGCAAACTTTGACTTCTTTGGAGATTCGCCGGAGGAGTGATTTTACTTGGGAACCTGCAGAAGCTTTTTGTCAAACAGTAACAGTTTATGAATTAAATTAATTCATTCAAAGTCGGTCCTCCATCTACAAAATGTTGGTGAAGGGTTACAAAATGTTGGTGAGGAGTCTCATGATCATGAAATTATTGAAGATGATTTCTTGAAGGTTGAAATTTCATGGAGTTTTGCTTAGAGTGGTTGTATATGATTTTACTTTTGATTGTCGGGGTTTACACTCTACCCCACCCATTGTATGTTTTCTCAAGTAATACAATTTGGGCGTGAGGGCCTAGCCCCCCAGCTTCGACTGGGTTCCAGCCCTCTTTAAATATATTTAAAAAATATATATATATGTTTGTGTATTAAAAAAAGGCACGTTTTGAGCCTTCGCAATGTGCACTAAAAAAACTTAGGACCGGCCCTGACAACACCTTGCAGGGATGGAGCCACATAGGCTTATTGGGGGCGGATGCCATTTAAGATTATTTACCTTATTATGGCATCTAATACTCCTAAGTTGTCCGTGTAAGTTCTTGCAACAGATGGAAAAGTGTGACCTTTAAATTGTTAAGAGGCCACTAAAGAAATTAAACTCTTCCAAATGATGTATCTTGAAATAAATAAAATTCGTAAAAGAAAATAAAAAAGTAAACCCGTTCAAATGTGAAGGAATGGGCATTGTGACATTATTTTGTGTACAAAATAAATCTGATGCCAGTATGATCCTCTTTGGATTCTTTTAGTGAGGATCTTAAGGATCCGTAAATCCTGTCTGTTCATCGTATATTGTGTGATCAGTTTTTGTCAAGTACTGTCTATGTTTAATTTTAAATAAAAATATTTAAGATGATTTCTGATCGCACGATGTACGATGAACAAACAGGATAGACGAACGCTGTATGTAATTCAGTAGTAATCCTGATGTAGATATTCCTGTTGAAGTACGAATTAGCTCTTCAAGGGCAGTCATTGGTGAACCTCTGGATGGTGGATTATTACAAGGGCTTTTTATTGCCAAGGCAAAGTAATTGGGAATCATAACCTACGAATTTCTTCTTCGGTGGATTATGTACCTTATTTCAGGAGTTGTTTTAATGGATTTTCCATCTTCTAGATTTGAGCTTCATTGTTAATTTGAGTCGGGGGTCATCATTTTTTATTCATTTTCATGTTGTTTCTAATGGTTTTGCGACATTCTGTTTATGGTCATCATTTCTCGCTCGTCAACTTTTATTTTTTGTTTCTAATAGCTTCATATTCCCTCCAACTTATTGTACCTTTAATTTTTGTTTGTCAATATATTCACAATAATGTCTTCCTATGATAGTAATGACGGAATGAATTTGACATTTTTGTACAATAAAAAAAATTATGTGCATTCTTGTGGTATCTTATACTCTTCGTCCACGTAAGTTCAAGTAGCAAGATAAAAGTATGGCCTTTAAATTGTCAAGAGCCGGCAAAAGAAAGGAATTTCCCGCTAAAACAAATGAGGTATCATTAAAACCCCAAGTCCCCTGTTACTATCATCGGCGGAGGACTCGCCAGCAGGGCCGGCCCTAGCCCAGTGCCACAAGGACAACTGTCCAGGACCCAAAAATTAAAGGGGCATCAAAATAAAAAAAAACCAAATAACTAGGTATAAAAAAAATAAAAATAAAAATTACTAGAGCCTAATTTCCAAATAGGGAACGGCCCAAGATTGACAACAAATTAAAGGGACCTAGGTTTTATGCATTAAAAAAAAAATTATAAAAAAAATGAAGTCATACACTCATAACAGGGACCACTCTCGGTCCCATAAACCCTAATTTCCAACCCTTTTCCCGATTCCCCCACGCACCCCCTCCCTCTGTTCCCCAATCCCCACCCACTTCCCATGTGCCTTGCTGCCGTGTGCTGCCCCTGGCGCAGCATCAGTTCATATGGGCAGTCGGGTTCGCCTGCTCATTTTTCTCTTCAAAAGTCCCACGGATTCTCTCAGAATCGGTGAGTTTTTTGCCTTTCAATCTATACCTTCTTTGTTCTTCGAATTTAATTGATTACAAATTAGAACAAAAATAGGGAATTTCAAACCTTATTTGTTAGGTTTGAAAAGGGTATTTTTTAGAATTTCAGATAGCATTTTATAAATATGGATTCTGTCTCAATTGAATTTATGGGTTGCTTATTTCTGGTTTCAATTGCCAAAGCTTCTAAAATTAATACATTTTTGTTAAATAATGCCAACTTGAACTTTGGCTGGGAATTTTAATGTATTTTTTACTATATGTGCATCAATGGTTTTTGACTTCTTCATTGAATCGAAATTCTGTATTGTTTGACCTGACGAAAATGGATAGCCCCTTTCAGCCAGTAGATTGTTTTTCGTTCCCTTTTATTACTTTAACTCTTCTTAGTTTATTAATTTGTCATAAATTTTCCGATATAGGGCCGAAGGAGTTTGCTGCACTCTGGACTTGTCTTGGACAATGGCGAGTAAGTATCATTCGTTACTTTCTTTTGTGATATGTATCTGTTCTTGAGATAGTTAATGGTTGCTTATGATTAGGGTTTAGGGTGCTTTCGGTTCCCATTTATTCTGCTTGAAGAATGCTTTTGTTTTTGTTAATATATCTCATGTAGTAGGTACTATTGTAACTTGTAAGGATTGAGGCACACTCAATTGATGGTTCAACTCTTAATTCATATAAACTACTATAGAACTATTTAAATTGTAACAATGACGAAGTTCACTATGCTGATTGGTGTCAATAACCGCTAAATATGTTCCCTATGCTGAAGAAGCATTTCTCTCTAATAACCCTTGGACATCCATGGAAATAGCAAACTTTGTAAAAGAAACTGACATGTGTCCTAATGTCATGATTGCTTATCGTGTACTGTTGACTGCACCTGTGACCGTGGCATCTGCAGAAAGAAGTTTTTCAAAATTGAAATTATTAAAATCTTACTTACGGACCACTATGACTCAAGATAGGCTAAATGGATTAGCAATCTTATGCATTGAAAATGATGAGATTGAAGACTTGGAGTATGATGATATAATTGATGATTTTGCTTCAAAAAATGCTAGAAGACAATTTCTTAAAAGTTGAAATTTCAAGGAGCTTTGCTAGGAATAGTTGTATATGATTGTATTTTTTATTGTCGGGGTTTAGGTACTATGTCCCCCCGTTGTATATTTTCTCAAGTAATATAATTTGGGCGTGAGGGCCTAGCCCCCCCAGCTTCGACTGGTTCCAGCCCTCGTTAAATATTATTTTTTTTAAACATATGTTTTCGTAATAAAAATGGCACATTTTGAGCTTTCATACCAGGCACCCAAAAACTCAGGACCGGTCCTGCTCGCCGGCCTCTCAGCCGCCACCCACCTCAACTCCCAGAACACCCCTTTCCTCCTCCTCGAAGCCTCCGACTCCGACGGCGGCTGCGTCCGAACTGACGTCGTCGACGGGTTCCTTCTCAACCGCGGCTTCCCAATCTTCATCACCGCTTACCCCGAGGCCCAGAAACTTCTCGACTACCAATCCCTCGACCCCCAGAAATTCTACTTCGGTGCCCGTATTTACTACGGCGGTGGTATCCACACCGTCACCGACCCCCTCCGGGATTTCTGGAACTCTGTCAAGTCCCTCGCCAATCCTATCGGATCCATTCCCGATAAATTGCTCACCGGATTGACGAGATGTCCGGTTCTGACGAAATCCGACGAAGAGATATTCTCCTTCGGCGATGACGTCTCCACGATGGAGCTGCTGAGGGGAATCGGGTTCTCCGATTCGATCATCGCCCGATTCTTTCAGCCGTTTTTCGGCAGAAATGGGAGTCTGGTAGAAACTCTTGACCAAATCATTTCTAATTTAGACAAACTGGGAAGCTCTCATCCCTTTAATTACACTGGATCAACATTCTTTGTTCGATACTTTTCACAAAAGCTAGATGTAATCTTATCAGTTTGAATCACAGGCTCGGCTTTCCATCCTATTCCCAATTAGTGGTGAGTAGTGGGCTACAAATGCAAGTCTCTATGTGAGGGAGTGGAGGCTTTACCGGACTTTTCCTAGTAGCATTCAAGATCTTGGGACTTTTTGGCATTCAGTGAGAAAGTTGAAATGCAATTATCGAGAGTGATATTTTGTTGGTGTGTTCGAATGTGGGATTTGGTGAGAACCTGAGAGCTCTAAAGACGAAGGTTTTGGTCTGCCTCTCTGCCTCCCAAGAGGTAGAAAGGTGCTTGTGAAGGCTGCAAAAATTTCAGTTGCAACAAGTTAGTTTCCATTATTTCAGTTATGAGATAATCATACGAGTCACTCGTTCAAAAATTTATAAACCAAATTAATACTTCCGGTCGTTATTCTTTTTTGTCAAAACAAACAATAACTAAATCATAAACAAGAATGTTCTGCATAACGCCTATATATGTTCCGCATGCATAACACAATTTTTATGCTGTGTTGCCTCTGTAGTACTAATACTTTGTAAACCATATGACATGTTCATTTTGCAGCAAGCACATTGGACCTTGATATTACTCATGAGAGTCTTCGAGGGAATTTTTTTTCCGTTCATGGAACTCACTCTGTCTCAGTAGTGGCAGGGGATATAAACTTTTATAGCCTAGGAAACGAAAATGCTAGAGGAGAGGTGTTCCTGCCGTGAAAATTGCAACATATGAAGTATGCAAGCTTTCTGCTGCGGTCATATCAGGCTATCTGTTTTGATTAACATAACCAGTTTGAACATTGATACTCATGGTAATTTCTTTCCCGCAGCTTTTACTTGTTGGCACTAAGTTGGAGCATGTAATTTCTCAAAAGTCTCGTGAGGTTGCTGAGAAATATATGTTGCCCTCAAATTCGAAGGGGACTTAATTATTAATCTTCAGATGATTATTTTATGAGTTGTTTTAATAGTAGTGCGTTTAACTTTCGTTTGAGCTTTTCGCCTCCTTTATATTAAAGAAGGAAAGGAAGGTGGATCAAAAAAAAAAAAAAAAAAAAAAAAAAAGAAAGGAAAGGATGGGTTTTGGTTTATTTGGGGTGAAAGCGGAAAAAAGTTGACAAATAAATCATCTTTATTGTCACTTTACAAAACTGGATTTGAAATGTGAATAACCCGTCTTTCTCGTTTTGAAACATGGCGCCCTGCTCCCTCATCGTCGTCCTCCTCATCCTCATCTCTGCGTCCTGCTCATCTTCGAATCCGACATTATTACTTCGATTTGTTTTGCAGATCGTGATATTACTGGGCTTTATTTGATTTAGGTGTTTTGGGTTTGAGAAATTTTCAATAATAGACCTCTGCACTTGAACAAATTAGGGTTTTGATTTTTAGGGTCAAATTGAGATTAGAATTTGGGGTTTTCACATTTTATGCCATTTTCAGTCCCAAAATGATGATAATCATCACGAAATTGCTGTTGTAAGGGCGGATGCAAAGTTAAATTTGTAATTTGGGTCTGTTTCAACAGATTTTGGTATCAGGCTGGACTAGAGTTTTTGGATTTTGATATCGGGTTTGAGAAATGAGTTGAGTTGCATCCTATACGTTATATAGTTTTCCTTCTTTCTGTTCCCTTGGTCGATTTCTTTGATAGTGAGATGAGTCGCATCCTACATGGGCAGGCACCAGTGTTTTCGCTTTCTGGCAAACTAAGTATACAAGAAGCCCACGGTTGTGCAAAGATTGGCTGCTACTTATAATACTTATTCATGATTTGAAGTATCAGCTGCCAAATCTAGCCAAAACTTACTGCAACGGTTATATGTTTTTGAATATATATTTTTCTCTTCATGTGATGTATAAGAGTTTAAGGTTTACGGCAGAAGCACGAATGAGTATACACTCCGTTAACGGTCTCTTCGATCCCATGATATATTACGTTAGGACAAAGGAAAAAATCTAGCTATAACTTACCTGCCTAAACCTTGATGTATTACGTAAGGAGAGTGTTGGCACAAATCGGTATACACCCCCTTACAGTCTGTTTCCTACTATCTATGCTTTGAACACCACAAACAGCTACTTTCAATTCACCCAACCCCAACTTTCTTCTTTATCTCCATGTTATATTTTAGGTTTTTTAAAATGATATAGTTCTTGTTTCTGCTCACCTTTAGAATTTTTTTTGGGGTGGAAAATGCATGATAATATAAACTAAAAGGTAAACTTACACAGTTTATGTTGGAAAGAAAAGATTGGGGGTGTGAATACTATGTATGTGGAAAGGAAATGCTTGCGGTCGCTTATACCTTTTTGGAAAATCAGTATGATCTTTGGCAGGGCTTTTTGGCAAAAGAAAAGGTCATATTAGTTTATGGTATGCAAAAGTGGCAGTTTTGAATGCTTTCTGTGCTCCTTTCCCATATTCGGGGTGTTGCCACGACTCCCGTAGAGTTGATGTTTTTGTTCTCTTTTCTTTTGTGTATTTTTTTCCTTTTTTATTTCGTTGCCTTTTCATGATCATGGGATTGAAAATATCACTTGTATTCCTCGTAATGCGATGGTTCTCACATATTGGTTGTTGGGTGGGCGATATGTATATTTGAAATCTTAAAATACATGAAAAAAGTTAATAGTACTACCACATAATGCTATTGCCATATGCACTTTTCAAAGCCATCCATAAAGAAAAAGTCAATCTAAAAAACTTTCAATTATATTTGTTATCTACTGAATGATATATGTCCGAAAAATAAAACATTATGGACCTAGTAGTTGGAGGAAGAAAGAGTAAGATGTATACACATCATTCCCGTAATCATTCATCTTATGAGCAATATGTTCATGATGGATAGTTGTAAGAATAAGACGTATAAATCGTATGCATATCTCCTTGAGACGAGGGCACCTGTGTTGAAATAATAGAAACCTTGTATTTCATTCATAGTTTGATTACAAACACAAAATAACTTATAAAGGGAAAAACAGCACAACCTAAAACCCTAACCCTAATAACAACCTATCGGGTAAAACCATAACATCCGTTCTTGGGAGTGTGCACCGAGACTTATGGATTACGCCAGAGATTAGGGTGGCTGTAAGATAAGATGCTTAACAAGGAAGCAACCCAATCTAATCAGAAACAGATGGGCAGCAGCCTTAATCCAGTGCTTAATATCCTGTATTAGGGTTAAAGACTGATACAAGGATAAAAGACTAAAACTAGGGTTAAGGGCTGATACATCATACTTCAATACTCCCCCTCAAGTGGGATCGAGAGATTTTCTCGATCCAAGCTTGAAGAGAAGACGATCAAGTTGAGCAGAAGGAAGAAGCTTGGTAAACACATCGACAAATTGATCACTAGAGCGAACAAAGACCGTTTGTAGCAGTTTGGACTGAACATGGTTGCGGACGAAATGACAGTCAACCTCGATATGCTTGGTGCGTTCATGGAAGACGGGGTTGGCAGCAATATGCATAGCTGCTTGATTGTCACAGTGAAGAAGAATTGGCTCTAAGGAGGTGATTTCAAGATCACGTAGCAAACTCTTTAGCCAAATTAGTTCGCATGTTGTAGATGCCATTGCACGGTACTCTGCTTCTGCGCTTGACCTGGCTACAACGGATTGCTTTTTGCTTTTCCACGTAACGAGGTTGCCACCAACAAGAGTGCAGTAACCAGTTGTGGATTTTCGATCAAGAACGTTGTCTGCCCAATCAGAGTCTGTGTATCCTTCAATGATGAAGTGTCCGTTGTTTTGCATGAAAATCCCGGTAGACATTGAACCTTTTAGGTACCGAAGGATCCTTTTAACCAGTTGCAGATGATGAGATGAGGGAGAATGCATGAACTGGCTGACAAAGCTAACAGCATAAGCAATGTCAGGTCTGGTTATAGTCAAATAGATAAGTTTTCCTACCAACCTTTGATACTC
Organism: Cotoneaster glaucophyllus; assembly: GCA_036320875.1. Classification (NCBI taxonomy): domain Eukaryota; kingdom Viridiplantae; phylum Streptophyta; class Magnoliopsida; order Rosales; family Rosaceae; genus Cotoneaster; species Cotoneaster glaucophyllus. The sequence continues at coordinate 3,956,528 of CM070061.1, forward strand.
CGTTGCATTTTCAAGTTGGTTGCCAGAGTTTTCATCCTTGAAATTTATTGGTAGTGGTGTTTTGGCTGGCTTGCAATGCATCATGTTGGCTTCTTCTAAAAGATCAAGAACGTACTTTTGTTGGTTTAGAAACAGACCAGTTGGAGATTGATCCATTTCTATTCCAAGAAAGTAGCGTAGTCTGCCGAGATCTTTGATTGAGAAGGTTGAATGTAAGGTGGCTTTGAGAGCAGTTATTTCTTCTGGATTATCTCCTGTGACAATCAGATCATCAACATAAACAATTACTACCAATCTTCCATGTGCACCAATCCTAGTGAACATTGAAGACTCCGCACTGCTTCTTTTAAAACCGGATGACATGAGGACTGAGCTTAGTTTTGAGTACCAAGCTCTTGGAGATTGCTTGAGGCCGTAGATGGCCTTGTGAAGCTTGCAGACAATTCCTTGTTCCTTCTCTCGTTCATGACCTGGTGGTAGACGCATGTACACCTTTTCTTCTAACTCTCCATGTAGGAAGGCGTTTTTTACATCTATTTGATGTAGAGACCAGTGTGAATTTATAGCCACTGAAATAAGCACTCTTACTGTGTTCATCTTTGCCACTGGGGCAAAAGTTTCTTTGTAATCTACCCCGAAGGTTTGCGTGAAGCCCCTTGCAACTAACCTGGCCTTGTGCCGTTCTATGGTTCCATCTGAGTGAAACTTTGTTTTGTAAATCCATCTTGCCCCAACCACACGTTGACCTTTTGGCAGTGAAACAATGCTCCAAGTTTGATTTTCATCGAGTGCCTTGAGTTCTTCAAGCATGGCACGCCGCCAAACAGGAGATTGGTTTGCCTCTTCAAAGGATCGAGGCTCAGAGTTTTGAGATAATTAAGTCACAAAAGCAGTATGAGAGGGAGAGATCTTGCTATGGTAGACCACTTGTCCGATAGGATGTCTAGGCGTGTAGATTTCAAAATCATCAAGCCTAGCTGGAGGTTGTCTATTTCGAGAAGGATTCCTTCGTGGAGGAGGAGGTTGTTCAAGTTAGGACTCTCTCATTTCGTGAATTACTTCATCATCTTCTGCTCCCATATTTCCAGGAGCCGGCTCTATCTCAACTGCTTTATTGTGAGGTGTTAACTGCCTTGGATCATCAAGAAAGAGAGGAGTGGGAAACACTTCATAGGAGAGCTCCCCCTGAGGTTCATCATCATGCTTCTGAAAGAAAGAATTAGACTCGTCAAAGCGTACATCCCTGGATACAAATAACTTTCTGGTCTTAGAATCATAGCATTTGTATCCTTTTTGAGAAGTTGAGTAGCCTAGGAATGCACACTTGATAGCTCGTGGATCAAGTTTATCTCTGTGGATGGATTGAATGTGCACATAGCATACGCTTCCAAACACACGGAGATGACTTATGTCAATTTCTCTCCCTTTGAGAATTTGATAGGGAGACTTGAACTTCAAGGTTCTGCTAGGAAGACGATTTATGATGTATGCAGCGGTTTGTATAGCTTGAGACCAGAACTTCTTTGGAACCTTTTCTTGCAGCATTAGTGCTCAAGTTTTCTCAAGCAAATCTTGGTTCTTTCTTTCTGAAATGCCATTTTGTTGTGGCGTTCCTACACAACTTGTTTGTTGCAAAATTCCATGCTCACTTAAGTAGGTTGTCATGATTTTGGAAGTGTACTCAGACCCATTATCAGACCTTAAGATGCCAATATTAGAATCAAAATGATTTTTAACTAAGTTATGGAAGTTTTTGAAACACTGGAAGGCCTCATGCTTGAATTTAAGTAAATACACAAAGGTAGTTCTAGAGAAATCATCAATGAAGGATATATAGAATCTGTAACCATCAAAAGACTCTAAGGTGGCAGGTCCCCAAATATCGGAATGGATAATTTCAAATGCTTTGGTAGCTCTAGAGAGAGAATGGGGAAAAGGTAACTTGGTGAACTTTGATTTGTGACAGACTTCACAATCTGGGATCACTTTACAGAAACTAGGAAAAAGAAAAGACATAACATGTGACGAAGGATGAGCTAATATCATGTGCCACAACTGCTCCTTGTTTGCTGTGTTTGAGTTTACGTAGAAACTTTTTGGAAAACTTGAAGAGAAGTTGACATAGTACAGTCCATTGAGGAAGAACCCTTTACCAATCGTTTCCTTTGAAACTTGATCCTGGAAAATCACACCGTGAGTGGAAAAGATTGCAAGACAATTGAGCAATTTTGTTATTTTTCCTACCGACAATAGTTTGAAAGGGAAGGAAAGGACATGCATGACACAAGATTCTTTTTTACTAGAGAAGATTTTGAGTTTCCCTCTGCCTACAATACGAACTTTGGTGCCATTAGCTACGGAGACAAAAGAAGGAGTGGAGAAGTTTTGAAAATCATTTAACAAAGATGCATCGTTAGTCATGTGATCAGAAGCTCTTGAGTCAACAATCCAAAAATCACGACTACTACTAAGATCCAATGCAGTGGAAATAGTTGCAACAATACCTAGCATGTCATCTTGTGACACCGAGCTTGATTGTGCGAGGAAACCAACGAACTTGCCAAGCATGGCTGAGCGACTTTCCTGATTTGTTCTTTCTTGTTTCTGTTGCAAGAAGTTAGCAAATTCATTTATGAGAGTAATGGGATTAGAGGAAGAGTTTATCAAATTACTAGTGACATTTTCGCAAGCATGATTTGCTCTAGGCATGTAGGCAGGCTTCGTTTGATTTCTTGGTGTTCTTCCATCATCGTTGAACTTGGGTTTAAGTTCTGGATGAAGAATCCAGCACTTTTCTTTTATGTGTCCAATGCCTGGACGACCTATCTTCTCACAATGAGAACACTTTAAGTCTGGTCGTTTTCCCTTGTATGGTCTGGGGAAGGTAAAGGCTCTTGCTTCTGATGGCCTAGGAACTGATTCTCCAACGAGCACGTCTGCATTCATGACCTTATTTCTTACTTCCTCACGTTGAATAACGTTGCAGACCATCTGAAAGGTGGGAAGCTCAGGTGACATCAAAAGGTGACTTTTAAGATCTTCATATTCTGGTCCAAGGCTGGCAAGCAATTGAAACACCTTGTCTTCTTCAGCACGCTTTAAAAGGATGGTTGTGTCCGTGGTATGAGGTCTGTTGAGATCCAATTCATTCCATTTGGCCTTCAAGTTACCAAGATGTTGTACAAAAGAAAGATTTCCCTGTTGTAATTCCGTGAGATCTTTCTTCAGCTGGAAAACTCGTGCAGCATTGTTTAGATCCCCATACATGTCTCGTACATAATTCCAAAGCTGGTAGGATGACTCTGACTAACTGAAACAGACATCTTTGGCTCCATAGAGTTTAACAGCCAAGACATAATAAGTTGATCTTGGGACACCCATGCTGCATAATCTGGCGAAGTTATCTCAGGCATGGTGTCATCTCTCTGGATGAAAGGGAGCTTTCCACGTCCTCCAAGAGCAAGTGTAATAGCTCGTGACCAAGGCAGATAGTTGAATTCGTTTAGAAGCACAGAGCTCAAACGTTGAATTGGATTGGTATCCATGGTTTCGTTTTTTGAAACTGAGGTTTTTTCTTTTTCTGCTGGGGTTGCCATAATGGCTTAACCGGTTTGGATTTGGAAATGGTTTAAGAATGAACACATAAGCATATCCTTGAGGGATCACTGCTCTGATACCATGTTGAAATAATAGAAACCTTGTATTTCATTCATAGTTTGATTACAAACACAAAATAACTTATAAAGGGAACAACAGCACAACCTAAAACCCTAACCCTAATAACAACCTATCGGGTAAAACCATAACATCCGTTCTTGGGAGTGTGCAACGAGACTTATGGATTACGCCAGAGATTAAGGTGGCTGTAAGATATGATGCTTAACAAGGAAGCAACCCAATCTAATCAGAAACAGACGGGCAGCAGCCTTAATCCAGTGCTTAATATCCTGTATTAGGGTTAAAGACTAATACAAGGATAAAAGACTGAAACTAGGGTTAAGGGCTGATACATCATACTTCAATAACCTGTATAGGACTTTAGCTTCGCTTGTATTCTGATTAGTTCTCTATTGTTGTTGCAGTTTATTCAATTGCAGTTACAGATTCACAAAACAGAACTTGGTTTGTGAAAAGAAGGTTTCATTCTCATCTATTTCTTTGTTCAGTTTTCATTTTATTAGTTTTCTTTTATTGCTGCACTCATATGCCTGCACTACATGTATGCATCACTCCTATATAAAAGTGCATTGAAGCACAAACTTGATGTCCCTTGAGTACAGACAATGCTCCATCCATGCCTCCCTTGAGCCCAAACTTGATGTCTCTTATTATGTCATTGTGAGTAACCCTCCTCTTCCCCCGTTCGATCCCAGTCGAAGTAACCCTCTGTCTCTCTCTCTCTCTGGTTCTTTTGAATTTGCGACTAATGTTTTTAAGATGCATTTTTTATGTAATTTATTTATTTATATATTTATGGAATCTGGGTTTATTGAAAGGTGTTGAATTTCAGTTTCTAAGTTGAGTTTTTGCAGGTTGTGTAATGCGAGTTAGTTAAGGTTTACGTGTTAGAGTTTGTCAAGTTCTTGTTATATTTGGGTCAGTGATTGCAATTTCTTGTGTAACTACATCTGTGTTAAAAGTAATGTATTTCCCTGTAGGATGTAAGAACAAAGATGAATCCTTGTTCTTATGTTTTACATATCTGGTCTGTAGCATTAGCGGTTTTGATCTTGATGATCAACAGTTTGGAATCATTTGCCGTCTAATTTTGAGATCAAATTGCATCTTTCTGCCAAGCTTAAAAGGAAATGACTGTAACTGTTTCAAATCCGAACAAATGCATGAAGGAAAGAGATGCCATCTTTCCAAAACGTTCGAAGGTCATGATGACTTATGGGACTTTTGCCAGACAGTATCCATTGCGTTTTTACAGAAATGGTGTGGTTATGAATTTGATCCTTTTGGTACCGTTTGGTACGTGGGACGGGACGGAACGCAGTGAGACAAGACGTTCCGTCCCACGTTTGGTGCGTCTAAAAGCTGTTTAAAAACTGTGGAACAGGTTGTCCCATGGGACGAAATTTGGCTGATTTTTCGTTCCACCTCTCCCCCTGAAACGACCTGTTCCACATCCGTGGAACATAAATTTATAACATTTTAAGACAACATTTCCCCTTATCTTTTTCAATATTTACATCATCCATTCAGTCATGTCCTGTCATGTTCCGTCCATTCTGCGTACCAAACGGTACCTTTCAGACTAACCAAAGATAGCAATGGTGTCGTATGAGTGGCATCTGTTTGTTTTGTTGCATGTGTGAGTAGCCACTATATCGAAGTTACTGTCCAAACTGTGAAAGGTTTTCAATATCATCTTTATGCTAAAGATGTAAACGGTGGTGCATCAGACTCATAACAGCAAAAAATGGAAATGTTTTCCAAGGGACGTTGGGACCTTTTTTGTTCTTTTGTCTAATTGTTGTTTGGTGCTGGTACTTTTAGCTAATTGTTGTTTGGTGCTGGTACTTTTGTAAAATATCCTGGAGGAAAGTTTAGTGAATGATGTTTTAGAGTCGGTGAATGGCAAAGATTGACTTGTGCGATGAAATGAAATGATGAAGTAATTGCTCCTCTCTTTCTTTTGCATATTGTTAATAGAGGATGTTGTATAACTACTAGTACATATATGTGTATATGCGCTTAATTAGACAAAACAAAAATTTCATGCGCATGATTATTGTTATTACTAGCTTAGAAATGAATAAATTGTTCATGATCTCTTCCTTTTGCATATTGTTACTAGCTTAGAAATGCAACAAACGCACCCTAAACTTTCTTTTGAGCCCTTCGGCCTCTTTATATTAAGGGGTGTGATATCTACATATCCTTTTTTAATTCTCACACATCTTTTTAATTTTCGATCGTCGATCGGATGAATTGAATAAAATCAAATGACATAAATTAATAAGAGGTGTATGAGAAGTAAAAATAGGTATGTGGATAGCACATTCTTATATTAAAGCAAAAAAAGTAATGGATGGGAGATAAAAAAATGTTGATTACTTTAACATTTTCAGCCGAATCAGAATCCTCTCTAGATCCATTCTCTAGGGATTTTGCAATCGTATTCGTTCATCGTATATCGTACGGTCAGAAATCATTTAAAATTTAAAATTCAAATATTAATAGTACCTAACAAAAATTGACCGCACGATATAAAATGAATGGATAAGATTACGGGATCCCTAGAGAATGGATCCGGAGAGGATCCTGGGGGTTTTCTGGCTTTCTTTTTGGGGTAGGGGTCAAAGTCTTTCACCAGTCACCGCTTGCACTCCTCTTTGCCTGCTACGGTCTACATCACCATTAGCTTTACCCGGAATTGGATCCATCCGGATTCAAATGGTAAGGATTTTAAGAATTTTCACATCTTAATTATTTATTTTGTATTGTGCAGTTAGAAATCATTTAATTTTTTTATTTAAAGTTAAACATAAATAGTACCTAATGAAAGCTGATCGTACGATATACAATAAACGAATAAGTGAATCCAAAAAATATCCTCATCTGCTTTATCCTTCATTATTGAATGAGGAGGATCCGCGTCTAAAGTAAATCTATCCTTTAATTATTAATTTTTTTTTATTGGAATGTACCTCTCTATAATAGGTTATTAATAAGGGATTTGGATTCCCCCCTAAGCAAATGGTGAGGATCCTCATGACCCATTAACATGGATCGTTGGATTTCAATCCAACGACTACAAACAGGAGGATCCCACTAAAAGTTATAATAATTGTAGCCGTTGGATCGAAATCCAATGGCCCCTGTTGGTGGGTCATGAGGATCCTCACCATTTTTTTAGGAGGGGATCCAAATCCATTAATAAGCTTAGTTCTATTAATATTTTGATTCGAATTCATTTTTGACGAAAATTGAACTTAAGATCTTTTACTTATAAGTAAAAGTATTTAAATTCTAGTGTTAAATGACTATTTAAAGAAGAAGATTTAAATTTTAAAGAAACAGACAACTTCTTTTAATATAATAAAAAAAACATTAAAAAAGCTGGACCCACGCGCCCCACCCCTTCCCTCTCCCACTCTCACCCGTATTCCCACTTTTTTCACACATAGCCATCATCTCTCTTTCCTCCTTCGCTCCTCACATCATCTCTCCTCTTTCACCTGTCAGAGCATCTTGACTGGTTAGTGAAGCACAATCAGAAGAACAATAAAATTACCTTTACTTTTCACTCTAAACGATAAGTGCTTTTGTACAAATCTAGCAGTTTGAAAGAAAAAAGAGTAAATGTGATTACTGTTCTCAAATATATATTTTTATTTTTTATTTATGTTTTTATATATAGTTGGGTATTTGTAGGAAAAAAATTGGATAATTTTTCAATAATTTTTTTTAAATTTTTTTACCTTTAAAATAATTTTGACAGTTTATAAAGATGCAAGTGGCAGAATAAAATATATAAATTTAATAGTACATTTATAATCTTTTGCTCACCAAATTAACATTTGGAAGTCCAACTAAAAAACATAACAGAAATGTTGCTTTGATTGGTCACGTGGGTGGGACCACGGTTGCTCGCTGGAGCAATTGTGGGGGCGCTTGCCCATGCACTTTGTTCGGCTCATTTGTTCTTCACGTGGGTGGGACCACGGTTGTTTGCTGGAGCAATTGTTGGGGCGCTTGCCCATGCACTTTGTTTGGTTCATTTGTTCATGGTTGTTTGTTGGAGCAATTGTTGGGACGCTTGCCCATGCACTTTGTTTGGTTCATTTGTTCTTCACGTGGGTGGGACCACGGTTGTTTGCTAGAGCAATTGTTGGGGCGCTTGCCCATGCACTTTGTTTGGTTCATTTGTTCACGGTTGTTTGCTGGAGCAATTGTTGGGGCGCTTGCCCATGCACTTTGTTTGGTTCATTTGTTCTTCACGTGGGTGGGACCACGGTTGTTTGCTTGAGCAATTGTTGGGGCGCTTGCCCATGCGCTTTGTTTGGTTCATTTGTTCTTCACGTGGGTGGGACCACAGTTGTCTGCTGGTGCAATCGTGGGGGCGCTTGCCCTTGCAATAATTGGCACGGCAGCTGCCATACCACCTGCCCTTCTACCAATTACCCTTTCAGTTTTTCACTGCTAGAGCTAGTAAGAAGGCAGTTTTACCGAATTGCAAGGACCATTAGAGCACTTCCACCCCTAAGACTGGGTGCCAGCGCTCAGCGCATTTATCCACTCAAATGAACAGTAACAGACTCCAATGAACAGTAATAGGCCAAAGCATCTCCACCCCTAAAAAAAATGCGCTGGCACCTAGTCTAAAAATGCGCTGACCCAAACGATCTCCACCCCTACAAAATGTGCTGGCACCCAGCGCATTTCAAATATCATTAAATTTTTTTATAAAATAATAAAAAAAATAGTTTTAATTTCGGATATGATTTTTAACCAATCTCGTCACGCCATGTGTCATTATCCGAACGTACTATTTTGTATAAGAAATTAAATAAATTAAAAGATTGGTGTGGGTGGAATGCATATAAATAAATAAAATTATTGTCACCTGATCCGCTAAACTTGTCCCACTACGAAGATTACCGGAAGCATGAGAGATGGCGTCTCTCCAAAAAGTAAAGAATGCGTTGAGCTTTTTCCAACGACCTTGAAGACCTTGACTAGTTCTTGCATTTTCTCCATGTACATCGCAAAACGCTTTCGTAATTCTACTCCACATTTCTCGCTTATCCATCTCATTACCTGTAATCGGGTCATGAGTAGCGTGATACCAACTTTCACACAACGTAATATCTTCAATGTTCTTCCACGAACTCATTTTTTTCTCTCAAAGTGTACAAAATATTGAAATGTAGAAAATAATGAAATGTGGTGTAGAAAGTGTACAAACTGTTAGGTATTTATAAAAAAAATTTCTGTATTTTTAAAATTTTTTTTTGTATTTTTATTTAATTTTAATGTTATAATTAATCTGGACCGTTGGATTTGAAAAATATTCAAATCCAACAGCCCCTAAAAGTGACACGTGGCCAACGGTCAGAATTCTGACCGTTGGGAATTTTTTTTTTTTTTTTTTTTTTTTAATTCAAATTTTATTTTACCGTTGGAAATCCAATGGTCTAGAAAACTAGCCGTTGGAAATCCAACGGCAGAAATGGATGCCACGTCAACAAGTCACGGGCAGCTGAAAAAGTGGCCCTGACAGCGCCCCAGTGCGCCAGTAGCCCTGTCGGCTACTCTCCGCGCTGGGCGATTGTAACGCACGCGCCCCATTGTTGCCTGGGACTTGGGTCTGTGAGATTTGGACTGGGCTCTTGCCTGGCATGGGCTGGGTGTCAGGCAAGTGGCGGGCTGGAGACAAAAAATGGGGTGCTGGGCTGATTTTTTACAGGGTGCTGGGCAATTTCCACTGGGGTGGAACTGCTCTTAGGAATTGGTGGAGATGCTCTAAATACATTTTGGGCTTTAGGCAATTCAATCCTTCCAAATGAATGGTAATTGTTTTTAATGAACAATAATTATTTAAGCACATCTTTATTTGCTCAAATAATTTGTATTAAAATATTATTATTTTTTAATATTTTAAGATATATACATATATAAAGATGAAAAGATGAAAAGATGAAGATATGAAAAGATGGGAGAGAGAAAAGAAGTGGATGTGAGCAGAGAGGAGAATGAAAGAGAGAAAGGAGATGGGGCCATGCGAAGAAGGAGAGAAGAGAGAGAGAAGAGAGGCGGAGGAGAGGGGAGAGAGAGAGAGCAGGTGGGGTCAAGTGAAAAATAAAGGAGGAAAGAGAAAAATTTGGCAGCTGGGCTAATTTTATTATGCTGTTTAATGTTGAGTTTTGTCATAATCATTAAATAAAATTATTAAATAATTTTTAGTTAAAACTTAAAGTTCTAAAGTTTTTTTTTCATTAGTTTATCTTAATTAAAAATTATACGAGTGTAGAGAGTAGGATAAAAAGGGATTATATGGGATTAAATAAAGAGGTGTGTTATCCACACACATCTCTCAATTTTAATCGTTTCATCAAATGAATTGAAAAAAAATTCAAAGATTATAAGATGTGTGAGAAATAAAAATGGATGTGTAGATAGCACTATCCTAAATAAAAAATTTTCAAATGTATATATGAGCGGATTTAAATTGAAAATATTATAATGTAGTTATTTTTTTAACATATAGGCCCTGTTTGGCACACCGTATAAAGCATCGGATAGTACTAATAATACGGTGTACGGTGTTTGGTGTCGTTTGGATTAAATAAGCACCGGATTAAATAATCCGGGCCCACCTTTTACACGGTAAACATCCGCTTGCTTATCCAGTCCAATTTCACCGTATAACATAGTCGGCCTCTCGCTTCCTCTCCGCTCTCCGCTCGCGCTCGTTCCCTGCAACCCCCTCCCTCTCTCTCGCGAACTCGACCCCTGGCCTCTCGCGAACTCCCTACAACTGCCATCGCCGTCTGCCATAGTCGTCTACAACTCCCATCGCCGTCTGCAACTCTCATCGCCGTCTGCATCGGCGTCGTCGTCTGCAACTCCCATCGCCGTCTGCCATAGTCGTCTGCGTCGGGGAAGAAGAAGAAGAAAGAGAGGGAGGGTGTTTGGGGGTGCGGCGGAGAGATCTGGGAACAATTATTTGGGATTGTTCTGTGGTCGAGGAAGAAGAAGGGAGAGAGAGGGAGGGAGTTTGGGTGGTGCGATGCGGAGAGATCTGGGAACCTGATGCATAAAGTTTTTTTTTTTTTTTTTTATATTTTAGGTTTAATTTAATTTTAAGTTTCATCCTATCCCATACAATACCAAACACTGTATAAATAATACGATCATTAATCTGATACTGCACCAAACGCCCGACTAATTTAGTCAGTACTATCCGGTGACTATTTATCCTATCCGACAGAAATAGTCAGTACAGTCCGAGCTGCCAAACAAGGCCATAATGTATTTACTTTTAAATGTAGTTTAAAACTTCGGAATTTTTTTTTTAAATATCATATGAATTCATACATTATTTTCAATATTTCATATAAACTAAAATTTTAAGCAATATGTCATATCAATTTTCTAAAATCATTAATTCTCTTCTTATTTTAAATTTTAGTTCATATGACAAATCATTTAAAATATAAGTTCATATGACAAATTGAAAATAATGTACGAGTTCTTACGACATTTCAAAAAAAAAATTTCTATCACAACAGATGGATTGCCCTGGTGACAAATTATTACCATCCTTCATCTTCAATCCACTGCATTCATAATTCAAAATTTTTTTCCCTCACTTTGCTTTAGCTTAAAATATTATAATCGCTTGTAATGAAAAAAAAAAAAAAAAAAAACTCCTTATATATTAATATGAGGGAAATTTGAGATTTTAACATTCTAGTTCTTAACAAGAATCAGCGCCCCCACTTCAGCCAAAGCTATGTGATCATAGCCATGTGATCTGATACTTCCATCTTTTCTTCTTCTGTTATCCTAGAAATGTACATAATTTGATCATTCAATTTCCAAGTTGTTTTGTTTTCATAAAATGTCTAATTTTTCAAGTTTATAAATTTTCAACGTAAAAAATTCTAACAAGTGGTCAGATTGGATGTAAGCCAAATTAAAAATTCTGATTTCCCTATTCAAACGCAACTTAACTTGGCAAGAGGTATATGCAGTCAGAGACATTATATTCGATTTCTCCTCTCTGACAATTGCATGTATAAAAAAATAAAAAACCACATTAACTTTATTTTTTTCTTTGAACAAACGGTATTTTTTATACTAACGGAGAGAGGATGGGTTTAATCTCACAACAGACTTGTAATAATATGGTTCAAGTTCAGCTAGAATCGAATTTAGTACCTCTTACTTATAAGTAAAAAAGAATACCGTTAGACCTTACCAAATGATATTAACTTCATATTTAAGGTAAAAGAAAAAATAATTGTTTCAGTTAAGGAAAAAACCAGCTCAAGTAATATGCAGTAAGAGGCTAATAGTGATGCTTTTAACTTTCTTTTGAGCATTTCGGCCTCTTTATATTAAAAGAAAAAAGTAAAGGATGGGAGACTAAATTTTTCTGCCTTTCTTCTTTTTTAACTTGGTGGAGAATAAGCCACTTCTTTTGACTATTGAAAGAGGAGGATCTCTAAAGTAAATCTATCCTCAATTATTTGTTTATGACAGTAATCTACACCTCTATTATTGGATGTTCCGCGTTTTTCACGTTATAAGAGAGAAATTTAAACACTCTATTGTATCGGGTATCTATAATTCATATCATCCTCCATTGCACAATTTGCACTTGTAATATTGTATCGAAGAGAGAAATTTGAACATTGTGATTAGCTGAGCTGAGCAGGGAATGGAAAATAAGCAGGGAATGGAAAATAAGGCAGCTGAAGCTGTGCTTACTTTTGCTGCGGAGGGAATACTGAAAAAGGTGCTTTCACTCGCTGCTCAAGAATTCAGTCTTGCGTGGGGTTTCAAAGCTGAACTCAGAAAGCTTCAAAAGTCCTTCGATAGCATTGAACGTTTCTTGGTTGATGTTGCCGACAACCCACAAGGTAGTAATATATTTCTGAATTCTCTTATAATCTCACACACGCGTGATACAATTACAAGGTATTTTACTTCTTTTCATTCTCTAACAGGTTGGCCAAAGTCAGTAGAGGACTGGGTGAAGAAACTCAAAGACGTAGCTCAGGATGCTGAGGATGTCTTGGATGAATTCGAGTACGAAGTTGCTCGGCGTAAAGTCGAAATCCAAAACCATATCAAGAAAAAGGTTCTTAACTTCTTTTCACTCTCCAATCCACTTGCATTTCGTCTTAAAATGGCGCATAAAATTCAGAAGATCAATGCATCCTTGTTGGAACTCGAGAGGAAAGCATATCCTCTTGGACTAGTTTCCAAAGAAGCAACTCCTCGGGGAAATAGATGGGACAGACAAACCAACTCACTCATTGGCAGAGATGAAATAACCGTTGGAAGGGAAGAGGTTGTGTCAGAAATAGTCACAACATTGACCGACTCCCAAAGCAACGAAGAAAATCTTGCGGTTATGGCCATCGTGGGAATGGGAGGCCTTGGTAAAACAACAGTGGCCAAGTCAGTTTACAGTGAGGATTTGGTACGCAAGTTCTTTGAAAAGAGAATATGGGTTTGTGTGTCGGACACTTTTGATGTCAATTTAATTTTACTCCAGATGTTAGAATCTCTTAACCCTGTAAAAGCTCCATCAAAGAATAATCAGAATGCAATTCTAACAAACCTACAAGAAGAGTTGAAAGATAAAAGATACTTACTCCTACTTGATGATGTTTGGAACGAAGAATCCGGAAAATGGAAGAATTTGATAGAATGTTTGTCAAAGCTTTATTCTGCTAAAGGATCCAAAATTTTTGTCACTACTCGCAGTGGTGAAGTTGCATCAATTTCTGAAAAACTACTTCCACGACGTGATTTGGGAAAACTTTCTGATGACGAATGTTGGTCTATCATGAAAGGTAGAGCCCTCCCCAATGTCAGTGTTGTAGCTCCTGAGTTTGACATAATTGGAAAGGAGATTGCTAAAAATTGTGGTGGTGTTCCATTGATGGCAAAGGTGCGTACTATTATTATGTATCTTGACATAGAATTTGCACTTTATATATATATATATATATATATATATATATATTTTTTTTTTTTTTTTTCATATATAAATTAGAACAATACTTGCATCCACACCGTGGGATACACCACCTTATCTATTAAAGTAGCTAAGCGACATAAATTGGATGAATTATTTTGTTATGACTCAAATTGGTATTTGTTAGGCTATCTCCAATCCCTTAGTTTATAGTTAAAACTTTAAAGTCAATTTTATTCTTAAATTTGATTCTAAAATTGACTTGGCTTGAACTAAGTGTAGCGATTAGTTTGGATTGGACTTTATCATGTCTTATGTTTGGTGTTAACTTTGGATTAGAGAGAGGATAGTACTTAAATTATTACCCGAATGAAAATTAGGTCCGTAATTATTTTTCTGGAAAAATTAGTTCTTAAACTAATAAAAATCTGCCACTTACATTCCTAATATAAGATTCAAATCTATTATATTCAATTTTTCGTCAATTTAATTCATATTACTTGCATGTGATACAAATTTCATGATCAGAACCATTCATTTTCATAATCATCATTTAAAGATGTTCAGTAAAAAATTTCACGTCAAATCATAGATATTAGCTATCTGATATCATGGCTATTTTACTTGGGAATTTGGATCCTCTCCTGAGCCCAAGGTCAGGATCCTCCTGACCAAGGAGTGTGAGCCATTGGATGAAAATCCAACGACTATAATTATTATAACTTTAAAGGGACCCCCCTGTTTGTAGCCCTTGGATTTTCATCCAACAGCCCACACTCCTTGGTCAGGAGGATCCTCTCCTTGGGCTCAGGAGAGGATCCAAATCCTTTACTTGGTACCAACATCGTCAATTTGTTCAATACATATGGATGACTAAAAGTTCTTTAATTTTATTGATAGTTGATAGCAAACAAATTGATCCAATCCCTTCGAATTTTAGTCATACTATTTGCAAGATGATTTTGAAAGTACAATTTACGTAGATTGGTGTTCTAGAGGGTGTAAAGACTTCATCAAAATCAGTAATTGACATGACATGTACACATCCCTTGTACTTTAGATGGTATATAAAAATGTGGTTTCGTTAGCATTTTCTTATTCAAGAACCAACATTAGCGACTTATTAATTTGAAACTCACTAATCCAATCAACAGGTTTTGGGAAGCATTTTGCACACTAAAAAAAGTATTAAAGAGTGGTCGTTGTTTAAAGAAAGTAAAATATGGGACAACTTACCAAAAGGAGAAGATAGTATCATGCCAGTCTTGAAGTTGAGTTTTGACAATTTAAAATCACCATCATTGAAACAATGTTTTGCATATTGCTCAATGTTCAAAAAAGATTCTGAAATTCAAAGAGAATGCTTGATTCAACTTTGGATGGCTCAAGGACTACTCCACCCTTCACCTGGCGAAAGTAAAGATATGGAAGACATAGGCAATGAATATTTTGATATTCTATTGCAGAGCTCCTTATTTCAAGATGCTTCAATGAGTGACAATGGCATTGTTAGCAAATGCAAGATGCATGATTTTGTGCACGATTTGGCAAAACTTATATCCAAATCTGAAATCTTGACAGAAGACTTATGTCACACTGATAATGCAGTTGAGATTCGACATGTTGCTCGGGTTTCTACTTTTATACTAGAAAACATTCTAGAAAGTGGTGCTAGGAAATTGTGATCGTTGTTTTTTGACGATGGTGAAGTTCCTAGTAACATTCTTCCACGATTCAAAGCTTTACGCGTCTTAAATTTGTGTAATGCTAATATTGAAGAATTTCCAGTTTCAGTTGGAAGGCTGAAACACTTGAGGTATCTTGACATTTCCAAAACAAGATTCAAAACACTCCCCAACTCTATAGGCAAGCTCTATAACCTACAGACGTTAAGAGCAACAAATTGTGCCCTTAAAGAGTTTCCAAAAAAACTGCAAAGCTTGATCAACCTGAGGCATATTTATTTTGATCAGAGTACGAAATTTCCACAAGGAATAAGGCGCTTGACTTGCCTTCGAACATTACCTTACTTTTCGGTGGGTAATGAGATTGGTCGTCAAATTGAAGAATTGGCTAGCTTGAAACAATTGAAAGGTGAATTAATTATTTGTAATCTGGAGCACGTGAAGAATGGAGAAGAAGCAAAGAAAGCTAAGTTGGAGGATAAGACGAAAGTATGCCATTTAAGCTTCAAATGGACAAAAGATAGGTCAATAACCAACAACAATGAGGATGAGGATGTACTGGAAGGCCTTCAACCGCATTCTGGGTTGGAGAACTTATGTATTGAAAACTTCATGGGAGATAGGTTTCCATCGTGGATGATGACAAGGCTCTTACTGTTCAACAACTTGAAGGACATTCAGCTACTTGGATGCGACAAATGTGAAGGAGTCCCACCGCTTGGTCATCTACCCAATCTTACGGAGCTTAAGATTAATGGAATGTCTAACTTGACATGCCTTGGAGCTGAATTCTATGGTTATAATCTTGTCCACAATGTAGCCACGACAAGTAAGGAGATAATTACTTCATTTCCTGCACTAAAAGTATTATATATATCTAGGTGTGGTGATCTAATTGAATGGAAGGAAGCACCAACGATGTCAACACAAAAAGTAGTGGTTTTTCCTTGCCTCGAGAAGTTGACCATCGATAGTTGTTCCAAATTGAGAAATGCTCCAAGTCATTTTCCATTTCTCCAAAATTTGGAGATAATTTCATGTGATAGCAGAAAGCCAATAGAAGAAATAAGCAGTGAATTGACAACTCTCACTTCCCTCAGAATAATAGGTATTAAGAAGCTTACTTGTTTTCCACAAGGGGTGTTGAAGAACAACAAAAATCTCTCATCTTTAGAGATAAGTGATTGCGATGATTTAACTTGTATTGCCTCAGATGTATTTGGTTCTTGCATTTCTCTTGCGAGATTGAATATTTGGAAGTGTAAAACATTGAGGCATTTGGCGGATGGGCTAGATACACTTCCTCTCCTTGAGTATCTGTTTATATTCAAGTGTCCTAGTCTAGAGTTGATTCCAATTGCACAAGGCATGGCATCTCTGCAGGAATTAGAGATTCGCGATTGTGAACGATTGTCAAGCCTACCGAGTGGGTTAGAGTACTGCACCTCTCTCCAGAACTTGACTATATGCAACTGCGATGGTGTAACATCGTTTCCATTTTACACCCTTGCATCTATTCGCCAGCTGAAAATTTGGAAATGTAATGGACTATCAAGCCCACTGAGTGTATGGGCCTCTCTCGTGGAATTGAATATATCTTTTTGCCCTAATCTGACATCAATTAAAATTAAGGGCGGCGTTACCACCTCGCTCCAAAAGTTGGTAATCGATGAATGCAAAGAATTATCAAGCTTACCTGCTCTTCCACAAAAATGTCCTTCTCTTCAGGAATTCTCTATACGGAAATGCCCAAGGGTAGCATCGTTTGGTGTCCAAAGTAGCACCTTCACCTCCCTTCGAAGCTGGGTAAGTAGCAGCATAGAGTCTTTTCCAGATTGGCGCACCTTCACCTCCCTTCGAGAACTGACGATTGAAGAATGTGAAAGATTGGAAAGTTGGGTGAGCAGCCTGCTATTCCCACTCTATCTTGAGACGCTGGCAATAGTAAATTTCCCTAATTTAGAGATCCTTCAAAGTTTAGGCAACCTCAATTCCCTCCGTGATTTGGAGATTAGACTTTGCCGAAAGCTAAAATATCTGCCGACGGGGTTACAACAGCTATCGCGCTTGGAGCATTTGAGCATCGGTCGGTTCTGGGAGGAGCTCGATTCCTTCCCTGATTTTCAAGTTGAATCATTTATGCACCTTACAAGCTTATCCTTGTATGGATGGCCTAAGCTCAAGTCTCTGCCTCAACAAATTCAACACCTCACTTCTCTAACATCTTTGACGATACTTTCATTTGACGGAGTGGAGACTTTGCCAGAATGGTTGGGTAGCCTTACATCCCTTACAATGTTGAGGATTTGGTTTTGCAACAAGCTGATGAATTTACCTGGTGTCCAAGCTATGCAACGCCTCACCAAATTACAAACTTTGTATATTGTTGGATGTCATCCCCTTCTAAAGCAAAGATGCACTCGGGACAGCGGCACAGATTGGCACAAGATTTCTCACATTCCATATATCAGTAGTACGTTCTAAAATTCTTGAAATCATATTACAGAGTTCATGTTACATGCTTATCTCTATTCGTCTTTTATTCGTGTCAACTACTACATACAAATTTAAACTAGTATAACAAAAATGATTTATTCTTTTAAATCAGTTGATGGGGTCACACAGTAGTTGGATGGAAGGTAGGCAGCACCTTACCAAACTACCGCTAATGTGTATTGGAAAAACCAAATTTCATGGTGCGCAAGGCCACACTTCTCCGACTTATTATGGTAGCAAACCTCTTAATTATCCGTTCATGGTATTGAATCTTTTTTAATCATATATTTCCAGAACCCAAGTAAGATCATGTTCATATAGTATATAGAACTGCTGAAATTGCTTTCTGTTTGTTATTATCCTTATGTACGAAACGAAGATATTGGACAGATATTTTTATGGTTACTTGTGAAATCTGAACTGATTTTTTAATCATATGAACAGTAATTACATTGTAAAATACCCGCATTATCGCAGAGATTAGATAAAAGAATCTTCAGTTGCAATGCTAGATGATATTTTCAAGCTCTGTGTGCTATCAGTTGAAAAGTGAAAATTTGTTCTGTACTATATGTTTCCTAAGTTTTTTTGTTGTTATATTTGACCAGGAAGAAATAGGAGTCTGGTAGAAACTTTTGACCGAACATTTCTAATTTAGACAAACTGGGAAGCACTCATCCCTTTAATTACACTGGATCAACATTCTTTGTTCGATACTCATCAGTTTGAAGGCTCGGCTTTCCATCCTATGCCCAATAAGTGGTGAGTTGTGGGCTACAAATTAATGCAAGTCTCTACTTGAGGGAGTGGAGGCTTTGCCAGATCTGTTGGGTAACCTTACATCCTTGTAGAGTTGGGAATTATGAATTATAAGAATTTGATGAATCTACCCTCTGCCAAAGCTATGAAACGCGTCGCCAATTTACTGTCACAGTGAATTAAGCAATGTAATTTTTTAAACTTCACCCCCTATTCTCTTCTAGTAATTAAGTTGACTTATTATATATGTTGTGTTTCCAATTGGCATATATAACTCTATTAGCATCCTTTGGCATTTTCATGACACTCTTGCTCAACTGGAACGATGTAATCCAGTAGGTGCAAACAGAGTCCAGGTGCTGATGCAAACAGGTCCTTCTTTCATCCATTGCATGCTAGCATATAACTTCTGAATTGGCTCATAACTTTGTTGTTGAGAAATACATTGAAATCGAAGCGGACTTGGTTGTTCAACCATCAGTCGATCACTTTTAGTTCTACATGGCCAGACTAGTTCTCATTATCATTCACATTGTTTTGTTCCAAAACGTTTTAAAGTGGAATTTTTCTTCTGGCCAGATTGTTACGAGAGTGATAGTATTGTTAATTTTTGTGTCTTTCCTAGCAGAACATTAAAGATCTCCGGACTTTTTGGGATTCAGTGAGAAAGTTAGTTGGTGTGTTATTATCGTTGGTGTGTTCGAATATAAACCAGATTAATGCTTTAGATTGTTACGACATAAACTTACGAATCACTCGTACAAATATATATAAACCAATTTAACACTTTCGATTGCTATTCATTCTTATCAAAACAAACAATAACTAAACCATAAACAAGAATGTTCTGCATATGCTTATACATGTTCCGCGCGTAACACAATTTTTATAATTGTGTTGCCTCCGTAGTTGGTAATACTTTGTAAACCATACGACATGTTCATTTTGCAGCAATCCCATTAGACCTTGATTTTACTCATGAGAATCCTTGAGGGAAATTTTTTTTTTTTTTTTTGGGTCATGGAACTCACTCTGTATCAGCGGTGGCAGGGGATATAAACTTTTATGGCCTAGGAAACGAAAATGCTAGAGAGGTGTTCCTGCTGTGAAAAGTGCAACATATAAAGTATGCAAGCTTTTATGCTGCGGTCATGTCAGGCTATCTGTTTTAATTAACAGAACTAGTTTGAAAATTAATACACATGGTAATAGTTCCAAGCATATTATTATCAGTTGAAAAGTTGAAATTTGTGCTTTATGTTTTCTTAAGTTGTTTTGGTGTTATCTTTGTACAGGGAGAATTGTGATTCCATTCAAAACTCATGCGTGGATCAGTATCATTCTTCAACTCCAATCATCTTTCCTTATCATCAAATCCTAATTTGGACACAAATTGGTGATTTTTTATCTTTTCGATTCCAACTGGTCAATATTCTTTGTTGATACTCGTCACCAAATCGAAATGTATCCTTAAGAGTTTGCAGATATTTGAACAGTTGATTTTTTGTGTTGTATGGGTCTTTAGGAGCTTGGGCTTCCTAGCGTCCTTTGTGCCTTGCATTGCTGTGAAAGGAGAGCGCAAGAAGCAGCCAACTGTTGAATAGAGGGAGAGCTTGAGCTTTGAAGCCGAAAAAACTTTTGTACTACCCTAATTGTAACTCTCTCTCTTCGCTTGCTTTCTAAAAGACTCTCTCTGCTTTCTAAAAACCAGAGAAACTACTAAACATGGACGTAGCCCATCTTGCACGTATGGAAGGTTCGTACAATGTCCTATGGACTTAGTACTGTCTTTAAAGAAAGAAATTGTGGATGGGAGTCTGTAAAATCAACTCCAGTATATACGGTGTGCTTTTCTCCTTTTATTTTACATTGAACAATCTAAGCACACATTTTTTCCCATTTTCAGGTTTTCTCCATTCATATTCACCATGAATTTTTAGTCCTTATGCCATGATGATAACGATGTCGTAAGAGTCATTTGTGTTGCAAAACAAAGTTTCTCAGTTGCTTGTAAAATAGTAAATTCTTTTACATGGAATGCCATGATGATAACGATGTCGGTGCAGGTCCATGTTGGGTACTTTGGGTCGCTCTTCCTGATGGTGTTCTCTCACCATTGTCTCAACACCTTAGCATTTTGCAGAGATTTCTTCGGGCCTTGAAGGTAACACTGTCTCCTTTGAGCCACTTTCTTATAAAGAAATAAAAAATTCATCTTTGAGAATTAATCGTGTTTATATAAACCGTGCATTGCAGATACGAAGGGAGCAGTCTGTTACTTTAAGCAGAAAATTCAAGCTGCAAACAAGTTACTTACTCCTACAAACATGTGCATTCTCTACCCCAACTGCCTAGGATAAAATATAACATCTTCCTTTTTCTACAGCTGTGGTGGAGGACATCGGCATGGGCCTTGCAGCAGCCAAAGTTGCTGGAATGAAGTGTGTCGTAACCAAAAGCAGGTAACTTACTTTTACTATTGAACAAAAAGAGTGCTTCCATATTTCCCACCTTCTTGGTATCTCAGATTATGCTTCTAATTTGATAGAAAGTTCATGAGCATGCTTTGTGTGTAATGCTTGCTAGTTAGGTATGTCAAATTTTTAAGGCAATCAAATGAGAAACATGTTCACTTCATCTCTTGAAACTCCAATTTCAGGTACACAGCTGAAGAAGCCTTTCAAAATGCATATGCAAACTTTGACTTCTTTGGAGATTCGCCGGAGGAGTGATTTTACTTGGGAACCTGCAGAAGCTTTTTGTCAAACAGTAACAGTTTATGAATTAAATTAATTCATTCAAAGCCAGTCCTCCATCTACAAAATGTTGGTGAAGGGTTACAAAATGTTGGTGAGGAGTCTCATGATCATGAAATTATTGAAGACGATTTCTTGAAGGTATGATTTTACTTTTGATTGTCGGGGTTTACACTCTACCCGACCCATCGTATGTTTTCTCAAGTAATATAATTTGGGCGTGAGGGCCTAACCCCCCAGCTTCGACTGGGTTCTAGCCCTCTTTAAATATATTTAAAAAAAAATATGTTTGTGTATTAAAAAAAGGCATGTTTTGAGCCTTCGCAATGTGCACTAAAAAAACTTAGGACCGGCCCTGATAACACCTTGCAGGGATGGAGCCACCATAGGCTTGCTGGGGACGGATGCCATTTAAGATTATTTACCTTATTACGGCATCTAATACTCCTAAGTTGTCCGTGTAAGTTCTTGCAGCAGAAAGAAAAGCGTGACCTTAAAATTGTCAAGAGGCCACTAAAGAAATTAAACTCATCCAAATGATGTATCTTGAAATAAATAAAATTCGTGAAAGAAAATAAAAAAGTAAACCCGTTCAAATGTGAAGGAATGGGCATTGTGACATTATTTTGTGTACAAAATAAATCTGAGACCAGTAGGATCTCTTTGGATTCTTTTAGTGAGGATCTTAAGGATCCGTAAATCCTGTCTGTTCATTGTATATCGTGCGATCGGTTTTTGTCAAGTACTGTTTATGTTTAATTTTAAATAAAAATATTTAAAATAATTTATGATCGCATGATTTACGATGAACAAACATGATAGACGAATGCTGTATGTAATTCAGTAGGAATCCTGATGTAGATATTCCTGTTGAAGTACAAATTAGCTCTTCAAGGGCAGTCGTTGTTGAACCTCTGGATGGTGAATTATTACAAGGGCTTTTTATTGCCAAGGCAAAGTAATTGGGAATCATAACCTACGAATTTCTTCCTCGGTGGATTATGTACCTTATTTCAGGAGTTGTTTTAATAGATTTTCCATCTTCTAGATTTGAGCTTCATTGTTAATTTGAGCCGGGGGTCATCATTTTTTATTCATTTTCATGTTGTTTCTAATGGTTTTGCGACGCTCTGTTAATGGTCATCATTTCTCGCTCGTCAACTTTTATTTTTTGTTTCTATTAGCTTCATATTCCCTCCAACTTATTGTACCTTTAATTTTTGTTTGTCAATATATTCACAATAATGTCTTCCTATGATAGTAATGACGGAATGAATTTGACATTTTTGTACAATAAAAAAAATTATGTGCATTCTTGTGGTATCTTATACTCTTCGTCCACGTAAGTTCTAGTAATAAGATAAAAGTGTGGCCTTTAAATTGTCGAGAGGCGGCAAAAGAGAGGAATTTCCCGCTAAAACAAATGAGGTATCATTAAAACAAATATTATAAAATCTATAGACTAATGAGAAGGGTAGAAAATATTTTTTTAATATTTGTCTCTTGATCCGAAGTGTATATATTTTATTTCAACATTTACGGATAAGCCATTTTTCCCATCATCCAATCCAAACAGACCTCATCTTCCTCAAGAACTCAAACAAATGAAACTGATCACTCTTCCTCTTCCACTCCCATCCACCACCACCCTCCTCTCTCCCAAACCCCAACTCCTCCGCTTCAAATTCGAACCCCAATCATCTCTCCAGACAACTATCAACCCCCCAAAATCCCCATTCCCGCCAAACCCCAAGTCACCTGTTATTATCATCGGCGGAGGACTCGTCGGCCTCGCCGCCGCCAACCACCTCAACTCCCAGAACACCCCTTTCCTCCTCCTCGAAGCCTCCGACGCCGTCGGAGGCCGCGTCCGAACTGACGTCGTCGACGGGTTCCTTCTCGACCGCGGCTTCCAAATCTTCATCACCGCTTACCCCGAAGCCCAGAAACTTCTCTACTACCAATCCCTCGACCTCCAGAAATTCTACACTAGATCAGCATTCATTGTTCGATACTTGTCAGAAAAAGCGAAATGTAATCTCATCAGTTTGAATCACAGGCTCGGCTTTCCATCCTATTCCCAGTAAGTGGTGAGTAATGGGCTTTACCAGACTTTTTTGGTAACCTTACATCCCTTATAGAGCTGCCAAAGCTTTGCAATGCGTCGCCAATTTACTGTCGTAGTGCATTAAGCAATGTAAGTTTTTCAAAATCCACCTCCTTTTCTCTTGTAGTAATTAAGTCACTTACTATATATGCTGTGTTTCCACTTGGCATATTTAACTCTTTTGGCATCCTTTGGCATTTCTCATGACCTTAATGCTCAACTGGAACGAAACTTATGTACAAGATTTGTTTCTTCCAGAAAAAGTGGTTTTTGTTGTTTTAGGTATTGTTTCGTCCTTCTTTCATCCATTGCATGTTAAATTTCTCATTCTACCTTGCTCAGTAATATATTTGCCTTACAGTCCTTTTCAAGCTAGCATGTATCTCTGAATTGGCTCATAATGTTGTTGTTGAGAAATACATTGAATTCGAAGCGGATTTGGTTGTTTAACCATCAGTCGTTTTCATTGGTTCCTGCACAATGAGGAAATTTGTTTTTATTATCCCAAGACTTGTTTTCAGGGTAATGATGTTGATGAATTGTTGAGTACCAATACTATTGCTGAAATTATCGACGGTGATATTCTTGTGTTTTTGTATCTTTCCTAGTAGCATTCAAGATCTTGGGACTTTTTGGCATTCAGTGAGAAAGTTGAAATGCAATTATCTAGAGTGATATTTTGTTGGTGTGTTCGAAAGTGGGATTTGGTGAGAACCTGAGAGCTCTAAAGACGAAGGTTTTGGTCTGCCTCCCAAGAGGTAGAAAGGTGCTTGTGAAGGCTGCAAAAATTTCAGTTGCAACAACTTAGTTTCCATTATTTCAGTTATGACATAATCATACTAGTCACTCGTTCAAAAATTTATAAACCAAATTAATACTTCTGGGTTTTCAGGGAAGGGGAAGGGCTCGGGGAAGAAGGGTTTCTGGGTTTTCAGTTTTTTATTTTTTTATTTTTTTGGGTTAATTGGGTAAATTATTATAATATTTTAAAAGAATAAAAAAATTATTTTTTTGTCACGTGGCACAAACTTGGCAGCCATGTGGCACAAACTTGATAGCCACGTCAGCACTTAACGGATTAATAGATGGAAAATATAACGAATGTATTATATTGAAATAAAATAGTACTTGAGGTATGAAAGTGAAATGTTTTAAAGATGTAAGAAATTGAAATCGATCTCAAACATGAGGTAGTAAAGTGTAATTTACCCAAAGAAAAAATTAAAGGACGGGAGATTAAGGGCTTGTTTGGTATCCTATTTGAAATTTTTTATAAATTCTCAAAATATTTCTTAAGAATTTTTCTTGAAAACAATTTTCTTTGAAACTCAAAAACTTGTTTTGTATGCGATTTAAAATTTTTAAATTTTACAACTTAAACTGGACAAAGAAATCCAAAAAGAAGGGGTTGAGAGAGAAAGATGAGAGAAGAGGAGAGAGGAGAAAAGAACGTAAGAGATGATTGGAGGAAAGAGAAAGAAGTAAGAGGATCGGAGGAGATAGAGAAGAAGAGGAGTGAGAAAAAGAACTGAGAGAATGAAGAGAGCGGATTGAAGGAGAGACGAAAAAGGTAAAAAAAAAAAAGGAGGAGAGAAGAGGAAGAAAAGAGAGAGATTTGGAGTGAGAGGGGAGGAGAGAGAGAAAAGAAAGGAGTGAGTTTAAGTTTAAAAATTCTAAAAACTAATTTTTTGTGTTTTTAGAAAATAGACTATATTTTTAAGTTAATCTTGAATTCAGTTTTTTAAAAG
The DNA here is from genome assembly GCA_036320875.1 of Cotoneaster glaucophyllus. Lineage (NCBI taxonomy): Eukaryota > Viridiplantae > Streptophyta > Magnoliopsida > Rosales > Rosaceae > Cotoneaster > Cotoneaster glaucophyllus. Next base: position 3,981,745 of record CM070061.1, read on the forward strand.
AGTCCTACCAAACAAGTTTTTAAAACCTAAAACTTAAAAATTGTTTTTGAGTTTAAAAAGTTAGATTCAAGTAGAATATCAAACATGCTCTAACATTTTATGCCTTTCTTCTTTTTTTCCTTGGTAGAGATTAAGCCACTTCTTTTGACTATTGAGAGAGGAGGATCCAAGTCTAAAGTAAATCTATCCTCAATTATTTGTTTTTGACAGTAATCTACACCTCTATTATTGGACGTTCCACGTTTTTCACGTTAAGAAATTTAAACACTATTGTATCTGGTATCTATAATCATATCATCATTCATTGCACAATTTGCACTTGTAATATTGTATCGAAGAGAGAAATTTAAACATTGTGATTAGCTGAGCTGAGTGAGCAGGGAACTGAAGAAATGGCAGGTGAAGCTGTGCTTACTTTTGCCGCGGAGGGAATACTGTACAGGGTGCTTTCACTCGCTGCTCAAGAATTCAGTCTTGCGTGGGGTTTCAAAGCTGAGCTCAGAAAGCTTCAAAAGTCCTTCGCCAGCATTGAACGTTTCTTGGTTGATGTTGCCGACCAACCACAAGGTAGTATATATTTCTGAATTCTCTCGTAATCTCGAGCACATATGATACAATTACAAGCTATTTAACTTCTTTTCATTATATTCTCTAACAGGTCGGAATAAGTCAATAGAGGAATGGGTGAAGAACCTCAAAGACGTTGCTCATGATGCTGAAGATGTCTTGGATGAATTCCAGTACGAAGTTGATCGGCGTAAAGTCGAAATCCAAAACCATATCAAGAAAAAGGTTCTTAACTTCTTTTCACTCTCCAATCCACTTGCATTTCGTCTTCAAATGGCGCATAAAATTCAGAAGATCAATGCATCCTTGCTAGATCTCAAGAGTGAAGCATCTGTTCTTAATCTAATTCCAAAGAATAAAGATGTAACCCCACCAGGAAATAGATGGGACAGACAAACCAACTCACTCATTGGCAGAGATGAAATAACCGTTGGAAGGGGAGAGGTTGTGTCGAATATAGTCACAACCTTGACCGACTCCAAGTACAATCAAGAAATTCTTGTCGTTATGGCCATCGTGGGAATGGGAGGCCTCGAAAAAACAACATTGGCCAAGTCAGTTTACAAAGAGGATTTGATAGACAAGCATTTCGAAACGAGAATATGGGTTTGTGTATCGGACACTTTTGATGTCGATTTAATTCTACTCAAGATGTTAGAACAGCTTAAACCAGCAAATGTTCCGTCTTCGAAAGATAACCAGGAAGCTCTACTTAAGTTCCTCAATGAAGAGTTGAAAGACAAAAGATACTTACTCGTACTTGATGGTGTTTGGAACGAAGATTTTAGAAAATGGGAGAATTTGATGGAATGTTTATTCAAGCTTTATTCTGCTAAAGGATCCAAAATTATTGTCACTACTCGCAGTGGCAAAGTTGCATCAGTGTTTGAAAAACTACTTCCACAACATGATTTGGAAAAACTTTCTGTGGATGAATGTTGGTTCATCATGAAACATAGAGCTTTCCCCAATAACAATGCTCATATAGCTCATGAATTCCAGACAATTGGAAAGGAGATTGCTAAAAATTGTGGTGGTGTTCCATTGGTGGCAAAGGTGCATACTATTATGTATTATTTAGTTTTTTTACATGTTTTCATTTATATGTTAGGATAATATTTGTCTTCAACCCATAGGGTCTCCACCTTATAAATTAGGACAATGCCTTGTGACAAACATACTTTGATTGTACAAATTTCATGATCAGAACCATTCATTTTCATAGTCATCATTTAAAGATGTTCATTACAAAATTTCACTTCAAATCATAGATATTAGTTATCTGATATCATGGATATTTTATTTGGTACCAATATCGTCAATTTGTTCAATACATATGCATGACTAAAAGATCTTCAATTTCATTGATAATTGATAGCAAACAAACTGATCCAATTCCCTCAAATTTTAGTCATACTATTTGCAAGATGCTTGAATTGAGTTCGAATTTTGAAAGTACAATTTACGTAGATTGGCGTTCTAGAGGGTGTAAAGACTTCACCAAAATCAATAATTGACATGACAAGTACACATCACTTATACTTTAGATGGTATATAAAAATGTGGTTTCGTTAGCTTTTTCTTATTCAAGAACCAACATTAGCAACTTATTGATTTGAACAAGACATAAGCTAGATAAAATAAATTCATTGTCCCAACAAATCAAGAATAAAACGTGTTTTTAACTACTAATGGATGCAAAACAACAACAACCAAGCATTAGCCCATTCCCACTAAGTGGGGTCGGTTGTATGAATCATAGAACACCACTACACTCGGTTTTGTGTCAAGTCTTTTGTTTGCTCCAAGTACTCCATATCCTTTCGTATAGTCTCTTTCAAAATCTTTCTAGATCTTCCTCTTCCCCTTTGCCCTGAGTCTCTTTCTCATAGTAACAACTACCTAATGGGTATTTTGGAAATTTTGTCAAACACCAAAAATAATGGAAGCTAATATCATTTTGCACACTATTAAAAATTATACTTATTACATTAGATTTTTCCCTTTTAGGCAAGGGGATTCAAAATTGAGTAAACAAAAACTTCTTATTTTATATGAGTCCCTATTTTCTACATTGTTTTAGGACACCTTTGAAACTCACTAATCCAATCAACAGGTTTTGGGAAGCATTTTGCACACTAAAAAAAGTATTGAAGAATGGTCGTTGTTTAAAGACAGTAAAATATGGGATAACTTACCAAAAGGAAAAGATAGAATTGTGCTAGTCTTGAAGTTGAGTTTTGACAATTTAGAATCACCATCACTGAAGCAATGTTTTGCATATTGCTCAATGTTCAAAAAAGATTCTGAAATTCGAAGAGACAACTTGATTCAACTTTGGATGGCTCAAGGACTACTCCACCCTTCACCTGGCGAAAGTAAAGATATGGAAGACATAGGCAATGAATATTTTGATATCCTATTGCAGAGCTCCTTATTTCAAGATGCTACAATGAATGACAATGGCATTGTTAGCAAATGCAAGATGCATGATCTTGTGCACGAATTGGCAGAACTTGTATCCAAATCCGAAAGTTGGGCGGCAGACTTTTGTGGCATAGATAATACACTTGAGATTCGACATTTTGCTCGGGTTTCTAGTTCTATGCTAGATAAAATTCCAGAAAGAGGTGCTAGGAAATTGCTATCGTTATTTTTTGTGTAATGCTAATATTGAAGAATTTCCAGTTTCAGTTGGAAGGCTGAAACACTTGAGGTATCTTGACATTTCCAAAACAAGATTCAAAGCACTCCCCAACTCTATAGGCAAGCTCTATAACCTACAGACGTTAAGAGCAACAAATTGTGCCCTTAAAGAGTTTCCAAAAGAAATGCAAAGCTTGATCAACCTGAGGCATATTTATTTTGGTCAGAGTACGAAATTTCCACAGGGGATAAGAAGGTTGACTTGCCTTCGAACATTACCTTACTTTTTGGTGGGTAATGAGATTGGTCGTCAAATTAAAGAGTTGGCTGACTTGAAACAATTGAGAGGCGAATTAATTGTTTGTAATTTGGAGCATGTGAAGAATGGAGAAGAAGCAAAGAAAGCTAGGTTGGTTGATAAGAGGAAAATATGCCATTCAAGCTTCCAATGGACAAAAGATAGGTCAATAACCAACAACAACAATGAGGGGGATGTACTGGAAGGCCTCCGACTGCATTCTGAGTTGGAGAGCTTAAGTATTGAAAATTTTATGGGCGATAAGTTTCCATCGTGGATGAGCCATTACTGCTCAACAACTTGAAGAAGATTCAACTACTTGGATGCGACAAATGTGAAGGAGTCCCACCACTCGGTCATCTACCCAATCTTACGGAGCTTAAGATTAGCATAATGGCTAACTTGAAATGTGTTGGAGCTGAGTTCTACGGTTATGATCATGTCCACAATGTAGCCACGACAAGTAAGGAGATAATTACTTTATTTCATGCACTAAAAGTATTATATATATCTAGGTGTTGTGATCTAATTGAATGGAAGGAAGCACCAACGATGTCAACACAAAAAGTAGTGATTTTTCCTTGCCTCGAGAAGTTGACCATCGATAGTTGTTCCAAATTGAGAAATGCTCCAAGTCATTTTCCATTTCTCCAAAATTTGAAGATAATTTCATGTGATAGCAGAACGCTAATAGAAGAAATAAGCAGTGGATTGACAACTCTCCCTTCCCTCAAAATAAAATGTATCAAGGAGCTTACTTGCTTTCCTCAAGGGATGTTGAAGAGCAACAAAAATCTCTCATCTTTAGAGATAAGTGCTTGCGATGATTTAACTTCTATAGCCTTAGACGTATTTGGTTCTTGCGTCTCTCTTGTGAAATTGAAAATTTTTAATTGTAAAACGTTAAGGTATTTGGCGGATGGGATAGACACACTCCCTCTTCTTGAGAAACTGACCATTTGGTGGTGTCCTAGTCTAGAGTTGATTCCAATTACACAGGGCATGGCATCTCTACGGGAATTATATATTATACAATGTGAACGATTGTCAAGCCTACCGAGTGGGTTAGAGTACTGCACCTCTCTCCAGAAATTGGATTTACAAGGTTGCGAAGGTGTAACATCGTTTCCATTTTACACCCATGCATCTATTCGCGAGTTGATTATTGCGAATTCTAATGGACTATCAGGCTCATTGAGTGTATGGGCCTCTCTCATGTATTTGAGTATACATAGTTGCCGTAATCTGACATCAATTGAAATTAAAGGCGGCGTGTCCTCTCTCCAGCATTTGAGAATCAGTAATTGCAAAGAATTATCAAGCTTACCTACCCTCCCACAACAATGTCCCTCTCTTGAGGAATTGGATTTAGGGAATTGCCCAAAGGTAGCATCGTTTGGTGTCCAAAGCAGCAGCATTAGTCTACAATCTACTTCGGATTTGCGCACCATGACCTCCCTTCAACAACTGACAATTGGAAAATGTGAAGGATTGGAAAGTTGGGTGAGCGGGTTGCAATTTCCACTCTCTCTTGATATGCTGAGAATAAAAGGTATACCTAATTTAGAGATTCTTCCAAGTTTAGACAACCTCAATTCTCTCCGTTATTTGGAGATTAGAAATTGGCGAAAGCTAAAATATCTGCCGACGGGGTTACAACGGCTCCCGCGCTTGGAAGAATTGATCATCGATGGGTTCTGGGAGGAGCTCGATTCCTTCCCTGATTTTCAATTTGGATCGTTAATGCACCTTACAACATTATCCTTGACGGGTTGGCCTAAGCTCAAGTCTCTGCCTCAACAAATTCAACACCTCACTTCTCCAACATCATTGTGGGTATATGAATTTGACGGAGTGGAGACTTTGCCAGAATGGTTGGGTAGCCTTACATCCCTTACAGAGCTATGGATTCAAGGTTGCAAGAATCTGATGAATTTGCCTAGTGTCCAAGCTATGCAATGCCTCACCAAATTACATACCCTGTTTATTAATAGATGTCATCCCCTTCTAAGGAAAAGATGCAGCAGGGGCAGCGGCACAGATTGGCCCAAGATTTCTCACATTCTGAAAATCACAAGTACGTTTTAAAGTTCTTGAAATCATATTAAGAGATCATGTTACATGTTTATCTCTTTTCTTCTTTTATTCGTGTCAACTACTACATACAAATTTAAACTAGCATAACAAAAGGTTTTTTATCCTTCTCCCTTTTCTTTTAAATCAGTTGACATGGTCAGACAGTAGTTGGATGGAAGGTGGGTAGCACCTTACCAAACTACAGCAAATGTGTATTGGAAAAACCAAATTTCATGGTGTGCTTTTCTAATCCGAATGTCTCCAACTTCCACATTGAAATTAATCCATGTAAGCTTTTCTAATACGCACCTCCTCTTCTCTTCTAAATGCATTCTACTCTTGACTTTTCACTTACTATATATGTTGTGTTTTCCAGTGGCATCCATATCTCGTTTGGCATGCTGTGGCATTTTTCAGGATGCTCAATAGCTGCAAATTGAGTACAGGTACTGATGCACAAGATAAAAAATTTCTCGCTCAACCTTCATTTGTCAATAATATACCTCAAGTTATACTACTTATCATGGTAGCAAACCTCTTAATTATCCGTTCATGGTATTGAATCTTTTTTAATCCCAGAACCCAAGTAAAATCATGTTCATGTAGTATATAGAACTGCTGAAATTGCTTTCTGTTTGTTATTATCCTTATATACGAAGATATTGGACAGATATTTTTATGGTTACTTGTGAAATCTGAACTGATTTTTTAATCATATGAACAGTAATTACATTGTAAAATACCCGCATTATCTCGAGATTAGATAAAAGAATCTTCAGTTGCAATGCTAGATGATATTTTCAAGCTCTGTGTACTATCAGTTGAAAAGTTAAAATTTGTTCTGTACTATATATTTCCTAAGTTGTTTTGTTGTTATATTTGCCCAGGCAGAATTGGGAGTCTGGTAGAAACTCTTGACCGAACATTTCTAATTTAGACAAGCTGGGAAGCACTCTACCCTTTAATTACACTGGATCAACATTCTTTGTTCGATACTTATCAGTTTGAAGGCTCGGCTTTCCATCCTATTCCCAATAAGTGGTGAGTTGTGGGCTACAAATTAATGCAAGTCTCTACTTGAGGGAGTGGAGGCTTTGCCAGATCTGTTGGGTAACCTTACATCCTTGCAGAGTTGGGAATTATGAATTACAAGAATTTGATGAATCTACCCTCTGCCAAAGGTATGCAACGCGTTGCCAATTTACTGTCACAGTGAATTAAGCAATGTAAGTTTTTTAAACTCCACCTCCTTTTCTCTTTTAGTAATTAAGTCGACTTTTTGTATATGTTGTGTTTCCAGTTGGCATATATAACTCTATTAGCATCCTTTGGCATTTTCATGACACTCTTACTCAACCGGAACCATGTAATGCAGTAGGTGCAAACGGAGTCCAGGTGCTGATGCAAACAGGTCCTTCTTTCATCCATTCCATACTAAATTTTTCATTCTACCTTCCAGTGCTTTTCATGCTAGCATGTAACTTTTGAATTGGCTCATAACTTTGTTGTTGAGAAATACATTGAAATCGAAGTGGACTTGGTTGTTCAACCATCAGTCGATCACTTTTAGTTCTACATGCCCAGACTAGTTCTCATTATGATTCACATTGTTTTGTTCCAAAATGTTTTAAAGTGGAATGTTTCTTCTGGCCAGATTGTTACGAGAGTGATACTATTGTTAATTTTTGTGTCTTTCCTAGCAGAACATTAAAGATCTCAGGACTTTTGGGGATTCTGTGAGAAGTTAGTTGAAATGCTATTATCGAGAGTGATCTTATTGTTGGTGTGTTCGAATATATGTAAACCAAATGCTTTCGATTGTTATGACATAAACGTATGAATCGGTAACACCCCATCCCCCCTTTAATAAAAATATTATTTTTGTTCTAAAATGGTGAGCCGGGTGGGACCCTTTTTCCTTTTTGGTCCCCGGTCTCTCTCTTCTCTTCTCTCCCCGTGACTCTCTTCTTTCTCTCCTTCCCTCTTTCTTCTCTCAACTCTCTGCACTCTCTCCTCATACCCGAGCACCACACACGCACGCAGATCATCCACCCTTCGCAACCCCGTCGAGCTCACCACCCTCGAGACTCCCTCATTAGGATCTCCAACAGTTGAGGTCTCTCTCTCCTACCTTCTCTCTCTGTACAGTGGTAAGCCCACTGTTAGGATTTTGACTCCGGTGGGATTCCTCGACCTTCCGACTCGTGTAAGCCTTGGGAAACCTCTAATTCGTCAATTTACGTTGAATGGCTCTAAGGGGGGTGTATTGAATTAGGATTTTGAGGGATTTTAATTCTTTTAATGAATCTAGGGGTATTCAATCAGGATTTTAAGTGATTCTCTGAGATTCAAGGTGTATTCAATCAGAATTTTAAGATAGTTTATTAAAATCCTTATAAATCCGAGTGTATTCAATTAGGATTTTAAAGAAGTTTATAACATTCCAGGTGTATTCAATTAGAAATTGATTTTAAAGAATTTGAAAAAGTTGAGGAATTAGAGGGAATTAGAGAGATTTCGTAGTGTATTTTTAGCATCAACAAATCTCACCTCTCCCCATGAGATTTCTAGGGAATTGAATCAAAATTTTATATGAAATCTCTATAAATCAATTAAACTTCATAAAAATCCATGGATTTATAATTCCACTAAAGTCTCTCAAATTCCTGATTGAATACACCCCCCTAAATTTAAGTGTTGTGTATGTTATTAGACCCAGAAACGTCGGGGAAGCTTTCTCCATATTTTCCGGCGGACACCCGTGGCTTCCAGGCCACTTTCCAGCCATCTCCGACCCTCTTCATGGCGAATTGTAGGTATAAACATTTTCCTTCCGTCTTGTACTTCGTTTTCATACCTAGATCGTACCTCTAGGTTGTTATTAGTGGCGTTGACCGGAGCTAGGATGCTCCGGCGTCCTTCTCCGGCGATACCAAGAAACCCAGGCAGGCCGTGTGGAGTGGGCCTTTGGGCCCTTTCTTCTAAACCCAATCCGTTTGAAAACCCAACCCAAAACCCAAAACCCATTTTCTATTTTTGTTTTATTTATTATTTTATATATCAATTAAGGCCTTTGGGCCGGTTTCAATGGGGGCTTTAAGCCCAGCCTTTTTATTTAGGCCTTTGGGGCTGTGTGTGTTGTTTGGGGCCTTAAGCCCAAGCCTTAGACCCATTTCCCGTAAAACCCATTTCTCTAACCCTAAAACCCCTGTAGCCCACAACCCTTTGGACTCAAGCCCAAAACTTAAGCCCAACTCGGATCCAACCCTAAACCCAAGATCCTTTGACCCAGGTTGACCCAGACCCGTTGACCTTTGACTCGGTCAACATTGACCGTTGACTTTGACCTTCGCGTTGATTTTTCTGATTTCGTTCGGGACCCCCTAGACTAATTTCGACGTTCTGGACCCGTTTCCGATGTCCGTTTTCCCAAATTAAATTGTTTGAGTAGAGTTTGACTAAATGTACCCTTTATGTGCTTAGGGGCAAATATTGTGGCGTTCTATCTTCGCTAGTCTGCGCAGCTTTTGACGGCGAAGTACCGTGAATGGACCCCTTCTAAAAATGCATGTTTTAATACTAGAAATGCATACATGAAAAGCATGATTTGAAGATTATGTTCTATGAAATGTTTTGAGATAACATGCTTATTGAGGCTAGTTTAAATTACTACTATTTTTCCTATAACCCATGTTCTTTATAGGATATCTGATCGATGACGATACAATATTTAGAACATGTTTCGAACACCTCTTTATAGTATAGATGATCAATGACTCTATACTATGAAGTTGCTTTTCAATATATATGCTCAATGGTTTTGTATTTACCTAGTGGTCCTTATTCCGCTACGGGACGTATGGATAGTATCCGGTCCGTCCCGAGCGACGGTTTGGAGTTGGCATAGGGCCTGGAGGGTGTTTCCTCTGGCTATTTAGCATAGAGACAGGGAGCCGACAAAGGGCCTGGAGTGTTATTTCCTCTGATTGTCTGCTTAGAGACGGGGAGCCGGCATGGGGCCTGAAGTGTTATATTGGACATTCACTAGCGCTTATTATATATGAGTTATGATTTGAGACATTGCACGACATGCTAGGTTTCGGAAAACCTATGTTTATCATGATATATATGTGCTTTCATAAAACCTGGGGGTTAGTATGTTGATAACTGTTTTACTATATATATATATATATATATATATCAAATTGGTCCACTCACCTTTGTTTTGTGCCCCCTTCAGGGCATAGAATCGAGGCATACAATCCCGGCATCAAGGCACTTCTGCATCGGCATCTTCGAGTCCTCTCGGTGTAGGACCCACTCCTTTGTTTCATTAAATTTTATATTAATTCTTTTAGTGTTCTAGTTAGTTGTATGCTCTGAACACGTTCCTTAAATGTTATTCATTACTCTTTTATATTTATAAGTCTTAATTATTCCTTATTCTCAGCATTTGCACTCAATAAATGGCTTTCGTCACCCTCGGGTGTCGGCCAGCACGTGACCATCCTGGTATTCGGGGAATATCGGGGTCGGGGCATGTCAGATTGGTATCAGAGCATGGTTTGTTCAGAGCATACTTAGGATCTTCTGTCATTGTAGTAGTGTGTCGGTCATGACGTCATTTGGATGTCACGACTTCTTAATTTCGTGCCATTTGGCACAGTTGTATAAACCATTCTCTGTTTGAATTGTCACCTTCTGGTTGAAAAAGAAGAAACTCTTGTCGGGATTGTGCCTCGTCGATCACGAAATGGATGGTTGGACGACTTTCAACATCGGATCGATACTTTACGATGTGCATTCCCTGGGAATGACAGGCAGAGTCAGTGTTACTTGGAAGTGACGTGTTTTAGAAATCTCAGTTGAGGAAGTTTGATCAAGGCCAACTGTAGATCCGAACTGGCAATGCCACTCTGCAACATGCGTTCTCTAGGAATTGCGGGCGGAGTCGGCTCTACATCGAAATATTGGGAAACGGAAAAATCTTGGTGGTATGAATTGGTTAAGACCAACTGGAGTTCTAAAACGGTGATATCCCTCTACGACATGTGTTCCCCAGAAATGACGAGCAGAGCCATGTCTTAGTGGTAACTACTCGAAATTTTCGAAGTGCGTGTTGGAAAAAGCGAGTAAGTGTTGATTGCTTTGACGTTTAGTGAGTGGTAATTGGTGGGATCGAATCAATGTCCTCAGACTCATTACCACTGAAGGAAGTTCGTGTGAATCTTTAGAACAAGTCTCGACGATTGTTCTATCAATAACCTTCTTGCTTATTCCATCGACGAAGTCAAGTTCCTTATCTTTGACCGTCACCTTCACACCAAATCCTTCGAACGCTGACTTCGTCTAGATGTTATACTTTTCTTGGAAAACTCCTCGGTACTAGATGTTATTCTCATCCATTTCCAAACGGAATTGCGATTCTTGTTGTAGTTGTAGTTGGAATTGGATGATGAAGATCCAGTCTTGTTTGGATAAACAGACTCCTTGAATTTCACCTGGGTTTGGTACAAGGCGGTAAACCCTAGCTCCTTGTCCACGTACTTTTCGGTATAAGTGAACTTAGCCTTTTGCTTATATCCCAACTGACCAGTGCTTTTGTCCATTAACTGTTCAGCCTTGTAATTTTCAGTGTAATGGCTTGACACTTCATCATATTCATCATTGTACGAAGATCGAGCTTTACTTTGAACTTCTCTGGACTTATTGAGCTTTGGTTTGCTCGAGGACATCACTTTAAGGTAGCCAATCGTGTCACTGCATGCATACGCAGGCTGCTTTGTATCTTTCTTCTTAATCATCCTGTTAATTCAGAGGTTCTATGTTTAATTTCTGAACCTTGAAACAGCTCTCACAGAGTATTGTGAATTTCAAAATGTCTTTGGCCTCGTCAAATCTTATTAGCGGTTCTTAGCTATTCTTAAGCTTACCTATTTCTTTTTCTCTAAGAAACCAGTTGACCTTGCTGTGATGATTAACCAAATGATCATAAACAGTGACTTCTATTTCTACATCTTCACCTTCCTTCGCTTGTTTGTTTATCAATGTAAAACTGGATCATGCTGGAGAAAAAAGAAAAAAAAGGTTTGTTCTCTGCATGGTTTCTCACTCAAACCAGATATCTTGTACTCTAGATTTAGTGGACTTGTTTTGACCCTCAAATTCTTGAGTGTTCGTTCAGCCTTCTCGACATGGTTTGTCGCTCTATCAGTGAGGAATTCACGATCGATCATTGCGGCGGAAGTGTTCACCCTATTCTTATCGATTTAGGTAGGAATGTCAAGAGCATAACCTTTTCACAAGTTTACCAGACTTACCAGAAAGAGTTCCACGTGGGTATGAGGTTTGAGCCGTCTTTTGGTAAGAGACTGGTGAAGTTTGTAGTGTAGGTGATCAGCATATTGCATCAACATCTTCAGGCTGAATTATTTGATCACCACATGTTATAATACTGCAATTCATCAATATCAAATGGTACTCTAGTAGACCTTTTCGATGAAGTGATGTATTCGCCCTAACGCAGCTTTCCACTATCTCGCACCAAGATCCTTCAGTTTGCGAGCACGTGGGTGTGAGGTTTAAGCGGTCTCTTAATAAGAGTTGGTTGAAGGTTTTAGTACAGAAGGTCAGCGGATTATATCACCATCTTACTACAATTCATAGGCATCACATCGGTTTGTTCCCAATGATATGTGCTCGTCTTAACGCATCTTTCCACTGCTTCACTTCCAAACTTTATTGTTGTGAGTATGTAGATGTCGGAATATTTCTAGCAAATTTGTTTGGTGCATTCCGAAATGGCACCACAGTGCGGTCGAGGCGAGAATTGGATAGTCTTTACATTTCTCTCGAAAGGTGTGTGCCTTCTTGGGACGTTTAGATGGATTGAGCACTATAACAATTTCCCAAAAGATACTGCTTGTTGGGAAAAGTGATTTCTAGTTTTGTTTGCTTGGCTCGAGTTTTTGGGTATGCTACTAGCATGGTAGCCACTTCTCTTGAATTCCAAAGTACAATTTTCGAGTAGGTTCTTTGTTGACAAAATTTTGGAGTTGTTGGTCACATTTGGAAGAACTGAGAAGAATAGAATCCTAAGTGCTGGATAGAGTTTTGAGGATGACAGTTTTTGTTTTGTTCAGTTTGGGGGTATGGCACTTTGTGCGATATAGTACGAAAGTTTGTACAGGCAACATTAGTTGGCAGGGAGTATTGTGAACTAGTATTCGGAAGATGAAATCTACGACATGGAAACTATGCACCCTCAGGAAATTACTGCTTGCTTATCGAGACAACAAATGGGTGGTCGATATTGCAGGCTGCAGACTCTGGTATCGATAACTTATTCATTGGAAGATCCGCCTATGGCAGCTATCACGGGTTTGCTATTCTTGGGACTTGACCCAAAGATAACTTTTTCGGAGTACGTGACGTTACAAATTCTTAGGTGAGACCCACTTCCGTTTTCGATTTTGATTTTCAGTGCAAGTATTTTCACTTACTTTAATATAGTTATATATTTGTATTTTCAAAGTTACAAATGTTTTGGGGGAAATCTTTTCCATTTTCAGTTTTAAAATTCAGCAAAGTTTTTGACCTATATGTTAGTACATATCTATTTTGACGTTATCGTATTTTGCGTACTTACTTATTTTTGACCTTATGTCAATATATGTTTTCAGCTTTATATCTTTATCAAGTATGTTTCTACTTTTACACTGATGGGGATGAAAGTAAGAACTTGGAGGCATGATAGAGGATCTTGCAACCCGCTCGCGACGGTGTGGCATATTCTCTTTGATGCACCCATTCCGACTTGATTTCTCTTTATATATATATTCTTCTTCCTATTTTCGAGTATTTCAATTTAGTAAGTTATTTTAAATTTTGGGACGAAATTTTATTTAAGGGGGGGGGGGTAGATTGTAACACCCATCCCCCCTTTAATAAAAATATTATTTTTGTTCTAAAATGGTGAGCCGGGTGGGACCCTTTTTCCTTTTTGGTCCCCGATCTCTCTCTTCTCTTCTCTCCTCGTGACTCTCTTCTTTCTCTCCTTCCCTCTTTCTTCTCTCAACTCTCTGCACTTTCTCCTCATACCCGAGCACCACACACGCACGCAGATCATCCACCCTTCGCAACCCCGTCGAGCTCACCACCCTCGAGACTCCCTCATTAGGATCTCCAACAGTTGAGGTCTCTCTCTCTCTTACCTTCTCTCTCTGTACAGTGGTAACCCCACTGTTAGGATTTCGACTTCGGTGGGATTCCTCGACCTTCCGATTCGGGTACGCCTTGGGAAACCTCTAATTCGTCAATTTATGTTGAATGGCTCTAAATTTAAGTGTTGTGTATGTTATTAGACCCAGAAACGTCGGGGAAGCTTTCTCCATATTTTTCGGTGGACACCCGTGGCTTCCAGACCACTTTCCAGCCATCTCCGACCCTCTTCATGGCAAATTGTAGGTATAAACATTTTCCTTCCGTCTTGTACTTCGTTTTCATACCTAGATCGTACCTCTAGGTTGTTATTAGTGGCATTGATCGGAGCTAGGATGCTCTGACCTTCTTCTCCGGCGATACCAAGAAACCAAGGCCTTCGGGCCTCATCCCAATTGAACCCAGGTCGTGAGGGCCGTGTGGAGTGGGCCTTTAGGCCCTTTCTTCTAAACCTAATCGTTTGAAAACCCAACCCAAAACCCATTTTCTATTTTTGTTTTATTTATTATTTTATATATCAATTAAGGCCTTTGGGCCGGTTTCAATTGGGGGGCTTCAAGCCCAGCCTTTTTATTTAGGCCTTTGGGGCTGTGTGTGTTGTTTGGGGCCTTAAGCCCAAGCCTTAGACCCATTTCCCGTAAAACCCATTTCTCTAACCCTAAAACCCCGTAGCCCACAACCCTTTGGACCCAAGCCCAAAACTTAAGCCCAACTTGGATCCAACCCTAAACCCAAGATCCTTTGACCCGGGTTGACCCAGACCCGTTGACCTTTGACTCGGTCAACATTGACCGTTGACTTTGACTGTTGACTTTGACCTTCGAGTTGACTTTTCTGATTTCGTTCGGGACCCCCTAGACTAATTTCGACGTTCTGGACCCGTTTCCGATGTTCGTTTTCCCAAATTAAATTGTTTGAGTAGAGTTTGACTAAATGTACCCTTTATGTGCTTAGGGGCAAATATTGTGGTGTTCTATCTTTGCTAGTCTGCGCAACTTTCGACGGCGAAGTACTGTGTATGGACCCCTTCTAAAAATGCATGTTTTAATACTAGAAATGCATACATGAAAAGCATGATTTGATGATTATGTTCTATGAAATGTTTTGAGATAACATGCTTATTGAGGCTAGTTTAAATTACTACTATTTTTCCTATAACCTATGTTCTTTATAAGATATCTGATCGATGACGATACAATATTTAGAACATGTTTCGAACACCTCTTTATAGTATAGATGATCAATGACTGAAGTTGCTTTTCAATATATATGCTCAATGGTTTTGTATTTACCTAGTGATCCTTATTCCGCTACGGGACGTAGGGATAGTGTCCGGTCCGTCCCGGGCGACGGTTTGGAGTTGGCATAGGGCCTGGAGGGTGTTTCCTCTGGCTATTTAGCATAGAGACGGGGAGCCGGCAAGGGGCCTGGAGTGTTATTTCCTCTGACTGTCTGCTCAGAGACGGGGAGCCGGCATGGGGCCTGAAGTGTTATATTGGACATTCACTAGCACTTATTATATATGAGTTATGATTTGAGACATTGCACGGCATGCTAGGTTTCGGAAAACCTATGTTTATCATGATATATATGTGTTTTCATAAAACCTGGGGGTTAGTATGTTGATAACTGTTTTACTATATATATATCAAATTGGTCCACTCACCTTTATTTTGCACCCCCTTCAGGGTATAGAATCGAGGCATACAATCCCGGCAACAAGGCACTTCTGCATCGGCATCTTCGAGTCCTCTCGGTGTAGGACCCACTCCTTTGTTTCATTAAATTTTATATTAATTCTTTTAGTGTTCTAGTTAGTTGTATGCTCTGAACACGTTCTTTAAATGTTATTCAGTACTCTTTTATATGTATAAGTCTTAATCATTCCTTATTCTCAGCATTTGCACTCAATAAATGGCTTTCGTCACCCTCGGGTGTCGGCCAGCACTTGACCATCCTGGTATTCGGGGAATATCGGGGTCGGGGCGTGTCAGAATCACTCGTACAAATATATGCAAACCAATTTAATACTTTCGATTGCTATTCATTCTTATCAAACAAACAATAACTAAAACATAAACTAGACCGTTCTGCATAATGCTTGTACATGTTCCGCGTACATAACACAATTTTTATAATTGTGTTGCCACTGTAGTTGGCAATACTTTGTAAACCATATGACAAGTTCCATTCTGAGGTACCAGATTGCTTGTAAAGTTTCTCAATTAGTGGCGTTGAGTACTTATTGTGAATCTAAAAGTGTTGAACCATTTTATTTTTCTCGTTTCTTCACCAAATTCTTTTCAATTGGAATGTTTCTTCTAAATGCGAGAAATATTGTGGTCTTAAAATTACGGGCTAATGACTTTTTACCCTGGTGGAAATGGTAGTATGCAGCAGATTTATCACATTTGGTGCTTCAATCTTGTGCACTTTCCTTGTGCATTTGATTCTTGAATGGTGAAGAAAGTGGGAAAATGTTATCCCAAGAATTGTTCTCTCTTTGTTATTATTCTTATGAAGATTTTGGACTGAGATTTATACGGTTACTTGTAATTTCTGAACAGATATTTGAATGGTAAGCAGAATGATTTTCATTCTTTTGGCTTTTGTGTCTCTGACTGATAACCCTCGAGTAACTTGATGAACGAATGAGTACCCGCATAGTATTGCAGAAGTTAGGTAACAGAATCTTCAGTTGCAATAGTTTCAAGCATTTTAGTACCAGTTGAAAAGTTGGAACTTGTTCTTTATATTTTTCTTAAGTTGTTTTGTTGTTATCTTTGTACGGGCCATTCAAAACTCGTGTGTGGATCAATATCATTCTTCAACTTTTTCCATCATGCTTCCTTATCAGCAAATCCTAATTTTGATACAAATTGGTAATCTTTTATCTTTTCGATTCCAACTGGTCAATATTCTCTGTTGATACTCGTCCAAATCGAAATGTATCTTTAGAAGCTTGGGCTTTGTAGCGTCCTTTGTGCCCTGCATTGCTGTGAAAGGGGAGTGCAAGAAGCAGCCAACTGTTGAATAGAGGGAGAGCTTGAGATTGAAAGTGGAAATACTATTGTACTACCCTAATTGTAACTCTCTCTCTCTTCAGTTGCTCTCTTAAAGACTCTTATGCTCATTTTGAAATGTAACCTACAAATTATAGTAAAAACCAGAGAAACTACTAAACATGGACGTAGCCCAGGTTACACGTATGCAAAACAAAGTTTGCTCTGTTGCTTGTAAAATAGTATATTTTTTTACATGTAATGCCATGACGATAACGATGTCGATGCAGGTCCATAGTGGGTACTTTGGGCCACTCTTCCTGATGGTGTTTACTCGCCATTGTCTCAACACCTTAGCATTTTGGAGAGCTTTCTTCGGGCCGTGAAGGTAACACGGTCTCCTTTGATCACTTTCTTATAAAGGATTAACAATTTTATCTCTGAGAATCAATCGTGTTTATAATAAATTGTGCATTGTAGATATGAAGAAGTCTATTATTTTAAGCTGCAAACAACAAGTTACTCACTCCTACAAACATTTGTGCATTCTCTAGCCCAATTTCTAGGATAAAAATAACATCTTTCCTTTTTCTGCAGTTGTGTTGTGGTGGAGAACATCGACATAGGCCTCGCTGCAGCCAAAGTTGCTGGAATGAAGTGTATCGCAACCAAAAGCGGTTAACTTTTTTACATATGGCCAAATGAAGAGTGCTTCCATATTTCCCACCTTCTTGACATCTCAGATTATACTATAAATTTGTTAGAAAGTTTGTTGGCATTAGTTGAGTTGAGTGTAATCTTTGCTTGTCATGTATGTCAAATTTGGGTAATCAAATTGTAAACATGTTCACTTCATCGCTTAAAAACTCCGGTTTCAGGTACACAGTAGAAGACGACATTCAACATTCAAAAGCAGTCTTTGACTTCATTGGAGATCCCCGGAGGAGCGATTTGACTGGGGATTCTGCAGAAGACGATCCTCCATCTACAATACCTTGGATGGTGATTAGGGTTTCAGCTAAGATAAGCGCCAAATGCTAATATGCATTCGGTAGTAATCCTGATGTTGATATTCCTGTTGAAGTACAAATTAGCTCTTCAAGGGCTTTCATTGGCGAATCTCTGGGTAGTGAACTATTACAAGGGGCTTTATATTGCCAAGGCAAAGTAATTGGGAATCATAACCTAAGAATTTCTTCCACGGTGAATCATATACCTTCTTAATCATGTACCTTCTTGTAGGAGTTGTTTTAATAGATTTCCCATCTTCTAGATTTGAGCTTCAATGTTGATTTGAGCCGGGGTCATCATTTCTCACTCTTTCATTTTCCTTTTTTGTTTGTAATGGTATATCGACATTGTGTTAGGGTCATCATTTCTCGCTCTTCAATTTTTATTTTTGGGTAAACTACATTTTCTACATTTAAGTTTTGATGCAAGTGCAACCTCATACTGCATCATCTTTAAAGCATTACAATGTCATACAAAAAATTGTATTTAGTTGCAGTTTTATGCGTTCGTTGGTTATTCCTTTAAATGATAATTATTACTTCGCACCATATGGACAAGACAAATTCAACACCTCACCTCACTTCTCTAACATCGGTGGGTTCATGAAGTGTTCGTAATGGACTCGACACTTCCATCTTTACTTCTTCCGTCTCTCAAAACCATCACCCTCCTGTGTATCGTAGAAATGTACATAATTTGATGAACGTGTTAGGACCCTTTGGGCCACCGTAGGTTATTAGTATTTATTAGGCCACTGCTAATGTTAAGCCCATTAAGGCTACTAAACCTTAGCTATTATTTTTGTATTTAAACCACTATGTTCATCTGAACTGAGTATGAATAAAGAATTGTTATTTTCTTTCATTTTCTTTTTCTTTTCCCTTTCTACGAAATGGGTCCTATCACAATGTTAAAGTTTGAAATTTCTAATTTCCTAGTTGCTTTGTTTTCAGAAAATTTCTAATTTTTCAAGTTAAAAAATCCAAACGAGTGGTTGGATTGGATGTAAGCCAAATTAAAGATTCTGATTTCCCTATCCAAACGCTAGTTAAATTGGCAAGAGATATACGGAGTCAGAGACATTAAGTTCAATTTCTCCTCATGTACAATAGCTTCTATAAAATAAAAAAAATAAAACACGTTAACTTCTTTATTAAGGGACAGAAAAAAAATCGAATCGAACAATGAACCAAAGCCGAAAAATTGCAAACCGATAAAAAAATAAAACCAAAATTTGAAAATCGAACCAAACCAAATTTTATTGGTTCAGTTCGGGTTCCGGAGATTCAAAAACCGAACCAAACCAAAGTGAAACTCTTAAAATAACGCCATTTTATGTTTAACATTTAACCCTAAGGCTTCTAACCCTTCTATTTATGTTTTCTGTAAATTGACGTACACAATGTTACAACATGTTTAATTTGGATTTCGAAGCTAATGATAAGTGACACTGCCATTTACTCTTTATTTTTAATATTTAAAAATAGATTGGGATTACCTGAGAAACAAAGATATTGTTTGAAATGTAATTTCAAAGGTGGCATCTAGTTGTAAACTAAAGATATTTGTTTCTGCATGCTATTAGTTCTTGGAATTTAATCTACTTGGGATAATTGGTGTTGCAGGTACTTCAACATTTACGAATAAAATTGCTCTTACTTACAGAAAAACACCACCTTTGATCCCAGAGATGGGTATGAATGTATGCCCCCTTTGAATTTCAATGAGTATATCCCTTGCCATGATGTTTCTTTTGTAAAAACTTTGCTACCACATTTGAAACTAAATCTAGGTCTTTTACAAGGTGCATATTAGGTTCAATTAGGGAGGTCATTCCATTCGTTATACAGGAAATGTATTAGAGACAAGCCAATATATATTGAGTATGCAAATGGTTGCCCAATCTGCCTTGGAAGAACCTCTCTGTTTGTTTACTTTTGGAATGGATGCTTTGATCAATTTTCTTTGCAGTTGAGGTTGTTGTTTGATTGGTTTATATGAACTTGAATATGTACAACCTTCTCACTTTCCCCCATTTTCTTATTTTTAGCCAATGCAAGCCTTTATTTAATTTATATTCTTTCAAAGGACCAATTTTCAAGATTTATAAAAGAAAAAGAACTTGAACCAAACCGAAACCGAACCAACAAAATTGAACCGAGAAAACTGAAGAAAAAAAGAATAACCAAACCGATTGAAACTGAACCCACTCCTAAACCATGATGTGACTACCTTCGTCTTCACCACCCACACCGAAGAACTAGAAGCTTAATGGCAAACCAGAAACAAGTTTCTTATATATATATATATATATTTTCGCTTGTTCTTGACCGAAATACTGTAGGTTTATTTGCTCCAGTCTTGTTTGTATCCGTTTGTTAGGGTTTGTAACATCCGCATTAGATCAATGGTACTTGTGTATAAACCTAGAACCAATATAGTGTTACCTAGAAAGGATTTGCACCTCAAGTAATTAAGAGAGTGTTTACTTATACATCCAAAGTTTTATTTTTGAATTCCCCCCCTAATTCTTCTATTGTTTGGCCAAAAAAAGAAATTTGATTACAATGGAGGGAATTGAAATCTAAACATGTCTTAATCTAAACATATTTGTGGATGCAAATTTCCGCCTTCTCCTTCTTGGATAAAATTGCACCTACAAAACAATTAACACCTTAGGTCAAGGCTAAGAGCCTCACGTGCCCATGATGAATGGGGGGGGCTTTGGCCGAAGAACCTCCGATGTCAAAGTTAGAATTTTGAGAGAAAAGTGTTTGGAGAATTTAGAGAATTTTGCAAGAGAGTTCGAATTGAGTTTTGGAGAGAATGAGGTAGTATTTATAGGGGTGGCCGGCACTTTTAGGATGAAGAGGACCGGTCACTTGGTTGGTATTGTGGGTGAGGTTCATGATTTGTAGCTAATTAGGGATAATTGAATAATAAATCAATTAATTAGCTAATTAATAGAATAATTTCCTAATTGATTAGCCAATTAATATAATAAAAGAGGAATGATTTGGGAGTTACCTTTTGGAGAGGATTTGATGAGGATGGATGAAATGGGTTTTGAATTATTACCTATTTTGGGCACTTTTGACTTGGTTGAGGGATGATTGCCCGCTACTCGCGTGTAGGAATCCCGATATGCCTCAAGGGTATTTTTGCCCTTTTTATCGAAAAATCCACTTGTCGCCTTGTGATTATTTTTGGCTCCACAAATGCCCCCACACCTGTTGGACTACTCGCAGGAAAGGGCAGCAGGTGTAGAGATCTCCAACTTTGATGCTGATTCTCTCTTGGACTTGGAATTAGATTCTTCTAGGAAAGGGAAATAAATCGCCTCCAAAGCCTATTTAAGCCTACCTTAAGTAGGGGATTAAATCAACTTCGGAGGGCAATTATTTATCCCTACAAGAAAGAGAGAAAGCTAGAGGATATTTGTTCCCCCTTCCCTAGCACTCTTCTTTTCTTGCCCATGCAAAGAACCGTCTTCCGTTGATTTCTTTGTCTTCTTCGCGCCACACCGATGTAAGAAAAAATTAATTTTCCTTATCTTCTTCTTGGGAAATGCTGCCACTGGGCAGCCGTCGGGGTGGTGCGACACGTCGGCTGACAGGGGCCAGGAGTTGGCTTGGCATAGGCCAAGGAGGTGGTGTGGCAGGGGCCATTGCTTGTGCTGCTCGACTTGATTGAAGCCAAGGATTAGCTCAGCATGGGCTGAGGAAGTCGCGTAGTTTGGGCTGCCATGTCTAGGCTGCTTGCCAAAAATGAGGAAACTGCTTGAATTTAATTTCTTAGCTACCATAGATGGAGCAGTCAAGGATGGAGTTGCCAAGATCGGAGTTGTTGAAGATAAAGTGTCGGATGAGCGAACTGTTAAGTGCAAAAGTGGTTGCTGCCCTCTGACCATTTGCTGCCTAGTTGATCTTCAAGCATTCGATCTTTTGAGCTATGTAGCCTTTTCGCACTAGAAAGCTTACCCAGATGGGTGTCGGGGAATTAGTTTACCCTCTCGCATTGGAGAGCAATTAGTTTACCCTCTCGCATTGGAGAGCAATTAGTTTATCCTCTCGTACTGGAGAGCAAACCCATATGGGTGTCGAGGAATTGGTTTACCCTCTCGCACTGAAGAGCAATTAGTTTATCCTCTCGCACTGGAGAGCAGACTCATATGGGTGTCGGGGAATTGGTTTACCCTCTCGCACTGGAGAGGTTACCCAGATGGGTGTCGGGGGATTGTTTTACCCTCTCGCATTGGAAAGCAATTAGTTTATCCTCTCGCACTGGAGAACATGATAGTTGTTGTTGTGAGTGCAGCTGAGGAAAGCTAGACTGCTGGGACAATCGAAATAATCCTTAGCCTGCGAGGTCATGTTTGGAGATCTACTTGAGACTTTGAATTGCTTATGGACCCCGCGTAAGGGTGTAAGTGCAGTGTGCTACTCCCATAATTATTGTGCCATCATTAGGTGTTTCATCGTGTGCCATTTTAAGGGTTGGTTGGCACGAGCCACAAGGCAAGATCGGCATGGCTGTGAGCCATGGTGCAAGATTGGCACAGTTATGAGCCATGATGATAGATCAATGGCTACCGGGAACCGTGGAGCAGGTAGGCACGGCTATGAAAGTAAAGTTGGGACTGGCTTGGGCCAGGTTGTGCGCAATAGGAGGAATTGTCTGGAGTGTTAAGAGCAAGGCCTGCCCCCGATTCTTGGTAGTTGGGCTGGTGTGTCCTTCTAGTACTCGTCTACCCCCGGCGCTCCATTAGGCTGAGTTGCTACGTTTTTAGAAACAGAAGTAGTCTTTATATCCTACAATCTATGTGGGGTAGTCCCGTCTGCTCGATCTTGTCATTGAAAGATGACTCGCTTATGTTGGTCATGTCTCATCGGAGCGTCTTGTCAATAGTTTCGTTGCGCGGGAAATCGCGCAATCGCTCGATCATGAGCCTTTCTAATTCTTCCTGAATTTGCCTTTGTTGGGGGGTGGCGGAGCTCTCGGCTGCCCCTGGTCGTGACCTGCTGGTTTAGGCTGTTTTTCCATATGTTTAGCTCGTCTATGTCGTAGCTGCGGTGCATGTGGTTCGTTCTTAGCAGGAGAGGGAATCCCTCGTAAGCTACCGGTTGAACTTGAGCTGGATTGAGTGATTGCTGTTCTTCGTCTGTCGTGCTGCCTACTTCGATATGAGGTGGAGGATGCTCCTTGCGGGCTTAACCGCGAATGAACACTTCGCCTGGAAGGTTTCTCATGTTGACTATTGAAGTGGTACCCCAACCGTGAATGCATGCTCGTCCGTGGGCCTAGTCGAGAGTGCACGCTTTTCCGCACGCTAAGACGAGAGTATACGCCATCTTGGGGGCCCAATCGGGAGTGTACTCTGCCCAAACGCTCAGTTCATGGCTGGTCGAGTGGCTGCTTGTCGGGACATTGCTGGAGAGGTTCTTCGTCTGCCATTTTCTTGCTTCAGGACACCTCGTTTGGGGCACGTTGCATCTTGGTGCACTGTAAGAGCTGGTTCACCAAGGTCGTCTGTTGTGCTAGGGCGCTGGTCAACTCTATGACTTGTCAAGATAAGTGTTGTTCGCCATTTGGATTGGAAATGCTTGGAATAAATATGCCTCCTTGAGCAGTGGAAGGGTGGTAGACTCTGGGCCCGAGATTTGAGTTGGGAAATGCCAAATCCACGGGAAAATATGGTGAGAATACCCCCGGCTCGATTGTAGGTCCGGATGGTTGAGATAGTCTTGGGCCGACTTGGGCTGCTTGAAAGGCCACGGGAGCAGGATGGGCCACGAGAGCAGGCTGGGCCACGGGAGTTGGCTGCTCGGCGGGAGCGGGCTGGACCACCATAGTGGGTTGCTTGGAGGGAGCAGGCTAGACCACCAGAATGGGCTGTTCGGAGGGAGCAGGCTGGGCCACGAGGGTAGGTTGCTTGGTGGGAAGCAGGCTGGACCACGAGTGTGGGCTGCTCGGCGGGAGCAGGCTGGGCCATGAGTGTGGGTTGCTCGGCGAGAGCAGGCTGGGCTTTGAGTAACATGGCTTGGGTCTTGGCCTTGGATGACACTGCTCGGGCTGTGGTGATGGCGACATGGACCTCGTCATGGGTGGCTACCATGGTAGCCATCGTGGTGGTTCCCGTGGTGGAAACTCGTGGTGGTGGTGGTGGTGCCGCTCCACTTATTGTCACATTTAGCCTCGTGGATCGCCGCGGTCCAATCTCTTGAATATTGGAATTTTCACTTGTTGAATTTTCTAAATTTCCAGCCATTGTACTTCTTTTTTACGTTTTATCAAAGAATCTTTGCGAATAAAAAATTCTGATAATAAGAATGTATGGAAAAAAATACAAGTGGACTGGAAAATAGAGAAAAAACCTTTTTTATGCGAGAGTCTTCTACGAGTGTGGGACTCTTAGCAGGCGAGGGAATCCCTCGTAAGCTACCAGTTGAACTTGAGCTGGATTGCGTGATTGCTGCTCTCCGTCTGTCGTGCTGCCTACTTCGATATGAGGTGGAGGATGCTCCTTGCGGGCTTAACCGCGAATGAACACTTCGCCTGGAAGGTTTCTCATGTTGACTATTGGAGTGGTACCCCAACCGTGAATGCATGCTCGTCCGTGGGTCTAGTCGAGAGTGCACGCTTTTTCGCACGCTAAGACGAGAGTATACGCCATCTTGGGGGCCCAATCGAGAGTGTACTCAGCCCAAACGCTTAGTTCGTGGCTGGTCGAGTGGCTACTTGTCGGGACATTGCTTGAGAGGTTCTTCGTCTGCCATTTTCTTGCTTCAGGACACCTCGTTTGAGGCACGTTACATCTTGGTGCACTGTAAGAGCTGGTTCACCAAGGTCGTCTGTTATGCTAGGGCGCTGGTCAACTCTATGACTTGTCAAGATAAGTGTTGTTTGCCATTTGGATTGGAAATGCTTGGAATAAATGTGCCTCCTTGAGCAGTGGAAGGGTGGTAGACTCGGGGCCCGAGATTTGAGTTGGAAAATGCCAAATCCACTGAAAAATATGGTGAGAATTCCCCCGGCTCGATTATAGGTCCGGATGGTTGAGATAGTCTTGGGTCGACTTGGGCTGCTTGAAAGGCCACGGGAGCAGGATGGGCCACGAGAGCAGGCTGGGCCATGGGAGTGGGCTGCTCGGTGGGAGCAGGCTGGACCACCATAATGGGTTGCTTGGAGGGAGCAGGCTAGACCACCGGAATGGGCTGTTCGGAGGGAGCAGGCTGGGCCACGAGGGTGGGCTGCTTGGTGGGAGCAGGCTGGACCACGAGTGTGGGCTGCTCGGCGGGAGCAGGCTAGGCCATGAGTGTGAGCTGCTCGGCGAGAGCAGGCTGGGCTTGGAGTAACATGGCTTGGGTCGTGGCCTTGGATGGCACTGCTCGGGCTGTGGTGATGGCGACATGGACCTCGTCATGGGTGGCTACCATGGTAGCCACCGTGGTGGTTCCCGTGGTGGAAACTCATGGTGGTGGTGGTGGTGCCGCTCCACTTATTGTCACATTTAGCCTCGTGGATCGCCGCGGTCCAATCTCTTGAATATTGGAATTTTCACTTGTTGAATTTTCTAAATTTCCAGCCATTGTACTTCTTTTTTACGTTTTATCAAAGAATCTTTGCAAATAAAAAATTCTGATAATAAGAACGTATGGAAAAAAATACAAGTGGACTGGAAAATAGAGAAAAAACCTTTTTATGCGGGAGTCTTCTACGAGTGTAGGACTCAACTCTCAATGAAAGCACCAATTTGTGGATGCAAATTTCCGCCTTCTCCTTCTTGGATAAAATTGCACCTACAAAACAATTAACACCTTAGGTCAAGGCTACGAGCCTCACGTGCCCATGATGAATGGGGGGCTTTGGCCGAAGAACCTCCGATGCCAAAGTTAGAATTTTGAGAGAAAAGTGTTTGGAGAATTTAGAGAATTTTGCAAGAGAGTTTGAATTGAGTTTTGGAGAGAATGAGGTAGTATTTATAGGGGGTGGCCGGCCCCTTTAGGATGAAGAGGACCGGCCACTTGGTTGGTATTGTGGGTGAGGTTCATGATTTGTAGCTAATTAGGGATAATTGAATAATAAATCAATTAATTAGCTAATTAATAGAATAATTTGCTAATTGATTAGCTAATTAATATAATAAAAGATGAATGATTTGGGAGTTACCTTTTGGAGAGGATTTGATGAGGATTGATGAAATAGGTTTTGAATTATTACCTATTTTAGGCACTTTCTCACACTGTTTGGAGTTCTACTTTTCCCTGTACTTTTTTTCTTTTGGATCATTTTAACAGGGACAAAACTAAGGCTCAATGAACTTGTAAATCTTACTTCAGTCTTCATCAATTAGAAAACCATTCGAACCCTTCAAACACATAAATCTTACTTAAGTCTATCAATCACTTTAATGCACCGCTTTAGTAACTTCACTGTCTGTCATCGACATGTATAGTTATTTACTCGTTTTGTATTGAAGTAAGATCAAAAGGTCAAATGACCTTAATTTTGTACTTGTGATTACAATTAAGAAAGAATGGCAATAAAACCCATGTTAAACTTTGTTTTTTTCTTAACATTCTCTGTTTCCTCTTCCTTAGGGCCTGCAATCACGATGAACTTGACTGTGAGGACAAAAACCTATCGGGATCCGTAGACTAATATGGTCTTCCTTTTCCTTGCTTGACACGGTGAGAGTTTCTAATAAATGCATTTGGTTGTTTTTCTAAAGTTAGCAGAAAATTGTGGATTTCTACAGAAAGAGTCACACTTTTAACCGTGACATGTTATTAATATATGAATTGATAGGTAGGCCCTATAGGTGTAGAAAAATAAGTATGATTCTAAATCAACAAAACAGCTTGAATGAGGACAAGGTGCGATTGAGAGTTGGATACGACATGTTCGGAACTGTTTTTGAAAGGTCTAACAACGTGTTTTGACAACTAGAAGCAGTTTTAATTACCTTTAACATAAAAACTTAAAATTGTAACCCGATCACAAAACATTTTTTGAAAATACACTTGGTAGGTTCTTTTTCAGAAAACACTTCCAGGTTTTTTTGGAAGCACTTGATTTTAATGTGTTTCTAATGAATGTACTTTTGGTAGAAACTCTTATAAGTAGGAGTGTTTTTTGACAAAAGCAATCCTAAGAAGAACTTACAAGGGATGGAGTAAAGGGGACATTGATGCCATCATCTCCGGGCACAATATGGAAAGATTCTTACACGTAACACTATATTATTAGCAACAAACGTCACGATAGCGTACTAAAAGGTGCATATGCAACTTGTGAGTCATTCCCACCAAAAGGTCCAGAATTTGGTTCTCCTTAAGTCTTCTACTCCATGGGAGCTCACTATTTGTGTGGTCCTCACATTGACTAGCTAGCTATCTTGTACTGCTTGGAGTTCTACTTTTCCCTGTACTTTTTCTTTCGGGTCATTTGAACAAGGATTTGGATCTCATCCAGATCCAAATTGTGGGGATCCTAGAGATCCTCACATCATAGCCATTCATTTTGTATCGTACGGTCAGAAATTATTTAATTTTTTAATTTAAAATTGAACACATATAGTACCTGATGAAAGTTGGTCGTACAATGTATGATAAACGGCTAGAATGTGGGAATCCCTAAGATTCCCACAAAGTGAATCAGGAGAGATCCTCTTCCTTTGAACAAGGACAAAATTGAGGCTCAATAAACACGTAAACTTTACTTTAGTCTTAATCAATTAAAAAACCATTTGAACCCTTCAAACACGTAAATATAAATTGAACCATTCAAACACGTAAATCTAAGTTAAGCCTATCAATTACTTTAATGCACCACTTTAGTAATTTTATTGTCTGTCACCCACATGTATAGTTATTTACTTGTTTCATATTGAAGTAAGGTCAAAAGGTCAAATGACTATAATTTTGTATTTGCAACTACAGTTAAGAAAGAACATGGAAGCCTAGATATGTGGCTGTATCCGAGAAATTATGAGAACACTCACATTCAGAGATTGAGCCTTGTCCAAAGACTCAATATTGCAATTGACCAGTTTGGATCTGCCTCTGTGAACATATCTTAATTCCTAAACATGCATGCATTACTGATTAATTAATCTTGAGAAGATGGCCAATGTATAGTTTGAACTAATAAATGCATGTAAAAATCACACTCTAAACTGTGACATGTTGTTAATGTATGAATTGAAAGGTAGGCCGTACGGGTATAGAAAATAAGTTCGTTTCTAAATCACTAATCTTGAATGAGGACACGGTGCGATCAAGAGTTGGATACGGCATGTTTATAATTATTTTTTAAAGATCTTTCAATTTTTTTTAACAACAAGGAACGCTTTCAACTAAGTTAAATATAAAAACTTTAAAATGCGATGATATCACAAAACATTTTTCGAAAATACACTTAGTAGGTGCTTCTTACCAGTGTTTTTCTTAGCACTTGAATTTAATGTGTTTCTAATGAATATACTTTTAGTAGAAGCTTTTATGAGCAAAAGTGTTTTTTTTTTTTTTTTTTTTTTTTAACAAAAACAATCCTTAGAGAAAAAGGTGCATATGCAACTTGTGCGTCCTTCCCACCATAAGGTTCGAATTTGGCTCTCCAAGTCTTTTGCTCGATGGGAGCTCACTTTTAGTGTGGTCCTCACATTTACTAGCTTTCTCACACTGCTTGGAGTTCTACTTTTCCCTGTACTTTTTTTCTTTTGGGTCATTTTAACAGGGACAAAACTAAGGCTCAATGAACACGTAAATCTTACTTCAGTTTTCATCAATTAGAAAACCATTTGAACCCTTCAAACACATAAATCTTACTTTAAGTCTATCAATCACTTTAACGCACCACTTTAGTAACTTCACTGTCTGTCATCGACATGTATAGTTATTTACTCGTTTTGTATTGAAGTAAGATGAAAAGGTCAAATGACCTTAATTTTGTATTTGTGATTACAATTAAGAAAGAATAACAATAAAACCCATGTTAAACTTTGTTTTTTCTCTAACATTCTCTGTTTCCTCTTCCTTAATTTGTTGCATGAAGAATCATTGGTTGATTACACAGTGGTAGGGCCTGCAATCACGATGAACTTGACTGTGAGGACAAAAACCTATCGGGATCCGTAGACTAATATGGTCTTCCTTTTCCTTGCTTGCACGGTGGGAGCTGTGGTCTACTTTCAATCAAGATGAGGTTCCACGTGATAAAACATATCATGTCTTCGTGTTTCGTATGCATTCCTGTAAGAGAAAATTGGTTACAAATTTCACAGCCAAAAGAGAGAGAAAAACAGAGAGTTTCTTATTTGCAGTCTCTATTTTGGTAAGGATGGAGCATTCACGTCGAACTCATGGCAGGCTGATTTTATTTAAAATCTTTCATGGTTTCATTCTTTTATGCATGACCACACGTCTGGGATCTGCAGCACTCTCCAGCACTAGTCTTGGAAATGAAACGGATCGCCTGGCGCTGCTCGACTTCAAGAAACACATCACTCAAGATGCTCTCCGTTTCATGAGCGCATGGAATGATTCCATCCATTTCTGCAGTTGGGCTGGCGTTACATGCAACCATTCCACCAAAAGAGTGTTGATTTTGAACCTGCCAGATCAAAACTTGGCAGGCTCTTTACCTCCTTCTATAGGAAATCTTTCCTATCTTACTAGTATCAACCTAGGAAGCAACAGCTTTCGTGGTGAAATTCCTCAGGAAATTGGTCGTCTGCAAAGCCTACACGTTCTCAACTTGTCTCACAATTCCTTCAGTGGGAAAATTCCAACCAATTTATCCCAGTGTACCCAACTAAAGACGCTTGAGTTTCGTTACAATGAACTTATTGGCTCGATTCCAAAACAACTCAGTTCATTGTTGAAATTAAAGCGTATGGTGCTTTATATTAACAATCTGACTGGAACTATCCCGAGTTGGATAGGAAACTTTTCTTCTCTGCGTTGGTTAGATTTTGCCGGAAACAATTTTCAAGGACGCATACCCAATGAGCTCGGGCAGCTAACAAGATTGCAAGAATTCGCACTTGAAGGAAACAATCTCTCTGGTATAATCCCTGCTTCAATCTATAATATTTCTTCCATATACTTGTTTGGTGTTGCTCAAAACCAACTGCATGGAGAGCTACCAACAAATATCGGCATTACCCTTCCTAATCTCCAAGAATTTACTGCTGCCGCCAACAAATTCACAGGACGTATCCCTGTATCATTGTCAAATGCTTCTAGACTACAACTGATTGACTTAGCTCAAAATGGTCTTACTGGATCAATCCCAGGTGAAAATCTTGGAACCTTGCGAAGCTTAGTTATACTAAACCTTAATCGCAATAGATTGGGAAGTGGGAAAGCTGGCGACCTGAATTTTCTCAAATTCTTGGCTAATTGCACAAGTCTGGAGTGGTTGGTTCTTTCCAAAAATCAATTTGGAGGAGAATTGCCTGTATCCATGTCCAACCTTTCAACCACACTAACACATCTTTACCTGGGGACAAATTCGATACATGGAAGCATCCCTTTGGGCATTGGAAATCTTGTAAACTTGGTCTTGGTTGTAATGGAGAATAACTATTTCAGTGACAGTCTCCCTGAAGAAATCGGGAGGCTTCAGAAGTTGAATGAACTATATTTGGCCAACAACAGTTTTTCTGGGCCAATCCCGTCGTCCCTAGGTAACATGACTTCATTGACAAAACTCTTACTAGACGAGAACAGATTTGTGGGAAATATACCACCAAGTCTAGGAGACTGCCAACACCTGCTATTGCTTGGCCTTTCTAGTAACAATCTAACAGGCACCATACCTAAAGAGATTTTTGGGCTTTCATCCCTTTCAGTTTCTTTGAACATGTCTAACAATCAGTTGACAGGTCCACTACCATCCGAAGTTGGTCTTTTGCTACATCTAGTAGAGCTAGATTTATCAAGAAACAATTTATCAGCTGAAATTCCCACAAGCCTTGGCAGTTGTATTATGTTGGTGCGCTTGCATTTGGAAGGTAATGAGTTTCAAGGAATAATTCATCAATCTCTTAAACAATTAAGAAGCCTGGAAGAAATGGATCTTTCGAGCAATAACTTATCCGGGCAGATTCCTGAATTTCTAGGCAAGTTTAGATTTCTTAGGCATCTCAACCTTTCATATAATAATTTTGTGGGTAAAATGCCTGAAGAAGGAATCTTTTCAAATACAACTGGTCTCTCAATTCTTGGTAATCTTAATCTCTGTGGTGGTAGCTCGAAATTACATTTACCTGCATGCCCCAATATAAAGCGTCACTCATCTCGAGGACTGCTTGCTCGAAAAGTAGTCATCTCTGTAGCTTGCACACTTGCCATCATAATTGGTATGTCATGCTTTATTGGTGCTCGTTCAATTGTTAAGAGGCCAAGGAGTATGCCTATAAGCTCACGTTCTTATAAGGATTGGAAAGCTGGTGTCTCTTACTCAGAACTTGTTCAATCAACTGATGGGTTCTCTACACAAAATTTGATTGGTTCTGGAAGTTTTGGTTCTGTTTACAAAGGAGTAGTCCCCGGTGATGGAACTCTAGTTGCAGTTAAGGTATTAAACCTTCAACAACAAGGAGCATCAAAGAGTTTTATGGATGAATGCAAAGCTTTGAGAAGCGTAAGGCACCGTAATCTTCTGAAGATCATAACTGCATGCTCAAGCATTGACAACCAGGGTCAAGATTTCAAAAGTCTAGTTTTTGAGTACATGGTAAATGGAAGCCTAGAAATGTGGCTACATCCAAGAAATGACGAGCACACTCGGAGTAAGAGATTGAGCCTTGTCCAAAGGCTCAATATTGCAATCGATGTTGCTTCTTCATTGGATTATCTCCACCACCGTTGTGAAACTTCAATTGTTCATTGTGATATGAAGCCAAATAATGTTCTTCTTGACAAAGATATGGTAGCTCATGTTGGTGACTTTGGTTTAGCAAGGTTCCTCTTGGAGGCGTCCAATGATCCCGCTCAAAGTCAAACCATATCAACCGGGTTAAAGGGTTCAATAGGCTACATTCCTCCAGGTATGAGTTTGTATCACTTTCAATGCCTTCTCTCCTAATAACTTATTACCAAGCCAAATTAAGTTCTTATGTATGTATTGAATGGCAGAGTATGGCATGGGAGGCCAAGTTTCCATCCATGGAGATGTTTATAGTTTTGGAATACTATTGCTAGAAATGTTCACAGGAAGACGACCTACAGATGACATGTTCAAAGATGGTCTGAGCATTCACCAGTTCACTGCCATGGCGATGCCTGACCATGCCATGGACATAGTTGACCCATTGCTGCTCGTCGAATGTGAAGATGCAGATGTTGATGGAAGCCCAATTCAAGCAAGAAGGTTGGTGGAATGCTCAGTTTCAGTGATGCAAATTGGACTCTTATGCTCTGCCACATCACCGTTAGAGCGAATGCTTATGGATGTTGTTGTGAACAAAATAAAGACAATTAGAGATTCATATCTCAATTTAAGAGGTAGAGGCTCGAAATATAAATGTGAGAGTTCCATTCTCCTAGACCCCGTGGTCCAAGAAAATTATGATCACTCACCGTTTGATCTTCATCCTATGGTGGAGGACATAAGATCGAATGGTGGGAGACCACACTTGAACCTTGTGGTCTAGGATAACGGGACTGATAAATGTGAGGCAAAGTTTGTTAAATAATTAGCCTCGTCCTGTCTGTGTGCAAGAAATCATTCGAATAAGGATATTATATGAATCAAATTTGTGTGAGATTATGTAAGGTTGAACTCAGCATTTTATATAGTAGAATAACGAAAGAATGTTTAAATCTTGTTTCTTCCCGCACCTGTATGTTTAAATCTTGTTTCTTCCCGCACTTGTTTGTTAAGGAAAGAATGTAACTTAATTAATTGGTAGCTTTCTAGCTTAATTGGTCTTACTAGTCTCAAATCTCAATCATATTGTTAATGGTTAATTTTCAATGTCAGTCTCTGACTCCTTTTATCTTTGTTCCAATTCACTGCTGCAATTCTCCCACCATGTCATTTGAATGTCTCACAGGTAACACACAAATCTGTACTGTTATTCGTTTTCATTTGACCCTCAATCAGTCACGTTACTAATCCGCGTGCTAATATAGGTAGACAAACAAATGTTGTAACCTTCATGAACCGAAGATGGTTAATGAAAAACGCAAATTTTCCTCCTATTATGGCCTGTGATCCCAAAATTGTGTGATACCGTTAAAAGGTTTCCCTTTTAGATGTTTGAGTTAAAATCTTCAACTAGCATATCATTTCGAAGATATATTTGTAATTTAGATCTGATTGCAAAATATTCTTCTACACATCGTAACATTAAGAAATTAAAATTATGTATGCTTGTAATTATTAGCAATAGGACTTGGGATTAAAAGAAAGAATGGAATACCCATTCCTGCATAAGGAATGAACACATTTCTACTCCTGAGTTGAATCCAGTAAATAAAAACATGGCCTCATAAAAAGACATATCGTATACCATGCAAATTCCTAAAGTGCCGCATAACCACATGATAATCCCATTCTCATTTTATCATGTCTCATAGCAATTCTTCTGACAAAGGGAACCAACAAACCAGGTTTACTGGAGAACGCGCATCAAAATTGTTACCATTCTGACAGAAGCCTTTGTTCTTCGCAAGGAATGCATTCATTGCCTTGGTTTGAGACGGAAAGCGAACAGTCGCAAATTTAGAGGGTTCTGGGAAATACCTGCAACATAGTTTCAAAAAATAAAAAATAAAAATCAAGTAGACTAAAACTATTTCAACATATATATAATATATATATATAAGTATGTTTCACTCGCAAGCCATTCATCTTACCTGAAAATTATATGGAGGGAAGACGAATTGTATTCACAACCAGACAAAAACCGTTCTACATCTTCTGCAGTAGCAGTTTGAGGAATTCCTTGCAATAAAACCTGATAATACCAAATGTCCATTTCCAATGCTTTCAGAAAGATTTTCATCATGTGATTGCAAAATAATTGTAAGATAAAGTGTATAGATTACATTCAAATAATTATGGCATATACTTGACATATGGGAAACAATAACTCCAAATTACAAAGATTCAGTCTACATATGAACCGATGGAGCTTGTTTCTCTTCGGTCAATAGAATCAATACATATGGCAACCTCTTGTGATGGTGCATGCAAACATACTAAACCAAAAATTCACTAGGTTGCCACATGGCAGTTCCAGCGATTCCGTTTTCAAGAAGAAGCAACTCTATCCAGGTAATATTTATGTGTTATCCAGATAAAAAACCTACTTCAACTGTTTAGAGTGTCAAACTGCCCATGGCATATATTGCCTTGCACAAGAATTTGAATTCATTAGGTTCATCCTCGAAAGCCAAATATTCATCAATCATGTCTTACTACTCAGTCCATTCTACATAGCAAGCGAATCTGTTGCACGAAGTGTAACTCCAAACACGACCAACTTTATCAAACATTTCACTGAAAACAATAATAAGCATGCAATAGAAAACCTTGGCTTACAGTTTTTCCATCATGGGGAGTAAGATTGTCCCACTGCGATCGGTTAGCCTGTCATTCACAAACCTACCATCAGCACACTACGACACAAAATACGTGCACAACAATTATATCCTATCAAGCATCCATGACATCATTATCTCTCCAATTTAAACAGGCGGCCCTTCCTGGAAATCACCCTAGCTGCATTATCAAAAGCTTTCCATGACCGGAATTGCACTACCCTAACAACCAAAATGCATACCCAAATCATCAACCAAACATTTTTGGAGCACCTAAACAAATTTATCTATTGCATGGCATGACAAATTATCAATCTACTGGCAAATAAACAAAATGGAAAATACGCAATTTACATTCCCATCGGCGTGAAGGCCCGATTGTAATCAACTTTGACATCCTCCAGGCTCAAATTACAGCCCTCCAGCATATTCACCACATCGGTCTTCAGCGTATACCTCGAGATTCCAAGCAGCTTCCCATACACCAAACCTTAAAAATATCATATGCAACACATTGCCATTGACACATTTCATCATTGAAATTAAATCCCCAAAACCCTGAACCCTAAATTGAAAATGGAAATGAAATCACAGCCATGCCCACGGCAGCCGATAGGTCAGTTTATAATACCTGTGGTTGGGGTTTGGAGAAATGGTTCGATCGGTGAAGCATCCTGCGGCTGATCAGTCGGCGGGGAGTTCTGAGGCCGGTTTTCGGCTTCCGTCGAGAACCGTCTCGCCGGTTCACCGAGGAGCATAAGGAGGCCGCGGTTCTGCGGCACGGCCGTACGCACGGCGAGGTCTGACAGCGCGGAGAAGACCGAGCTTCGACATTTTTGCTCTCTCTCTTTTGCTTTTTCTCGAGCTTTTGGAGATTCAGGGGCGCGGCGTCCGTGTCCCTGCTCTACTGGGTACCAAGGGGTGAGGACTAGGTTTGGCAATTCCTCGACGATCTGATAATCTGGTACGCGGTGTTCGGATCCATACGATAACGAATCGGATCATTATCGGGTAACCCGATAAGCACATGTTAAGATAACGGCTTTGTTCGGGTAACACGATTCACGATAAGTAAAATATTAATTTAATAATTTTATCATCCTAAAAAAATATTATAATAATTATCTCTATTAATTAATGAAACATTCTTTATCAACAAAAAAAGGGTGAAAAAACAAATTAGTCTTCTTTCACATAAAAAAAATGATGGGCAATAATATAATTTCACAAGTTCAAATTTTACTATTTTTTATTAAAACTTCACCTACATGTGATATTAAAATACCTCAAATATTTATAATAAAAATAAAATAAAAAAACCTACCACTCCCCCACGTTGTCTCTCTTTCCCTCTCTCCTTCTCATTTTCTAAAAAATGTGTTCATACACACAAAGTGTGTGGGCAAATGCTAGTATATATTAATTTAACAATTTTATACCCCTAAAAACTATAAATATTAAATTAAATATTAAAAATTGGTGACCATAGGATCGGCTTAAATATGCATACCATTCAATTTCTTAAGTGTTATACGTACAAAATAAATAAATTTAAATCTACTTAATAAATATATATATATCTCTATACTAATAGAATGCCAGAAGTGAGTTTTGGTGTCTTAAGGTTTCATCAAACATAACTGGACACAAAAGCCCTTGAAACAAAAAAAAAAAAACTAAAGTAAATTATGAATCTAAATGTTCCATGGGCATTTGTGTAAATAAAACAAAAAAATTGACAAAAAAAAAAAGAAAAAAAAAGAAATTCAAACGTGGGAA
This sequence comes from Cotoneaster glaucophyllus, assembly GCA_036320875.1. Lineage (NCBI taxonomy): Eukaryota > Viridiplantae > Streptophyta > Magnoliopsida > Rosales > Rosaceae > Cotoneaster > Cotoneaster glaucophyllus. The sequence goes on from CM070061.1 coordinate 4,017,900, forward strand.
AAGGCTAGAGAAAACTGGACCACGTTCCATACGAAACAGTTTCCCTCAAACTGTGTTACTTCCGTAAATCCCATTTCAGACCTCACACTTTCTTGGCAGTTAGAACTTAGAACCCTATATATATTTACCCAAGTGGTAAAATTTAATCGGCAATACATTGCAGTGGAAGCTTTTTTACTAACTATTTTTTATGTTATTTTAGCATGCTTTTTCAGCACTTTAGATTGTAGAAAGCGGGGATAAGAGAATAATTAGAGAGTTTGCAATCATATTGGATGCGAATGAAGAAGAAAGAGGGAAGAAATCCGTGATTCCCATATCTGAAGGGTACTACAATTTTCGGATTTGTAATGTTGCGAAAAGTTATTAACTTTCTATAAGCCAATGTCAAATAGTTAATAAATTGTGTTTTATTGTAATGCTTCAGGTTCATGGGGATGAAAATTGCTATTTACAAACAATTCAAGTTTGAAATCTTTTGGCACCAAACTTGGTTTCAGCATGTTCCAAATTGACGGTTTTTGTTTTTAAAACAGTCCAGCCAGCACTGAACAACCAATTGATTTCTGGGCATCTGAGTTTTAGCTTTATCTTAGCTGAAAAAAAGATATAGGTTGTTGTTTTGTTAATGACGGTGGATGATTTGGATGAAAGTATGTATCTTGAGAATTTTTTTGCTTTCATTTGTTTAGGTCCGAATTGAAGTTTTGTGGAATGAGATTCTTATACCAAATTGTTTCTCCATTCATTGCAGGTAATATAAGATTCAACGGTTTTTCTCTGTTTATATGCCTTCGTCAATTTTCTTGGACCAATTAATTACATGTTTATAACTAACTTTGATAGGTGGTTCAACAAGTAGCTGATTTCCTTTTGCCCAGGCTTGAGTACTCCTCAAGATTATTGCTCAAGTTAGAACAGGGCAAGTTGAAGACTATTTCTAAGTATGACGTGATCTCCTCTTCCCTTCTCTATTAATTTTTATTTTACTAGATAAAAATATCAATCATTTCAAGTACATTATTTCACTAGAACAAATGTTTACCTGTACCAAAGGATGCGAGGCCAGCAGTGTGAGATCTCACATCGCTCAAAGGAACGATCCTTATATGTATATTTTCATCCCTACCTAGCGCGAGGCTTTTTGGGAGCTCACTGGCTTCTGGTTCCGTAGGAACTCCGAAGTTAAGTGAGTACGGGGCCAGAGCATTCCCAAGATAGGTGACCCACTGGGAAGTTCTGCTCGCGTGAGTTCCCAGAAACAAAACCGTGAGGGCATGGTCAGGGGCGGAGTGGAGCCCGGGTTGTTGTGGGGGCCTGGGCCGGGATGTGACAAGCAGTACTGGGGGATGTGGAGTGAAGAGCAAGTCTTAAATACTTCACTGCATTCTTAAAATTGTCATTAAAAATTGCCGTGCGCAAATGCATGAAATCCTCACTATTTGTAGAGTATGGCAATGGTATCGGCAGTAACAGAGACTTCAAGCTCTCTGGTATGGGAACAATGTATTATAGGAGAAAGATTTGCTTTCAGATTCAATCAGCTATTATAAGAACATGAATTAAATTAGTTGGTGATTTCGAAGTAATATGATATCATTTCCAACTTTATTGTTGTCTTCCATGAGAACTAAGTCTCTTTCTACATGGTGACTTTGAAAATAATTTGAGTTCATTTTTGTATTCGTATTTGACACCCTTTTAGTGATTGGGGTAATGAACTTATTTCAAGGGATTAATGAGGTCAAGTTAGCCTTGAATGGACTACAAATGTTAGATTAGATGCCCTACATGATTATTACAAAGGGCATAGGAGTTATGAATGACTGATACCTTCATTCACAAACCTTTATAATGCCTACGAAGTGCAGTTATTTTCTTCTTTAATAGTTTGTTGTTCATTCCTTACTAATTTGACCTTAATTCTTTGGAACTTTGATGTCCCTCTCACCCAAATATATGATCTTTAGGGCGGTCTTTTACATGTGAAAGAGCAAAACAATTAACATGATTAAATATATTTACTTCGTTACGTATTATGTCTTTATGCGTGAGCGAATGTAAAAAGAAAAAATGACTCTAGATTCTGCGTGTAGCGCGCTGTGATGTAAAAAAGGCCTTTCGCACGCGCATAAGCGTGTGCAGAGAGGCTAGTATGTAAGATCCCACATCGTCCAGGGGTGTGGATCATGTAAGCCTTATATGTATATTCCCATCTCTACCTAGCACGAGGCCTTTTGGGAGCTCACTGGCTTCGGGTTCCATCAGAACTCCGAAGTTAAGCAAGTTCGCGTGAGAGCAATCCTATGATGGGTGACCCACTGGGAAGTTCTCGTGTGAGTTCCCAGAAACAAAACCGTGAGGGCGTAGCGGAGCCCAAAGCGAACAATATCGTGCTACGGCGGAGTCGAACCCGAGATGTGGTGGCGGCTCGAGCCGAGATGTGACAATTTGGTATCATAGCCAATCCCTGGCCGGAAGTGTGCCGACGAGGATGTCGGGCCCCTAAGGGGGGTGGATTGTAAGATCCCACATCGCCCAGGGGTGTGGATCTTGTAAGCCTTATATGTATATTCCCATCTCTACCTAGCACGAGACATTTTGGGAGTTCACTGGCTTCGGATTCCATCGGAACTCTGAAGTTAAGCGAGTTCGTGCAAGAGCAATCCCATGATGGGTGGCCCACTGGGAAGTTCTCGTGTGAGTTCCCAGAAACAAAACCGTGAGGGCGTGGCCAGGGCCCAAGGTGGACAATATCGTGCTACAGCAGAGTCGAGCTTAGGATGTGGTGGCGGCCTGGGCCGGGATGTGACATAGTATTTTTAATATTAGAAAGCCAGAAGACTACTTTGGTGTCTCAAGGCTTCACCAAAAATTTATATACTAAAACACCCCTCAAACAAAAAAATCTAAAACTGATCAAACTTGATACATAAAAAAATGCAAGGGCAATTTTGTCAGAAAAAAAATTAATTTGTTTTATTTAAAATAAGAAAAAAAAACAGATAATAAAAAGGGAACGTGCTCAAACTCCTCCATTTTAGGAGACTATATAAAAAATAAGAAAATAAAAAGACAACGTGGGAGAAGAGGGGTAGAGATAGAGGAAACTGTTTGTAGTTGTCGTCAGTTTTAAACTCCCCACTTTGAAATTGTTATAAGCAGTTATCATTTGGTTTATCTCTTTCTCCTCCACTTATAAACTGAATTGTCTCAGCATATAGAAATAAATATTGTTAAAAAGACAGAAACTTAATATTTGTTTTATTGAAGAATGAAAAAAAAAAAGACGTGACCAACTCCACTCCTCTTCCATTTTCATTTTCGGAGAAAATATTAATCTAACAAAATTATATTTAAAAAAAACTATCTAAGAAATTTTAAAATGAGATAAAAAGAATTAATATCTCACAAATTATATATTTATATATAGATATATACGAAACCAACGTGGGAGAAAGAAAGGGGTAAAGGTTGCCGTGAGTTTTCAAAAAGGAGTGTAATTCGCCCATTACAAGCGCTAACTTCCCAGTTCGTAAAATCCCATTTTTTCCGTTTCTACTTATTTTCCCATATCCAAATTCAAATGTTATAATTTTCCCCTCAGTTATGTAACTGCTATCAACAGTTGTTGCTTGGTATTACAGACTCTCACACTCCAACGTGTGATAAAACGGGTTTAAGCAACGTTCGAGTCATCATTCTTCTTTTTTTCAAATTTTTCGCTTTTTTGCTTTGCCATTCTTCTCTCTCTCCCTCTCCCCAGGCGTTAAAAAGAAATTAATCTAGGTGTAAGCTTCTCTTTTTTCACTTCCACGGGGTTTCGTCTTTCAAACGTATGTGTTATAGCTTTTGCAAACCCTAATCCGTCTACATATTCATTTGTGTGTATATATAAATATATGTATATGTATATGCATTTTTGTGGTTAAAATCTTGGTGCTTTTTATTTCAATTTTCTTATTCTTTCTTTCTGCTTTTTGTTATAGGGTCAAGACAATTCTATTAGGCTCCAAAGTTCAAAGGTTAGAGTAACTTTGGGTAAATCTCAATCTAAATTCACCTTTTCAATTTGTAGGTTTTTTTTACGGTTTATCTTTTACGTGATGAATTTGATGCCATCTACTGCAGCTTTCAGGATGTATATATGAGTTTGTATTTAGTATTTCTAAGTCAATTTTAATTTTTTAAACTTCTTCCTTTGAAATTTTCATTGTGCTTTTTTTTAAAAAATTTTGGTCAGATTATGATTTTCAATTTTGATTATCTTAATGTGCTATACGTGTGCTGTGGAAATTAAAAAAAATTATTTGTTTTCATTCTCAGGATATTTACAAGAATACCCACAAAAAATGGAGAAATAACTACCTATTGATAACATCCCAAACAGACGTGTCTTTATTTTTACACCTGGTTGGGAGATATCTGTTTGAGTAAAAACTACTGATCTAAGCCAACTGATTGTCAAATAGTGGAAAAAGAAGAAGCATGAGCAGTATGTATTCTAAATTCTTTATTAAATTTGTTACAAGAAATTCTAACATTATATATACCTTCAATGTGACTGCCTGTCCCAAATTCGCATATACTTGTTACCCTCGAAAATATGAATGTACGTTTTTACCCTTGAACAGTGGGTTACGTTTTTGATTTTGGGCTTAAGTAAAGGCCCAAATTCTTGGAATTGGACCAATCCCCTCATTTCCTAAGTTTTGGGAATCCTAACTATGTAAGTTGAGAAGATTAGGGTTTAATTGGTTAGTTTGGTTGGTGTTGGACCAATTGGAAACTAAAGTGGGATACTAGGGTGTTGTGATTGGTGTAGAGGACCACACAAACACTTTCCTCTCTCTCTCTCTCTCTCTCCCGTACACTCCCTCTCTTCTCTCTCTCGGACCTTCTCTCTTTCTCATTAAGACCGTACGGACACACCCAAAACCCTTGCAAACAGCACGGATCGAAGGTTTAAAGGGCACCATTGGATTTCTGAGGTTCATACGAGTTGAACCATACCCTTTTCTGGTAAGAAACTCTTCGAAAACCCTGGAAACTCGAACTCCATTTTCATGCACTGTTCATGCAATCGTTGAATCTTGTGTTTTAGGAAATTCCAAGCTTGTAGGAAGCTTTGGGACACTCCTACCAAGCTCGGAGAAGAAGAATCGAAGGAATTGGACGTAAGGAACCCTAGTTTTCCTAATTCCCGAATTGGTTACTATTCACAAACTTTTAAACCCTTAAGTTTTTGTGAATTTTAGGACCATAGTGAGCTCAAGGAGGTCCTCACGATGCTCGGAGTGCATCGTTGGTGAGAATTGGTCCACGGGAAACCCAGGTTCGAAGTTTCACAGAGGTCGCCGGAGTTTCAACCTTCCCCAATGTGTTTTCGTGAATTTCAAAGCTCGAGACAGGTATATCGTGATTCTACATGTCTTAAGCTTTGTTTTGGTGTTAATTACATAGATTTTTGTTGAGAAACGAAGGAGATTAAGAGATTTGAAAATTTGTCCAGTTTCCGACGTCGGAGACGGTCGCCGGAGCTGGAGGTAGAAGACAAGGAATATTCCGTCAGTTTTGACTGAATATTCTGACGGCATCAGTTAACTTTAACGGTTTCTGTTAGGATTAGACGGAATATTCCTAACAGCGTGACTGTTCTGTCCCGTGTGTCAGGCACATGCCTGCGCGTGGGAGGCGCGTCTGGCCGTGCCTTGACCGGCGCGTGAGGGCGTGTGGGATCATGAAAAATTATTCTAAAAATTTGGGGATGATCCTGAGGTTGTGTAGATCATTTTGGTATATTCACACACCTCATTTGAGCAATGTATGAGAAGTTATTACCTAGTTTCGTTTATGTGCTTTAAAATAACGTTTTTATAGTTGTTTCTCACATAGGCGAGACCTACCCAGAGGACGAGCGTAGCCAGGCTAGGCACGGGGGCTACGATCCTTCTACTTACCAGTGAGTGGGCTTTTATTTTCCGTATATACCTATATACTACGTATTTTCCCAGAATATGCTTTTAAAATGCTTTCAACAAAGAATTGCCATGCCATTATATTCCATACTTATGAATATGCATTATGAATTGTATGCGCATGATTGTTGGTGTTGTGGACGCTCAGGTAAGTATCAGGTAAGATCATGTGTGGTTAAATAAACAGATCCCGCATGGACGATCTTTGTGTCAAAATTTCCTCATCTTCAACACTTTCACATTGCTTTGGAGGTTGGCGAAAGCTGCTTTGCCCCCTTTCCGATTGGTGCACTTGTGGAGAAGATGTATGATTCTCGTGTGGTTTCTTCGGAGTGACATGAGTCCATCCTTCAACTTCACTTGACTTGGAGTATGCCCCCAACGGTCGAGGTGAAGACTTTGAGTTGAAAGAGCCAAAAGTGACATCTTTCTTAGGGATTTCATCTTTTTTGTCTTCTTGGATCGTGATGGGGAAGACGTCTTGGACCTCATTTTTATTGTCATCCTCTTGGGCTTGTTGGCATAAAGATTGGCCAGTGTGGACGATGGTGCACCTCCTTACCTTTAGTGGTCTTTTTGTGTCAACCTCCAAAGTTGCTTGGCGCTTCATCCTTGAAGGCATCAAGCTTCGAACATCGTCTTTTTCTACTAGACTGTCGAGTTTTCCTTCCTTTGGTGTTGTTTTCCTCTTTCTAAAAGGCTTCTTGGTTTCTTCAAGTCTGTCGAAAGCCGACCGTCGCAGATGAGAGCTAGTTGTGCCGCTTTGTTTCTTAGGTTTTGATAACCTTTCGAAGACAGAGCTTTGAGGTGTTGGCGTTTTAAGCCTCTTGAAGACGGAAGTTCGGTCTCGACCACCGATGCGATCAAGTGGCGAAATTCGAGGTTTTGAATGATTCAACTTATCGAAGACCGAAGTTCGAGGGGCAGGTTTAGGCTTTCTTGTCTTTTTGGCGGTCACCAAGGTCCATCATTCATCATCGTCAGTAGGTACATCTTGGTTGCTTGCCCCTAGTGATTGAGGTGAAGATTTTGAGTCGAAAGAGCCAGAAGTGACGATGGTGTAGTTTGACTTTACCACATCGTCAACATCTAGCTCGATGATTCCTTTCTGAGCCAGCTTCATGATGAGATCTTTCAGTACGAAGCACTTTTCCGTCGGATGACTGATGAAACGGTGGAATTTGCAGTACCTTGGACTATCAGTACGATCCATCTCTTCCGGCCGTCTGCACTCAGGTAGGTTGATCACCTTTTTGTCAAGCAAGTCTTTCAACATGGCAACCACATCAGAGTCGGGGAATGGATAAGTCTTCTCCTCAAGCTCTTTCAAAGTGCGTCTACGCATCTCTTGATCACGAAAAGCTTCGGTTTAAATCACCTTGCCTCGTGTAGAGACTTTGACGGGAGCTGTGTTGACCGTCATTGCTTTCTTGGTGCGTTTCCACACAGCCTTCTCCACCTTTGGTCCAAAAACTTTGTCGTTTTTGTGGTCGGTGAATGGTTCTTTCTTCCCATGATGGGCGATGCTTAGCTCCATGTCGTGGGCGCGGGTGGCCAGCTCTTCGAAGGTCTGTGGTTTGATGCCTTGGAGGATGTAGTGCAAACCCCATTGCATGCCCTGGACGCACATCTCGATCGAAGAAATCTCCGAGAGCCTGTCTTTGCAGTCGAGGCTAAGATTGCACCATCGGTTGATGTAGTCCACCACCGGCTCATCCCTCTATTGCTTTGCTTTTGTCAGCTCCAGCATGCTCACGGTGCGGCGGGTGCTGTAGAAGCGGTTGAGGAATTCCTTATCCAATTGCTCCCAGCTATTGATGGACTCGGGCTCCAGGTTTGTGTACCACTCAAATGCGTTTCCTTTCAGTGAGCGCACAAACTGCTTGGCGAGGTAGTCTCATTCCGTCCCTGCATTGTTGCAAGTTTCCAAAAAATTGGCGACGTGCTGCTTTGGGTTGCCTTTTCCATCGAACTACATGAACTTTGGCGGTTGGTAACCCTTCAGCATCCTCAAGGCATCTATCTTCTTGGAATAAGGCTTCGAGTACAACACGGTGGTATAAGAGCTCCCTTCGTACTGCGCTTTGATGGTATTGGCGATCATCTCATGTAGCTGCTGGATAGAGAGAGATCCCAAAAGCGCCGATGGTTGGTCTGGCTCCTGCTTCTTTTCGGCCTTTTCTACCATAGACTCCTCTTCTTTGTCGGCATCTTTCTTTATGCCAGAGTCGTCTCCTTCCTCATGTTGTGCTCCTAATCTGTTGGCAAGTGCGGTGATCTGCAAGTTTTTTTCTTCCACGGTTCGGGTGAGTTTCGTGATCGCTTCATTCATCTGCGCCAGCTGCTCTTCGATCGAAGTTACCCAGTGGTCATGACCTGCATGGATGTGCTATTGTTCGAGTCAGCGTCAGAAAGCAGGGACTCGGAGTACTTTCTCGGACTTTCCTCCCTTGGCGCCCTTAGCGAGGCTAGGGTGATCATAGGCTCGTGCCTCGGGTGTCCTTGTTCCTCCGGCAGAGTTGGTACAGGGATGGAAGAGGTGGCAGAAAGAGCTTTTGCCTTGCTTCGGGTTGTGATGCCTGAAACGTCACCACCTGCAACGAGGATGTTCTTGTTCTTCGCTTTGGTTGCAGGAACAGCTTGATCATTTCTTGATGCCATTTGTGCTTTTTGCGGGTTTGAAGATAAAGATGAGAGGTAGAGATTGTCCCACTGGGCGTGCCAAATTTGTAAACATGAAAATTTCCTAAAACGAAACGCGACAAGAACACGTGTACAAAGTAATATTTTGTATTTGATTTTGGGTTACAATCTCTTTTACAATTTGCCTCTGATTCTATCTTCGTAAGATGTGGATTTGGAAGATTGGGCTGATGATCCAAGGGCCGTTGAGGATTGATCTAGGAAACGAACAGTTGTGTGGATTTGTGGATGAGCGGATCTTCAAGGGCTTTTTTAGGCTTGATCTTGAAGGTGGATGAGCGGGTCTTTAAGGGCTTTTGAGGCTTGATCTTGAAGATGGATGATGAGCAGATCTTCAAGGGCTTTTGAGGCTTGATCTTGAAGGTGGATGAGCGGGTCTTCAAGGGCTTTTGAGGCTTGATCTTGAAGATGGATGATGAGCGGATCTTCAAGGGGCCTTGGGGCTTGATCTTTGAAGAACGGATCAACGGATCTTCAAGGGGCCTTGGGGCTTGATCTTTGAAGAACGAACGGATCTTCGAGGAGCCTTGGGGCTTGAGCTTTGAAGAACGATGAACAGATCTTCGAGGGGCCTTGGGGCTTGAGCTTTGAAGAACGATGAACGGATCTTCGAGGGGCCGTGGGGCTTGAGCTTTGAAGAACGATGAACGGATCTTCGAAGGGCCTTAGGGCTTGAGCTTTGATTTGGCAGGAGGTCTTCAAGGGCCTTGGGGCTTGATCTTGAAGGCGGATTTGGTGAAGAACGAAGAGAGCTTTCTTGATCCTTCGAGATTTGCTTGAGAGCCTTTGGAGTTTCAAAGCTTCAAGGTTTTGGTGTAATGTGAATTGGTCAATTCAAATGAATGAAATGGCTTCCTATTTATAGAATTCCAACACTTGATTTTTGGGTTTAAATAATCAGATGAAATAAATCACTTCTGCCAGGTGTTGACACGTGTCATGTTTGATGACTAATCTGATTTAATTCAATTTTTCGTTGAGTCACACGCTACGTGTAAAATTTATGTGATACGTGAGCGTTGAAATTTTAATTTTTTATCAACATTTATTTCATGAAATTTCGATGTCTACAGATACACCACCTTATCAATTAAAGTAGTTAAACGACATAAATTGGATGAATTATTTTGTTATGACTCAAATTGGTATTTGTTAGGCTATCTCCAATCTAATAGTTAATAGTTAAAACTCTAAAGTCAATTTTAATCTTAAACTTGACTCTAAAATTGACTTGTCTTGAACTAAGTGTAGCGATTAGTTTGGATTGGACTTTATCCTGTCTTATGTTTGGTGTTAACTTTGGATTAGAGAGAGGATAGTCCTTAAATTATTACCCGAGTGAAAATTAGGTCCGTAATTATTTTTTCGGAAAAAATTAGTTCTTAAACTAATAAAAACCTGTCACTTACATACCTAATATTATATTCGAAACTATTATATTCAATTTTTCGTCAATTTAATTCATATGACTTGCATGAGATACAAATTTCATAATCAGAACCATTCATTTTCATAATCACATATAAAGATGTTCATTACAAAATTTCACTTCAAATCATAGATATTAGCTATCTGATATCATGGATATTTTACTTGGTACCAACATCTTCAATTTGTTCAATACATATGGATGACTAAAAGATCTTCAATTTTATTGATAGTTGATAGCAAACAAACTGATCTAATCCCTTCGAATTTTAGTCATACTATTTGCATGATGATTGAATTGAGTTCGAATTTTGAAAGTACAATTTACCTAGATTGGTGGTCTAGAGGGTGTAAAGACTTCACCAAAATCAGTAATTGACATGACATGTACACATCTCTTGTACTTTAGATGGTATATAAAAATGTGATTTCGTTAGCATTTTCTTATTCAAGAACCAACATTAGCAACTTATTGATTTGTACAAGACATAAGCTAGATAAAATAAATTCATTGTCCCAAAAAATCAAGAATAAAACGTGTTTTTAACTACTAATGGATGCAAAAACAACAACAACCAAGCATTATCCCATTCCCACTAAGTAGGGTCGGCTGTATGAATCCTAGAACACCACTACGCTCGGTTTTGCGTCAAGTCTTTTGTTAGCTTCAAGTACTCCATATCCTTTCGTATAGTTTCTATCAAAGTCTTTCTAGATCTTCATCTACCCCTTTGCCCTAAGTCTCCTTCTCATAGTAACAACTACTTAATGGGTATTTTGGAAATTTTGTCAAACACCAAAAATAATGGAAGCTAATATCATTTCGCACACTATTAAGAATTATACTCATTAGATTAGATTTTTCCCTTTTAGGCAAGGGGATTCAAAATTAAGTAAACAAAAACTTCTTATTTTATATGAGTTCCTATTTTCTACATCTTTAAAACTCACTAATCCAATCAACAGGTTTTGGGAAGCATTTTGCACACTAAAAAAAGTATTGAAGAGTGGTCGTTGTTTAAAGACAGAAAAATATGGGACAACTTACCAAAAGGACAAGATAGAATTATGCCAGTCTTGAAGTTGAGTTTTGACAATTTAGAATCACCATCATTGAAGCAATGTTTTGCATATTGCTCAATGTTAAAAAAAGATTCTGAAATTCAAAGAGATAGCTTGATTCAACTTTGGATGACTCAAGGACTGCTCCACCCTTCACCTGGCGAAAGTAAAGATATGGAAGACTTAGGCAATGAATATTTTGATATTCTATTGCAGAGATCCTTATTTCAAGATGCTTCAATGAGTGACAATGACATTGTTAGCAAATGCAAGATGCATGATCTTGTGCACGATTTGGCAGAACTTATATCCAAATCTGAAATCTTGATGGAAGACTTATGTGACACTGGTGATGCAGTTGAGATTCGACATGTTGCTTGGGTTTCTACTTTTATACTAGAAAACATTATGGAAAGAGATGCTAGGAAATTGCGATCGTTGTTTTTTGACGATGGTGAAGTTCCTAGTAACATTCTTCCACGATTCAAAGCTTTATGCATCTTAAATTTGTGTAATGCTAATATTGAAGAATTTCCAGTTTCAGTTGGAAGGCTGAAACACTTGAGATATCTTGACATTTCCAAAACAAGATTCAAAACACTCCCCAACTCTATAGGCAAGCTCTATAACCTACAGACGTTAAGAGCAACAAATTGTGCCCTTAAAGAGTTTCCAAAAGAACTGCAAAGCTTGATCAACCTGAGGCATATTTATTTTCATCAGAGTACGAAATTTCCACAGGGGATAAGGCGGTTGACTTGCCTTCGAACATTACCTTACTTTTCGGTGGGTAATGAGATTGGTCGTCAAATTGAAGAGTTGGCTGGCTTGAAACAATTGAAAGGTGAATTAATTATTTGTAATCTGGAGCACGTGAAGAATGGAGAAGAAGCAAAGAAAGCTAAGTTGGAGGATAAGACAAAAGTATGCCATTTAAGCTTCAAATGGACAGAAGATAGATCAACAACCAACAACAATGAGGATGAGGATGTACTGGAAGGCCTTCGACCGCATCCTGCGTTGGAGAGCTTAACTGCTCAACAACTTGAAGGACATTCATGGGAGATAGGTTTCCATCGTGGATGATGAGAAGGCCATTACTGCTCAACAACTTGAAGGACATTCAGCTACTTGGATGTGACAAATGTGAAGAAGTCCCACCGCTTGGTCATTTACCCAATCTTACGGAGCTTAAAATTAATGGAATGGTTAACTTGACATGCCTTGGAGCTGAATTCTATGGTTTTGATCTTGTCCACAATGTAGCCACGACAAGTAAGAAGATAATTACTTTATTTCCTAAACTAAAAGTATTATATATATATATATATATATATATATATATATATCTAGGTGTGGTTATCTAATTGAATGGAAGGAAGCACCAACGATGTCAACACAAAAAGTAGTGGTTTTTCCTTGCCTCGAGAAGTTGACCGTCGATAGTTGTTCCAAATTGAGAAATGCTCCAAGTCATTTTCCATTTCTCCAAAATTTGGAGATAATTTCATGTGATAGCAAAACGCCAATAGAAGAAATAAGCAGTGGATTGACAACTCTCATTTCCCTCAGAATAAAAGGTATTGAGGAGCTTACTTGTTTGCCACAAGGGATGTTGAAGAACAACAAAAATCTCTCATCCTTAGAGATAAGTGATTGCTATGATTTAACTTGTATTGCCTCAGATGTATTTGGTTCTTGCGTTTCTCTTGCGAGATTGAATATTTGGAATTGTGAAAAGCTGAGGCATTTGGCGGATGGGCTAGACACACTCCCTCTCCTTGAAGACCTGAGAATAAGTGAATGTGATAGTCTAGAGTTGATTCCAATTACATAGGGCATGGCATCTCTACGGGAATTATATATTGATCACTGTAAACGATTGTCAAGCCTACCGAGTGGGTTAGAGTACTGCACCTCTCTCCAGATACTGACTATACGCAAATGCGATGGTGTAACATCATTTCCAGTTCACACCCTTGCATGTCTTCGCAGTTTGTATATTACAGATTGTAATGGACTATCAGGCCCACTTAGTGTATGGGCCTGCCTCGTGGAATTGGATATAGGTTTTTGCAATAATCTGAAATCAATTGAAATTAAAGGCGGCGTGTCTTCTCTTCAGAAGTTGAGAATCAGTATTTGCGAAGAATTATCAAGCTTACCTGCTCTTCCACAACAATGTCCCTCTCTTCAGTATGAGAGTATAATTAATTGCCCAAAGGTAGCTTGGTTTGGTGTCCAAAGTAGCAGCATTAGTCTACAATCTTTTTCAGATTGGCGCAGCTTCACCTCCCTTCAACAACTGAGGATTATCGAATGTGAAAGATTAGAAAGTTGGGTGAGCGGTCTGCAATTTCTACTCTCTCTTGAGGTGTTGGTAATAGAAAATTTCCCTAATTTAGAGATTCTTCCAAGTTTAGACGACCTCAATTCTCTCCGTTATTTGGAGATTAAAAATTGGCGAAAGCTAAGAGCCTGTTTGGTACCCTACTTGAATCCAACTTTTTAAACTCAAAAACAATTTTCAAGTTTTAGGCCTTAAAAACTTGTTTGGTATAACTATTTTCAAAAACTGAACTCAAGACCAACTCAAAAATATAGTCTATTCTCTAAAAACACAAAAAGTGAGTTTTTAGAGTTTTTAAACTTAAGCTCACTTTTTTTTTTCTTTCCCTCCTCCCCTCTCACTCCAAATCTCTCTCTCTTTTATTCTTTCTCTCACCCTTCTCTTTTTTCTTTTTCTTTTTTCTTTTTTTTTTTTGTACCTTTTCGTCTCTCCTTCAATCCGCTCTCTTCATTCTCTAGGTTTTTTTTATCACCCCTCTTCTTCTCTATCTCCTCCGATCCTCTCACTTCTTTCTCTTTCCTCCAACCATCTCTTACTTTCTTTCCTCCTCTATCCTCTTTCTCTCTCAACCCCCTCTTTTTTGATTTCTTTGTCCAGTTTAAGTTGTAAGATTTAGAATTTTTAAATCGCATACCAAACAAGTTTTTGAGTCTTAAAGAAAATTGTTTTTAAGAAAAATTCTTAAGAAATGTTTTAAGAAATTATAAAAAAATTTAAATAGATACCAAACAAGCCCTAAAATATCTGCCGACGGGGTTACAACGGCTCCTGCACTTGAAGGAATTGAGAATCGGTGGGTTGTGGGAGGAGCTCGATTCCTTCCCTAATTTTCAAGTTGGATCATTAATGCACCTTACAAGTTTAGTGTTGACGGGTTGGCCTAAGCTCAAGTCTCTGCCTCAACAAATTCAACACCTCACTTCTCTAACAGAGTTGTGGGTACGTGAATTTGACGGAGTGGAGACTTTGCCAGAATGGTTGGGTAGCCTTACATGTAAGATATATATTCTAAAATCATAAGAGCAACAACAAGACATTAGGATTACGAATACAATAACGAAATCGGCAAGAAAATGAAATAAACTTATCTGCAGAATTCAGAAGACACAGTTATGAAGATGAAGCCATTGATGTACTCTAGGTTGTCTTCTACTTCCAATACTTCAAAATATCTCTCTACCGTGAATAGGGTTTGGCGCGAATGAGAGAACAAGCGTATGGAAGCAGGGACTTAACCGTGGTATTTATATCATTAGGGTTTTCATCACATCCGACCTATCATTGGCTGTGAAGATCTACCCTATCCCTCTAGTATTTAAGTCCCACCATGATACAATATCTTCGTAATAAATCTATCAGATTTCCTCTAGGTTAATTGCAAGGGATAAGACTCCATAATTCTTATTAGGTTAAGACTATCGGATCACTTTGGTTGCTAACCACTCGTAGACAATTGGCTTACAACAAAATGATCCAATACAACATTCATTGTCATTCACAATCTTACATTCTCCCACTTGAATGTCAATGATTCATCCTAATAAAATAAGAACTCATGGTGATCACTGAGTCTTCATAAGTATGCAATAACCTTTCCTAGTAACCTGTCACTTTGAATCGAATGCAGAACCAAAGAAAACAAAGAACAACTTGGTCTGTTCTTTGCATTCCAGGATTACATACACATTCAACTCAAAGTACTTTGTTACTAACGAAGTCATGGTGTCAAGAGCTGATAGTCAAAACATTAGCTCACAATAGTCGAACTGAAAATATGAAAATATATTTCAGTACAAAAGTAGTTCACAAAATAACTCAATAACGTTGGTAACAACATCCAACTTTTCTGTCAATTTAGAATATAATAAGAGAATAAGTCAAATACGATATACTGTTTACAAAATCAGGACCTCTTATCAAAACTTATGAACAAAATTTAAACCAAATTTACTCTTAAATTATCAGCCACTAAGACTTCAATTTTTCAATACAAAAGGTAATCTTTTACTCTCACTGATTAAGAGAGTAAAACAAAACTTTGTAAATGTCTACAAAATGAAACAGATACCTTTCAAATACTCCCATTAGCAAAACATTAGTCATGGGATCTAGAACATAAAATTTGTGAGCTCAACATCTTTATTCTAGATATCTGTAAGGAAGTGACTCTTGTGACTGAAAAACTATACAAAATCATTTGGTCAGTTTTGTTCATCTAACAATTGACAGAAATAGAAAACTTTAACTGAATGTTTTCTTATTGCATCAAAAGCATATAATTCCATAATCATCTTTGGACAGAAACTAATTATATTAGGTTTGCATAGCTAAAACATAATATACAAGGGCAAACGTATATAGCTTCAACACTTTTGAGCAGATGAAGTATATGCAATCTTGTCAATTTCACGTTTCACTATACATTGATTTATAGTTGTACTGAATAAGAAAACACTTTTGAGCAGATTAATTATTCATCAATAACATATAAATCACAAGTCCAATTTCTTGAACAACATACAAGAATTAATAAGCAAAACACTTTTGAGCAGAATATGCTCATTAACCCTTCTTGAATTTCCTACAAGATTAATTGCATATATAACAAATAAAATATAAACGAGTATAACAATGTACGTTTTATCTACCAAAACTATGACCATTAAAAGCATGCAAAATTGATGAGTGTGAAGCCCATAATACATTATTTCTCCCACTTGGGCAAACACTCTATATTGCAAGATTAAACACCAGAGAAAGTGGTTTTCATATAACAAAATATATGGTAGTTAAATCAATAAAGATAGTGTAAGTTTTACCAAAATTTCATAATCTAAATAAAACCAATTTATAATCTTTAATATGCTCAAGACACGAAAATTTCTTAAATAAATTAAAGGTTAATTTTATTAAATAACCTTTAATATGCCCAAAACATTAAAATTTCTTAAACAAATTTGTTGAGTCACAAAATAGTTGGTTTGGACATAATAAACCAATTTATATGTATCAAAATTAGGCTTATATAAGGAACAATATCTCAACATCATTAATCGATAAAAGTGACAAGTGATTAGATAAACCAATGGCTACAAAATTTATTTTAGTGTAAGAGAGAAGACACATATGTGTTAAAGATTAGGTCATAAATTAAAATGAAACCTAATAAGTGATTCCAAACTCAAAATTTATGTTTTAATTCTAAAACAAAGTCGATTAAAGTAAACACATAGATATCTCAACAACATCGATTTTTCAACAATAATTTTAATCCAATTTAGAACTCACAGAAAATTAAGGCAAAAGATTGGCAAATTTACCTACTCATTCTTGATTCTGCAAGATTCATCATGGAAGTAGTCGAGTTGTGGAGGATCAAACCAACTCTAAATTTGCATGATTGTTACACCTTTGGGCAAAAACTAATCATGCAAAGAAAATACCTGCATGGCTAGCCAAAACATAAAATACACAAAATACATATAGCTTCAACAGTTTTGGCCAGATGAAAATATGTTAGAAGTACTTTATGATTTGCTATAATACTAATTTATAATTAGTGAGTGATTTCCTGAAATTCCCATTGGGACAGAAGTATTCACCATATAAATTAGAATTCTGATTTTTTTCAAAATAATCCTTTAGAACAGTATTAAATAACCGTTTTGTTGGATATTCAATGATTTTCAAAAGATTCAATCAGACACAAAAGTATATCGTTGTTGATATTGAACAATAGAGTTCTCGAAAGAGAAAACACGGTTATTCAGTTATTCGATAGGGACCAAAATGATCAATTAGTAAATTGATGCCACTTTCCAATTTGCTCTCAAAAGACAATTATCATCATAATCAGAATTGATGACCAAACAAAACATTGGTTTAAGCAAAACAAACCAATACATCTTTAAATCAAAATTTAATTAGTGTTGTCTATAAAATTCATTAGCATTGAGAATTTGCATAAAATAAGGACATATTGGAACCATAACCTTGTATAATAACCGGTACCAGTAGATGTGCACAAATCAGTGAAACAATATCACATAATAAAACTAGTTTTGAAGTACCAAAATTCTGCAGTACTACTTTAGTTTGCAAATTCACTAAAAACTCAATTCTCTTTAGATTGTCATGAAAAATTTTAGGTATGCACTAGACATATATGGCTACTATTTCGCAAAATTTCATGATTTTTAAAATTTTATAGGCAAGCCAAAAATGAATTTGAAAAGAGAGGTGCTTTAGAAACGGCAGAAAATATTCTGTATAGACCTGAGACTTCAAATTCACCAAATATTCATTGTTCATCCGATATGTATGAAATTTTCAGATATAAAGTAAACATACAAATCTGTTAATTCCCAAAATTTCATAATTTTTGAGACTTTACAATTGTACTAAAAGAAAATTAGAAATGGGATGTGCTGCAGAAACGACAAAAATTCTGCAGCATACTGGAGACTAAATAATTCACCAAAACTTCAATTTTTCTCCAATATGCATGAAGATTTTCAGAAATGAAGTAGACATATAAATTTACTGTCACCCAAAGTTCCATAATTTTTGCAATCTTCAAAGTGGGCTAAAAATAAAATCGAAATGGAATGTGCTGCAGAAGCTGCGTAAATTCTGCAGTACAGTCTCGAGATTAAAAATTCACCAATAATTCATTTTCAAACTAATGCTAGTGAAAATTTCCAGATTTGAAATAAACATCTCAATGTATATTATACTAAAATTTCATGAATTTATGAGTTGCATATATATATATATATATATATATATATATATATATATATATATATATATATATATATATATATCAAAATAATATCACAAACTGACTATTCTGCAAAAGTATGTAGAATTCCAGCAACATGGTATCACACTTAAAATTAGGGTAGTCTTATCAAACGAAGATTATTGATATGAATGATTTTCATACCAAAAATTACATCAGTCACATAAAAACACTTAAAGTACTTCTAAAATGTAAGATTCTTTTCTATGTCATAATTGAAACGGACAATCGATTTCAAAGATAATCAAGAACCAAGACTTACTTGTTGATTTGCATATGCTCAACGAGAACATCAGTATTAAAATAGCAAGATTGCAGTGATCAAAACCCACATAAACAAAGAGAAGATTTTTGTTAGTAAAACTTCTGCAACTAGACATGTACCTTAGCCCATTCATCAAGGCATTAACGGAAGACAAAATTAGAATAGCAGAAGCAACCAATAGTAAATAAATGAATTCACAACATCTGTGAGATCCCACATCACCCAGGGGAGTGATCCTTATATGTATATTCCCATCCCTACCTAGCGCGAGGCCTTTTGGGAGCTCACTGGCTTCGGGTTCCGTCGGAACTCCGAAGTTAAGCGAGTTGCGCGCGAGAGCACTCCCATGATGGGTGACCCACTGGGAAGTTCTCGTGTGAGTTCCCAGAAACAAAACCGTGAGGGCGTAGTCGGGGCCCAAAGCGGACAATATCGTGCTACGGTAGTGGAGCGGGCCCGGGAAGTGGTCGACCCCGGGCCGGGATGTGACAATTTGGTATCAGAGCCTAACCCTGGCCGTGGTGTGCCGACGAGGACGTCGGGCCCCTAAGGGGGGTGGATTGTGAGATCCCACATCACCCAGGGGAGTGATCCTTATATGTATATTCCCATCCCTACCTAGCGCGAGGCCTTTTGGGAGCTCACTGGCTTCGGGTTCCGTCGGAACTCCGAAGTTAAGCGAGTTGCGCGCGAGAGCACTCCCATGATGGGTGACCCACTGGGAAGTTCTCGTGTGAGTTCCCAGAAACAAAACCGTGAGGGCGTAGTCGGGGCCCAAAGCGGACAATATCGTGCTACGGTAGTGGAGCGGGCCCGGGATGTGACAACATCGATATGAAACCACAATCAATTGTTACCTTGTTCTTGCTTCATAAGATGAAAAAGTAATAAGCATCCTGAATCTTATACAGAAATTAACAATATAATCCAACAAAATGACGCAAGCCAAAAGACTAAATCCGTAAGATTAATTTGATCCATCAAATCAAAGTAATATCAAAGATTATAATAGAGAACAACTAAAAAGAAATTCAAAAGAACTTAGTGATTCAATTAGAAGCCCAAAAGATACAAGCAAACCTACCAGAATACAAAATTTCTAAAGGATGAGTTTTAACACAATAATAAGCGGATTCTTAGCATAAAAACACAAGCACAAGGTTTGAATAAAAAACCCTCATCGCCCAGATTCAACAATCCATTTTCCTAGTTTTTAATTTTGGCATTAGATAGATAATCAATTGGAACCAAAAGCTTTTGTATAGGGAGCAGGTGTCAACACCATGCGTGAGCGTGCCATGCGTGAAAGTGTTCTGGAAAGGAAAACAACCCTATATACTCAAGAAAACTCCAGACTCTACCGAAAAGAAGAAAAAAAAAAGACAATTAGCCGGTGACTAATTATGAACTCCAAATTCACAGTGTAATTAAATTATTTCCCTTTTTATTTTCCATGCCCAATTTCAATTTAATTGGACCTAAATCCCTAAACAAAATTGCAAACTCAGTGATACAAAATTGCGGAAGCATTTTATGAAGTCTCACAGGATCGATTAGTCAAAATAGCCAACCAAACGATGAACACAAATCAATCATCTACAGTTAATCAAATTACCTGTGAATCGAACCCTAAGCATGTTGTATGGCTCTGATACCACATGTAAGATATATAATCTGAAATCATAAGAGCAACAACAAGACATTAGGATCACGAATACAATAACGAAATCGACAAGAAAAGGAAATCAACTTATCTGGAGAATTCAGAGGACAAGGTCATGGAGATGAAGCCATTGATGTACTCTAGGTTGTCTTCTACTTCCAATACTTCAAAATATCTCTCTACCATGAATAGGGTTTGGCGCTAATGAGAGAACAAGCGTATGGAAGCAGGGACTTAACCGTGGTATTTATATCATTAGGGTTTTCATCACATCCGACCTATCATTGGCTGTGAAGATCTACCCTATCCCTCTAGTATTTAAGTCCCACCATGATACAATATCTTCGTAATAAATCTATCAGATTTCCTCTAGGTTAATTGCAAGGGATAAGACTCCATAATTCTTATTAGGTTAGGACTATCGGATCACTTTGGTTGCTAACCACTCGTAGACAATTGGCTTACAACAAAATGATCCAATACAACATTCATTGTCATTCACAATCTTACATTACATCCCTTACATGTCTGATAATTCAAGATTGCAAGAATCTGATGAATTTGCCTGACCAAGCTATGGAACGCCTCACCAAATTACAAAGCCTGATAATTTATGGATGTCATCCCTTCCTAAAGCAAAGATATAGCAGGGACAATGACACAGATTGGCCCAAGATTTCTCACATTCAACAAATCAATAGTACGTTTTAAAATTCTTGAAATCATATAACAGAGTTCATATTAATTATATATATCTCTTTTCTTCTTTTATTGTTTTATTCGTCTCAAGATTTCTAACAAAAGTTATTTATCCTTCTCCCTCTTCTTTTAAAACAGTTGACACAGAAATCATACAATTGTTGAATTGAAGGTAGGCAGCACCTTACCAAACTACTAGAAATTTGTATTCGAAAAACCAAATTTCATGGTGTGCAAGGCCACACTTCATTTAATGGCTCCAACGTCCACATTGAAATTAATCCATGTAAGCTTTTCTAATCCGCACCTCCTCTTCTCTTCTAAATGCATTCTACCCTCGACTTTTCACTTACTATATATGTTGTGTTTTCCAGTGGCATCTATATCTCTTTTGGCATGCTGTGACATTTTTCAGGATGCTCAATAGCTAAATTGAGTACAGGTACTGATGCACAAGATATCAAATTTCTCACTCAACCTTCATTTCTATACCTCAAGTTATAATACTTATCATGGTAGCAAATCTCTTAATTATCCGTTCATGGTATTGAATATTTTTTAATCAAATATTTCCAGAACCCAAGTAAAATCATGTTCATATAGTATATAGAACTGCTGAAACTGCTTTCTGTTTGTTATTATCCTTATATACGAAGATATTGGACAGATATTTTTATGGTTACTTGTGAAATCTTTGTAAAATACCCGCATTATCGCAGAGATTAGATAAAAGGATCTTCAGTTGCAATGCTAGATGATATTTTCAAGCTCTCTGTACTATCTGTAAAATACCAGCATTTTCAAGCTCTCTGTACTATATATTTCCTAAGTTGTTTTGTTGTTATATTTGACCAGGCAGAATTGGGAGTCTGGTAGAAACTCTTGACAGAACATTTCTAATTTAGACAAACTGGGAAGCACTCATCCCTTTAATTACACTGGATCAATATTCTTTGTTCAATACTTATCAGTTTGAAGGCTCGGCTTTCCATCCTATTCCCATTAAGTGGTGAGTTGTGGGCTACAAATTAATACAAGTCTCTACTTGAGGGAGTGGAGGCTTTGCCATATCTGTTGGGTAACCGTACATCCTTGTAGAGTTGGGAAATATGAATTACAAGAATTTGATGAATCTACCCTCTGCCAAAGCTATGCAACGCGTCGCCAATTTACTGTCACAGTGAATGAAGCCTCTTTCCTCTTTCTTCTTCTAGTAATTAAGTTGACTTTTTATATATGTTGTGTTTCCAATTGGCATATATAACTCTATTAGCATCCTTTGGCATTTTTCATGACGCTCTTACTCAACTGGAACGATGTAATGCAGTCGGTGCAAACAGAGTCCAGGTGCTGATGCAAACAGGTCCTTCTTTCATCCATTGCATGCTAAATTTCTCTTTCTACCCTGTTCAGTAAGAAACCTGCCTTAAGTGCTTTTCATGCTAGCATGTAACTTCTGAATTGGCCCATAACTTTGTTGTTGAGAAATACATTGAAATTGAAGCGGACTTGGTTGTTCAACCATCAGTCGATCACTTTTTGTTCTATATGCCCCGGCTAGTTCTCATTACGATTCACATTGTTTTGTTCCATAACGTTTTAAAGTGGAAATTTTCTTCTGGCCAGATTGTTACGAGAGTGATACTATTGTTAATTTTTGTGTCTTTCCTAGCAGAACATTAAAGATCTCAGGGACTTTTTGGGATTCAGTGAGAAAGTTAGTTGAAAATGCCATTATCGAGAGTGATATTATAGTTGGTGTGTTCGAATATACGTAAACCAAATGCTTTTGATTGTTATGACATAAAACTACGAATCACTCATACAAATACATGTATACCAATTTAGTACTTTCAATTGCAATTCATTCTTATCAAAACAAACAATAATTAAACCATAAACAAGACCGTTCTGCATAATGCTTATACATGTTCCGCGCGCATAACACAATTTTTATAATTGTGTTGCCTCTGTAGTTGGTAATACTTTGTAAACCATATGACAAGTTCATTTTGCAGCAAGCTCATTAGGCCTTGATTTTACTCATGAGAGCTTTCGAGGGAATTTTTTTTTCGTTCATGGAGCTCACTCTATATCAGCTGTGGCAGGGGATATAAACTTTTATGGCCTAGGAAACGAAAATGCTAGAGGCGGGGTGTACCTGCTGCGAAAAATTGCAACGTATAAAGTATGCAAGCTTTTACGCTACGGTTATATCAGGCTATCTGTTTTAATTAGCAGAACTGGTTTGAAAATTTGAAATTTGTGCTTTATAGTTTTCTTAAGTTGTTTTGGTGTTATCTTTGTACAGGGAAAATTGGGATTCCATTCACAACTCATGCTTGATACTCGTGATACAAAGATTACCAATTTGTAACCAAATTAGGATTTGATACTCGTGATAAAAGATAAAAGATTCCATTCACAACAAATTAGGATTCCTTTCAATCATCTTTCCTTATCATCAAATCCTAATTTGGTTACAAATTGGTAATCTTTTATCTTTTTGATTCCAACTGGTCAGTATTCTTTGTTGATACTCGTCACCAAATCGAAATGTATCCTTACGAGTTTGCAGAGATTTGAATTCGGTTGATTTTTTTTGTTGTATGGGTCTTTAGAAGCTTGGGCTTCCTAGCGTCCTTTGTGCCTTGCATTGCTGTGAAAGGAGTGCAAGAAGCAGTCAACTGTTGAATAGAGGGAGAGCTTGAGCTTTGAAGCCGAAAAAACTTTTGTACTACCCTAATTGTAACTTTCTCTCTTCGCTTGCTTTCTAAAAGACTCTCTCTGCTTTCTAAAAACCAGAGAAACTACTAAACATGGACGTAGCCCATCTTGCACGTATGGAAGGTTCGTACAATGTCCTATGGACTTAGTACTGTCTTTAAAGAAAGAAATTCTGGATGCTTTATTGGGGATGGGAGTCTGTAAAATCAACTCCAGTATATACGGTGTGCTTTTCTCCTTTTATTTTACATTGAACAATCTAAGCACACATTTTTTCCCATTTTCAGGTTTTCTCCATTCATATTCACCATGAACTTTTAGTCCTTATGCCATGATGATAACGATGTCGTAAGAGTCATTTGTGTTGCAAAACAAAGTTTCTCAGTTGCTTGTAAAATAGTAAAGTCTTTTACATGGAATGCCATGATGATAACGATGTCGGTGCAGGTCCATATTGGGTACTTTAGGTCACTCTTCCTGATGGTGTTCTCTCACCATTGTTTCAACACCTTAGCATTTTGCAGAGATTTCTTCGGGCCTTGAAGGTAACACTGTCTCCTTTGAGCCACTTTCTTATAAAGAAATAAAAAAAATTATCTTTGAGAATTAATCGTGTTTATATAAACCGTGCGTTGCAGATATGAAGGGAGCAATCTGTTACTTTTAAGCAGAAAATTCAAGCTGCAAACAAGTTACTTACTCCTACAAACATGTGCATTCTCTACCCCAACTGTCTAGGATAAAATATAACATCTTTCCTTTTTCTACAGCTGTGGTGGAGGACATCGGCATGGGCCTTGCAGCAGCCGAAGTTGCTGGAATGAAGTGTATGGTAACCAAAAGCAGGTAACTTACTTTTACCATATGAACAAAAAGAGTGCTTCCATATTTCCCACCTTCTTGGTGTCTCAGATTATGCTTCTAATTTGATAGAAAGTTCATGAGCATGCTTTGTGTGTAATCCTTGCTAGTTATGTATGTCAAATTTTCAAGGCAATCAAATGAGAAACATGTTCACTTCATCTCTTAAAACTCCAATTTCAGGTACACAGCTGAAGAAGACTTTCAAAATGCATATGCAAACTTTGACTTCTTTGGAGATTCGCCGGAGGAGAGATTTTACTTGGGAACCTGCATAAGCCTTTTGTCAAACAGTAACGGTTTATGAATTAAATTCATTCATTCAAAACCGGTCCTCCATCTACAAAATGTTGGTGAAGGGTTACAAAATGTTGGTGAGGAGCTCATGATCATGAAATTATTGAAGATGATATCTTGAAGGTTGAAATTTCATGGAGTTTTGCTTTAGAGTGGTTGTATATGATTTTACTTTTGATTGTCAGGGTTTACACTCTGCCCCACCCATTGTATGTTTTCTCAAGTAATATAATTTGGACGTGAGGGCCTAGCCCCCCCCAGCTTCGACTGGGTTCCAGCCCTCTTTAAATATATATATTTTTAAAATATATGTTTGTGTATTGAAAAAGGCACGTTTTGAGCCTTTGCAATGTGTACTAAACAAACTTAGGACCGGCCCTGACAACACCTTGCAGGGACGGAGCCACCAGACTTATTGGGGGCGGATGCCATTTAAGATTATTTACCTTATTATGGCATCTAATACTCTTTAAGTTGTCCGTGTAAGTTCTTGTAGTAGATGGAAAAGTGCGACCTTTAAATTGTCAAGAGGCCACTAAAGAAATTAAACTCATCCAAATGATATATCTTGAAATAAATAAAATTCGTAAAAGAAAATAAAAAAGTAAACCCCGTTCAAATGTGAAGGAATGGGCATTGTGACATTATTTTGTGTACAAACTAAATCTGAGACCAACATGATCCTCTTTGGATTCTTTTAGTGAGGATCTTGGGGATCCGTAAATTGTGTATGTTCATCGTATATCGTGTGGTCAGTTTTTATCAAGTACTGTTTGTGTTTAATTTTAAATAAAAATATTTAAAATAATTTCTGATCGCACGATGTACGATGAACGGACATAATAGACGAACGCAGTATGCAATTCGATAGTAATCCTGATGTAGATATTCCTGTTGAAGTACAAATTAGCTCTTCAAGGGCAATCATTGGTGAACCTCTGGATGGTGAATTATTACAAGGGCTTTTTATTGCCAAGGCAAAGTGATTGGGAATCATAACCTAAGAAATTCTTCCTCGGTGGATTATGTACCTTATTTCAAGAGTTGTTATAATAGATTTTCCTTCTTCTAGATTTGAGCTTCATTGTTAATTTGAGCCAGGGGTCATCAATTCTTGTTCATTTTCATTTTGTTTCTAATGGTTTTGCGACACTATTTACGGTCATCATTTCTCGCTCGTCAACTTTTATTTTTTGTTTCTAATAGCTTCACGTTTCCTCCAACTTATCGTACCCTTAATTTTGGTTTATCAATATATTCACAATAATGTCTTCCTATGATAGTAACGATGGAATGAATTTGACATTGTTGTACAATAAAAAAACAATTATGTACATTCCATACTCTTAGTCGACATTAGTTCTAGTAGCAAGATAAAAGTGTGACCTTTAAATTGTCAAGAAGCGACAAAAGAAAGGAATTTCCCGCTAAAACAAATGAGGTATCATTAAAACAAATATTATAAAATCTATAGACTAATGATAAGGGTAGAAAATATTTTTTAAAATATTTATCCCTTGATCCGAACTGTGTATATTTTACTACAACATTTACAGATAATTTTTGCAAAAAATTAGAAAAATTCAAAACTATTAATAGTAAAGAAAATGGACGAATATGATTATACAAGAAACATTAAATTTAATCCAACAGTCGTATGATCTCAGATTCTGGTGATTTTTTGCAGACATGATCTTTGAGGTAAGAAATAAAAGATAGATGATTGGAATCCTTGAACTACATTACGGAGAGGACTCCACATAAACGTGTGTCAAAATATATGTCAAAAGCGTGTGTCACCGAATCTTAACACTTACATATAGATATATAAGAGTACAAGACATTTAGATAAAGCAACTGGGTGTAGTGGTGGGTGTTGTGTTGTACATAATCATTTGAACAAGAATTAAACACGAAACCTCGAATGCATAAATGAATACGATTTAACTATTTTGAGCTACAAGCATTGCTCTAACATTTCATTCTTTTCCAAAATTTTCCCATCGAAAGAAATGAACAAAAAGGAAAATGAATGAAATAATGACTGGCTCTAGATAGTCCCAAAGATTATCCTTTCAATCCGTGTGACACAAGATAAGCCATTTTTCCCATCATCCAATCCAAACAGACCTCATCTTCCTCGAGAACTCATACAAATGAAACTGATCACTCTTCCTCTTCCGCTCCCATCCACCACCACCCTCCTCTCCCCCAAACCCCAACTCCTCCGCTTCAAATTCAAACCCCAATCATCTCTCCAAACAACTATCAACCCCCCAAAATCCCCATTCCCGCCAAACCCCAAGTCCCCTGTTATTATCATCGGAGGCGGACTAGCCGGCCTCGCCGCCGCCACCCACCTCAACTCCCAGAACACCCCTTTCCTCCTCCTCGAAGCCTCCGACGCCGTCGGCGGCCGCGTCCGAACTGACGTAGTCGACGGGTTCCTTCTCGACCGCGGCTTCCAAATCTTCATCACCGCTTACCCCGAAGCCCAGAAACTTCTCGACTACCAATCCCTCGACCTCCAGAAATTCTACTCCGGCGCCCGTATTTACTACGGCGGTAGTTTCCTCACCGTCGCCGACCCCCTCCGGGATTTCTGGAACTCTGTCAAGTCCCTCGCCAACCCGATCGGATCCATTTCCGATAAATTGCTCATCGGATTGACGAGATTTCGGGCTCTGACGAAATCCGACGAAGAGATATTCTCCTCCGGCGATGAAGTCTCCACGATGGAGCTGCTGAGGGGAATCGGGTTCTCCGATTCGATCATCGCCCGATTCTTTCAGCCGTTTTTCGGAGGTATTTTCTTCGACAAAGAGCTCGAAACGACTTCCAGATTGTTCAATTTCATCTTCAAGTGTCTTGCTCTCGGCGACAACACTCTCCCATCCAACGGCATTGGCGCCATCCCACAGCAATTGGCCGCGAAATTGCCGTCTGATTCGATCGTTCTCAATTCCCGAGTCGCTTCGATTGATTTCAGCTGCGACAAGTCTTCGCCGCCAAGTGTGAGATTGGAGAGCGGAGAGGTTTTGAGAAGCGAGCTTGGAGTGATAGTGGCAGTTGAGCAACCGGAAGCGGATAAGCTTTTGGCGCGAAGGATAAATGGACCGGTCCGGACCAAACCGGCTCGAAGTACAGTTTGTTTGTATTTCACAGCAGACCGGGCTAACATTCCGGTTTCTGACCCGGTTTTGTTTCTTAACGGGTCGGGCAAGGGCCTTGTGAATAATATGTTTTTCACAACCAATGTAGCTCCATCTTACGGCCCACCCGATAAGGCTTTGGTATCGGTATCGCTTGTCGGAGGTTTCGAGGATGTGACGGACGATGATCTGACGGCTGAGGTTGTTCGTGAGCTCTCGGGCTGGTTTGGGGGATCAATGGTGGGATCTTGGAGACACTTGAGAACGTATCGGATTAAATTTGCGCAACCAAACCAATGTCCGCCGCTCGATTCGAAGAGAAACCCTCGGGTCGGGTCGGGTGTGTATGTGTGCGGTGACCATTGGACGACTGCCACATTTGATGGGGCGTTGGTGTCGGGAAAGAGAGCGGCAGAAGCTTTGCTTAGAGATAGTGCCTTGACTTCGGTTGTTTAGGTTATGATTTCATGGTTTTTGTACTTCTTATCAAACCATGGCTTGTTTTTGTAAAGAGTTCGTGAAAACGTTTTTGGTAAAAATATTTTTTCAATCAATCTTTAGTAAAAATGTAAGTAAATTTTTTAAAAAATAAGTGTTTTCTAGTTACATATTTCTTGCATGAAGCACTAAAAGTGCTTTTAGAATCCGAAAACATTTTCGTTAAAAACACTTTCAATCATTTTAAAAGCATTTCCAAACGAACCTTAATTTTTACATAGAGTGAACCATTATTATTGTTGTCTTTTGGATTACAGCATTCAATTGAGGGGTACATGTATTGTCGGAATATATATCTGGACCCAACTTTTGTATATTCTATTTTTCATAAAATGTGGAATTTAAGATTAAATTTTAGAAGAAGTCATATCTTTCTTTTAGTTTGTAGTTTGAATTAGTTTTTCTTGTTGGAAGGAATCGGCTTGAACAACATACATGCATAATACACTCATGTTATTGGAGAAATGTGCACATATAATTTTAAACATAAATGTACAATATGTTCTTCTCATTATATAATTGAAAAAGTAAAACATTTAATTTTCTTTTAAAATATATAAATTATGGTAAAAAATAAATAGACGTCAAGGTTGATACTAATTAATACTAACTAAATATCGTTTATCATATAAATAGACGACAAGGTTTATAATCCTACCTCTCTTTTTTTGAAGATAAATAGGCGGGTTGTAAGATAGAATGTCATTTCGTTAAAGTAATTTATCTTACTCCTTCAAGTTGGATGTAATTTTTTTGTTTCATTCTTCAACATAACTTTGAATATATTTAATCATCCATTTCAACCAGTTGTAGAGACCAAACAAGATAAATAGATATATGTGGTATCAGTGATGAATCCAAAATTTAAACCTTGGGAAACAGAGCACGAAGCGAGCAAAAATAATTCAATTTATTCATTGAGGCATTTCATTGAACATTTAGTGTGGTTTGTTATCGTCTACTGAACCAAGTTCCTCACATATCAAAAGATATTCACATATGCCAAAGCAATATGATAAGAGCTATTGAGAAAATTTGTCGAGAGTTGTAGATGCAACTTGCAAGAGGCATTTCATCAAACACTTGGTGAGCACAAAAATAACCCGTACCAAACATTTAGAAAGTTTTTGGAAAACCTTTATATATATCTTTATCGAACTCTAAATGGTTCTAGAACCAACTTGGTCCCAATATGCATCCGCCGCTGTGTGGTCTAATGTAACTTCATTCGGTAGCACCATATAGCGGTGTGAAGTATTTGACCTTAATGGATTGTAGTGCCTATGTGGCTATGCCACACTCTCTAATCTCTTTCAGACTATTATCAACTGGCTCTTGTAGCTTTGGATTATAAGCTAAGTTTGCTTCCTGATCAGTAGTTAGTTTGGTTCTTGCCAGATCAATGGCAGCCATGCATTTCAAAATAAATTAAAGCTGCCGTTTAATTCTTAACCGTTCAATATTTCTGTTGGTCCCAATTAATTGACCCTTGACATTACACATGGTCATGGTGCTTTAGCCATTCAATATTTCTGCTAAATAGTCGTATTATATTTAAATCAATTATTTATTAACTTAGTAAACCCTATCGTTGTTGTCACTTAGAAATACGATCTAGTGATATTCTTCTTTACGTGAAAGGTCTTATGCGTCAAAGGCGAATTGAACTACATTACTACTAGTCCATTGTGAAGCTAAGTTCACCTTCTTATTTTTAATGTAGATAATATCGATTGTTTTAAAATAAAAAAAACAAAAAAAAACCTGTCGTTGTTGCCTTTAACGTGAAGAAGGTTTTGTTTCTAATCGTGGCAACTCGTTATGGACATTGGAATATAATATAATATACAAAAATTGTTATTGATCTTTTAAAAATTTTATTATGTATTTTGAATTTTTATATTTAAAAAAAATACGTTTTTAACAAGTGCAAAATACTTTTTTAGAGTGTTAGCAACTTAATAATATATACAATATAATATAATAGTCAATTGTTGGCTAAGCATGTATTTGAAGTACTAATCGATGTTAAGCAACCAAAGTGGGTGACATGTCATGATCATCTACTTGGTAATATCTAGCTAGAAAAAAAAAGTGTGAACACATTTTTTTATTTTTTTATTTTTTTATTTTTTATTTTTTTGGAAAAAAAGTGTGAACACTTTCTTAGTGATAGAGGCAATGGCGAAGCCATCGTGGGGCATGGCCTGTTGCTCCAATAACATCTGAAATCCATTCTTTGAAATTTTGTTTGACCCTTATGCTAGTGAAGACAAATGACATAAGGAGACATTTAATTATTATTTTGAAATTGACACAAACCAAAACTATGTCGTTTGTGTCTTGTTTCCCTTAAAAGAAAG
This sequence comes from Cotoneaster glaucophyllus, assembly GCA_036320875.1. Classification (NCBI taxonomy): domain Eukaryota; kingdom Viridiplantae; phylum Streptophyta; class Magnoliopsida; order Rosales; family Rosaceae; genus Cotoneaster; species Cotoneaster glaucophyllus. Next base: position 4,048,750 of record CM070061.1, read on the forward strand.
TTAAGCACGCTAATTCTCAAATAAGCTGAAGATTTATTAAACACTCAAATGCCTTTCCACCCGTACTTCATATCTCCTAATTCAAAATTTCTTTGGTGTTCAAGTTCGGTTAAGCACCCTACATCGCATTTGGTTGTATCATGAAATCTCAATTGTATCAATATTTTCCTCCCCTTGGTATTATTGGAATTTTAAGGATTTGTATTGATTGATTGATTTGGAATGAATTGATAATTATAAGTAAAGTATTTTTCTCAACGACTTCTATTTGTGACACATACATTGTATTCATAAATGAAATCAGAGATCGGTATAGATGGGGCATTTTCAAACACAAAGTAACAAATTAAAAAAAAAACTTAAGAATTCACTAAACAAATAGTTACATATTAATCCATAAGATTTTTCATACAACACATCCACTATCATTCGACGCGTTTTCATGTTTTGAAAGCGTGGCATAACAACTTCATTACCAATATCCTCCACACTTAATCATGATTTGATAGATTATCCAACCCCGAGGTACGTAAAAGAAGCTCAATCATGGGCTTCGCCCCTGATTCTTCCCCCATACAATCCAACATATGCTTTAATCCTTCTTTTTTATATTTATGGTCTTTCTCGAGGCGCTGCCTACCTAAACGTATGCGGTGGCTCCTAAACTAACTTCTCTCCTACATCTAATTGCAACAAGGTACGTCTGGTCCATTGGATAATTCCCTAGCGCTCGAGGCAAGGAAGAGATGTAGGGGCTGAACAAAGGCTTCAAAGTAAACCAATACCATAAAAGATCTCTTTCTATCAAATAACCACTTTATAATTCATTCATCGATTTTTCATTCAATTTTTCAATCGATTCTGTTAAAATTTCATGACGGAAACTGTTCTTCTAGCGTTAACCTAGCAAGAGGTAAAATATAAATGAGTACAGACATCCGCCGGCCAGGACCGTCCTAGATTGTATCACGGGATACTAATGCGTCATGCCACGAAGGGGAACACATATTGTTGTCCTTTACCGATCGATATTCAAAATATGTTGCGTCATTTCAAATGGTCATGTACTTGTGGGAAATATGCAACCCAGACGGCCGACACCAAAAGCTTCATCCAAGAAGGTTCTCATGCTTTCTACGGTAGAAATTCTACCACATACGCATACCAGATAAGATTGTCCTTAAAGTCAGCCAACATGGTCCAGAAAAATTATAGTGGGTCCCACTATAACATTATATAATTCAATAATTGACCGTTTAAATTTTCGCAATTTTCATCATTAATTTTTAACCCATAAATGTATGGTTTGCAAATTTTGGATATTTTTTCGCAATTTTCATCATTAATTTTGAACCCATAAATGTATGGTTTGAAAATTTTGGATATTTTTAAAAGCGCATTCGACTAAAATTTTAATGGTTTTCGGTTTTCAGTTTTCAATCAACTATTTATGTCTTAGGAGAAAGGTGAATGAAAAGGACCTGACTTCTCTGCCCTCCCACTTCTTATACATTCTCATTCTTTTTTATTTGTGTGATCACGGTTAAACTACGTTAACATTTTATATTACTATTACTTTTTGTCTTATTATCTCTATAAAAAAAATCAATATAAAATGTTGACGTAGCTTAATCGTGACCACACAAAATAGAAGAGGATGAAAGTGTATGTGAAGTGGGAGGGAAGAGAAGCCGAGTCCGAATGAAAAAGGGTGATGAAGAGAAGGAAGAAATAAAAAAGGTTAAATTGTGGCAAAGGTCATTTATACCATGAGTTTAATTTTCGTCTTCCGTCTTCGAACTATGTCATGTGTTGCACTAGTAGTCTTTTTCATTAACTCTGTCAACTTTTTTATTAAGTTGATGGACATAAAAATAAAAGACAATTTTTTTAAAGAGAAAGACTTGGCTCCTCAAAGATTGAAGAAGAACTCCTCTATAAAATACATCGTTACTTTTCTACAGAACTTTGTGCTTATGATCTGAACTCCTTAAGAATTGACTAAAAGATATAAGTTTTAATTGATTTTCGTAGAAATGATCTTACATAGTGATTGTTATATAAATGGTCTTGATCATAAGCACAAGCTTTTCGCTTTTTAAAATAAATTAGATTTTTTTTTATGTATAAAAAGACCACTACACTCTTAAATTTGACGGAATGACCACTCATGCAACACAAAGTTAAGTTAGAAGACAGAAGAAATTAATATGAGAATTCAGGGACAAAAACTAAATATGAGGCAGAGTTAAGAAACCTTTGTTGCCACGCACTCAAATAAAAATTAAGGAATGAAAATAAAATCGTAAAAAGTATTTGATGTTTAGCTATCATTTTGTGTGTCTTTGTATTTTCTTCTAAATTTCTCCTACCATCTTTCATCTAAATTCTTCATCCAACTAACAAAAAAAGTTAAATCATAAATTAAAAAAAGGGAAAATTAGAATCCCCTACAGTTTTTCTATATCATTTAGATTAAACATCTGTGTCTTTTTAAAATTTGATTAAAATGCTTTGACCAATAACCACCTCAAGCTAAATTACATGTCATTATTATATCTTTTAAAATTAAAATAATTTTTGAATTTATCATTTTATCTGCATGATGCACTTTTCCTTATTTAGTGGAGATATTAATAATTAAACTATATTTTTTCTTCTTCCAGATATGTTTTTTTTCGATCACAATTTCTTTTTTTGTTATGTAAACATTTAATATTATTTCTTTTTTCAAATGTTTTTTTTAATCAAATAGTTGGTGATCAACATAAAAGCTCCGTGTAATTTTTTCAATTTTTTTTGTTGTTTTTTTTAGAAGTATAGTTGTTTGATGAATTATTATTAGGTACAATACATTACGTATATATTATCTGCGGGTACGTTTGAAGTTACAAAAATTATTAATTGTTACGTTTATTTGCAATTTTGGTACGTTTGATTTGATATATATTCTTAATATTGGTACGTTTGATTTGATACATATTGTTAATATTGGTACTGACACGCCCCGACCCGGAATGTCCACCTGGACTTCGAATCGAGTTGTGCTGGCCGACACCTGGAAGGTGACGAAGCCATAAAGTGTAGTGATGTGGAAAAAGTGAATAAATTTAAACCTAAAAGTGCCTAAACAAAAGAGTGCGCGAGTGAGCGGGATTGCACCCATTTCACACGTGATGGGTGACCCACTAGGAAGTTCTCGTGTGAGTTCCCAGAAACAAAAACCGTGAAGGCGTAGTCGGGGCCCAAAGCGGACAATATCGTGCTACGGTGGTGGAGCGGGCCCGGGATGTGGTGGCCCCCGGGTCGGGATGTGACAATTTGGTATCAGAGCCTAACCCTGGCCGTGGTGTGCCGAAGAGGACGTCGGGCCCCTAAGGGGGGTGGATTGTGAGATCCCACATCTCCCAGGGGAGTGATCCTTATATGTATATTCTCATCCCTACCTAGCTCGAGGCCTTTTGGGAGCTCACTGGCTTCAGGTTCCATGGGAACTCCGAAGTTAAGCGAGTAGCGCGCAAGAGCACTCCCATGATGGGTGACCCACTGGGAAGTTCTCGTGTGAGTTCCCAGAAACAAAAACCGTGAGGGCGTAGTCGGGGCCCAAAGCGGACAATATCGTGCTACGGTGGTGGAGCGGGCCCGGGATGTGGTGGCCCCCGTGTCGGGATGTGACAGGTACATTATTTTTATTTTGGTACGTTTTATTTTGTACACATTGTGTATTGGTACGTTTATATTATTCTCAATCCTTTTTTTCTCTTAACGTACTAAAAGAAAAACTTATTTCGGTACGTTTGATTTTGTGGGATTTAAAAATATTTTAAACTATTTTGGAAAGAAAATATCTTAAATTGTAGATAATTATTGCTAAATTGTAGCATTATTATGAAAATAAATTGAATCTAACCAACTTTTTTTTTTTTTTTTACAATTATCTCTAACGGATGAGAGTGTAATTAAAAGGCTAGATTATAGGAAATTTGTTACAATATAATGTGCATGTAGCACCAAAATTATGATAAAAAAAGTTTAATCAAATTACTAAAAGGCATGAATGTCTAATCTAAAAAATTAAAAAATGAGGCGCCTATATCAAAAGAGCCCTAAAAAAAAAAAAGTTATCAAACGAGTAGTACAAGTTAATAAAAACAGTTAACTAATCTAATAGTTTTTCTAATCACATTCATACCCTTTGCTTGCCTGGTTCCCATCACACGAGGACCCCGAAAGAAAAACGCCCTCCCCCAGGAAGCAACTCGATAGAAACCCTAAAATAATAAAAAGAAAAACTAATGAAAATGATTTGAAAATTTTGAGTTTTAACAATAAAGATAAAATAAAGGGTAAAGAAAATAGTATCAAAATTGATTTTTTAGTGTAAAAAATTGATTTTTCATTAAAGTGAACAGTATCAAAAAATTTTCGTTAAGTTTCTAAAATAAAATGTAAAACGTGTTTATAAGCCTAAATAACTACAAGGTCAAATTCACTTCACGTGTAAAACTAAGGGTTGAAATTGTAAAACCATAAAAAAATGCAAAACGTGTTTATAAGCCTAAATAAAATATACTTCCCAAAAGCGTCAAAAGGATAATTTACCTTGGAATTACAGTTCCACACGTGTGTAAATATTCTATTTTTTGGCGGGTAGTGAGGTAGCCAAGCAAGTGTTCTTACCGAAGACTTTTTTTTTTTTCCTCACGTGCACGTTGGAGTTAACGTACAAACGCGGACGGCACGACGTGTCAGTATTCTACAGAACCGCCGTGTTGGCCCCCCAACATCCGTCTCTCTCCTCCGTCACGCCTTTCACAAAACTACAACACGTGTACGGCAATCACTTTTCCAGACGAGTCCCGCCTACCACTTATTAAAAAAATATTATTTTGTTTTTCTTAATAAAATAAAACAAATTCAAACAAAAAACCGCCTTCTGCTATTTTTTAATTTTGGTCTCGCAGCAAACCCCGAATAAATAAAAATAAAACAAAATTATTGTTTGGTATAAAAAATAAAATCAGGTTTTTTTTATTTAAAATAGTTTTTAAAATTGATATAACTTCTTATTTTAGTTCATGAGATTTAAATTCAACAGAAAGTTTCCTCTTTAAACATTAAAGGTAATGATAAAGAGACTAAATGTGTAGAAAAAAATTTGTAAACTAAATGATATGAAAGTAGATGATTAAATTATTATTTTTTTAACAAATAATATTATTTACACTAAAGGGAAATGGATGAACTTAGCCTCACAATAAACTAGCAATAATATAGTTCAAACTCACATTTAGCGAGAATCGAACCTAACACATCTCACTTATAAATGAAGAAAAATACCATTAAACTGTAGTAATAAGTGACAATAGATTATTACTTAAGCATTGATAAACATGCTGATTTTTATTGGAAACACATCATTTAATCTGTAAATTTAATCTTCAATTTAATCTTCTTATCATTACCCAACCGTTGAATGGGCGGTTTTTTCAAACTAATAAAGAATTTTCCAGAAGAATCAAAATGTTATCTAAACAATTATAGAAGCAATTCCTATTAATTTTAAATTTATGAGAGCAAAGTAAATAATTATGACAATCTGCCGATTTAAGTAAAAAAACCATAATTACCCTCCCGCGTATAGAAAAATATCCCCCTTAAAATGCTTCCACCGAAAGTCTCTCCATATTTTTCTCTCCTCCTCGTCCCAATTAAAACTCCCAACATTCCTCCTCCTGACAAAAATAAATATCCCCAAATTCTCCCTCTTCCAAGCTATCAAAACCCACAGCCCTGACCGACACGGTTACCCCCGGTTCGATCTCATCTCGGCATCCCATGATGCCGGGGAGCGAAGAACGACAGCCGCTGCAGCAGCAGCAGCGTATCCCCGACAATGCCCTGTTCGGGAAGTACGAGCTCGGCAAGCTCCTCGGGTGCGGCGCCTTCGCCAAAGTCTACCACGCCCGCAACGTCCTCACTGGCCAGAGTGTCGCCGTGAAAGTCATCAACAAGAAGAAGCTCACCGGCACCAACCTCATGTCCAACATCAAGCGCGAGATCACCATCATGCGCCGCCTCCGCCACCCCAACATCGTCAAGCTCTACGAGGTCCTCGCCTCCAAGACCAAGATCTACTTCGTCGTGGAGTTCGTCAAGGGCGGTGAGCTTTTTGCCAAGGTGTCGAAGGGGCGGTTCTCGGAGAATCTCAGCCGGAAGTACTTTCAGCAGCTCATCTCCGCCGTCGGGTACTGCCACTCCCGCGGGATCTACCACCGCGATTTGAAACCCGAGAATTTGTTGGTTGACGAGAACGGGAATTTGAAGGTTTCGGATTTCGGGCTCAGCGCCGTGGCCGACCAGATCCGACCCGACGGGCTCCTCCACACGCTTTGCGGGACCCCTGCTTACGTGGCGCCGGAGATTTTGACGAAGAAGGGATACGACGGCGCGAAGGTGGATGTGTGGTCGTGCGGCGTGATACTGTACGTTTTGAACGCCGGGTATTTGCCGTTCAACGACCCCAATCTGATGGCGATGTATAAAAAGATTTACAAGGGCGAGTTCCGGTGCCCGAAATGGATGTCGCCGGATCTGAAGCGGTTTTTGGGTCGGCTCATGGATACCAACCCCGCGACCCGGATTACGATCGACGAGATTTTGAAGGACCCGTGGTTCAGAAAAGGCGGGTGCAAGGAGATCAAATTCTACGACGACGATTGTTCGATGGACGACGCCAAAATCAGCGGCGAGCAGGACCAGAAGGGCGTGACGAGCCTGAACGCGTTCGATTTGATTTCGTTCTCGGCCGGGTTGGACCTGTCCGGGTTGTTCGAGACGTCGAGCAGCAGCCCTGCAGAGGACGGCGAGCGCTTTATATCGGAGGAGACGGTGGAGAAGGTGATGGAGAGAGTGGCTGAGTTTGCCAAGGCGGAGAAGTTGAGGGTGAGGAGGAAGAAGGATTGGGGACTGGAGATGGAAGGGCAGAATGGAAATTTGTCAATTGCTGTGGAGGTTTACAGATTGACTGATAATCTGGTGGTGGTGGAGGCCAAGAGGACGGGCGGAGACGCCGCGCCGTTCAAGGAGATGTGGAAGAACAAGCTCAGGCCTTATCTGATTTGCCCAAATGATCAAAGCATCTCATCGTCCATGTCAACTCCGTCGTCTTCTTCCTCCTCGCTCGCTTGCCCGGTCGACGATTGTTGATATGGGTGTCGGACGACATGTCGTTTTCTGGAGTGGCAATTAAAATTAATCAAGTAATTAATTAATAAAAAATGAAAAAAAAAATTGGTGATGGTTTTGTTGTGTTTGTACTGGGAAATAAATAAAAATAGAAGATTACTAGCCGATTTTGTAATCTGGGGTTAATACTGGGATTAGTGAGAAGAGATATATGTTTATGTACAAGTGATTATGTAGCCTTTGATAGGCCTCGTCAACAGAGGATGAAGGGTTGGATTCAAATCGAATCAGAACTCTGACTCTTTTCGCAATGCATCTTGTATAATTGTATAATTCATTCTTTTTATTATTTCAATTTCTGTGTTTGTATTTGCCTGTTCGTATTAATTTCTTCGTAGTTGGTCTAATGACATGTTTATTTATTTAGAACGGGATCATAAGCGTTTTGATTTCTAACTTTTTATTCGAAACTAAAAGTGTCTCACAACGAAAACTGAGATTGAACACCGGAAAACTCGTAATTAAAAAGTCTGTTGGTTAGAGCTGGTTGATTACATACGTTTTCATTTTATTTCTCGATTCATGACTTCGTCCATTCCGAATAAATAAACACGATATCGAAAAAATGGGAATCCCGGCTCAAATTTGTTAACGTGATGCTCACATATTAGAATGGCCTACCTAGTTTTAAATTGATTTAAATTGGTAGCCCAGCCGTAAATTGTGGGCAAAATGATTGAAAAATCACATGCAGTAGCCGGACCGGACCAATTATTTGGTCCAGACTGGTTGAAAACTTGGAATATTTGCCAATTTGCAAGATTTTAGGACCCAGTTTCATGTGACACGGTGCTCTGCATCATTTTATTTATTTATTTTATTTGTTTGAGTGACGTTTTGATGCATTGTTTTGTGTTAATTGCTTCAATAATTCATCAAGAAAGTGATTAGGTCAGCCAGCAATTATACGCAATGATACAAGAAGGGACATAAACAAAATTATGGGCATCAATAATGAAACAAATAAGTTCACGGAGAAGTGGGAAAGCAATTTTTTTTTTTTAAATTGAACTTTTTGTCACCTCATAGTTTTACTTTAATTTTCGCTTCAACGTTATTAAATATTGTGCAAAAAATATGAGATGACAGAGAGTGAGTGCATAGAATCCTCTTATCATTTCTCTCAATTCAAGTAAAGAATAGAGAGTAATTGGGAGAATGGAGTTGGGAGGAAGCTAGCTCTAGATTCTATGACAAGAGAATGAAGCTTAATCAAAAGAAATTTTTGTGCGGACGTGTATAATAGGGTACCGCACTTAATTGGGACCAAATAAAGTGAGTCAGGTTTTTTTAGTGAGAGGTGTCGGACGATTGACGTGGTTTGGAATGCCAAACCAAGAATTTCACCTTAGCAAAAGAACAAATGCATATTACAGTATTATCGTTGTCTTACTTTTATCTTGTCCATGTGAATATGGAGTTGTGTTTGTCTAATTAGAGCTCAAGGAATCACAAGCAAATGAAACCTCTAGTCGCCTATCAAGGAAAAAGTGTAGATCTGTCCAGTTTGAGGACCACCCAATTCCAACCTAATTCGTATTCTCAACCATACAAATGTGTATTTTTCTTTGGTCATTGGCTCACGAATTGAATGATTATGTGGTACCCATTTTTCACGTTTGGTAAAATCAGTAATGAGATTGTGAAGTGTACCGTATGAGTTTATCAAACTTGTGATCAGAGGCGGAGTCATGAAGAAGCAAGGATTGTCCTAGGTTTATTCTAACATTTTTTACGCATAAAAATTTAATGTAATACTTATGATTTTCAAGGTTTTTTCATAGACTCAGGCCCCCAATCCGATGTTTTTACTTTAATTACTTTTACTGGATTTGATTTAAGGTTGGTGGCTCCTATGGAGTTTAGGTAATTCGTTGCTCGTGAGAGGAAGAAAGTCAAAGAGGTTTAGGGTTTAGGTTTAACTAAGAGGATGATGAGAATGACACAATACAAATGACGATGGTCTGTTGCTCATCACATGTCAGAGTAATTTTTTGCAAGATTAGGATAGCGTTTCCGATTTAGACTTTTGGGCCTCTTTGCGGTTAAAATTTTGACTCCGTCACTACTTGTGATGGGGAGAATTTCGTACTCTTGGCAACCTCGTTCATGCAATATGCAATGCAATGATTTCCTATTACTGTATAAATTAAATTCAGAGAGTCTAATTGTGTTGTGAGGAGTGTCGTACAATTGACGTGGTACAAAATGCCAAACCAATAACTTCTCCTTAGCTATAGGGGCATATGGGAAAAGAACAATTACATAACATGGTACAACTTATATTTGTCCTTGTCTTGCTTTTATCAAATCTTATTTTCTTTTCATTTGTACGAGAATGTAGAGTCGTGCTTGTTTAATTAGACCGTCCAATTAAACAAGCACGACTCCACATTTTAGGCTAGTTGTTCTTTAGAGTTCTAATGCGTATAAGAATTTCATTCTCGAATGGCCCAATTTGTAAATCCAACGGGCCGTAAACACTAATGTGAGCAGTCGTCACTCCACTTCTTACCTCTCAATCAGGGTTTAGGGTTTAAGCGTCCATGCCAAACACTCGTTTCTCTAACGGAGAGAACTGTTTCTGATTGCTGAAGCACTGCTCCAAATCCCAAGTCCCCAATTAGGTCTTTGCAGCGATTACAGCGCCTTCGGCTTGGTCGAAAGGAGGAGTCTGGTAAGTCCCAAATGAAATTTCACATTTCAAGTTCCTTGCTTTATCCGAATCCGGCAACTGGGCACATTCGGTATTGAATTACAATCCAAGTGACGGTGTCCAAACGATGGATTCGGCGTGGGAATCTCCCTATTCAAATGCCAAATCCATGGAAACAAACATAGCCTATGTATTTTTATTTCTTTATTGCAAATGGCTTTTATTTCTCTTTGTAGGTGATACTTTGTGCAATTAAATTGTGAAATTTTCTGCTGGAACTTATCTATCGAGCGTAATTTCTGGTCTAAAATGCTACTGGAAATGGGATTTGTTGTTTATTTCGTGTATGTTTTGTAGGTCGGATTCATACATCTGCTTGAATTTCAGTATATTCAGGTGGTGCTCTGAAGTGTGCTAAAATAGGAGGTTTGCCTTGTAATTTTGGGATTGGTTTTGGCTTCTGAGTATTTTAAGTTGTTGCTGGGTGGGTTCGATTTTTGAGAATTCGGGGTATTTAATCGAGTGCTAGTGGTTAGAGCATGTCTGCAGAGGCTAAATTAAGGTTTAAGCTCAATAAGAAACTCAAAGCATCTATTGGAAGGCCCAAGTTTCACAGTGATGGAAAAAAGGACGATGATAATAGGAAGGGGAGCTTTAATAAGAAGGGGATAAAGTTTCATAATTCTGAAGAAGGGAGTCGTGGAGATCTTGATAAAAGGGACGATTTTAAAACCATGAATGGTGATAGGAGAAGAAAGAGAATCTATGGTGACCAAGACACAGATCGGGATTCAGTGTCTTCTAGAAATGGAGAGGCATCTTATCGGAAGGCTTTTTCTAGGAAAGGACCGAACCAAGTAAGGGATGGTTTTGATAGTGAAAGGAACGATACTAGAGCTCCTTTGCGTCCTCGCTCGAGGTGGGGTTCTAATGATTTGGGGAACACTGAATCTGAAACTAAACGTTTTTCTCCTAGGAGTCCCAGAGAGTCCAATAGAACCAAAAGTAAGAATGGTTTTGGTTATGAAAAGAACGGAAGTGAATCTCCTTTGCGTCCTCGCTCTAGGTGGGGTTCTAATAGATTGGAGAATGCTGATTCTGAAACTAAACGTTTTTCTCCCAGGAGTCCCAAAGTTTCCAATAAAACCAAAAGTAAGGATGGTTTTGGAAATGAAAAGAACGCAAGTGAATCTCCTGGGCATCCTCGCTCTATCTGGGTTTCTAATGGATTAGAGAATGCTACTTCTGAAAATAAACGTTTTTCATCTAAGGATAGAGGTGCAAAAGTTTCCAGTAAAACCAAATATAAGGAGGGCGATATGATGGAATCTGTTAATACCGATGGTCGTCAGGCTAGTGCACTGAAGAAACATAACAAATTTAAGCCGGATAAGAAAATCTTGAATGAAGAATCAGGGGTGATAGATGATCAGCCAAAGAAGAGGAAGCGAATTCGATTAGATCCTCATGATATCTCAAATAAAAGATATGACGATACTATTGTTATAAACGGTCAGTTTATCAATTACTTCCATTTTTTGTTCTTTTTTTTATTATTATTTTTATAATTTGAATTTATTTTTTCAACTAAATGTAGAGTTTTTCATTTTCCTGACACCTCATATTTTTCGTGTTCCCCAGAAAGCAAAAAGGAGAAGGAAAAAGATGAGGAGGAAAAAGCTGAAATCTCAAAAAATGCACAGTTTCGTGCAATACAACCAAGTTCCTCAATCCTCTCTTATGTGGAAGATAATGTAATTTGTATGCACAGGTCTTTTGATGTTTGGGATATATGCTTTTCGATTTTATGTTTCTAAGTATGGAGACTCTCTCTATTTTCTAACCGTTCAATTCTTGAAATATAACTCTTGTTTTTTGTTTATTTAAAGTTGTTGGGTCGTAGACGTTTGATAGAGTTGAGGAGGGCAGGCTACAACACTGAGCTTTCTGCCCCATTGGATAATATTCCTTTCTCTACCAGCTCAGAAAGAGAGAATATTGAGGAAAATGTATGTTTACATCTCAATTTTCACATATTTTTCAGAACAAGCTTAAATCAATGTAGTGTTAGGGTGACCCTCTGTTTACTGTTTTATGGAATCACATTAATATGAACCTTTACTACTTTTACAGATATTTAGAAATAAATTGACATTTTTTGCCGCTGCAAAAGTTTCATCGTCATTTCCACCTCCTGATCTTCCAGAGATTGCATTTGCAGGTGTGTTTTGTTTCCCTGGATGCAATCCAATTAGCTCTACTTTTGTATCCCTTTCTTAGTAGTTTAATTCTGATCTGATTTATGAGTTCATCATCTTAAGTATGTTCAGTGGTTCGATCAGAACTTTTATTGTGATAAGAGACAATGAGTGATGTTGTTGGCTTCCATTTGCTTTTTCAGGGAGGTCAAATGTCGGAAAATCATCACTGCTTAATGCACTTACTAGACAATGGGGTGTTGTACGAACGTCAGACAAGCCTGGTCTTACTCAGGTTACAATTTAGGCTTTGTTGCTATGATTTCGTTAGCTGTTCAGTCTGTTGATGACATATGTGCTTCTTCTGCAGACTATTAATTTCTTCAATCTAGGATCAAAGCTCTGCTTGGTTGATTTGCCAGGGTACGGCTTTGCTTATGCTAAAGAAGAAGTTAAGGACGCTTGGGTGGAGCTTGTGAGTGACAACTTTAAGTTCTCGTCTTTTGTAAGTGGAATCAGTCTAACTCTTATATGTGCCAATATAATTGTTTTCTTGGACGCTTTGAAATTTGCAGGTGAAAGAGTATGTATCCACAAGAGTTGGTCTAAAACGAGTGTGTTTACTTATTGACACAAAATGGGGAATGAAGCCAAGGGATCATGAACTCATTGACTTGATGGAAAGGTACCAGTAGACACTTCTATAAACTACAATTTTAATGACTGTTGGGATTGCCGCATCCGTTACACTGATTTTATGTGGTGGAAGAAATCACACCTTTATTTTCTGCAAGTTTGGTATTATTCGTACATATGTGCAAATACACACAGAAATATTTGTGCATGTGCATTCTGGAACTATATGGGTCGCTCTCAAGTTTTATGATGTCTATTACTTGATTTACAGGGCTGAAACTAAATATCAGATTTTATTGACCAAGACGGATACAGTTTTCCCAGTTGATGTGGCACGTCGTGCAATGCAAATTGAAGAGGTGAGTGTGGCTTATTTATGCTGACAATAAATAGCATATAAGTAGATTTTCTTCCGTAAGACTAACATTTTCAATACAACATATTTGATCTTGCAGAGTCTGAAAGCAAATAGATCTTTGGTCCAACCTGCGGTATGCTTTTCTTTGATCAGTCGATAAGCACAAGCAGACTATTTAAACGTATCAATGCATAAACTGACGTAATCACTCCGGATTTGGTTCTTATTTCAGGTGATGGTGAGCTCGAAATCTGGAGCTGGTATTCGAAGTTTAAGAACAGTGCTAGCAAAGATTGCTCGTGTTGCCTAAGTCTAATACTTAGTGTCAGGTAAATTTTGCTTCTAGAACCATTTGTTATGTCATACCATCAGCTCTTCGTCCAGGGCGGATTCAAGTTCTTCATAATGTGAATTCATCCATGTTAGGTGGTTATGTACTTGTTGGCTGTGGCGGGCTGCTTATACGATTGTTTTGGCTTGGTAGCTGAAATTTACCAACTCATGGAAGTGCCGGATGCGTTCAAAGCAGATTGTTCGCCTGCACAGATTGAGCAGTTAAATGAGAACTAGTTTTGTAGATTCTAGTTTATTTATTTCAAGTTTTAAATTGAAGGATCTACAGAGTTATAGGACCATTTGATCGTAGACATTTTTAACATAGTTTCAAAAGGCTTTTTGGGCTGATTGGTGCAAAATGCAGCCATGGATCACGCGTTCTCAAGTGATGCCTTTAACATACCATCGTCAGTCGACGGCCACGATGATAGTGCAGCCATTGATGGTCGTGAGTTCCTCCGTCATTATCAACGGCTGCGCTATCGGGCGGCTGCACTATCGTTTGATCATTTAAAAAGGATAGTGGGAAACCAGTACAAATGCAATATGGTGGACTTTATCGGATAATGTACCAAGAGTTGGGAGTTGTAATTGCAAATGTTAAATCATTTATGCAGTTCTTTTAATCCAAAACCAACTTTGAGTTTGACGTAACTCTTTATTTTGGTATGCGTCTATGTAAGTAAGTTGAAGTGGTTCCTGAGTTTGCCCATATTAAATCATTGTGGTCATTTTGTAAAAAAAAATTGTCAATATTCTTGCTAAACTGTCACATGAATGACCATGTCACAATCTTTTTAAGAGTAATTTTGTCAAATTAACCCCTCAACTTAGGGAGTATATTAATAGATTTTTCACTGAATAATTAAAATAATTTAGACAAATTCTTGAACTAGTTTTATTGATTTTCATTTTATGAGAAGTTATGCAATCTCATAAACAATTTTAACTAAAAAACCACAAAAAAAACTCAATTCTAGTAAAAAAAAAAAGAATCTTAATGAAACACTAACATTAAGAACATTTTTACTTTGAAAAGTCACTTCTGGCACTATTTACTTACACATTTATTTTGTCATTTTCATTAAAAATTTTCCTTAATTTTCTTAAAAAAATATAACTAAATTGATTAAAAGCACTCAACCCCGATTCCCCACTAATCTTTATCCCTAAAGTCATCTTCAAGCAATTAAAAATAAATAAATTAGAGACATGTGTATCTGGATGTGTGTGTGTGTCATGTCAAATGCAATTATCGCAATGGATCCAAAGTTCCCAACTTGAATTAGTTTAATTCATGACCTCAAATTCCATAACCAAAAAAATAAAATTGACCATTCCCTCTCACCATTGGCATTCTTCAACTGCACCCTTCCTACTCCCTCCCTCCCTTTTCATAACCGACACACATTTATTTCTTAATCCTCTCTCTCCTCTCCTCTCTCCTCTCTCTCTCTCTCTCTCTCTCTCTGTGCATGAGACTGAGAAGGAGAAATGTGTCCCCTCCGACTGATTCTGATATTCCTCTCCGCCACCCTCGCCGGCTTTTTTGTCCTCAGAAACCTCAAATCCGACGACCCCAAAGTGGGACCGCCGCATGATGAACAAGAAACCCACCATTTCCAAGACCCCAACAAATCTCCCGACCGGTTCTCCAAGGTTCCCAATCCATTTTCCCCTTCAATTCTTACCCAATTTCAGCTTTTTTCTTCTGGGTTTCTCTCCGTTTTTACAAATTTTGGTTCTTTTTGGGTGCTTTTGCAGGTTCGCTCCGCCGTGGAATCCGGGTTCTGGACCGTCGTGGACATGGCCAGCGGACGCTACCTCTGGAGGCATTTGTCGTCGCCGGCGGCCGTGAAGCAGTCGGATTGATGCTGTAATTGATGGGAATAGCACACGAGTCCAGGTTTGAGATTGACTCGTATGAATCTAAGATGTTGTAATTTTGGAAGGACCCAATTGAAAAAAAAATCCGAAATGTTCTATGATGTTTGCAAATGGTGTGCCGTAGCTGTAATTAGTACTATTCGGAAACAATGTCAATCCAATTTGTTTTGTAAAATTGCTGTTTTACACTATCTGGTTCTGGTTTCTGTATTATCTAATAAAATGTGGTGTGGAGAAATTTCACTAAGACATCATCCACCTCTATAAAGCTAAGGCTTGCGAACTTCGGCAGCTTTCATACATTATACTATACCTTGCTAGTGCTATTTATAAAGAGAGCAGGTTGTCAGTTATATAAGAAAGTCTTCTACTTTAATCCATTCAAGTGTTCATTAATCGATTAGAATAGATACTATACTTGATGTTAATGAAAAGGCCGAGAGAGGATTTTATGAAATGCACATTTAGAACATCGAAGGTTGGGATACACGCTTGCATGCACAAACATAAGGATCATTTGCCTGTTTATGGTGATGGATTTTCTGTGTTTTTTCGCAGTTAGGGATAATGGAAATTGTTGTTTGCTATGGCGCTGCTGGTTTATGGTTAATCGAGTTTGCGATTTCAGCCCAGTATAGATAATCTTTCCCTTACATGCCCACATGCACATGTGTAACCAATGCTGCTGTCGTATCCTGTGAACTAATGTTTGTTGACGAGTGTTAGGGCATCTGGAAGGGGGTGTTGTGATACCATTCATGTTACTGCTATTTGAGATGTGGATTCTTTGTCTTCTCTTTTGCATGCTTGCTATGTGACTATTTAGGCCAAGATTCTGCATTTCTGGTATTCTGGTTGCAGACTGTTAATGTGCTCTGCTTGTAATGTGTAATCTTTTTCCGTCAAATGAATTGGAATATGACACTTTGTAGAGTGGTTTGCTCGTTAATGCTTCTCTCCTTGTACTTCCCCTCTGTGTCTGTGTTACCGACCTCAAATCTGATAGCTGTTGTTCCCTTAGTTGATCTCTTCTGTGTTGAAAATAGCCATGTCTTTGTTGCAATGAGCTCTTTCAATCTTCAACTCTTCACGAGTTTCGGATCATTTGACTTGAGATCATCGGAAAGATGGATGCTTAGATTAGATTTTCATATTCGTGAGTTTATGACGCATTTCTATTAAGTTGGATCGCCATTCTCTTTTCTTTCGCAATCACCATTTCGTCTTCATTACATTACTGTGATGTAATGTTTATCTGAGGATAATGTTAGGAACATGAACCAACTAACCAAGTGTAGATGACATACTTAAGGATAATGTTAGACCTACTTGAGCTTACTGACAGATAATTGACTTTGTATGTGCAACTTATCACTAGCACGGGCTTGTATTTTCTGTCGAAAAATTGTTTCTTGATGTCTCTACCGCTGAATAGGAGGTTAGCTTGGCAATTTCTATATGGTATCTTAAGATTTGGATGGCCTAGATTTCTGTTTCTGTAATGGTAGCAGTAAGTAAACTCATTATGTACCTGACATTGGTATTTGTACTTTCATTCCTTGACGAGCTGTTGGAGGAGGTCCATCAACGAAAATTCAATGGTTACCCGGAGCATCCGATACTCTTGGGTTTTTAACCGTTAGATATTGATCCATATATCGTTGACCAATAAGTTAACGGTTAAAAGTCTCGGAGTATAGAATTTCCCGGCATATACTAGAAGGACTCGGCCAACAATCTACATGGAAACTATGCAGCGAATTCTCACAGTTGAGTAGCCTAGTTTTTGTGCTTTAATTGTGCTAGGTTTTCTGACTTGGGGGGGGGGGATTTTTTTTTTTTTTTTTGAATATATTGTTTTCTTGTAATTTTGGGTTCACTATTTCTCCTGATTGGCCAACCTTTTGAACGAAATGTTAGGCTGCTATTGGTAACTGGGTGAGAACACGGACATACTAAATGTTATAAAATAATTAGCTGATACTAGAAAAAAAAAAACTTTTAACTAATTATTTTATGACACTTAATTTATTGAACCGTGTTTTCAGTACGTTAAAAATTTTCTCTTAGTGGTTGGATGATGCATTGAAGTGGACGGATTAGCTTTTTTTCTTTTATTTTTTTTTAGTTGGAAGTGGATGGATTAGGTAAGAGTGGAATAAATCAATTAATGGACTCATTCCCATGGAGGATGTGATCATGTGACACATTCAAATGATCCATCCATCCACAACTTGATTGATTCAACTCCCTCACCCTTAAAAATTTCAGAACAATGCACGTTAGAAACGGTGGTCAACTTTTATCAAGATAAAGTCCACCGGTATCAAAATATACGGTCAACTTCTGTTATTGTGAGGGATTTGATATAACATGAGTGAACCGATTATATTACGTGTCCGTCACAATAAAAAAATTATCTAATTAAAAGAAAATCAATCAAACCCCTTCCAAAACTAATGTAAGAAAATTGCAAATTGAGGTTTTTTTTCTAGTTCAAAATGAGAGAACGAGGTCGTTTATAGTCGATTTGGTGTTGTAACTTGTATCAAAGTATTTTTTATGATGTTTTAAAGTATAAAACAAGTGTTTTAGAATACTTTAGATATTTTGAGATAATCTTCGTTTAAAAACACAAAACATAAAAGTTAGCCGTTAAAATCACCACAAAATTTTTGCTCAACAAATATGGAATGATATATATATATATATATATATATATATATATATATATATAAAGTATTTTAAGTGGCACTAATCGGAAAAGGATCCTCGCCGGATCATTTTCCTGGAGATCCTGGAGATTCCGTGATCGTGACCGTCTTGATTTCACGATATACGATGAACGATCACGATAACAGAATCTCTATAAAAAAAAATCCGGCGAAAGATCCTTTTTCCGTACTAATCAGCTTATTCTTTTTGCGAATAAAGAAACAGTGAGTATGATTCTCTCCTCTTTTTTTTTCCCTCCCCTCCTAATTGAACGGTCACGGTTAAGCCACGTCAACATTTATTTTTTATAAAAAAGAGAAAGACAAAATAAGAGAATATGAGAGGAGGGGATGGAAGGGGATGAAAAGAGGAGGGGAGATAATACTAATCCAAGAAACAGCAAGCCACGTGGTAAAAACTTGGTTTCTCTTTCAGCCCACCGACAGATCGCGACCGTCGAATGGCGAGGCTTTCAAACAGTCAAAAGAACGGTATAAGATTCCAACGGTCGAATCGTATTCATTCCCATTTCAATGTACCTCTCTGTGTGACTGTGTCTGCTTGTGAGAGAGAGCGTCTGAGAGATGAGGCAGAAGAAAAAGGCAGGATCAGAAATCCCAGAAACCCTAACGGTGATGGCGGCAGAAGAAGAAGAAGAAGAAGGAGAAGGTCGATTCTTTGCTTGCTATCTGTTGAGCTCTCGCAGCCCTCGCTACAAAGGCCACACTTATATTGGGTAATTTTGCCAATTTCCCCCAATTTTTTTTTAATTATTTTTTTACCTCCAATCAGTTCGGAATAATCAGACCATTCTTGATTTTATCATTTTCCATCTGATTTCTTTAAATTTTGAAACTTCCGTTTAGAACTCCGATTAATAATTCAGCCTAATTTCACTGTTGGATTGTTTATTTTAAATTTTGAGACTTTCTTCTGCTTTCTTTTATAAATTGGATTAACAAGTGACTCCAATTTGACTGTTTGTTTATCTGGGTGATGCTGAATACAGATTCACTGTGAATCCGCGGCGGCGAATAAGGCAGCACAACGGAGAAATATCGCAAGGAGCTTGGAGAACGAAGCGAAAGCGGCCTTGGGAGATGGTCTTGTGCATCTATGGTTTCCCAACAAACGTTTCTGCTCTCCAGGTCTCTACATTTTTATTTCCCTCCAAATCTAGTTAATATATCAATTATGATTGACTGGGATCAATTTAGATGCAAATTTCTTGAGAATTGTATCCTAATTATGTGACAATTGAGGATGTTTCCAGTTTGATTGGGACCCACATTGAGTTTGTACTAATTCTGGCATCCATTTGGTCCCTTTTTTTATGGATTTATTGGATTCAAATTTATATGAAGATTTATTGATCGGAATTTGGGACCTTTCAAACTCCAATTTCATGAGAATTATGTTGTTAATATGTTTCATTTAAGGATATCTCCAGTTTGATTGGAACCCACATTGGGTTGGAACTAATTTTGAAATCAGTTGTTTGTTAATAGTTAATACCTGGTTGGGATTATTTTTGTTTGAGGATTTCCGATTTATATTGACTTGATTTGGGAATTGCAGTTTGAATGGGCCTGGCAGAATCCAACGGTATCAAAGGCAGTTAGGCAGGCTGCTGCAAGCTTTAAAACCCTTGGAGGACTTGTCAGCAAGGTCAAGCTTGCATACACAATGCTCACTCTTCCGCCATGGCACAGGTATCGTTTTATTAGTTTTCAGGTGAATTGTGAGTGAATGAATCCACATATGCTTTTTTTTGCTCGTACTAATGGGATGTGAAATTTTGTTTGTTTGGATCACCAGCTTGAACCTCACTGTGAACTTCTTTTCGAGCCAGTACATCAAGCATTCTGCTGGCTGTCCACGCCTGCCAGAGCAGATGAAGGTCAAAGTTTGTTCCATGGAAGATCTTCCTTCCTCAACCAAACTATCTGACGACATTTTTGAAAATGAAGATGATTGGTGCAATGAAAGGGAATGTGACGAAGATATGTGTACCAGTAGTTCATCACAGGAAGACACATTATCGGACATCATGGTTCATAATTCAGCAGGCGATCAGCAAAATGGTATCAGCAATAAAGTTGGAAATTATGAGTGCTACAATGAAAAAGAATGCGATGAATTCTTGAATGACAGCACACTACAGGAAGAAACATTATCAGATTTTATAGTTCATAATTCAGAAGATGATCAGCAGGATGATACAGGAAAGACAATTAACGACGTATACGGAGACAGTCAAGAAGTAAGAGAAGACTTCACAGAGCAGTTCGGTTTTATAACATCACCAGTGAGAATTCCAACTTCGAATGTGGCTACCAGTACCATATCTTCTGATGACTGTAGCGTTGAATTGAGGCATCCTGTAAGGGAACAATTGACAACTACAGTTAGAGGCGATGATCAGTCACCGGGCAAAAGCTATCTCAGGCCTTGTGGAGGCGAGATAATAGATTTGACAACTCCAGCTCCCCAATGCAGAGGCGGTCGCGGGGCAAAGAGCAGAGTTACTTGTGCTTATCCTCAGATTATTGACTTGACTATGTCTCCAAATTTCATCCAGTTATAGTGCTTGATGATCTTGTGGTTTGGTTGAATAATTTAGAGGAATTATTGTCATCTTTGTCTGATGGCATATTATTGTAATACTTCTGTTCTTACAGTTTTTACTGGAATAAAAATCTTCTTTTTACCCAATTGCTACTTTTACTGCTTTTTGCTTTGATGGCTTGATGAAAATTGCATTTACTCCCCTGTTTTTTTACATTTTATCTTTTACAAACTGGTTTGGACTAACTTGCATATCAAGGAAGGTTTTCTTTCTTCTTCAAAAGCCTGCTTATGCTTAAATGTTTCGAGTTAATCAAGCTTTGTGTTGTAAAAGTTTATGCTTTGTTTCTGCAGTGCAATTAATTGAGTCGATTTGAAATGTGTTATTCATGTTTTGCAACTAGCTCTGAAGGTGAGGAGGTTAAGACCAAGTTGGATGACAAGAACTCGTTCGCTCGAGAACTGCACCTACAAGATGAGGAACACTGTGAAGGATGAGAAAGAAGATCTCAATTTCATCCAATCATAGAATCTTTGACGATGTTACAGTTTGGTGCTTGATGGCATATAGTAAGTTGTAAGCATACTGGTGTGAGCAATCTTTGTTCACAACCTCCAACTACTGCAAACTGGTTTCAGCTTTCCTACTTCTTGCGGTAATTAAGCTTTGTGCTCGTGCCTAATGAAGTCGGATTTAAATTCTAACTAGCTACGGACAAGAAATTATACATTTTGAACAAATTGGAAAGGAAATCAAGTTGAATTTAAGAAAGCAGTTTTCCATTATTTGGTCATCAAATTTACAAATCATCAGAAGTAAAATTATGGAAAAACGGAGACAGTTCATTGATAATTTTACATGATCATCCGTAACAAAACACAATAGGCAATTGAAGAACACTACAATTACTAAGAGGAGAAATTAAAGCCTTTGAAAATCGTGTTACAAATCTTCATTCAGTACCAAGTTCTGCAGGTAGTGAAATTAATTACATTAAAATATGTGGCATGAACTGATCTTCCGTAAACGAATAACTATTCAAGTAGCTGCTTCCGAACAATGATTGGTCGACCACATTGTCGAAGGCACTTGGGTGATAAGCTTCCTCTACTCCTCCTCCATCAGCAAACATAAAATCCCTGTAGAAACTTGGATTCCGAGGTTCCTCTTCTTGGGTTTCAGAAAGCCAATATTGCTCTAGTAAACTTGGATCCCAAGCTTTCTCTTCAACGGTTCCATCTTCAGCAGTCCCAGATGATGCTGGCAAAGGCAGTTCTAGGGTTTCAGGAATAAACTCCCCTAACATATTATTATACAAAGCTTGATCTTCTCCTCCATCGGCAACGACGGATGAAGCCGGCAGTTGCACATCTTTTCTTTCTTTACCCAATAACAATTCCTCTGAGGCAGAAGCTGTTGGAAAAGGCCCTTCTACTGCTCCATCGGTCGGCTCTTTGGCCAATATTTCGTTTAATTCGTCAGCAGTGATGGTGAATCTCGGATCATTATCATCATATCCATAATCAACATAATCATCGACCATAAACTCATTGTTCTCTTGATCAGAAAGCACAAAATTACTAGTTAGACAAGAAGTGCCTTGTCGTCCTTCCTCCTCAACAACAATGATCGCATGCATGTTTTGTTCGATCTCTTCGTTAGTACGCTTCTTCTTCATCTTCGGCACTTCATCATCCTGTGAATATGAAGTCGAACACTTCCTCTTGTTAATGCCAGACGTGTTCCTCAACCGACAAAGCACAAAATCGAAGTCGTAACTTGTATGGCTCTTGCGCTTCCTTGGAGATGCAAAGAGACTGTATTCGTCTAGTTTCCACCCGCCGTGGTCCTCGGAGCCCTCATTCTTGTACCAGAAGGTTCTCTTTAGTCCGATACAGGTAGAATTACCCTCAGTCCCTTCAATCCAAGCGGGCACCGACTTGCCTTCCCAAGTACCTCCGAGCCCCATCCTACGATCAACATTGGAACCCTTGGGGGTTTTCTTCTTGAGTTCAGAGAAGAAGTACAAGGCGGGTTGATCAGTAGCGCCAAGTTGAAGTGCCGCTTCTCCCCCAAAAGCTTCCCAAATCTGAGAGGGTTGGAGTTTGTTGCTGAAGAGGTTGCACTTGTGCATGAAGGTGCTGTGTGGCGGTGGGGGCAGTAGCCGCGGTGTCTTCCCCAAAAAGTAGTGGAGAAAGCCACCGACGAGTTCTTGGTCGGTGGGTTTGAAGCGGAAACCGGGCCAGACAAGGGAATGGTTCTCCATTAACACCACAACGTAGAAGAAGAAGATTCGAGTCGGGTAGTGAAGTAGGTTTGTGCTGTGGTTGCTGTGGTTTTTGATGTGACGATTAGAGAGGGCGTTGTTTGGGATTTACTGAATTTGAATTCAGAATTTTAGAGAGAGAGAGAGAGAGAGCAAAGAGTGAGTGGTATACTTAGAGAGAGAGAGAGGGGAGTGGCAGTGTAGTTGCTTGGAGGGTAAGTAAGAAATTAGAAACCCTAACATTAAGTCGTCCTGATCGTATTAGGAAATAGAGAGAGAAACCCAATTTTAGTAGGATTCTCTTCATTTTTGATAAGTTTTATAGCCGTTAAGTCATTTTAATTAACCACGTGCTTAATTTATTTTAATTCAAATTTCTCCATATTTTTTCATTAGTTCTTTTAATTCCAAACAATTGTATATGCTCGCTCTGTTTTCTCTTTTATATTATTCCCTTATATATTTTTCTTTTTCTATAGAGGGGGACAATTTGTTGCAAACTACGGTTATCCACCTCTTCTAGGCCGGAGAAGTTATGGGAAATTTCACTATGACGGAGCCAAGTTAAGGGCTGCCTTGGGCTGTAGCCCAGGTATACTATGCAAAATACAGTATCAAGTTTCTTTATTTATAAAGATTTAAATTTTTAAGCTACCCGGTAAAAAATTCTTAGCTCCGCTATTGTGTCTGTGGCCACAGTCAAACATATTCACCAGCTTGGAGCATTGAACTCGAACCTCCTATTTTTTGTTTATTGGGAAGTCATAGTCCGCACCTTTCCTATTGGACCACTTGCTGTGGTTTATTATTAAGAAATTTTAAGTTTTGGTATTTACCAAACTCAAACTCCAACTTTCTTTTTCACTGCGCTCCTCGCCGCGCCAATTTCTCTACCAACCGGCAATGTGCCATAGGTCCCGCCACAACAATGACCACGGAACTGGAAGTTGGAAAGCAGGGTTGGGTCGGAGCTCAGGTATTAACTTGATCTCTATATGTAATTTGGATTGGGCTGTGACTAGTCAGTTGTATGCATGTAAAATGTTTGATAAAATGCCGTCCGGTCCAACTTAGTGGTTGGTTTGTGTTCGCTTTCTTCTGTTTTGTTTAAATATAGCTTCTTTTAGCCTTCTCACAGTTGTTAACTTGCATTGTAAGTTCATATGCTTACATTGTCGCGTACATGGCTTGTGTTTCGGGCATTGCAGCATTTGCCCCGAGATAAGGTTCAGTTGGCTACAAAATTTGGTCTCGTAATGTTTGACACTGATGATGTTGTAGTAAATGGCACTCCTGAATATGTCCAGTCGTGTTGTTGAAGGTAGCCTGAAACGCCTTGGTGTGGACGACATTGATCATTATTATCTGCAACGCGTAGATACATCAGTCCCCATAGAGGACACTGAAAGTGTTACCTATACTTCCTCACATTTAATTAGGTGCAATGTTAAGTCTTTTGGTTAATTTTTTCCCCAAATTCCTGGTTGTTTTAGTTGATTATTGAAGCTAGTCCAGATACATTAAGGAGGGCACACGCAGTTCATCCCGTTGCTGCCAAACGGAATGGTGGTTTAGGACTCGCGACATTGAGGAAGAAATCATCTGAAGCTAGTCCAGACACAATAATGTGATCATTTTCCCTCCCATTGTTGGCAGGAGAACCATGTTGAGGCACCTGAACAGTTCCCAAAGAAGTCTAAACTGTTCTTCGCTCATGCTGCTGAAAATTGGAATGCTGAGTTTTACTCCAAATTCAATGACGATGTTTATGCAACTGTTGGTCAGTATTATCATTTATTAGACGGACACTAATGCTTTTCAATTTGCATTTGTACGATACTTGAGTCCAAATTAATTCAGGTATTCTTTTCAGTCCTTTTTTTGTTTTTCAAATTTTAAAATTGCTGGCAGTGAAAATGGTATTTCTTTTATTGAATATAGCTTAGAGTAAATTGTATGATCATATTGTGAATGGCTCTGTCCGGAGATTGCACTTGAGTAGGATATCTGTGTCTCATTCATGTTTTGCAACTAGTTCTGGAACAATGTTGCAAATAAACGGAATCATTGGCACCTTCGGAGTACCAAAATTTGATCTCATGATGCTGCTCATTACCACCGTATCTTCTCTTGTGCTAGGGATTAGTTTCCTCTTCGATTAGTGCTAGGACTAATCTCCCGATGCTGCTTTGTAATTGTATCTTTCATGACTCCTATATGCCATTTGATGAAGATTCAATGTGAATCCAAGGCATCGAATGCGAGAGCACAATGGCAAAGCGTCCATGGGAAATCTATGGTTTCACAACTGACGCATTGGTCTCCAGGTTTCTTCATTTCTTTTCTTTCCACCTAAAGATAGCTCTTTTAATCATATGACTGATTGGGATCAAATTAGATGCAAATTAATCTTTGTTCAACCTTTTGAGTTTCTACTGGAATAAACAATCTTTCTACTTGTACTGCCCTGCTTTGATATCTTCAAGTACTGTAACCTGGTTTGAGCTGTCTTACATCTTGAGTTAGTTTTACTTTCTTTCTCCAAATCCTGCTCATTCTTTACCTTCTTGCGGTAATTAAGCTTTGTGTTCGCGCCTAAAGAAGAAGAATTGACAGCTACAGTTACAGACGATGATCAGTCACCGGGCAAAAGCTATCTCAGACCTTGTGGAGGCGAGATAATAGATTTGACAACTCCAGCTCCCCAATGCAGAGGCGGTTTATGCTGGAAAAAGAGCAGAGTTACTTGTGCTTATCCTCAGATTATTGACTTGACTATGTCTCCAAATTTCATCCAGATATAGTGCTTGATGATCTTGTGGCTTGGTTGAATAATTTAGAGGAATTATTGTCATCTTTGCCTGATGGCATATTATTGTAATACTTCTGTTCTTACAGTTTTTACTGGAATGAGAGTCTTCTTTTTACCCACTACTTTTACTGCTTTGCTTTGATGGCTTGATGAGAATTGCATTTACTCCCCTGTTTTTTACATTTTATCTTTACAAACTGGTTTGGACTAACTTGCATATCAAGGAAGGTTTTATGCTTAAACGTTTCAAGTTAATCAAGCTTTGTGTTGTAAAAGTTTATGCTTTGTTTCTGCAATGCAATTAATTAAGTCGATTTGCAATACTATTCATATTTTGCAACTAGCTATGAAGGTGAGGAGGCTAAGACCAAGTTCGATGCCAAGAACTCGTTCGCTCTAGAACTGCACCTACAAGATGATGAACACCGTGAAGGATGAGAAGGTTGCTGCGAAATTGGACCCTGCAGACAAGCAGGATATTGAGCCATTGAGGAGACAATTCGAGACCTTCCAACTATATCAAAGGCAGTAACGCAGGCTGCTGCAAGCTTTGATATAGGTGAGAAGGTTTATGCGGCAAGAAGATCTCAATTTCGTCCACTTATAGAATGTTTGCCGATGTTATAGTTTGGTGCCTGATGGCATATTGTAAGTTGTAAGCACACCAGTGTGAGCAATCTTTGTTCAACTTTTAGAGCTTTTGCTGGAATTATAATCTTTCTACTTTTACTGCTGTCTTACACCTTGAGTTAGTTTTACTTTCTCCAAAACTTGCTCGTTCTTAAACTTCTTGCGGCAATTAAGCTTTGTGTTCGCGCCTAATGAAGTTGGATTTAAATTCTAACTAGCCGAAGACAAGAAATTATTCTTTTTGCGCAAATTAAAAAGGAAATCAAGTTGAATTTAAGAAAGCAGTTCTCCATTATTCGGTCATCAAATTTACAAATCATCAGAAGTAAAATTACTGGAAAAACGGAGACAGTTCATTGATAATTTTACATGATCATCCGTAACAAAGCACAATAGAAAAAAAAAATCTAAGATGTTGTAATTTTGGAAGGACCCAATTGAAAAAAAAAATCCGAAATGTTCTATGATGTTTGCAAATGGTGTGCCGTAGCTGTAATTAGTACTATTCAGAAACAATGTCAATCCAATTTGTATTGTAAAATTGCTATTTTACAGTATCTGGTTCTGGTTTCTGTATTATCTAATAAAATGTGGTGTGGAGAAATTTCACTAAGACATCATCCACCTCTATAAAGCTAAGGCTTGCGAACTTCGGCAGCTTTCATACATTATACTTTACCTTGCTAGTGCTGTTTATAAAGAGAGCATGTTGTCAGTTATACAAGAAAGTCTCCTACTTTAATCCATTCGAGTGTTCATTAATCGATTAGAATAGATACTATACTTGATGTTAATGAAAAGGCCGAGAGAGGATTTTATGAAACGCACATTTAGAACATCGAAGGTTGGGATACATTCTTGCATGCACAAGCATAAGGATCATTTGTCTGTTTATGGTGATGGATTTTCTGTGTTTTTTCGCAGTTAGGGATGACGGAAATTGTTGTTTGCTATGGCTGCTGGTTTATGGTTAATCGAGTTTGCGATTTCAGCCCAGTATAGATAATCTTGCCCTTACATGCCCACATGCACATGTGTAACCAATGCTGCTGTCGTATCCTATGAACTAATGTTTGTTGACGAGTGTTAGGGCATCTGGAAGGGAGTGTTGTGATACCATTCATGTTACTGCTATTTGAGATGTGGATTCTTTATTTTCTCTTTTGCTTGCTTGCTATGTGACTATTTAGGCCAAGATTCTACATTTCTGGTATTCTGGTTGCAGACTGTTGATGCGCTCTGCTTGTAATGTGTAATCTTTTTCCATCAAATGAATTGGAATATGACGCTTTTGTAGAGTGGTTTGCTCGTTAATGCTTCTCTCCTTGTATCTTCCCCTCTGTGTCTGTGTTGCCGACCTCAAATCTGATAGCTGTTGTTCCCTTAGTTGATCTCTTCTGTGTTGAAAATAGTAATGTCTTTATTGCAATGAGCTCTTTCAATCTTCAACTCTTCACGAGTTTCGGATCATTTGATTTGAGATCATCGAAAAGATGAATGCTTAGATTAGATTTTCATATTCATGAGTTTATGACGCATTTCTATTAAGTTGGATCGCCATTCTCTTTTCTTTCGCAATCACCATTTCATCTTCATTACATTACGGTGATGTAATGTTTATCTGAGGATAATGTTAGGAACGTGAACCAACTAACCAAGTGTAGATGACAAACTTAAGGATAATGTTAGACCTACTTGAGCTTACTGACAGATAATCAGCTTGTATTTTCTGTCGAAAAATTGTTTCTTGACGTCTCTACCACTAAATAGGAGGTTAGCTTGGCAATTTCTATATGGTATCTTAAGATTTGGATGGCCTAGATTTCTGTTTCTGTAATGGTAGCAGTAAGTAAACTCATGATGTACCTGACATTGGTATTTGTACTTTCATTCCTTGACGAGCTGTTGGAGGAGGTCCATCAACGAAAATTCAATGGTTACCCGGAGCATCCTATACTCTGGGGTTTTTTACCGTTAGATATTGATCCATATATCGTTGACCAATAAGTTAACGGTTAAAAGTCTCGGAGTATAGAATTCCCCGGCAAATACTAGAAGGACTCGGCCAACAATCTACATGGAAACTGTGCAGCGAATACTCACAGTTGAGTAGCCTAGTTTTTGTGCTTTAATTGTGCTAGGTTTTCTGACTTGGGGATTTGAATATATTGTTTTCTTGTACTTTTGGGTTCATTATTTATCCTGATTGGCCAACCTTTTGACGAAATGTTAGGCTGCTATTGGTATATGGGTGAGAACACGGTTCGACATACTAAATGTCATAAAATAATTAGCTGATACTAGGAAAAAAAAAATTTTAACTAATTATTTTAGGCTTTTTATATTAGCACCCCACAAAATGTTGAATGCACCCCACATTAAAATTTAATATTAAATAACTTATTTATCCTACTATGCAATGACAATTTTGACCTTATTAGGTTAAAATAAATAAAAAATTCTATATAAACCTCAAATCACTTTTTATGTTTTGTTTATCTTCTTCAACTATCAAAACCTCTCCCCTCCGATCCTCCATTGTTGAACAAAACTCTAACCAATGAAACTACAAACATGTTGATTGAGAAAAATTATTTTTGATGAATGAAACACGAAATCGATGTTTCAGAAGCTTCACATGAGGTAAGACTTCATATTATTTATCGTTTTAGTGATTTTGACGACATCGATAATTATTTAATCTTGCTTTTGATGCGTTATTCAAGCTTTTATGTTTGTATTCATCTTTTAGGGATAACAGAGATTACATGAAGAATTAAACACCTAAAATTACCACCAAATATTAAAAACAAACGACATAGGTTTTAATGATTGAATTGAAAACAACCCACATATGCTTTAAATCTCATGCGGTATCTTTTGTCAAAATTTTGATCGGTATTATTTGTCTAAATTAAAAGTTTTATAAGATTTAAGAAATGTGAAGTGTATTGAAAATATGAGATGCATATAGAAAATGTAAGGTGTATATTAAGAATGTGAGGTGTGAGGGTATTATGGGAAAGTAAGTGGGGTGCATTAAGATAATTTTTAATTGAAAAAGCAAATGTGAGATGTATTAAGTATGTGGGATTTATTCAACATTTTGTGGGGTGTTAATATAATATGCCTTATTTTATGATACTTAATTTATTAAACCGTGTTTTCGGTACACTGAAAATTTTCTCATAATGGTTGGATGATGCATTGAAGTGGACGGATTAGCTTTTTTTCTTTTTCTTTTGGTTGGAAGTGGGTGAATTAGGTAAGAGTGGAATAAATCAATTAATGGACTCATTCCCATGGAGGACGTGACACATTCAAAATTTCAAAGGAAAACTCATGAAAAAGGTTTGAAAACTTTGAGTTTTAACGTTAAGGACAAAATAAAGGGTAAAGTGAATAGCACCAGGTTTGACTTTTTAGTGTAAAAATGTAGTTTTTCGTTAAAGTGAACAGTACCTGCGAGTTTTTCGTTAAAACTCCCTTTAAATGATCCATCCATCCACAACTTGATTGATTCAACTCCCTCTCCCTTAAAAATTTCAGAACAATGCTCGTTAGAAACGGTGGTCAACTTTTATCAAGATAAAGTCCACCGGTATCAAAATATACGGTCAACTTCTGTTATTGTGAGAGATTTGATATAACATGAGTGAACCGATTATATCACGTGTCCGTCACAATGAAAAAACTATCTAATTAAAAGAAAATCAATCAAACCCCTTCCAAAACTAATGTAAGAAAATTGCAAATTGAGGTTTTTTTCTAGTTCAAAATGAGAGAACGAGGTCATTTATAGTCGATTTGTTGTTGTAACTTGTATCAAAGTATTTTTTATGATGTTTTAAAGTATAAAACACTCAAGTGTTTTAGAATACTTCAGATATTTTAAGATAATCTTCGTTTAAAAACACAAAACATAAAAGTTAGCCGTTAAAACCGCCATAAATTTTTTGCTCAACAAATATGGAATGAGATATTAAAAAAAAAGTATTTTAAGTGGCACTAATCGGAAAAAGGATCCTTACTGGATCATTTTCTTGGGGATTTCGGGAATTATGTGATTGTAACCGTCCTGATCTCATGATATACAATGAGCGGTCATGATCATGGAATCCCTATAAAAAGAATCCGGCGAAAAGATCATTTTTCCGTACTAATCAGCTTATTCATTTTGTGAATAAAGAAACAGCAAGCCACGTGGTAAAAACTTGGTTTCTCTTTCAGCACCACCGACAGATCGCGACCGTCGAATGGCGAGGCTTTCAAACAGTCAAAAGAAGGGTATAATATTCCGACGGTCGAATCGTATTCATTCCCATTTCAATGTACCTCTGTGTGACTCTGTCTGCTTGTGAGAGAGAGCGTCTGAGAGATGAGGCAGAAGAAAAAGGCAGGATCAGAAATCCCAGAAACCCTAACGGCGATGGCGGCAGAAGAAGAAGAAGAAGGAGAAGGTCGATTCTTTGCTTGCTATCTGTTGAGCTCTCGCAGCCCTCGCTACAAAGGCCACACTTATATTGGGTAATTTTGCCAATTTCCCCCAATTTTTTTTAATTATTATTTTTTATCTCCAATCAGTTCGGAATAATCAGACCATTCTTGATTTTATCATTTTCCATCTGATTTCTTTAAATTTTGAAACTTCCGTTTAGAACTCTGACTAATAATTCAGCCCAATTTCACTGTTTGATTGTTTGTTTATTTTAAATTTTGAGACTTTCTTCTGCTTTCTTTTATAAATTGGATTAACAAGTGACTCCAATTTGACTGTTTGTTTATCTGGGTGCTGCTGAATACAGATTCACTGTGAATCCAAATTCTCTAGGTTTAACTATATAGCCTATAAAATATTTAGTTACTAATTCAAATTCTCTAGGTTTAACTATATAAAATTATATAATATAGTTTGCAAATCGTCTCTTTTTCTTACATTATTTTTCTCATAGCTTTTTGTACATGTACAAGTTTGGATTTGTTTAATTTTAACACGTATTTGTTTAATTACAAAATTTTTTTGCTCACCTCGTGAATTTTTTTAAGCTAGCTGATACTATGAAAAATAAAGTATCAAGTTTCTTTATTTATAAAGATTTAAATTTTTAAGCTATCCCACCCGGTAAAAAATTCCTAGCTCTGCTATTGTGCCCGTGTTCCTAGCTCCACTATTGTGCCCGTGGCCACAGTCAAGCATATTCACCAGCTTGGAGCATTGAACTCGAACCTCCCATTTTTTGTTTATTGGGAAGTCATAGTCCGCACCTTTACTATTGAACCACTTGCTGTGGTTTGTTATTAAGAAATTTTAAGTTTTGGTATTTACCAAACTCAAACTCCAACTCCAACTTTCTTTTTCACTGCGCTCCTCGCTGCGCCAATTTCTCTAGCAACCGGCACTGTGCCATAGGTCCCGCCACAACAATGACTACGGAACTGGAAGTTGGAAAGCCGGGTTGGGTCGGAGCTCAGGTATTAACTTAATCTCTATATGTAATTTGGATTGGGTTGTGACTAGTCAATTGTATGCATGTAAAATGTTTGATAAAATGCCGTCCTGTCCAACTTAGGCCAACTCCAACCGAAGGGTCCAGAGGGCCAGATGACCGAAAATAGCCCTAAAACCGTCTCCAACCGAGGGCTAGGCCAGAGGGCTCGGGAATCTGGGAGGGCCCCATGAAATTTCAAAGGGCCAAAGGGCTGGCTGGCTGGCTATTTTTTTTTTATATTTTCCCTATTGCTGTCGGTTATAACCGACAACACTAGTTATGCATAGGCAAATTTTTTTTTTTAAATTTAAACCTTTCTTTTCTTCTATAAATATGGTGAAGTTCTTTCAATTCTTCACTTCATTTGCAATATTTCCTTCTTCAATATTTCCTTCTTCAATATTTCCTTCAATATATTTCTCAATATTTCCTTCAATATATTTTCCAATATTTCCTTCATCTATAATATTTGTTTCAATTTTTCAATAATTTCCTTCAATATTTTTTCAATAATTTCCTTCATTATTTTTTCAATATTTTTCCTAGGCCATTATACAACATTAAATTAAATTAAGTAACATGAAACAACATTGAATTGTAGTTTTTAAATAATAAATTATGTTTGGCCCTATGGCCCTCGGTTGGAGACGATTTTTTGTGACAGGGCTAAAACGAGCCCTCTAGCCCTCGGTTGGAGACGGAGGCAAATATGGCCCTGTACTGTTCATTAAAATATTAATATCTTGGAGAATCTTGGAGGGCCAGAGGGCTCAAACGAGCCCTCTGGCCAGCCATCGGTTGGAGATGGCCTTAGTGGTTGGTTTGTGTTTGCTTTCTTCTGTTTTGTTTAAATATAGCTTCTTTTAGCCTTCTCACAGTTGTTAACTTGCATTGTAAGTTCATATGCTTACATTGTCGCTTACATGGCTTGTGTTTTGGGCATTGCAGCATTTGCCTCGAGACAAGGCTCACTTGGCTACAAAATTTGGTCTCGTAAGGTTTGACACTGATGACGTTGTAGAAAATGGCACTCCTGAATCTGTCCAGTCGTGTTGTTGATGGTAGCCTGAAACGCCTTGGTGTGGACTACATTGATCATTATTATCTGCAACGCGTAGATACATCAGTCCCCATAGAGGACACTGAAAGTGTTACCTATACTTCCTCACATTTAATTAGGTGCAATGTTAAGTCTTTTGGTTAGTTTTTTCCCCAAATTCCTGGTTGTTTTAGTTGATTATTGAAGCTAGTCCAGATACATTAAGGAGGGCACACGCAGTTCATCCCGTTGCTGCCAAACGGAATGGTGGTTTTGGACTCGCGACATTGAGGAAGAAATCATCTGAAGCTAGACCAGACACAATAATGTGATCATTTTCCCTCCCAGTGTTGGCAGGAGAACCATGTTGAGGCACCTGAACAGTTCCCAAAGAAGTCTAAACTATTCGTCGCTCATGCAGCTGAAAATTGGAATGCTGAGTTTTACTCCAAATTCAATGACGATGTTTATGCAACTGTTGGTCAGTACTATCATTTATTAGACGGACGCTAATGCTTTTCAATTTGCATTTGTATGATACTTGAGTCCAAATTAATTCAGGTATTCTTTTCAGTCCTTTTTTTGTTTTTCAAATTTTAAAATTGCTGGCAGTGAAAATGGTATTTCTTTTATTGAATATAGCTTAGAGTAAATTGTATGATCATATTGTGAATGGCTATGTCTGGAGATTGCACAATTCACCATTGGCACTTGAGTAGGATATCTGTGTCTCATTCATGTTTTGCAACTAGTTCTGGAACAATGTTGCAAATAAACGGAATCATTGGCACCTTCAGAGTACCAAAATTTGATCTCATGATGCTGCTCATTACCATCGTATCTTCTCTTGTGCTAGGGATTAGTTTCCTCTTAGATTAGTGCTAGGACTAATCTCCTGATGCTGCTTTGTAATTGTATCTTTCATGACTCCTATATGCCATTTGATGCAGATTCAATGTGAATCCAAGGCATCGAATGCGAGAGCACAATGGCAAAGCGTCCATGGGAAATCTATGGTTTCACAACTGACGCATTGGTCTCCAGGTTTCTTCATTTCTTTTCTTTCCACCGAAAGATAGTTCTTTTAATCATATGACTGCTTGGGATCAAATTAGATGCAAATTAATCTTTGTTCAACCTTTTGAGTTTTTACTGGAATAAACAATCTTTCTACTTGTACTGCCCTGCTTTGATAACTGCAAGTACTGTAACCTGGTTTGAGCTGTCTTACATCTTGAGTTAGTTTTACTTTCTTTCTCCAAATCCTGCTCATTCTTTACCTTCTTGCGGTAATTAAGCTTTGTGTTCGCGCCTAAAGAAGAAGAATTGACAGCTACAGTTACAGACGATGATCAGTCACCGGGCAAAAGCTATCTCAGACCTTGTGGAGGCGAGATAATAGATTTGACAACTCCAGCTCCCCAATGCAGAGGTGGTTTATGCGGGAAAAAGAGCAGAGTTACTAGTGCTTATCCTCAGATTATTGACTTACTATGTCTCCAAATTTCATCCAGTTATAGTGCTTGATGATCTTGTGGTTTGGTTGAATAATTTAGAGGAATTATTGTCATCTTTGCCTGATGGCATATTATTGTAATACTTATGTTCTTACAGTTTTTACTGGAATAAGAGTCTTCTTTTTACCCACTTGCTACTTTTACTCTTTGCTTTGCTGGCTTGATGAAAATTGCATTTACTCCCCTGTTTTTTACATTTTATCTTCACAAACTGGTTTGGACTAACTTGCATATCAAGGAAGGTTTTATGCTTAAACGTTTCAAGTTAATCAAGCTTTGTGTTGTAAAAGTGTTTGGGCCCAAAATGACATTGGGCCGAGCTCGGACCATCCTCGGCCCAGGACATGCGCGAAGGCAGTGAATCGGCGCTATGGGCCACGAATTAGGAGGAATCCTATCTGGAAAATGAAGGAAGAAAAGATAAGTGTAAAATGTGATAGAGGCCGAGACCCATTAGGAGAAGGAGTCCCGAGAAGAAGGTGAATCAAACTCGCAATTGGAGGCAGGTTCAGAGTCCTAGTTGAATTGGGATCGGCCGAGATAGAATTGGAGTAGTATCGGCTGAGGTAGAGTTATACTAGGAAGATGAATTCTACCCAAGGACGGTTTGGAGCATTTGCATTACTATAAATAGAGGGGGGGAGCATAACTTTAACCCTCTCCAACTCAACACACAAAACTGCCCTGCGCAAACTCTCTCAACCTTTGAGATTTTTATTTTCTTTTTCCGCCAACACATCTTCAGTTTGGATAAACAGCACTGTGAAGGCAACCGGTGGTATCTTCAATTTGGATAAACAGCACTATCGCCGTAGAACCAGTCGATCGTGGAGCACCTTTAGTTTGGATAAACAACACTGCGTCAAGGCCGATTGGTTATCTATCCAAGTCTTGGTCGAGAAGGACTTCCGGGTTCTCATCGACAGAGGTCATCTCACCAGCCTTCTCGGCGAAGTGAGGTGTTACGAATTACCAAGCTCGACACATCGAACGCCGAGTTGTTTTATGATTGGATACTCACAAGTTGGTTTTAGAGTTCGGCATTCTGACTGCCGAACCACTTTCACTGTCAAGACATATATCTGTTTTGAGTATCTGTGCCCCTATACTTTGGTGTCGATTCGGCGTGCTTATACCTTTACGAATATAATCACTGTGACCGAACCCGGCACCGACGATTCGTGAACTTCGCAAGACTAGCAGCCTTGTCTTCAGGCTCTAGAACCCAAAGGCAGAGGCGCGTTCCTTCCTCGGGCGTAGTCGCAAGATTCAGAAGTCAGCCGCGCACACAACGCAACATCAACATTTTACTCACCGGTTGAGTTCGGCCGTCGAGTTGGCACGCCCTGCATTCAACTGAAGGACGTAGTTAGCTCATAGATTATTCGGCCTGCGCGCCACGTAGGCTTGGTAGTTTTTAGGGTCAACAAAAAGTTTATGCTTTATTTCTGCAATGCAATTAATTAAGTCGATTTGCAATGCTATTCATATTTTGCAACTAGCTCTGAAGGTGAGGAGGCTAAGACCAAGTTCGATGCCAAGAACTTGTTCGCTCTAGAACTGCACCTACAAGATGATGAACACCGTGAAGGATGAGAAGGTTGCTGCGAAATTGGACCCTGCAGACAAGCAGGATATTGAGCCATTGAGGAGACAATCTGAGACCTTCCAACTATATCAAAGGCAGTAACGCAGGCTGCCGCAAGCTTTGATATAGGTGAGAAGGTTTATGCGGCAAGAAGATCTCAATTTCGTCCACTTATAGTATTTTTGCCGATGTTATAGTTTGGTGCCTGATGGCATATTGTAAGTTGTAAGCACACTGGTGTGAGCAATCTTTGTTCAACTTTTAGAGCTTTTGCTGGAATTATAATCTTTCTACTTTTACTGCCCTGCTTTCACATCTGCAAGTACTGCAAACTGGTTTCAGCTGTCTTACACCTTGAGTTAGTTTTACTTTCTCCAAAACTTGCTTGTTCTTAAACTTCTTGCGGCAATTAAGCTTTGTGTTTGCGCCTAATGAAGTTGGAGCTTTGTGTTCGCGCCTAATGAAGTTGGATTTAAATTCTAACTAGCCGCAGACAAGAAATTATTCTTTTTGCGCAAATTAAAAAGGAAATCAAGTTGAATTTAAGAAAGCAGTTCTCCATTATTCGGTCATCAAATTTACAAATCATCAGAAGTAAAATTACTGGAAAAACGGAGACAGTTCATTGATAATTTTACATGATCATCCGTAACAAAACACAATAGACAATTGAAGGACACTAAAAATAATAACAAGAGAAATTAAAGCCGGTGAAAATCGTGTTACAAATCTTCATTCAGTACCCTGCAGGTAGAAATTAATTACATCAAAATATGTGGCATGAACTGATCTTCCGTAAACGAATAACTATTCAAGTAGCTGCTTCCGAATAATGATTGGTCGACCACATTGTCGAAGGCACTTGGGTGATAAGCTTCCTCTACTCCTCCTCCATCAGCAAACATAAAATCCCTGTAGAAACTTGGATTCCGAGATTCCTCTTCCTGGGTTTCAGAAAGCCAATATTGCTCTAATAAACTTGGATCCCAAGCTTTCTCTTCTACGTTTCCATCTTCAGCAGTCCCAGATGATGCTGGCAAAGGCAGTTCTCGAATTTCAGGAATAAACTCCTCTAACATATTATTATACAAAGCTTGATCTTCCATTCCTCCATCGGCAACGACGGATGAAACCGGTAGTTGCACATCTTTTCTTTCTTTACCCATTAACAATTCCTCTGAGGCAGAAGCTGTTGGAAAAGGCGCTTCTACTGCTCCATTGGTCGGCTCTTTAGCCAATATGTCGTCCAATTCGTCAGCACTGATGGTGAATCTCGGATCATTATCATCATAACCATAATCAACATAATCACCGACCGCAAACTCATTGTTCTCTTGATCAGAAAGCACAAAATTACTAGTTAGACAAGAACTGCCTTGTCGTCCTTCCTCCTCAACAACATTGATCGCATGCATGTTTTGTTCGATCTCTTCGTTAGCACGCTTCTTCTTCATCTTCGGCACTTCATCATCCTGTGAATATGAAGTCGAACACTTCCTCTTGTTAATGCCAGACGTGTTCCTCAACCGACAAAGCACAAAATCGAAGTCGTAACCTGTATGGCTGTTGCGCTTCCTTGGAGATGCAAAGAGACTGTATTCGTCTAGTTTCCACCCGCCGTGGTCCTCGGAGCCCTCATTCTTGTACCAGAAGGTTCTCTTTAGTCCGATACAGGTAGAATTACCCTCAGTCCCTTCAATCCAAGCGGGCACCGACTTGCCTTCCCAAGTACCTCCGAGCCCCATCCTACGATCAACATTGGAACCCTTGGGGGTTTTCTTCTTGAGCTCAGAGAAGAAGTACAAGGCGGGTTGATCAGTAGCGCCAAGTTGAAGTGCCGCTCCTCCCCCAAAAGCTTCCCAAATCTGAGAGGGTTGGAATTTGTTGCCGAAGAGGTTGCACTTGTGCATGAAGGTGCTGTGCGGCGGCGGGGGCAGTAGCCGCGGTGTCTTCACCAAAAAGTAGGGGAGAAAGCCACCGATGAGTTCTTGATCGGTGGGTTTGAAGCGGAAACCGGGCCGGACAAGGGAATGGTTCTCCATTAACACCACAATGCAGAAGAAGTTGCTGTGGTTTTTTATGTGACGATTAGAGAGGGCGTTGTTTGGGTATTTATAGAATGCAATCTCCTGAAGCTATTAGGATTTACTGAATTTGAATTTAGAATTTTAGAGAGAGAGAGAGAGAGAGAGAGAGAGAGAGGGGAGTGGCAGTGCAGTTGCTTGGAGGGTAAGTAAGAAATTAGAAACCCTAACTTTAAGTCGTCCTGATTGTATTAGGAAATAGAGAAAGAAACCCAATTTTAGTAGGATTCTGTTCATTTATGTTAAGTTTTATAGCCGTTAAGTCATTTTAATTAACCAAGTGCTTAATTTATTTTAATTTATTTTAATTTAAATTTCTTCATATTTTTTCGTTAGTTCTTTTAATTCCAAAAAATTGTATATGCTCACTCTGTTTTCTCTTTTATATTATTCGCTTATATATTTTTCTATTTTCATAAAAGGGAGAGGCTATGGAGAAATATTTTACTTTGTCCATAGCCACAGTCAAGCAGATTCACCAGCTTGGAGCATTGAACCTGAACCTCCCATTTTTTGTTTATTAAGGAGTCGGAGTCCGCGGGCCAGTTAATGTGGTTTATTATTAAGAAATTTCAAGTTTTGGTATTTACCAAACCCAAACTCCAACTTTCTTTTGTTGGTCTGTTGTCGCATACATGGCTTGTGTTTCGGGCATTGCAGCA
Organism: Cotoneaster glaucophyllus; assembly: GCA_036320875.1. Taxonomy (NCBI): domain Eukaryota; kingdom Viridiplantae; phylum Streptophyta; class Magnoliopsida; order Rosales; family Rosaceae; genus Cotoneaster; species Cotoneaster glaucophyllus. The sequence goes on from CM070061.1 coordinate 4,087,440, forward strand.
TTTGCCTCGAGACAAGGTTCGCTTGGCTACAAAATTTGGTCTCGTAAGGTTTGACACTGATGACGTGGTAAATGGCACTCTTGAATATGTCCAGTCGTGTTGTTGAAGGTAGCCTGAAACGCCTTGGTGTGGACTACATTGATCATTATTATCTGCAAAGCGTAGATACGTCAGTCCCCAGAGAGGACACTGAAAGTGTTACCTATACTTCCTCACATTTAGTTAGGTGCAATGTTAAGTCTTTTGGTTAGTTTTTTTCCCCAAATTCCTGGTTGTTTTAGTTGATTATTGAAGCTAGTCCAGATACAATAAGGAGGGCACGTGCAGTTCATCCCGTTGCTGCCAAACGGAATGGCGGTTTTGGACTCGCGACATTGAGGAAGAAATCGTTTGAAGCTAGACCAGACACAATAATGTGATCATTTTCCCTCCCATTGTTGGCAGGAGAACCATGTTGAGGCACCTGAACAGTTCCCAAAGAAGTCTAAACTGTTCTTCGCTCATGCAGCTGAAAATTGGAATGCTGAGTTTTACTCCAAATTCAATGACGATGTTTATGCAACTGTTGGTCAGTATTACCATTTATTAGACGGACACTAATGCTTTTCAATTTGCATTTGTATGATGCTTGAGTCCAAATTAATTCAGGTATTCATTTCAGTCCTTTTTTTGTTTTTCAAATTTTAAAATTGCTGGCAGTGAAAATGGGATTTCTTTTATTGAATATAGCTTAGAGTAAATTGTATGATCATATTGTGAATGGCTCTGTCTGGAGATTGCACAATTCACCATTGGCACTTGAGTAGGATATCTGTGTCTCATTCATGTTTTGCAACTAGTTCTGGAACAATGTTGCAAATAAACGGAATCATTGGCACCTTCGGAGTACCGAAATTTGATCTCATGATGCTGCTCGTTGCCATCGTATCTTCTCTTGTGCTAGGGATTAGTTTCCTCTTAGATTAGTGCTAGGACTAATCTCCTGATGCTGCTTTGTAATTGTATCTTTCATGACTCCTATATGCCATTTGATGCAGATTCGATGTGCATCCAAGGCATTGAATACGAGAGCACAATGGCAAAGCGTCCATGGGAAATCTATTGTTCCACAACTGACGCATTGGTCTCCAGGTTTCTTCATTTCTTTTCTTTCCACCTAAATTTAGTTCTTTTAATCATATGACTGATTGGGATCAAATTAGATGCAAATTAATCTTTGTTCAACCTTTTGAGTTTTTACTGGAATAAACAATCTTTCTACTTGTATTGCCCTGCTTTGATATCTGCAAGTACTGCAACCTGGTTTGAGCTGTCTTCAATCTTGAGTTAGTTTTACTTTCTCCAAATCCTGCTCATTATTTACCTTCTTGCGGTAATTAAGCTTTGTGTTCGATCCCAGAGAAGTTGAATTTAAATTATAACTAGCTACAGAAAAGAAATTGTTGTTTCTGCGCAAATTAAAAAGAAAATCAAGTTGAATTTAAGAGAGTAGCTCTCCATTATTTGGTCATCAAATTTACAAATCATCAAAAGTAAAATTACAGGAAAAACGGAGCCAGTTCAGTGATAATTTTACATAATCATTTGGAACAAAACACAATAGACAATTAAAGAAACACTAAAATTAATAAGAAGAGAAATTAAAGCCGGTGAAAATCGTGTTACAAATCTTCATTCAATACCAAGTTCTGCAGGTAGTGAAATTATGGAATGCAATCTCCTACTGCTCCATCGGTCGGCTCTTCAGCCAATAGTTCGTATAATTCAGCAACACTGAAGGTCAATCTCGGATCAATATCATCAAAACCATAATCAACATAATCACCGACCGCAAATTTATTGTTCACTTGATCAGAAACCACGGAATTACTAGTTAGACAAGAATTGCCTTGTCGGCCTTCCTCCTCGACATTGATCGCATTCATGTTTTGTTCCATCTCCTCGTTAGCACCCTTCTTCTTCATCTTCGGCACTTGATCATCCCGTGAAGATGAAGTCGAACACTTTCTCTTGTTAATGCCAGACGTGTTCCTCCTCAACCGACAAAGCACAAAATCGTAGTCGTAATGTGTACTATGGCTGTTGCGCTTCCTCGGAGATGCAAAGAGACTGTATTCATCCAGTTTCCACCTGCCGTGGTCTTCGGAGCCTTCTTTCTTGTACCAGAAGGTTCTCTTTAGTCCGATACAGGTAGAATTGCCCTCAGGCCCTTCAACCCAAGCGAGCACCGACTTGCCTTCCCAAGTACCTCCGCGCTCCGTCTTTCGATCAGCATAGGAACCCTTGGGGGTTTTCTTGTTGAGCTTAGAGAAGAAGTACAAGGCGGGCTGATCAGCAGCAGCAAGTTGAAGTGCTGCTCCTCCCCAAAAAGCTTCCCAAATTTGAGAGGGGGATCTGTTGCCGAAGAGGTTGCACTTGTGCATGAGGGTGTTGTATGGCGGCGGGGGTAGTAGCCCCTCCACCACAAAGTGGTAGAGAAAGGTACCGATGAGTTCTTGATCGGTGGGTATGAAGCGGAAACCGAGCGGGACAAGGGAATGGTTCTCCATTAACACCACAACGCAGAAGAAGAGGAGTCGAGTCGAGTAGTGAAGTAGGTTTTTGTTGTGGCTTTAGAGAGGGCCTTGATTGGGTATTATTTATAGAAATAGAATGCAATCTCCTCAAGCTATTAGGATTCACCGAAATTGGACGTAACTCTTTTTTCGTTAATTCTTTTAATTTCAAAAGAAGAAAAAATAGTACGTGCTCTTTCATGGTTTGGGACTGTGGGACCCACTAGACCAGGTCTTCAATTTATCAGTCCACAGAAGAAACTCTCACAAACTGAAGTGAGCTGGACAATCTCCAACATCCTCCGACAAGGAAAGAGGCAGAATCTAGTCAGATACGGGCTTAAAATCTTTTCTTTCTTTTTATCTAAATTAAAAATAAAATAAAATAACCCTAAAATCGGAATTCTTTGGAACCCTAATTACCCAAATCTCCCAATTCATCTTGTACCCCAACTTACCTTTCGTTGTTGTTGGGTCAGTAAATCGGAAAGATGCAACCTTCAACCTCTCTCCTTTGATAAACCCCAGTTTATGGAGATAAAATCCCAATCCACCAAAAGATGCAACCTTGAACCTCTCTCCTTTGATAAAACCCCAGTTTATGTGGTGTGGGGAAATACTGCTCCGCCTTGTAGATCCAGGCTAGGGGATCTTCACCTTGGACAAATCTCAGAAAATCGAGGCGTTGAGGCCATGGTAGTCGTGGTGGAGCTCCCCCTCCCCCTCCACTCACACAAGGACTCTGCGGCAGATGATCCATGTCATGTGGTGGTGGTGGTCAGGCCCGGCCCAGGCCCTGTGCTGGAAGGGCGATCGTCCAGGGCCCAAAAAATTTCGGGGCACCAAAATTATTACGGTAGTATATTTATATATATTTTCATAAGAGTATAAATTTATAAAATTTGGTTAGATTACAAAGAAAGTGAGCTAGAAGTGGTGGTTTCTTCATTTGAAAATAACCAAGAGGTCTTGGGTTTGAAACACTACATGTGCTTATTTACTTTCCAATTTTTACAAATTTTTTTCATAAGAGTATAAATTAATTTTTACAATTTTTTTTCTTCATAAGAGTATAAATTTATAAAATTTGGCTAAATGATCAAAAAGTTTAAATAGAAGCAATGGTTTTTCTTGTTTAAAATTAACAAGATTTCCTAAGTTCAAAATGCTATATGCGTGTTTATTCTTTTCAATTTTTACTAATATTTGTTTGGTTGCTAATTTATTTTTAGATACTAGCTAGTAGTTTTGTGGGTTGCTATTTTTAAATATTTGTTTGAATTCAAGTCTAATCTTCTACAAAGAGTAATATGTAAAACAAACTTTTAGAGCAAATTTGCAAATCATATGACGTGTCATCAAAATGTTTAATTTAGTGCCCATTCATTACTTATACATATTAATTAAAGACTTAAACATCATTATTTTTTTAGTCACATATTGACAAGGTTAGTAAATAAGAAAAAACACCTCACGATTTATACAAAAACACTTTAAAAGTTTATATGGAAAACAAAACTCATCATCTATCTACATGGAAGCTCGGAGTTTTTTGGTTTCCTTCTCTGGATACAAATAAATTAGTCCTTCTATGTTTCTAAATTATTGAGTTTGAACTGCTTTTCTAAGTATAATTTTATTGATGTCTTACGTGAGAAAATAAATAATTTTCTTATATAAAGTTAGGGCACATTTTTTGGTATCGTCCTGAGCCTCAAAAATCTCTGGACCGGCCCTGGTGGTGGTGGTGGTGGTGGTGGATCCTCGGCAGGTGATAAGATTAAGACCCCGACCTGCAATGGCAGCTATGGTGATGGAGCAAAAGGGGAAGAGTAGAGAGAAACAAGGATGAATATTCTCGGCAGGTGATTAATTCCGCAATGCCTTTTCCAATTTCCTCGGCCACCATTTAACCACGCGCCCATCTATTTTTCCCCACTACATGTGTGCCAGCTGGAACAACTAACTAATTAAATGGACTCCCCTCAAGACTTAGGTTATTACAATTAAACCCCAATACAAAAGACCCTTACAATTTAACCCAAAATCCCTTACAGATCACTCCTATTTCACTATTGCTTGTTTATTTCTTCTACTGAGCGATCCCTCCTTACACGTACAAGGGGGTGTGGGATGTGCGGAAGGGTTTAGGGCGTTTGACGCGTCGTACAGAGCGACGGTGCTGATGAATGCGCCATTCACGGCGGTACATTTCGCGACGTATGAGGCGGCAAAGAGGGCTTTGAATGAGATTTCGTCGGATCATACGGACGACGAGCGGTTGATTCTTCATGCCACTGCTGGTGCTGTCGCTGGGGGCTTGGCTTCGGTGGTTACTACGCCGCTTGATGTGGTGAAAACTCAATTACAGTGTCAGGTATGGTAATTGTTGGCCCTTCTATATTAAGATTCACTTGTTGGTTTGATTTAAATACATTCGGATGCAATTGATAGCCTTTTAGTTTCATCATACAATCAATCACTTTAATGCCCCGGTAGTTTCAAGCCCACGGTACTAGGCTCGGCGATAATTGATAGCCTGTAGTTACTAAGAAAATGTAGACACTGATTGCTTAGCCGTGTGATCTTTTCGATTCCCGGCATCTAATAGCGATGTTCCATAGCAATAAGGTGGTACTTCTGTTTCGTAGGTTTCAGCAAAATTTGTCTACTGATGAAATCCTAGGTTATTGTTACGTGGACTGGATGTTTGTGCTTGCATAGTGTGTTTTTCTTTTTCTCATCTCATGTAAAGAGGTAATACGGGGCTGAGAGACCAAATAATCTTGTCAAAAGTCGACTGGTTAAAGCGCTCTCTTATGTGATTCAGTGGTTGTATCTTTTTTTATGTATAGTCCTGTTTAAGCGATCTCTTGGAAGTGGGATTCTGTGTCGCAATCACGATTAGTTAGTCTGGTTGGACGACATACTATTAAGAATTGGAACGAATCACTGATAAATCATAGGCCTTGGTTGTAATGCAAGTATGGTAACTGATGATTCATATGCCTGTAGTTGTAATTGAATTACCATATCCGTTGATTCTTCCGATGATTCGCATACCTTTAGTTGTGATGGTATTACTAGGCGTTGGATGATTTGGTTGAAGGTTTAAATACTCGTATGAATGCAAACCTGTCTGAAGCTTTTCTGCTTTTCTGCTTTTCTTAAACATGGATTTGTTGTGCAGGGTATTTGCGGATGTGACAGATTTAAAAGTGGTTCCATAAGTGATGTTTTCAGAACAATAGTGAGAAAGGATGGATACAAAGGGCTTGTGAGGGGGTGGGCTCCGAGAATGCTTTTCCATGCCCCGAGAATGCTTGTGAGGGGGTGGTTCCTGCAAGTCCTACATCTTTGGGTTAGTTTTACTTTCTTTGTCCAAAACCTGCTCATTCTTGAACTTCTTGCGGTAATTAAGCTTTGTGCTTGCGCCTAATGAAGTCGGATTAAAATTCTAACTAGCTGTAGACAAGAAATTATACATTTTGAACAAATTGAAAAGGAAATCAGGTTGAATTTAAGAAAGCAGTTCTCCATTATTTGGTCATCAAATTTACAAATCATCAGAAGTAAAATTACTGGAAAAAGGAAGACAGTTCAGTGATAATTTTACATGATCATTCGTAACAAAACACAATAGGCAATTGAAGAACACTACAATGAATAAGAGGAGAAATTAAAGTCTTTGAAAATCGTGTTACAAATCTTCATTCGGTACCAAGTTCTGCAGGTGGTGAAATTAATTACATCAAAATATGTGGCATGAACTGATCTTCCGTAAACGAATAACTGTTCAAGGAGCTGCTTCCGAATAATGATTGGTCGACCACATTGTCGAAGGCACTTGGGTGATAAGCTTCCTCTACACCTCCACCATCAGCAAACATAAAATCCCTGTAGAAAGTTGGATTCCGAGGTTCCTCTTCTTGGGTTTCAGAAAGCCAATATTGCTCTAATAAACTTGGATCCCAAGCTTTCTCTTCCACCGTTCCATCTTCAGCAGTCCCAGATGATGCTGGCAAAGGCAGTTCTAGGGTTTCAGGAATAAACTCCCCTAACATATTAGTATACAAAGCTTGATCTTCTTCTCCATCGGCAACGACGGATGAAGCCGGCAGTTGCACATCTTTTCTTTCTTTACCCAATAACAATTCCTCTGAGGCAGAAGCTGTTGGAAAAGGCGCTTCTACAGGTAGAATTACCCTCAGTCCCTTCAATCCAAGCGGGCACCGACTTGCCTTCCCAAGTACCTCCGAGCCCCATCCTACGATCGACATTGGAACCCTTGGGGGTTTTCTTCTTGAGCTCAGAGAAGAAGTACAAGGCGGGTTGATCAATAGCGCCAAGTTGAAGTGCCGCTCCTCCCCCAAAAGCTTCCCAAATCTGAGAGGGTTGGAGTTTGTTGCCGAAGAGGTTGCACTTGTGCATGAAGGTGCTGTGTGGCGGTGGGGGCAGTAGCCGCGGTGTCTTCACCAAAAAGTAGTGGAGAAAGCCACCGACGAGTTCTTGATCGGTGGGTTTGAAGCGGAAACCGGGCCAGACAAGGGAATGGTTCTCCATTAACACCACAACGCAGAAGAAGAAGATTCGAGTCGGGTAGTGAAGTAGGTTTGTGCTGTGGTTTTTGATGTGACGATTAGAGAGGGCGTTGTTTGGGTATTTATAGAATGCAATTTCCTGAAGCTATTGGGATTTACTGAATTTGAATTCAGAATTTAGAGAGAGAGTGAGAGAGAGAGAGAGAGAGAGGGGAGTGGCAGTGTAGTTGCTTGGAGGGTAAGTAAGAAATTAGAAACCCTAACTTTAAGTTGTCGTGTTTGAATTAGGAAATAGAGAGAGAAACCCGATTTTAGTAGGATTCTGTTCATTTATGTTAAGTTTTATAGCCGTTAAGTCATTTTAATTAACCACATGCTTAACTTATTTTAATTCAAATTACCCCATATTTTTTCGTTAGTTCTTTTAATTCCAAAAAATTGTATATGCTCGTTCTGTTTTCTCTTTTGTATTATTTGTTTGGATAAATTACATAATACCCCATCAGATTCGAGGTTTATTACAATTCCATACAACACCTTTAAAATATTTCACTTTCATACCTCACATACTATTTTATATTAATATAGTACCTCCGTTACATTTTCTATTCATTAATCCGTTAGGAGCTAACGTGGCTGCCATCTGTGTGCCACGTGGCAAATTATTATTATTTTTTTAATTTAAAAAAAAAACCTGAATCTTCTGAACAAAACAAAACAAAAAAAAAAAAAACCAAAAAATCCCCTTCTCCCATCCCCATCACCTACCCCTACCAGAGCTGAAACAACCCGTCCCGAGTTTTACTGTATAAAAAAAGTATTTTTGTATTTTTTTTTCATTAAGTTTGGGGATCTTTTTGTTTTAAAATTGATTTTTGGGTCTTAAATGATGTGCCCTAGGGGCCCACCCCTGTTTTATGTCCCCCGGGTCTATCTCTCTCTTGGTTTCTCTCGGTCTCACCTCTCTCCTCTTTTTCAGTTCTCTCTCTCTCTCTCTCTATTCCGAGCTCTCTCCCTCACAGCTCTCTCTCTTGCCGTGACCACCCACGTACACACACACCCACGCCATCTGCTGAGGACACCACCATCGTTATCAAACCTCGTCCTCTCTCCTCCTCTCGTCTTTGCGAGATCGTCAGCACGGGAAGGAAAGACTCCGACGAGTCCCTTCCATATTTTCCGTTTTGGGTAAGCCTCAAAACACTCCAAATGTTCCTCTTTTCATCCCTATAATTCTTTTCTGACCCCATGGTTGTGTTTTGGACGTCAAACCATGAAGACACACGTCGGGGAGACTTCCCCGGATTTCCAGCGAGAAACCGACAGCTTTCGAGCCAATTTCCGGGCAAACCACAGCGAGTTGGCCGACGTGCAAGGTATCAATCTCTTCGTCTCTCTGAGTACTATAACTTTCCTTTTTGTTTCACCCAATTTCGTTGAGTATTAAAGAAGTTATACTCATTTGAATCTTACCCAGTTTCCGACTACCTCCGAGGCTTTCGAGGCGTTTTCCGGCCAAACCACGGCGAGTTAGACGTCGTGGGAGGTACCATTCTCTTCGTCTTTTCGAGAACTACAACTTTTGTTTTTACCTCACTTGATTTCGTTGAGTAGTGACAAAGTTATAAGCGTATAAAGTTGGGTGGTTTTCCGGCCGAATTTCCGGCCTTCTCCTTCATTTGGGTCCGGGGACCCACAATTGGAACTCGGGCTGAGCCCTTTCGAACCAGGCCCTTTGGGCCGTGCCTAAACCCAAAAACCCTTAGGCATAAGCCTTTGGGCCTTTATCAACCAGGGCCTTCGGGCCGTTCCCTTTAAAACCCAAACCTCCTTAATTGTTTAAGTTAAGGCCTTTGGGCCACCTTAAACTAGGGCCTTCGGCCCACCTAATTTTCTAAACCCTAAAACCCATTTCCCTATTTTCCTTGGCCCTTGAAACCCAAACCCATTACCCTTTAAAGCCTAACCTAAAACCCAAATCCTTTTATTTGTATTTATTTTATTTCAAGCCCAAACATTTTTAACCTAGGGCATTAAGTACTAAATCCTTTAACCTAAACCCTAATCAGGATTCAAGCCTAAAACCCGTTTGACCTAGTTTGACTGTTGACCCCCGGTCAACGTTGACTTTTAGGGTTTTCGCTCGAGATCTCTCCTGTATTAAATTTGACGTCCTGGATCCGTTTTCGACGTCCGTTTTCCCAAATTAAATCGTTTGAATAGAGTTTGACCAAATGTACCCTTTATGTGCTTAGGGGCAATCATTGTGACGTTTCCGTCTTCGCTAGTGGCGCAGCTTTCGACGGCGAAGTACTATGAGTGGACCACCTTCAAAAATAGCATGTTTTAAATTAAAGAATTGCATATGTTCCTAGCATGCCTTGCAGACTTATTGATTTGATGAATACTTTACTAGAAGCATGATGATTTGGATATGATTGATTATATATATAGGTTTGAACTATTTTCATTATATCATACTTTCTACATAACCCTCATTCTGGTAGACTATCTAATCGATGACGATAGGATGCTAAGAATGTGTTTCAAATGCATTTAGAACACCTCTTCGTAGTATGGGGGATCGATGAACTTATGCTACGAAGTTGTATTTTAGAAACATGTTTTATGCGTACCTAGTGAACACCATGCCGCCTGGGGCGAGGATCTGGTGTTGGCATAGAGGCCGGGAGAAATAATCCCTAGCTACGGGCTGAGGGACATGGAGAGGCATAGGGCCGGGAGAAATAATCTCTGGCTACGGGCGCAGAGACCACGTAGAGGCATAGGGCCGAGAGTTATTATTATTCGGTGATACTCACTAGCAGCACAACTTGTGTTATGCTTCCTGATATGATTTCTGAGATTGATTCATAGATGAATATATGATCTGATTTGATGAATTGTTTTATGGCATGCTAGAGGGTTTGAAAAACTTATTATGCTAGTAGTTTTCATTACTAAACTATGGGGGTTAGTATATTCATAACTGTTTTTGTACTACATATATAAACTTGGTCCACTCACCCTTGTTTTGCGCCCCCAATTAAGGACTTAGAAACGAGGCATACAATCCGGCATCAAGGCACTTCCACATCGACATCTTCGAGTCCTCTCGGTGTAGGACCTAGTCCTTTATTCATTTAATTTTACCTTAATTCTTTTTAGTGATTAGGTTTAGTTGTATGCTCTGAACACGTTCCTAAATTGTTAATCTATTGTTTTTGAATTCATAACCCTTATTTATTTCTTATTCTTAGCTTTTGTATCAATTAATGGCTTTCGTCACCCTCGGGTGTCGGCCATCACGTGTCTATCCTGGTATTCGGGGAATATCAGGGTCGGGGCGTGTCACGAGCCCACCCCCTTCTCCCATCTCCCATCACGCATCACCCATCACCTACCCCTTCACCTTGCTGAGATGCCAAATGTAGTGGGCATGAAGCCACCGGAACCCGCCGAGAGCAAGGACCACAGATCTCAGCTACTCGGTGCCGTAGTCGGTCTTGGCCCAGTGCCTAGTGCATATCAGCTCCCAGAGCCGCTCATCCTTCGTCGTCTTGTCCCATCGCTTGCTCACGCCTCAACAAAAAAATTCCTTAAACACCTTCACCTAGATCGTTGCACCTACTCATCCCTTCATTCTCGTCGATGTTGCACGCCTCAACCAAGCTCAGCTGGCACGGCGTTGCAGATGACCCTTCAGTTCTTCACAGCCCGTCTGACTTTCTGGGTTCGAGACTCCAAGATCTCCATTTCCCCTTCGATTGCTTTTGAGGTTATTAAACGGTTAAATGATCCGAAATTAGGGTTGAAATTTTTTGAGCTCAATAGGGTTAATTTGAGTAGCGTATGGACTTACAATTCTCTTTTGAGGTCTCTGTGTCAAATGAGGCTTCAAGGTTTGCTGAATTGGTGTTTGATTACACGAGGAGTGACATGCATACACCCAATGATTCGACTGTGGAACTCTTGGTGTCTTCATATGCTCAGATGGGCAAGTTGGATAATGCTAAGAAGTTTCTTGATGAAGCTCATTTTGATTTGTGGGTTCTGGAAGAAGTGCAGAAATTTATGGGGGTTTGGAAGTTTGGAGGGAGAAGAGGAGGGAGAAGGAATGGGAGGTAAAGTGGGAGGAGATGGAGAAAAATGGGTCGGGTGGGGGGGGGGGGGGGTTTCTGGTATGTTTGGTTTTTTTTTATTTTTTATTTATTTATTTTAATATGGTAAATATTATTATATTTTAAATGTATAAAATCTTTTTTGTCACGTGGCACAAATGTGGTAGCCACATCAGCACAAATGTAAACCCCAGATTTGTCACGTCATCACTTAACGGATTTTCTAATGGATGTATGAAATTGAAATAAAATGATAAGTAGATGTATGAAATTGAAATAAAATGATAAGTAGATGTATGAAATTGAAATAAAATGATAAGTAAATGTATGAAAGTGAAATGTTTTAAAGATGCTGTATGAGGTTGTAATAAACCTCAAACCTGAGGGGGTAATATGTAAGTTACCCTATTCGTTTATATATATTTTTTTTCATAAAGAGGGACAACTGGTGGCAAACCACAGTTATCCACATCTTTCGGGTCGGAGAGGCTATGGGGAATTTCACTATATTCGTGGCCAAAGTCAAGCAGATTCAACAGCTTGGAGCATTGAACCCGAACCTCTTATTTTTTGTTTATTGGGGAGTCATAGTCCGCACCCTTACCACTGGGCCACTTGTTGTGGTTTATTATTAAGAAATTTCAAGTTTTGGTATTTATCAAACTCAAACTCCAACTTTCTTTTTCACTGCGCTCCTCGCCGCGCCAATTTCTCTAGCAACCGGCACTGTGCCATAGGTCCCGCCACAACAATGACTACGGAACTGGAAGTTGGAAAGCCGGGTTGGGTCGGAGCTCAGGTATTAACTTAATCTCTATATGTAATTTGGATTGGGTTGTGACTAGTCAGTTGTATGCATGTAAAATGTTTGATAAAATGCCGTCCTGTCCAACTTAGTGGTTGGTTTGTGTTCGCTTTCTTCTGTTTTGTTTAAATATAGCTTCTTTTAGCTTTCTCACATTTGTTAACTTGCATTGTAAGTTCATATGCTTACATTGTTGGTCCATTGTCGCGTACATGGCTTGTGTTTCGGGCGTTGCAGCATTTGCCTCGAGACAAGGCTCACTTGGCTACAAAATTTGGTCTCGTAAGGTTTGACACTGATGACGTTGTAGTAAATGGCACTCCTGAATATGTCCAGTCGTGTTGTTGAAGGTAGCCTGAAACGCCTTGGTGTGGACTACATTGATCATTATTATCTGCAACGCGTAGATACATCAGTCCCCATAGAGGACACTGAAAGTGTTACCTATACTTCCTCACATTTAGGTGCAATGTTGAGTCTTTTAGTTAGTTTTTTTTCCCCAAATTCCTGGTTGTTTTAGTTGATTAGTGAAGCTAGTCCAGATACAATAAGGAGGGCACATGCAGTTCATCCCTTTGCTGCCAAACAGAATGGTGGTTTTGGACTCGCGGCATTGAGGAAGAAATTATGTGAAGCTAGTCCAGACACAATAATGAGATCATTTTCCCTCCCATTGTTGGCAGGAGAACCACGTAGAGGCACCTGAACAATTCCCAAAGAAGTCTAAACTGTTCTTCGCTCATGCTGCTGAAAATTGGAATGGTGAGTTTTACTCCAAATTCAATGACGATGTTTATGCACCTGTTGGTCAGTATTATCATTTATTAGACGGACACAAACGCTTTTCAATTTGCATTTGTATGATACTTAAGTCCAAATTAATTCAGGTATAGTTTCTTTTCAGTCCTTTTTTTGTTTTTCAAATTTTAAAATTGCTGGCAGTGAAAATGGTATTTCTTTTATTGAATATAGCTTAGAGTAAATTGTATGATCATATTGTGAATGGCTCTGTCTGGAGATTGCACAATTCACTACTGGCACTTAGTTGATCTCTTCTGTGTTGAAAATAGTAATGTCTATGTTGCAATGAGCTCTTTCAATCTTCAACTCTTCACGAGTTTCGGATCATTTGACTTGAGATCATCGGAAAGATGAATGCTTAGATTATATTTTCATATTCGTGAGTTTATGACGCATTTCTATTAAGTTGGATCGCCATTCTCTTTTCTTTCGCAATCACCATTTCGTCTTCATTGCATTACTGTGATGTAATGTTTATCTGAGGATAATGTTAGGAACATAAACCAACTAACCAAGTGTAGATGACAAACTTAAGGATAATGTTAGACGACAAACTTAAGGATAATGTTAGACCTACTTGAGCTTACTGACAAACTTAAGCATCCTATACTCTTGGGTTTTTAACCGTTAGATATTGATCCATATATCGTTGACCAATAAGTTAACGGTTAAAAGTCTCGGAGTATAGAATTCCCCGGCATATACTAGAAGGACTCGGCCAACAATCTACATGGAAACTATGCAGCGAATACTCACAGTTGAGTAGCCTAGTTTTTGTGCTTTAATTGTGCTAGGTTTTCTGACTTGGGGATTTGAATATATTGTTTTCTTGTAATCTTGGGTTCATTATTTCTCCGGATTGGCCAACCTTTTGACGAAATGTTAGGCCGCTATTGGTAACTGGGTGAGAACACGGCCCGACATACTAAATGTCATAAAATAATTAGCTGATACTAGGAAATTTAATTTTTTTGATTAATTATTTTATGACACTTAATTTATTGAACCGTGTTTTCAATACACTGAAAATTTTCTCATAGTGGTTGGATGATGCATTGAAGGGGACGGATTAGCTTTTTTTCTTTTTTTTTGGATGGAAGTGGATGGATTAGGTAAGAGTGGAATAAATCAATTAATGGACTCATTCCCATGGAGGATGTGACACATTCAAATGATCCATCCATCCACAACTTGATTGATTCAACTCCCTCTCCCTTAAAAATTTCAGAACAATGCTCGTTAGAAACGGTGGTCAACTTTTATCAAGATAAAGTCCACTGGTATCAAAATATACAGTGTGAGATCCCACATCGCCCAGGGGAGTGATCCTTATATGTATATTCCCATCCCTACCTAGCGCGAGGCCTTTTGGGAGCTCACTGGCTTCGGGTTCCATGGGAACTCCGAAGTTAAGCGAGTAGCGCGCGAGAGCACTCCCATGATGGGTGACCCACTGGGAAGTTCTCGTGTGAGTTCCCAGAAACAAAACCGTGAGGGCGTAGTCGGGGCCCAAAGCGGACAATATCGTGCTACGGTGGTGGAGCGGGCCCGGGAAGTGGTCGACCCCGGGCCGGGATGTGACAATTTGGTATCAGAGCCTAACCCTGGCCGTGGTGTGCCGACGAGGACGTCGGGCCCCTAAGGGGGGTGGATTGTGAGATCCCACATCGCCCAGGGGAGTGATCCTTATATGTATATTCCCATCCCTACCTAGCGCGAGGCCTTTTGGGAGCTCACTGGCTTCGGGTTCCATGGGAACTCCGAAGTTAAGCGAGTAGCGCGCGAGAGCACTCCCATGATGGGTGACCCACTGGGAAGTTCTCGTGTGAGTTCCCAGAAACAAAACCGTGAGGGCGTAGTCGGGGCCCAAAGCGGACAATATCGTGCTACGGTGGTGGAGCGGGCCCGGGAAGTGGTCGACCCCGGGCCGGGATGTGACATACAGTCAACTTCTGTGATTGTGAGGGATTTGATATAACATGAGTGAACCGATTATATTATGTGTCCGTCACAATGAAAAAACTATCTAATTAAAAGAAAATCAATCAAACCCCTTCCCAATAATGTAAGAAAATTGCAAATTGAGGTTTTTTTTTCTAGTTCAAAATGAGAGAACGAGGTCATTTATAGTCGATTTGGTGTTGTAACTTGTATCAAAGTATTTTTTAATGATGTTTTAAAGTATTTTTTAAAAATTTCAGAACAATGCTCGTTAGAAACGGTGGTCAACTTTTATCAAGATAAAGTCCACCGGTATCAAAATATACAGTCAACTTCTGTTATTGTGAGGGATTTGATATAACATGAGTGAACCGATTATATTACGTGCCCGTCACAATGAAAAAATTATCTAATTAAAAGAAAATCAATCAAACTCCTTCCCAAACTAATGTAAGAAAATTGCAAATTGAGGTTTTTTTCTAGTTCAAAATGAGAGAACGAGGTCATTTATAGTCGATTTGATGTTGTAACTTGTATCAAAGTATTTTTATGATGTTTTAAAGTATCAAGTGTTTTAGAATACTTTAGATATTTTAAGATAATCTTCGTTTAAAAACACAGAACATAAAAGTTAGCCTTTAAAACCACCATAAAATTTTTGCTCAACAAATATGGAATGAGATATAAAAAAAAAAAGTATTTTAAGTGGCACTAATCGGAAAAGGATCCTCACCGGATCATTTTCCTAGGGATCCCGGGAATTCCATTATTGTGACCGTCCTGATCCCACGATATACGATTAACGTTCACGAAATTCTATAAAAAGAATCCGGCGAAAGATCATTTTTCCGTACTAATCAGCTTATTCTTTTTGCGAATAAAGAAACAGCAAGCCACGTGGTAAAAACTTGGTTTCTCTTTCAGCACCACCGACAGATCGCGACTGTCGAATGGCGAGGCTTTCAAACAGTCAAAAGAAGGGTATAATATTCCAACGGTCGAATCGTATTCATTCCCATTTCAATGTGCCTCTCTGTGTGACTCTGCCTGCTTGTGTGAGAGAGAGCGTCTGAGAGATGAGGCAGAAGAAAAAGGCAGGATCAGAAATCCCAGAAACCCTAACGGCGATGGCGGCAGAAGAAGAAGAAGAAGAAGAAGAAGAAGAAGAAGGAGAAGGTCGATTCTTTGCTTGCTATCTGTTGAGCTCCTCGCTACAAAGGCCACACTTATATTGGGTAATTTTGCCAATTTCCCCCAATTTTTTTTAATTATTATTTTTTATCTCCAATCAGTTCGGAATAATCAGACCATGCTAGATTTTATCATTTTCCATCTGATTTCTTTAAATTTTGAAACTTCCGTTTAGAACTCCGATTAATAATTCAGCCTAATTTCACTGTTGGATTGTTTATTTTAAAGTTTGAGACTTTCTTCTGCTTTCTTTTATAAATTGGATTAACAAGTGACTCCAATTTGACTGTTTGTTTATCTGGGTGATGCTGAATGCAGATTCACTGTGAATCCGCGGCGGCGAATAAGGCAGCACAACGGAGAAATATCGCAAGGAGCTTGGAGAACGAAGCGAAAGCGGCCTTGGGAGATGGTCTTGTGCATCTATGGTTTCCCAACAAACGTTTCTGCTCTCCAGGTCTCTACCATTTTATTTCCCTCCAAATCTAGTTAATATATCAATTATGATTGACTGGGATCAATTTAGATGCAAATTTCTTGAGAATTGTCTCCTAATTATGTGCCAATTGAGGATGTTTCCAGTTTGATTGGGACCCACATTGAGTTTGTACTAATTCTGGCATCCATTTGGTCCCTTTTTTTATGGATTTATTGGATTCAAATTTATATGAAGATTTATTAATCGGATTTTGGGACCTTCAAACTCCAATTTCATGAGAATTATGTTGTTAATATGTTTCATTTAAGGATATCTCCAGTTGATTGGAACCCACATTGGGTTGGAACTAATTTTGAAATCAGTTGTGTGTTAATAGTTAATACCTGGTTGGGATTATATTTGTTTGAGGATTTCCGATTTATATTGACTTGATTTGGGAATTGCAGTTTGAATGGGCCTGGCAGAATCCAACGGTATCAAAGGCAGTTAGGCAGGCTGCTGCAAGCTTTAAAACCCTTGGAGGACTTGTCAGCAAGATCAAGCTTGCATACACAATGCTCACTCTTCTGCCATGGCACAGGTATCGTTTTATTAGTTTTCAGGTGAATTGTGAGTGAATGAATACACATATGCTTTTTTTTGCTCGTACTAATGGGATGTGAAATTTTGTTTGTTTGGATTACCAGCTTGAACCTCACTGTGAACTTCTTTTCGAGCCAGTACATCAAGCATTCTGCTGGCTGTCCACGCCTGCCGGAGCAGATGAAGGTCAAAGTTTGTTCCATGGAAGATCTTCCTTCCTCAACCAAACTATCTGACGACATTTTTGAAAATGAAGATGATTGGTGCAATGAAAGGGAATGTGACGAAGATATGTGTACCAGTAGTTCATCACAGGAAGACACATTATCGGACATCATGGTTCATCATTCAGCAGGCGATCAGCAAAATGGTATTGGAAATAAAGTTGGAAATTATGAGTGCTACAATGAAAAAGAATGCGATGAATTCTTGAATGACAGCACACTACAGGAAGAAACATGATCAGATTTTATAGTTCATAATTCAGAAGATGATCAGCAGGATGATACAGGAAAGACAATTAACGACGTATATGGAGACAGTCAAGAAGTAAGAGAAGATTTCACAGAGCAGTTCGGTTTTATAACATCACCGGTGAGAATTCCAACTTCGAATGTAGCTACCAGTACCACATCTTCTGATGACTGTAGCGTTGAATTGAGGCATCCTGTAAGGGACCAATTGACAACTACAGTTACAGACGATGATCAGTCACCGGGCAAAAGCTATCTCAGGCCTTGTGGAGGCGAGATAATAGATTTGACAACTCCAGCTCCCCAATGCAGAGGCGGTTTACGCGGGGAAAAGAGCAGAGTTACTTGTGCTTATCCTCAGATTATTGACTTGACTATGTCTCCAAATTTCATCCAGTTATAGTGCTTGATGATCTTGTGGTTTGGTTGAATAATTTAGAGGAATTATTGTCATCTTTGCCTGATGGCATATTATTGTAATACTTCTGTTCTTACAGTTTTTACTGGAATAAAAATCTTCTTTTTACCCACTTGCTACTTTTACTGCTTTTTGCTTTGATGGCTTGATGAATATTGCATTTACTCCCCTGTTTTTTACATTTTATCTTTACAAACCGGTTTGGACTAACTTGCATATCAAGGAAGGTTTTCTTTCTTCTTCAAAAGCCTGCTTATGCTTAAATGTTTCGAGTTAATCAAGCTTTGTGTTGTAAAAGTTTATGCTTTGTTTCTGCAGTGCAATTAATTGAGTCGATTTGAAATGTGTTATTCATGTTTTGCAACTAGCTCTGAACTCGTTCGCTCGAGATGACAAGAACTCGTTTGCTCGAGAACAAAGATTGCAACTAGCTCTGCAATTAATTGAGTCGATTTGAAATGACAAGAACTCGTTTGCTCGAGAACTGCACCTACAAGATGAGGAACACTGTGAAGGATAAGAAAGAAGATTTCAATTTCATCCAATCATAGAATCTTTGACGATGTTATAGTTTGGTGCCTGATGGCATATTGTAAGTTGTAAGCATACTGGTGTGAGCAATCTTTGTTCAAAACCTCCAACTACTGCAAACTGGTTTCAGCTTTCCTACTTCTTGCGGTAATTAAGCTTTGTGCTCGCGCCTAATGAAGTCGGATTTAAATTCTAACTAGCTACGGACAAGAAATTATACACTTTGAACAAATTGGAAAGGAAATCAAGTTGAATTTAAGAAAGCAGTTTTCCATTATTTGGTCATCAAATTTACAAATCATCAGAAGTACAATTATGGAAAAACGGAGACAGTTCATTGATAATTTTACATGAACATCCGTAACAAAACACAATAGGCAATTGAAGAACACTACAATTACTAAGAGGAGAAAATAAAGCCTTTGAAAATCGTGTTACAAATCTTCATTCAGTACCAAGTTCTGCAGGTAGTGAAATTAATTACATTAAAATATGTGGCATGAACTGATCTTCCGTAAACGAATAACTATTCAAGTAGCTGCTTCCGAACAATGATTGGTCGACCACATTGTCGAAGGCACTTGGGTGATAAGCTTCCTCTACTCCTCCTCCATCAGCAAACATAAAATCCCTGTAGAAACTTGGATTCCGAGGTTCCTCTTCTTGGGTTTCAGAAAGCCAATATTGCTCTAGTAAACTTGGATCCCAAGCTTTCTCTTCTACGGTTCCATCTTCAGCAGTCCCAGATGATGCTGGCAAAGGCAGTTCTAGGGTTTCAGGAATAAACTCCCCTAACATATTATTATACAAAGCTTGATCTTCTCCTCCATCGGCAACGACAGATGAAGCCGGCAGTTGCACATCTTTTCTTTCTTTACCCAATAACAATTCCTCTGAGGCAGAAGCTGTTGGAAAAGGCCCTTCTACTGCTCCATCGGTCGGCTCTTTGGCCAATATTTCGTTTAATTCGTCAGCAGTGATGGTGAATCTCGGATCATTATCATCATATCCATAATCAACATAATCATCGACCATAAACTCATTGTTCTCTTGATCAGAAAGCACAAAATTACTAGTTAGACAAGAATTGCCTTGTCGTCCTTCCTCCTCAACAACAATGATCGCATGCATGTTTTGTTCGATCTCTTCGTTAGTACGCTTCTTCTTCATCTTCGGCACTTCATCATCCTGTGAATATGAAGTCGAACACTTCCTCTTGTTAATGCCAGACGTGTTCCTCAACCGACAAAGCACAAAATCGAAGTCGTAACTTGTATGGCTCTTGCGCTTCCTTGGAGATGCAAAGAGACTGTATTCGTCTAGTTTCCACCCGCCGTGGTCCTCGGAGCCCTCATTCTTGTACCAGAAGGTTCTCTTTAGTCCGATACAGGTAGAATTACCCTCAGTCCCTTCAATCCAAGCGGGCACCGACTTGCCTTCCCAAGTACCTCCGAGCCCCATCCTACGATCAACATTGGAACCCTTGGGGGTTTTCTTCTTGAGTTCAGAGAAGAAGTACAAGGCGGGTTGATCACTAGCGCCAAGTTGAAGTGCCGCTTCTCCCCCAAAAGCTTCCCAAATCTGAGAGGGTTGGAGTTTGTTGCCGAAGAGGTTGCACTTGTGCATGAAGGTGCTGTGTGGCGGTGGGGGCAGTAGCCGCGGTGTCTTCACCAAAAAGTAGTGGAGAAAGCCACCGACGAGTTCTTGATCGGTGGGTTTGAAGCGGAAACCGGGCCAGACAAGGGAATGGTTCTCCATTAACACCACAACGTAGAAGAAGAAGATTCGAGTCGGGTAGTGAAGTAGGTTTGTGCTGTGGTTGCTGTGGTTTTTGATGTGACGATTAGAGAGGGCGTTGTTTGGGTATTTATAGAATGCAATTTCCTGAAGCTATTGGGATTTACTGAATTTGAATTCAGAATTTTAGAGAGAGAGAGAGAGAGCAAAGAGTGAGTGGTATACTTAGAGAGAGAGAGAGAGGGGAGTGGCAGTGTAGTTGCTTGGAGGGTAAGTAAGAAATTAGAAACCCTAACATTAAGTCGTCCTGATCGTATTAGGAAATAGAGAGAGAAACCCAATTTTAGTAGGATTCTCTTCATTTATGATAAGTTTTATAGCCGTTAAGTCATTTTAATTAACCACGTGCTTAATTTATTTTAATTCAAATTTCTCCATATTTTTTCGTTAGTTCTTTTAATTCCAAACAATTGTATATGCTCGCTCTGTTTTCTCTTTTATATTATTCCCTTATATATTTTTCTTTTTCTATAGAGGGGGACAATTTGTTGCAAACTACGGTTATCCACCTCTTCTAGGCCGGAGAAGTTATGGGGAATTTCACTATGACGGAGCCAAGTTAAGGGCTGCCTTGGGCTGTAGCCCAGGTAGCTTGCAATGAAAAATAAAATTTTACATGTAATTTTGATTGATTTTCAAATATAGCCCATAAAATATTTAGTTACTAATTCGAATTCTTTAGGTTTAACTATATAAAATTATATAATACAGTTTGCAAATCGTCTTTTTTCTTACATTATTTTTCTCATAGCTTTTTGTACATGTACAAGTTTGGATTTGTTTAATTTTAATTTTGGCTCACCTCGTGAATTTTTTTAAGCTAGCTGATACTATGCAAAATACAGTATCAAGTTTCTTTATTTATAAAGATTTAAATTTTTAAGCTACTCGGTAAAAAATTCTTAGCTCCGCTATTGTGCCTGTGGCCACAGTCAAACATATTCACCAGCTTGGAGCATTGAACTCGAACCTCCTATTTTTTGTTTATTGGGAAGTCATAGTCCGCACCTTTCCTATTGGACCACTTGCTGTGGTTTATTATTAAGAAATTTTAAGTTTTGGTATTTACCAAACTCAAACTCCAACTTTCTTTTTCACTGCGCTCCTCGCCGCGCCAATTTCTCTACCAACCGGCAATGTGCCATAGGTCCCGCCACAACAATGACCACGGAACTGGAAGTTGGAAAGCCGGGTTGGGTCGGAGCTCAGGTATTAACTTGATCTCTATATGTAATTTGGATTGGGCTGTGACTAGTCAGTTGTATGCATGTAAAATGTTTGATAAAATGCCGTCCGGTCCAACTTAGTGGTTGGTTTGTGTTCGCTTTCTTATGTTTTGTTTAAATATAGCTTCTTTTAGCCTTCTCACAGTTGTCAACTTAGTGGTAAGTTCATATGCTTACATTGTCGCGTACATGGCTTGTGTTTCGGGCATTGCAGCATTTGCCCCGAGATAAGGTTCAGTTGGCTACAAAATTTGGTCTCGTAATGTTTGACACTGATGACGTTGTAGTAAATGGCACTCCTTAATATGTCCAGTCGTGTTGTTGAAGGTAGCCTGAAACGCCTTGGTGTGGACGACATTGATCATTATTATCTGCAACGCGTAGATACATCAGTCCCCATAGAGGACACTGAAAGTGTTACCTATACTTCCTCACATTTAATTAGGTGCAATGTTAAGTCTTTTGGTTAATTTTTTCCCCAAATTCCTGGTTGTTTTAGTTGATTATTGAAGCTAGTCCAGATACATTAAGGAGGGCACACGCAGTTCATCCCGTTGCTGCCAAACGGAATGGTGGTTTTGGACTCGCGACATTGAGGAAGAAATCATCTGAAGCTAGTCCAGACACAATAATGTGATCATTTTCCCTCCCATTGTTGGCAGGAGAACCATGTTGAGGCACCTGAACAGTTCCCAAAGAAGTCTAAACTGTTCTTCGCTCATGCTGCTGAAAATTGGAATGCTGAGTTTTACTCCAAATTCAATGACGATGTTTATGCAACTGTTGGTCAGTATTATCATTTATTAGACGGACACTAATGCTTTTCAATTTGCATTTGTACGATACTTGAGTCCAAATTAATTCAGGTATTCTTTTCAGTCCTTTTTTTGTTTTTCAAATTTTAAAATTGCTGGCAGTGAAAATGGTATTTCTTTTATTGAATATAGCTTAGAGTAAATTGTATGATCATATTGTGAATGGCTCTGTCCGGAGATTGCACTTGAGTAGGATATCTGTGTCTCATTCATGTTTTGCAACTAGTTCTGGAACAATGTTGCAAATAAACGGAATCATTGGCACCTTCGGAGTACCAAAATTTGATCTCATGATGCTGCTCATTACCACCGTATCTTCTCTTGTGCTAGGGATTAGTTTCCTCTTAGATTAGTGCTAGGACTAATCTCCCGATGCTGCTTTGTAATTGTATCTTTCATGACTCCTATATGCCATTTGATGCAGATTCAATGTGAATCCAAGGCATGGAATGCGAGAGCACAATGGCAAAGCGTCCATGGGAAATCTATGGTTTCACAACTGACGCATTGGTCTCCAGGTTTCTTCATTTCTTTTCTTTCCACCTAAAGATAGCTCTTTTAATCATATGACTGATTGGGATCAAATTAGATGCAAATTAATCTTTGTTCAACCTTTTGAGTTTTTACTGGAATAAACAATCTTTCTACTTGTACTGCCCTGCTTTGATATCTTCAAGTACTGTAACCTGGTTTGAGCTGTCTTACATCTTGAGTTAGTTTTACTTTCTTTCTCCAAATCCTGCTCATTCTTTACCTTCTTGCGGTAATTAAGCTTTGTGTTCGCGCCTAAAGAAGAAGAATTGACAGCTACAGTTACAGACGATGATCAGTCACCGGGCAAAAGCTATCTCAGACCTTGTGGAGGCGAGATAATAGATTTGACAACTCCAGCTCCCCAATGCAGAGGCGGTTTATGCTGGAAAAAGAGCAGAGTTACTTGTGCTTATCCTCAGATTATTGACTTGACTATGTCTCCAAATTTCATCCAGATATAGTGCTTGATGATCTTGTGGCTTGGTTGAATAATTTAGAGGAATTATTGTCATCTTTGCCTGATGGCATATTATTGTAATACTTCTGTTCTTACAGTTTTTACTGGAATGAGAGTCTTCTTTTTACCCACTACTTTTACTGCTTTGCTTTGATGGCTTGATGAGAATTGCATTTACTCCCCTGTTTTTTACATTTTATCTTTACAAACTGGTTTGGACTAACTTGCATATCAAGGAAGGTTTTATGCTTAAACGTTTCAAGTTAATCAAGCTTTGTGTTGTAAAAGTTTATGCTTTGTTTCTGCAATGCAATTAATTAAGTCGATTTGCAATACTATTCATATTTTGCAACTAGCTATGAAGGTGAGGAGGCTAAGACCAAGTTCGATGCCAAGAACTCGTTCGCTCTAGAACTGCACCTACAAGATGATGAACACCGTGAAGGATGAGAAGGTTGCTGCGAAATTGGACCCTGCAGACAAGCAGGATATTGAGCCATTGAGGAGACAATTCGAGACCTTCCAACTATATCAAAGGCAGTAACGCAGGCTGCTGCAAGCTTTGATATAGGTGAGAAGGTTTATGCGGCAAGAAGATCTCAATTTCGTCCACTTATAGAATGTTTGCCGATGTTATAGTTTGGTGCCTGATGGCATATTGTAAGTTGTAAGCACACCAGTGTGAGCAATCTTTGTTCAACTTTTAGAGCTTTTGCTGGAATTATAATCTTTCTACTTTTACTGCTGTCTTACACCTTGAGTTAGTTTTACTTTCTCCAAAACTTGCTCGTTCTTAAACTTCTTGCGGCAATTAAGCTTTGTGTTCGCGCCTAATGAAGTTGGATTTAAATTCTAACTAGCCGAAGACAAGAAATTATTCTTTTTGCGCAAATTAAAAAGGAAATCAAGTTGAATTTAAGAAAGCAGTTCTCCATTATTCGGTCATCAAATTTACAAATCATCAGAAGTAAAATTACTGGAAAAACGGAGACAGTTCATTGATAATTTTACATGATCATCCGTAACAAAGCACAATAGACAATTGAAGAACACTAAAAATAATAACAAGAGAAATTAAAGCCGGTGAAAATCGTGTTACAAATCTTCATTCAGTACCCTGCAGGTAGAAATTAATTACGTCAAAATATGTGGCATGAACTGATCTTCTGTAAACGAATAACTCTTCAAGTAGCTGCTTCCGAATAATGATTGGTCGACCACATTGTCGAAGGCACTTGGGTGATAATCTTCCTCTACTCCTCCTCCATCAGCAAACATAAAATCCCTGTAGAAACTTGGATTCCGAGGTTCCTCTTCCTGGGTTTCAGAAAGCCAATATTGCTCTAGTAAACTTGGATCCCAAGCTTTCTCTTCTACGGTTCCATCTTCAGCAGTCCCAGATGATGCTGGCAAAGGCAGTTCTAGAGTTTCAGGAATAAACTCCTCTAACATATTAGTATACAAAGCTTGATCTTCCACTCCTCCATCCGCAACGACGGATGAAACCGGCAGTTGCACATCTTTTCTTTCTTTATCCAATAACAATTCCTCTGAGGCAGAAGCTGTTGGAAAAGGCGCTTCTACTGCTCCATGGGCCGGCTCTTTAGCCAATACGTCGTCTAATTCGTCAGCAGTGATGGCGAATCTCGGATCATTATCATCAAAACCATAATCAACATAATCACCGACCATAAACTCATTGTTCTCTTGATCAGAAAGCACAAAATTACTAGTTAGACAAGAATTGCCTTGTCGTCCTTCCTCCTCAACAACAATGATCGCATGCATGTTTTGTTCGATCTCTTCGTTAGTACGCTTCTTCTTCATCTTCGGCACTTCATCATCCTGTGAATATGAAGTCGAACACTTCCTCTTGTTAATGCCAGACGTGTTCCTCAACCGACAAAGCACAAAATCGAAGTCGTAACTTGTATGGCTCTTGCGCTTCCTTGGAGATGCAAAGAGACTGTATTCGTCTAGTTTCCACCCGCCGTGGTCCTCGGAGCCCTCATTCTTGTACCAGAAGGTTCTCTTTAGTCCGATACAGGTAGAATTACCCTCAGTCCCTTCAATCCAAGCGGGCACCGACTTGCCTTCCCAAGTACCTCCGAGCCCCATCCTACGATCAACATTGGAACCCTTGGGGGTTTTCTTCTTGAGCTCAGAGAAGAAGTACAAGGCGGGTTGATCAATAGCGCCAAGTTGAAGTGCCGCTTCTCCCCCAAAAGCTTCCCAAATCTGAGAGGGTTGGAGTTTGTTGCCGAAGAGGTTGCACTTGTGCATGAAGGTGCTGTGTGGCGGTGGGGGCAGTAGCCGCGGTGTCTTCACCAAAAAAAAGTGGAGAAGGTCACCGACGAGTTCTTGATCGGTGGGTTTGAAGCGGAAACCGGGCCAGACAAGGGAATAGTTCTCCATTAACACCACAACGCAGAAGAAGAAGATTCGAGTCGGGTAGTGAAGTAGGTTTGTGCTGTGGTTGCTGTGGTTTTTGATGTGACGATTAGAGAGGGCGTTGTTTGGGTATTTATAGAACGCAATTTCCTGAAGCTATTGGGATTTACTGAATTTGAATTCAGAATTTTAGAGAGAGAGAGAGAGAGAGAGCAAAGAGTGAGTGGTATATTTAGAGAGAGAGAGAGAGAGAGAAAGGAGTGGCAGTGTAGTTGCTTGGAGGGTAAGTAAGAAATTAGAAACCCTAACATTAAGTCGTCCTGATCGTATTAGGAAATAGAGAGAGAAACCCAATTTTAGTAGGATTCTCTTCATTTATGATAAGTTTTATAGCCGTTAAGTCATTTTAATTAACCACGTGCTTAATTTATTTTAATTCAAATTTCTCCATATTTTTTCATTAGTTCTTTTAATTCCAAACAATTGTATATGCTCGTTCTATTTTCTCTTTTATATTATTTGTTTGGGTAAATTACATAATACCACCTCAGATTTGAGGTCTATTACAACCTCATACAACATTTTTAAACATTTCACTTTCATACCTCACCTACTATTTTATTTCAATATAACACCTCCGTTACATTTTTCATTCATTGATCCGTTAAGAGCTAACGTGGCTGCCACCTGTGTGCCACGTGGCAAATTTTTATTTTTTTAATTTAAAAAAAAGGGTAAATTACATAGTAGCCCCTCAGGTTTGAGGTCTATTACAACCCCATACAATATCTTTAAAACATTTCACTTTCATACATTACTTATCATTTTATTTCAATTTCATACAACTGTTACATTTTCCATCAACTGATCCGTTAAGTGCTGACATGGCTGCCAAATGTATGCCACGTGGCAAAATTTTTTATTTTTTTTTTAATCTAGCCCTCCAAAAAAAAAAAAAAAAAACTGAAATATAACCCATCCCCGTTAACCCCCCCCCCCCCCCCGGCCGCGTCCTCGCTACCCCATGCGTCCCCCCCCCCCCCCCCCCCGCCCCACCTCCTCCCCCGCTGGGTTTCCACCGGCGACTTTCCTCTACACACCCCTGGGTTTTTTTTTGTTTTTTTTATGGGTTGTTCCTCTACACAACAGGGTCTCCGCCGACGACTTTCCTCTACACACCCCTGGTTTTTTTTTTCTGGGTTGTTCCTCTACACACCCCCCCACCTTAAATCTGCTAGATTCGTGAGATCTGGGTTTTTTTTTGTTTCTTTCTGGGTTGCAGGTGGGGATGGTGGGGGGGGGGGGGGGGGGGGGAAGAAGATGAAGATGAGGGATAAGAGAGGGGAAGAGGAGGGGGAAAGATGAACTGAACTGAAGGGTTTTTTTTTTTTTTTTTTTTTTTTTTTTTTTTTTTTTTTTTTTCTGGGTTGTTGGGGGGTTGGTCGAGGGAAGAAGATGAAGATGAAGATGAAGATGGAGGAGAAGAGAGGGGAAGAGGAGGGGGGAAAGATGAACTGAAGGTTTTTTTTTTTTTTTTTTTTTTTTTTTTTTTTTTTTTCGGGTTGCAAAGGAAAGAAGATGAAGATGTGGGAAGAAGATGAAGATGAAGATGGGAGAGAGGAGAGAAGAGAGAAGAGAGAAGAGAGAAGAAAGAGGAAGAGGAGGGGTGGGGAAGACGAACTGAAGGTTTATTTATTTATTTATTTTTTTCTGGGTTGCAGGGGAAGAAGATGAAGATGGGGGAGAAGAGAGGAGGGGGATAAAGCTTTTGGGTTTTGGGGTTGCGGGGAGGAGAGGAGAAGAAGGGATTCGAGTTGCATAGGGGAGAAAATGGTGGGTGGATGGATTGGGGTCGCCCGGGGGGGGGGGGGAATGGGTGGGGGAAGAACATCTGGGTTTTTGTGTGGGGGGTACGGGGAGATGCGTAGGGTTTTTTTTTTTTTTTTTTTTTTTTATAGAAAATGTAACGGTTGTATGAAATTGAAATAAAATGATAAGTAATGTATGAAAGTGAAATGTTTTAAAGATGTTGTATAGGGTTGTAATAGACTTCAAACCTGAGGGGCTACTATGTAATTTACCCTAAAAAAACCTGAATCTTCTTAACAAAAAAATAAAAAATCCCCTTCTTCTTCCCCACCCGAGCCCATCCCCTTCTCCCATCCCCATCACCCACCCCTACCCGAGCCCACCCCCTTCTCCCATCTCCCATTCCACATCAGCCATCACCCACCCCTTCACCTTGCTGAGTTGCCAGATGTAGTGGGCGTGAAGCCTCCGGAACCCGCCAAGAGCGAGGACCATAGATCTCAACTGCTCGTTACCGCAACCGGTGTTGGCCCAATGCCTAGTGCATATCAGCTCCCAGAACTGCTCATCCTCCGCCGTCTTGTCCCATTGCTTGCTCACGCCTCAACAAAAAAAAATCCTTAAACACCTTCACCCAGATTGTCGCACCTACTCATCCATTCCATCTCGTCGATGTTGCACACCTCAACCAAGCTCAGCTGGCGCGGTGTTGCAGATGACCCTTCAGTTCTTCACAGCCTATCTGACCTTCTGGGTTCGAGACTCCAAGATCTTCATTTCCCCTTCGATTGCTTTTGAGGTTATTAAACGGTTAAACGATCCGAAATTAGGGTTGAAATTTTTTGAGCTCAATAGGGTTAATTTGAGTAGCGTATGGACTTACAATTCTCTTTTGAGGTCTTTATGTCAAATGGGGCTTCAAGGTTTGCTGAATTGGTGTTTGATTACACGAGGAGTGACAGGCATACACCCAATGATTCGGCCGTGGAACTTTTGGTGTCTTCATATGCTCAGATGGGCAAGTTGGATAATGCTAAGAAGTTTCTTGATGAATGTCATTTTGATTTGTGGGTTCTGGAAGAAGTGCAGAAATTTATGGGGGTTTGGAACTTTGGAGGGAGAAGAGGAGGGAGAAGAAATGGGAGGTGAAGTGGGAGGAGACGGAGAAAAGTGGGTCGGGGGGGGGTTCTGGTATGTTTGGTTTTTTTTTTTTAATTTTAATAGGGTAAATATTATTATATTTTAAATGTATAAATTTTTTTTGCCACGTGGCACAAATGTGGTAGCCACATCAGCACAAATGTAAATTCCAGATTTGCCACGTCATCACTTAACGGATTTTCTAATGGATGTATGAAATTGAAATAGAATGATAAGTAAATGTATGAAAGTGAAATGTTTTAAAGATGTTGTATGAGGTTGTAATAAACCTCAAATCTGAGGGGGTAATATGTAATTTACCCTATTTGTTTATATATATTTTTTTTCATAAAGAGGGACAATTAGTGGCAAACCACACTTATCCACATCTTCTGGGTCGTAGAGGCTATGGGGAATTTCACTATGTTCTTGGCCAAAGTCAAGCAGATTCACCAGGAGCATTGAACCCGAACCTCCTATTTTTTGTTTATTGGGGAGTCGTAGTCCGCACCCTTACTACTGGGCCACTTGCTGTGGTTTATTATTAAGAAATTTCAAGTTTTGGGATTTACCAAAATCAAACTCCAACTTTATTTTTCACTGCGCTCCTCGCCGCACCAATTTCTCTAGCAACCGGCACTGTGCCATAGGCCCCGCCACAACAATGACTACGGAACTGGAAGTTGGAAAGCCGGGTTGGGTCGGAGCTCAGGTATTAACTTAATCTCTATATGTAATTTGGATTGGGTTGTGACTAGTCAGTTGTATGCATGTAAAATGTTTGATAAAATGCCGTCCTGTCCAACTTTGTGGTTGGTTTGTGTTCGCTTTCTTCTGTTTTGTTTAAATATAGCTTCTTTTAGCCTTCTCACAATTGTTAACTTGCATTGTAAGTTCATATGCTTACGTTGTTGGTCCGTTGTCGCGTACATGGCTTGTGTTTCGGGCATTGCAGCATTTGCCTCGAGACAAGGTTCAGTTGGCTACAAAATTTGGCCATGTAAGATTTGACACTGATGACGTTGTAGTAAATGGCACTCCTGAATATGTCCATTCGTGTTGTTGAAGGTAGCCTGAAACGCTTTGGCGTGGACTACATTGATCATTATTATATGCAAGACGTAGATACGTCAGTCCCCATAAAGGACACTGAAAGTGTTACCTATACTTCCTCACATTTAGGTGCAACGTTAAGTCTTTTGGTTAGTTTTTTTCCCCAAATTCCTGGTTGTTTTAGTTGATTATTGAAGCTAGTCCAGATACAATAAGGAGGGCACATGCAGTTCATCCCGTTGCTGCCAAACAGAATGACGGTTGAGGAAGAAATTATCTGAAGCTAGTCCAGACACAACAATGTGATCATTTTCCCTCCCATTGTTGGCAGGAAAACCATGTAGAGGCACCTGAAGAGTTCCCAAAGAAGTCTAAACTGTTCTTCGCTCATGCTGCTGAAAATTGGAATGCCGAGTTTTACTCCAGATTCAATGACGATGTTTATGCAACTGTTGGTCAGTATTATCATTTATTAGACGGACACGAACGTTTTTCAATTTGCATTTGTATGATACTTGAGAGTCCAAATTAATTCAGGTATAGTTTCTTTTCAGTCCTTTTTTTGTTTTTCAAATTTTAAAATTGCTGGCAGTGAAAATGGTATTTCTTTTGTTGAATATAGCTTAGAGTAAATTGTATGATCATATTGTGAATGGCTCTGTCTTGAGATTGTGTCTCATTCATGTTTTGCAACTAGATCTGGAACAATGTTGCAAATAAACGGCAATCATTGGCACCTTTGGGGTACCAAAATTTGATCTCCTGATGCTGCTTATTGCCATCGTATCTTCTCTTGTGCTAGGGATTAGTTTCCTCTTATATTAGTGCTAGGACTAATCTCCTGATGCTGCTTTGTAATTGTATCTTTCATGACTCCTATATGCCATTTGATGCAGATTCAATGTGAATCTAAGGCATCGAATGCGAGAGCACAATGGCAAAGCGTCCATGGGAAATCTATGGTTTCACAACTGATGCATTGGTCTCCAGGTTTCTTCATTTCTTTTCTTTCCACCTAAAGATAGTTCTTTTAATCATATGACTGATTGGGATCAAATTAGATGCAAATTAATCTTTGTTCAACCTTTTGAGTTTTTACTGGAATAAACAACCTTTTGAGTTTCAGCTGTCTTACACCTTGAGTTAGTTACAAATCTTCATTCAGTACCAAGTTCTGCAGGTAGTGAAATTAATTACATCAAAATATGTGGCATGAACTGATCTTCCGTAAACGAATAACTATTCAAGTAGCTGCTTCCGAACAATGATTGGTCGACCACATTGTCGAAGGCACTTGGGTGATAAGCTTCCTCTACTCCTCCTCCATCAGCAAACATAAAATCCATGTAGAAACTTGGATTCCGAGGTTCCTCTTCTTGGGTTTCAGAAAGCCAATATTGCTCTAATAAACTTGGATCCCAAGCTTTCTCTTCTACGGTTCCATCTTCAGCAGTCCCAGATGATGCTGGCAAAGGCAGTTCTAGGGTTTCAGCAATAAACTCCCCTAACATATTATTATACAAAGCTTGATCTTCTCCTCCATCGGCAACGACGGATGAAGCCGGCAGTTGCACATCTTTTCTTTCTTTACCCAATAACAATTCCTCTGAGGCAGAAGCTGTTGGAAAAGGCACTTCTACTGCTCCATCGGTCGGCTCTTTGGCCAATATTTCGTTTAATTCGTCAGCAGTGATGGTGAATCTCGGATCATTATCATCATAACCATAATCAACATAATCATCGACCATAAACTCATTGTTCTCTTGATCAGAAAGCACAGAATTACTAGTTAGACAAGAATTGCCTTGTCGTCCTTCCTCCTCAACAACAATGATCGCATGCATGTTTTGTTCGATCTCTTCGTTAGTACGCTTCTTCTTCATCTTCGGCACTTCATCATCCTGTGAATATGAAGTCGAACACTTCCTCTTGTTAATGCCAGGCGTGTTCCTCAACCGACAAAGCACAAAATCGAAGTCGTAACTTGTATGGCTCTTGCGCTTCCTTGGAGATGCAAAGAGACTGTATTCGTCTAGTTTCCACCCGCCGTGGTCCTCGGAGCCCTCATTCTTGTACCAGAAGGTTCTCTTTAGTCCGATACAGGTAGAATTACCCTCAGTCCCTTCAATCCAAACGGGCACCGACTTGCCTTCCCAAGTACCTCCGAGCCCCATCCTACGATCAACATTGGAACCCTTGGGGGTTTTCTTCTTGAGCTCAGAGAAGAAGTACAAGGCGGGTTGATCACTAGCGCCAAGTTGAAGTGCCGCTTCTCCCCCAAAAGCTTCCCAAATCTGAGAGCGTTGGAGTTTGTTGCCGAAGAGGTTGCACTTGTGCATGAAGGTGCTGTGTGGCGGTGGGGGCAGTAGCCGCGGTGTCTTCACCAAAAAGTAGTGGAGAAAGCCACCGACGAGTTCTTGATCGGTGGGTTTGAAGCGGAAACCGGGCCAGACAAGGGAATGGTTCTCCATTAACACCACAACGCAGAAGAAGAAGATTCGAGTCGGGTAGTGAAGTAGGTTTGTGCTGTGGTTGCTGTGGTTTTTGATGTGACGATTAGAGAGGGCGTTGTTTGGGTATTTATAGAATGCAATTTCATGAAGCTATTGGGATTTACTGAATTTGAATTCAGAATTTTAGAGAGAGAGAGAGAGAGAGAGAGAGAGAGAGAGAGAGAGAGCGCAAAGAGTGAGTGGTATATTTAGAGAGAGAGAGAGGGGAGTGGCAGTGTAGTTGCTTGGAGGGTAAGTAAGAAATTAGAAACCCTAACTTTAAGTCGTCCTGATCGTATTAGGAAATAGAGAGAGAAAACCCAATTTTAGAAGGATTTTCTTCATTTATGATAAGTTTTATAGCCGTTAAGTCATTTTAATTAACCACGTGCTTAATTTATTTTAATTCAAATTTCTCCATATTTTTTCATTAGTTCTTTTAATTCCAAACAATTGTATATGCTCGCTCTGTTTTCTCTTTTATATTATTCTATTATATATATTTCTTTTTCTATAGAGGGGGATAATTGACGGCAAATTACGGTTATTCACCTCTTCTAGGCCGGAGAGGTTATGGGGAATTTCACTCTGACGGAGCGAAGTTAAAGGCTGTAGCCCAGGTAGCTTGCAATGAAAAATAAATTTTTATATGTAATTTTGATTGATTTTCGAATATAGCCCATAAAATATTTAGTTACTAATTCGAATTCTCCAGGTTTAACTATATAAAATTATAGGGTGAAATGTCGATTTAGTCCTTGAATTATTACCTCAGTGAAAATTAGGTTCCTGAATTATTTTTTCGGTAAATTAAGTCCCTAAATTCATTAAAAATTGCTAATTTCATCCTTATTATTATATTCAAAGCTATTTAGTCCAATTTTTCTTCAACTTAAGTCACTTGACACACTTTAGAGTGTAATACCGTCATTTTCTCGCCTATAAACCCATCAAATTTCATATAGGTTGTGAATCTAATATCTAATTTATCCTCCAAAGTTAACTTACACTATTTCTTATGAAAAACTACCAATTTACCTTCCAATGTTAACTTCATACACTATTTCTTTATGAAAAACTACCAATATACATTCTAATGTGTATCACATGCAAGTAACATGACTTAAATTGATAGAAAATTGAATATAGTAGCTTTGAATATAATATTAGGGATGTAATTGGTAGATTTTTATAATTAAAGGACTAATTTTTCTGAAAAAATAGTTTAGGGACCTAATTTTCACTGAAGTGATAATTAAAAGACTAAATTAGCAATTCACCCAAAATTATATAATAAAGTTTGGAAATCGTCTCTTTTTCTTACATTATTTTTCTCATATCTTTTTGTACATGTACAAGTTTGGATTTGTTTAATTTTAACACGTATTTGTTTAATTACAAAAAATTTTGGCTCACCTCGTGAATTTTTTTAAGCTAGCTGATACTATGAAAAATAAAGTATCAAGTTTCTTTATTTATAAAGATTTAAATTTTTAAGCTAGCCCATCCGGTAAAAAATTCCTAGCTCCGCTATTGTGCCTGTGGCTACAGTCAAGCATATTCACTAGCTTGGAGCATTGAACCCAAACCTCCCATTTTTTGTTTATTGGGAAGTCATAGTCTGCACCTTTACTATTGAACCACTTGCTGTGGTTTATTATTAAGAAATTTTAAGTTTTGGTATTTACCAAACTCAAACTCCAACTTTCTTTTTCACTGCGCTCCTCGCTGCGCCAATTTCTCTATCAACCGGCACTGTGCCATAGGTCCCGCCACAACAATGACTATGGAACTGGAAGTTGGAAAGCCGGGTTGGGTCGGAGCTCAGGTATTAACTTTATCTCTATATGTAATTTGGATTGGGTTGTGACTAGTCAGTTTGTTGGAAGCTAACCAGCTCCGGGAGTTGAAGGGTCGAAGGCAGCAAAGAAGCTCCTGGCTGAAGGATGCTGTCTGCATCGAAGAAGGAAGAAGAAGAAATGAAGGGTTGGCCTCCAACGACTAGTCTTTTGTTTAAATATATGTAAGAGTGTGTGAGTGACAAGTGTACACTCCAGATTAAATCACTTAACCTCAAATGAAGGGTTAGGATTTAATCTGGAGAAGTAAGGCTTAAATGGTTGTTAAAGTCTCTTGTCAATCACTCTTAGATTAAGTATGGGTCATGGTAATGCACCATACCCTTACAAGCACTCCTCTACTTAATGAAATCAGGGCTGCTGCAATTTAGCACAACTGGTATCCAATCTCCAAGTCCTCTCCAAGTTTCTCTACCATTCCATATGGCAAACTCATCCAAAACAATCAACCAAAAAAACATCAAAACACAACAACTTTAACATGGCCTCAGAGCTTAGTTTCTGATCTAAAAACTTTCTGGGCGTAATCTGTGCAAATTAAGATTCTTGAGAGCACCAACGAAGTGTCCTCAACAACAACAACCAACAAACAAGTCTGAAAATGAAGGGATCAAGCAGCAGCAGTGAGCTAAAAGCTCCAGTCTTTGATGGGGAGAATTATGATTTTTGGAGAATAAGAATGACAACCATTTTCAAATCCTATGATCTGTGGGATATGGTTCAAAATGGGTATGAACTACCTGAGATGGAGGTTGATGCTCTAGAGGAGGACCTCATAGAAACACAACTCAAGACACTGAAGCAGAACCAGATGGAGGATGCTAGAGCACTTGGAATCATCCAAGGTGCTGTCTCAGACACCATTTTTCCAAGGATAGCAAATGAAGAAACTTCAAAGGGAGCTTGAGAAGTTTTACAGCAAGAATACAGAGGAGACACCAAAGTTAGAAAGGTAAAACTTCAGTCCCTTAGAAGAGATTTCGAGTATACAAGAATGAGGGAGAATGAGCTGTTAAAAGATTACTTTACTAGGCTATTTGATGTTGTAAACAAGATGAAAACATATGGTGAGGAACTGCCTAATGAAAGAATTGTCCAGAAACTGTTGATTAGTTTGACTAAACCCTATGATTCAATAGTGAGTGTTATTGAAGAAACTAAAGACACTGAAACTCTCAGTGTGCAAGATGTGATGGCATCTTTAAGAGCTTTTGACCAAAGGCTCGAGAGGCATGCTGATTTTGCACCTGAGAAAGCCTTTCAATCACTCAGTGTTGGATCTAGTAGTCAAGCCAGTGCAAGCAATCAGAAACCACAGTGGAAGGGCAAGAACAAGAAATGGGAAGGAAAAGGGTATCACAACCCTAGATCCAACCAAAGCAGCAACACATATGCAAGTCCAAGAACCAAACAGCAATGCAAACACTGTGATAAATTTCATCTTGGAGAGTGTTGGTTCAAAGACAAGCCTAGGTGTCATAATTGCAACAGGTTTGGGCACATTATGAAGGACTGCGGATCAAAGAATGT
Source organism: Cotoneaster glaucophyllus (assembly GCA_036320875.1). NCBI lineage: Eukaryota > Viridiplantae > Streptophyta > Magnoliopsida > Rosales > Rosaceae > Cotoneaster > Cotoneaster glaucophyllus. Next base: position 4,122,941 of record CM070061.1, read on the forward strand.
GCAGCAAGTGAACTGTGCAAATCAAGTGGAGGAAGAAGCAAATGTGTTCTGTGATTTCAGTGCAAAAATGGAGAAAAACAATGAAGTATGGTACATTGACAGTGGCTGCAGCAACCACAGGACTGCACATGAGTCATTACTCATTGATATTGACACAAACTTCAGTGGAAAAGTGAAAATGGGAGATGGGAACATTGTTAAGGCCACTGCAAGAGGAACTCTGGTTATCAACACCAAGAAAGGAAAAAGATATATAAGGGAGGTGATGCTAGTTCCTGGATTGGATGAAAACCTACTTAGTGTGGGTCAAATGATGGAGCATGGGTATTTCCTATTCTTTGGGGGAACTGTGGTTGAGATCTATGATGACAGATCCCTATCAAACTTGGTGACTAGAGTGGAAGTGAAAAACAGAAGCTTTCCACTTGTTTTGAAGTACTTAGATGAAGTGGCAAGGAAAACAAGTGTGACAGGTTCTATGAAGATATGGCACAAGAGACATGGTCATTTAAACATGACAAGTTTACAAAATCTGCAAAAGCATGAAATGGTGCAAGGGATACCAAAGATGGATAAATGCAATATAACCTGTGAAGGGTGTGTGGTTGGAAAGCATCACAGGGATCCATTTGAAGCTGGCATGGCTTGGAGGGCAACAAAGCCACTCGAATTGATTCACACAGATGTGTGTGGACCAATGAAAACATCAACAATAAGTGGAAACAAGTATTTCCTAACCTTCATTGATGACTACTCACGAATGTGTTGGGTGTACTTCATGAGGTTCAAGTCTGAGGTATTCACAATATTTAAGAAGTTCAAGGCAATGGTGGAATTGCAAAGTGGATACCAAATCAAAAGACTAAGAAGTGATAGAGGGGGGGGGGGAGAGTATACCTCTCTTGAGTTCAATGCATTATGTGAAGATGTGGGATTAGAGAAGCAACTCACAGTGGCATATTCACCACAACAGAATGGCATTGCAGAAAGGAAGAATAGGACTATAGTCGAAATGGCTAAGTCTATGACGCATGAGAAGAATATGCCCTATACATTTTGGGGTGAAGCTGTCAACACCTCAGTATACCTATTGAACAGGTGCCCTACTAAAGCATTGGACAAGAAGACTCCATTTGAAGTGTTCAGTGGCAGAAAGCCATCTGTGAAGCATCTGAGAGTGTTTGGCTCAGTATGCTATACTCACATTCCTCAACAACTAAGGCACAAATTGGAGAAATCAAGCAACAAGGGTATTTTTGTAGGCTATGATACCAGTGAAAAAGGGTACAGAGTTTACAATCTAAAAACTCAGAAGATAATCCTATCAAGGGATGTTATCTTTGATGAAGACTCAACATGGAATTGGGAAACAAGGGTAGAAGAGAAGGACAGTGTCTCTCTACAACTTGACCTCAACAAAAGGCAAACAAGGGAGCCTATGGAGACCTCAGTTCAAGAAGAAGTCACAAATAATGGTGACATACAAGGGACTCCACAACAAGCAAGTATGAGTCCACAATCAAGTCAATCACAGATAGAAACTCCAAGTTCAACTCCGGTTAGATTGAGAAACCTGGATGAGATCTATGCTACATGCAATTACTGTGTAATAGAACCAGAAACATATGAAGAAGCTGAGAAAGACAAAGCCTGGAAGAAAACAATGAAGGAAGAGCTTGAAATGATAGAGAAGAATGACATTTGGGAACTTGTAAATCGACCAAGTGAGAAGCCTGTGATTGGTGTGAAATGGGTGTACAAAGCCTGTGATTGGTGCTAAATCGACCAAGTGAGAAGCTTGTGATTGGTGCTAAATCTAGATGGTATAGTGCAGAAGAACAAAGCCAGATTGGTAGCTAAAGGCTACTCACAGAAACCAGGTATAGACTTCAATGAAACCTTTGCTCCAGTAGCAAGGCTTGACACCATAAGGACTTTAATAGCCCTAGCAGCCAAAAAGGGTTGGAAGCTGCATCAATTGGATGTCAAATCTGCATTTCTAAATGGAGTGCTAGAAGAGGAAGTGTTTGTGGAACAACCTCAAGGGTTTACAAGTCAAGAGTTCCCAGAAAAGGTGTATAGGCTAAGGAAGGCACTCTATGGCCTTAAACAAGCTCCAAGGGCTTGGTACAGTGAGATTGATTCTTACTTCACTGAGAAAGGATTTCAAAAAAGCCCTAGTGAAGCTACACTTTACACCAAGACAGAAGACAATAAAACACTTATTGTCTCAATCTATGTGGATGATGTTGTCTACACTGGAAATGATACTGCAATGATTGAAGAATTTAAAGAAGAGATGATGAAGAGGTATGAAATGACTGATCTTGGCCTCTTGCATCATTTTCTTGGCATTGGGGTAATTCAAGAGGCAAACAGCAACTTCATTCATCAAAGGAAGTATGCTGAAACCTTGCTTGAAAAGTTTGGTTTGAAGGGTTGCAAACCAGTCTCGACACCTCTAATTGCAAATGAAAAGCTTAAAAAGGATGATGGAAGTGAACTTGCGGATGCTAGTCTCTACAAAAGTATTGTTGGCAGTCTGTTATACCTAACTGCAACAAGACCGGATCTAATGTTCTCAGCAAGCCTACTTTCTAGGTTTATGCAGAATCCTAGCAAGATACACATGGGGACAACAAAGAGAGTTCTAAGATATGTGCAAGGAACACTTGATTATGGCATCAAGTATGAAATGAGAAAGTCAACTATCCTAATTGGATTTTGTGACAGTGACTGGGGTGGCAGTGAGGATGATAGCAAAATCACATCAGGGTATGCTTTCACTTTTGGTTCAGGAGTTTTTTCATGGGCCTCTGTGAAACAACAAAGTGTCACACTGTCCACAGCCGAGGCAGAGTATGTGAGTGCATCAGAGGCTATAGCTCAAGCTATTTGGCTAAGGTTTATACTCAAAGATTTTGGCGAATTGCAGGTTGAAGCCACACCACTTCTGTGTGACAATACCTCTGTAATTGCCATGACCAAAAACCCAGTGTTTCATCAGAGAACAAAGCACATCAAGAGAAGATTTCATTTCATCAGAGAAGTATTGCAAGACAACACAATCAAACTAATCTATTGCAGCACAGAAGATTAGATCGCAGACATATTCACTAAAGCACTACCGAAGGAGAGATTCAATTACCTGAGAGGTTTGCTCGGCATGACTCCCAGAAGCAGTTTAGAAGGGAGTGTTGGAAGCTAACCAGCTCCGGGAGTTGAAGGGTCGAAGGCAACAAATGAGCTCCTGGGCTGAAGGATGCTGTCTGCATCGAAGAAGGAAGAAGAAGAAATGAAGGGTTGGCCTCCAACGGCTAGTCTTTTGTTTAAATATATGTAAGAGTGTATGAGTGACAAGTGTACACTCTAGATTAAATCACTTAGCCTCAAATGAAGGGTTAGGATTTAATCTGGAGAAGTAAGGCTTAAATGGTTGTTAAAGTCTCTTGTCAATCATTCTTAGATTAAGTATGGGTCATGGAAATGCACCATACCCTTACAAGCACTCATCTACTTAATGAAATCAGGGCTGCTGCAATTTAGCACAGCTGGTATCCAATCTCCAAGTCCTCTCCATTTTCTCTACCATTCCATACGGCAAACTCATCCAAAACAATCAACCAAAGAAACATCAAAACACAACAACTTTAACACAGTTGTATGCATGTAAAATGTTTGATAAAATGCTGTCCTGTCCAACTTAGTGGTTGGTTTGTGTTCGCTTTCTTCTGTTTTGTTTAAATATAGCTTCTTTTAGCCTTCTCACAGTTGTTAACTTGCATTGTAAGTTCATATGCTTACATTGTCGCGTACATGACTTGTGTTTCGGGCATTGCATCATTTGCCTCGAGACAAGGCTCAGTTGGCTACAAAATTTGGTGTCGTAAGGTTTGACACTGATGACGTTGTAGTAAATGGCACTCCTGAATATGTCCAGTCGTGTTGTTGAAGGTGGAAACGCCTTGGTGTGGACTACATTGATCGTTATTATCTGCAACGCGTAGATACGTCAGTCCCCATAGAGGACACTGAAAGTGTTACCTATACTTCCTCACATTTAGGTGCAATGTTAAGTCTTTTGGTTAGTTTTTTTCCCCAAATTCCTGGTTGTTTTAGTTGGTTATTGAAGCTAGTCCAGATACAATAAGGAGGACATATGCAGTTCATCCCGTTGCTGCCAAACAGAATGGTGGTTTTGGACTTGCGACATTGAGGAAGAAATCATCTGAAGCTAGTCTTGACACAATAATGTGATCATTTTGTTGGCGTGAGTCAACCATTTAGTTTAGGAATGTAATCCTATAATTTATTTCTTGTATAATTGGGATTCTTATTTCCTGTTATGTGGGATATTGTACAACTATATAATTTCCTCCAAGAGAGAAGAATAAACATACAATTCAAACCCTAAACACTTTTATGTTGGTATCAAAGCAGGTTTCGGCCTGTCTCTAAACCCTAATTTTGTTCACTGCCATCTTCAGTGTTTCTCTTTGTTGGCTGTGTAACAGCCATTGGAACCAAGCTCAGAAGTCTCGAAACAAGAGACCTCTGTTAAAACCCCAAACCCAGGTCTCGAAACAAGAGACCCGATCCCGTTACAATCCAAACCCAGAAAACCAAAACAGAACAAACAGCCAGACCATATAAACCTAAACTACCAAGCCTTGTGTCTTGAAGCAAGAGACACCACATATTGAAAAAAATTAGAAATCTAAAGCAAATATTACTTCCATGGCCGACAACCAAGCTGTAAGTCATGTCTTGGGTTCAGCGCAAGCCTTGAATGAGTTCTCCAATCCGACTTCTAGCGCGCACTGCCAGAGTTCATCCCAGCAAGTTGGGCTAGCTGATCCAAAAGCCCAAATCCAAGTGGGGTAGCAAGCAGGGCACGCTAACACAAGTGTTGGGCCAATCTTTGGCGTCAGCAGCAAAAGGATAATGGGTCTGCCGAGCCCACCAGCAGCAAACTGTCAGTTTTTCAGCCATGAGAGTGATCCGGAACCAAACAATTTGGACAAGCATATTTCATTAATGAATTTGATTTCGTCCCAAGAACAATCCGATGATCCAAGTAAAGTTGGCACTGCATTCACAACATCCACTAAACGAGATTCTGGTTGGATAATTGACTCTGGGGCTACAGACCATATGACATATGATGAATCCTTGTTTCACCACTTAACCGTGCCACCCAAGGAGAATGTTATCACAGCAAATGGTGAAACTGCTCCAGTTACAGGAGCGGGTTCCATCGCCCTTACTCCCTCTCTATCTCTGCATAACACTCTTCTTGTTCCTTCACTATCGAATCATTTACTTTCTGTTGGTCAAGTTACGGAACAATTAGATTGTGTTGTACTCATGTTTCCCACTTTTTGCCTACTACAGGATATCCAAACACGGGTGATCATTGGGCGTGGTACTAAGAGGAGAGGGTTATATTATGTGGATGATGTGGTACCGGGCCGAGTCAACCAAGTGAGCAGTGGTCACCACAACAAGGTTAAGAGAATCTGGTTATGGCATCGTCGACTAGGACATGCATCTTTTGGTTATTTAAGAAAATTACTTCCGTCTTTATTTAATGGCGTTTCAGACTCTGATTTTCAGTGTCACGATTGCATTCATGCAAAAAGTCATCGTACTTCTTACCACTTGAGTGTCAATAAAAGATCAGTGCCCTTTGAGTTAATTCACTCCGATGTATGGGGTCCCTCAGCAATAGCGACGCGCCACGGTATTCGGTGGTTTGTTATCTTTGTAGATGATTGCACCAGAATGACTTGGCTCTATACCATGAAACAGAAGAGTGACGTTGGGCAAATTTTCCAATAGTTTCATCAAATGATTGGAAATCAATTTTCTCTTCCTATCAAAGTCCTAAGATCCGATAATGGTGGAGAATATCTTAATTCTGAACTCTCACAATTTTTCGCAGAGCACGACATACTTCACTAGACTACTTGTCCTCAAACTCCTCAACAAAATGGTGTGGCAGAACGTAAGAACAGACATATCTTGGAAACTACACGGGCTCTTCTAATTGGGGTTCATGCTCCTCATGCCTATTGGGTGGATGCAGTTACGTATTCCGTTTATCTTCTTAATCGAATGCCCTCTCGAGTTCACAACTTCCGAACTCCCATAGAAGTCTTGACGGATTATGTCACTCTACCATCTTCTCTTCAATTATCACCTCGCATATTTGGATGTGTGGCTTATGTGCATCTTCACAAAAATCAACGCACGAAATTAGACCCATGTGCGGTTCGTTGTGTGTTTTTGGGATTTAATAGCCAACAAAAAGGATATCGGTGTTATCATCCACTGACTAGGCACTTATACATCACCATGGATGTTACATTCTCCGAAACTGAGATGTTCTTCGCTACTGATCAAACACACTTTACTCGTCAGGGGGAGTTGGGTAATATACGGGATGAATACAAGTGGTTTGATATACCACTGGAGCTACCAAGTGGGCAGCTTGGGGTCAACCAAGAAGAAAATATGGGTGATCAGCATGCGGCCCACATGGCTGACCAAGTTGCTGCGGGGTCACTTTGCAGCAGCCCAGATTTGGGTGATCAAATTGTTGACGAATGCCCAATTGTCCCCAGCCCCAACGCTGACCGAACTGAAGGTTCTGACCAAACTAGTCAGTTTGACCGAGAAGAACAGGCTGCGAAAAGCAGCATTGGGCCGAGAGGAACATCTCAGAATTGGCTTGGAAATGGGCCTGATTTGTTTGGGTCAACAAGTGGACAAATGGACAGCACCGAAGCAGCAATTCCAGAAAATAATAACCCTCATCCACCTCTGTCAGTACACGCTTATGTCCCCGAGGATATCCAAGAGGTACGTTCTCATAACTCGGCTATTATTGAGAATTCTTATGTCTTACCTCCTAGGCAAAACCGTGGGAAACCACCTGACAGGTTTTCTCCGGACGAAAAAGTGAGATATGCAATTGCACAGTATGTGTCTACTCATCGACTGTCACCCAAGTACCAAGCCATGGTGAATCAAATGGCTGGGATTAAAATTCCAACAAAAGTGGAAGAGGCTTTGCGAGACCCCCGTTGGGTAGAAGCCATGGGAGTAGAAATGGAAACCTTACAAAGAAACGGAACGTGGAATGTAGTGTCACTACCACAAGGGAAGAGACCAGTGGGATGTAAATGGGTGTTTACCATAAAGCACAAGGTAGATGGATCCATTGACAGATACAAGGCAAGATTGGTTGCTAAAGGGTACACACAGACATTTGGAGTTGATTACCAAGAAACTTTTTCTCCGGTCGCAAAAATGAATACTATTCGAGTCCTTTTATCTTTAGCAGCTAACCTGGACTGGCCTTTGAAACAGTTTGATGTGAAGAATGCTTTCTTACATGGAGATCTGGAAGAAGAAGTATACATGGATCTTCCACCAGGATATGAAACACCGAATAAAGCAGGGAAAGTATGTAAACTCCGAAAGGCTCTCTACGGACTCAAACAATCACCCAGAGCGTGGTTTGGAAGGTTCACTGAAGTAATGAAAAAGTACAGCTATAGACAGGGAAATGCAGACCACACCCTGTTCATCAAATGCATGGGAGGTAAAGTTACTTTGTTAATTATCTATGTGGATGATATGGTAGTTACTGGTGATGACACAGAGGAGATAAAAAGGCTGCAGAGGTATCTTTCATCAGAATTTGAGATGAAGGATCTAGGAGGCTTGAAATACTTCTTGGGCATTGAAGTTGCTCGTTCTCGTGATGGGATTTACTTGTCTCAGCGGAAGTATGTTCTTGATCTTCTCTCAGAAACTGGAATGTTGGCTTGTAAACCAGTTGAAACTCCCATTGTGCAGAATCATCACCTGGCGATATACCAGGATCAAGTTCCTGCCAATAAAGAAAGATATCAGAGATTGGTAGGACGATTGATTTACTTATCACTTACACGTCCGGATATTACGTATGCAGTTAGTGTTGTAAGTCAGTTCATGCATGCTCCTAGTGAGGATCACATGGCAGCAGTGATGTGTATACTAAGTTATCTGAAAGGTGCACCGTGGAGAGGACTGATCTTCAGGAAGCATGGACATATGGAGGTAAAGGGATATACTGATGCTGATTGGGCGGGAAACATTACTGATCGTCGCTCCACATCAGGCTACTTCACATTCGTAGCAGGAAATCTGGTAACTTGGAGAAGCAAGAAGCAAAATGTAGCGGCTAGATCCACGGCCGAGGCAGAGTACAGAGGAATGGCACATGGAATTTGTGAATTGTTATGGCTCAGGATTCTTCTCACTGAGATTGGGTTCAAGCCTCAGGGAACCATGTTATTATACTGCGACAATCAAGCTGCGAGAGAAATAGCCAATAATCCCATTCAACATGATCGTACAAAGCATGTGGAGGTAGATAGACACTTCATCAAAGAGAAGTTAGATGTCAAATTGATTGATATTCCATACGCGAGGTCTGAAGAACAATTAGCAGATGTGTTAACTCATGCGGTTTCAGCAAGGGTGTTTCAAGACTCACTTGACAAGTTGGGCTTAGGAGATATCTATGCACCAACTTGAGGGGGAATGTTGGCGTGAGTCAACCATTTAGTTTAGGAATGTAATCCTATAATTTATTTCTTGTATAATTGGGATTCTTATTTCCTGTTTGTGGGATATTGTACAACTATATAATTTCCTCCAAGAGAGAAGAATAAACATACAATTCAAACCCTAAACACTTTTATGTCATTTTCCCTCCCATTGTTGGCAAGAGAACCATGTAGAGGCACCTGAAGAGTTCCCAAAGAAGTCTAAATTGTTCTTCGCTCATGCTGCTGAAAATTGGAATGCTGAGTTTTACTTCAAATTCAATGACGATGTTTATGTAACTGTTGGTCAGTATTATCATTTATTTGACGGACACGAACGCTTTTCAATTTGCATTTGTATGATATTTGAGTCCAAATTAATTCAGGTATTCTTTTCAGTCCTTTTCTTGTTTTTCAAATTTTAAAATTGCTGGCAGTGAGAATTGTATTTCTTTCATTGAATATAGCTTAGGGTAAATTGTATGATCATATTGTGAATGGCTCTGTCTGGAGATTGCACAATTCACCATTGGCACTTGAGTAGGATATCTGTGTCTCATTCATGTTTTGCAACTAGTTCTGGAACAATGTTGCAAATAAACGGAATCATTGGCACCTTCGGAGTACCAAAATTTGATCTCATGATGCTGCTCATTACCATCGTATCTTCTCTTGTGCTAGGGATTAGTTTCCTCTTAGATTAGTGCTAGGACTAATCACCTGATGCTGCTTTGTAATTGTATCTTTCATGACTCCTATATGCCATTTGATGCAGATTCGATGTGAATCCAAGGCGTCGAATGCGAGAGCACAATGGCAAAGCGTCCATGGGAAATCTATGGTTTCACAACTCATGCATTGGTCTCCAGGTTTCTTCATTTCTTTTCTTTCCACCTAAAGATAGTTCTTTTAATCATGACTGATTGGGATCAAATTCGATGCAAATTAATCTTTGTTCAACCTTTTGAGTTTTTACTGGAATAAACAACCCTTTGAGTTTCAGCTGTCTTACACCTTGAGTTAGTTTTACTTTCTCCAAAACTTGCTCGTTCTTAAACTTCTTGCGGCAATTAAGCTTTGTGTTCGCACCTAATGAAGTTGGATTTAAATTCTAACTAGCCGCAGACAAGAAATTATTCTTTTTGCGCGAATTAAAAAGGAAATCAAGTTGAATTTAAGAAAGCAGTTCTCCATTATTCGGTCATCAAATTTACAAATCATCAGAAGTAAAATTACTGGAAAAACGGAGACAGTTCATTGATAATTTTACATGATCATCCGTAACAAAACACAATAGACAATTGAAGAACACTAAAAATAATAACAAGAGAAATTAAATCGGGTGAAAATCGTGTTACAAATCTTCATTCAGTACCCTGCAGGTAGAAATTAATTACATCAAAATATGTGGCATGAACTGATCTTCCGTAAACGAATAACTATTCAAGTAGCTGCTTCCGAACAATGATTGGTCGACCACATTGTCGAAGGCACTTGGATGATAAGCTTCCTCTACTCCTCCTCCATCAGCAAACATAAAATCCCTGTAGAAACTTGGATTCCGAGGTTCCTCTTCTTGGGTTTCAGAAAGCCAATATTGCTCTAATAAACTTGGATCCCAAGCTTTCTCTTCAACGGTTCCATCTTCAGCAGTCCCAGATGATGCTGGCAAAGGCAGTTCTAGGGTTTCAGGAATAAACTCCCCTAACATATTATTATACAAAGCTTGATCTTCTCCTCCATCGGCAACGACGGATGAAGCCGGCAGTTGCACATCTTTTCTTTCTTTACCCAATAACAATTCCTCTGAGGCAGAAGCTGTTGGAAAAGGCACTTCTACTGCTCCATCGGTCGGCTCTTTGGCCAATATTTCGTTTAATTCGTCAGCAGTGATGGTCAATCTCGGATCATTATCATCATAACCATAATCAACATAATCATCGACCATAAACTCATTGTTCTCTTGATCAGAAAGCACAAAATTACTAGTTAGACAAGAATTGCCTTGTCGTCCTTCCTCCTCAACAACAATGATCGCATGCATGTTTTGTTCGATCTCTTCGTTAGTACGCTTCTTCTTCATCTTCGGCACTTCATCATCCTGTGAATATGAAGTCGAACACTTCCTCTTGTTAATGCCAGACGTGTTCCTCAACCGACAAAGCACAAAATCGAAGTCGTAACTTGTATGGCTCTTGCGCTTCCTTGGAGATGCAAAGAGACTGTATTCGTCTAGTTTCCACCCGCCGTGGTCCTCGGAGCCTTCATTCTTGTACCAGAAGGTTCTCTTTAGTCCGATACAGGTAGAATTACCCTCAGTCCCTTCAATCCAAGCGGGCACCGACTTGCCTTCCCATGTACCTCCGAGCCCCATCCTACGATCAACATTGGAACCCTTGGGGGTTTTCTTCTTGAGCTCAGAGAAGAAGTACAAGGCGGGTTGATCAGTAGCGCCAAGTTGAAGTGCCGCTTCTCCCCCAAAAGCTTCCCAAATCTGAGAGGGTTGGAGTTTGTTGCCGAAGAGGTTGCACTTGTGCATGAAGGTGCTGTGTGGCGGTGGGGGCAGTAGCCGCGGTGTCTTCACCAAAAAGTAGTGGAGAAAGCCACCGACGAGTTCTTGATCGGTGGGTTTGAAGCGGAAACCTGGCCAGACAAGGGAGTGGTTCTCCATTAACACCACAACGCAGATGAAGAAGATTCGAGTCGGGTAGTGAATTAGAAACCCTAACTTGGAGGGTGAGTTAGAAATTAGAAACCCTAACTTTAAGTTGTCCTGTCTGAATTAGGAAATAGAGAGAGAAACCCGATTTTAGTAGGATTCTCTTCATTTATGTTAAGTTTTATAGCCGTTAAGTCATTTTAATTAACCACGTGCTTAATTTATTTTAATTTTAATTTCTCCATATTTTTTCGTTAGTTCTTTTAATTCCAAAAAATTGTATATGCACTGTCTTTTTTTTTTCTTGTATTATTCGCTTATATTCTATTTTTTCGATAAAGGGGATAACAGGTAGAAAATTACGGTTATCCACTTCTTCCGGGCCGGAGAGGCTATGGGGAATTTCACTCTGCTCATGGCCATAGTCAAACAGATTCACCAGCTTGGAGCATTGAACCGAACCTCCCATTTTTTGTTTGTTGGGGAGTTGTAGTCTGCATCCTTACCACTGGGTCACTTACTGTGGTTTATTATTAAGAAATTTTAAGTTTTGGTATTTACCAAACTCAAACTCCAACTTTCTTTTTCACTGCGCTCCTCGCCGGCCAATTTCTCTAGCAACGGGCACTGTGCCATATGTGCCGCCACAATAATGACTACGTAACTGGAAGTTGGAAAGCCGGGTTGGGTTGGAGCTCAGGTATTAACTTAATCTCTATATGTAATTTGGATTGGGTTGTGACTGGTCAGTTGTATGCATGTAAAGTGTTTGATAAAATGCCGTCCTGTCCAACTTAGTGGTTGGTTTGTGTTCGCTTTGGTACCGTTTGGTACGCAGACAGGACGGGACGGAATGGGACAGGACGGAACGGATAATGTAAATATTGAAAAAAATAAGGGAAAATTTTGTCTTAAAATATTATAAATTTGTGTTCCACGGATGTGGAACGGGTCGTTCCAGGGGGGGAGGTGGAACGAAAAATCAGCCAAATTTCGTCCCATGGGACAACCCGTTCCACGGTTTTTTGGCATACCAAACGTGGGACGGAACGCCTCGTCCCGTTCCGTCCCATCCAGTCCCACGTACCAAACGCACCCTTTGTTCTGTTTTGTTTAAATATAGCTTCTTTTAGCCTTCTCACAGTTGTTAACTTGCATTGTAAGTTCATATGCTTACATTGTAGCGTACATGGCTTGTGTTTTGGGCATTGCAGCATTTGCCACGAGACAAGGTTCAGTTGGCTACAAAATTTGGTCTCGTAAGGTTTGACACTGATGACGTTGTAGTAAATGGCACTCCTGAATATGTCCAGTCGTGTTGTTGAAGGTAGCCTGAAACGCCTTGGTGTGGACTACATTGATCATTATTATCTGCAACGCATAGATACATCAGTCCCCATAGAGGACACTGAAAGTATTACCTATACTTCCTCACATTTAATTAGGTGCAATGTTAAGTCTTTTGGTTAGTTTTTTTTCCCCAAATTCCTGGTTGTTTTACTTGATTATTGATGCTGGTCCAGATACAATAAGGAGGGCACATGCAGTTCATCCCGTTGCTGCCAAACGGAATGGTGGTTTTGGACTCGCGACATTGAGGAAGAAATCATCTGAAGCTAGTCCAGACACAATAATGTGATCATTTTCCCTCCCAGTGTTGGCAGGAGAACCATGTTGAGCCACCTGAACAGTTCCCAAAGAAGTCTAAACTGTTCTTCGCTCATGCAGCTGAAAATTGGAATGCTGAGTTTTACTCCAAATTCAATGACGATGTTTGTGCAACTGTTGGTCAGTATTATCATTTATTAGACGAATACTAATGCTTTTCAATTTGCATTTGTATGATACTTGAGTCCAAATTAATTCAGGTATTCTTTTCAGTCCTTTTTTTGTTTTTCAAATTTTAAAATTGCTGGCAGTGAAAATGGTATTTCTTTTATTGAATATAGCTTTAGAGTAAATTGTATGATCATATTGTGAATGGCTCTGTCTGGAGATTGCACAATTCACCATTGGCACTTGAGTAGGATATCTGTGTCTCATTCATGTTTTGCAACTAGTTCTGGAACAAAGTTGCAAATAAACGGAATCATTGGCACCTTCGGAGTACCAAAATTTGATCTCATGATGCTGCTCATTACCATCGTATCTTCTCTTGTGCTAGGGATTAGTTTCCTCTTAGATTAGTGCTAGGACTAATCACCTGATGCTGCTTTGTAATTGTATCTTTCATGACTCCTATATGCCATTTGATGCAGATTCGATGTGAATCCAAGGCATCGAATGCGAGAGCACAATGGCAAAGCGTCCATGGGAAATCTATGGTTTCACAACTGACGCATTGGTCTCCAGGTTTCTTCATTTCTTTTCTTTCCACCTAAAGATAGTTCTTTTAATCATATGATTGGGATCAAATTAGATGCAAATTAATCTTTGTTCAACCTTTTTGAGTTTTTACTGGAATAAACAACCCTTTGAGTTTCAGCTGTCTTTGTTGGAAGCTAACCAGCTCCTGGAGTCGAGGGTTTGAAGACAGCAAGGAGCTCCTGAGCAAAGGGTGTTGTCTGCATCGAAGAAGAAAGAAGAAGAAATGAAGGGTTGGCCTCCAACGGCTAGTTTTTTATTTTAAATGTATGTGTGAGTGTGTGAGTGACAAGTGTACACTCCAGATTAAATCACTTAACCTCAAATGAAAGGTTAGGATGTAATCTGGAGAAGTAAGGATTAAAGGTTTGTTAAAGTCTCTTGTCAATCACTTTTAGTTTAAGCATGGGTCATGGCAATGCACCATACCCTTACAAGCACTCCTCTACTTAATGAAATCTGAGCTGCTGCAATTTAGCACAGCTGGTATCCAATCTCCAAGTCCTCTTCATTTTCTTTGTCATTTCATACGGAAAAACCATCAAAACAATCAACCAAAACACTACTGGAATTATGCACAATGGCTACTATTTTTTACACACCATTGGCAATTGGTGGCCATAGATATAAAGTTGCTACTCTTACATTTTTTTGGTGGCTTTACAGTGGGGTGCCGCTGATATCGGTGGCCCTCAACATTCAGCCACCAATGATTGGTGTCTATTAATTATTATTTTTAAAAATTACTTTTCTTCTACTTTTTTATTTCATTATTTATTTTGTTGGGGCTAAGTTGTGCCTATTTGTAGTAGGTTGGCACCCTTGATTAATATTGGTGCCCTTTATTGTTTTATAGCAAGGTTCTAAAAGGCGCTAGGCGCTAGTCGGGCGGCGGGATGGGGCCTAGCGCCTAGGCGGCTAGGCGGAGCCTAGGCGGGCGACTAGGCGGACTAGGCGGATTTAAGTAAATCTATTCTATTTCATGTAAATAAGTGTCTGTTTATACTTAAAATATACATAATTTTGTCATAAACTAGAAAATAGAATGACATCTATATTATGAAGTATTGGAACATAATGAAAACATAGGGAGCAAACATATAATGTGTGTTTATTTAAGTATTCAATAAGTCTCTTATAATTTATTGGAAAAAATAAAATGCAAAAAGAAAGTTATCTATTTTTTATCTAAGTGAGTTGCAACCTAGGCAGGTGTCTAGGCGGGTTAGGCGGGCTAGGCGGGTGCCTAGGTGGTCTAGGCGGGCGCCTCAGCAGGTCTGGGTGGGCTAGGCGGATGCCTAGGCGGTCTAGGCATTAATCGGGGCGATGACCAGCCGCCTAGCGCCTAGGCGGGACCTAGGCGGTGCTAGGCGGGGATTTTTAGAACAGTATTTTATAGTCGTGGCTGCTTGGCGATAGCCTTGTTTATTAAGCTGATCCATCTGATCGCCCCACCTAGTTTCGAAAAGAAAATATCTACCCACCCCCTCTCTCCTCTCTCTCTCTCTCTCTCTCAAGCTCTCCTTGTCCTTTTGAGCTGTCTTCCTCCCTCCCGTATCCTCTCTCACCCTCTTCTCTTCCACGCAACGGTGCCGCCGTCGACCGGTCACCAACGACCGGCAAATTATACTTGTAGAGTCCTCTTCCCGTCATCTTTCCAACCCCTAAGTTAGTTTCTACAAATTCATAGCCGAATTTCCTCAATTTCAAATCTAATAAACGGTGACCGCGGGGTTTTCGGCCAATTTCTGGCAAAGCCTGCCGGAATCGGACCTTGACCCAAAAGGTAAAAATGATCCTCTCCTCGACGGCTATCCTCCAGTGTAAGTGCTTTTCCAAAATAAAAGGTTTTAGTTATGGGATCAATTCTAGAATTCAAATTTTAATTACATTATCAGTATGCATGTGAAAGATTGGGTTCGAGGAAGGTGAATTAAAGTTGTTTCCAACCTGAGCCGATCCTCCCAAGCGTCCTTCACTTTCACATCCATGGATCCACTCTCTGTTTGGGTAAAATTCGTTTTTTTGTTTTCATTTTTTTATTCTAGGTAATTGTTGAAATTATTCACCTGATGAATTTATACATGTGTAGATATTTTAATTCTTTGGAAATTGAAGTGGGAATTTTGGAAATTAAATCTCAGCAGTTCCTCGTTGGTGCCATTTTCAAAAACGCAATCGGAGATTTATGGAAACGGAACTGGAAGGCCCTGCCGGACGACGGAGTTGGGCCGTGTACGGTTTTGCTCCGCCGCGCCGAACATTTTTTACGGCAATATCACCTCCGTACGTTTTTACTTTCTCGTTAATTATTAGTTACTTTCCTTAATCTCCTTCGTGTTAATATTTCCGGAATTGATGCGTTTAACTGAGTTTAACTTCAAGATTAATAAATTAATTAAATTTCCGGGTTGTTGTACTAGGTTGCTTAGCTATGCATTTTGCTGTAATTAGAATTTGGCTCAGCTGGATGAGTGGTGTAAACAAAGCCAGTTAGCTACTGTGTGAAAACTGAGACTAATTTGACTCACAAAGCATGTTAAGTTAATTAATTTATCGTTTCAGCCTTGCAGGGTTGTTTGATGGTTGCTTCACTAATGAAGTTGTAGAATCCGCCGATTTTCGTGAATGTGGAACACCCTCTGCTTGCTAGAATTCAACCTGTATCTTTGTGACTGTGGGATCATAGTGACTTGAGTAATATGGGATCTCCGATACGCGTGTACGAATCTTTTGAATTTTGTTTTTGTTTTTGTTTTGTTCATTCTGTAATCTTTACATTCGTTGATGTTAGAACGGAACTCAAAAGTTTTCATCATTTGTGTAATGTGAACTTCTTTTGAGATGCAGCAGAAATTTAGGAAACCCCAATGAGACAATGAGGCTTGTGGTGACAATCTTCGTTGGAGCTATAGTCGGGTTTTTTTTAGGAGTATTGTTTTCAACAATTTCATTGACTAAGGTGCGCAAATTATCATTTTATCTTTTTTCTGTATGGTTGTGTTTCAGATGAATTTGATTCTAAATCATATGATTGTATGAAGAGTAATATGGACTTCTTGATTGTGTTTGATGGTAGATGAATCTTCCGTCCACCCTTTTTCCTTCAATTGATCTTTCGTACATAGAGGAAAAGTACTCCGGGTTTTCAACCCAAGCATTGTTGAGTGCCTGGTCTTCTTTGAAGGGAAACACGCAGCGCACTGAAAAATATGTATCTCAGGAGACAAAGGTATGCTTAAAAGTATACTTATGCAGCACGAAAGGTTTTAGGCCTTCTCCTAGGCTAATTATCATAACAATAATGAGCAGAAATTGCTTGCTTGCTAGTAAAGGAAATTAAGATACTTCTCTAAATTCACACGCTCATATAGTGATTCTAGAGGCAAAGTTATAGGGTTCAGTGAAAGGTTATACTTTTCTTCTTGATGTTTTGATGTAATTGTTCCAGGAAATTTGGTGCGATCTACTGTTCTGATGTTTATGTGTTGGCACTGACTTCTATCCATTTTTTACTGCAAAGCAGATTTGGGTTCCAACTAATCCTTGAGGGACTGAAAGCCTAGCGCCTGGTATCATTGCATCTGAGTCGGATTTCTATCTTTGCCGACAATGGGATCTGCCCAGTGAGGTGTGCATCTGCTACTCTTAACTTTAGTATGAATGACACGTCCTGTTTTGTTTGAGAATTGGATTATTTTTTCATACTTGTTCTCTAATCTTAGCATTTTCTTTTGGACGTGGAACTTGTAGGACTTGTCAAGCCAAAGTATCTTGTAACCTTTAACGTAGGTTGTGCTCAGAAAAATAATGTTGATGCAGTAATTAAAAGGGTCAGTTCTCTCTACAATAGCGAAGTTCACATGTAAGATTGGCATGACATGATTAAGCTCTTTGGAAACAGAATGTTCAAACACTTTTCAAAGTTTGAGTCCCAACATTTGTTCAAAATTGTATAAAAGATCAGCGAATTTGTAGTATATTCTTATATCAAAGATATTACAATTTGTTTCCTCACCAAAAAAAAAAAAAAAAAGAAATATTATATTCAAATCTGGGTGCCCTCGAAGGCATCCTTTTTTTTTAATATTATTTTGCAACTTTGCCACCAATGTGAATAAGGGTGCCATTGTTTTTAGATGCCACCAATGTGAATTAGGGTGGCATTGTTTTTAGATGCCACCAATGTATTAAGAGTAGCCATTGTTACAATAGAGTCCTCTACATAGGCCACTCTCTAATTTGGTGGCTGCTTGGTGGCTATTGTGGTTTGCCACCAATGTGAGTGGCAACTCTTGACAATAGCCACCAATGGAAAAGGGTAGCTATTGTCCAAAATTCTAGTAGTGAAAATACCAAAACTCAACAACTTTAACATGGCCTCAGAGCTTTGTTTCTGATCTGGAAAAACTTTATGGGCGTAAATCTGTGCAAACTAAGATTCTTGGGAGCACCAACGAAGTGTCCTCAACAACAACAACCAACAAACAAGTCTGAAAATGAAGGGATCAAGCAGTAGCAGTGAGCTAAAAGCTCCAGTCTTTGATGGGGAGAATTATGACTTTTGGAGAATAAGAATGACAACCATTTTCAAATCCTATGATCTGTGGGATATGGTTCAAAATGGGTATGAACTACCTGAGATGGAGGTTGATGCTCTAGAGGAGGACCTCACAGAAACACAACTCAAGACACTGAAGCAGAACCGGATGGAGGATGCTAGAGCACTTGGAATCATCCAAGGTGCTGTCTCAGACATCATTTTTCCAAGGATAGCAAATGAAGAAACTGCAAAGGGAGCTTGGGAAGTTTTACAACAAGAGTACAGAGGAGACACCAAAGTTAGAAAGGTAAAACTTCAGTCCCTTAGAAGAGATTTCGAGTATACAAGAATGAGGGAAAATGAGTTGTTAAAAGACTACTTTACTAGGCTATTTGATGTTGTAAACAAGATGAAAACATATGGTGAGGAACTGCCTAATGAAAGAATTGTCCAGAAACTGTTGATCAGTTTGACAAAACCCTATGATTCAATAGTGAGTGTTATTGAAGAAACTAAAGACACTGAAACTCTCAGTGTGCAAGATGTGATGGCATCTTTAAGAGCTTTTGACCAAAGGCTCGAGAGGCATGCTGACTTTGCACCTGAGAAGGTTTTTCAATCACTCAGTGTTGGATCTAGTAGTCAAGCCAGTGCAAGCAATCAGAAAACACAGTGGAAGGGCAAGAACAAGAAATGGGAAGGAAAGGGGTATCACAACCCTAGACCTAACCAAAGCAGCAACACACATGCAGGTCCAAGAACCAAACAGCAATGCAAACACTGTGATAAGTTTCATCTTAGAGAGTGTTGGTTCAAAGACAAGCCTAGGTGTCATAAATGCAACAGGTTTGGGCACATTATGAAGGACTGCAGATCAAAGAATGTGCAGCAAGTGAACTGTGCAAATCAAGTGGAGGAAGAAGCAAATGTGTTCTGTGCTTTCAGTGCAAAAGTGGAGAAAAACAATGAAATATGGTACATTGACAGTGGCTGCAGCAACCACATGACTGCACATGAGTCATTACTCATTGATATTGACATAAACTTCACTGGAAAAGTGAAAATGGGAGATGGGAACATTGTTAAGGCCACTGCAAGAGGAACTCTGGTTATCAACACCAAGAAAGGAAGAAGATGTATAAGGGAGGTGATGCTAGTTCCTGGATTGGATGAAAACCTACTTAGTGTGGGTCAAATGATGGAGCATGGGTATTTCCTACTCTTTGGGGGAACTGTGGTTGAGATCTATGATGACAGATCCCTATCAAACTTGGTGACTAGAGTGGAGGTGAAAAACAGAAGCTTTCCACTTGTGCTAAAGTACTTAGAAGAAGTGGCAAGGAAAGCAAGTGTAACAGGTTCTATGAAGCTATGGCACAAGAGACTTGGTCACTTAAACATGACAAGTTTACAAAATCTGCAAAAACATGAAATGGTGCAAGGGATACCAAAGATGGATAAATGCAATGAAACCTGTGAAGGGTGTGTGTTTGGAAAGCATCACAGGGATCCATTTGAAGCTGGTAAGGCTTGGAGGGCAACAAAACCACTCGAATTGATTCACACAGATGTGTGTGGACCAATGAAAACATCAACAATAAGTGGAAACAGGTATTTCCTAACCTTCATTGATGATTACTCACGGATGTGTTGGGTGTACTTCATGAGGTTCAAGTCTGAAGTATTCACAATATTCAAGAAGTTCAAGGCAATGGTGGAATTGCAGAGTGGATACCAAATCAAAAGACTAAGAAGTGATAGGGGAGGAGAGTATACCTCTCTTGAATTCAATGCATTCTATGAAGATGTGGGATTGGAGAAGCAACTCACAGTGGCATATTCACCACAACAGAATGGCATTGCATAAAGGAAGAATAGAACTATAGTCGAAATGGCTAAGTCTATGATGCATGAGAAGAACATGCCCTATACATTTTGGGGTGAAGCTGTGAACACCTCAGTGTACCTATTAAATAGGTGTCCTACTAAAGCATTGGACAATAAGACTCCATTTGAAGTGTTCAGTGGCAGAAAGCCATCTGTGAAGCATCTGAGAGTGTTTGGCTCAGTGTGCTATACTCACATTCCTCAACAACTAAGGCACAAATTGGAGAAATCAAGCAACAAGGGCTTTTTGTAGGCTATGGTACCAGTGAAAAAGGGTACAGGGTTTACAATCTGAAAACTCAGAAGATAATCCTATCAAGGGATGTTATCTTTGATGAAGACTCAACATGGAACTGGGAAAAAAGGGTAGAAGAGAAGGACAGTGTCTCTCTACAACTTGATCTCAACAAAAGGCAAACAAGGGAGCCTATGGAGAACTTAGTTCAAGAAGAAGTCACAGATAATGGTGACATACAAGGAACTCCACAACAAGCAAGTATGAGTCCACAATCAAGTCAATCACAGATAGAAACTCCAAGTTCAACTCCAGTTAGATTGAGAAACCTGGATGAGATCTATGCTACATGCAATTACTGTGTAATAGAACCAGAAACATATGAAGAAGCTGAGAAAGACAAAGCCTGGAAGAAAGCAATGAAGGAAGAGCTTGAAATGATAGAGAAGAATGACACTTGGGAACTTGTAAATCGACCAAGTGAGAAGCCTGTGATTGGTGTGAAATGGGTGTACAAAGTGAAGCTAAATCTAGATGGTTCTGTGCAGAAGAATAAAGCCAGATTGATAGCTAAAGGCTACTCACAGAAACCAGGTATAGACTTCAATGAAACCTTTGCTCCAGTAGCAAGGTTAGACACCATAAGGACTTTGATAGCCCTAGCAGCTAAAAAGGGTTGGAAGCTGCATCAATTGGATGTCAAATCTGCATTTCTAAATGGAGTGCTAGAAGAGGAAGTGTTTGTGGAACAACCTCAAGGGTTTACAAGTCAAGAGTTCCCAGAAAAGGTGTATAAGCTAAGGAAGGCACTCTATGGCCTTAAGCAAGCTCCAAGGGCTTGGTACAGTGAGATTGACTCTTACTTCACTGAGAAAGGATTTCAGAAAAGCCCTAGTGAAGTTACACTTTATACCAAGACAGAAGACAACAAGACACTTATTGTCTCAACCTATGTGGATGATGTTGTCTATACTGGAGATGATGCTGCAATGATTGAAGAATTTAAAGAAGAGATGATGAAGAGGTATGAAATGACTGATCTTGGCCTCTTGCATCATTTTCTTGGCATTGGGGTAATTCAAGAGGCAAACAGCATCTTCATTCATCAAAGGAAGTATGCTGAAACCTTGCTTGAAAGGTTTGGTTTGAAGGGTTGCAAACCAGTCTCTACACTTCTAATTGCAAATGAAAAACTAAAGAAAGATGATGGAAGTGAACTTGCAGATGCTAGTCTCTACAAAAGTATTGTTGGCAGTCTGTTATACCTAACTGCAACAAGACCGGATCTAATGTTCTCAGCAAGCCTACTTTCTAGGTTTATGCAGAATCCTAGCAAGATACACATGGGGACAGCAAAGAGAGTTCTAAGATATGTGCAAGGAACACTTGATTATGGCATCAGGTATGAAATGGGAAAGTCAACTATCCTAATTGGATTTTGTGACAGTGATTGGGGTGGCAGTGAGGATGACAGCAAAAGCACATCAGGGTATGCTTTCACTTTCGGTTCAGGGGTTTGCTCATGGGCCTCTGTGAAACAACAAAGTGTCGGACTGTCCACAGCCGAGGCAGAGTATGTGAGTGCATCAGAGGCTACAGCTCAAGCTATTTGGCTAAGGTTTATACTCAAAGATTTTGGCGAATTGCAGGTTGAAGCCACACCACTTCTGTGTGACAACACCTCTGCAATTGCCATGACCAAAAATCTAGTATTTCATCAGAGAACAAAGCACATCAAGAGAAGATATCATTTCATCAGAGAAGCATTGCAAGACAACACAATCAGATTAATCTATTGCAGCACAGAAGATCAGATCGCAGATATATTCACTAAAGCTCTACCAAAGGAGAGATTCAATTACCTGAGAAGTTTGCTCGGCATGACTCCCAGAAGCAGTTTAGAAAGGAGTGTTGGAAGCTAACCAGCTCCTGGAGTCGAGGGTTTGAAGACAGCAAGGAGCTCCTGAGCAAAGGGTGTTGTCTGCATCGAAGAAGAAAGAAGAAGAAATGAAGGGTTGGCCTCCAACGGCTAGTTTTTTATTTTAAATGTATGTGTGAGTGTGTGAGTGACAAGTGTACACTCCAGATTAAATCACTTAACCTCAAATGAAAGGTTAGGATGTAATCTGGAGAAGTAAGGATTAAAGGTTTGTTAAAGTCTCTTGTCAATCACTTTTAGTTTAAGCATGGGTCATGGCAATGCACCATACCCTTACAAGCACTCCTCTACTTAATGAAATCTGAGCTGCTGCAATTTAGCACAGCTGGTATCCAATCTCCAAGTCCTCTTCATTTTCTCTGTCATTTCATACGGAAAAACCATCAAAACAATCAACCCAAAATACCAAAACTCAACAACTTTAACAGTCTTATACCTTGAGTTAGTTTTACTTTCTCCAAAACTTGCTCGTTCTTAAACTTCTTGCGGCAATTAAGCTTTGTGTTCGCACCTAATGAAGTTGGATTTAAATTCTAACTAGCCGCAGACAAGAAATTATTCTTTTTGGGCAAATTAAAAAAATCAAGTTGAATTTAAGAAAGCAGTTCTCCATTATTCGGTCATCAAATTTACAAATCATCAGAAGTAAAATTACTGGAAAAACGGAGACAGTTCATTGATAATTTTACATGATCATCTGTAACAAAACACAATAGACAATTGAAGAACACTAAAAATAATAACAAGAGAAATTAAATCCGATTAAAATCGTGTTACAAATCTTCATTCAGTACCCTGCAGGTAGAAATTAATTACATCAAAATATGTGGCATGAACTGATCTTCCGTAAACGAATAACTATTCAAGTAGCTGCTTCCGAACAATGATTGGTCGACCACATTGTCGAAGGCACTTGGATGATAAGCTTCCTCTACTCCTCCTCCATCAGCAAACATAAAATCCCTGTAGAAACTTGGATTCCGAGGTTCCTCTTCTTGGGTTTCAGAAAGCCAATATTGCTCTAATAAACTTGGATCCCAAGCTTTCTCTTCAACGGTTCCATCTTCAGCAGTCCCAGATGATGCTGGCAAAGGCAGTTCTAAGGTTTCAGGAATAAACTCCCCTAACATATTATACAAAGCTTGATCTTCTCCTCCATCGGCAACGACGGATGAAATCGGCAGTTGCACATCTTTTCTTTCTTTACCCAATAACAATTCCTCTGAGGCAGAAGCTGTTGGAAAAGGCACTTCTACTGCTCCATCGGTCGGCTCTTTGGCCAATATTTCGTTTAATTCGTCAGCAGCGATGGTCAATCTCGGATCATTATCATCATAACCATAATCAACATAATCATCGACCATAAACTCATTGTTCTCTTGATCAGAAAGCACAAAATTACTAGTTAGACAAGAATTGCCTTGTCGTCCTTCCTCCTCAACAACAATGATCGCATGCATGTTTTGTTCGATCTCTTCGTTAGTACGCCTCTTCTTCATCTTCGGCACTTCATCATCCTGTGAATATGAAGTCGAACACTTCCTCTTGTTAATGCCAGACGTGTTCCTCAACCGACAAAGCACAAAATCGAAGTCGTAACTTGTATGGCTCTTGCGCTTCCTTGGAGATGCAAAGAGACTGTATTCGTCTAGTTTCCACCCGCCGTGGTCCTCGGAGCCCTCATTCTTGTACCAGAAGGTTCTCTTTAGTCCGATACAGGTAGAATTACCCTCAGTCCCTTGAATCCAAGCGGGCACCGACTTGCCTTCCCAAGTACCTCCGAGCCCCATCCTACGATCAACATTGGAACCCTTGGGGGTTTTCTTCTTGAGTTCAGAGAAGAAGTACAAGGCGGGTTGATCAGTAGCGCCAAGTTGAAGTGCCGCTTCTCCCCCAAAAGCTTCCCAAATCTGAGAGGGTTGGAGTTTGTTGCCGAAGAGGTTGCACTTGTGCATGAAGGTGCTGTGTGGCGGTGGGGGCAGTAGCCGCGGTGTCTTCACCAAAAAGTAGTGGAGAAAGCCACCGACGAGTTCTTGATCGGTGGGTTTGAAGCGGAAACCTGGCCAGACAAGGGAGTGGTTCTCCATTAACACCACAACGCAGAAGAAGAAGATTCGAGTCGGGTAGTGAAGTAGAAACCCTAACTTGGAGGGTAAGTTAGAAATTAGAAACCCTAACTTTAAGTTGTCCTGTCTGAATTAGGAAATAGAGAGAGAAACCCGATTTTAGTAGGATTCTCTTCATTTATGTTAAGTTTTATAGCCGTTAAGTCATTTTAATTAACCACGTGCTTAATTTATTTTAATTTTAATTTCTCCATATTTTTTCGTTAGTTCTTTTAATTCCAAAAAATTGTATATGCACTGTCTTCTTTTTTTTCTTGTATTATTCGCTTATATTCTATTTTTTCCATAAAGGGGATAACGGGCAGAAAATTACGGTTATCAATCTCTTTGGGGCCGGAGATGCCATGAGAAATTTTAAGTTTTGGTTTTTACCAAACTCAAACTCCAACTTTCTTTTTCACTGCGCTCCTCGCCCGCCTATTTCTCTAGCAACGGGCACTATGCCATAGGTGCCGCCGCAATAATGACTACGGAACTGGAAGTTGGAAAGCCGGGTTGGGTTGGAGCTCAGGTATTAACTTAATCTCTAGGTTACTAATTCTAATATAGCCCATAAAATATTTAGTTACTAATTTGAATTCTCTAGGTTTAACTATATAAAATTATATAATACAGTTTGCAAATCGTCTCTTTTTTTTACATTATTTTTCTCTTAGCTTTTTGTACATGTACAAGTTTGGATTTGTTTAATTTTAGGGTAAATTACATAGTAGCCCCTCAGGTTTGAGGTCTATTACAACCTCATACAACGTCTTTAAAACATTTCACTTTCATACCTCAACTACCATTTTATTTCAAAATAATACATCCGTTAGATTTTCCATCCATTGGTCTGTTAAATGCTGGCGTGGCTGCCACATTTGTGCTGATGTGGCTGCCATGTGGTAATTTTTTTTTTATACATTAAAAATATTATAATATTAACCCAATTAACAAAAAAAAAAAAAAAAGAAAAACCCAGATCCCCTTTCTTCCCCCTCTCCTCTCTGCAACCCCCCAAGCGACCCAGAAAAACCCCAAACCCAGTACCCGCAAAAAACAAGAAGAAGAAGAAGAAGCCCAGAACCCTTCTCCCCTCCCCCCCCCCGCGACCTTCCGGCGAACTGGGGTCTTTTTTTTTCTTTTTTTCCCTCCCTCTTGTTGTTGTTGCAGATTTTGCAGGGGACGAACAGGGGCTTTTTTTTTTCCTCCTTCTTCTTCTTCTTCTTCTTCTTCTTGCAGGTTTTTGGGTTCTAGGTTAAGGATAAGGATGTGGGTCGCTTGGGGGGGGGGGGGTGGGTGAGGGATAGTGGGAAGGGATTTTGTAAATGGGAGTTGCATAGATGAGAGGGGAAGAAACAGGATCTGTGTATGGGGTTTTTCTGTTTTTTTTTTTTTTAATTGGGTTAATATTATAATATTTTTAATGTATAAAAAAATATTTTTTTTACCACGTGGCAGCCACATCAGCTCAAATGTGGCAGCCACGTCAGCATTTAACAGACCAATGGATGGAAAATCTAACGGGGGTATTATTTTGAAATAAAATGGTAGTTGAGGTATGAAAGTGAAATGTTTTAAAGACGTTGTATGGGGTTGTAATAGACCTCAAACCTGAGGGGCTACTATGTAATTTACCCTTAATTTTAACACGTATTTGTTTAATAACAAAAAATTTTGGCTCACCTCGTGAATTTTTTTAAGCTAGCTGATACTATGAAAAATAAAGTATCAAGCTTCTTTATTTATAAAGATTTAAATTTTTAAGCTAGCCCACCCGGTAAAAAATTCCTAGCTCCGCTATTGTGCCCATGGCCACAGTCAAACATATTCACCAGCTTGGAGCATTGAACCCAAACCTCCCATTTTTTGTTTATTGGGAAGTCATAGTCTGCACCTTTAGTATTGAACCACTTGCTGTGGTTTTGTTAGAATTCCTCTGTCCCACATCGACCAGAAGGCTTGAGAACAAGTCATTTATATAGAATTACCCCACTCTAAATAACACCGAGGCCTTTTGGATTAAAACCCCACACCTGACAGATTGAGCAGGTGGCCAAGTGGGGACAGTATCGATGTTGTTGGGGTGGGCCCATTGCCCGTCTACCTGAAATTTAACATGGTATCAGAGCCAGGGGACAGGCCCGTACGAACGGGTGAGCCCCGGCTTGGCTCCACGTGATTGCCGATGTGTGGAACTTCACGTGTGACCCATAAAATGGGGTCTCACGTGCGGGGGAGTGTTAGAATTCCTCTGTCCCACATCAGCCAGAAGGCTTGAGAACAAGTCCTTTATATAGAATTACCCCACTCTAAATAACACCGAGGCCTTTTGGATTAAAACCCCACACCTGACGGATTGAGCAGGTGGCCAAGTGGGGACAGTATCGGTGTTGTTGGGGTGGGCCCATTGCCCGTCTACCTGAAATTTAACAGGTTTATTATTAAAAAAATTTAAGTTTTGGTATTTACCAAACTCAAACTCCAACTTTCTTTTTCACTGCGCTCCTCGCTGCGCCAATTTCTTTAGCAACCGGCACTGTGCCATAGGTCCCGCCACAACAATGACTACGGAACTGGAAGTTGGAAAGCCGGGTTGGGTCGGAGCTCATGTATTAACTTAATCTTTATATGTAATTAGGATTGGGTTGTGACTAGTCAGTTGTATGCATGTAAAATGTTTGATAAAATGCCGTCCTGTCAAACTTAGTGGTTGGTTTGTGTTCGCTTTCTTCTGTTTTGTCTTCTTTTAGCCTTCTCACAGTTGTTAACTTGCATTGTAAGTTCATATGCTTACATTGTCGGGTACATGGCTTGTGTTTTGGGCATTGCAGCATTTGCCTCGAGTCAAGGTTCAGTTGGCTACAAAATTTGGTCTCGTAAGGTTTGACACTGATGACGTTGTAGTAAATGGCACTCCTGAATATGTCCAGTCGTGTTGTTGAAGGTAGCCTGAAACGCCTTGGTGTGGACTACATTGATCATTATTATCTGCAACGCGTAGATACATCAATCCCCATAGAGGACACTGAAAGTATTACCTATACTTCCTCACATTTAATTAGGTGCAATGTTAAGTCTTTTGGTTAGTTTTTTTCCCCAAATTCCTGGTTGTTTTAGTTGATTATTGAAGCTAGTCCAGATACAATGAGGGCACATGCAGTTCATCCCGTTGCTGCCAAACGGAATGGTGGTTTTGGACTCGCGACATTGAGGAAGAAATCATCTGAATCCAGACACAATAATGTGATCATTTTCCCTCCTAGTGTTGGCAGGAGAACCATGTTGAGGCACCTGAACAGTTCCCAAAGAAGTCTAAACTGTTCTTCGCTCATGCAGCTGAAAATTGGAATGCTGAGTTTTACTCCAAATTCAATGACGATGTTTATGCAACTGTTGGTCAGTATTATCATTTATTACACAGATACAAATGCTTTTCAATTTGCATTTGAGTAGGATATCTGTGTCTCATTCATGTTTTGCAACTCGTTCTGGAACAATGTTGCAAATAAACGGAATCATTGGCACCTTCGGAGTACCAAAATTTGATCTCATGATGCTGCTCATTACCACCGTATCTTCTCTTGTGCTAGGGATTAGTTTCCTCTTAGATAATCTCCTGATGCTGCTTTGTAATTGTATCTTTCATGACTCCTATATGCCATTTGATGCAGATTCGATGTGAATCCAAGGCATCGAATGCGAGAGCACAATGGCAAAGCGTCCATGGGAAATCTATGGTTTCACAACTGATGCATTGGTCTCCAGGTTTCTTCATTTCTTTTCTTTCCACCTAAAGATAGTTCTTTTAATCATATGACTGATTGGGATCAAATTAGATGCAAATTAATCTTTGTTCAACCTTTTGAGTTTTTACTGGAATAAACAACCTTTTGAGTTTCAGCTGTCTTACACCTTGAGTTAGTTTTACTTTCTCCAAAACTTGCTCGTTCTTAAACTTCTTGCGGCAATTAAGCTTTGTGTTCGCGCCTAATGAAGTTGGATTTAAATTCTAACTAGCCGCAGACAAGAAATTATTCTTTTTGCGCAAATTAAAAAAATCAAGTTGAATTTAAGAAAGCAGTTCACCATTATTCGGTCATCAAATTTACAAATCATCAGAAGTAAAATTACTGGAGAAACAGAGACAGTTCATTGATAAATTTACATGATCATCCGTAACAATTAAGTCATATGCTATGAACAGCACAATTGAATTGCACCAACTAAAATCCCTAAAATCCCAATAAAAATTGAATCTTTCTCAATTTAACAGCAACCCTAGAATTTACCTGAGGAACCTATTACTCATAAACTATTTGGGATCATGCAAAAAGAAAAGTAATAAGAACCCACAAATTCTCATCAATTACCTTGATTGGCGAGTGAGTTTTGGGACCCAAACGCAGAAATCCGGGGTCCATTGGCAGTCAAAATCCTCGGGTGTACAGAAAATAGGGGGTGTGTAAGATGTATATTGAGAACGTGGGGTGTGAGGGTATTATGAGAAAAGAAATGGGGTGTATTAATATAATTTTTAATTAAAAAAGCAAATATGGGGTGTATTAAGTATGTGAGGTTTGTTCAACAATTTGTGGGGTGTTAATATAATAAACCTTCTTTTAATTCCAAAAAATTGTATATGCTCGTTCTGTTTTCTCTTTTATATTATTTGTTTGGATAAATTACATAATACCCCCTCAGATTTGAGGTCTATTACAACTCCATACAACACCTTTAAAATATTTCACTTTCATACCTCACATACTATTTTATTTCAATATAGTACCTCCGTTACATTTTCCATTCATTGATCCGTTAAGAGCTAACGTGGCTGCCACCTGTGTGCCACGTGGCAAATTTTATTTTATTTTTTTAATTTAAAAAAAAAACCTGAATCTTCTAAACAAAACAAAAAAAAAAAAAAAAAAAAAAACCAAAAATCCCCTTCTTCTTCCCCACCCTTCTCCCATCCCCTTCTCCCATCCCCATCACCTACCCCTACCCGAGCCCACCCCTTTGTCCCATCTCCCATCCCCCCATCACCCATCACCCACCCCTTTACCTTGCTGAGATGCCAGATGTAGTGGGCATGAAGCCACCGGAACCCGCCGAGAGCAAGGACCACAGATCTCAGCTGCTCGCTGTCGTAGTCGGTGTTGGCCCAATGCCTAGTGCATATCAGCTCCCAGAGCCGCTCATCCTCCGCCATCTTGTCCAATTGCTTGCTCACGCCTCAACAAAAAAAAAATCCTTAAACACCTTCACCCAGATCGTTGCACCTACTCATCCATTCCTTCCAGTCGATGTTGCACGCCTCAACCAAGCTCAGCTGGCACGACATTGCAGATGACCCTTCAATTCTTCACAGCCCGTCTGACCTTCTGGGTTCGAGACTCCAAGATCTCCATTTCCCCTTCGATTGCTTTTGAGGTTATTAAACGGTTAAACGATCCGAAATTAGGGTTGAAATTTTTTGAGCTTAATAGGGTTAATTTGAGTAGCATATGGACTTACAATTCTCTTTTGAGGTCTCTGTGTCAAATGGGGCTTCAAGGTTTGCTGAATTGGTGTTTGATTACACGAGGAGTGACAGGCATACACCCAATGATTCGACTGTGGAACTCTTGGTGTCTTCATATGCTCAGATGGGCAAGTTGGATAATGCTAAGAAGTTTCTTGATGAAGCTCATTTTGATTTGTGGGTTCTGGAATGACACGACCCGACCCTAATATTCACCGAATACCAGGATAGGCACGTGCTGGCCGACACCCGAGGGTGACGAAAGCCATTAATTGATACAAAAGCTAAGAATAAGAAATAAATAAGGGTTATGAATTCAAATACAATGGATTAACAATCTAGGAACGTGTTCAGAGCATACAACTAAACCTAATCACTAAAAGAATTAAGATAAAATTAAATGAATAAAGGAGTAGGTCCTACACCGAGAGGACTCGAAGATGCCAATGCGGAAGTGCCTCAACGCCGGGATTGTATGCCTCGATTCTAAGTCCTGAATGGGGGCGCAAAACAAGGGTGAGTGGACCAAGTTTATATATGTAATACGAAAACAGTTATGAACATACTAACCCCCACAGTTTAAATGAAAACTACTAGCATAATAAGTGATAGCTTTTCCAAACCCTCTAGCATGCCATAAAACCATTCATATCTATTTGTGATTCAATCTCAGAAATCATAACAGGAAACATAATACAAGTTGTGCTGCTAATGAGTATCACCGAATAGTAACAATAACTTCCGGCCCATTGCCTGCACCTAAATCTCTATGGCCTTCACCATGAGATAACTCCCTCCCGGCCCGATGCCAGACTCCGTGGTCCCTCAGCCTTCCGCTAGGGATTATTTCTCCAGGCCTCTGCCAACTACAAGTCCTCGCACTTTGCGGCATGGTGTTCACTAGGTATGCACAAAACAGCTTTCTAAAATACAACTTCGTAGCATAAGTTCATCGATCCCCCATACTACGAAGAGGTGTCTAAAAGCATTTGAAACACATTCTTAGCATCCTATCGTCATCGATCAGATAGTCTACCAGAATGAGGGTTAATAGAAATATGATATAGTGAAAATAGTTCAAAACGATCTATCTATTCAATAATATTCAAATCATCATGCTTCCTGTAAAGTATTCATCAAATCGAGGCATGCTAGGAACATATGCATTTCTTTAATTTAAAACATGCTATTTTTGAAGGTGATCCACTCACAGTACTTAGCCGCCGAAGAACCTCGCAAGCTAGCGAAGAATAAAGTGCCACGATAATTGCCCCTAAGCACATAAAGGATACATTAGGTCAAACTCTATTCAAACGATTTAATTTGGAAAAACGGACTTCAAAAACGGGTCCAGGACGTCGAAATTAGCCTAGGAAGGGTCCCGAACGAAATCAGAAAAGTCAACTCAAAAAGTCAACTTTGACCGTTGACCGGTCAAAGTCAAAGTCAACGCTGACCTTTGACCGAGTCAACGGTCAGACCGGGTCAGTCAACGGGTCCTGGGTCCGGGTCGAACTGGATCAAACGGGTCTGGGCTTAGGGTTTGGATCCGGGTTGGGCTTAGGTTTAGGGCTTTAGGATTTGGGTTGGGTTTAAAGGAAATGGGTTTAGGGTTTTAGGTCACACGGGCCAAAGGCCCTGGTTTGGAAGGCCCAAAGGCTCTAAGCCTAAGGGTTTTGGGTTGCAGCATAATGGGCCGAAGGCCCTGCTTTAAAACGGCCCGAGGGCCTTTAAACTAACACAATTAATTAAAGAGAAAAGGGTTTTGGGCTAGGTTCGGCAGGGAAAGGCCCAAAGGCCTTTGGGGTTTCTGGGCTGCCTCACAACGGGCCTAAAGCCTTTGGTCTGTGAAGATGGCCTGAAAGGCCTGGGTTCAACGTAGAAGAAGGCCGGAAATTCGGCCGGAAAACCACCCGACTTTAGATGCTCATAACTTCTTTGTTACTTAACGAAATCAAGTGAGGTAAAAACGAAAGTTGTAGTTCTCGAAGATACGAAGAGAATGATACCTCGCACGACGTCTAACTCGCCGTGGTTTGGCCGGAAAACGCCTCGAAAGCCTCGGAGGTCGCCGGAAACTGGGTAAGATTCAAATGAGTATAACTTCTTCAATACTCAACGAAATTGGGTGAAACAAAAAGGAAAGTCGTAGTACTCGACGAGACGAAGAGATTGATACCTTGCACGCCGGCCAACTCGCCCTGGTTTGGCCGGAAAACGCCTCGAAAGTGACCGGTGTTTGCCAGAAAAACGGGTGTGCTCACCCTTGCTCGAAAACGAGGAAAAACCTAGAATTAAAGGATGGGTTCGACTTAGAAATCACAACCATGAGTCACAATGATAGAGAAATGAGAGAGATCCGACTTACCCAACGGAAAAACCGAGAGAGAGTTCGTCGGAGCTTTTGCTCCTGTGCCGTCGAGTTCTCAGAGGTGAGAGAAGGAAGAAGGATGAAGTGCAGATGGTGAAGATGGTCTAGCACGCTAGCAGCTCTGAGTGTGATTGTGTTCGTAGAAATGAGAGATGGAAGAGAGTCGAGAGAGAGAGAGCTACGGGAGAGGAAGAGAGACAGAGACGAGGAAGAAGAGAGAGCTGAGAGGGAAAGAGAGACTCGGGGGGACAGAAATCAAAGGGTGGGCCCTTTGGGCACACCATTTAACACCCCAAAAACAATTTTAAAAGAAAAAGATCCCCAAACCTAGTAAAAATACAAAAATACTCTTTTTATACAGTAAAACTCGGGACAGGTTGTTTCAATCTACCCCCCTTAAAAGAATTTCGTCCCCGAAATTTAAAATCACTTCTTAAACTGAGAATACTCGAAAATAGAAGAAGAATATATAAAATATATAAATAGATACGTAACGAAGAAATCAAATCAGAACGGTTGCACAAAAGGGAAAATGCCATCCCGTCGCGATCGGGTTGCAATGATTCCATCTTTCGTGCCTCCAGGCTCATACTTTCTTTCCCCATCAGTGTATAAGTAGAAACATACTTTAATAAGATATAAGGTCGAAAACAAATATTGACACAAGGTCAAAAATAAGTAAGTACGCAAAATATGATAACGTCAAATAGATACATAGTAATATATAGTTTTAAAAAAAAATTCGCGCTGAACTTAAAACTGAAAACGAAAATTCTTCCCCCAAAACATTTGAAATGACAAAAACAAATAACTAGTAACGAAAATCAAAATACTTCTACTGAAAAAACAAAACTGAAAATGAGAGTGAGTCTTGCCCAAGAATACGAAACATCAAGTACTCCGAGAATAGATGTGTCTTGGGTCGAGTTTCAAGAATAACAATTCTGAAACTGCATCAACTGCCGTAGACGAATCTTCTTGCCCACTTGAAACTGTACCTTGGGATTCAAGAGAAGTGGCTACCATGTTAATAGTAGACCCAAAAGCTCGAGTCAAACAAGCAGAAAACGAGAAGTCATCTTTCCAACAAGCAGTATCTCTTGGGAACTATTGTAGTGCTCAAACCACCTCTTCATTTTTTGCTTAGCTACAGATTTCAAGTCAAACAAGGTCAATGTTGGTGGAAAGGAGGACTCGCCAATGATCAACCTACAACCCCAAGAGAGCACACAACCTTCCAGAAAAGTGCAACTTCTAAATGTGCTAACGCCACAAAACGAGGGAACACAACGCGTCGTCCAAGGTCTAGATAGTTCGTTCAGATATCAGACTCGAATCTCAAGATGGAATTTAATCTCAGAAGATGCCTATCAAAGGTGTACTAAGGTTGGATGGAAGATAACCATAAAATATTTAAGCAAATGAATTTATTTACATATCGTTGGAAAAAGACTACTAGAGTACGATATGATATTGATGAATTGCAGTAGGATGATATGTGGTGATCAAACAATTCAGCCAGAAAATACTGATGCAATCTGTTGGTCACCTGCACCACAATCTTCACCAAACTCTTACTAGAAGACGGCTCAAACCTCACAGCCATGTGAAACTCTTCCTGGTAAGCCTAGTGAGCTTGTGAAAGGATTAAGCTCTTAACGTTCCCGTCCAAAACGTTAAGAATTAGGTGCACACTTTCGTTGAAAAGATCGATCGTGAATTCCTCACTGATTGAGCGAGAAACCATGTCGAGAAGGCTAAAAGAACACTCAAGAATTTGAGAGTCAAAACAAGCTAGAGTACAAGATATCGGGATTTGAACCAGAAACCATGCCGAGAACAAACGTTTTTTTTTTTTTTTTTTTTTTTTTTTTTTTTTTTTTCCGGCATGATCCAGTTTACATTGAGAAACAAACAAGCGAAGGAAGGTGAAGATGCAGAAATAGAAGTCATGGTTTATGATTATTTGGTTAATCATCACAGCCAGGTCAATTGGTTTCTTAACAAAAAAGAAATAAGTCTAAGCTCAAGAATAGCTAAGAACCGCTAACAAGATTTGACGAGGCCAAAAACATTTCGAGATTCACAAGACATTGTGAGAGTTGCTTCAAAGTTCAGAAATTGAATGTGGAATCTCTAAATCAACAAAATGACAAAGAAGGAAGATACAAAGCAATTTGAGTACGCGTGCAGTGACACGACATGCTACCTTAAAGTGATGCTCTTGAGCAAACCAAAGCTTAAAGAGTCCAAAGAAGTTCAAAGTAAAGCTCGATCTTTCGTACAAAGATGAATATGGCAAAGTCTCAAGTCGTTACACTGAAAAATTACAAGGCTGAACGATTAGTGAACAAGAGCATTGATCAGTTGGGCTACAAGCAAAAGGCTAAATTCACCTTTACCGAAAGGTACGTGGTCAAGGTGCTAGGATTTACCACCGAGTACTGGACCCAGGTGAAATTCAAGGAATCTGTTTATCCAGCCAAGACTGGATCTTCATCATCCAAGTCCAACTACAACAACAACAAGAATCGCAGCTCCGTTTGGAAATTGATGAGAATAGTATTTGCTACTGAGGAGTTTCTAAAGAAAATCAATTAGTGAAAACAAAGTCAACACTCGAAGAATTTGGTAATAAGCTGACGGTCAAAGGTTAAGGAACTTGACTTCGTCGTTGGAGTAAGCAAGAAGGTTATCGATAGGACAATCGCCGAGAATTGTTCTAAAGATCCACACGAACTTCCTTCATTGGTAATGAGTCCGAGAACACTGATTCGACCCCACCAATTACCACTTGCTCGTTTCTTGCAACACGAACTTAGAAAGTTTCGAGTAATTACCACTTAAGACATGGCTCCGTTCACCATTTCTAGGGAACGCATGTCATAAAGTGATATTACCGATTCAGACTCCAGTTGGTCTTAACCAACTCGTACCGCTAAGACTTTTTCCGTTTCCAAGATTTCAATGTAGAGCCGACTTCGCCCGCAATTCCTAGGGAACGCATGTGCAGAGTGGCATTGCCAGTTCGGATCTACAGCTGGCCTTGATAAGACTTCCTCGACTGAGATTTCTAAAAACACGTCGCTTCCAAGTAGCATCGACCTCTGCTCACCATTTCCCGGGAATGCACGTGGCTGAGTATCGATCCGATGTGAAAGGTCGTCCAACCAAGTCAAACACGTCACCGCTGAGGCACAATCCCGACACGAATTCTTGTATTTCAACCAGAAGGCGACAATTCAAACAGAGAAAGATTTGCACAACTGTGTTGAATGGCACAAAATTCGGAAAGTCATGACATCCAAATGACGTCATGACCGATACACTATGAGGATAGGAGAGAATCCTAAGTATGCTCAGAACAAAACCACGCTCTGATACCAATCTGACACGACCCGACCCTAATATTCACCGAATACCAGGATAGGCACGTGCTGGCCGACACCCGAGGGTGACGAAAGCCATTAATTGATACAAAAGCTAAGAATAAGAAATAAATAAGGGTTATGAATTCAAATACAATGGATTAACAATCTAGGAACGTGTTCAGAGCATACAACTAAACCTAATCACTAAAAGAATTAAGATAAAATTAAATGAATAAAGGAGTAGGTCCTACACCGAGAGGACTCGAAGATGCCAATGCGGAAGTGCCTCAACGCCGGGATTGTATGCCTCGATTCTAAGTCCTGAATGGGGGCGCAAAACAAGGGTGAGTGGACCAAGTTTATATATGTAATACGAAAACAGTTATGAACATACTAACCCCCACAGTTTAAATGAAAACTACTAGCATAATAAGTGATAGCTTTTCCAAACCCTCTAGCATGCCATAAAACCATTCATATCTATTTGTGATTCAATCTCAGAAATCATAACAGGAAACATAATACAAGTTGTGCTGCTAATGAGTATCACCGAATAGTAACAATAACTTCCGGCCCATTGCCTGCACCTAAATCTCTATGGCCTTCACCATGAGATAACTCCCTCCCGGCCCGATGCCAGACTCCGTGGTCCCTCAGCCTTCCGCTAGGGATTATTTCTCCAGGCCTCTGCCAACTACAAGTCCTCGCACTTTGCGGCATGGTGTTCACTAGGTATGCACAAAACAGCTTTCTAAAATACAACTTCGTAGCATAAGTTCATCGATCCCCCATACTACGAAGAGGTGTCTAAAAGCATTTGAAACACATTCTTAGCATCCTATCGTCATCGATCAGATAGTCTACCAGAATGAGGGTTAATAGAAATATGATATAGTGAAAATAGTTCAAAACGATCTATCTATTCAATAATATTCAAATCATCATGCTTCCTGTAAAGTATTCATCAAATCGAGGCATGCTAGGAACATATGCATTTCTTTAATTAAAACATGCTATTTTTGAAGGTGATCCACTCACAGTACTTAGCCGCCGAAGAACCTCGCAAGCTAGCGAAGAATAAAGTGCCACGATAATTGCCCCTAAGCACATAAAGGATACATTAGGTCAAACTCTATTCAAACGATTTAATTTGGAAAAACGGACTTCAAAAACGGGTCCAGGACGTCGAAATTAGCCTAGGAAGGGTCCCGAACGAAATCAGAAAAGTCAACTCAAAAAGTCAACTTTGACCGTTGACCGGTCAAAGTCAAAGTCAACGCTGACCTTTGACCGAGTCAACGGTCAGACCGGGTCAGTCAACGGGTCCTGGGTCCGGGTCGAACTGGATCAAACGGGTCTGGGCTTAGGGTTTGGATCCGGGTTGGGCTTAGGTTTAGGGCTTTAGGATTTGGGTTGGGTTTAAAGGAAATGGGTTTAGGGTTTTAGGTCACACGGGCCAAAGGCCCTGGTTTGGAAGGCCCAAAGGCTCTAAGCCTAAGGGTTTTGGGTTGCAGCATAATGGGCCGAAGGCCCTGCTTTAAAACGGCCCGAGGGCCTTTAAACTAACACAATTAATTAAAGAGAAAAGGGTTTTGGGCTAGGTTCGGCAGGGAAAGGCCCAAAGGCCTTTGGGGTTTCTGGGCTGCCTCACAACGGGCCTAAAGCCTTTGGTCTGTGAAGATGGCCTGAAAGGCCTGGGTTCAACGTAGAAGAAGGCCGGAAATTCGGCCGGAAAACCACCCGACTTTAGATGCTCATAACTTCTTTGTTACTTAACGAAATCAAGTGAGGTAAAAACGAAAGTTGTAGTTCTCGAAGATACGAAGAGAATGATACCTCGCACGACGTCTAACTCGCCGTGGTTTGGCCGGAAAACGCCTCGAAAGCCTCGGAGGTCGCCGGAAACTGGGTAAGATTCAAATGAGTATAACTTCTTCAATACTCAACGAAATTGGGTGAAACAAAAAGGAAAGTCGTAGTACTCGACGAGACGAAGAGATTGATACCTTGCACGCCGGCCAACTCGCCCTGGTTTGGCCGGAAAACGCCTCGAAAGTGACCGGTGTTTGCCAGAAAAACGGGTGTGCTCACCCTTGCTCGAAAACGAGGAAAAACCTAGAATTAAAGGATGGGTTCGACTTAGAAATCACAACCATGAGTCACAATGATAGAGAAATGAGAGAGATCCGACTTACCCAACGGAAAAACCGAGAGAGAGTTCGTCGGAGCTTTTGCTCCTGTGCCGTCGAGTTCTCAGAGGTGAGAGAAGGAAGAAGGATGAAGTGCAGATGGTGAAGATGGTCTAGCACGCTAGCAGCTCTGAGTGTGATTGTGTTCGTAGAAATGAGAGATGGAAGAGAGTCGAGAGAGAGAGAGCTACGGGAGAGGAAGAGAGACAGAGACGAGGAAGAAGAGAGAGCTGAGAGGGAAAGAGAGACTCGGGGGGACAGAAATCAAAGGGTGGGCCCTTTGGGCACACCATTTAACACCCCAAAAACAATTTTAAAAGAAAAAGATCCCCAAACCTAGTAAAAATACAAAAATACTCTTTTTATACAGTAAAACTCGGGACAGGTTGTTTCATGGAAGAAGTGCAAAAATTTATGGGGGTTTGGAAGTTTGGAGGGAGAAGAGGAGGGAGAAGGAATGGGAGGTAAAGTGGGAGGAGATGGAGAAAAAAGTGTCCTGAGGGGGGGGGGGTTCTGGTATGTTTGGTTTTTTTTATTTATTTATTTTTTTTTTTTATAATTTTAATAGGGTAAATATTATTATATTTTAAATGTATAGATTTTTTTTGTCACGTTGCACAAATGTGGTAGCCACATCAGCACAAATGTAAATCCTAGATTTGCCACGTCATCACTTAACAGATTTTCTAATGGATGTATGAAATTGAAATAAAATGATAAGTAAATGTATGAAAGTGAAATGTTTTAAAGATGTTGTATGAGGTTGTAATAAACCTCAAACTTGAGAGGGTAATATGTAATTTACCCTATTCTTTTATATATATTTTTTTCATAAAGAGGGACAACTGGTGGCAAACCATAGTTATCCACATCTTTCGGGTCGGAGAGGCTATGGGGAATTTCACTATGTTCGTGGCCAAAGTCAAGCAGATTCAACAGCTTGGAGCATTGAACCCGAACCTCCTAATTTTTTGTGTATTGGGGAGTCGTAGTCCGCACCCTTACCACTAGACCACTTGCTGTGGTTTATTATTAAGAAATTTCAAGTTTTGGTATTTACCAAACTCAAACTCCAACTTTATTTTTCACTGCGCTCCTCGCCGCACCAATTTCTCTAGCAACCGGCACTGTGCCATAGGCCCCGCCACAACAATGACTACGGAACTGGAAGTTGGAAAGCCGGGTTGGGTCGGAGCTCTGGTATTAACTTAATCTCTATATGTAATTTGGATTGGGTGGTGACTAGTCAGTTGTATGCATGTAAAATGTTTGATAAAATGCCGTCCTGTCAACCTTTGTGGTTGGTTTGGGTTCGCTTTCTTCTGTTTTGTTTAAATATAGCTTCTTTTAGCCTTCTCACAGTTGTTAACTTGCATTGTAAGTTCATATGCTTACGTTATTGGTCCGTTGTCACGTACATGGCTTGTGTTTCGGGCATTGCAGCATTTGCCTCGAGACAAGGTTCAGTTGGCTACAAAATTTGGTCTCGTAAGATTTGACACTGATGACGTTGTAGTAAATGGCACTCCTGAATATGTCCATTCGTGTTGTTGAAGGTAGCCTGAAACTCTTTGGAGTGGACTACATTGATCATTATTATATGCAAGACGTAGATACGTCAGTCCGGCCCCATAGAGGACACTGAAAGTGTTACCTATACTTCCTCACATTTAGGTGCAACGTTAAGTCTTTTGGTTAGTTTTTTTCCCCAAATTCCTGGTTGTTTTAGTTGATTATTGAAGCTAGTCCAGATACAATAAGGAGGGCACATGCAGTTCATCCCGTTGCTGCCAAACAGAATGACGGTTGAGGAAGAAATTATCTGAAGCTAGTCCAGACACAACAATGTGATCATTTTCCCTCCCATTGTTGGCAGGAAAACCATTTAGAGGCACCTGAAGAGTTCCCAAAGAAGTCTAAACTGTTCTTCGCTCATGCTGCTGAAAATTGGAATGCCGAGTTTTACTCCACATTCAATGACGATGTTTATGCAACTGTTGGTCAGTATTATCATTTATTAGACGGACACGAACGTTTTTCAATTTGCATTTGTATGATACTTGAGTCCAAATTAATTCAGGTATAGTTTCTTTTCAGTCCTTTTTTTGTTTTTCAAATTTTAAAATTGCTGGCAGTGAAAATGGTATTTCTTTTATTGAATATAGCTTAGAGTAAATTGTATGATCATATTGTGAATGGCTCTGTCTGGAGATTGCACAATTCACTAGATCTGGAACAATGTTGCAA
Organism: Cotoneaster glaucophyllus; assembly: GCA_036320875.1. Lineage (NCBI taxonomy): Eukaryota > Viridiplantae > Streptophyta > Magnoliopsida > Rosales > Rosaceae > Cotoneaster > Cotoneaster glaucophyllus. Next base: position 4,162,975 of record CM070061.1, read on the forward strand.
ATAAACGGCAATCATTGGCACCTTTGGGTACCAAAATTTGATCTCCTGATGCTGCTTTTTGCCATCGTATCTTCTCTTGTGCTAGGGATTAGTTTCCTCTTAGATTAGTGCTAGGACTAATCTCCTGATGCTGCTTTGTAATTGTATATTTCATGACTCCTATATGCCATTTGATGCAGATTCAATGTGAATCCAAGGCATCGAATGCGAGATCACAATGGCAAAGCGTCCACAGGAATTCTATGGTTTCACAACTGACGCGTTGCTCTCCAGGTTTCTTCATTTCTCTTCTTTCCGCCTAAACTTACGTAGTTCTTTTAATATTTGTTCAACCTTTTGAGGTTTTACTGGAATAACAATCTTTCTACTTGTACTGCCCTGCTTTGATATCTGCATGTACTGCAACCTGGTTTGAGCTGTCTTACATCTTGAGTTAGTTTTACTTTCTTTCTCCAAATCTTGCTCATTCTTTACCTTCTTGCGGTAATTAAGCTTTGTGTTCGCGCCCAAAGAAGTCGAATTTAAATTATAACTAGCTGCAGAAAAGAAATTGTTCTTTCTGTGCAAATTAAAAAGAAAATCAAGTTTAATTTAAGAGAGCAGCTCTCCATTATTTGGTCATCAAATTTACAAATCATCAAAAGTATAATTACTGGAAAAACGGAGCCAGTTCATTGATAATTTTACATAATCATTCGTAACAAAACACAATAGAGAATTAAAGAAACACTAAAATTAATAAGAAGAGAAATTAAAGCTGGTGAAAATCGTGTTACAAATCTTCATTCAATACCAAGTTCTGCAGGTAGTGAAATTAATTACATCAAAATAAGTGGCATGAACTGATCTTCCATAAACGAATAACTATCCAATTAGCAGCTTCCAAATAATGATTGGTCGACCACATTGTCGAAGGCACTTGGATTATAAGCTTCCTCTACTCCTCCTCCATCAGCAAACATAAAATCCCTGTAGAAACTTGGATTCAGAGGTTCCTCTTCTTGCGTTTCAGCCAGCCAATATTGCTCTAGGAAACTTGGATCCCAAGCTTTCTCTTCAACGGTTCCATCTTCAGCAGTCCCAGATGATGCTGGCAAAGGCAGTTCTCGGGTTTCAGGAATTAACTCCTCTAACATATTTGGATTCAAAGCTTCATCTTCCACTTCTCCATGGGCAACGACAACGGTGGAAGAAACCGACAGTGGCACTTCTTGTCTTTCTTTACCCAATAACAATTCCTCTGAGGCAGAAGCTGTTGGCAAAAGCACTTCTACTGCTCCATCGGTCGGCTCTATAGCCAATATTTCGTCTAATTCGGCAACAGTGATGGCCAATCTCGGATCATTATCATCATAACCATAATCAACATAATCACCGACCGCAAATTCATTGTTCTCTTGATCAGAAACCACAGAATAACTAGTTAGACAAGAATATGCTTGTCGTCCTTCCTCCTCAACATTGATCGCATGCATGTTTTGTTCTATCTCTTCGTTAGCACGCTTCTTCTTCATCTTCGGCACTTCATCATCCAGTGAAGATGAAGTCGAACACTTTCTCTTGTTAATGCCAGACGTGTTCCTCAACCGACAAAGCACAAAATCGAAGTCGTAACCTGTATGCCTGTTGCGCTTCCTCGGAGATGCAAAGAGACTGTATTCGTCCAGTTTCCACCTGCCGTGGTCTTCGAAGCCTTCATTCTTGTACCAGAAGGTTCTCTTTAGTCCGATACAGGTAGAATTACCCTCAGTCCCTTCAACCCAAGCGGGCGTCGACTTGCCTTCCCAAGTACCTCCGAGCCCCATCTTTCGATCAAGTTTGGAACCCTTGGGGGTTATCTTCTTAAGCTCAGAGAAGAAGTACAAGGCGGGTTGATCAGCAGCAGCAAGGTGAAGTGCTGCTCCTCCCCCAAAAGCTTCCCAAATTTGAGAGGGTTGGGATTTATTGCCGAAGAGGTTGCACTTGTGCATGAAGGTGTTGTGTGGCTGCGGGGGCAGTAGCCGCGGTGTCTTCACTAAAAAGTAGTGGAGAAAGGTACCGATGAGTTCTTGATCGGTGGGTTTGAAGCGGAAACCGGGCGGGACAAGGGAATGGTTCTCCATTAACACCACAACGCAGAAGAAGTGGAGTCGAGTCGAGTAGTGAAGTAGGTTTGTGTTGTGGTTGCTGTGGCTTTTGATGTGACGATTAGAGAGGGCGTTGTTTGGGTATTTATAGAATGCAATCTCCGTAACCTATTAGGATTTACCGAATTTGGATGTAGAATTTTAGAGAGAGAGAGAGTGAGCGAAAAGTTAGAGGTATTCCGTATATTTAGAGAGAGAGAGAGAGAGGGAGAGGGGGATAGGCAGTGTAGTTGCTTGGAGGGTAAGAAATTAGAAACCCTAACTCTAAGTCGTCCTGTTTGTATTACGAAATAGAGAGAAACCCACTTTTAGTAGGACTCCGACTCTCTTCATTTATGTTAAGTTTTCATATCAAATGAGTCATTTTAATTAATTGCGTGTTTAATTTATTGTAATTCAAATTTCCCCTTATTTTCGTTGGTTCTTTTATTTTCAGATAAAATTGTATATGCTCCCTTCCTTTATGTGATGTTTTCATAGCCGTTAAGTCGTTTTAATTACCCACGTGTTTAATTTATTTTAATTCAAAATTTCCAACTTTTTTTCGTTAATTCTTTTAATTTCAAAAGAAGAAAAAATAGTATATGCAAATTAGTTCATTCTTTTAATTATGACAGATTGAGAAAAAGAATTTAATTGTGACGGAAACACGGATGATACACCACGTGTTTTTATATAAATGATGGAAAATTTTATTTTTTAACTTATTAACTTTTTGGCACATATATCCCACCATTTGTATAGTGACACGTGATGTACCATCTCGTATGCCAATCATACTGAAAAATCTCTTTTGATTGAGGTCAGATTAGATGCAAATTTATCAAGAATTGTATCCTAATTGTCTTTTACATATTTTTATAGCATGTACTCTTTCATGGTTTCATTAAATAGAAGTGTAATGCTTTCAGCAATATGATAAATAGCCACTTATTGTACGCGATGTTTGTAACAATGTGTAATGCTTCCAGCAATATGATAAATAGCCACAAATTTTAGAATATCGATTTGCACCCATTATCGAACTTCATTGGTGGTATCTTTTTTCTTCCTTTTCCATAGTATAGGAAATTTGAACTTGAAATCTCTTCTCACAATGTGGATTCCATGACATGAAAAGCTAGTGGTACATGAGATTGGGAAACCCATAGTACCAACAATGTATTAAAAGACGGAGGCTTGGGCGATGCGTTCCATGGATAGCCTCGCCTAAGCGTGAGGTGAAGCCTCACAGGACCTAATTTTTGTATATATAATGTATATATAAAATATAATACTTTACAATTAATCAACAATAAAACAAGCAACCAAGACCAAATTGAGATTAGAATACTAAAAAACTTATTTGAATTTTAAAATAATTGTGGCTTTGTGGAGAATTTTGAAAGAAATTGAAGTATGGGATTGAGATTGAGAATTTAGTATTTGAGGAATTGGGGATGGAATTGGGTGAACTGTGATCGGGTATGGGATGGGAAAGAAGGGAACTGGGGGTTATAATTTTTTAAAAAAAATAAAATTAGACTTGGCCTTGTATTTTAAAAATAATTTAAAAATATTAGACTTGGCCAAAACGACGTCGTTTTGGGCCAAGTCATTTGAAAAAAAAGTTTAAAGATTTGGCCAAAATGACGTCGTTTTGAGCCAACTCTGAGGGGAAAAAAAAAAAAGCCCTTTCTCTTCTTCACGGTTGTCTTCTTCTTGAAGTCGCTGCTGCTGAAACTTGAGAAAAACCACGGGCAGCTGCTGCAACATGCCTAGCCTTCGACTTCGAGGTCCCCAGCAAATTTCAGGCAATTTTTCGTTCACCTCAGACTGTCCTAAAGTATGCCTCAGCCGCCTAGGCACGCCCCCACAACCTTAGGCGAGTTTTTCCCGGCTGCCACAAAACAGAGACGGCAAGCCACCCACCCAGCCTTAGAGGCCGCCTATGCACACCCCGAGGCGAATATTTTAAAACACTGATTACCAATGACAAACTCAGGCTGAGAAAAGGAAGAGGATGAGAGATTGTACAGGAGGCAGAGAGGTACAAAGCTGAAGGTGAGGAGGTTAAGACCAAGTTGGATGCCAAGAACTCGTTCGCTCGAGAACTACACCTACAACATGAGGAACTTCATGAAGGATCAGAATGTTGCTGGGAAATTGGACCCTGCACACATGCTTTTGCTGCTACGGACTAATAGAAAGTTATACCTGTACACCAAGTATTCTACTGGTTGCCACACCTTTTGGAATAGATGAAGGTCAAGCTTTGAATGACCGTACCTGCAGGAAGAAACATCAGATTTTATAGTTCGTAATCCAGCAGTTGATCAGCAAAATGATACTGGAAAGATAATAACAATGTATATGGATGCAATCAAGAAGTAAGATGATGATTGCACAAAGCAATTTAGTTTCATCACATCAGATAGAAGCGTAAATCTGCTGATCACAGTAGTGTTGAACTGGGACAAAGGGATCAATTACCAACTATAGCTGCAGTTAATGATCAGTCGCCCAGCAGAAGCTATCTCAGGCCTCGGACGTGGAGCTGAGGTAATGTACTTACAGCTCCGGCTCCGCTATGCAGAAACATTTTATTGACTTACTACGAACGAGAAGCAAACAAGTGCATGATTGTTCTTATTGTTGGTCAAATAATTCAGAAGAGTCATTGTCATTTTTGCCATTGTAGGAAACAAGTGTGAGATATTGTTTAAATCTTACAAGCTTCTGTGAAATAATTTTTTTTCCCGTTGCCACTGTAATCGCATTGTGTTTGTTGTATATTACATTCCATCTGTGCTACTTATGTAGAGGAATTCTGAAATTTTACAAATGGCGGTGTTTCCAATTTTATGGGGCTGAAAGAATTTCAGTACAATTAGCACCTGACTTGGATTCAATTGGAGTAAATGATTGATTTCCTGCAAATTAACTCTTAACCTGCTTACGCTTAAATTTTTTGTTTTCAAAATGTGAATGCTATGTTTCCTAAACATGATTAATAAGCAGCCAACAAGAACTTGCAAATTAAAAGGAAACCGTGAACATGTAAAGCAAAGGAATGACGACTTACGTCTCTACTTATAGAACAAAGTTAGTTCATCACTGAAATTGAAGAAACACAAAATTGAAGAAACACAAAAAGTACTAATAGAAGAAATTAAAGCCGATCAAACTATGGTGGCATGAACTGATCATCCATGAACGAATTATTCCAATAGTTGACGTCGAATAATGATTGGTTGACCACGTTCTCAAAGGTACTTGGATTGCAAGCTTCCTCTAAATAAGGAAACATCCCAGTCGTAGTCAGAAAAGGCTCTTGTTGGGTTTCAGCAAGCCAATATTCGTCTAACAAACTTGGATCCCAAGCTTTCTGTTCTACGGCTCCTTCTGCAGCAACTACAGAAGCTGATGGCAGAGGCAGTTCTTGGGTTTCAGGAGTGAACTCCTCTAACATAATTGGATTCAAAGCTTGCTCTTCTACTGCTTCACCAGAAACGATCCCGGAAGCTTCTGGCACGGACAATAATTCATCAACGGCGAGTGTTTCGTCAAGGAGATCATAATCATAAACAACATCATCCGCATCTGTAAACTTATTGATCTCACTCACGACCACGATCTCACTACTTAAACGAGAACTGCCTTGTGGTGCCTCCTCCTCAGCAAGATTAATCACATTGATATTTTGTGATGATGAACCTTTTAACACCACCTGATCATCTTCTTTTTTCATCTTTTTCTTTGTACTGCGCTGCTTCTTCGAATTCGGCAGTTGATCCTTTGATAATGATGAAGTCGAACACTTTCTTTTGTTAATTCTGGACCCTTCCTTGTTCCTCAACCGACAAAGTGCAACATTAAAATCGTAACTAAAATTACTCTTGTTATTCCTAGGACCAGCAAAATGACTATATTCATCCAACAGCCACCTCTTGTGGTCCTCTGAACCTTCGTTCTCGTACCGAAATGTTCTTTTTTGTCCGATGTCGGTAGGCCTTCCATCAACTATCCCCTCAACCCGTACGGTGGCTGATTTTCCAGTCCAAGTACCTCCACGTCCCATCTTGCGATCGATGTTGGTACCCTTAGGGTTTAGCCTCTTGAGCTCGGAGAAGAAATACAAGGCTGGTTGATCATCAGCAAGTTGAGTTCCTCCATAGGCTTCCCAAATCTCTGAGGGTTCTGATTTGTTGCCGAAGATGTTGCACCCATGTATATGGGTATTGTACAGCGGCATTAGCGGTATGTTCTCCAAAAAGTTGTAGAGAAAGTGGCCCACGAGCTCTTGATCGGTGGGTTTGAAGCGGAAGCTGAACGGCACAAGGGAATTATTCTCCATAGCTAAAGTAACACCAGAAGAGGCTGAGTCAAGTGAATTCATGTTGTCTGTTTTCTTGTGTGGTTTTGATCGGACAAGAACCAGCGCAGTTTGTTTCTTCTCCCTGTAGTTGTTTTGGTTTGAGCAAGTGATCGTGAGATTTGTGAGTGGATCGTTACTTGGGTAGTTATAGGTTCCGACGAGTACAGGGATTTTGGTAAGTTCCTTGGAGATAAGGGATTTAAAACTCCTGATGCTAGTAGGAATTACTGACAGGATTAGGGTTTTGGTAAGTTGCTTGGAGAGCAGGGAATAAATCCTAAAGTTACTAGGATTTAGTGAATTTTAATTTTGAACTGCGTATATCAAGAGAGGGAGAGAGAGAGAGAGAGAGAGATTAACCATAACCGTTGACAGTATCTAGGAGGTCTGAAAAATTAAAAGTTAAATCTTGCATAGATAATTAAGAATAACTCTATTAGGTAATTAGAATAATTATACTACGAATCCCTAACTCAATGGTTCTTCATAGCTCAATCTTAAACGTCATATGCTATGGTTTCGCTTTATTTTCATTGTTAACTCCAAAAAGTTTTAAGACGAAAAGTGAATAGACTACGGAAATTTTTAAGAAACAAAGGGAATAAGCTTTGGAAAAAATAATTTTTAACATTTCTAACTTAACTATAAAAAATGGTCACCCTTTTTTCTTTTTTTACAAGAAATAATATGCTTCCCTAAAGAGAAGAGGTTTATGTGACATTATCAAACAGTCAATAGCATATATAGTAGAAAATTAGGAATCTTCTGAAACATGAGGCTGTGCAATGGTTAAAAATCTTAATTTATTCAAATTTGTTTATCTTCTATTTGATACATTTTTAGTACAAGAAGTAAAAGTAAAATAGCTCTAGCTGTTTGGAATAATATTCAACATCTTTTCATGGATTGCCACTTCCTATATAGGATGAAAATGTGACTCAACTTAGAGATTCTCTCAAGAATGGCAGAAGAACTTTAGAGAACACTGTGCTGAAAGCGATTCTAAATTAATTGTTGATTGTATTATGATAAATAGTTTTTGAGGATCAAAGAACGTCTTACAACTCACATCTTTGTTTTCTTAAAAAGAAAACCGGAGTACGCAATAAGAGGCTTAACCTAAAGCCCAACTCTAATGTAGTTGAAAACAATCGTATTGTAATTTTGTGCCCATATTTCGAATATGAAGTCTCATCCAAAGAATTAGATAAAGCTACTATTGAGATATTGGGCCCTTATGGTATCACGTACACATATATAAAGAATTTTATTATATCATATGAGCATCATGTCTTTCAAAAAACAGAAGAGGATTTTCTATTTAATATCATTATTTATATAGAACTGTGTGTGTAAGAATTAATGTTCTTAACCACTGCACAATCTCCTTTGCTACTAAACTTCCTCGTCTATACAAGATGGTGTTCGTTGCTTTAATGTACATATTTTCCAACTCACTGTCCTATAAAACTCTCACAAACTGAAGTGAGCTGGAAAATCTCCAACATCCTTTGACAAGGAAAGAGGCAGAACCTAGTCAGATATGGGCTTAACATAGTAACAAAGGAAATGCAGCCCATTTACCCATTCCTATGGGCCTTAAAATCAGAAACGTTATATCTTAAAATCTTAATTAATCTCCACGAATTCGGGAGGTGTTTTTTTTTTTTTTTGTGAATAAAAAAAACCATAAAATCCGATTTCTCTGAAACCCTAATTACCCAAATCTCCCAATTCATCTTGTATCCCAATTTACATTTTCAACTATTAAATCCGAAAGATGCAACCTTCAACCTCTCTCCTTTGATAAGCCCCAGTTTATGGAGATAAAATCCCAATCCACTCCAACCCAACACCAAATCAATCAATTTATCCTAATCCGACCCGAACCCATTTCCAAAACCAAACTTTCCGACGACCCATCTCCAAAACCGAAGTTTCCGACGACCCATCTCGCCGGCCGCCGCTTTCTCACACCCCATGGCCACCGAAGCCACCGCCAAGTTCCAAAACCCGGACTTTCACCCGGTTTCGAAGCCGCAGGATTACGTCCCAACCCCCATTGTCTCGCCCCACGACGGCCTGCACTACTGGCAGTTCATGATCGCCGGTTCGATTGCCGGCATGGTCGAACATATGGCCATGTTCCCGGTTGACACCGTTAAAACCCATATGCAAGCTCTCGGGTCGTGCCCGATTAAGTCCGTCGGGGTCCGGCAGGCCCTCGGGTCAATTTTAAAGTCCGAGGGACCTGCCGCGCTATACCGCGGTATTGGAGCCATGGGCCTCGGCGCGGGTCCGGCGCACGCCGTCTACTTCTCGGTGTACGAGACGTGCAAGAAGTATTTCTCGGGCGGGAACCCGAACAACCCGGGCGCCCACGCAATTTCCGGCGTGTTTGCAACGGTGGCGAGCGACGCCGTTTTTACCCCGATGGATATGGTGAAGCAAAGGCTGCAGCTGGGGACTAATTTGCACAGCCCGTACAAGGGGGTGTGGGATTGTGTGCGGAAGGTGTTCAGGGAAGACGGGTTTAGGGCGTTTTACGCGTCGTACAGAACGACGGTGCTGATGAATGCGCCATACACGGCGGTGCATTTCGCGACGTATGAGGCGGCAAAGAGGGCTTTGAATGAGTTTTCGTCAGAGCATGCGGACGACGAGCGGTTGATTGTTCATGCCACTGCTGGTGCTGCCGCTGGGGGGTTGGCTTCGGTGGTTACTACGCCGCTTGATGTGGTGAAAACTCAACTACAGTGTCAGGTATGGTAATTGTTGGCCTTTCCATATTAAGATTCACTTGTTGGTTTGATTTATATACATTCGGATGCAATTGATAACCTTTTAGTTTCATTATACAATCAATCACGTTCTAGGATCGAGTGCAATGGCGTTCTAGGATTCATGTAGCCGACCCTACTTAGTGGGAAAAGGCTTTGTTGTTGTTGTATACAATCAATCACTTTAATGCCCCGCTAGTTTCAAGCCCACAGTACTAGGCTCGGCGATAATTGATAGCCTGTAGTTACTAAGAAAATGTAGACACTGATTGCTTAGCCGTGTGATCTTTTCGATTCCCGGCATCTAATAGCGATGTTCCATAGCAATAAGGTGGTAGTTCTGTTTTGTAGGTTTCAGCAAAATTTGTCTACTGATGAAATTCTAGGTTATTGTTACGTGGACTGGCTGTTTGTGTTTTTCTTTTTCTCATGTAAAGAGGTAATATGGGGCAGAGAGACCAAATAATCTTGTCAAAAGTCATTTGGTTAAAGCGCTTTCCTATGTGATTCAATGATTGTATCTTTTTTTATGTATAGTCCTGTTTAAGCGGTCTCTTGAAAGTGGGATTCTGTGTCACAATCACGATTAGTTAGTCTGGTTGGACGACATACTATTAAGAATTGGAACAAATGACTGATAAATCATAGGCCTTAGTTGTAATGGAATTATGATAACTGATGATTCATATGCCTGTAGTTGTAATTGAATTACTATAACCGTTGATTCTTCCGATGATTCACATACCTTTAGTTGTGATGGTATTACCAGGCGGATGATTTGGTTGAAGGTTTAAATGCTCGTATGAATGCAAACCTGTCTGAAGCTTTTCTGCTTTTCTTAACATGGATTTGTTGTACAGGGTATTTGCGGATGTGACAGATTTAAAAGTGGTTCGATAAGTGATGTTTTCAGAACAATAGTGAGAAAGGATGGATACAAAGGGCTTGTGAGGGGGTGGGCTCCGAGAATGCTTTTCCATGCCCCGGCTGCTGCCATCTGCTGGTCCACATATGAAGCCTCAAAGACCTTCTTCCAAGATCTCAGTGGCAGTAGCAACAGCGGCACTGTAACCTGAAGAGACCTCTAAAGACAAACGAGATTTTTCCGCTTCATTAGCGATACATCTGTAGCCTGTATAATGGACAATCGGAGTTGTTTCACACAAAGGATGAGTAACGGAGTAAGAAAGTCAATCGGAATTTTTTTCATACCTGACTCCCGTCTAGTTAATCGGCAGTGGTAGTCCGGTGAGTTGGATTCATTGGTGTAGGTTAAATTTATTTGTACTTCAGCATTGTTGTCTGTTTTAATAATTATTTTCCCGGTCACAGATTTTGTTCTAATAAACGTAGAAATCAAATGTTTTGTTCTTTCATTCCTCAGAGTTTTGTGTTACATGAACGAAACCCTTTGGAGTCTTTTTCATCATTGGGTTTCTTGTTGTTTACGAATCAATCAATCAATCAATCATAAAGTTTTGAGTTATATTCGATCTCTTGAAAATAATTTTGGCGCGTGTAGATTTCTGCTTCATGTTAGAGCCATATCGGTCCTACTTTTCTAGACACTTTCTGTTCAAAATTTCAAGTGCTTCTCGGAAAAGCACTTTGAACACACTAAATAATCCATAAGTACTTTTACATCTTTTTGTCAGGCGTTATTAGAAGTGCTTTGGATTATCTGAAGCTTCTAGCCATTCGAAAAACATTTCCAAACAAATATCGACACAAAAGTTGTGCTTGCACAATTTTAATGTGCAAAAGTTTCACTTGCTGTAATTTTCCGTGGATCTTTAACTGTTACAAGACCATAAAAAAACAGATGAAAATCGACGTGAAACCACGGCTACTCGGAAAAGGGAATGTTTGTATTTGAAGTTTCAATCTCTTGGAGCAGACCAAAATGCTTCATAAGCTTACAACCCGACCAACAATCAGAGTGATATCATCCGGCTTTCCACCTGCACAACAGAAAACTCAAGTCCGTCATGACATCGAAGATTGAGGTCCTTATCGTCATAGTATAAACCGAGATAGGTCGTGCCTATAAGCTTCATTCCGATGATCTTCTTCCATAAAGGAGGCTCGAAACCCTGAAAGGTGTAACGGAGGAAGGGAATTAATACGTAATTATGTTTTGTCGAGAGAGAGTATTATGATTTCGAAGTTGGTTAAGTCGGATAGACTGTCTTACCCTTGATCTAGCCTCCATGGAGTAGGGAGAATCAAAGTTTGAATCCAACGAATGATTATTTGCAAATTAGCTAATGCCTTTGCTAGCATTAGGATCAGTTTCAGTTAGAAAGAACATAAAACTTACGCTAGCTGACGCTAATCATATTTGTTTGATTTCGGAAACACATACCAGCCTCAGCAACGTCTGTATCCAGCCACTGTCGAAACAATTTCATGGTCGAAAACATTGTCAAAAAGTCCGTCGGAGCCCATAACTACGGTATCTCCTTCCATCAGCTCAACATTGGAAACCTGCAAATGGAGAGATTACTCAACAAGCATAATCACCAAAAATCATCATATTACAAAAAGCAATTAGATTTACAAAAATGGCGAATCCAAGACGTTTGGAGATCTGTTTCTTCGTCCATTGTAGGCTTTACGCAACTATGAAGCAGAGATTGTTTTCATACCAGCACTCGAAATTCGTAGATCCGTTGTGTTTCAATGTAGAGAGCAGCTAGAGGAGATATAAAAGTCCCTAAGATATTTGTGTATGTGTGTGTGGAGTTGATTCGAAGTAGAAATGTTGACAGTAATTGTGTACTGTTAGATCGGTGTAAGTACCATCGCACCATGGTACGTTTGGCCAACGATCTCCGATCTAAGTTGGTATGGACAATCGAAATATTGTTCTTGTGGAGATGTGGAAAAATTAATTTTACCTGCAATTCACATTTACATGTCATTTGAAAGTAGAGCAATCGAGAGTTGATCAGAACTTGTGCACAAGAAAAACATCCGGTGTTACCTTCAAGAATAACCCTTAATCCGCAATCCCCGACATTGGCAATTTTCAGAGTCCCATTCCTCTCCAGCACGGCAATAATTCTACTTAGATAAAGGAAAGCTAAGGTAAGAATCTCTTGAACAAATATGGCAAACTACAGCGATGATTTCTTGATCGAAATGATGAACTTACACCGTAGCAGAACCTATCGAGGAGGTATAACTGTATAAGCATGTGCCTTTCCTATCAGAATCTGAGGATTGTTGTTCACCTGCTATATGGGACGTGCATTGGGTTTCTTAGCAAACACGAAATTTGCACAAGCTCGAAAAATCTACTTAACAATAGTGAAAGTTGTACTTGGTTTTGAGAGAAACTACCTCCTCATCTCCCACAAGATTTGAGACGTTGGCCATCATTTCTTTGGGGAACAATGAAGGATCCACATCCTGTTCAGCCCAACTGCCAAGAAAAAAAATGAGAAGATCAGAACTTCCGAAACAACAGATGAATTATGTGTCCACTCCTTGGAGTTTCTTAAACCAAATTTCCCTGGATTTCTTGTTCCTTTTCGAAGCGTAAAACGTAATAGGATAGATAATAAGCAAGCCAACATAAGTTCCATACCCAGAAACACCATCAGCAATAGCAGGAACTCCCCCATTGTAGCTGCTCACAAAGAAAGCATCTTCCCCACCTTTTTCAACCTTTTTCAACACACCAAAAAATATATAGAGTATCAAGTATAGTATACATGCAGGTCTCGTTTAGCATCTAGGATTGAACTGAATTAGATAATTCAAGGTAGAAGATGGATTAGACATAAGGGATCTTATCCCTTCCAATCCCCACAAATGGTGGAATTGCAAGGTGTAAGATCCTTCAATTAAAATCCCTGAAACTGAAACCTCTTCAATTAAAATCCAAGTGGAAAAAGTACTTACCTTTTTCTAGGGATAATATATGCGTCTATCTTTTAGTTGCACGTTTTTGTTCACTTTGTTGTAATTAACATATTTTTTATCGTATAAATATTAGTTACTATCAAAATTATTAATTTATTTCATACATATACATGATTAAATGATACTAATCTGATTCATTTTTTTCCCTGCAAATATAATGTTTAAATGTATATTAAGAAAACAATGATGCCTGTTGTGATGTTTAGACAGTTATACGTCCTAAAAAAAATTAAAAATAAAAAACTATTGTCATAAACTGACAAAAATATTTAGTAAAATGATAAATACACTTTTTTTTTAGCTTCTCACACAATCCTATTTAATTGTGGCCGCCGTTTTTATTTGATTTATTCAATCTCATATAAAAAGACAAAGGGGAATGGGTAATAGGCTAAAAAGGGTGTGTGTAGCATTACCCGAAAGCAATTTAGTCTATTTTCCTCTAAAGTAACAACAAAGCACCAGTGGTCTAGTGGTAGAATAGTACCCTGCCACGGTACAGACCCGGGTTCGATTCCCGGCTGGTGCAACTTTTTTTTTCCATTTTTATTCTTTATATATACAGCTTCCAACTTCCAGTTCACACATTTCCGGTCCGTTTCCCCCAAAGCGCTCACTCTTCTCATATTTTTGGTTCTCTCCGCCACCGAAACGACGACGATGAACGCCACAGCTCCGCCTGATGTCATCCAAGGTTTCGTATTTCCCACAAATTTCTCTTCTTTTTTCACTTAATTTTCCCTACTCGTTGATTATTTACTATTATTATTGATATGTGCATTCTAATTTCAGTCACAGATTACCAGAACGGAAGCGATTCCGACACCAACATCGACGACGATGACGGCGATGCAGCCGCCGCCGAGTTCTACCAGCCAGTCTCCGCCGTCGACTCCGAAGACGACGAAGACCAGATCGGAAACGACGCCGTCCCGATCCACTCCCAGCTGCACTCCAACGGCGTCACTGTCAATCAGGTCGACAGAGGAATCTCGTCTCTCCAGCTAAACGACGGCGTCGGGCGCAATGATCGCTTGAACAGCAGCAGCGATGACGAAGCGGAAGCAGAAGAAGTGGAGGAGGAGGTCGCTTCCGACTCGGAGATAATTAGGGCTTTCAGAGAAGACGAGAACCGCAGAAACGCGCCGCTTACGGCGGAGAACGCGACGAGGGTCAGGGAGGCCATGCGTGGAATTTCCTTCGCCGGAGCTCCTCCTCATTGGGCGGGTCTGATCCCCGAGAACAACTGGATGGACCGCCTTCGCGGGCTCGGGCAATCTTCTTCCCGGAGTTGAAAATGCTTAATCTTTGTATCTCATTTTCTCGGATTGGAGTGGATTGCAAATTTTCATATCTGTTGGATTTGCTTGTCATCAGACTTATATGTAAAATGTAATTTCAATAACATTAGTATCCAGCAATTCTTCCAGCTTATTATGCACTACTAATTTTGATTAGTTCTACAAAACTCTAAAACAGTAGTAAATTCCGGCAAAGTTTTGCCGTTGAAGCGGCTTCATCTGCCCCGTGCTCTCCATTTGCCGCCTACAGCCGCCATTAGCAAATGTATTACATTGTAATCGGATACCGTTGGAGGAGAAGGTACATTATGGCCTTTCTCAAGCAGCAATGTTCTCAATGTCTGCACTTCTCTCCATTCTCTTCACAATGCCAGCTATAACCTGATACATGATCCATACAACTTTAGAATCGAAGAAATTAAGCAACCTACGACGAAGATCAACTGAAATTCCATTGGTGTTCTGTGTAGTGTTGTGTACCTTTCCGGGTCCCAATTCATAACTCTTCTTCAGCCCCTTGCCGAGGAGGGTCTTGACGGTTGTTTCCCATTGAACAGGAGAAGTCACCTGTGATTTTGAGTTTAGGTCTTGATCAGTATCTTGGTCGTGAGATGTGATAGGGAGGAAACTGTTCTAGCTGGCTTACCTGACGAGCCAATATCTTCTTAATTGTCTCAGGATCTGAATGTGGCTGTGCGTCAACGTTGGATATAACTGGTATTCTTGGTGTCCTGATCTGTGTTTCTGCCAACTTAGCTTCCAATCTTGACACGGCTGGTTCCATAAAACTAGTGTGGAAAGCGCCAGCAACAGCTAGACGCACCTGAGCATAATGGAAAAGGGAAGAAGCGCGTTCGTCATCACTAGTTAATAGGAGAAGAATGAAATTGCATCGAAGTAGGAAATGAAGAATGGTACCGTCATTCGGGCCTTGAATGACTTTGCCTTGGCCTCTACTGCTTCTATTCCCTTCACACCACCAGATACAGCATAATTTCCCTACAGCAACAAAATCATGCCACGGTAAAAAAATTTGTTAAAATCGACTAAGATGCAATCAACAAGTCAGGGTTACTAAGTTGAAGTCCTTACGGTGCATAGATAATTTGCAATCTGAATTTTGTTAGCTTCATCAACTTCTTCATTGGCCGCATCACACAACTGTTGGACCTTGTCTGAGTCCAACCCGATGACACTGACCATGGCACTTTTGGCAGCATCAGCAGCTGCCTGAAGTAAATTGTACAATAGGGAGCATGTTAATGTTCGAAATTAGGAACCTATTCCCTCGAGGAACATGAATCGACACACAACCAAAAATTTACCTGCATGGCTTCTCCTCGCAGTTTGACCAGCTTGAGCCCATCCTCAAAGCTTACATATTGAATCAAGTCAACAAAAAAAATTAGTACAAGAAGGTGGCCAAGTACCACGACTACATTAACATCACTCTTCTTTCCTAAACCAAGCACTAGGTGTACAACGAAAGTGATGCTTCCTCTCCCTCATATTACAAACACGGAAAGGCGGCATAACAGTTAAATTCATGTATAAACTCTTTCATGCTCCCGCCATAGCAGAAATGAGATCACAAAAAGTTAACAAATTTTTCGCTTGGTATGCATCCGTGGATACAGTTACAATTACAGCATATGTAGCTCAGTTTGACAACTCACCTGAACGACTCAGCAAATGCGAGAGCAGTATATTCTCCCAAACTCAGGCCACATGTGACATCAACTGAATCAATGATCAGCTGACCTCCTTCACGTGCACGTAGTAACTCAACAGCAGCTAGACTTGTGACGTAAATAGCCGGCTGCAAAGAATTAGCGGATACTTATCAACGACAATCAGAAGAAAAAAAAACCTCATTCTCGAACATAGAACATAAATGTTGCATCCTGACCCCGAAAACCATTGACTATAACGTGCACATTCAAAACATATATGGCATAAAACGATCCTGTTTCTGTAGAACTAAACTACCTAACAAGTAACTCAGCACATACCTGGCTTATAACAGTTGAATCTAGCTTCTCTTTCGGTCCATTGATACAAACATCCAAAAGATCAAACCTGCACACAGCTTAGATATTAAATCACACATGAAAACAACTTCTCGTTAACTGAAAGAAAATAATTATATCTGATTCAGAGCTAAACTAAAATTAAAGACCAACTATAAAGTTACCCTAAAATATCGTTCGCTTTCTTGTATAACTCTGCAGCAGCAGGAACACTTTGAGCTTCCTTTCCCATTCCAACTGCTTGTGCACCCTGAGTTGCAAAAACAGTACAACATCAACAGAATGAAGCTCAACCCAAAATTCAAAGTCTCTATCTTTATCACCATAACATGATGAAATTCCAAACACATAGGACTCTTTGGAAGTGTCTCTGTAGGAAGTAATTCTACTCTCTTTTGTAAGAAGCACTTTTATAAAGAGCATGTATAAAAAGTTACCAAAAATTCAAGTGCTTACTAGAAGTACTTCTATGTCCCATAAGCGCTTTTGAGTTCTCCGCCAAACGGTGTCAAAAGCGCTTTTGTTGTTTAGAAGAAGCAAAATTGAACTATTCAATTACAACCCAAATTACAAACTTTTCATGTCAAACCAGCATTCAAATTTTGAATTCAATTCCTAAATCAGAATGACTAAGTTTCATGGTGAATCAGAAGTCTCTATCCCTAGCACCATAACATGATGACACCCCAAACAAACAAACACGCATGGTCTGTCCGGGTAGGAAGTACTTCTACTCAATATCGCTTCTGCAAGAAGCACTTCTAGCAGAAGCATATCAAAGTATATATTAAAACTCCAAGTACGCCTTGGAAAAGCCCTGCACTAAAAAGTATTATGATCCATAACCACTTTTGAGCGTCTGAGTTGTGTAGAAGAAGCAAAATCGAACTATTCAATTACTAACCCAAATTACAAATTATCCCTAACTACGAACTTTTCATATCAAATTAGCATTCAAATTTTGGATTCAATTCCTAAATTAGACTGGAAATTTGAGCAGTAAAGTAGCGACATTGTTCACGTTAAAGAAATCAGATGGCAGCGGAGAAACAAACTCACTTGGCCAGGGAAGAGGAAAGCAGAGGAGGGCTTGTAATCGGCGAACAAGGCGTCGCTTTGCAGAGTCTGCGATCCGACGGAGGCGGCCATGGAAAGTCTAGATCGCCCGAGGCTTCGGACGCTGAGCTGGGCTCCGGCACTATTCCGAATCCCCGAGAAGGAGGAGGAGTTGAGAGAAATGGAGGACGGGAGGGCTATGGAGGCGGCCATGGTGGCGAGTGAGGTGCGAAGGATAAGAGGGTGGTGGAGGTTAAGCCTGAGGGAGGTGTGCATATAAGGAGGGGTAGGCGGATTGAGTGATATAGTGCGCAGAGGGTGTTGAGGTTAGCGGAGTTTACAAAGGTGGACGTTGGAGGTGGCCATCAAAATCAAGAAATACCGTCCAACTGCTTTTTAGTTTGTGTCTTGGTTTGGTCATCAGAAATTACTATAAATTTCATCTTTCATAATTAATTAATTAATTATAAAATTCGAAAAAAAATCTGACATGAGTTTAGCCGAGTTGAATAGAGCATTGCGATTATTTGTGCATCTTTCATAATTAATTAATTAATTATAAAATTCGAAAAAAAATCTGACATAAGTTTAGAAGAGTTGAATAGAGCATTGCGATTATTTGTGCGCTCAATTTCGAATCCTTTTTTTTTTGTCAAAAAAAAGGTCGAATCCTCCGTAAAATCGAGCTATTAGAATATTTATGTTCAAACAAATAACAATAGCGAGGTGATTTAATGAGCTATCATGGTGTTGAAAAGTATCCATGTCAACAATATTGAGATGGATTTTCGAGAGAATGTAGGGCCTTCTTTTTGTTTAGTTCATACTTTTTTGGATGACTGATCACTTATCGTTAGAATTAGACTAGTTGTTCTTTAGTGTTTCTTTTCTCTTTTTCTTCCTTGCTGCTAAAAAAAATTCAATTTAAACAACAACCCAATGATTAACATTTGCAATTACAATTCCCAATTCTTGTGAAGGAAGAAAAGGTTAATTTTACATAATCTTCAACTAAATCTTAAAGTCAACTAATCAAAGATGAAATTACAATTACAATTAATCAAATTGAATGGCTAGTAAAGCCAAATCAACTTGATTAAAGTAAGAATTCAAGATTCTTGTGGGATTATATATACATATATATATGATACAATGGCATATTTTCTCTCTATTCTTCTGCTATTTTGGTTGAAAACAGGGCATAAGCTCGAAAGAAAAAGAAAAATTACATAAAAATATCACGAGGCCATGAGACTCCAGCTATATCTGCAACTAGCAACTGATGACGAGGAGGAGGAGCTTGCTAAAAAAAAACTGGACCCAAACTGCACGACAAACCCAAATGAGTCAAATTATCAGCAACAAAATTATTTTCACGGTAAATATGACGAATTTGAGCCAAAAATGGTAAATATTCTTCTCCTACTTTGCTTCTGCTCTTAATATGGTAAAAAAAGGCGTCTCCTTTGCCGACGTTGAAGTTACTCTTGTTTCTGTACAAACAATTTGAGTCATGGAAAACGACTTGTTTGCTCGTCTCTATATATAATCGACAACCATTAATTCACTGGATGGATCCTTCTTGCTTCTTATAACTCTTGCTTTATTGTCTTTTATCTCTAGAACCTGTAAAACATAGTTAAAATACAGATTTAATGAATTTAATCCCCGTTAAGCATTCAAGAAAGTAGCATCTGACAGTAATGCACGGAAGCAGCTGAACTTAAGTTTACCTCGGGTCTTGAATTAAGAACTCCGCTGGACATCCCAACATCAATCCGCCATATGCTACAATCGTACTCACTGCAAAGAAGTCCATAATTCAAGAACTGAATCTACAAAAGTACTTTCATTTGGAGCACAAGAACCAAATTGCACAGAAGAACAATTGGCGGCATACCAGTTTGCTCCCGTGGGTTGAGGAGTATATGCCCCACAACCATTCCCTTGGCGCCAACTGTTTGTAGCGTCTGTTGAAGTATATAATTTATCTGAAAGATGATTTAAACAAGTCAGTATAAGACAACATTCAGGAGGACGAGAACTCAATCTTGAACCCCAATCTCGTTAGAAGAAGAGGACCGATTTATATGATAGTGAAACAACCAAGGATTTCCAAGATATTGTCCAATGCAGTCAATGAAATCTGCTGGCGGTTCTTTTTAATTCTAATCGAGTTATTTCACCCTGAGTATTGAAACAACTGAATATGAAAAGGGCACCAAAACATTGTCATTGACTTGCCTGGTTAATCTGATAGTCATCTAAATCTGATGTATCTCTCGAGTACAAGCGGTTCCAAACTACACTGTCATATCCCCTGGTGGCGATGAAAGGGAAGTGTGGGTTGTCATCACTCCCAACAAGGCCTCTCATCCAGCCAGATACTTCCCTGTTCATCCTCTCCACTCCGTATGCAACTGCAGAAGGATCAATACTCCTATCAGGCAATGCAAACAAGAAATATATAAGCTTCTTCTTTAAAAGTTTGAACAGCCATTGACACCAGAAAACCGCTTTGTTCAGATTGTAGTACTATTTTACCATGTTGAGGAACAAGACCACCGTGACAGAAGACCCAGTCATTAACCTTAAGAACAACAGCATGACGTGCTAACTCACATGCCAGTGGACCTCCTGGCCTTAGAAGGATTGATCTGGCAATCACACCTTTTTGCTTCTGTCCTAATATTCGGAAAACTTAATCAGAAGAAACATTACGAAATAGTGACGGGAAAAGAATAATAAGTGAAACAGTGGATTTCAGTACCCTCACTAGATTCCATGGATCCCAATAATT
Organism: Cotoneaster glaucophyllus; assembly: GCA_036320875.1. Lineage (NCBI taxonomy): Eukaryota > Viridiplantae > Streptophyta > Magnoliopsida > Rosales > Rosaceae > Cotoneaster > Cotoneaster glaucophyllus. Next base: position 4,183,355 of record CM070061.1, read on the forward strand.
TTGGGGAATTTTCCTCTCTTCCTTCATCCTTTTAGAGACACCAACCCAGCCAACAAAAGCTTCTTCCCAGTCATCTCGGTTGTCATCCAAGTATTCCAGGAAATCGAGACACTCATCAAATCCTCCAGTATCCACGAATCGGAAATCCCCTTACACATTGATAGTCTCGTGATTCCCATTGACCTACAACATTACAGAGAACACCGTCGAGATTACTAACTAGGAAACAATCTACATACACAATTCTCAAAATTACATCAAACTATATTTTTATTGAAGACGAAGTTTTTATGATTAATGCCGTATAATGGATTCTCATCTTTCAAACCAATCGATATGAAAGCATTGTATCGGAATGGCTAAACAAATTCTTTTACCATCAAATCAGGGTGGAAATACAGTGTAATTAAACCATCAAATACATTTATCCAATACCAACAGCGAAGATATTCCGATTGCTACACAAACCTGAAAAACTGCTCCGCCTTCAGCTTTTGCCTGTATATCCAAGGATCTCAGCAAGGACAAAATCGCTATATCATCTTCACCTCCTCCAAGCTGAATCAATACCTAAGTCAAATAAAGCAAACAAAGTTATCCTCACGTTCTTCAAAAGTTACTAGCTTTCACAACAGAACGACAAAATATGTGCCTGGTGAAGACAATTGCAAGAACCTTAAATGTTCCGAACTATATCAATGAAAGGTATACTGTTTCTCCACCAGTCCATACGTCTTCACCATCAGGACTCAACACACCAGCCGTCTCAAGTGCACATCTTGTTTGGCCAAGGTCTCCATGAAGATCCCCAAATGTATATACACAAGCCCATAAAAGCACAAATATTTGTGAATAATGCTACAATGGTAAGCCTAGGAGCTGAACCTCATATCGAAAACGCTAAAGATAGTGCTGATCACACCAAACATGTTAGCAAGAACCTGTTCATAATATCAGATATCCAATTCCAACATTGGCATGTCTTCGGGCCAATACATACCAAATTACAATGGACAGTCAAAGACTTAATATGTGCTAAATTGCAGCCATTACTAAGAGTTTCGACACAGCGAAAAACACGGGTTAACGGATACACAAGCATCAAATCGTCAAGTTTCAGCAGAAACAAAAAAAAACTGGTACATTGACTAGCTAGAATTGAATTCGATCATACAAATTCCAATGCATTCTATATTTTGAATTTGCAAATTCAACCACAAAACTGAACAGAAATTCAAGCTTGATCCAACGACCTAGAAAATATACTGACAAACCCAACTGCTAAAATCTAAGATCTAAATTCAACAGTTAAATACAAAACAAAGAAGAGAAAACAAAACCATATAAATGTTTAGTTTTTCTTCCATGAACTAATAAATTAATATTCGTACAAAGATAAACATAAAATGAAATGCAAATGAAACGAACCGGCGACAATTCGGCGGCCGGGGGCGGAAACAAAGGTGGGTGGGCTGCCACTTATGACAATGGGCTTTGAAGGTTCTCCTCTGCTGCCATAATTATTAACATTCAGAGAATTGGAAGGAGGAGGAGGAGACTCTGAGAGTTTGCGGGGTTGGGAAGGCGGAGGCAGAGGCAGCGAGTTAGCCATTGCTTTTGCGAATAGCAGTGGACTCAGGTGACTCAGTGTCAGTGGCCATTCATATTGTTCTTCTTTTTTCTTTTACATACTTACATTTTTTTTTTTATATTTTTATGTATTATAATTTATAAGGGACATCAAAAAGAAACCCAGAATTCCTTCTCTCTCAGCCAGCTATTTGGGAATATCTTTTTCTGATAGTATTCGAGCTTCCGAAAAGATGGATTGTCATTACTTTGCCATGAATCATGTTTTCGAAAAAGACTAAAAATTAAAAACAAAAGAAAATGAAACTTGTTTCTTTTGTTCTTTTCTTCACTTAGTTTTCTAGACTCAAGTTTCGAAATTGGAAATTTCCAAACAAGACAGAAAATCGTAAGTTGAAAATTTCTCATACAAATTTTTAACAATTGATCTTTGAAGGTACATACCAAAGATCAAATAAGTTGATCTTTGAAGGTTGAATTTGAGTAAGTAAACAAATTGTTTTCTCTATATTTTAAATAAGTAATGTCAATTGAGGTTTCAATTTTGAGTCAAATGTCAGACATTCCTTAAGGTATGTGCTATCACTTATACGGTACGGACTGTGTTTTGAACCATGCATCTACTTTGGCCTAGTGAAAATTTTTGTACACAATTTGAATCACGATGATCTACCTTTACTGCTAGTGTGAAAAGTCGAGTAGTAGTTATGTGGTTTAGATATCACCAACAATCGAAGCATATTTCATGGGTGGGACTTTATATGTAGTAGGATTAAAAGAAGATTGGATTAACTAATAATTCTTTTAATAAGAGGTTTTAAGTTTGATTCTTATTAAAGGCGAACTTGAACCATATTATTGCTAGCCTATTGTAAGCTTAGTCCACTCACCCACCTTCTTAGCGTAGAAAATATCGTTTGTTAAAAAAAAAAAATATTTTTTCTTCTGTTGAGAAATTAGATAGAGTACATAGGATTTAGATTAAAATAATTTCTAAATAAAACGGACAGTGGTGGCAAAAGTTTCATGTGGATCGAAAATAGTTGTGTTAGGTTTGGCCCAGTATTATGTTCTGGACTTTAACCCACAGCAAACTAGCTCACCTCCCTTTTATTCCCCAAAAAAAAAAAACCCTATTGGGCTCTAACTGGTGAGATTGCCCAAAGCACCAAACCGAATGGCTACTTTCAAAATTTCACCCGAGTCATATAAATTTTCTCTCTCAAAAAACAAAAAAGTCATAAATTTGAGTACGGGAACGCTATCCACAAGTCATTTTTTACTTCGTGCACACTCCTTTCAATTTCCGAGCGTCAAATCGAATGAATTGAACAATATCAAATGACATAAATTAATAAGGAGTGTGGAAATAAAAATGAGCATGTAGACAGCACCATCCATTTGAGTCAAATAGTTGGGAATTTTTCAATTTAAAATTGACCTGTAAACTTTGAGCTTGGTTTGGAATTGGCCTTTAAATTAAAAATTCGTTAATTATGGTCCTTAAATTTAACCCAACATGTTTTATTTAATCCAACACTTGATATGAAATTATGAATGCAAGAGTACTTAATCACACAAACATTCACATGCCAATAAAACAAGAGCTAGCTTATCTAAATCGTCCAAACCAATCACATATTGACATTTCTTAAATGGTTAGTAGTATCTCATCATCATTTTGAATAAATTTGAATGGAAGGACAAACGGTGAGCTCCCAAAGACTAAGGATCATTCACTTTCGAGATTGAGGATAGACGCTTTGCGTTCTCAATTGTTCTACTTTGAAAATTACTTAATCCTCTATTTTATTCTTAAAAAAAAATCACATTAGATTGGATGGAACCTTATGCATTTACCCACTAGCCAATCTTTAAATTAGCCATATGCAATAGGAACATTTTAGTAGTGCCATTCTCATGTAATTTAAGAAAATATTAATTGACATTTTGGGAATCATGTCAAAGTAAACTAGGACAACTTTCATACATGGTGAAACCGTTAATCGTATGAGATCGCATGATTAAAACTCAAAAGAACTCGTACTTTTGTGAGAAGTAGTCCAAAAATGTTATGTAGTTAGACACTGCACACAAATTTTTACTGTAACCCAATATAATTTACTTTGTACAAAAATATTTTGGTAATTAACTAGTTTTTTATTCCTTAATTATGACTGATAAACATTTTACTGAAATCATCTTCATTTTCATTCCGATTCCAAGTATATATATGTTATGGGGATCCGAGTAGTACACATGTAAAACCTCCAACGAGAAGATGACAATTGAGTTGATGAAAAAGGTGAAAGAGCAATGGAAGCCGGAAGAGAGAGCTTGAAAGAAGGGCTGCCACAATGTCTCGAGTCTCTGCAGATAAGGAAAAGGCTAACGAGATATATGCATGTGATGATATTATAAGACTTTAAGCCCTCCCCTGCCTCTCGGCCTACAGCATAACACGGACCAATATATGTCCAGTCACACTCACTCAATTCACGTACGTAATTAACGCATGCATATGCATAGTCTAGGGTTTCAGAAATTGTTATCAGGGCCAGTCCCGACATCGATCCAGCTCTATATATAAACCTGTATTGGATATATTGTCAAGAACCCTAATTGAATCTAGTGGGTTTTTACTAGCATTTGTGTTTCTCCTTTTTCATGATTGGATTAGGTTATTATCGTTCCTTAATGCAGCTCGACCCTTGGTTTAATAAACCTAATTAGCAAATATATAAGGTCTATTATATAGAGGTACGCGCGGTTAGAATAGTGAACCTATATAAGGTGTATAAACCTGGTCGTGTGGTTTATCATGTTTTTTAATTTGAACAAACGATAGTATCTACATTAGGGGGTAGGGAAGTGGACTAAATCTTACAAGAGGCTTGCCATTGTATAAATCTAGTTGTGTGGTTTATAATGTTAATAAACCTGTCATGAAGGGTAGTAAACTTATGGGTAATGCAGCTAATGTTAGGTATACTAAATTTACAAACTAGTTGATGCGTTACTGATAAGAAACACTTAAGTAATAATTCAATTATCAACTTCCATGTCAGTTAGTTACAAAATTTAGTCTCCCTAGCATCTTTGTAATGTGATAAACGTATCCATATAGTTTCTAACTGTGATAAAGGGTAGTAATCCATTAATTAGGTTCCAAATTTGATAAACCTATCCATGCTAGACATAACCATGCGAGTGCTATCCCATCTTATCATCCTACTTGGTGTAGTATGGTTAAAACTTTTCCCCATTAATTACATGCTACAAAATGTTCAAAAGCACCATAACATCAAGAGTGCACATCAAATAACGGTGCAAGATGCACTAAAAAGGGTGCAAATTAATTGTACTTGAAAAAGTTGTAAACATACACCCTAAAAAATAGGCCGAGTCATCGTTATAAAATAGAACAATTGCTTAGTTAGATCATAAATTAATAGACCTAAAATGGTAAGCAAAATCTCAAAGATTAATAATTGACTACATAGTTGGTCTTATATCTAATTATCTCACTGTATTTTGTTACGGGAAGCTAGCTTTTGCTTGTCGGCTACTAAACATTGTTTATCTTAATTCTTACTATATTATAAAATATTAGTCTCTTATTTATAACAAGGTTTATTGTTAAAGTTTATTGAAATTCTAAATCTATTTTTCAAAATGTGGTCCAAAGATCTTAGTGAGAATTCTCCAAAATAAAAAAAAATAAAAAATCTTAGTGACAATCCATTTCAAGAAAGACGGCTCTCTAATCATGGGAAAAGTAGTCAAATAATGCCATCAAAAGAGGACTTACATATTCTATTATACTTTGGAATATTGTACAATGATAGGATTATTAAAAAGTTTAATTATTATTATGTGGTACGATTGAGAAAACCAAAATAATAAGGGTACATAGTATATGAATGGGAGTTTGACTATGAGTGTCTTGACTCTTAATATGCATGGGGCACTGCATTAGTCGAGAAAGGCCACAGCCATGAATTTGAGGGCAGCGAAGGGGGGACCCGGTGCCTGATCCAGAGCCCGCGGTGGATGTAGTCGAGTGGGAGAGCAACAAATGTAAAGCGATGTCGGCAGATGAACTGCATCCACGTTATGATTCTAAATGCAATTGTGGGCAGTCACTTGATTATATTACTCATCTATTTCATGATAAACGGCTAGGGCTTGAATATATTATTTAACTAAGTAATATATACTGATCACGCAGACTTTATAGGTACTCATGCACCACACATTCAGCAGATTATATATATGCATGATTATGACTGTAATTACAGGTTTTAACTATATAACTTAGGACTCTGATATCAATTGTTATCTCATTAAGGTTATATAACTAAAACACTGCATGCATGAAGATAATTGTAAGATCCCACATCGCCCAGGGGTGTGGATCCTATAAGCCTTATATGTATATTCTCATCTCTACCTAGCACAATGCCTTTTGGGAGCTCACTGGCTTCAAGTTCTGTAGGAACTCCGAAGTTAAGCGAGAATGGGCCAGAGCATTCCTAGGATAGGTGACCCACTGGGAAGTTCTGCTCGCGTAAGTTCCCAGAAACAAAACCGTGAGGGCGTGGTTGGGGCTCAAAGTGGACAATATCGTGCTACGGCGTAGTCAAGCCCGGGATGTGGTGGGGGCCCGGGCCGGAATGTAACAATTTGGTATCAGAGCCAATCTCTGGCCGGAAGTGTGCCGACGAGGACGTCGGGCCCCTAAGGGGGGTGGATTGTTAGATCCCACATCGCCCAGGGGAGTGGATCATTTATGCCTTATATGTATATTCTCATCTCTACCTAGCACGAGGCTTTTTGGGAGCTCACTGGCTTCAGATTCCATCGGAACTCCAAAGTTAAGCGAGTTCGAGCGAGAGCAATCCCATGATGGGTGACCCACTGGGAAGTTCTCGTGTGAGTTCCCAGAAACAAACCCGTGAGGGCGTGGTCGGGACCTAAAGCGGACAATATCGTGCTACGGTGGACTTGAGCCCAGGATGTGGTGAGGGCCCGGGCCGGGATGTGACAATAATACGTAAACACAATAAAACCCTAACCTGATGTAGCTCCTGCAACGGCCATGGAGATAGTTTGCACAGAGAAGAAAAAAACAGGGTCTTCTATGAATTCCTAACCTTAACACTGTGCTCAATGGGAAGCCTTTTTCGTGTGTTTTTTTAGGGTTCATAGGGACCAATATTTATATATGTCAAAAGACTTAAAGTTCCTTCCATAGAGGAAACACTAAATCTACGTTCTTGACGTCCAAGTAATATATCATAATCGTATAAGGATTACATCAATCCTATTTCCTATATAAGACTCATAATATAGGTTTGACATCTTTGGGTAATTAAATCACAATATATATTATTCTCTAATTATACATTTCTATTACATGTAGTAGACCATATTAAGGTTGATTTATGCTGAACAAGTCCAACATTTCCTACACTTAATCCCTAATGCCATTATTGTACTTAAACTCATCATTAGAACTCACTAATAAAGATTATGCTTGACCATATGTATTGTGTAAACTCTTAACTACTAAATTACTCATAAAAATTTCTCTACACTCGTGGACGTAACCCAACTTAAGGTGAATCACATACCACTTGTGTTTTCTTCCCTATCTCTCTACATACTCATCTATACTTAGGGCTGGTTTGGTATTGCTGTGCTGTGAGAATAAGCAGTTGTGAAATAAATCAGCATAGAGTTTGGTAAACTTTTTTTGTAAAAGTGCTTTTGGAAAAGAAAAGAAAAAAAAAAGCAGTATTATAGTGTTTGGTAAACTTTTATGTAAAATAGCTGTGACTATGTGAAATGACCAAAAAATGTATAATACTAGATGTGCCATTAATTTAATTTTCTTAAGTTTTTCCCCTCTATTTTCTCCATCTGCATCGAGAAGTCTCTCCCACTACCCCACTACTGAACCAGACTTTCCAAAAACAAAAAACATCTATCTCGAAGTTTCCTCCACAACCCCAATTTTCTCAGTTTTTATTTTTTTTTGCTCTGTCTTCTTCTTTTTTATTTTCTGCTCCATTCCTCAATCTCTCTTACCTGTCATCTGATTTGCAGAACATACATGGTCTAGCTGCTCGATGAGTTCATTATATACATCGGGTAGGGCCAACGCTTTAGGATGCTGTTTTTTTTCTTCTTCTGGGACTAATCATTTTTTCTTTTTGAAACCATATAGTGTGAATTTGATCATATGAAGTAGTTTCCTTATCTAATTTTTGGTATTTGGAATAACTGAGTTTTGGTGTCCGTCTGGGCAATCTGGGCTCTCTTAATTTGCAGAAATACGAAGATCAGCCGCCTGTAAGCGGTGCAATCTGGGCAAATCTGTGATGCCAAAACCAAATCTGCGATGTCGGCATGGGAGTGAGAGATGACGGACAAGAGATGGGAGGAAGGACAGAGGCAAAAACAATGTCCTAGGGTATGGAATCCAAGGTCAATAACAATGATTGTTAAAGGAATGAATGACGTTGTGGCGAGATCGACGAGGACAACCTCCCAATTGAAGTCAGCGACATTTTCCAATTGGTACTATGTGTAATCATTTAATTGTTTAAGGTCATATTGGGTGTTTGAAAGTTTCATTAAAGGGCTTAGTGCCTCTTGCAAATTAGGTTTGCACATAAGCTGTGGAAGCAAAAAAAGCTGGTTTTTCAAAGCTAGCTTTTGCTTCTTTGACTTTCAGCTTTTTTTTTCACCCAAAACTGTGAAAAAAAAAGCTGAAGTTAAATGTTTACCAAACACAAAAAAAACTCCTAGGTTTTTTTTAAACCACTTTTTTTAAAAGCACCTCAATACCAAACCAGTACTTAATGATTGAAATTTGGTCCCCCGCGCCATAATCATCCCAGAAATTCAAATCAATCCTGATAACCTCATTCTCATCCTCTTCCAAATCGGTCTCAAACCCAACTAGCCTCACACAATCCTGTGTAAGCATCATCATCAGCCTACTTAAACAGAAAGTTTCCTCACCAAATTTAGACCCACAAATCCTTCTCCCTACGAAGAAATCATCGTATTTGGATCATCAATCCCATCGCAATCCAAACAGTACCCAAAATCTCGTCGCCACCAATTGCTTTCTTCTTCCTCCGCCACAAGATCACACACCACCTTACTCATGAAATCCTACTATCTCTCTCAAGTATGTGTTTTTACATGAGGGAGGCTTATAAAGGAACTATCTCTATTTTTTTTAATGGGGATTAGTTGTGGTGCTAACACCACATCGAACTTCAATTGTTTGAACCATCTATTTTTCAAGTTGCATCTTATAGATCATTGTCGCAAAATATTAGCTAAATCGAAAATATTTAAGACATCTAATTGAGACTTACAAAATAGATAATTCGAATCGTTGAAGTTTGATGTGAACTAGATCCACAACTAATCCTTATTTTTTGAAAAAAAAAATGAGAATTTCTTTGCATAAAGGGCCTGTTGCATAAGATAGAAAGAGAAATAAATAGAAAGACAAAGAGAAGCGGTAGATAAAAAAAAAATGGGAGAAGAGAGAGAAAAAAGAAGTTGTAGAGGAAGAAGATACAAGAGAGGCAAGGGATAAAAAGAGATGATGGAAGACAAGTGAAGGTTTTTAGAATTTTTTAACTTTTTAAGATCTTTGGGATTATGTAGGATTGTGTTGATTTGGAATTGGGCTTGAAAAATGAATACTCATCTTAAATAAATAACTTATATTTTATTCGGTCTGGTTTCTAAATCTCTGAAATCGAAATCGAACCAATAACTTTTGGTATGGTTCTATTTTTTCTAAGTTTAGTTTAGCTTTTTTTTCAATTTTTCTTCATTGAACAATTTTTTTTTTTCCCAAGCCCAACTCTACTTGTAATGTGACATACCCCGACCCGAAATGTCCACCTGGACTCCGAATCGAGTTGTGCTGGCCGTCACCAGGAGGGTGACGAAGCCATAAAGTGTAGTGATGTGGAAAGTGTGAATAAATTTTATCCTAAAAGTGCCTAATAGAAGAGTGCGCTTGTGAGCGGGAATGAACTCATTTCACATATGATGTCAGATCATAAGTAAAGTACAGTAAGGTATGATAAGAATTATATCATCAAAGGTAGCCACCTATACTGAGATTTGCCAAAAAATCCTCGTCGATATGAAAACTCAGCACTAAACCTGAAGGGTGAAAAACAGGGGTGAGTGGGCCTGAAAATAAAGCTTTGTAAAAACCTTTTCAAAAACATAATAACCCCTCGCTGTAAAACAAGTTTAGTTTCCAAAATATACATACTACATATAGTAAGAAATACTTCTGTAGCCTGCAATATCTCAAGAATTCAATATGGCACAATATTTCGTAAGTAAACACATGACGTCCATAATTGCATAATCTCGCACAAACAAATATATCATATCGAGTGCTTGAACTTGCAGAGAATGATAGTTGACAGAGGTGAATTCGCCTGGTTTGATGGCAGATAATGATGGCCTGAGAACTCGCTGAGGTGGTGCTGATGATGATGGCCCGTGTTGTTGCATCTTCTGTGCAGTGCACATAGCTTAGATAGGGAGAGTTCTTTGGTTCACATAGAAGATAGAGTTTGAGAGGGATAGTTAAGAGAGAGTGTGTGTGTGTGCGCGCTTGAGAGAAGAAGAGAGAGTGAGGGAAATAGAGAGGAGACAGGGAAGAAGACACGGGGAAGGAAACACGAGAGAGATGGAAGGAATGGGGTGTGGGCCCCACGTGGTGCACAGCCGAAGGACAAAAGACAAAAACAATTTATCCCCGTAAACGTGAGATTACTAAAACGCCCTTTACGAATGTAAGTTCGTAAAATCTCCATCGTAGCTCTGAATTCGATTCTGCTTACGCCTACGCGTTTGTATCGTCGAGTATTCTGAGAATACGGTAAAATAGCAACTCATACACGTCCCGAAAAGGTGGTCAAAGAAAGTTAACAATCTCGCCTTCAAGGACATTTTCGTCAATTCACTCTTTTAAAATTAATAAATTCGTAAAAGTAGGGACGGGTTATTACATAACGAGTCAACTTCTACTAACATAAGAGCATTTCCACCTGGGTTCAAATTGACATTTTTCAATTTGCCATAGTTGCCTCGAAACCAACAAAACTGGCTCTAGCAGTGTAAAAAATGGAAGGTAGTTGATGCGCTCCACCATGCCTGACTCCTTTCCTGGTGTATCTCAACCCGACCAACTACCAGCGGGCAGTGGTGACGTGGCTCGTTGGATTTCAAATGGTGTTAGTATCCAACAATCTATATTACCACCTTGTGTACCGGTCACACTGAAAAATCTCTCATGTGGCCTCTTTTTTCTCTCTTCCCTAATTAGATCTCTCTCTCCATGTTTTCTCTCTATCTCCTCTCTTTCTCTCTCTCATTTTTCAAGTGACCTATTTTTTCTTTTCCCTTATCAAATTTATCTCTCCTCTTTCACCTAGCTTTCTTAATTTCTCTGTCCACTATCACATGTGAGTCAACTTTATTTTATAAAGATTGACTAATTCTCAAATGTTAAATATTTTAGAAATACTGAAACCTCAATTAATATTTTATAAATAATGATTGTTTCCCAAAAAATTTATAGAAATAGTGACTATTTCTCAATAAATATTTATAAAAAAATTCATGATTGTCTAGAAATAAATATTTTAAAAATAGTGACTATTTCTTGACAAATATATATTTTTTTAAATAATAATTGTTTCTCAATAAATATTTTAAAAATAGTGATTGTTTCTTAATAAATAAATAAATAAAAAAGTTTATGGAATGATGATAAAAACAAACATACAATATATTGTTATGTACTTAACATGTAAATAAAGGGAGGATGATGTGATAAAAGAGAATTTTTCATTGTGACCGAAACATAGGTGGTACATCACGTGTTTTTATATATGTGGTAATTTAATTTTTTAAGTTATTAATTTTTCATCACACATACCCAATCATTTATATAGTGACATGTGGTGTACCACCCCGTGTACCAGTCACACTAAAAAACCTCTCTTCACAATAAGTTAGCAATAATATGGTTTAAATTCGTTTTTGGCGAAAATTAATGTTCATTTTATCTTAACTATTAAATAAAGTTATTTGAATGCTTTAGGTTAAAAATTAAAGTTTTGAAGTTTTTTTATTAGTTTTTCTTTATTTTTTTATACAACAAGAATCCATCATTTTTCCTGAATAGTGTTTTAATAAATCTATTTACATAACTTTTAGGTTGTATTTTATTTTATTATGTATTAAAAATATATTAGTGAATAGTAATTGTCATGGCAATGAAAACCGAGCGAAGTTGCACAAAAGTGATTACTTTTCATAGTGAATAGTAACTAACATTGTTCTCCCCTTGCCTGGACAAAGGAAAACGTGTGGAAGTGCTGTAATGCATATTATTGGGTAAGGAAATTTGGTCCTAACTAATTAGACCAAAAAATTATCGGTGAAAAAAAATAGGACTTAAAACTCTCTAATATTTATTACATATAAATTATGTGTTGAATTTTCACATTCTAACGAAACAACTGATAGAAGATCCTCATTGAACTAGCCACTAAAAATGTGGATGTTGGCCTAGATTCTCAAATCATTATTGTTAGTTTCTTTCTTTCATGCGAAAAGAAGGAACTCAAAATTGTAACTGCTCTTCAACAAAGTATTGTAACAAAATATGACTAATTTAGTCATTATATAATATTAATTCTTTTTCTAAATAATTTTGGTTAAAAAATAGTATTGTAATTAAATTAAAAACGATTGCAATCAACAAACTATTGGTTATGAGTCACATCAATAGAAAGTATACACTAGTGGGTGACAAATATGATCAAACGAAAAAAAAGATATTGGTTTCAGCTATAGAGTGGGATGAGGGCCATATTGGTGGCGATGAATTACCCACACGTGGACTACTTATTATAGCTTCAGAGATTTTTAAGTGTGATCGACATACGAAATGGTACATTACATGTCATTATTATACAAATAGTGTAATATATGTGTTTAAAATTTAATAACTTCAAACATAAAATTACTCATAACTTATATAAAAATATATAATATACCACTCATGTTCAAGTCACAATAAAAATTTTCTCATATAGTTGAGTTCTTTTGATATTCAAAATACCAGAAATATGCTGAATGGCTAGCTAGCTTTGATGTGACAAACGCACAAAAATACAGATGGGCAGGGTGCCCGGGTCTGCCGACTAAAGTTAGTCAACCTCTTTTTAAGAATAAAATGCTTTGTTAATCCTATACAATGCGCATGACACCCTGCTACGTGTAAAGGTCCAGCCTCCAGCCATTCATTTCCATATTTGCTGCCGATCGGCACCATGAACGATAGTTCGTCCAATCTTGAATCTAAAGTTGACGATGCTTCCATTTGTAATAACCAAGATGAACTAATTCATATACACATTGACAACATGTAGCTATGTAGTAAGCGTGTCGTGCCATTTGTCAAAAAAGTGAAGTTTGACAATTATAACAGATTCGTTGATAACTATTTCGTCTTTATTTTTATTTTTTTTGGATATTAAGGAGAAATGGATGGATGAAAAGAAGGATATAGAGAGTGCAAGAATGATCGATTGAAAATGTAGAAGAAATATATATAAGGAAATATACACAAAATAAAAAATAAGAAGAAAAATTATTTTAAGTTATTTGTACTTTCACAATTTTATTTTTTTTATTCATTCTTTGTTTATTTCTTCCTCTCTCTCCTTTTTCTTTATTTCTCATTTTTTTAAATATACTTTTCTTATATAGGCACACAAAAACTATATAAAAAGACTAAAACATAAAATAATTATCAAACGAATGTTACAGACACCTCAAACCTCAGTAATGCTCACTATCCAGACAATTTGAAGTTGCGTTCTATAGAATGTTCTTAAAACACACTCAAACTATATATACATGCACTCCGAGCCTGCCCTAAAATTTTAACTTATGTATACCAATCATAAAATGGTGTTCAAAATTTCTAGTACTTGAGAAATAAAGATCTCCATTACAATCAAAATTTCTAGCACACCGAGTAGAAGCCTATAGAAGGTAGAGAGACAATTTGCTTCCCCACATGAGAGTAACACGTCAAAATGATTAGTTCAATATAGTGATGCTCCATGTTTTTATAATCCATTTAGATCCAGAAGCTATGAGATAACTAATATGAGTATATGAAACAAAATCGAGGAATATTGCCGAATTAGAACGAATGTGACCCCTATACACGCCCAAATTAAGCAGATTATAATTAGCTAACACATTTGTTTTCAATAGGAGCTTTTCAAATTGACGCTATTTAAGTTGTGACTTAATTGTCCCGGTGCAGTTGTCATACGTACACCATTTTTTTTATTATATACAAGATATATAAAGAAATAAGGAATCAAATATGGAATCTCAAATGTTAGTGCGCGTAAATGCTCTTAATAATTAGAATATCATTTCTATTGATGATAATTATGATATAAATTATTGTATGTGGTGAACATCTATAGATGTATATAGGTAAATTCAGATATATGAGTGCAACAACCGGATGTGTATGGCCAAGTGCAACGTCCATGCATTGTGGATCTTGTAGGCGTAGGTGGCGTCGTAGTAGAACTAAACATGACACATTGTATTGCCTCTGCACACATCACACACATCACATGCATGTGAATCAGGCGTACTGTTTCATGGGCTCATTAGATTTTTTTTCCCCCGAAAACCCTTTCCCTAGAGTGCTAATAATCGAGAGTTCCAGTTTCTGTAAATAATAGTATTTGGCTACGAGTAGGAGTTTTTATTCAATTTTTTTATAGCCAATTTATAGAACTTTATATTTATGTTTTATATTAGTCATACTATAAATTACTTTGTGAAGAAAGTTAAGCTTTCATTATTAACCAATTGGCAATATGGGAGAAACCGAACTCGTTATAAGCACATGCAAGGCCCCTCGTTTCTCCATTGAGCACATGCAAGGTCGCTCATTTCTCCATTGAGGGATTGATATTGTCAATATGTTCCCTCAATGCGGCGAATTTTCAGGTTTAGTACGTGGATAACACTAATCAGGGATTGATACTGTCCACACGCCCCCTCACGTATACGTGAACAACACAAATCGAATGAAGTGGAACACGTGTGGCTGTGGCTTCGCATGTGGGCAACCTATTCTAATACTATGAAGAAAGTTGAGGTTCCAACATAAAACCAATTGGTCATTTGGGGAGTAATTGAACTACTTATAAGCACATGCAGTGTCTCTCATTTTTACGATGTGGGATTGATACTCTTCACATATTGTAAAGATTATTTTTATATAGTAATAACCTGCTTAGAATTTATTTTGTAAATCGACTACAAATAATTTTGAATAGGAACCTTAAGTTGCCAAATATTCTTTTGTGAATAAAAACTGAATCGATCCACATGCATGATTGGGGTCATTAAGGTCATTGGCCAATCAGACTGCGTATAATTCGTCGAGGAGGAAGAAGAAGAACCAGAAACAGCTTTATAGTTATTACAAGAGAAGAATAAAGAAAACATAATTACCAAAGTACCCAGATTTTTGTTCTTCCCAATACAGAAATTTCAGGTATAATTGAATGACAATTGATTATGCAGGTCAGAGGGTATTAGGGCCAGTCATGTCCTTTTAGGCAGCAGAGAGCCAATAAAGTTGAAAGAAATTCACTTCTGAGAAAGAGCTACAAAAAAAAGGCTTGGGTTGATGGGTTCGCGAGCCAAGAGTATTTAGGGTTTAGAGAGTATGGCAGACCTGATTCTGTGACTGTTAAAATTGAGCAAATTAACTTGCAACAGGCACTGAAAAAGAAGAAAAAAGAAAGAGAGAGATGAGAGAAGAACAACTAATTATATGATAAGGTACACTGTTATTATGTCGTTTGGTGTTATGTAAGTCATTCTCTAATAACTGATGGTCTATTGAGTACTATTTTCTCTATAGTCTCTATTGAGTCTATTATTTACCCTACGAAATAGCTTAAATGACATAAATACACTGTTAATGAGGTCTCATGTCAATAAACTTTGTGTTTTCATTTCACTGCCATGAGTTGTTACCTTAACAAACCCAATAAGTGCTTTTATACTTCCTGACCCAGTGGGGTTTGTGTGGTGTGGTAGGTGTAGTGGTGGTGGCCTTCTGGGTGCAAGTGCCGAGACGTCCCACAGAGCCAGAGATAGCAGATTTACAGAGGCAGAGAATAAACTGGCCCCATTGCAGTATGCACAGCTCTCGTCTTATAATCCAATGTTTAGTAAATACTTGAAACTAGGGCAAATTTACCACAAGACTTGTCACATGGAAGTTTTCCCTCTTTTTTTTCTTTTTTCCCTAACCTAAAGACTGTTCTTCCTCATGAGATGGGATGAAGAGCTTAGAATAATTGATTCATTTCATGGGGGAATTTTCCCTAGCTCTTCAAGAAATATCAAACATAGAATGTCTACTAAAACAAAGTTAATGGGTAGACATATTGTTGAGTAAATCACATTATGATGGACAGGGGCAGGATCAAATGTCTCTACGAGTTTTTTCGAATAAAAAATTATAGACTGTTCTAGCAAAACCACGAGGCCTTTTATTTTTTTTCAAAAACAAAAAACAAAAACATATTATTGAGGGGGACGAATGCCTTTACTTGTCCGAAACTAAATTAACATCATTAAGTGAAGGCAATCGGTCGACTTGTAACATTTATTTATACATATCTCATGCTCACTCTTATTTAAACACTATTATACTAACAACAATATATGTTAGTTAATTAGAAAAACGAACACTATTTAATTGAATTTTTTTAACATGGTAGTGGTACCTTATGAATATATTGTGACAGCACGCGAGTTAGAATCACACTACATTTTTCAAGAGAAATGCTCCCACCCCCCCCACCCCCCACCCCCACACCTCTTCCCCCCTCTCCTGTTCTCCACCCCAAGGATGCAGAGGAATTCGTCTTCAAAACCTTCTGTACTCGATTCACATAATTTTGTGCTTATGACTAAAACCGTTTATATTCTAAAACATCATATTTGTAAAAAAATAATTAAAACTAAGGTTGTTTAGTCAATCAATTATAACAAATAGATAGACAATTCGTAATACCTACCAATACTGACCATACTTTTATACAATTCAATGACTAAACGATTTCATTTTTTTTACTGCAGGAATACACTTTACATAATAGTTTATTATATAACGATTCAGATCACAAACATAAAGTTTAGTGACTTGACTACAAAGTGTTTTGAAGCGAAAGACTTTTTAGTCCCTGACATTTGCAAAACTCATTACTTTGGGCCCTGAGATTTCAAATCTCAGGGATCAAAATGATGAGTTATGCAAATCTCAATGACCATTTTAGCTAAAAGACCGAAGCGAAATTCTTCCTTATCATTAACGAGCCTAGCATTTCTCAAATTTGTATCCAACCCAACAGGATCCTCTCCGGATCCTTTGGTTGATGATCTTAGGAATCCGTGAATCATATTCGTTCATCGTATATCGTGCGGTCAGTTTTTATCAAGTACTGTTTATGTTTATTTTTTGAATAAAAATATTTAAAATGATTTTTGATCCGCACGATTTACGATGAACGAACGCGATTTAAATTCACGGGATCCTCACAAAGAGGATCCGGCGAGAATAAAGACTCGTATCCAACTTAATCACCCAACCCTAATGATAAAATCCCTTTTGGGATCCTCTCCCTGATTCTGTGGTGCCCTTGTTGCCAGGCTGCCACGCACATAAAAAATTAAAGATACAAATCCCCCTACAAAGGGTTCCTCAGTTCCCCTCCAATCCCCTAGCTCTTTTAAAAAGTGGAGAAAGTATATTTCACAAGTTTTATACGCATTATAAATATTATCCTTTCCAGGGGACATGCTCCACCAAATATAGTAATTTTTCTTTTTAGTAGTAAAAAAACTTTATGTTATATTTTCTCTAAGAGAAATGTGAAAAGAAAAGGAGTACAGCAAAATCTTAGAATGGTAAAAAGTCCCCTGAGATAATCATATCGATAGATCGCAATTTAAAAACAGAAAAAAAAAATGTCAATAAAGTGTTGAAGCACTTAAACTTGAGGTAATTGCTGGATTTTGAAAACGGGTCTTTTTAGTCTTTCATTTTGGCAGCTCTGGGTGGGATGGAATATTTTTGCTCGTCACCACTGTTAAGTGATGGTGATGCTCACTACTCTATTTATTATCGTTGGATGAGTTTAAATTTCGAGATCTATGTAGTGTATAAACATAAATCTCAAGATTTAAACTCATCAAATAATAATAAATAGGGTACTGAGCAAAAATATATCTTTAGTGGGACTGCAATGCAAGCGAATGACTTTATGTTGCCGACTTACACTGTAGAGCTAATTGCGAATATTAATTAACTCATGATGATTACGAGTAATCGGGGGTTCCAAAAGTATAAATTTTCGCACAAGTGATGTTAGGATAGTGAAGTGCAGTCATTTGACCAGTGGATACAATGGTTGAACCCACTCACAAGTTAAATTGATTCTTAAGCTATCAAGTAATCAATCAATACCTGAATAATTCATATTTCCTTTTTTTACAAGCGACAATTTGGAGGGGATATTGAATTTAAGTCCTCGAGTACATAAGTAAATATTTTCTTAGTCAATTGAGTTATGCACAAGTTCCATGCTAATTTTATTTTCTTATTTACAGCTAAACCTTGTAACGATTCATCCTTCTCAAACTAAACAAAATACCTAACCACAGCAAGTGGCCTAGTGGTAAGAGCATCAACTGTGGCTTCTCAATAACAAAAAAATAAGGGAGGTCTCGGGTTTGATGCTCCGATGGTGAGTCTGCTTGACTGTGGCCGTTGCACGGTGAAATTCTCCATAGCTTCTCAAGGCCTGGAAGGGGTGGATAACCCCCATAGCTTCTCAAGGCCTGGAAGTGGTGGATAATCATGATCTGCCACCAGTTGTCCATTTTTTTTAAAAATAAAATAAAAAATAAGCTAAATACCTATAGTGAAATAAGTTAACGAGGAACTAGATTTTGAGTTATAATTTAAGACAAAGTACTCTTAAACATATACTTAATTAGAAGCATCCTGAGAATCTTTATCCTTGGGGGAGGTAAGGGTGCTTGTAATGCATGAGTTATAATCCTAGATTTTAGGCCTTGAAGAGTGCTTGTAATATGATGTTATATTTAATTTGTTCAAAATTGATTTGAAAGAATAAAACTATTTGTACCCTTTCAAATAATCATATGTATATATCATCTCACTAATAGCAAGGAGACATATCCACATGAGAGATGCAACTCAATCGGCTACGTCATTTTCAAAATGTGTTACTCACTTATATTAGAGACGGAATACTAATGGTTAGTTGAGAGTGTACAAATATCGTCATACTCGATGTTCATATATATACACACACACACACACACATATGGGATGGTACTTGCTAGGTCTTGTCGCATTGCGACCTTCGCCAAGAGAATTGGAGTTTACTGTAGAATTATTAGAGAGACGGGCCATACGGCCCACTTCCAACAACACCGATATTGTCCCCAACTTGGTAATTACCACCTGCACAATCCGTCAGGTGTGGGGTTTTATCACAAAAGGCCTCGGTATTAGTTGGAGTGGGGTTATGATATTTAAACTCTTCTTTTCTCATTCATACGGTCGATGTGGGACATTTCAACACGCCCCCTCACGTGGGACCCAATTAGTGGGTCACACGTGGAAGATCTACACATCGACAACCACGTGGAGCCAAGGGGACTCACCCTACACGCGGGGCCAAGGGACCCACCATCATCGCGCGGGGCCAAGGGGACCCACCCATCACGTGGCAGTACTGTACGGGCCCGCTCCCTGGCTCTGATACCATGTAGAATTATTAGAGAGACGGGCCATACGGCCCACTTCCAACAACACCGATATTGTCCCCAACTTGGTAATTACCACCTGCACAATCCGTCAGGTGTGGGGTTTTATCACAAAAGGCCTCGGTATTAGTTGGAGTGGGGTTATGATATTTAAACTCTTCTTTTCTCATTCATACGGTCGATGTGGGACATTTCAACATTTACTTAGGGCAAAGTTGCTAAACAAAGGTTAATTAGTATGTACTGTACCAGAACCTTATAACATCCCAGCATTGAGGATGAGTATAGTAGTCGGCAGCGTATAAAGCAACAACAAATAAAGCACTGTCATGTCAAACCAACAAAATTACACACAAAATAAAAATCATAATTATATATTAAAATAAACCGTCCCTCCACACAAACTCTCTCGTTTTACTTAGTCTAAGCTCTTCGTGTTCCAATAGAAGCAACTCTCAGACCTCTACCCCTCTTATAAATACACCCTTTTTCCTCACTTTTCTAACCCACCCACCAACAGATGAGCTCTCCCTCTCCATCTCTTGTTCAGATTTTGAAGGTATCTGGCCTTTCATTCCACTATAGCCTTGATTAGGGTTTCTTGAAATGTATGGAGGCTTTTAATTTGATGGCAGAATTATTAAAGTAAGGGAGGATCTGTAAAGCTCAGGAGGGATAGCGCCAGATGAATTAACCACGATTCTAAGCAATTAAGAGTTTATTTCGTCATCATCTGGCGCTATCCATCCTGAGTTTCATGGCTTCTTCTTACTAATCTCTATCACTCGTGGCTGCTTTTTACTCACCTCTGCAGAGTACGTATAACTTTCCCTTTATGTTGGTGTTTATCTTGATCTGTTCTCATTCTCTCTGCCATGGAAGGTCCTTTCATCCTTTGATTTCAGACTTGTTTAAGGATAAGGGATTTTGGGATTCTGGGATTTTATCCATCGATCTGAGAAAGAACTATATATATTAGTCGCGATTTTTTGTTTTTATTCTCCATCTTCCCCTCCTCACTTTCTTTCTTTTTTATTGATAATTATTTCTCTTTCTTCTGTTCTTGCTCTAGATTCATAGGTTTATTAGTTTCTTTGATGCTAAATTTCATTAAGTACTATCACTAATATTTCTTTGAACTCTGGGGGTTAGTTCGTCTAACTCGGATGTTCTCAAATCCCATCGAATATTATGATCTTATCATTTATGTTTCTCTGGCAGATTTGACCCGAACCCTAGCCATCTGTAAGAACAAGCTAACCTTTTTTAGATGTGGAACCAATATTGTTTAATTATAATCATTGATGCTTTGATATAAATCACTATGAAGGCTGCTCAATTTTCAACACGATTACGCCTTTTGGGGTCTGCCAACTTTTAGTGGTGCGTCTGAAACCCTAGTCTTCTCCAGAAGAAGCCCGGACGCCTTGTGAGTTGTGATGAGAGCTAGGGTTTCGTGGTTTGACTGAAACTTTCTGCGAGGTAGCTTTTTCAATAATGGAGAGGTTAGTAAATAATAACTGCGAACGTTGACTCCCAACGTCCCTTGAGTCATTTTTTTTTTTTCGAAACACTGCCACGTAATATGTATTTATTAAAAAGGTACATCATTTGACAAGTTTTCTAGACGTAAACATATATTTCTCGAGAGTCACAATCTCTTCCCTTAACCTAACAAAAGGGGGAAAATTAGCAATTCGTTGCTGTTGCTATTGCAAACGAGATGATGATGGTGAACTTGACTTCCTTCATTCGTAATTCAAATTCTTTTATGTGAATTATTTGTTCCCTGTATTTCTCCTGTTCTATGTGCAATGTTAATCATCTGGTTGGCCATTAATAGCCACGTGTACGGACGGGATGGATTGTTTTGGGGTTGCTGAGAAACTTGATATAACTTTAGGGTACAAAGTGTGTCCTGATATTTGGGGACAGAGGAACCAATTTACCAGCCACATTTTGATCTCCAATTGTTATTGCTTATACAAATGACGACGAGAGATCGTCATCTTCATTAATATGTGATAGAGATTTGTGCTTCAACAGGACCCCCACCACCTGCAGCTTTGTGCTACAGCCTGGCCTGTTTACCTTTTTCCCCTCACCTCTTCGTAAAATATATGTAATGGTTAATCAAGTACTTATAAGATTTAAATGGTTAAAATATCCAGGATGTACCTTTGGTTAGCTTTACATGGTTAACTGGTGAAACCATCAAACTAACTAGGGGTTGGTTTATTCAATTGGCCTAAAAATGTGTTTCAATAAAAGATAATCCTTGAAATATACAAGCGATATTACGTGCTACTTTAAGTTAGATTAAAAAGAAAGAGGAGATTAGAAAGAAAGAGGATTTGAACTCAAAACCTAATATATTGAAGAGAAAAAAGAACTTATTTAGCAAAGCAATCCAGCATTGACCCTTGAGATACGAGGAAGAAGAGAATGAGAAGACGCACTCTAACCGGAAAGATAAAATCCTCCACGACAGCAGCTGCAAAGATAAAAGCGACAGTATTTTTTAAATTTTGTCTAAGGTTAGATTCCCAAATAGTTATGTATAATGGAGCCTACCGAGTACTAATCAAAATTATAAAAGGATACTTTATGAATTATGAGACTCATCATTAACAAATCAAAGTACATATCTCCTCGCTAATCAGCAAGTCCATGACCAACGACAGCATTATCTTCTTGCATGTTCAAGAGCAAATGGAAGATATGTAGTACTACTTGGACGAGTGAAGAAATACTTCTTGAGGTTTTAGGTTGTAAATATCTGAAAATGCCCAAATATATAAACAGAAGTATTTCTAAATTAACCAAAAAACCTATATAGATATGTACTGGTGGTCCAATTTTGAGAGCAGAGTACTGGAACATATATTATTAGTAATTCGATTGATGGGCTGAATTTTTTTCCCTTTAATTTGTACCCTGACAATGCACCAATAAACCTGCCATATATTAATAGTTCCTCTTCGGTTTATCAGTTTTCACATGCAGGATGCAGCGTAGTAACATAAGAGATAAAACAGTGTCATGTAGTATTGATTCCTTCTTTCTGATGAAGTCAGACAAAGTTAGCTGGGAAAACTTACAGGTATTGTACATAGGATTCACCGTTTCAGCTGCCCAGCAGCCATGCATATAGGTTGTAGCCTTTTATGGGTTGGGCCTCGATTTAGCTTCAAATTTGTGGTCGACTGCACTAATGGTTAACGACTTCGAATTTATAATCTCACCGTACTCGAGCTCGAACCCTCCATTCATATTAATTCCACTGCACTCAGGCTCAAACACTCTCACATCACTCAATACAGTTTAGATTAGAATTAGATTTTGAAGTAAAAAGAAATAAAATTGAATTCCAAAAGGAATAATATTTTCACGCGTCCAGTAATTATTTTTGTTCTTAGAATTTAATATTGGGATGACTTCTCTCCTAATCGTTTCCTTCTTATAATGTTACTAAAGCATATAATATTGTCATTGATGAAGATCCTATGGTCATGATTTATTGTTAGGTTTTTCTTAGCAATTGAAATTAACATTTGTATTAAAAAAAGGTTTCTTTTAAATTAAGCTCTAACGATTTTTAGGGAATTTTAGTTTTAGATCAATCAAAACTTACAATATTGATCATATTAATCATAATTAGTAAGGGGTAATTAATGCTAGGTAGACCAAATTTGTGAACCAAATTATGTGGTTGTTGATGATTGGATTATTACTTAAGTGTTGATTAATGTGCTTATTTCCTATTGGTGACACATCATTTGATATGCAAATTTGATTTAAAAATTTGGTCCATCTAACATTACCCGTTAGTAAGAAGTCAATGGACTTCTCAAGTTTCCTAATGCACCTCAATTAAACAAAAATTACATATTAATGCCAAGACTTATACACAACCCCTTTCTCATATTTTTGATATTTTGAAATACGTCAACCCGAATTCAGTCACTGTCATGCAATTTCTATTCTACAATTTTGTAGATTCATTATCTACGTTGCTCTGTTTTATTATAATCAAATTCATCACATATTATACTTTAATCATTTTGAGAATTTGTACTTTTATGTTTTTTTTTTCTCATTCATTTATGTGGGTAGTGCATCACGTTTTAATAGTAACAATAAGAACAAACAAATGCTAAGAATTACAAGTGCTTTAAAAATAAAATTATCAATAAAATTATCCAACTTACCAAGCTAATAAGAACAAGAAGAAACAAATTCAATTTTCAATTTTTCATTAAACCAAATGTTCCATAAAAATTCATTCTATAATTCTATCAAACGACTAATTTAACCATGGAACTGCACTGCAGATTCTACATTGGAAAATGGATACTGCCATGTATAATGCATAAATTACAACAAAAGATTACTCCTGAACTGAGTGGGAGCCTAGCGGTTCTCTCTTACAGTTTTCTGCTACTCCAAATTTTCAAGTAGCAATTTCCAAATGCCCAATTCCAAGTTTCTTTACTAGTTTGAAAAACACAATCTTTCTTTCATATTGAAAATTCAATGACCAATTAACATCAAACCCACAAAACCAAAACAAAAAGAAATCAAACTTTCTTGGGCATTGGTTTGCAAAATTTCCTAAAGAAAAAAAAAAGTCAAATGGAAGCTGAAGACAGGGGCAGATACATACAGTAGGGAAGGTACGTGGGGGTCAGTGGGTGAAGAGTGTTTTTATTATTGGAAAAGGGATCCTTTTCATGGGGATCATAGGAATTCCGTGATCGGGACCAATCATTGTACATCATGATGTCAGAAATCATTTCAAAATTTAAAATTTAAAATTAAATATAAGTAATACCTAACGAAAACTGACCTCAAGATGTACGATGAACGATCACGATCACGGAATCCTTAGGATCCCCAGGAAAATGATTCGGCGAGGATCCTTTTCCTTTATTATTTTTAAGGGGAGGGAGGATTCGAAACTATTACAATAATTTAGTAGAGGGGGAGTTTCGAACCTAGGATGCATGATTGGAAACCAACACTCTATCCATTATGATATTGAACCACATGCGGCTGAAAGTATGTAAACCTATGAAGCACCGACACTTTAGATTGGTCACGTATCCTGTATCCTATACTCTATCAAATAGATACTTGTTAAATACTCATCGGATACATATTATGGTCAACAAATACAATTTTGACTCCACTTTTAGGATACAAGTATCTAGCTTTTAGCGAGGATCCTTTTTCAGATGATAAACTAAGAGGAGAAAGTAATAGAAAACGGAGATTTAATTGAAAGTTGATTAATCGAAGAGCGTGCCTCTATTTGAAACAATGAATATAACTCACACTTCTTCTTTTGTATGTAAAGAAGTTTAGACTTCCAACTTTTCTTCTCCAACAAATCAAATAAACTAAAATTTTAATATTTTCATGTTAAAATATGATTTAAATTATATACTTTTATTGTTGTATCCATGACATATCGTATCCTTTAGAGATTTTTTATATTACTGTGTTCTGTCATATCATATCACCATCTATGCTTCATAGATGTGAACAATCACTTGGAGACGCCAAGTGTGGGGTTCCATCCAGAGCTTGGAACCCTAGAAAAGCTTCAGAAAATTGAAGATGCCCTGCAAGGCTTTCGGGAACAACAGTATCGATAAGCAGCGCAACTCTGACATATATGGATGGAAAACAGGTACCTTGAGGCTTGGCCAAAACCCTAATCTGAAACGATAGGGGTGAAAAATCATGAAATGTGCAATTGGTTATGGTGTACAGCTTTTAGATTAGGAGAGGCAAGTAAGGGCCTGAAAATATTTTGTTTATTAAAAAGAACTAAAATATGTTCTTGACATATGCCTAATTATTAAAGTTTTCATTGATTTTACTCTAATTTTTTTATGCTGAAAAATCATAAAATGATTTTGTGATTGAAACAATTTTAGATATTAGGATAATTCTTTTTTTTTTTGTTTGTTAAAATAAAACTACATAAAAAGGATTCTATTCTTTGCTCCGCTCATGTTTAAATGGTTTATTTCAACATTTTTATATCAATTTTTAGGTAACATTTGAACTAGTAAAGAAATGGATAATATTGTGTTCCCACAGGGAATACACAAACTATCGACAACCTCACAAACTATATGTTTTTTGTTGGCAACCTCGCAAACTCATGAACTTCTATCCCTTATTAACGCATGTCCACACCCCTCTTTGCCTTTCCTCTCTCTCTCTCTCTAACTCTCTCTCTCTCTCTCTCTCTCTCTCTCTCTCTCTCTCTCTCTCAACATTTGCATGGTTAGGGTTTCCAGTCACTTCTTTGCATGGTTAGGGAATTCCCACTTTACCATCTCCCAACCCCTTGGGATGGAAGTTCAAACAGATTTCAGGCGTCCTTGAAAGCTCAGTCCGACAATGTGTCCATAAATCTCAACAATGTTTACCCTTCAAGTATTATTTCATGTGGAAAGGCTCGAGGGACAGGCTCCTTCAACTTACTTTATGGTGAAAATCCATTGAAAAATTCATTCACAATTTTGTTGTTAGAGTTTGCATTGGTCATCATCCTCACTCGTATCCTCCGTGTTCTTCTCAAACCTTTCAAACAACCCAGAATTGTCTCAGAAGTCATTGTACGTTCCTCTTCTCCCTAAGAGATCTTGCATATTAATTTGTTACTACATATATGCATATACAAAAATGTTCATGCACACACTCTCTGAGCATTCAAAGCTTTGATTCGAATGCCCAAAGAGTCATCTGCAGTCGAACCTTCATGTATGTGTGCATATATACATATATATCATTCTAAAGTTCATATATTCTTAGCTAGGTTTGTATGGAATTCACCATTTTGGTATTACAATTGACTTGATTTTGTTTAGGGTGGTATATTCATTGGACCGTCAATTTTAGGCCGCAGCGAAAAATTTACCTCAATTATGTTCCCCAAAAATTCACAATTCATGGTGAAAAATATTGGAGCAATTGGATTCACTTACTATTTTTTCTTGTCCGGAGTGAAAATGGACATTTCCCTAGTGAAAAAGGCAAATAAGAAACAATTGTACATAGCATTTGCTGGAGTGCTCCTCCCTTTCATACTTATATCAATTGTTGCATTCACTTTGCGCAAGTCCATGGACAAAGAACTAGCTAGAATTTCTTCACTCGGATTCATTTCCTCCGGCTTGGCCCTACCATTGTTTCCAATCATCCACTCCATCCTCAAAGAGCTCAACCTTCTGAGCTCGGAGATCGGACGACTGGCATTGTCGATATCGGTGATAAGCGATGCAATGGGAGTTGGTGTAATGATTGTATTTGAAGCAGCTAAGCAAGGTGAGGGCAACCACCTGGCTGTGTTATGGTACTTGATTTCTTTGGTTGTTTATCTGGCCTTCATTGTGTTTGTGATAAGAAGGAGGTTGGTGAGAATTGCTGAGACCACCCCAGAGGGGCAGCCAGTGAACCAAGGGTATGTGGTGATGATTTTTTTGGGGGTTTTAGTGATGGGGGGTTTGGCTGACATAACCGGGATTGCGATCGCAAACGGTGCATTCTGGTTGGGTTTGGCGATCCCGGATGGCCCTCCGCTTGGATCAACAATTGTGGAGAGGAGTGAGATGGTTATAGTGGATGTTTTGATGCCATTTTCTTTTGCAGTGGTTGGGCTTTCTGTGGATGTGAATGCCATGACCTTTGCTGGTTGGTCAAGCTTGGGTCCCATGTTTGCCATTACTCTGACTGCCTATGTGGCTAAGTTGGTTGGAACCCTAATCACTTCTGCCTTCTTCGAGTTGCCACTCAGAGATGGTGTTACGCTCAGCTTCATGATGATCCTAAAAGGTCAAGTGGAGATAGTGGTTTTTCTCCATTGGATGGACAAAAAGGTAAACGTCATTGGCATGCATATGAAAGAAATGTTAAATGGACTTATAGAAAGTATGAGGATCATGTTACATGGCAGTTAATTTGTACTTCTTGCAGTATACGACATTGTTAATAAACACAGTAACTGCTATATTAGAAGGTAGAAAAAAATGACTGTGATCTTCCATTAATTGCATAAAGAAAGTTTCTTAGATTTGTTGCCAAGACAATTTATACCTAATAAGTACGTTTGTGTGTGTGTGTATATATAGTCTCTTGACAATTGTTAATGTTATTGAGAGACACTTCAAAAGAATCAAACTAGAGAAAACTTCTTACGTATCATTTTGGTGTTTTTAACTATAATCGAGTTTTGATGAGCTTATTTGTGAAGCGACCACTATTTCTTCATGTACCGGCTTGTGCTTATATCTAAACTACATTGATTTTGAATTTAGGGTGTAGCATTTTTACTTTTCCTAGAAATCATAAATGAAACATATTTCTCCTCATCCGAACTCACTTGCTAGCTGTTTTGTGTGTGTATATGCACAGATAATGGGGATTCCAGGGTTTACAATGATGGTGCTATCCCTCACTACAATGACTGCAATATCCACAGCCTTGATCAGCATCCTCTACGATCCAACGAGGCCATACATGGTCCATAAACGGAGAACCATCCAGCACACTCCTCAGGCGGATGCAGAACTTCGCCTAGTCCTATGTATATATGATGAAGATAGCACAGGTTCCCTCATCAACCTTCTTGAGATTTCCAATCCAACTCTAAGCACCCCGTTCGTAATCTTTTCTCTCCGTCTCGTCGATCTTGTTGGCCGGGCTTCTCCTGTGCTTATAGACCATGAAAAGCAAGAAGAGCACGATTCAAAATACGCAGTTTGTCACACAATCCACAATGTCTTGCAGCAATACCAAGAAACCAAAGGTGAGTGTGTTAGGCTCCATCCCTTCACAGCTGTAGTGCCAAATAGAACAATGTACCAAGACATTTGTGACCTAGCTCTTGTGAAAAAGGCCACAATTATAATCTTGCCTTTTCACAAGGAGTGTTTGGATACTGTTGAACAACAATTAACAGGAATTGTGAGGCATGGGGTTGGATCTGTCAATTCAAATGTGTTGGCCCATGCACCTTGCTCAGTTGGAGTTCTGGTTGACAAGGGTCGTGTTAGACATAACCAACTGGCAGTTAGGAACACGGAGCTACATTTTGCCGTGCTATTTTTGGGCGGAGCGGATTCTAGGGAGGCATTGTGTTATGCAGATAGGATGGCCGGGAACTTAAACGTTTCGCTGACTGTGATTCGGTTTCTTTCGCACAATTTTGTAGGTGATGATGAGATGGAGAAGAAGTTGGATGATGGGGTTGTGACATGGTTTTGGGTGAAGAATGAGAGGAATGAGAGGGTGAGTTATAGAGAAATGACGGTCAGGAATGGGGAAGAGACAATCTCAGCCATTCAATCAGTGAATGATGATACTGAAAATAATTATGACCTTTGGATTGTGGGGAGGAAACAAGGGATCAATCCTGTGCTTGTATCTGGGCTCTCATATTGGAGCGAGAATGATGAGTTGGGAATAATTGGGGACTATATTTCCTCTCTTGATTTTTGTTGTACCGCTTCTGTGTTAGTGGTACAGCAGCAGATTTTGAGAGGGCAAGCGTCAGATAGTACAAGTGGAAGGTTTGCATGTAGCCCTAGCCCTACTCAAAAGGTGAAGGATTTGTTGATTTCATGGTGTAGGTAACTAGAGTTTGGTATTTCACAAACTAGTGTATGTATTGCTAGCTAGGTTAAGACTTTGAAAAATGGCATTTGAAAGAGAAATAGGGAATTGCAACGAGCTGAGGTAGAATTAATAGAGTTTAGGTGATTGAATAAAATTGGTACGACGGTGCCCATGCGATGCTGCATGTTTGAATCGTATAAAATATGTAGAAAGTTCTACATATATATACATATATAGATAATACCATTTACATACACATGATTCATGTAAAAGCTTAAAATGATGTCATCCAAACTTCCATAAAAAAAATAAGAGAATTGTTATTGACACTTCAAAATTCTAATCATGGACACCAAAATTTCTATATTTAGAAAAAGAAAATTATATTCTTCATGGTCAGAATATATATATATGATTAAACAAAGTGCCCTGTTGGATAATTAATAGAGCCATTCAAAGAAAAAAGCAATTAACTTGTTAGACCCATATCATTGGGCCTCACGAATCCACTCCAGCACACACCCGTTATCTGCTGGTTTGCTCATTGGCCCAAGGCCCAGGATGTGGGACGACACCCTGGATGGCGTTTCAGTCTGCTAGCTAGGGTTTCCTTTCATCTGAATATAAATAATTGGACTGTACTCTGTTGAGATTATGATGAATGAAATGAGCTTCTTTTTTCCCTGAAACTTCCTTCTCTTCCCTATTCTTTTACATTCCTGCACTGTCGATTAAATTCCTGCTGTCTGAACCGATTGGGCGTACCAATTGGTATCAGAGCCCATCGATCCAATGGGCAAAACCACTCCATCTCCAAGTTCTGACCCGGATGCTGTCGCCGCAGCGGCGGACGTCCGCCATGAACACTTGCGAACCCAGGTTGATGACGTCTGTGACTCGATCTCCGCCTTAGAACACCAGTAAACTTCTTTCCAAAAATCCTTCGACCACCTGACCGATTCTAACCAGGCTTTTCAAAGCACCATGACATCCCAGTTTGCAGGCTTCCAAACCTTACTGCTAGATGAGCTGCGCTTCCTAAAATCGTCCCTCCCTCCTACACCTACCACCACCAGCACGGTCGCTGGTACTCCCACCCACCCCCACTCCGCCACCCCAACCCCTCCACCCTCGTTCCGATCCCTTTTCGCCCCACCCGCAACCTCTTACTCGGGTCTGGGTTTATCCAACCCCCAACAATTCTCACCCGGCCCATCACATTCCCTCGGCCCACCTCCTACCCTCGCCCCACTACCCACTTACACCCATTCCACCAAGCCCACCCCATCCCCTACTACTATTATCAGCCGGCCCATACCACCTCTCTTACGCCAGGCCTCATCTTCCATTTTCTCACCCCAAACCTACACCCCGGCCTCTTCTCCTTCCCACTCCTTCCACATCGCCCCTTCTCCCACCCCAGTTACTACTACTCACACCCCCCCCCCCCCCCAAACTCCATTTACCTGCCAACCACACCCCCTAGTTTCAAATCCATCAAAATGGAACTCCCTCGCTTCACTAGGGAGGATCCCTATGGATGGTTGGCTATGGCGGAACGTTATCTTGATTACTATGAGGTTCCCCCTCAACAGTGGGTCCTCATGGCAGCTTGCAACTTTGGAGCTGATGCTTCAATTTGGATGCGGGGTTTTGAACAACGTTATGGTCGAGATAACTGGGCTCTGTTTGTTGATTTGTTGCTGCAACGCTTTGGCGGCGGGGACCGGGCCAACACTGAATCCCAACTTACCCACCTCCAGCAACTCGGCACAGTGGATGAGTACATTGCCGAATTCACTAAACTCTCTTGTCGTGTGATTGATTGGACAGAAAACCAATTGAAACATGTTTTCCTTGGGGGCTTACGCGACGACATTCGTCATGATGTCCTTGCTCTTGAACCGGAATCCCTTCACCAGGCCCAAAAACTAGCCAAAATATTTGAGTCCAAAAACCAGGCCAAGCGTGCTGTCCGCCCTTCCTTTCCTCGACACCCTCTTTCTTCAGCCATTTCCCGCCCTCCTTTTTCCCCCACTCCATCTCCACACCAACCCCGTCCACCCCCACCCACTGCTCCCTTCAAACGTTTATCCCCAACAGAGGTACAAGACAAAATTCGTCGTAAAGAATGCTTCCACTGCACAAAACCCTTTACCCCAGGCCACAAATGCAAAACACCTATGATAGTGTTATTGGATGTTGATCACCACGATGACGAAACCACTGAATTTCATGATTGTACCTCCGAAGAAGACCCCCCTAGTGACCCCCCGTGCCACATGATTGAACTTTTTTCCATTCCGGGTCTTGGCATTGGTCAACCAATGCGACTTCAAGGTTCTTTGGAATCCACCCCTATACGAGTACTTATCGATTCGGGAGCTGCTTGCAATTTGTTGAACTTGGACCTTGCCCACAAATTGAATTTAGTTATTGAAACTATTCCCCCAGTCCACTTCACTACAGCTTCAAACAAGTCAGTTCATGCCCACATGAGAGCCCACAATGTTCCAATTACCGTCCAGGATTACACTCTTCTTGGCTCATTTCTTCTTTTAAATATCCCAGGCTATGACTTGATTTTGGGTGCGGAATGGCTAGAGTCACTGGGATATATTGGGTGGCATTTCAGGAACAAAACAATGATATTCACAGTCCATAACCACACCTACACCCTACAGGGCCTCATTTCAGCCCACCCACCTTTCCAACCCTCCACCTTAGCCCAAACTCCTTCCTCCTCTGCCCAATCCATCCTTGCTGCCGACACAGATTTATCCACCACAAATTCTCCACCACTCAATTATTCTCCTGACACCACCCATACCCCACGCCATACTTTTCAACCCAACACCTTTTTACCCCACCCCTTACTTTCAACCGACAACACCATTACCCCACCCCCTCATGCCCATCCCGCCATCTTATCTCTGCTTTCCCAATACTCTCATCTTTTCACTACCCCTATTGGTCTTCCACCACAGCGCCTAGTTGACCATCAGATACCACTACTTCCCAATACCACACCGATCAACGTACGCCCATATCGTTAGCCACACTCTCAGAAAGCAGAAATTGAAAGACAGGTGCAGGAACTTCTGGAAGCAGGAGTCATTCGTAATAGTCAGTCTTTTCTCTTCCCCAGTTCTCTTGGTCAAGAAGAAAGACGACTCTTGGCGCCTTTGCATCGACTACAGGGCACTCAACGCTGCCACCATCAAAGATCGCTTCCCAATTCCTGTCGTCGATGAGTTGTTAGATGAGCTCCATGACGGCCACTTTGAATTTTTGGTAATGCCTTTTGGTCTATCAAACGCCCCATCTACATTTCAAGCTTTAATGAATTCGATTTTCCGTTCGTACTTACGTAAGTTTGTCTTAGTGTTCTTTGATGATATACTTGTGTATAGCCCATCCTTGCATACTCACATTTCCCATTAGGAGTTAGTCTTCAAAGTCCTCTCCACCCACAACTTGAAAGTAAAGCTCAGCAAATGCTCATTCGTCCAACATCACATTGATTATTTGGGACATTCCATCTCTGGCCAAGGTGTTTCAGTTGATGCTTCCAAGATACAGGCCATCATTGACTGGCCACAACCGGCCTCCATCAAAAGTCTACGAGGTTTTTTTGGGCTGACTGGGTATTACCGTAAATTCGTTCAACATTACGGTACGCTCGCCAAACCCTTGACTCAAATGTTGCAGCAAGGCAATTTTTCTTGGTCCCCAGAGTCCCTTGCTGCCTTCGAGAAGCTCAAACAGGCACTGACTTCAACTCTAGTTCTTGCACTACCCGACTTCAACAAGACATTTGTCGTCGAAACCGATGCTTCGGGGGTGGGCATTGGGGCAGTGCTATGCCAGGAAGGCCACCCAATTGCTTACCTTAGCAAGGCCCTGTCCGGACGCAATTTGTCTCTCTCCACCTACGACAAGGAGCTCCTCGCCATTGTATTCGCTGTGCAACACTGGCGGCCGTATTTGCTTGGCCAACACTTCCGCATTGTTACAGATCACCAGCCCATCAAGTACTTCCTTGAGCAACGTATCACCACACCACACCAACAGAAATGGCTAGTCAAACTTTTGGGGTATAACTACTCTGTGGAATATCGCCCGGGTTCTCAAAATGCTGCACCAGATGCCCTCTCCCGCAAAGCCGAGTTGCTGCCCCTTCTAGGTGTTTCTTCCCCCATTTTCGAGTGCATCACTGCCTTCAATCAGTTATATTGTGAAATTCCGTCCCCAGATTTTACTATTTAAAATATGTATTTTCGTATTATTAATTTTAATTTTAATTTTAAACGTTTATATTTACGATGTATTTTTTTTGAGGCACCTCGATCGTACAAGGTTGAAAAAAAAAAAAAAAAAAAAAAACAGAAAAAGGAAGACAGAAGCTGCGGAGAGGAAAAAAAAAAAAGAGGAGGAAGGGAGAGTTTCAGGAGGGAAAAGGAGGGGAGATGGAGCGAATCAGGAAAGGGGAGAGCAAGAAGAGTGCCCAATCAGCAAGGGAGGAAAGGAGGGAAATGAGGGAAGGGAGAAGGAGAGAACCGGCCAACCCGTTTCTCCACTCGACCCTCCAACTTGACCCGCTCATATCTCCTTCATACAAACTCCGTTTTGGGTGATCTTGGTGTCCATGGAAAGCCCTTGACGAGTCCTACATATATGTAGTGTTATATTTCCCCATTTCTTTCCCATTTTTCCATTTCGAAGCTACAAAACCCACAAGTTTTCCGGCGGGTTTAATCCGTTTCCGGTGATTCCGGCGAGTTTTACTGTTGATGACCACCACCAAAAGACTCATCTCAACCCCTGGAGCAAGGCCCAAGGCTTGGATGAGGTGTCGAAGTTCGTTTTGGTGATGAATCGAAGAACACCCATTTCTAAGGCTTCCGGCGGGTTTGGATAAAATTGGGACGCTTCCCGGCCGAATTGGACTTGGCCACAGGTATGAAAAATTCTCCCCTCACTGAGATCTAATTTCCTGTAAATTTTGGTAATTTTTAAAAAATAGTTGAATTTTCCGGCAAGTCGGGGCGGCCGACCGCCACCCGCGGCGACACATGCGGCGGCGGTCTGGCCAGTGGGCCGTTGATGTTCTTTTAAGTTCAATTAGATGTCCTGATTTCATAATTGATATCCGTATGACGTAATTTGATTGTTTGAACCTAATTTCATTACGATACGTGGTTAGGTGAAAATATGAATCGACGATCCGACCGATGGATCGTCACCAAACTTTGATACGTTGTAATACGTAATATTTATGGATCATAGAAATTTACGGATTGGGAATCCGACGTACGGATTTTCCCTAATTGGATTTCTAAGTTTGTAAAATTAAATATCGACGCCACTTGAATTTTGAAATTTGCGGAGATCCGACCGTCGGATCGTGTTGAGATTTTAGTATGTAGTTATTTGAGCATAATGTGAACTTTGGAAAGTTACAGATCAGAAATCCGAGGTGCGGATCTTCCGGATTAAATTACGTAAGTTTGTGGACCCTATTGTTAATCGAGAGTTGACTTTTGGTCAACAGGTCATGAAACGTCCTAATTACTAAAATTTGTACTACGGAAGATTAAGTGAAGTCTAGTGAGTCTACATTGGTTAGAGAATGACTTGTGTATATGTGACCTAGCTATTACCTTGATTCTTATATTAGTATCATATGTGATTATGTCTTGGTCGTATAAAGGTGATTTCCATTGAAATGTGATTTTTATATATTTAGCCGTAGACATATGTTTATTAACATGATTTGGCTTGGTACTGATGATGGTTGTGACATATGTGAGTTAAATTATTTTTTTTGTAATGTGAATGATGTGTATGATTATTTTTATGACAATGTGAACCTAGAATCTTATTAGAAGTATGTTATGGAACTTATACACTTGTGTGGCATATTAGTGGTGACCTTGAGAAGTTGATGGTGTAGGTGATTACATAGTAACTCATAGGGGTTGAGATGTGGATAGGTTGTGTTGAAATTATTGCACCATGTAGCAGTGGTACATGGATGGTCCTGCTTGGTAAATCCGCATTAGGGGACCATATGCCTTCTAGGAGTGATCATGCTTGGTATATCCGCTTTGGGTGATCACTACCTAGAGCTATCGGATACAGTCCTGCTTGGTATATCCGCGTTGGGGGACTGTTAGGGGTGATCATGCTTGGTTAAGCCGCGTTGGGTGATCACTACCTACCTGATTATCTTGACCCTGCTTGGTTAATCCGCATTGGGGGGTCACAAGTGGTCCTGCTTGGTTAATCCACATTGGGGGACCATACTATATATGGATCGCGCTTGGTTAATCCGCGTTGGGCGATCCTTATGGCTATGTATGCTTAGGAGTGATCATGCTTAGTATATCCGAGTTGGGTGATCACTGCCTATGATATTAAACTATGTTATATGGTTTTGCCTGGTATATCCACGTTGGGGGACCATATGCATTCTAGAAGTGAGGATGATTAGTTGTACTTGGTACATTTGATGGGCGATCATATTTTAGTTGGTTCCGTTGAGTGGTCCGGAATCCCTTTTGGTGTCTTGGTTCCGTTGAAAGGTCCGGAACCCGATGTTGATGGATTTCGTTGTGTGGTCCGAAATGGCATCATTTGATTCATTTGAGACAGTTGCAGAATGTAGGCTTCGGCCGAACTGTGTTCCTCTAGCCCTAGTATTTAATGTACATATGAACGATGGTGTTTGAGAATCTTGGTGGTTTGAATGAGAAAAGTCGTTGGATGTCCGGGTGACTCATTCAGAGATGCTAGAGTTCCTTGATTAAATTCGTGAAATGATATGTTACCGCATTCATCGATTAACATAATTAAATGTTAAGATCATGTATCTTTGATTCACGAATTGATTGATTGACGGGATTATGGAATGACCTTGGTTATGGTTGTTATTATTCTGATTATTTTAGTTGATCACTGTGGCTTGAGAATAATATGTGCTTCATTGGTTATTGGTATGTTACATGCAGTGGATGGAAGTATCGTGCTGAAAACATGGGAATTATATGATGGATGGAATGAGAATCTTGAACGGCATGTTGGGTTATTTTGTAGCCTGAAATTGGTAATGTCATGCATGTCAAGTTTTAATAATTGATTACAGAATGTTAGGTATTCCTGTTAGAACGCACTGGAATAAATGTCTAAATTAGTGATTGTTGAACTACGAATGGCTTGATCCCTTTTGAGGGTACGTAGGCAGTCTAACGAGGAGGTTAGATGCAGCCATAAAGTTTACGAAAATTTCTATTTGATTTGATTCTCAAGTTGTGAATTACCATATCCCGAAGACGGGGTATGTTGGGATACGGGAATTTGGTGATGTCACGTGTCAATCTTGGACGTATGACGGGATTGGGGCGTGACATATATGCCACGGACCCGGTCCTCAAGGACATCTGGCCTAGGGGTGGGCAAACGGGCCCTGGGCCCGCGGTTCGGGGCGGGTCCAAGAGGTTCGGGGCAGGTACGGGCCGGGTACAAAAATTCTAAATAGAAAACGGGGCGGGGCGGGTCCATGAAATTAACGGGGCGGGGCGGATCCAAAATTTTAAGGAAACGAGCCCCCGGCCTGGACCGTTTCTAGCTTTGATTTAATACCACCTAAATCCACACCATTGATATTGAGTTCCATTTCCCAACCCCCATCACAGATTCACAACACTCTCTCTCTCTCTAACTCATAATCTCAGATCCGGATCACCAATCTCTCTCTCGCTCATCCCTCCCAACCCCCATCACAGATTCACAACACACTCTCTCTCTCTCTAAGTCACAATCTCAGATCCAGATCACCTATCTCTCTCTCGCTCACCCCTCCTAATCCCAACATGATGTCTCTGTCTCCCGACTCTGGTCATCGAAGATGGCGTCGACGATGGCATAAGGCTCCAGATCGAAGATGCTCCGAGGGACCTGAGGGATAGTAAAGATCGAAGATGGACGATGATGGCGCGACGACGATAGCGAGCTCGTCGATGATGGTGGGCTCCAGATCGACGAAGATGACGCGAGGGACGTGTTTTTCGACGACGGTCTCGGAGAATACAGTGTTGAAGGTGGGTTTTTGGACCTCTAGACTTGACTTGAAGTGGTTTTTGACGACATCAAAGAACCTGGTCCCAGACTATCGTCACCCATCACCGCCGGCGCGACCACCACCACCCACCATCGCCATCGAGAGGACAGTATCATCCTTGCGAGTTTTGGGTTCTGTTCTTTTTTTTTTCTTTTTTTTTTTTGCTGTTTCTTTTCAATTTTGATGTTTTGATCATTGTTTGGTTGGTTTTGTCTGTGTGCATGATCAAAGGGGTTTGATTTGTTGTTTTTGCATCTGGGTGTGCTTTGATTTATTGCTTGCTATGCTGCTTATTCTCGTATTATGCGTTGGGGAAGACGACCTCAAAGAGGTTGTCCCTTCTATGGCTAAAAGAAAAAAAAATTATATTGGACCCGTGGACCCGGCCCGTTTCGGCTCGTTCCAAACGAGTCGGGTTAGGTCCGGTTCCCAATTCTAAAATCTCATTACCCGGCTCGGCCCGCCCCGTTACTATTTACCACGGGTAAGGTCCGGTTCCTCTAAATTTGGGCCCGGCCCTGC
This sequence comes from Cotoneaster glaucophyllus, assembly GCA_036320875.1. NCBI lineage: Eukaryota > Viridiplantae > Streptophyta > Magnoliopsida > Rosales > Rosaceae > Cotoneaster > Cotoneaster glaucophyllus. The sequence goes on from CM070061.1 coordinate 4,221,210, forward strand.
CCGTGCCCACCCCTAATCTGGCCGGTTCTATTGCTCTATCCCGATGCCATTATTAAAGGCTTCTCCATCAGCAATGGTGTCCTTCACTACAAAAACCGCATCTTCGTCCCTTCCAACTCCCAATGGCGCCAACTTATACTGGAAGAGTTTCATTCATCTCTGCAGGGAGGACACTCGGGGTTCTTCAGGACTTATCACTGCATTAAACGCAGCTTCCTGTGGCCCGGTATCCGACGCGATGTGAAACTCTTCGTTGCCCACTGCACTGAATGCCAGCTACAGAAACATGAGACAATCCACCCTCCCGGTCTCTTGCAACCATTACCAATTCCAACCGGCATTTGGCAAGATATTGCACTTGACTTTGTTGAAGGATTGCCTTCTTCCAATGGATACACGGTCATATTCGTTGTGGTGGATCGCCTAACTAAATATGGCCACTTCATCCCCATTAAACACCCTTACACTTCGGCTTCTATTGCAGATATCTTCATCAAAGAAATTTTCCGTCTTCATGGCATGCCAAAGTCCATCGTATCTAATCGTGACCCAACATTCCTCAGTAACTTTTGGAAAGAATTTTTCAAAACCCAAGGCAGCAAACTTTGCCATAGCACCGCCTATCACCCTCAATCCGATGGGCAATCCGAAGTCCTCAATCGCACCCTGGAGCACTACCTCCGCTGGTTTTCCACTGATAAACAGAACAAGTGGTCTACTCTTCTTCCATGGGCCGAATGGTGGTACAACACCACCTTCCAATCTGCCATTAGAATGTCCCCCTTTCAGGCTTTGTACGGGGTCCATCCTCCATCCATTCAGACCTACTTACCCGACACAACCGCAGTACAAGCTGTGGACGCTGCATTACAAGACCGTGACCAGTTACTTCGTCTTTTAAGGGCTAACTTACAGCTGGCTCAAAACCGTATGAAACAAATCTACGACAAGGGACGGACTGAACGTGAATTTCAGGTTGGTGATTGGGTCTTCCTCAAGCTGCAGCCTTATAAGCAACAATCTGTCACAAAACGCCACTCCAACAAGCTCGCCCCCAAGTTCTATGGTCCCTTTCAGATTCAGGAACGCATTGGCTCAGTGGCTTATCGCCTTCATCTCCCACAGGACTCAAAGATCCATCCAGTTTTTCATGTGTCTTTGCTCAAAAAGAAAATTGGTACTGCTGTGCATCTACACCTCATCCTTCCTCCATTCGATTCCACTGGTCTTTTCACTTGGCAACCAGAAGAGATTTTGAACAGAGGCATGTTTAAGAAGAAGAACTCTGCAGTAACTAAATGGTTGATCAAATGGGCGGGGCTGCCACCTGAAGAAGCCACTTGGGAGGAGGCCGACGACATCATTGCCCGTTATCCCGAGTTCCAGACCTGAGGACAGGTCTCATCTCAAGCAGGGGGGAGTTGTTAGACCCATATCATTGGGCCTCACAAATCCACTCCAGCACACACCCGTTATCTGCTGGTTTGCTCATTGGCCTAAGGCCCAGGATGTGGGACGACACCCTGGATGGCGTTTCAGTCTGCTAGCTAGGGTTTCCTTTCATTTGAATATAAATAATTGGATTGTACTCTGTTGAGATTATGATGAATGAAATGAGCTTCCTTTTTCCCTGAAACTTCCTTCTCCTCCCTATTCTTTTACATTCCTGCACTGTCGATTAAATTCCTGCTGTCTGAACCGATTGGGCGTACCATAACTTCTTTGGTCCTAATTACAAAATCTATTAGCATATGTAGGCTTTGATTAAAAGCTTAATAGTTACCAAAATATTCCAGTTGCAATATATAATAATGCATGGAATATCTACGAAGTTTCTAATAAATCCAAAGTCCGTTTCTTTCTCTTTCTCCGTTTTTCTGCACCCAAAAACAGAAAGACGAAAATCTTAATTAAACTCACGATCTCAAGAGGTCGAAACCATGTTGAGTAACAGTTTCAAAAAGAGAGGATTAAGACGTAAATACTGATAGGAATAACAAAAAGATTAAGATGCAAATTTGCTGTCGAGAAGAGAGAATGACACCTCAAGAAACGCAATACTAGATGACCCTACGAGTCTCAAAGGGGTTCGTCGATTCAATGTGTGAGCTGAAAAAAATTAACGGAGAAGAACAAGAAAAATTGGGGCAAAATCATCAAAACACTGTGTTTATGAACATTAACTCTTCGATTGGGTTTTAGTATGTATATAATTTGCATGTATACATAGTGATGTAACATATGCTATTACATGTACAGATACTTCATATCATGTACTCATTTTATATTCCACTTCAACTCAAAGCATAAACATAATTAAGCACCTATTCTCGACTCTCTAACAAAGTTAATCATCTTCGCTACAAAAGAAATTCTTATTAGCACTTCATAAAAGTCATATCTTATGTTTCCATAAGAGAATGACTACACTTTAACAACTGCGCCATAAATTTTTCAGAGTACCAATAATTGTTACTACAATTAAAAAGAGATCCAAATGAAACTATGAACTTTATGATGGAAGTCATCTTGTATTTTGCTTATTTTGCACCTACGTAGGGGATTAATGCTGGTAACCTCTTAAGCTATAACTACCTTGTAATGTCAAAAAGAAAATTTTGATCCCGAGTGTGCTGATCAAATCTTTGGGGTGAATAATTACACAAATTGTTTGGATTTGCAAAATTGGGCTCATCTTACCAATTCCAAGGTCCATTTACAAATCAAAACAGAGAAACTACTTTCTATTGGAGTCCGAGCCCAAATCTCTCCCTTCCTTCCACGCCCTCTCCTCCACCAGGACCCTCCACTCGCTACAAGTTCCTCCATTGTTGTGCTGTAACTCTCTCTCTCTCTCTCTCTCTCTCTCTCTCTCTCTCTCTCTCCATTGTTTATGTTTCGCTAATTGAGCGACTACCCAAATCTTAATTTCATAAAAGACGACGACTTTTAGCTGAACCACTCACAGTGAGCTCTAGATTAATCCGACCCAGAAGGGTTTTTCTCATTCCAACCTTGCTTTCTTGATCGAAAGCCATCGCTGTCGATTTTTCAGCACCAGAATTTTCGAAAAGAAAACTCCTTTCAACTTGTTCCTGCAGCAATGGATGACGATGGGTCCAACCCATTGCGCCGAATGTCGAGTCGAACTCGAAAGGTTGCTTCGAAAATGACTGCTGCCCTCCAGAGCAGTGACAACCGCACGCAGGTGTACACACACAAACGTATATATATTTTATAATATGTTGGTGATTTTTTTTTCTGTGAAGTTTTATAAGTTTATTAGTGTTGATGGGTTATGCTGGTTGGTTTTAGGCTGCCCTTGCTCGGCTTGAAGCTTTGGAAAATGATAATGCTGGTTTGGAGACGGTAGAAGTTAACGACGATGATGAAGCTTCTCTTGACGATGAAGATGGTATATTTTTTATGCAACTTCTCTTTGACCTCTCTGTTCTTGTTGGTTTTTTCATTTTCCTATTTGTTTTCGAAAAGAAGTAAGTATCTTGTATTAGGCAGTGGGATTTAGACTCTCTTGAATGATTTTGCATCTGAAACCGAAGTGCATTGTGATTTCAATGTATGCATTTTAAGATTATGTGGTTGGGAAATGCTTATTAAGTAATTAGCTATGGTGTATAAGTATGGCCATCAAATGGTATGTAAGGACGGAAGATATTCGTGATCAACCTCTCTCCCCTTCTCTCTCATCACTTGAAGTTATTTCAGTAAGTGGTCTATCGAAGGCAATTGTAGGTTAGGTAATCTTACTGGGATTTTGTTGTTCTGTTCCAGTCGAATTTGGTTAAGGTAATAACTAAACGTTTAGGAAATTCCTTCTGCAATTATTGATGGAATGAAGGATAAGAAATAACAATTTGAACTGCTGCTGCAGTGTTTATAACAAAGAAGCAGTCTAAGGGCACCAAGCGTAAAACCCGGCAGGCAAAAGCTCTTGAGGCCAAGAAGGCCCCAAGAACATTTCTTGAGCTTCTACATGAGGTAACAGGGATTTTGCTGCACGTATTCTTTTAGGATTTGAATTGCCTTGATGTGTCTTTCCTTACATAATTTTTGTCATGGAAACAGGCAAATCTCGACTCCTTGCCTCCTCATGTTCCTTCCTATCTGAAGGCAGCAGTGGGACCACCAAGCTCTACCTCCCGCCGCCATTTCTGCACTGTTTGTGGTTCTGCTGCCACCTACACATGTGTGAGGTGTGGGGTGCGCTTCTGCTCGGGTCGTTGCCAGAATATACACAATGATACTCGATGTTTGAAGTTTGTTGCCTGATTGGTGAGTGGTTTTAACCAACACATGCAGCTTTAGTGAACTGGATGCTTATTCATTTTGATAATCCATAACTATTGTTTCTATGTTGTTAGTAGTTACCGCAATCTTGTTTACATTGACGTTTTGGTTTTAGTCTCCCTGGGAAGTAGGTGTACCATCGTTTACGCTAACATTTTGTTCTAAGGCAAACGGTTGTGAGATGCGTCCTTTGGGGAAGTTGGCACCATCTCACAACATATAAGCTAGGTTTATCTCATGTCATGTTTCCTTCATATTTTGAGCTATCAACTCATCATCTGAAAGCCGGTGTTGAGAGCATGAATCCCACATCGGGAAAAGAAGGGACCTTGCATGTGCTTTATAAGTAATTGGGCCTACTCCCCATACTATCATTTGATTTTATGGTGGAACGTCAACTTCTTCAGCCGGACTGAATAAGATATGTATTCTGAACTGTTCAAATCTAATATTCCTTTCCTTGAATTTGGGAACAAATCATAACATGACAACGTGGCTGCTTGTTGGAGCACTGTCCAACTCTTGACTCGATACTGGAAAAGAAATCACAATGGGAACTCATTGACAAATTCAACCTAACAAAACGACAACAAAGCCTTATCCCACTAAGTGGGGTTGGCTTTATGAATCCTAGAACATCATTGCGCTTGGTTTTGCGCCAAATTCAACCTAATACTTAATAATCTAAGAATGCAAGAGAACAACAAATCTTTCAATTTCAATAGTGAAATCCAACTACTAGTGTGATCTTCTGCTGATAATTTAGCATCGCGGTAGATCTGCTGGAGGAGGAATTACAGACTGTAGTGGTCCGTTTCCGTTCTCGACTAGAAAAGCCATTGCCAAACCCAGGAAGAGATGTGCATCTAAGTGACAATGCATCAGCCAGACACCTATTTGGATTAAGAAGTGAAAAAAGTATCAAAATAGTGAACAAATATAAGTTAGAAGAAAAGTTTAAGATACGAGATTAGCATGTTACCTGGATTATCAGCCTTAAAACGAATAGCTACCCATCCTCCTGGAGGTGTTCCGATGGTATTCCTTTGTGGCGGGTCAACGAGGTTGAATTTAGCTGGATCTGTTCTGGGGTTGTAGTTTCCAAATCCCGATCCAATCACGTAGAAATGGTACCCATGAAGATGCATGGGGTGGTCCTCAGTTGTCACAATACTGGTGTCCTGAAGCACTATTTGTACATTGGCACCATACTTCAACTTGTAGAGCTTAGTTCCACGACGGGGTGACCATAGTCCCCGGGGAACATTTCCGGTATAATTGAATTGCACAGGAGGAACAGGTGGGAAGTCTGTGGTGAAGACACCAGGTACACCACTGTAGGCGGCTTGCATTAAGGAGGTGGTTCTTGGGAATACAAAGGAAACGTTGTTCATGCTAGCTGCAAAGCGGGTGTTATTTGGTCCTTGACACCGAGGGCTGTTAGGAACTGTGCAGTTATTCAGTCCTAAACCCACAATGAAATACAGGTTCTCATCAATCTGCGTGGGGACTTGGACCTGGGATGGGCTCTTTAGCTGAGCAGTGAATGCAGTAGAAGGTGCTGTGTCGTTGTAAGCTGGCAACCTAGGCAGTAGTGGTGCTAAAGGTTTGCCATTCTTTGAACAAGCGGCATTCTTGTACTCAAGGATAGCAGTGGTGGTGGTATTGTCGAAGGGCGCATTCTGGGCAGTCTGATAAGCACGAGCAGCCACATAGTAGCGGGCAGGGGGCTGATCAGCAGTAACCAGAACATCGGTTGTTTGGCCAGGTCCTAGCATGATAACTCTGGTTGTGAAAGGTTTTGTGTAAGCTGCATCAGCGCTCACAACGGTCAGTTGGTGGTTGGCAACCGTAAAGTAGAGTTCTTGATTGAGTGCAGAGTTGACGACCCTCAGGAGAAGTGACTCGCCCGATTCAACTGGAATTCGAATGGTTTCTGCATTGCCATGTTTCCTTATGTCAACACATTGTACACCATTTTATTTTTGCGTATTTAAGCAAAGTGGATTTTAGCAAACCTTGTTTGGAACATCTGTAAAGATCACCAGGCTGGCCATTAATGGTGTATGCATCAGAGACATTGGGTGCTCCTCCTGTGAAAGCCGCAAGCCTCTGGACATCGAGGGGGTTTCGATCAAACCATTCCCCAAGAAGAAGGGGAACTTCTCGTTTCGGCATTGGGAAGGGGTAGGGAGAACCCAATCTAGGGTAGATGATGAGGGCTCCGTAGACAGTGGCTCTAAGCCATCTGCTGTGAGCATGCCACCACAAAGTGCCCTCTTGGTCTGTGATTGTGAACCTGTATGTGTAAGTAGCTCCTGGCTGGATAGGGCACTGCGTGACGTATTCAGGACCATCCGCCCATGGATTTCTCTGCTGCTTCAGTCCATGCCTGAAAGATATAGAACAATAAACACTGTAAAAACCTGGGGCGAACACTAGACAGACAGACAGACAGACAGACAGACAGACATTAAGCCGCGTATAAACCATGATCGTCAGAGCGTTGTACTCCCGAGTTCCTTGAAGCGCGCCAACACCCTTTGTTTGTCAGATATAGGTTGGACCAGAGCCTTATTAGCAGCGGAAAATTCAAAAGAATCGTAAACTATGATGAAAGAATACCAGTGGATGGTGATATTGTATTTTGCTCTGTTGGTAACTTGGACGGCAACGGAATCTCCATTTCTGACTTCCAAAGTTGGTCCCGGGAACTGACCGTTCACTGTGATTGTGGTGTGGGTTCTGCACAGCCTCCTCACCGGCTTTGCTTCAACCTATTTCGAAATTTCCACACACAAATCGAAGGCGTTATGAATACGAATATACAAATACGAAGATGACTGTGTATACGAATGAATGAATACGTACTACGAATTCATGGAAGTGATCTTCTGCAGCAGAGAAAGAAGCTAAGAAAGTGAGGAAGGCAAGAAGGCCAAGCAGAAGGGTAAATGTGGAAGCCTCCATTGCTTTGTGAATTAACTTCTTCTAGCAGCAGTGGTGGTGGTGTGAGCTTAGCCTTGTGAGGGAGGACCTATTTATATATTTCTGGATTTAGCGGGAAAGGGAAAAACAAATATTAATTATTTTTTTTTTAATTTTATATTTGGAGGGATTGCCCATGTAAATTAGGTTTGTAGGTCAAATTGGACACTTAAGATCTTTGGGACATATTAGTCCAACCATAAAGGGAATTGGTTCACCCACTATGCCCTCTTCAACCAAGTCTTAAACAAATGGAGATTCTATGCTTTGAGCATGTCAATTCCTTGTGACTCTCAAGGGATAGAGAGTTAAGGTTTACTTGATGTGAACAATCGAAAAGCTCGATGGTCGGAAAATGTTAACTATTGACCGTCAAGTGTACCTTTATGCCATGCCCTAAATTTAGACCATTTATTTAGACTGACGGAAACAAACAACGTAATATGCTAGACTGTATGTAATACGAGAAATGAATCACACTACCACTTGTCCATTATCTATCTTGCCTTGTGAACCAAGACACTTTCAAGCATTCTAAATTTTCTCTTTCACCCAATTTTTTGGTATTTTTCTTGTATTTTCAAACCTATAAATTAAATTGAATAGGGAGAGTTAAAAGGGGGGTTGAATTTTGGGTTGATTTGGTAGGGAGGAAGAAGAAGAAAGGAATAATTTTTGTTGCATTAGTTGACTAATTTTTTCCGTTAAGAATTTGATGCAACAAAATTCCACCTTTGGAATTCCATCCATGGACATAAGAAGTTTCTTACCCTTATCACCTCCACCATCTTCGCTCAATAATTTCAATCCTCCTGCTCAATTATTCGAACCCATATTTCGTTCTTATTTTTAAATTATTATGATTAAGGAGAGTCGGTTGAGGTGGTTTGAGGACACATGAATCGAAGATATACAGATACTCCAGTTAGAAGATGCGGCTGTGAGATGGAGGCTCGGGACAAAAGGGGTCGAGGAAGACCTAGGAAGACTTTGAATGACACTTTAAAAAAATATATAGAGTACTTGGAGCTAACGGAAGACATCACAAAGACCGAGCGCAGCTGCGTTCTATGATTCATAGAGCCGACCCCACTTAATATGATAAAGCTTGGTTGTTCTCGTGGTAAGGGAGGGAGGAGGATTCGAAATTACTACAATATTTTACGGAACGGGAAAGTTTCGAACCCGAGATACATGAGTGGAAAACCCAACACCCTATCTATTAGGATATTGGATCACATGAGATTTGAATCCATATTTCGTATCTCCATAAAATTTCCGAAAATGTATTCTACGGATGATTACCGTACAAAACAAAAGGGTTGAACAAGATACCTCGAAGTGTCTCACTCATTAGCTGAAAACCTTAGTTCTTCTTGAGTAAACCATTGATTAGTGTGGCTAATCCCATGTTTATTAAAGCTAAGATTTGGTAGTTAACCAACAAGGATTAAAAGTAATAAGTTCCGAAAGCAAAGTAGGATCACAGCAACACCTGTGAACAGCTTCACGAAGTTCGGATATTTCTTTGATGATTTCTCTTTCAAAGTGTTTAGTGTTTGTTTAAACATTAATCAAGGCACTAATTAACATGATGAGTAGTTAATCTTGTGTATTTCTTAATGATTTGAAATGAAGTAGGTTCTCTCCAGATTTTATTGTAGCAGAGAGGATCCATGTCTTGGAGGCTCCCAGCCAATTAGAAAAATTCTGAAGAGATGTATTAGGTAGCCTGCCAACTGACTTTGGATCAATCAAATCATATTTCTTGATTTTTTCGGTTCCTAATCCTAATCTTAGAAACCTAAGACTATGACATGACAAATAATACATTTACTCACGTTGATATTCCATTGTCAGTTCATGAGATTTGAACTCACAGCCTCCAAAGTTTAAATCGGAATGCCGTTAGACTAAGGACATGTTTGAAAATGTTTTTATAATAACTAAATACACTTTCAAATCTTCAAAGACGCTTCTAACCATGTTTGGCATAAAAGGTTAAAAGTGCTTATGGGTTCAAAAAAGCACTTGACAAGTGCTTCATAGAACTAAAAGCACCTGCTATGCCTTCGAAGTGCTTTTCCAAGAAGCGCTTGCACTTTTATTAAAAATTTCAATATACTTTTAATGAAAGCACTTTGACAGTTTGACTAGAAGCACTTCTAAGAATAAGTGCTTTTATTTTTAAAAAAAATACACAGTTCCAGACTAGCCCTAATCACATGGGGCAACATGAACCAAAGACCTAATACTTTGATCAACTACATTTCACAAAAAAAAAAATTTGACAACTTATGAGAGGAAATACCAGACAACAAAAATTGGAAGATACATTGTCCAAAATTTGGTGCCTAAAAAAAAATTACTGAAGTTACAAGCCTGTGCCAACTCTCAAACACACTGAGGAACAAGTAAAGAAAAAAACTGTTGTTGTACACTGCCCAACAAGATAATTACGGCACAACTGCTAACAGAACCACCGCCGGAGTAAACAGCTAAAAAAAATAAATAAATAAAACAGTATAAAAGTTTTACTGACAAGGGAAACGCCAGTCTGCTTCGATCTCTTGCCTTGCTGGATCACGAAAAATTGGACAGCACATGAAACATCGTAGTAACTTTGACAATCGTTCTTCAGACTTGAGCTATCTGCTGTTTCAATGTCTGCAACAACTTCAGTTTGGATCCACAGATCCTTAGAAACTCAGACAGCACCGTACATTTCCCAGTTATTAGCTTCCGTGCAACATCAGGAGGACTCCAAGACTTCAATGCTCGGGAAATTCTATCACCGACCTCTGTGTCATCTACAGATGAGATATAAGTATCTAGGATATGGAAAACCTGCCCAGGGCCTTCATTCTGTCCTTTATTCTGCAAAGAGCAGAGTAAAGTGTCTAAACCTTCGTCCTCTGGCCTGTTGATCTGTCCTCTTAACCATTTCATAACTTTTTCCAGAGTATTACACAGAGACTGGACAGAATCCCGCATATGGGACAGACTAGAATAATCCGGAACTCCAGCTTTCTTCTTCTTCTTTCCAGACGGATGAGATGACCGAGTACAAGATTGAATTACAAGAGCATGCCAGGCCAGAGGTTCTGTAACCAGCTGAACCAGAACTGGAACATCAACCCAAGGAGAGGTAATTAGAGTCTCTATCGAGCTAACTTTCTCCGAAACATACTTCTCCAACAGCGAATCCACACAGTGCCATGCTCGAGACAGACCTGAATCACCATTTGCTTGCCCAATTTCATGGGAACTCAAGTTCCATGCATTCAGAAACACAGAAAAATTTATCCAGTCAATCAAGTCCGCACCAAAGACCTGCAAAAATAGTTAATTTATCGCGTCAATCAATGTTGTCTGATGCACTGTCAACATATGGGTGCTCTCACCCTTATGCAAGTGGGTGTAAATCTTCGCAGGAAGAAGAACATAATGCCAAAATGAGTATAGAATAAAATTGGTGTCGCAATACTACCTCAAATGACTTTAGGCCACTAGAGACCCCCAAAACCACTTCTATAGCATCATTTAGTATGAATCCCAACATTTTTGCATAGCGCTCAAGCAAACCCTTAAGTTCTGAGGGGACTTTAGAGCCAGATGTTGTTCCATTGGCCTCGATATTTTCTTTGAGTGAAGTTGAAGCATTTTGTATGGACAAATAAATCATCCGAGGGAGAAGAGACTTCCTCTCGATAACTCTCCTTACATTTGCTTCCCTTTCTTTCACCTAAATTTGGTACAATCAGGAAAGAAAAAAAAAATTGTATTATAGAAAGCAAAGAAAAAACTCAAAAAAATAAGTTGGGTGTCATTGACACAGGGTAACTTCATGGAATCAACTTCTCCAAATCACATAAACCCATTGTACAAGACAGAATTTCATACTGAGTTTTCTTTTGGACAATAGGATACTCCTTCAAAAGGACCTGACACCATTGATAAATCTCAAGTCAGTTCTAGAAACTATAAGACAAGACAAAAAACAAGACCATAGTAACAAGAGCATGAACATATATATTGATAGATACTAATGCTCTACTCTTCAAAGATTGAACAAGAATCGCGCAATAGAATTCAGATTGGCGAAATAAAAATTGCCCTTAGTTCTGTGAATCCAACACTTAATACATTCCGGTTATGCAATGTATCAACAGGCCAAAATTGTTGCTCATATTTTTTTTTTGTAGCACAGTTGTAGTGACTAATAAATAAAGCTGGAGACATGGCCCATGTGATACTGACCTAAAAGATAGTTTCTTTCTGCAGTTGGTGTCCACCATGGACGGGACTGCAAATCTTCATTGAAGGTCAAAGATTTGGATCCAATCTCATTAGAGAGTTCAACAAAGTGAACACCGCATTTCAAGCTCTCAAGAACATTCTACACAAAATAAACACAAAATTGTTAGCTATCATATGAAAGTACATGCATCCAATGAAAAATTGCAAACAAAAGTTACCTCTTCATCATCAATGTTATCTGCATTCTGCTTTAACTGTAGAATGGGTCCTTCAACTTTCGCCACTAGATACTGATTAGATTGTTGCAGTCGTTCTTTAAACTGGACAAATTCAATTACCTGGAATGAAAAATAGTTTAACATAATCAAAAGTCTAAATTTTGATAAGGCAGTATCGAGAGAGAGAGAGAGAGAGACGTGTATCATGTGTTATTAAGAACTAGGTAGTGAAATAAAGAAATGCATAATGATAAATACATTACGTACTTTTGAGTAATTTCTATGACGATAGGCAAGAAATGTAAGGTCTGCTGATTCTCTTAAGTGGTCATCCATAAACTTGAGATAATCCTTTAGCAGATTATTTAGATCTGCCCATAGGGGAGACACCAACATTTGGGGTAAAATATGGTGTGAAACAGTTTCCATCAAGATATTTTTCACATCCAATTGTCGGAACCTAAACAAGAACAAAACAGAAGGCACTGACATAAATTTAGTAAATGTAACATAAACAATAAAGCCCAGTCATAGCCACTAATCAGCAAGTGATTGGCATGGCATAACTGGACCAACAACAACAATCTACGGCATAATAAGTTCTAAGGTCACATTAATTGTTATTTACCACTCATATGCTAACGAAAGGGCACCTAAGTGGGAATATAAGTGCAGCAACAATATCTTGTACTCCCATACATATCTGCAAAACAAACCAAATTAATAATGTTATATAAGCAGATAGAATAAAGATTTCTATGGATACAATAATGCAAAATATTCTCCACGGATACAAAACCATGCACAATTCAATTAACAAGGTAATAAGATCTAAAGCAAATTATCGTGTTGATTAAGCACATTAAGCCATAAAGCTAAGAAAATGCATTAAGACTCCATTTGCTCAACTGGAAACAATATCTTGTACTGACATACATACAAGATATTGTTTCCATAGCGATTAGGATGCTATATGTGACAGAAGATCAAGAAAAGAAGAAAATAAAAATTCGACTTGATGCCATGGTGCACAACATCAAGTTAAAAACAATAATACCCATAATAATGATACTAAAAATAACAGGGGACCCTCACTTCCGAATGGTCAAGCCGAATTCCAATACCATAATTGCTTCAAAATAGTAGCCGAAATTCCTTGTACGCCAGAATAACTATACCAAAACCAGTATGAGTGTGAGACCAGCCTCAATAAGAGTATATTAATAATAAAAAACTTACAAACTGAAAATTGGCTTTAGTAAAACAAGCCAAGAAATGCGTCAAGTCACTACAGAAGAATACGTTTGTAGATGTATGACATACCTGAATCAACGCATTGCATGCCATTGAGAGCAGCTCCTCGCCATGCATACTCTCTTGCGAATCCAAGTCCTTCGAAAGTGGAAGGTTTTGACAATACATCTCCACCATCTGCACAGCAGATCCCTCAAGTTCTGAAGAAAAATGGCTAAAATTAATATTGTATGACTCAAAGGACAGCTTAATAACATGTTTTTATTGTTACACTTATGGTAGACGCAACAAGTATACAAAAACTAAAGAAAAAAAGGACACCAAGCCAACATTCAAGAAGAGCTACATTTGACTCGGCACCACCAACCAACTGAAAACTAAATGATGTGCACACAGCCTGTGAAGATTAACACTTACTGAAAGCCTCCCACAAACTGCATCCCACTAAGGAAAAAAAACAATACTTAAGGGCTTAAGAATACCCTGTGGAAAGCCAACACCCTTGCCTCCTCTAAATTAACATCAAACATACAACTGCAACTCATCACCCAACCTGTCCTATCTACTGCTTTTCATCTGTTACCGCTCACACAAAAATAAGACCATTGAATTTGACAAACAGACTTGGTCATATAGTATGCAAGCCCTACATCCATGCTATTTGCAATCTGGAAAAAGTTTGTGAAAAGAACACTCTACGAAGACTCCCCACATCATAAATCATTGCAAAACTTGGTCTAAGGCCCATAACCAATCTCAAAGAACATCAACTTAGAGAAATAATACCACCACTTTCAGATACGACTTATAAGAGGTATTCCTTAGGCACGTCATAAAATGAAGTTGAAGAAAATCAACAGATACAAGATTAAGAGTCGCACCACCCACAGGAAGCTTGAATGTGTTCCCTATCAATTCTTGAAATTTAAAGAGTGTTATTGACTGCCCAAGAACTTTTGTTGGAACAGCTGAAATGGAGTCAGAGCTTTCCTTTAACTTCCCCAGCAGTTCTGCCTTCTTATCAGGCGTTAAAACTTCAAGAAACATCTCGACATCATAAGTGAAGCAGGCCAAGTGACCACACCTGAGGTTGAAAGTAAATCAAACAACCAATTTGAAACTGTAGTTTTATAAATTTGGTTACAATATGCAGAAGTACATATCATTATCAGCAAGCCTACATTTGAAAACAAAATGACTGCAGCTTTATAAATTCTGCCAGGTCATTAAAGTTAATAAATTTTTCAAAAGTGAACAAATTTCATCCTTCTAACCACATAATGAACAACACAAGGAATACATAAATAGCACACTCAAAAGTGAAAACTGTAGAGAAAATGGGAAATTTGTAATATACCTTCGAAAGTACTGGACTAGAGACTCCATTAACTTCTCAGCATCCCCTTTGCTATGTAAGTGCCTCCTCCTTTCAATTTCAATATTTGCCAAGTATGGAGACCTTAGAAAATTATCACTGATGTTTTCTAGTAACTTCTGTACAAAATCCGATGCACTTGACATGCGAGAATCAAACTGCAATCCAATAAGCAAAAATCAAATTCTAAAGAAAAGATTGGCTCTGCTAGAAATATGCAACAGACAAAATATAACGCAGAAATAGAGATTCAAATTAACTAAGGACAAACATGAACCACTCAACTCTCTAATAGCCAAAAAAAAAAAAAAAAATTTGTACCACTTCATCTCCCAAGTTTGAAATCTTGCACTCAATGAATTTTGGAGGATGAATTGGATCTGTGTTGGCCATATTGCACCAGTTGCTGTCATCCTCCAGCAAACAACCGAGGTAATGTAGGAAACAATCCCAATCATCAGGACTGCCAGATGAAAGAAACAATACTAATAGTCAAAATCTCTGTAATGAAAATAAAGTGATCCGAAAGACAGAAAAGGCACATCAAGGCCCTGGATAAAAACAGGCAATCAATACTTGAATAACTTATCCTTCAGGATACTTAAGTTCACTATGCAGATAATGTGCCAAATATCAATAAATACTACAGTGAAATATATATGGAAAAAGCTTTCTTAAAAGAAAATATGGACAGGGTACTGATCCAGAAGGCATAAAAATCTGGAGAACAAATAAAAGGGAAGGGGTATTGCCTAGCATGTCTTGGATGCTGCTAAGAAGCATCTCTAACTTGAATGGAGGGCATCAAAACCCCCTCAATTACTTGAAATAAAGACAACATCAATATGAACATATCCCATATAGACCATACGATTAAAGGCAGTCAAGAACAAACTAGTCTTGCTAATACTTGAAGATTATTTTCATAATGAAAAAAGTTGTCACAAGCATACCATAATTCTAGGATTTTTTGAAATATGCTGGCAGCAGCAGTGTAGTCACCTGCCCGAGCATGAAGCCTCCCCTGTCAACTTAAAGTCAAAGTGGACAAGTTGATAAGAAAAGCAAACAAGTGGCAAAGAACCATTCAAGCTAGTAAATACAGGAGTTAAAAGTTTTGACCCAAAAAATAGAGACTCAAACAAAGTAAAATAATTATATGCAGTCGTATATCCTATACCGAGGCTTTCATTTGTATGCAAATGAATTATTTCTTTAGAGAAAACTAATTTATTCATCTATTCATAACTAACCTTATTAAACTAATTCTTAGGGAAAGCAAAACTTGTTTAGCAGTTTAATTTTCACAAGCATTATATATTATTTCAAAGCAATGTCATCCGTCTGTCTTCCTTGAAAAGAAACAAAGGACAAAGGGAAACAAAATGTGTTTTCCATGGAAGCTTCAAAATTAACAAACAATAAGCTGATGAATTGCAAATCTCAGTACTGAAAAACAGCAAAAATAAACTCTAATCCAATCTAATCAGAATAAGATGACTGATACCATTGCAACAAACCAAAAGGATGCTTGTGGACGACTTTTTCCAGCACAAATTCTTATTCAAATTGAGTTTGATATCTTTTTGTATTTGCACGGAACATGTCTTGTTTCAAGATTCATCCACTATAATTCTAATTTATTGGATAAATAATTCAATAATAGACGCAAGTTGGCAAACAGGCGCACCGGTTCATCTTTGCTACTAATTTGATATGTGATCTCAACCTCTGAATTCTCAATGCGTTTTTCTAATCATTTTCAAATTGAGTCCTTTTACATTTTTATTTCTTTTTCTAGTTAAAACTCTTCCTAAATAAAAGAAAAAAAAAATTAACTGACAAAGACACGTGGAAACATCGGTGAGTACATAACATAGACATTTAGATTCAAATCCGAGCAGTAGATTACTAATGGCAGAGCCTCAAGAAAATGAAAGCTTTAGAAAGTACCTGTATGCGTAGCTTATCAACTTCAACCATCAAAAGCGATCCTAACTTTCCAGAGAGAATTTCCAGAGCATCCCCATATTTGGCTTGTTGTTCCAATATGGAAACATAGACCATAAGAGCTGAAGCCAAGTACAAACTTTTAGCACATGAATTAGAGGTGTCCACCAGCATAAAATTACGATTCAACATAGGCCATGACAAGTAGTGAAAGAAAATGTATACCTTCAGGCTCATGCAAGCTGTGGGAGGCAACGTGTTTCTTAATCAAACCTTCGGCTAAAGTTAAAAGCTTCTCACTCCCATTGCCACAAAAAACCTAACAAAAATTCAAGCCCCATAACATAAGCAAATGCATAACGTATTTTTCTTTCATGTTTTCCCATTTGGTCAACGATAATCAAATTTGTATACATGTAATTAGAATTCGAGTAGAAAGATTATAGTTTTAATATGAAACAAAACAAATTATGCTCCGTGTTTGAAAAGGTTTCACACTGATAATCCTTTCTACAATACACAAAAAAGGGCGTAAAGAAAGCCGGTGTTACCTGTAACTGGATGCTACACACTGCCCATAGCAAAAACCTCTCCTCCCCAACAAGCTTGTACATTTTTATAGCTGTCTGATACAATCATATATAATGATAAATTACACGAAAACAAAAGATACAACCACGAAGGTACGAAGAGAAAAAGAAACCTGTTGCTGCTTTACAAACGAGTATTCGCGAACATAGCAGTTGAAGAGGCCCATCATGAGCTCCAAATTGTTGGAAAATTTTCCGCAAGCGTATTCGTAACAGCTCGTAGCCAATTCCACTGGTTTTACAAACAAAACAGATAAGAAATTCGGCAATGTGTGCATTCTGTGTTGCCACAAGAGATTCAAGAAATGTAAAATGTATATATATACTGACAGTGATCGAGCCGTTGGAAGACGATTTGCAAGGTGCTGAGAGTGAGATCGTCCATCAAAACGGAGTCGTTTGAGTGCAGAAGCTCCTTGGCGTTCAGGCAGACCGACAATGCCTCGTCGGATTTCCCCATCCTCTCCAAGACGAGAGCTTTAAGCGCCTGCGAAGTGAAAAAGCCGCCGAGAAAGTTAGCGGATTTACGAAGATGTAAAGAGCAAAACGACGTCGGATAAGAAGAGGGGGGAGCGAGAAATTACCAGGCAGTAGGGCGAATTGGGGTACTTGGAGAGGAGGCCGGTGACGAGCTTGAGAGCGTTCTTGAATTGGCGAGAATCGATGGCGTCCCAAATGGGTCGGACCCGGCGCTCCGGTATGCCTCCGGCCAACCCGAACTTGGACGCCATTGGAGGTCTGGATTTTTGGGGTTAGTGAGGCTGGATTGGAGAGAGAGAGAGAGAGTGAGAGTGAGTTTGGACACTCTTGTGCGCGCTACTTTGAAGCTTTGGAAACGCCCAACGAGGAAGATGCGAAGTAAAGAAAGTAACGAAAACCTAATCTGAGTGTTTGGATGCGGTGTTAGTGGAGTCAATCAGTCGGCAGTTATAAAATTATCCGGATCGGATCCTGCAGAGGATCCGAGTACTGTTCTCCCGTTTGATGTTTTATTCTAGGACTACTTCCACGAAATTTCGTGGTTTTTTACATGAAGTTTTTTTCATCCCGGAATCATACTTAAGTCTGAATTTTGGGACAATTTTTTGTACATTCATTAATTGATAACGTAATGCCTATATGAACAATAATTGAGTGTCACGTGTCAATATGAACCCACGTAGATATTAAAAAATTAAAAAAATTAAAAACTAAAAAATAATTAAAAATTAAAAAAAGTAAAAAATAAAAATAAAAAATTAACTTTTATGGGCATCCTGCCCTACCTTTCCCGACCCCTGCCCTACCCTTGACGACCCCCTCCCTCCTTCTCGCTCCCTCCTTCTCCCTGCGCCCACCTCCCCGCACAGCTCACCCACCCATCTACCCCGCTCCCTCATTTCTCTCCTCTGCACCCACCCAACCTCTGCACCATCTACCCAATACCCATCTTCCAAATTCGAACCGAAATTTGAAATCAAAAAGGTGCAAAAACCCAAGAACAACCAAATCTATGTAAATCGAAAAAGACACTCTTTCTGTTTCCTATCTGAAATTCTCGCAGTGCGGGCCTGCTCCCCGGAACCAAAACCCACCACTAGACCTGGAATTTTAGACCCGATCCGTTAATATTAGTATTTAGGTGGATGTTTAACGGGTCGGGTCGCTAACGGATGAATCCGTTAACAACCCGTTAAATAACATATCACTTTGAGTCAACCCATTAGACCCGTTAGCACTGATGATGCTTTAGTAATTTCATTAAAATCTTAACAACAAAAATAAACGCAAAAAGAAAATAATAATAATAGGTGTTAACAGGTCGGGTTCGAATGATCCGTTAACTTAACGGGTCGGATTTGAATAACCCGTTAACTTAATAAGTCGAATTAAACCCGACCCGTTTACAAATCTATCCACCGCAAAGGCAGCAACAAGAAACCAGCAAAACCCAGCTTCCAAATTCTCATATTTCTCCCCCAACGGGTTCTGAAGGATATGAGCTAAAGAAGCAGATGAGTTCTTTAGTAATCTGGTAAAGTTGATAGTTGGGACGTCGAAAGCAGAATTGGTTGGATGATTCCTTCAAACTTGTTGGCCTTTTTTTTTTTTATTCTTTAAAGTCTCTGGCTACAGCCTTTCAGCAGCAAAGAGAAAGTTCAAAAGAAATGAAGGAAAAAAAAGTAAAATTTGGGGTTGAAGAAACAAGGAAGAGAAGA
Source organism: Cotoneaster glaucophyllus (assembly GCA_036320875.1). Lineage (NCBI taxonomy): Eukaryota > Viridiplantae > Streptophyta > Magnoliopsida > Rosales > Rosaceae > Cotoneaster > Cotoneaster glaucophyllus. The sequence goes on from CM070061.1 coordinate 4,240,351, forward strand.
CTGGGTTGTTTGAATTGTATTTTGTTCAACGTCCATGGAGGTTCGATGGCAAGTCCATCTATCTCCTGCAATTCATTATCTCCGAAACGGTAATCTGTTACTGGCTCCGTTGATCCACCTCCACCCGCGGCCGACCTTCGATAACGCCGACCCATCTGTGCGGCGGCGAGGCCTGCCGCAGCTTCGAGACCCTTCAGCTTGCGCTGTTTTTCGACCGACTCGAGGGGGAAGAGAAGTGAGGGAGCGGGGGTTTCGAATACGGCGATGGGTTCCGTTAACTTAATTTTTTTTTTTCCTATTACTATTAAATTTGAATACGGCGATGGGTTTAGGGGTTTCGAATACGGCGACGAGAAGGGAGAGAGCGGGGTAGATGGTGAGTGTGCTGGGAGGTGGGTGCAAGGGAAGAGAAGGGAGGGAGAATGAGGGAGGGGATCAGGAAGGGTAGGGCAGGATGCCCAGAAAAGTTAATTTTTAATTTTTTTTTTTTTTTAAATAGGTCCCATATTAACACGTGACGTCTAGTTATTCTATACATGGGCACTATGTCATTAATTAACGACTGACTTAACGGCCAATTTTACGGAACGTAGGAAATTATCCCAAAACATGTCATACTTAACATCCAACTATACAGATGTATGAAATTATCCCAAAATTAAAACTTGAGGTATGATTAAGAGATGAAAAAAAATTTATGTACCAAATGTTGAAAACCACGAAACTGAAATTAACCCTTTATCTATTTTGGGCAAGATCCTTTTTGATGTTTGGGTTATGATAAAAGGAAGATTTTATTGTACTATTTAACCTTAAGTTATTTGCCACTTAGGATTACGGTCTAATGATATTTGTTTTCATTAAAGACGAATTTAAATCACATTATTGCTAGTCCATTCTGAGATTAAACACACCTCATTCCTTAAAGTAGATAGTATCGTTTGTTCAAAAAGAAAAAAAAAATCATGTCATTTGATATAGCTAGTTATCTTTTTTTCTTCATAAAAAAATGGATTAGTTGGTACCTCATCACGGCCTTTTACCTTTTTGAAGCAGGAAAGACACAGAGGCTTTTAGTCTTCTTTGACTATCATCAAGTGATTAAGTAATTCCAAATTAACACTCTAACGTGTCGTATAAATACGAACTTAAAATTCGTCTTACAATTAATAGAAAGCCAAAATTATCATCCCATCCAAAGCCCGAATCCAACCAACGAAACCCGTCGTCGTTTCTCAGCAGTCAGCATACCCTCCTCCATACCCACGTGACTCTCCTCTCCCTCTTCCCTCCCCTCGGTCGATCGTCCTCTCTTCTCCACCTCTGCCAAATTCCAGTCAAGTTTCCCACTTCTGCAACTCCCCAAAATGCCCCTCAAATATTAGACTAATTACTTCCTCCTCCAACTCTTTTCTTCTTCTCCTATTGGTTTGGTTCTGGTGAAGGAAGGAGATGATGGGCTCTGAGAACCGGGGCTCCGACGAAGCCCACCTCCACGCGCCGAAAGAAGAAATGGAAAATCTCGTCCTCGACGATCAATCGAACGGCAATAAATCGTACTCGAATTATCGCAGCGCCATGTCGTCGCTCTCCGATACGACACACCCTCTCTCGTCGTCGCCGTCGCCGTCCTCCTCCCAGATCGTATCCGCAGTCCCCGCCACCACCGCCAATACAACGCCACCTGCCGACGCCGATCCCCTTTTCGCTCCCGCACCGTACCGCGACCTCCGAAACCCTAGCTCGCTCCCGGACGACACCACTTACATCGACCCGCCTTCTTACGCCGACGTGATCTACAGCCCCTACGATGCCGAAATCAACGGCATCGAGAGTCCTGGTAAGAGCTCCGACAACTCCAGCTCGTACTCTCTCTCGCGATCTCCGTCTTCCACATCCGAGTACATCAAAATCACGGTCTCGAATCCGCAGAAGGAGCCGGAAAGCGGGAATTCGATAGTTCCGGGAGCTAACACTTACGTCACGTACCTGATCACGACTCGGACGAACATTCCGGATTTCGGCGGATCAGAATTCGGAGTCCGGCGGCGGTTTCGGGACGTGGTAACGTTATCAGACCGGTTGGCGGAGTCGTACAGAGGCTTCTTTATACCGCCGAGGCCAGACAAGAGCGTGGTGGAGAGTCAGGTGATGCAGAAACAGGAGTTCGTGGAGCAGAGAAGGGTGGCATTGGAGAAGTACTTGAGGCGATTGGCTTTGCACCCGGTGATCAAGAGAAGCGACGAATTGAAGGTGTTTTTGCAGGTGCAGGGGAAGCTACCCCTGGCATTGACCATTGATGTGGCGTCTAGGATGCTCGATGGGGCCGTGAAGCTTCCGAATCAGTTGTTTGGCGAGAGTGCTCCGCCACTGGCGCTTCACGAGGTGGTTCAGCCTGCGAAAGGGGGCAGGGATTTGTTGAGGTTGTTCAAGGAGTTGAAGCAGTCTGTGGCTAATGATTGGGGAGCTTCGAGGCCGCTGGTGGGGGAGGAGGATAAGGAGTTTTTAGAGAAGAAAGAGAAGATGAATGAGCTGGAGCAACATCTCATTCAAGCATCTCAGCAGGTAATGTGTACTGAAGTGATCATATCTGTGTGGTTTGTGAGTGTATGTTTCACTTTAGAGTGATAAATTGCTTTGATTTATAGGCCGAATCACTCGTTAAAGCTCAACAGGACATGGGAGAGACGATGGGAGAGTTAGGACTAGCGTTTATTAAGCTGACCAAGTTTGAGAACGAGGAGGCCTTGTTCAACTCTCAGAGAGTGCGGGCTGCCGACATGAAGAATGTGGCAACTGCTGCAGTCAAAGCAAGCAGATTCTATCGGGAGTTAAATGCTCAAACCGTCAAGCATTTTGTAATTTTGTCACCCTTTTGTTTTTCTTTGCATTTTGAACTATAAGATTGGTTTGGTTAGTAATGTTTATGTATGTAGTACATTTTCTTCAGCTGTTTTTCATTGTTACTTTAGAAGGAAACCCATCAATTGTATTAATGATTGCTCATACTATGCGTATTGCAGGATACATTTCATGAATATCTTGGGCTAATGTTAGCTGTCGACGGTGCATTCTCGGATAGGTCAAGTGCTCTCTTGACAGTGCAGACTCTTCTATCAGAACTGGGTTCGCTGCAATCACGGGCTGAAAAACTTGAAGTTCAATCCAATAAAATTTTTGGTGCTGACAAATCAAGGAATCGAAAACTAGATGAGTTAAATGAAACCATAAGAGCCACTGAGGATGCTAAAAATGTAGCAATCAGGGAATATGGGCGGATCAAGGTACCATTGTACTTTTGAAATTATTTTTAATTTACTACTGACAACAGTAATCTTTCCAGTTCATGGTAATTAAATATGTTAGTAATTAAGAAATCTTGTAAACTTTGTATGAACTTTAATGTGAAGGGATTTACATCCCAGATGCTTGAGTGTTTGGTCCTGCGGCTCCTGCCCCTGTTTTAGATCCACAAGGAGTCATTTCTTTTGTTAAATCACAGGTTTCATGTTTGTTCCCTGTGTTTCTTCCTTGTTATGTGTAGCTGTCCCTTTTGTATGCTTTGTATTAGTGACCTTTAAATGTGTCTAGCCTCGCTCCTTTCTAGGAATTTACTCTCTGATTGTAAATGTGATAATCTCGTAGCATTCAAGCTCACAACATTTTTTATGTGCATGATTCACTTAGAGTTAGATGATGATAGTATTTGGCCATTTCGTTCACTAATACATGTTTGTTGAGATGGGTTATAAAAAGCTAGGGGAGTGGAGTGTTCCTTATTCGTTTGTGGACTAATATTATGGCTGTCGAAATTGCATTTACATAACTTTTAAATCCTTGCATCTCTTGGCTTGCCTCTCTGGTCTTGTAATGTGAGGTCTAGCCAGAGCTTTGCACCTCTATGAGGGTTTAGTTAATCTTGTGTGCCAATTCCATCAAAGCTTGCAAGTTGTGGCAGCCAAACTGGGTGTTTGAGGTGAACATTGATGTTAAGTAGTTTAGGTCTCGGATGTTATTCATTGGTGCATGCGCAGGATGAAGTATATGCTTCTGGAAGCCTGAGTTTCTCTCTCTTTGAAAACCTATTGCACCATGTCATGATGCGTCTGTATTTCAGTTTTTTATCATGAATTTTTGCGTCTTTTTTCTCTCTTAAAATTGCCATTTTCCCGTCTATGATAAAGGCTATTCAAAATTTCTATTGTTTTGAATTCTCTCTTATAGTGAAACTTGAAATTGTAAACTTGTTTCCCTGTCCAGCTAAAATATCTCTGCTCAGTTGTTAGTATCCTCTCGAGAACTTAGAATGATTTGATTTTGATGAATGCAGGAAAATAACAGGAGTGAACTTGAAAGACTTGACAACGAGAGGCATGCTGACTTCTTGAACATGTTGAAGGGATTTGTGCATAATCAGGTACTTACTGCTTGCGTTCGTGTTCACCTAGATCGTTATAGCTCTCTAGAAGAGTCTTCCTGTAAACTAATTTTGTTCTTAGGTTGAGTTCATCTGGGTGTTATGAGATGGATAATCTGAAAAATGTTAGACATAATTGCGTCTGCTAATGGCTTGTCATATGCAAGTCTTCGGCGTAACACATTGTTCTGTGTCATGAACAGGTGGGATACGCTGAAAAGATAGCAAATGTGTGGTCGACTGTTGCAGAGGAGACCCGTTCGTATGCAAAAGAGAGCTCTTGAACCGTGTGTTTGTAAATGAAATTTTCACTGTCTTTATTTCCTTACATTTTAATTGATACCCGCTTCAAAGTAAATTGCATTGCATTCATAAGAATAAAAGAAGAAGAAAAAAAATGGAGCACCGGGTAGTTTACAAATTTAACTTTCCGAAAGTTGTATGTATTAGATAGATAATCACACGATTTTAGAGTTGATGCTGTAAATTGCTTGCTACTTGTTCGATGTGTGGAGCTTTTTAATCCATGAGTTTCTGAATGCGAGTCGGTGTTCTGCTCTCAACGGTTGTGGCTTCAATTGTTTGTGTGCTCATTCGCTATCGTTCGACATGACGTTGTAAGATAATTTTGTGATATGAAACCTAACAAACTTCGTACTCTTTAAGCGGAGGATGTTTATATTGTTTGCTATTTTGGTTTTTGCCTTTGGATTGATGTTTGAGCCTAGGATCAAGGATGTGCCTTTTGGATGATTGCGTTTTTAAAACAGCGCTTGTATTCAAAACAAGGCGATTCTGTGGCTTGGATAAAATGGAAGGGGATAGAATCTAGATCTGGGGAGATGCTTCGCTTTAGGTTTTAAGTCGGGATAAGGGTCCTTGCTGGATCTTTTTTCTGGAAATTCGAGGGATCCCGTAATCATGTCTATTCACATTGTGCGATGATTTCTGACCGCATGATGTACGATTAACTAATATGATTACGAAATCTTCCGGATCCCCAAAAAAAGATATCATTTTCCTTCAATCGGAACAAAGTAGGAAACTTAAAACCTAAAATCGAAACCTTGAAACCGAAAATCAATGCTCAAATTGATTGACCCTTTTACTTTTTTTGGTGAAATTTGTTTCAAATGTTGAATTATAGTTTGTTTTTTTTACAAATAAAATTATCTACGCAGAGATGAGGTAGTTTAACCTCACAATGAACTAACAACAATGTAGTTCAAGATCACTTTTGACAACAATCGAACCTACAATCTTTGAATTATAAGCGAAGAAGAATACACTAATCTGTAGTATTACGCGGCAAATGTTAAATTATAGTTAAGCAAAATAAGTAATCAAATTTCTGGCTCGTGGAATTAAAGGGAAAAATTCAAATACAAATTGCCAACAAACAAACAAATTAAATTGCAAATATCTCAAGTAATGAATAATATTCCTAATGTAACCAAAAAATCTCTTTCTTCTTCTTCTTCTTCTTCTTCTTCTAAGCAAACCCGACCAGAGGGAGAGTGATACTGTGTAGCTAAGCGGTATGTGCGCCTTCGGACTTGCACTTATTACATGCTAGACACGTGACATCATGCTGGCACCCGCCGACGCAAACGAAGGGGCCCCACCACCGAAAATCGAAGCGATGCCAGAACCCAACGGCTGCGTTTCGTCCAGGAACAGATCCTCCGGATCTCTGAATGCGCCGTGAACACACACGATCCCAACTCCCACCATCACCGCCGTTAGCAGCAGCGACAGCACGCTCGTCACCAAGATCGCGATCAGCGTCGCCACTCCCAGACTGAACAGCGCCTGGGTGTCAGAGTACGTGCGGCCGAGGATCACGAGCGGCTGCTCCGACGATCGGCGCGAGAAGAGGAAGATCCACGCTCCGGCGAGGGCGACGAGGGTGAGGAGGGAGAAGGGGTGGGAGATGAGGGAGTAGGCGACTACGACTGCGAGTACGATGAGGTAGTTGACGCGGAAGTAGGCGGCGTTCTTGCGGATCCGGGAGGCGGCATCGGTGAGCGAGGTGGGTCTGGTGAAGGCAGTGCGGTCGATGAGCTCTGTCCAAGGGCGGCTGTTGGAGAGCGCGTGGCGGGATACGGCGGAGATGCGCGTGAGGAAGGGGCGGAGGTATGGGAGCGGGTTGGTGCCGGACGGTTGGGGTTGCTGGTGAGAGGACTGTTGGGACGAAACTGGGATCGGGGAAGGCGAGGACATTGGTGTAAATACGATGGCAGTTCGGGGTAATATTGGAAATTTGGAAGAACGGAGGGGACTGAAAAAGGACTCTTAACGACTGAGAAAGAAGAAGGGAGGGCAGTTTTTTTGGGTGGATTTTGGTAAAGGGGATGGTTTTATAGGATTTGGGGCGAAGAATCTGTGGCCGTTGATTTAGGGATCGACGGTGGTTATTATATTGGATGGATGATTTGTATGTTTTTGACATGTGGTTTGCTTTGCTTGCTCTATCAGTTAAGGGAAGCAATCCAATAGGATACAACCACGTGGACAGATTAGGCCTTCGATCATGAGTACATTGAGTAGTGCATCATCCGAGCGGCTCGGAAAAATACTGTCACAGGGACGTTCTCGTAAGTTAGTAATCAAATGTGTCTAAATTAAATTTGGAAGTGCTTTTAGTTTTTGTTATTTAAACTGTAAACGTGATTCTTATGAACGCAAAGTGCTTTTTAAAAAAGCACATTCAAACTGACTGCTACGAGAGCACACAATAAAAGCAAAACCCCATGTTTTTTTCTACTCCACGTCTTTCCTTTTACATTACCAGCCGTCTGATTTATGCTTTTGACCAAAGCCGAAACCTCTTTTGTGGGCTTTTACTTTACTTCTTTTGCCCAAAACTAAATAAAGTCCAATCCACAAAAACGCATTCAACCTTCTCCTCTTTCTTATCCATTCTATTTAACCAATTTAAATTTTACGCTTCGACGTGAGTTAAGTCAGTGTTTAAGTACAATGATATTATTAGTAAACTAGATAGTTTAGCAAATTAGATAGTTAATTGTTAAGAGAAAGAGAAGTTAGTGAGAATTCGTATTATTATGCAAAAAATGCATAATTATTATCCACCATTACAATAACAAGTCATCTACGTGAGTTAAGTTAGTAGATGAGACTCGTTTATTTTTTCTATGTTTAAGCTTGAATTGCAATCCAACTATTTAGAATTAGAATGATTGTGATGAGAATAAACCTCAACTCCCACTATACAAAATTAGAATAATTCAGAAATACCGCTTTGTAGGGAATGGAAAATAAGAAAAAATTTGCAATCCCAAAATTGAAATAAACAGGGTAATGCGATTAAATTTTATAAATTAAATAACATAAAAATTAATAATTATATTATTATATTATTATTTAAAACATAATTAACGTACTTATTTTTTATTGATAATACATCATTTAATTTACAAATTTAATCCCATTCTAAAATCTTGTTCAGAAAGTCCAAAGGCAAAAACTGCCCGACTCTTTCCGTCTTCAGTCTTCATCGTTCCCCACCACAAACCGCGTGTTTTCCAGTCACCTTCCACAAACCCCCAAATAATCTTATTCAACTGCTTTTGCTTTTAGCTTTTGGATTTTGGCTTACTGCTTATTACCCAAATCGAAATTCTGAAATCCAAAAAATTAAAACCAATTTTCGTCTCAATTTCACAACCCTAAAAGTTTGTCTTCACTGAAGCACATAATCAAGCACTTGGAGGGCACTGTCTGATACTGCAGTAATATGGCTGAGAACGGCGAAGAGAAATTGTTAGCTGTGGCGCGCCACATAGCCAAGACTCTGGGCCACAACGATAACATGGCCGACGATATTTTGCAGATTTTTTCCAACTTCGACGGCAGGTTCTCTCGCGAGAAATTGGCTTCCGACGACGAACGCACTCGCAGCTGCGGCGCCCTCGAGCTCTCGCTGAAGTCGCTGGACCGTCGGATCTCGCAGTATGTTGCTGCTGACCACCCAATCTGGTCCTACTCGGCCGATTCCGCGGCGTTTCTTGACTTGATCGACCAACTCATCGCCACCATCCGGGACTGGACTCCCATGGCCGACGACAAAAACATCGGCGTTTGTCTCGCGCGTGCTGAGGATCTTATGCAGCAGGCCATGTTCCGGCTCGAGGACGAGTTCAGAACCTTGGTCGAACGCGGCGGCGAGTCACGAAAACTCAATCGCGCGTTTCGTGGCGAGTCAAATGGCGCGTTGTCGTTTGACTCGGGAGACGATGAAGAAGAAGAGGAGGAGGTAATCGGGGACGGTGAGGAGCACCAGATCCCTACTGCTCAGCCGATCGGCGACTACGACATCGTGATCGATGCGCTGCCTTCTGGAACCATCAACGACCTCCATGAGATTGCTAAGCGGATGGTGGCGGCGGGGTTCGGAAAGGAGTGCTCGCACGTGTACAGCAGCTGCCGGAGAGAGTTCCTGGAAGAGAGCATGTCGAGGCTAGGCTTGCGGAAGCTGAGCATCGAAGAGGTTCAGAAGACGCCATGGCAGGACCTCGAGGACGAAATCGAGCGGTGGATCAAATCCGCAAACGTCGCGCTTCGGATTCTGTTCCCGAGCGAGCGTAGACTCTGCGATCGCATCTTCTACGGCCTCTCCTCCGCCGCAGACCTCTCTTTCATGGAGGTTTGCCGGGGCTCGACGATTCAGATACTGAACTTCGCCGACGCGGTAGCGATCGGAAGCCGATCGCCGGAGCGATTATTCAGGATTCTCGACGTGTTCGAGACTCTGCGGGATTTGATACCTGAATTCGAGTTAGTGTTTTCGGATCAGTACTGTTTGTTTCTCAGGAACGAAGCGAATACGATTTGTAAAAGGTTAGGGGAAGCGATCAGAGGCATTTTCATGGAGTTGGAGAATCTGATCAGTCGCGACCCTCCGAAAACTCCAGTTCCTGGCGGCGGGTTGCATCCAATCACTCGATATGTGATGAATTATCTCCGTGCAGCATGCCGATCGCGCCAGACCCTCGAGCAGGTTTTCGAGGACAGTGCTGCGGTCTCTCATCAGCCCAAGGTTGATGATCGAGCTTCATCTTCGCCCATGTCGGTGCAAATGGCGTGGATTATGGAGCTTCTGGAGAGAAATTTGGAAGCCAAGTCGAAGATTTATAGGGACTCTGCGTTGTGCTATGTTTTCATGATGAACAATGGGAGGTACATTGTGCAGAAAGTCAAGGACAATGAGTTGGGATCGCTTTTGGGCGATGATTGGATCCGAAAACACACTGCGAAAATTCGGCAGTACCTTGTGAATTACCAGAGAAGCTCATGGAACAAGGTGCTTGGAGTGTTGAAGCCCGAGAGTGGCTCATTGTCGCCAAGTGCTGCTGTGAAGTCCATGAAAGAGAAGCTCAAGTTGTTCAACATCTACTTCGACGAGATCTGTAAAACGCAGTCCAATTGGGTAGTTTTCGACGATCAACTCAGAGATGATTTGAGAATTTCGCTTGTCAAAATCTTGTTGCCAGCGTATCAGAGCTTCATCGGGAGGTTTCAGAATGTTCCGGAAATCGGGCGGCATGACAAGTACATGAAGTATGCTAGTGAGGACATTGATGCTAAGATCAATGGCTTGTTCCGCGGCAGTAGAGGATCCGCCGGCGCTGGTGGTGGCCGGAAGTGAAGAAGCTAAAGCTGCTCGGGATGATTTGCCTTGTATGTAGTCGAAAAGAAGTTCACAGAAAGTTTTGTTTATGAATTGAAAGCTTTGTAATGTAGATGTTTGTTTCTGTTTAGTAGTGTTATTTTTTGTTCCCTCGTTTTTAGCTTTTGTGAATGGAAGCCATGTTTAGAAACCATCTGTGGTAACTCGATCGAAGTCGAGAGATTTTTCAGTGTGACCGTCACACGAGGTGGTACACCACATCTCTATATATATTGTGAGTTATGTGTGTTAAAATGTTAATAACATAAAAGTTAAAATTTTCCACTACTTGTATAAACACACGTGATGTACATTCGTGTTTCCGTCACAACTAAAAATTTTCGTCGAAGCCATCCGGAGCCACTTTTTCGTGTTCGAAAATCTTCCCGAACGGAAATCGTGACCAGTTGATCCTCCTCACCCTGATTACGGATTTTGGCAGACTCCAAGCCAACAAAGCTATGTGCCTTGCTCTTCCTCGTAAAGAGAAGTTCCTTTCTAGGAATTGTGAACGCAATAACTTGTAAAGGAAGTCGGGGTTTTCTTGATTTTGCCCGATTTTTCCCACCTAAGCCAACAAGGCTCCACGCTTTGCGAGGGTTAGGAGGAGAAGCGTCTATAGTATGCAGCCTTAACCCTTGCTTATCAAAGAGATTGTTTTCATGATTCGAACTCGTTTGACAAACAAATGAGCCACCTTTCCAAAATAATTACTTATAAATCAAGTAGAAGACTTTACAATGTATGTGGAAACTGAAATCATGAAGGTATATGGAAGTGGAACTTTACCGGTATCGATCATTTGCCCGATAGGGATGGTCGGACCGAGTAATCAACGGCTGCGATTGATTACGATAAGCATGCATGGGAAGCACATTCTTCTCCAGGTACTTCGAGAGGTACTGGTAAGCTGCTTCCACAAACCCAGTACCACAGCAACCTCTTTTTGTTTCCACAAAACCTTTATAAGAAAGAAAATAAATAAATTTAATATCGATGTTAGCCGCATACGTAGTGTAGTCACATTCGTCAGAGCATACATTCTCATTTACAGGAAATGTGATTCGAACTTGGGTGCGCGAGAGTGAGCACATTGTCATGACCAACTGGACTTATCCACGTCTACAATATCAATGTAATTCTAGACTAAGAATTTAGCATAAATTTTCATGTCAATCAATGGCTCATAGACATCTGCATGCACAAACTTGCTCCCTGGAAGCAGTGACTGGATTTTGGGTAATAGTTTTGCAAGCTTTTGGTTGTATATCTGGGAATCTGAATTTTCATCATCTACACATCTTCTCTCATTTGTATTCCCAAATTTTACAGTTACTTGTATGGGAAGGTAAGGTAAGGATGTGTACTATAAACGTTTACTCCGATCCTCGTAAAGCGGAGAACCTTGTTGGCTTGGGGTCGCTCGTTTTTGTATGGAAGGCAACCAATAGGAGGAAGCACTGCTATCACCATTTTTCTGCATCCAAGCTCATACAGTTCCTACAACATATATATGTACAAACACTTGAAGAAAGCATTCACTCGGAAGAAGTCATTCACTAAACAAACAAATCGTAGTTTGACATGTGTGCACAAAACGTTTTTTTTCGTGATTTTGATGACTTATTTACGCGTACATTGTCATACTATGATTTGCAACGAGGAATGACTACGCGAAGCTTCCGCAAACTGGTGTTCTTGTGACCATATGCTTCGCATGTTTAAGATTTTTCTGAGAGCTCCAAACTGAAGCTATGAAAAAAATACAGAATCCATGTGAAAATATGCACGTGAAATGGATTGGTACCTGCACTTACTACAACCAATGAACTACTAATCAACTTCTTTGCCTCCTTTTCCCCTTAAATCCCTCAACTCTCACTACATATTTCTTGGACAACTCAATCCGCTTCGAAAATGCTATGATCCCGGCTCCAGCAGCAGTTATATCATCGTACCCGGATCCAGCAGACGCCGGTGATGAGGTGGTTATCCGAAAGGTTGGGATCTAGAAAAGTAGGAACAGCTTGGTTGATGATTAAAGTGGATGCCAAAAAGTCAGGAACTAGTTTTTAACCAGAGAATCTGCCAGAGGGGATTTGCCATAAGGGTAATGGTTGCCTTTGAACAATGTTTCGAGGTAATTGTTGTTGCCAGTGCGACTGTTGAATCACCAAATGTTAAAATTGCATGCGTTGGAATTGGAAATCTGCACTAGTAGAAGAAGAAAAGATAACGAAATATGTTGTATAAGAATGCAAAAATGCTACTGAGAGTGCTTCCTGCTTAAAAACTGCTCAAAGTCAAGTGTGCGACTCGTACAAATTTAATCTCCAAATTAACTAGGCTACCAGCATCGTCATAATATTTCATTTTAAAAAATTCGTTTTATTACTCTCTCCTCAATGCGCTCATTCTATATAAGATTTTTTTTTTTTTTTACACCTTGCCACCATTCCCTACTAAATTCATTGAAGCCCGGTTTTTCAAAACTTAGAACTAAAATTGTTATCCACAAGATGTGTAGCTTTAAACGGCAAGGAAGTCCCTAAAAACAAGAGGGTTGGTTGAGGCCAGTTTGCTTACCTAATTCAACTCAAATGATGGGTTGGACTTATGGAACAAGTCACCTCACGAACTTGGGCTCTCTTGGGTTTGAATTGTGTGACTCTTTAAAGATCAACCCTGTCAAAAATCAAGAAGAATAGAAATAGTTCTGTAATTTTAATAGTTATCAAATAAATAAATGAACCATGCAATTCATTTAAACATTAAAATTTCGACAATGTTAACAGCATGATTAAGCGGTTTTCAATTTAGTTGATTTTTTGCATAATTGATTTTTAAAGGGTGAATTAGAATGTAAACGATTTTCATCGTCAACATTGTAAAGTGTAATTAAGAGTAAAACAATAGAATGAGAAAGTCCAATTGAAAAAGGTCAGTATTCAAGAGCATCTCATATGAGGGGCTTATTATGTTTTCTTGTAGCAAAGTAGTTGAATTTATTAAGATTTAGTGTTATGCAATATTAGGCTTATTATTACTAATACCATTTTTTTTAGAATTGTTATTAGTATTCTAAAAATCTCATTTGGCAGTCCTCATAAATGTATTTTTCTTTCTAACTATAAAAAGTTTGGAGTGCCAAATGAGATTTTTAGAGTGCTAATAATAATTCTTTTTTTTTTCCCTCAAAAAAGAGATAGGCTAGGAGCCAACGTTATAGGAATCCACATTTAGATGTTACTGTCACGTATCGTTACTAATTTACATTTCTTTAGAAGTATATGATAATACTATTTTTGTAACATTGTATAACGATGTGACGGTTGCACCAAACTTATCATGTTGAAAAAACATCTTTAGCCCCAATTATAGCAAAAGTTAACCCTCACCATAAGTGCGGAGATAAGTGTACTACTAACAGACAATTAAGGTTTCTGAGAAAGAAAAAAAAGCTTATAAAAACAGGAAAATGTTCACCTGCCCATTTCCCAGTTTCATTTTTAACCTTCGTATAGCATTTGCTCCCAATCCTTGAGATCTTGTATATGAGAATTGCCGCCGGGCACCATATTATTGCAGGTCAGTTCGCATCTCTGCTACTTAATTTTATGCTCAATAGTCAATATGTGAATCGTATATGTGCTGTCCGGAAACATGAAGCATAGCTTACAACATATTTTAAAACTGGTAGTTGCTGTGACATGTTTCAATTCAAACTTAATAAAATTTCAGCATACATGCATCACGATACCGTGCACACACACACTACACATTATTTCACATGCACGGGATGAGATCAGTATATATACTCACCTACTGCGGATTCATTAGGGATCAAAAGGTTTTATAACGATTTAATCTGCTGACAAAATCTTCAGTATCTAAAAAGTATACAGTATACTTCATGAGCAGTATGCATTGCTGATCTTGACAACTTCCTGTGGAGAAATTTGAACTGATATTCGCTGGATCAAAAAGTTTTGGTTGGTTCATACAAAAAACAAAAGTTCTGGTTGGTGAGACAAAATCTCAAGGTGTACAGCAGCTTATAGAGCACATCACTTTGGAAATTGGACTATGTAAGGATCTTTTTTATTTACAAAATAATGTTCTTTCAGGATTTAGGATAAGCTTGAGTTTAGGATTTATGTTAAAAACATGAACAACGATATATATACAAGTCTGAATGGTGTGGAAATAAGCCATTTAAAGTTAAACCACTTTGTCATTCTAAAAAATTTCGGCTCTATAGCAATTATGGATCTCATGTACATATAAATCTTTTAGCGTTAATGTAATATGAATGTAGATGAATCAACATTCAGAAATTATCGGCTGTAACCGTAGCACAATTCAACAATTATTTATCAAAGTCATTGCACACTTATGGCCCCGATAAAAGAAAAGGCCAAAGAAGACACATTTTGGTGTCAGTTGGTCATATGGTGTTTCTTAAGGTCTCCGTGGGTCTTCCATTATCACTTTCTCTAAGGCAGTCCCTTATTAACTCCTGTACAGCCTTGGCTTTAACTTATGTATTGGCCTTTGCATTTAGAGGTTGTATCTTGTTTTAACTTTTGTTTTTTATGTTTTGGGTTGATATATCTTGCTTAACTTTCATGTCCATATCAACTGCAAAGTCTGCAATCTCTCTCATCTATTATGTTTTCGTAGTTCTTAATTAGAGCTGTGTTTGGTGTGCTTTACTGTTACATTATCACAAACTAGTGACCCTTCATGTCCATGGCTTCCATTTCTTCCTGGCCCTCTCCGAGCTCTCTCCAATAATATCATGTAGTTCGATTTGGAACAGTGCATCAAATGGCATTTTGTACACGATTTGACAAAGTGGTTTAATGAGAAGTGGACGGGTCCTTGAGTTGTGAGTGCTGCATTTTGAGAGGTGCATGTTAAGAGATATTTGAAACTAAAATCAAACCAAATATTTAAACGTCACACTGACAAGCTAGTTGTTTAGTAGTACTTCTTTTTCAATATTAGAAGAGGTCTCTGATATATTTGAATTTTTTCTCTATCAATTAAAAACCCTAACCAAACCCCGCCGTATCTAAAAGTTAGCCTTTTCTTTTCCCATCTTCTATTTAGGGTTACTAATTCTCTATGAGAACTCAAAATACAAATTGTTGAAATTAAACCTCAAGTTCCTGCTACGAGCCTCAGACCACAAATGTCGATGGGTCCTTAAGAAATATAAGCCATGCATGATGAAGATCTTAACAATCCTTCATGATTTAGACATTTCCAATAATCGAGCATTTAGGTAATTCTCCTTAGAAACCATGCACATGACTTGACATGACATGACATGATATATATGCACCAAAAGCTATTCACGTAAGTTAATTTCCTTGATAGTGTGACACATTTTATTTGTGTGAAAATATAAACATCGACTAAAATTTCAAACAAAAACTTGTATATCAAGGATTCATATGTACGTATTCAGCTATCAAATTTACAAAACAAACTAGGTTTTAAACTTTAATTGAACTGCCAGACACTAGCAATTGATGGATTAAGTTTGACAATTAGATAAAATGTACGCACTTAATTTACATGTAGGAAAATACAGAAATTAGGGTGTGTAATAGTGGCAAAAGAACAAACAAGAAAAAAAAATCAGCTAGTTCCACCCTTGTACAAGAATGTCCCGTAAGATATTATTTCCTAGTTATTCGTATTGTAAACATAAGTACACCAACTTTATACGTAAATATGTGTGCCGCTCTCTATGTATATTAGAGTATAAAAATTCATTCAGGTTATACTTTCGGTTACCAAAATTATGAATCTTGGCGTTTGCAATACGTTGTATATAAAATCCAAAATATTTCAATAAAATTAATCTTAATTAATCCATGAACAGCAATAAAAGGAACTGAAGAATCACTTTTTAGATTCTTGGCACTTCTGATTGGTCGATCGAGACTTGGATGCACTGAACTGAACTTGAATTCTACCCATCCCTAAGATTTGTATGTGCATCAAATATTGTAGCTTTTGAGCAACAATCCCACAACAATGCCAGCTATCAAATGCGTACCTAGAGTTAATAACCACTAATTAACTAAAATTATATTAATGAAGCATTAGTTATATAAGTTTTTGGATATGTCTTGGGGGTGGTGGGAGCAAGTACAAAGGAGAAAATTTTCAATGCCTTGGAACACGGTTTGATATACTAAGTGACAAAATATAATTGGTTAATTTTTTTTTTTTAAAAGTTTTTAACCAATTGTATTATTACACTTGATATACCGAGTCGTGTTCTCGGCACACTGAATAATCTCTCGGTACAAAGAGAAGTTTAGGGTAGTAAAGTACCACGGTATCTGTTCAATGATACTCCAAAAACCAAAGATGATCATTTAGCAACTACGCATTAAGTCGTGTTCTCGACATACTGAATAATCTCTTGGGTACGAAGAGAAGTTAGGATTGTAATTAGGAGCAGAGGCTTCAATCATACTCCAAAACCAATGATGATCATTTAGCAACTATGCATTAATATATCAAACGATTATTAACCCTAGAATTATGTATAAAACAAGTCTTTGATTAAATAAATTGGACTTCCATGTTGGCTTCAGTGTAAGGACAGACTTGCCTCACGTTGTTCAATTATGAATAGCCATTTAATTTGAGTACTCTTTGTGTACATGTTGGTCAAATTAGATTCAATCGGGACTGGCATTTCATGCCTCGTGCGTCCCTTATTTGCAAACCATTATTATTGTAAATTTTGATTAAGTTAAGGTCGGTGCCTAAATAACACCTCAGTGCCATGAAGCTTCCTAGTCCAAGCTGTTTCAAGTGGCAGATAGAAAATGCCAATATATAAAAAAAGACACAAAATTACAAATTATCCACACGAGCAAATACAAATACTCTAATCAGTTGTCTTGTCATATATTTGGCTATGGTTTAAGTACCTTATTGACTAGAATATATAGTCTTGTACTTACATATTGATCTGCAGCCACCAACAAATTATTTGATGGATTTGAGATCGCATACTACGGGTGAGTCCATTTTGGCAATTGAACGATAAAAAATTTGATGGATTTGGCATATAATGTAAGAGTATTTTTAATGTGAGAAATAGTGTAAACGTCAAAATGAAGAAACCATGCATAGTTTTTTTGGTCAAAACTCAAACGAAAAGTTAAAATTATAAGAAAAATGGCGGAGCTGTTCATAGATCGGATGATGCCTTGGCCCTGTTCTTATTCTTCAATTGCTTTAGAACATATAGAGTATAACCATATAATTTTAAACTCGGGGCAAAGATATAAATCCTACCTCTGCCATTGAGAAGAAAACAAACAAAGATGATGGGAGAGCGAGTAAAAATATGTGAAATATAACTATAGCTAGTAAAATAGAAACCCATTTAGATTTTTTAATTACCATTATTTGAGATTTAGACACAAAAAAACATGTAGTTTTTTTGCATTAGTAGTTGATTTAATATTTAATTGTAACATACCATGGATTTTGCAGTGTTCAAATATATTAAATTACTGTGAGGCACTCGAGGTAGACTTGCACTAACTGACAAAGAAAAAATTAACATTGATCTTCGATGCTATAAATATTCCAAGATTGTGTTGATTGTATGAATGTGTGTTAAGCCTCCCATCAATTATGCATTTAATCATTCTTAATTAGTCATATAAACAAATGTACAGAACCTAGTTAATTAGGTTTTAGGCATCCCGCAACCCCATTGTGATAACTTAATGGGCGATTATCAACATACGAGTTTTTTTATGGTCGGTTTCTTATATTGAATCCAAATTATCCAAAACATAAAACCCAATTAAATTTGAAGGGATTGAAAGGATAGGTTGTCTTGCTTTGTTATTTCAACTTGTTCAATAATCCTTATTTGTGTAGTTTTACTTATAAATAAGTTGATGGATAGTGTCATGAGTGAAAATCTACCAGTAATCAAAACAAGCTGTATGTGTTGTTGAGCTTAAACAAGATTTCGATCATGCTTAAGACTCTAGGTTAGTATTTTGCTCAACGATAAAACAACCACTTAAATTTAGATGGATTTAACTTTTGCATATCAGGTCGTAATTTCATTAGAGAAAATTCTCCACTAGAGCAGGAGTGATGCTCTTTTGGGTGAGCATACGCAAAAGTTAGCTAGTTTCTGTCCCTAACCCTGGTTGTGACTAGTTTGATGTAGATTGAGTAGTCGATTGACCTATAGTTAAGTAAAGAGAATAAGCATAACCCTAATGCCTAGGTCATGGACATAGTATTTAAGACGTTAGATGGCATACATGAAGCATAATATAACCGTAAACGGAAAGACTAACCACAAACACATGACTTTTTATCTAATTTATTTTAGGTAGTGCTATACAAACACTCAATTCATTTGATTGAACAGTAAAAAATTTAAAAAAAAATGTGAAAGCTAATTAAAAAGTAGTGTGTAACTAAAAAGACACCTGTTCTTGAAGACAGCTAGATTCTCGGGACTTTGTTAGCATAAGGTCTGAGTCTGACTCTGAGATGCAATAAGTTCCTCACCGCTGTGCTGTTAACAATGTCACTGACTAATAAAGTCTCAGCGATTTCCAAACACATCGAGGCAAAGAAGGCTGAGGCCGACTGGGCCAATGATTTGTCGCTGTGAGCTTGTGAAATTGCTCACCCGAGGGGAAGATAATCATTTTCTTATAAAATAAAAAGCTTGGTACTGTGCAATTTTCATTCCGTACCTAATCACTTATAATTTCAGCATAAGCCAAAAGCCATTATTTAAATCTGTCGTTTCCAGTACTATTGCCTATATTCGCGATGGACTCGTCATTGTTGTGGGTGGGAGCCACATCCAACTCCTCTTTGTATTTTTACAATTCCAAATATGCCCTCGGATGTATTTTATACGGTTTTGCTCGACGGTATACAGGGGTTTATAGGAAAAGTAGAAGATTGGGAACCAAGCATGACTTTGTGTGTTTTATCTCGGTGTCAAAATGTTATAATTAATTAGTACCACTCATTAATTTGTCCCAAATAGTATAGCTTCAGTCAATATTTGCAATTTTTCTTCAATAGTCGGACTAGTCAATGCTATGAAAAATCAACGGTCGGAATTAAATTATAAACCTCACTAAGTACCCTAAATACTAGTAACTTTAGAGTTTTTGTTTACTTGTCAACATAATGAATAAAAAGAGTGAGGCCATTAGTAGTTCGGACTATTAAAGATTTATGACAATATTTAATTATAAACCTCCCTAAGTACCCTAAATACCAGTAACTTTAGAGTTTTGACATAACTATTAATTACTCATATCATAATCATACGGATTTATGCTACAAAACAGTAACAATACACCCAAATTATTGATTAACTTTGGCGTCCACTTTGAAACAAAGAAACCCTAGCTAGCTAGCTTAAGCATTTCCCAAAAGGTTCATTATCTCCAAAGCACTTCCAAAAAAAACATAAATGCAAGTAATCCCCCATCACTAATTGTTTAGAAGGCGGCTTTAGTTAATTAGCTCATGGAAGCAAGACCCACACACACAAGATCATAACAAAACAGAAAAAAAAAACCAAATAAATCAAAATAAATCAAAAGTCACCAACAAAGGACAATTTGGTCATTTCAAAACCAATCAATGCATACAATAATATCATGCACTCTGTTATGTTCTTATGAGTACCAATTATTCCTATTTATATAACACACAGCTAGTCCAAACCTTCCATAGCATTCAAGCTTTCAACCCCAAGACCCCAAAGAAGCACAAAAGAAAACCAAAAAACAAATCAAAATCCACCGGGAGGGCTCAAAAACCAGAGATGGGCAACAGTCTAAGGTGCTGTTTGGCTTGCGTACTACCGTGTGGAGCCCTAGACTTGATACGGATCGTCCATTTGAATGGCTATATAGAAGAAATCTCACATCCAGTCACCGCCGGCGAGATCTTAGAAGCAAACCCTAATCACGTTCTCAGCAAACCCAGCTCCCAAGGCGTCGTACGCAAAATTTTGATCCTCTCGCCAGAGTCGGAGCTCAAGCGAGGCAGCATCTATTTCTTGATTCCGTCTTCTTCTGTGCCGGAGAAGAGGAAAAAGAGTAAGAGCAACGGCATTAAGAAACCCTCAAAAAAGAGCAGCAAGAGCCAAAGCGATAGTACCGACCGGTACTTGACGGAGATTGTGACGGAAAAGAAGTTTACCTCTCGCCGGGATCGGAGGGCTGGCCGTGTTGCAGTATGGCGGCCTCATCTCGAAAGCATCACCGAAGACTAATATTTTATTTTTCCGGTGATGGGGACAGTTTTTTGGAGGGGTACATGGGTTGGTATTGCCTCTTTGTGGATATATTTGTTTTTTTTTTTCGGGTCTGCGTAGTATAATGGCAGATTCTGAGTTAAATTCAGTGTTCATGAGGTCATGATCTGTTTGGTTCTCAAGAAAATCAAAGAAAAAAAAATCATGGCTATATTAACAGGAAATGTTCGTAGAAATACAATTGTATTTACACCAAGTTTGTAAGTAAATATGCTTCTTCTTTTATTCTCTCTTTGTGATCTCATGATTTGTGTGGAAAA
Source organism: Cotoneaster glaucophyllus (assembly GCA_036320875.1). Taxonomy (NCBI): domain Eukaryota; kingdom Viridiplantae; phylum Streptophyta; class Magnoliopsida; order Rosales; family Rosaceae; genus Cotoneaster; species Cotoneaster glaucophyllus. The sequence goes on from CM070061.1 coordinate 4,261,080, forward strand.
AATAACTGGGCAGCCTATATCTAGTGCCCAAAAGTGGGAAAAAAATTCCATCAGTTGAATTGGTGTGTTTAATTTTAGTAATTTTGAGATTTGAAATAAATTAGAGTTTTTGAATAGATAAGAGATAATCTCTTAACGTATATAGTTGAATTTCATGTAATCCATATAATTCCATATACTTTCTTTAAAAGTCAGCAGAAGATGGAAGTGCTTTCCATGATTGTCCAAATGAGAAATTTTTATTTTTTAAACAAACGATATTATTTACAGTAAAAGGTGGGGAAGTGAGCTAGCTAATAAGTCTTGTACGTAGTGGACTAGCAATAATGTGGTTCAAATTCGTTTTTGGCGAGAATTAAACTTAAGACCTTACAAGTAAAGAAATACACCACTGAACTGTAGTACTAATTGGCTATCCAAGTGAGCAAGTAACTTGCTCAATAACATTTTGCTAAAAGTGTCATTGTCAAATTTAAATCCAAATCCAGTTTATTTTCGAGGTATTTCTGGCACTTGATACATTTCTCTCCATACACTTTCTTTAGTTACATTAGAGAGGGAATTAAAATGATGAACCTCACCATATGGACTAACCTTAAAGGCCTGGTGTACACTATTATTAAGAAAGGAGGGTTTGTCAATCATTTTTATAAAAAATAAAAAAAATGCTAGAGAGAACATTTTTTAATTAAGTCATTTTCTAAAATAGTAATTTTACATATTAAAATTATGAAAGTTTTACACATTTCTCTCTTCCATAATTTTCTCTCCATAGGCATAGATGTGTGAGATTGCTAGTTGCTCTTTATATTAAGAGAAATACTAAACACACACCCATGGTCTTTATTCAATCGGTTTTAATTTTCAACTTTTTAAGGTTTTTTTTTTTTTTTTTTTTTTTTTTTTTTTCATGGAGAGGAAAAGAAAGAATAACTAGTTATAGCTAACTATGATACCATACTTCTAAGAGCATCTCCACCCATTAGTAGAAGGCAAGAGAAAGGGCAAGGACAAGTGCATGTAAGTTGCCTTTGTTATTTACTCTGAATAGTATTTGCCCTTGCCCTTTCAAAACGGGTAGAGTTGCACAAAGACAAGTACTATTCAGAGTGAATAGCAAGGGCAACTTACATGCCCTTGCCTTTACTTTTGTCTTCCACCAACTGGTGAAGATGCTCTTAAATTTAGAATTTAGGGCATACCATACCAAAGTCCATTGTCAATTAGTTTATGGCAGCACTGCCATATAAGTCATTATATATTATTGTAATGGCCATATATATATATGTGTGTGACTTGAGTACAATATAGTTGGCATACTAGTTCATCTACGCGGTATTGTAGTACAGCTATATATACATACATTACTATTACTATATGCAATAATTGACATGTAGTCTTGCTGAATTTAGAAAAATGTTTTAATCCTTACCTAATGAGGTTAAGAGACGTGCATGCTAGCTTATGAGAGCGTTTAATTGGCCAACGACTGGAGGGAATATCGGGTGACAACTTTTGTAATACATATGAAATGCAATAGATTATACATTTTCTTTAAGTTTAAGGATTGTGAGCACCACATTTATTCTTAAACCAAGCTAATGCATTGGCTTTCAAAAACCCTTAAATTAATTAATCACAATAATACATCATACAACATCTTCTTCTTATTCCCAACTTATAACATGGTGCTTTGCCTCTTATGGGAGAAACTTCATTAGTCGTGTAAATAAAAAATGATGTGTGAAAATTATCTGAATTGCATACACATGAGAGAGAGATGGGGGCCTTGGTGTTTGATGAAGGATATGAACTCCAACCCATATATTATTAATGGCATATTATCTTATTAGCATAAAGCCAAAAGTTTTGAAGGGCTACATCTTGAAGCTACATATTTATAAATGCAAAACAACCTGGCAAATCTTCTTTGCTAAACCTATTTCGTATAACTCAGTCCTCACATGGATTCCCTCTTCCCATCTCCCATATAATATTAGACTATTCTTATTCCACATCCTTTTCTCAAACTTCGCCCCATGATATATGTTTATATTAATGTTCTGGACCACAAACTTGTGGATCAAAGATTTCAGTTTAACCAGTTGAATTTGGAATATTTTTCGGGAAATTTCATGGGGAAGCATGTGAGTTGTGGGTTTGGACCAAAGAGAGAATGCCGTGCATTTAATCAAACACATTATGGATTTGATTATTAACTAATGAATTGTAGTAGAAAAACGGGGAGATCCCAAGGAACATATAGGCATTAAGCCCTTCGATTAATTGTAGCATTGGTTAAGACAAAAAGGATACTGAAAATTTGACATTACTCCTTGAAACTATATTTTCCTTAAGTAAAACCCATCTCCTTTTGTTTTCTTGACTAAAGTCCATTGACTAGGCTCCAACTAAGCAAATTCTTTAATTAAATTCGACTTTTCAAATTGTGTATTTTTCGAATGTCTAAACTACCCTTATTAATACTTGGATTGGGTTTTTGGATCAATTACTTGTTATATTCATTTAATTAATTATATTTATTTTACAAAATATTTCATGCCATTCATTGTATATTCAATATATTAACTTTCAAATTGTTATAAGGTGACGATTGGAAAATATAATACTAATTTCGTGATTTTGTGCATTAAATATACAAGTTAATTTACCTACAAACACAACAATAGACCTAAAACAACTTCGGTTATTGCATATATACTCCAATCCCTAATTCACAAAACAAAAGTTATATGTTCCACACAAACAAAATAATCTAATTTACCTATATGATTTATGTGCATTAGAGTTCAAGTTTATTTAAGGGAAAACTTGATATAAGTCCAATTTTTTGAGCCAATAGTAGGAATAGTCCAATTTATTAAAATAAGTCCAATTTGTTAGATTTAATTATTTAATTATCAATAGTTATCTGTTCAATAATAAGATTTATTATAAAAATCAAATTTCTTCCTAATTATCTCTTTGCTTATTTCTTTTTATTTATCTTTTTGTTATTTCACGTTCTTCCTTCTGCTTTAAACCTATTTATAGATTTTATTTTTAATTTTTTTAATCATCATATATCACAGGTTAATTATATTTATCTACCTATATGACAAATTCTTTTTTTTTAATTGATTTTTAATATTTTTAGAAAATATAAAATGAGTATAAAAAAAAAATAAAAACATATAATTAGATAACTGGACTCATTCCTAAAAACACTCTACCTTTTTGGACCTGGATCTAAAAGCCCCTTTATTTAATTGCCTATAAGCACAAACCCACAACATTCAACATTATCTAATATCACTATTTTTTTTTGGAATAGGTAAATTAAAGTAGATAAATTAGTATAATATTTTATAAGTAGGTATATTAATTTATATGTAGGTAATTACATGATTCAAACAATATTATTTTTTTGGTACGAGGTATATCTATTTTTTAATATGATAAATTAGTTTATATATATGTTACTAATATTTATGATACAAGAAAGGTAAATATCCATATGGGTTTAATTTCTCATCATAATTAGGATGAGTAATAACATTTATTGACCAAATTAGGATTTTGTGGCATAAGTTGTAAATGTGTTGTAATAGTTGGTTAAATATTTGTCTACATGGCAGTCTATTTGAAATTTGGGTTTTATTTGAATGTTTAAAATTAGGTAGGTTTTGATTTGAAAAATAGGAGTTTCAAGGGCCTATATCAAAAGAACCCAAAAGGATATGAGTTCACGGGTCTAGTCGCCAGTTCCCGGAGGAGAACTTGGGTGAATCCCTCTGGATGGGAGACATCGAAGTAACATACTGTAATGGCTTTCTCTATATATGTGGGGGTGAGTTTCAATATCATTAGTCAATGGAAAGTCAATTTTGCATTGTCCCCGAACCTTAATTGTTCATGTTTTAAACTGTAAGAATCTCAAATTAATTGACCAATATGAATGTTATTGACCAATTTAAACTGCTAGATTCCCCAATATGAATGTTATTGATCGGGAGGTACTCCGTCTCTATATTTTTTGTGCTAAGTTGTTTTGGACTGCCTTTCTGAGCTTTCCCTAATTTATTCGGATTGACCAAAAACAAACTAAAACTTCTGTTCTTGGTATTGATGGCAGTATCTTATTGTTTAGAAATTTAGAATAAATGAAAAATTCAATAGACTTAAATATCAACATGAAATAAAAGTGATTAGGGATCCAAAATTTTGAACTTGTTTTGTTGTGGAACATAACTCAATTTTACACGGTTTTGGGGAATCTAGCACATCCTATCTGTCCTGTCCCCATGAGTTGTTAAGGCCTCGACATCAAAATGTTCATGGGCCAATGGTATCAAGTCAAGCCAGTGGTTTAGTTGCTTATTGCTGGCTTGTCCCTATTTTCTTATGTATTACCCCATAATGTTATCAGTTATTGTTTTGTCATGAATGATATATATTCGAGTTTTCTATATCACCTTTTTCTTATCTTTTCTTCTCCTTGTGGGTAGCAATATCCCATTTATCCGCTTGTTTGGTGGTGGCTGTATGAATTTGTGGGATTCTGGTTCTCAACTCGTGCTTGCATTGCACTACATATAATTTGACAATCATCTTTCATTTGGCATTTTGCTCGATCTTGTCTTTGGTATAAAGTTTCTGTAGTCCATCTTTGCACACAGCCAAAGGGGTAAGATCACAATTTTAAACTTTATTATATATATATTGACAAGTATTTTTACACTTTATTTATACCTATATTTAGTTTCAAAGTTTTGTCTCAACTTTGTGGATGTGGTTTCTTGGAATAAGTATGGAACATTCGATGTTTATGAAGACAACAAATACACCAACTAGCAATTGTGTGTATTAGTTGTGCAGCATGCATGTCCTAGAGATCATCGATTTGTACATGTTGTGTAAACGATTACTGAAACAACGGGATGAATGATAGAAGGATTACATACGTCAAATTTGTGAATATGAATTGGATTGGCTATAATACTTATATGTATTAAGTATAATAACCATCTGACGGTCATATATTATTCATGTAAAAGTATGTATTTAATACAATCATCATCTGATCGTCAAGATGGTGATTGTATTAATTAGATACATGTAAGTATTGCAGCCAAATAGAATCATTAATTCAGAATTTACCAGAAAATAGATTAAACTGTAAAGTTTCAACAATAATATGAATAAAATTAGGGAGCTGTTATTGACACTCCCATAATCTCAATCCACACTCCTTCTATATTTTTAATTTATCTATTTTAATTCTTTTAATGTGATTTCTCGATTTTACCCTTATATTACTTTTAAAGTCTACAATCTTGAAAACCTCATTAAGTATGATGACATAAATATTTATAGGGAGTTGTAAAGACCTTTCTGTGATCTAGAAGCAAGTCGGCTTTACAATTGTTTACTTTGAGGTTTTCCAGTAGACCTTATGTGCAAAAGACTCTAAGGCCTACATAAGAATTAGAGTGTGATTATCATGAAAATGGAAACATGCTTCAGCCTTATATGGCTAACACAACCATTCTGAACACATATATATAGCAAAGCTGTTGAAATCCATACAGAGAATTTGGACATGATCGAGAACTATTTAATGGAACTCTCTTTTTTAAGATTGTTTGGATGTTATGCTTAGATCTTGTGAATTGTTTAATTTTGCCATGGTTAAAATTTCGAAAAGGAAAAAACATGAGATTATTTCTCGTTATGATGTTCAAGATACGAACTATGGCACCACAACTATTATGTTATATTTTAGAAAGATTACTTGTTGCCTTTGCTTAGCAACAATTTTATTTTGTATAATTTTTTTCGTCTATGTATCAAATCTACCATAAACAATGAGCCTACTTACAGCTTCCCACTAGTGTTTCGTTTTTCATTGTTTTCCCGGGTTCCATTGGGTCGCTGCTTTGGATTTTACTTACATTGACTGTTATTTGTTATGCGATTTGAAATTCAAATTATATTTTATCATATTTTGTTTCCCTTTGATTTTTTTCATGGATCTGTTTGGGACTCTAGTAATAGCATTCAAATTTTGGAAATTGTTCTCTCTTTTGTGTTATGGGTTATATTATTGTATTGAACTCATTATTCTTTTGTGTAGAAATTCAAATTTGGGATCATTGTTTCTGGTTTATTTTGTATCTATTTTTTTCATAACTGGAGCAAATCTGTAAAAAATAAATAAATCTACCAGAAATCCCTCCAATTTTTTTTCGTAAGCAAAATCAATTTCAAATGAAAGATTAGTGAGGCTTTCAAGAAAAGAAAAACATGCTCAAAATCTAAGCATTCCCACCAATTTATTTAAGTCATCAAAATTATACTTAATGAGATTTTCAAAATTTTGTGTACATTAAAAACAATATAAGGGCAAAATCGGAAATCACATAAAAAGAATTAAAATAGATAAGTTAAAAATATAGAATGAGTGTGAATTGAAATTTTGAAAGTGCCAATAACAGCTCTCTAAAATTAACTGATAAATTCTTTAGACCCATTTTAATTAGGGAAAATTAGAATCCCTACAGTTTTTCTATATCATTTAGATTAAACATCTGTGTCTTTTTAAAATTTGATTAAAGTGCTTTGACCAATAACTACCTCAAGCTAAATTACATGTCATTATTATATCTTTTAAAATTAAAATAATTTTTGAATTTAGCATTTTATCTGCATGATGCACTTTTCCTTATTTAGTGGCGATATTAATAATTAAACTATATTTTTTCTTCTTCCAGATATGTTTTTTTGGATCACAATTTCTTTTTTTGTTATGCAAACATTTAATATTATTTCTTTTTTCAAATGTTTTTTTTAATCAAATAGTTGGTGATCAACATAAAAGCTCCGTGTAATTTTTTCAATTTTTTTGTGAAATTATATTTTTTTTTAAAGTATAGTTGTTTGACGAATTATTATTAGGTACAATACATTACGTATATATTATCTGCGGGTACGTTTGAAGTTACAAAAATTATTAATTGGTACGTTTATTTGCAATTTTGGTACGTTTGATTTGATATATATTGTTAATATTGGTACGTTTGATTTGATACATATTGTTAATATTGGTACATTATTTTTATTTTGGTACGTTTTATTTTGTACACATTGTGTATTGGTACGTTTATATTATTCTCAATCCTTTTTTTCTCTTAACGTACTAAAAGAAAAACTTATTTTGGTACGTTTGATTTTGTGGGATTTAAAAATATTTTAAACTATTTTGGAAAGAAAATATCTTAAATTGTAGATAATTATTGCTAAATTGTAGCATTATTATGAAAATAAATTGAATCTAACCAACTTTTTTTTTTTTTTTTTTTTTTTTTTACAATTATCTCTAATGGATGAGAGTGTAATTAAAAGGCTAGATTATAGAAAATTTGTTATAATATAATGTGCATGTAGCACCAAAATTATGATAAAAAAAGTTTAATCAAATTACTAAAAGGCATGAATGTTTAATCTAAAAAATTCAAAAATGAGGCGCCTATATCAAAAGAGCCCTTTTAATTATGGGTTGCAAAATGACATACCAGACCAAAGTCACGTTAACTTGTGTTTGGGTTATACATAAAAATAAAGTACGAGGCCACTATATTTTCATTTACACAAAATTGCACGACTTTGACTCACCAAATTCTAAGCCCAATCCAGGATCCTATCCTATGGCTCAGACGACTAACGCACATCACTCCACAGCCATCCAAGGTCTTGACTGAACGTCGCATCATTTTTTAATTTTATTGCATTTGAATAACTTATTTTTGGTTTACATCGGTCTCTTCCACTTGTAAAGAAATCCACCTCGGGTTAATATTGAAAAGAACTAAAGTTGACGTGAATCTTGATGAATAAATAAATTCTTCAATAAAAAAGCAAATATTCTTGATATGCAATTGGAATCACTAAGAAACTAATACCATACAACAAAAAATTAGAACATGCAATTTGATAATCTAGCCTCTTATTGGTTGCATCTTCTTGCACTCGAAGTTTACTAGATTGATTAACTATGGTCTTTAATTTCTCCCTCCTTTTTTGAGGGTCTTCCAAATTGGCTTGACCCCCAATGGTAATTTCAGTCACCATACTATAGCTACTTCAGTACTTAAAAGCATGTTGTCATCTTAGTATCTATAAAAATTAATATAATTTACAAAGTTTATACAATTTAAGAAATAGAAAAAATAAATATAGTTTACAAGAAAAATGGTCTCTATCTAGCTCATATTCACCAACCCTGCATAAGCAGAATTCGTGTACAAAGCTATTCTAACTAAGCAAAAGTGAGAAATTAGTAAACAAAGAAATTTCTCTAATGTGTTTGTTTTGCTAATAACGAAGTGGGTGCACTCTATCATCACGAGGCATATCCACGACAGAAAATGAGGGGGTTCCATAGGACTTAAAGCTGTTGTGGTCTACCATCTGTTGATCATTTCCAAGCATTTGTTGCTGCACCACCAACACCGAGACCTCACAATTGGAATCTGAAGATGCCAACATATCTCCAATGAACCCAAGTTCCGGAAACTCATTCCATTCTTTGAGTCCCATGAACAATGGTGAATCACAATCATGGCGTCTCCCCACCAGAATTAGGTCATAGAAATTTTGCATGGACCTAATCACATTGATCATGTCCACGCTATCTTTAACACGTTCCTCCTTGTAAACATGTTGTTTTCTCCCAGCAATTGCTATCTTACACTTGCTGAGTAGCTCCGAATCATGTTCTTTATGCACATTGAATTTCCTATTGTCCACCAATCTAACGACCGTGAGGCTGACCTTAGGGTGCTCCGTCATGCGCATTGCATATGCTAATGCCTCACGGTCATCAGGTCCTTCTACAAAGATAATCCCAATACTGTACACAAGTTTGCATGATAGAGATGTGTTGGTGTTCAAGGTACCACGATCTAGGAGAATCCCAACTGAGCATGGGGAATTTCGAAGAATGTTTCGATTCACAGACCTTATAGGTTTGGATAATTCCCCCATGCAACTTAGTGAATTGAATTGCTTGTGAAATGGGATTAGGACCATGGAAGTCCTTTTTTCCAATGCTAATGTGCAAACATCATCATGCATTGTGGCATAGGGTGAAATGGCTGTGAATGCATTCATTATAAAGCCACCAGAGCTATGTTCTTCGTATAATCTGAAGGCATTGACTATCCGATCTGAGTCACCGGAATGAAATGTCCTAGCACTCTTTTTTCCGAGTCGATGTGTTATGAGGACTGGGGCAGTTCTGCCTGATAGGCTCACGAGGTGGATAACATAAAAGCATACGGGGGTTTGGGGGGTTGGATTGGTGACCTCAAGAAGGTTGATGATGGAAGGGGTGCTGTCTTCTTGGTATATGCATGCAAGAATGCGAACCTCGGCATTGGGCAAGGCATGCTCAATTGTCCTTCTCTTGGTAGACATGTATCTCTTGGATGGATTGTACAGATATTTCAATATGGGGGTGATTATTGCAGTTAAGACGAATGCTGACAGAACCATAATGCTATAGGCTTCTTCGTCAATCAACTGGAATAGATAAGCACAAATGAACAAAATTTAGAGGACACAATATTTTATACAGAGAACTAGATCATAAGAAAAATTCACTTAAAAATTTACACCAATATTAATTACCAAATTGTTGCAAATGAGAGAATAAGAGTATGAAAGTATCTCATCTGTTCGAAACAAACAAGGTTAAGAGTGTATGTGCTTATCTATGAACAAATGGCACACACAAAATCTGTTTTGGTGTTCTGCATTGCCCCGATTAAAAAGATCAATTTTCAGTTTTTCTTTTTATATAAAATATCATGCAATAGGAATGGGGAAGCATAGTGCAGAAGTAATAATTAAAAAGATGCGAGTGGAGATAATTACGAAGAGCAACAATCCATGATTCAAAGTTAGAACGTCAATGATGCCTTGAGCACTCATGATAAGCCCTAGTGAAAATGAATCGACAGGAGACATTTTGCAATAGAGAGAAGGCACCATAGTTCCTATAAGTTTACCACAAAAGCTACTCATAACCAAGAGCTCCAAAATCCACACAGTCTTCATCTTTATCATAGAGAAATTAATCCTTGCACCAGTGATCACAAAGTAGCTTGGCAACAGAATCAATGAGACGTAGGAGTCAAGTTTCTCAACCAAAGCTGATCCCAGTGGTGGGCCATCTGGCACTGCCAACCCTAAAATCATGGGCCCCAGTATATAATGCTGGCCCATAACCTCACCAAGAAGAGAACACACCATGATCATGATAAATATTGAAAAAATGTAGCTCTCTTTCACCGATTTTTCTTTATCTGTAAGTTGTGCAACCATCCATAACATTATAGGCCTCAAGATGTAGACTATGAGGATGAACATGCAAAACAAGCTCAACCCCATAAAGGGTAGGCTAAGATCCTTTTTTGAAATCTTGCTTTGCCTTATTGTAAAGGCCAAACCGACCCAAATCAAAGATAGCACCCCACTGACTATTGAGGAAGACACAGCCAATCTCCCTATCTTCGAGTTGAGGAGGTTCAAATCGGCCAAGAGGCACGCAATGACATGGAACGAGCTTAGGGATTGAAACACTGCGATGATGATGATCGACTTGTGTAGGCTTGCTTCCATCGCAACCGTCTTCCGTAGGACTAAAGCGAAGCCGATGTTGAGGATCAAAGGGACGAAGAAAGCCGAGAGGCCTATGACCACGGCTTTCCTTCCTGACTGTTTCACCAAACTTATGTCCATTTTCACTCCGACTAGGAAGACAAACAGCATGACACCAAATAACGCATAGGTTTCGCTGATGTAAAAGCTTTTCAGTGGGAAAACTATATCTGCAAAGGCATTGCCTGATCCTAATAGTGATGGCCCCAATATAATACCTACCTGATGCATAACATACAGATTAGGTTGACAGAAAAAGAGTGCTTGGTAATGGGTACTAATTTACAATATTCGGTGCTTTCTCAATATCGTGTTGATATGCATATACACACACAATATACAATTTACCAAGCACTGTAATCAATTGGTACAGGTCGCTTCTACATTTTTAAGCTAACAAAATCAAAACAGAGAAAAAGGGAAACGCGTGTTTTTCCCGCCCTCAATTTGTCATCATGCACTATTTTGTGAGATCAAAATAGTGTTTTTGAAGTGGGAATAGCGGCTCCCAGAAAATGGAAAAAAGAGGAAAGACAGAGACAAAAAGCGTAGGTAGAAACGTACGAGCATTTGTGATATGAAAGCAGTCTGGCCAAGAGGGTTGAGAATTAATTGGAAGAAAGCGGTGAGTAGGGCAGATATGGAAAGCTGTACGTGAAGGATTGGAGCAGGAAAGTTTAAAGGGCTATCACCGAAAAAGTAGCCTTTTGGTCTTGATGATTTCTGAACCTGGCATACCCAAGTCTGATTACTGAATGCATTTGCCTTACGCATTGCGACGAATCATCCAGAAGCTCAGGCTTGCAGCCTCACCAAAATGTTGTGCTGAGAGAGCGAGAGAGAGAGAGAGAGAGAGAGAGAGAGAGATGCACGTAGGGTTGCATGCCTGCATGGATGGGAGACACGGAGCAAAAGCTCGGAGGAAGCAAGTATGGAGGTGATGGATAGGAGGATGATGCGGGTTGGTCAAACCTTTAAGCTGGCTCTTTATTGAGCGTTGGCCTTTATTTGAAGGCTATATTTCATATTGACTGTTCACCACAAATTTGGCAAGCACACCATTGGGCTATAGAGGTGGGAAACATTCCAATATATTAGGTGTAACACCAACTGCATATGATTGGTTTTATATCAGATATTGCAGATTACATAAATACCGGTACTCTAACAATGTTCAAAAGTTTTCATCAATTTGATGTGCGTGGAGTTTTCTCTAGGTTTTAGGCAGGTTGGAGCATATTTTCAAGCCATATGTTTGTGGTGTTTTGTATAAATTTGTTTTTGTCTTTCTTGGGATATTGATTGAGTTGTGTAAATCTCTTTCTATTGTTTCAGTTCTTCCGCATGCTTCTTTTTATCTTTGGGCCAAAGTAAATAAGGATGGGCTGACTAAGGGTTAGTTCTACAACATGTTATCGGAGTATTTCGAGACTTTCACAGTAAGAAAATTGAGATTCTAGCATAATTAATTCACAATAGGAGAAGTAGCTTAACTATTTATAATATCATGCAAGTTTTCTTCTTCTGTTAATGTGGAATTTATTCTCAACACGCCCCTCTCATGTGACGAATTTTCAAGCTTAAAACGTGGTCAACACAAATCGGGTGACGTGAAACACGTGTAGCAATTGATTGAACAAGAAAGTTTTATCCATCAGAATAATCCAACACTTGTTAACACTATATTCTTTTAATCAACAACTATAGTTCTTTTTTTTTTTCTTATTGGGACCCTTAAAATGAGTATATATTAAGGCTATGCATACTTATCTTATTAGGCCTCTTATAATAATTTGAGTGAATGTAATACGTATACTTAAGAATCAGGCAGTCTGAGTATGATATCTTTAACATTATTACTACATTAGTGTTAGTTCAATTAATAAATGTGAGAGTCATACTTTTGCACAAATTAGATTATGCATAATTTCTATTGTGTGGTGTTAAATCATATTTTTATTGCTTTACTATGCATGAAAATTATATCATTGAATTCATTTTAATAAGATCTTTAATATAGTCCAGATTATCTTTAACCATTTTTATTTTAGTACTTGAAGGAAGGGACGTTTTGAATTAGACGCTTGATTTTTAAATGTCATAGACTAAACATCTATTCCTTTTGCAAATTTGCTTAAACATTTTCCCTACAATTTTGGTCTTTTAAATTTATTTCATTAGAAGTTTATTCACTTTAGCATTCCCTTTTTTCCTCCTATTTTTTATGCATCTCTTATTATGATGATTTAAGATTTTTTTATTTTTTATTAAAATATTTATTTTAGTAAATTAAATAGAATGTAACAAAACTCGTTGTTAGGTGTGTTTGATTATAATAGTACATTTAGTTACTTGGTACTTTTGGATTTTTGTTCCATTTGGCTTCTTGGTACATATGAATTTTTGGTACATTTTGTTTTTGGTACGTTTGTTTTCAAAACATAAGTTTTATTAATTTTTGTCCTAATAATGAGGAATTACTTTAATTAATTATTTTTTTTTTATAGAAAGAGTCATTAATCAACGGATAATAATATTTTTGTTAATTCAAAATTATATGATTTATTGTTATTATTTAGCATTATCTAAAATTATAATGATTTATCTCCGATCAACTAAAAGTTGTTCCAAAGACTTATCTACCAAAAAAAAAGACTATCTAGAGCATTGTGTATGAATCAAACATATTTTTAAACATTCCAAAAAGATGAATATTCATTTTCATATAGTTTATAATTGGGTACGTCTTAATTCGGGGTTGGTACATTTTCGTTTGACGTTGGTACGTTTTCATTTAATGTTGGTACGTTTCCATTTGGCGTGGGTGTACATTTAGATTTGAAAAGTTTAAATTTTTAGACTTAAATATAGTTGAAATTATTTAAAATATATAGCAGATATTTAAATGTAAATTAATTTCAATAATTTGACGTAAATCAAATATGAGTATCTTAATCAAATGTTTCAAAAGCTTAATCAAAAACTCAAAAAGCATAAATGTTTAGTCTACAAAAGTCTAAAATGAGGTATCTAATTCTAATTTCACAAGCATGAACCATATCAATACACGATGAAAAAAAATTAGAAAAGTTGCATTGATTTGACTAATTAATTTAGGCTGCCCATTTAATTTATGTCATCATATTATACCTACACCACATATTGATTAAATACATCCAACATATTGTTACGCCCCGGACCCGGAGTCGATGGGACCCCACGCCCGGCACGTGTTGCGCCAAGAAAAATTGTCACATTCCAACCTCCACCGTAACAATATATCGTCCGCTTTGGGTCACGCCCTCACGGATTTGTTCTTGGGCCTCAGCCCAAAATGCGTCTTGCTAGGAAGAGATGAGCATGTACATATAAAGCCAAGAACCCACCTCCACCCCGCCGATGTGGGATCTCACACATATGATGGAGGAAGAATATAGGAAAATAAATAAAACTTAATCTATCTATCATTCATGAAAATATTTCAAAGAAATGTCATCTTCATACACGTCAGCTTATTTAGTACACTTTGTTGAAATGGGGATCCCTCTCCTTAGTTCAAAGAAATTTCCTTAATTAAAAGAAATCGGACCACTGCCCTAATCATCCGCATCTTTTGGCTGAAATGGGGATCTCTCCCCTTAAAGAGCATGTATATGTATATAGTACCTATAATATAAATTAGTTAACATAATTAATCTGTGATATAAAAGTAGAAAAGATTAAGATTTTTGGAGCAGGAAGAAGGAGAAAGAATAGTTAGTTCTTATATTTAATACTAAAATTAAGTAAAAAATAATCTAATAAATAATATATAACATATATCACAATTTAATTAAAGGATAATAAAAATAAGTGAATAATCAGCGAATGAACCTGACCCAACAATGTGTAAACCCAATATTGATTTACAAAATTAGACTTATATCTAGTTTACTTTTTCTTTTTTCTTTTTTTGATTTTTTCTTTTTTTATCCTTGTGTTCAATATTTTGCCCCCACACCCCCCCAATATTTTTTTTTTTTTTTTTTATGGCTCTGCCCCTGCTTTCACTCGTAGAACTCACTAGTTTATACGTTATTAGGCTCATGAGTTCAATATATTTTTCTCACACTTAATTTTTTTGTCCTACTCTAGGATTGTAATTTGTATATGAGTTCAATATATTTTCAAAAGAAGATTAACAAATTGAACAGTTTCGACTATAAAGTTTATATGGTGAAGAGACGGTATTATCAAAGGAGATAATTCCCATGGGGGATGAAAGTATTCTCTATTATTTATTGACTTAAGCCAAATTTCTCAAGGAAAATACTTGTGTACAGCCCAAGGGAAACCTACTTGTCCACTCACTTGTGATCAATAATATGTATCTTCCCTATACAATCAATTCGTTCTCTTTATCACCATCTAAATATTATCTCCACAAAAATTCTTAAATTTGGAGTTCGCGTAGCTATTCATATAAATCAAATAAATAGACGATTCATCATATGGATGCTATTTGTTACCGAATTCATTGATTTGTTTGACACATATAGATGACTAAATAATCTCCGAATTGAATGATTTTTTTTTCCATACATGATAATAAAGAGACTTAACGATTTCAATTATGGTATTTGTATGGTCAAATTACATCATTTGCACTGGCTGGACAAGTAGGCTCCGACATAGGGTGGACACTAGTATAATCTATTTTGTAATATCATATAATTTCAAAGTTTGAACTCTCTCTCTCTCTCTCACTCTTTTGTTTTTTACCACAATCGATATTGTAAACTAAATTTATCTAAAATATGGGGGAAGGATTCATACTTGGGTGTAGGGGGAAGTATACTGCTCTCGTCAACTTGACAAAGCCCATGTCTGCCTAAATACCTTTTTTTCTAATTCTTATTAATACTTATCTTGTACAAATATTCAAAGCACAATCTTTTTATTAAGCACAAGCATATGCCTTCACTCTTTGTGTGTATGAACACTTTTTAGTTATTTATTTATTAAATGGGAAGGAGAGGGGGAGAGAGGGGAGAGGCAGAACGTGGGTTGGTGGGAGTGGGAGGCTTTTGTCTTTGGGGCTTTTAGATCTAGGTCCAAAAATATAGATGGTTTTTAGGAGTGAGTCTAGTTATCTAATTACATATTTTTATTTCTTTTATACTCATTTTATATCTTTTAAAAATATTAAAAATCAATTAAAATCTTCTAATATTATGCATTTTTCAACTCCAACAAATCTAATTAATATCTTATAACAAAAAAAAAACTAATATACTAACATAAATTATCTACAAAACATTCTACCTTACTCAAGTAACAAATATATGAATGTATATTATACCTTTAAGCGATATATTAAACCTAATTAAAAGGTAGGCAAAAACCATAATATACCTACGAGCAAGACACATTAATCTGTGCACGTTGATTATAAAAAAGAATTTGTCATATAGATACACAAAAATAATTAACCTGTGATATAGGTTGATTATAAAAATTAAAAATAAAATCTAAAAATGAGGTTTAAACTAGGAGGAAGAACAAGAAATAACAATAAATAAATAAATAAAAAGAAATAATCAAAGAGATAATTAGGAAGAAATTTGATTTTTATAATAAATCTTATCATTAAATAGATAATTATTGATAATAAAATAATTAAATTTAAGGAATTGGACTTATTTTAATAAATTGGACTATTCCTACTATTGGCTAAAAAAAATTGGACTTATATCAAGTTTCTCCCTTGTCTTTTTTGTTTTTTTTTTTAATATTAGCTATATCTTAACATCACTGTAGCTGAGGTTTCAATAAAAAATAGTAAAATTTAGATATGAGAAATAACATTATTGCCCATTATTTTATTTTATTTTATTTTGTGATAGAAGACTAAATAGTCTTTTCACTCTCTTTTGGTTGACAAAGAGGATTCTATTAATATGTAGTTTAAATAAGATCTTCCACAATATGCCCGAAAAAGTGATTATGATACCACTATATTGAACTTATATAAGAATTACACTCCTACAGTGCACCGGAAAAAGTGAGTGTGATATCAAGATCATCTCTACACACACACACACACACACACACACACACACACAAATCTCATTTGAATATGAGATTTCACCTTAATATCACCTAGACATTTTGTGATAAAACTCGACGTCTAACAATAGGTAGTCAAATTGGAACAATACAAGTGATATTGATGGTGAATCATGTTGGGCTTAAAAAGTTTATCAGTACATTTTCCAATAGGAGATGCAAGTATTATAAACAAATTTCATATTTCGGATAGGTCAATTATCATTTTTTTTTTTAGTACAAGTCAATTGAAACAACTCTCTTCCCTAGCTAAATTAACAAAAACAATTTTTTTTGGTCAGTACTGACACAGCGAATGTTATAAGAAAATGACAGTCACCCTTAAGTAAAATCTGGAACACCACAAGCGTGATAGAATTATTGAAACAAATATCAAAAGTCCCCCAAACAGAACACCAAGAAGGTGTATTTATAGTCCAACAATAAACCAAACCCGTCTAAAAAGGAAAAGAAAACAAAAAACAAAAGTATCAAAATGGTCCTTTAAACTTAAACTGTTGTTTTGCGACGCTCTAGTTGCGTTTCTATCCTTTCTGCTAGCTGCTCTCTACATCAAATACCCCTCTCTAATATTTCTCTTACTTGACTTCTCCTTAATCGTCAAAATATTGATTGACCTAAAACAAAATATTGATGGATGTGAACATTAAACTTATGAAAAACAAAATTGAATATAATCTTTCTTTTCCAATAATGAAATTGTATTCGAGTGTTGAATAATGAATTTTTTTAATCAAATTATATTTTATATCAAATTCATCTAAACTACGGAGAGAAAAATTCAAACTTGAATGCATAAGAAAAGTACATTGTTCTAATCAACTTGACTAAATCCAAATTTGCAATTATGAAAAATATTGCATTCAACATTTTGTTCACCAAAAAAAAAAAAAAAAAAAACATTTATATGTGCATAACTCTTCCGCTTGGCCAACCAGGGGAAGGCGTCATGTCATCATCCTTTGCTGCTGTACCACCAGAATTGAAGCTCTACAATTGATGTCTGGTGATGCAAGCAAATCCCCTACGGTCCCTAGCTCCGGAAATTCACTCCATTCCGAAAGCCCCGCAGTCTGCTGGGACTGCACCATATGCCTTCTCCCAACTATAATTAGGTCATACTCATCTACCATAGACCGAAGCACTAAAGCCGTCTGAGGGCCATCTTTCACAACCTCCTCCAAGTATATGACAAAACCCTCACCCACATCGTTATATCTAAAACCCTTCATTTCCTCGGCATCAAGTACACTATCCCAATCCGTACAGGCTTCAGAGTTTGCGGCAACGAGTCGGATCACGGTCAGGCTTATTGTGGAGTCGTTTGCCATTCTCTTGGCAAATGACAATGCTTCCCTATCGTCTTTCCCTCCCAAGAAGATTATAGCCACGGAGAAGGATGACTCAGGTGCTACAGCGGAGGTGGACCGTCCTAAATGGCCGCGGTCTACCAGGATTCCAACCGAACATGGGGCTCTTTCTAGGACACTGCAATTTAGGTTCCTTACGCTATTGTCTTCTGATTCCACTGACCCGTCCATCGACCATCTTCGGTGAAATGGGAGCACAATTAGGGAACAGAGTTTGTCCAATGCTAGGGTGCATATGTCTTCATGCATGTATTTTGGTGGAGAGATTGCTGTGAAGATGCTTAAAGATACAGCACCAAGATTTTCTCTAACAAAGTGATTGAAGTAAAGAATGACATTGTCTGAGTATGAAGTACTGGAAGTAGATTTTTTCTGCATTTGGTGGGAGATGAAAATAGGAGAGGCTCTGCCCACTAATTCAATAAGGTGAAGAACATGAACAGCAATCGGGTTGTCTCTAGAAGGACATGCTGCATCAAGTAGATTGATGAGTGCGGGCATGTTAGCTGACCTATGAATGCAAGCAAGTATTCTGAGCTCAGAATTGGGTTTCAAATGCATCATATTCCTTCTTTGGTAGCCGGCATATTTTCTAGAAGGATCATACAGGCAATTCACCAGGATTGGCATAAGAGTTGCAGTAACGATGACGCTAGTCATTGCCAAAGCGAATGCTGATTCACTGATGGTCTGCACAGAAAGAAAATGAGAGACAATTGTTCACAATGGCAGAGCGAGAAAAAAAAAGTATCGGAGTCGCATATATTGTTTAGGCCTATTTTTTACTGCATTAGCTCATCACATGATATGACGAGTGAGTTATTTCATTTGACACTCATCACATCAATTATCCTGTCTAATTATTAACAGATATAGCAATTGAATGTCACGATATCACGTGGTTAGCTAATGTGAAAATATGTCCCTCTATCTTACTTTTAACTTAAGAGACAAAAGGGTTCTGGGTAGAGAGAGAGATGGATACGTACCTGACTGTCTCTTAAGTCGGTATAGGAGGCAAGATTGACAATGCCTTTGCAGCACAAAATGAAAGCAATTGATAAGGCATCGACGAAGGGCATGTTGCAATACAAGGGAACAATCAGACTGGCTATAAATTTGGTCACAAGAGCAACGAGGATGAGGATTCCATTGATTTGTGCAAAAGAGTCGGTTAAGATATGTTCCAGGGACCAGAGATTTGTCCTCATTGCACTAGTAGTCACAAATATGGGAAGCATCACATCAGAAACGAATATGTTGAGCTTTTCTTCAATAGCAGATCCTAATGGTGGTCCGGCTGGGACAGCCAAACCAAATATAAATGGGCCGAAATAAAAACCCTGACCGTAAAGATGCGAAAGCAGGCCGGATAGTAGCACAAGGATGATGGTCATATTGACATAGCCTTTCTTGACAGGCCTATTTTCCGGGGTCTGCCTGATAATCCGCAACATTACCGGTCGAACTATGATAATCACAACAATAATGTAGCCAACGCCTGCTGCTATTGCTTTTATCATACCTCTTGTATCATGAGTCTCATTCCCCATTCTAGGAATTTGCCCCACTAATTGAAGGAACACACTGATTGTGTCACTGACTAATGCGGCAGACATGCCTAATCGACCAATCTCCGAATTCAGAATTTTCAGCTCCTCAAGAAGGCAAGCCACAACCGGAAAAGGAGTCATTGAATGTAACAGAGTCATGAATGGAAGTTCAAACTGTTCGTGTTTGGTTAGGCTGAACATTT
This sequence comes from Cotoneaster glaucophyllus, assembly GCA_036320875.1. Taxonomy (NCBI): domain Eukaryota; kingdom Viridiplantae; phylum Streptophyta; class Magnoliopsida; order Rosales; family Rosaceae; genus Cotoneaster; species Cotoneaster glaucophyllus. The sequence continues at coordinate 4,281,036 of CM070061.1, forward strand.
TAGCGTTGAGCTTGGCTTGGACAGCCATAGTGACTACCAAAGGTGCCACGACGCATGCAACACCAGTGTACAAGCCTTTTTTACCTGTCCTTTTTATCATTCCCAAATCCATTTTCACTCCAATTAGAAACATGAAGAGCCCATAACCCAACTCAGACAGAAGACCGAGTGATTCTTGGCTGTTTACATTAAACAAGAAGTTCTTGTAGAATTCGTAGTGCCCAAGGAGTGTAGGGCTGAGGATTATGCCGGTCTACTTCACAAGAAACCATCTTAAGGGATCAGTAACAATTCAAGTAATATTCGAGAGTACTAACTCTCCTCGTATATTAGAGCACAAAAAAATATTCATACAAAGCAATGTTCTCTTGCCATTCTATTTGGCCATACTGTGAATCTGAATTAATAATTAGCTTGGATTTGTTTGATTGTGTAATCAAGATTTACAGTCTGTCAACAAAACATTTGTATATGACAAAATAAATATAGCCAAAAGAATTTTACTCTATTATATATTATACAGTCCCTTTTCATTAAGGTGTCCCTCGAATAAGCTTATTTGAGAAATCATTTATAGGCCCGCTCCACAAAGTATTTAAACTATTGACCGTCCAACTTTTAAGTTTTCACTCAGAGTATTCCTACCAAAAAATCACCACAATCCAAAACCATTTGATGGTTCCATTAAATGGTAGTCATAATAGTGTTTCTTTGGATTTGTCTTTTTTTTTTTTTTGTAAGGATGATTTATGAATGATATACTTAAATATAGATGGTTGGGATAGTTGAAAAAAGTTACGAAATGAGCACCATAAGGTGTCCCTCAAATAAAATTATTTGAGAGATCCTTCAACTGAAGATGATATGTGTACATATATCACCACAATCCAAAACTATTTGATCGTTCCATTAAATGTAGTCATAATAGTGTTTCTTTGAAAAACTGTGTCGTCTATTTTCTTCACTACAATTGGATGTCTTAATGGTTTTGAGTTTGTCCAATTTTTTTGTAAGGATGGTATCTACTTAAATATAGATGGTTTGGATCATCGAAAAAAGTTATGAAATAAGCATCACAAGGTGTCTCTCAAATAAAATTATTTTAGAGATCCCTCAACGGAAGATGATATGTGTACATATATATATATATATATATATATATATATATTATTCAATAATTTTCATGCGTAATTTTAAACTTAAAATATTCTTCAGCAAAGTGAAAACTAAGTTTACTAAACCAAATCATCATTGGCTTAAACTTATACATGAATACATGCTAGAAGAGTAAAGCCATATGCATGTGCATTGCTATCCATTCTCACATATACGTGGAATCCCTACCTTTATTTTTTTTGGATAGAGAATCCCTACCTAATGATTAAAACAATGTGATCTAAATAAAAAAACACTTACTATAATTTGGCAGGTGAACCTTGGAACTCCAAAATAGCGAAAAACGAAATAGAAGGCTTGTGTGATGATAAAAATTAAAACCATCTGTATCTCCAGATTTGGAAGGGTATACAGCTGATTATCACTATCTGTGTAGTTTCTCGAGTACAGGCCAGGTGAATGCACGTTCGGAGGGAACTCGGTACACTCAGTAACTCTCGTTTCCGAACTGGTCAGGTTGGCCGCCGTGTGAGTCGCCATTGTTTCGAGCCTCCCTCGTGTTCTCTCTTTTTTGATCAGAAAGGCAAAGGAAGGAATGTAAGTTTGGGTTTCCCTTCTGCAAAGTTTAAGATCGATACTATTGTTATATATAATACTAGGGATATGTAACAGTAATGAAACTAATGAACCTTCCAGCATAGACTCTGAACGTCTAGAAGCCAAAGTTGTTTAAATTCAAAGCTATTGGATGGACAGATGAATAGAAGAACGAATTCCAAGGCAACAAAAGTCAGTTATATGCAGGCTTGATATTAGGGTTTATTCGCAAGTTAGTTAATAATAATAAAAACCACTAGTGGGGAATATTGGTGGTTAAGTAGTTGACAATTTGTGTTTAATTCTTTGTATTTATATTTTGTGGGGCTTTGGTAAGATCGAATCTGTGATGTCGGCCTCTTCATCAAGGTTACTAACAAGTTAGTTTGACTGGCATTGACTTTTCTATAGAAAGTGGGTCATACAGAATGTCTGAGTTGGCTAAGAAAGATAGATCATCATCTAAGGAAAGAAGCATATTTCTATGATTATACAGGAGACACCTTGTAAAACCATATAAAACCTTACTTAGTGCAAGAGTTCAGATAAAATTGATTGTGCAAATAACACCTTTGACTTTGCTAAGTTCATGCAAATTGAAATTGTTGGTGCCAAAACTCAATGGCGCTTGGCACGAGGTTCAACAGGTATATATTTCGAGTGTTGCTTTGGGCCTTGGTGTTACGGGATGACTCGAGAGAAAGAGAGAATATGAGTGTCATTGTTGGAGGCTGCCAATAAACAATGTTCGAATGTGTGTAAATTTGTGAGTAAATCTAATTTCTTAACAAAATGATTGTGCACCAAGTGGGACACTAATTCGGTTAAGTTTTTTTTTTGTGCCTCGAGTCAACGAGGACTTCAAATTTAGTGTAACTTTGTGTATACTTGGCTAAAAATTAAATAAAAGCGAAATAGAAACTAAAGCGAGAAACATAATGTAATCATTTCATAATGGAGTCATGACTACAAACCATCGCATAAGTAAAATCTAAGCAGATGGGCCGAGCTACATAACTTAAAATGTAAATTGAGCGAAAATGTAAAGAAACCAATAAAACTCTAGCAAGATTCAATCCATGAAGGGCAAGATAATGATAGAGGAGTCCACTTAGATCAATAGTGTTAGATTGGACTTAGTACAAAACATACACTTCATAGAGGAAATCATGGTGGTTGGAAATTGGAATTGCACATCAAACGAATCATACTACGGGCGACAGAGTTGTAAGAGTTTTAGATCCTAAGGATTGCAATTGCACAAAAACCGAATCACACATCTTCGCCGCCTCAGAGTCTGAGGTTGTCGGGGAAGAAGCAGAAGTTGTTGTTATAGTCGTAGGATTCGCCGGCGAGCGTGATGATGCAGGCGGATCGGAGGGTGAGGATTATGATGCCGAAGGTGAGGAGGCGTACCAGGATGTTCCGTAGAGGGGTGTATTTAGGTAGGGGCGACTCCATGGAGAATTTTTACGCCAGCGAATTAAGAAATCAAAAGTGAAAAGCTTGAAGACTTTTTATTTTAGGGTTTTGAAAAGGGGAAGGAGGAGGGTTTTGAATACAGGGAGGGAAAGACAATTTATGGAAAGTAACGATGGTGTACACTTGTCGAGTTATTATTGGCTGGTTCTTGCGAACGAGTCAGTGGGCATCGTTGTAGCCGTTGTATTTGGACATGGATTGTCTGCCCTCCCAATTTCCTCCCCTTCTTATCCCCTCTTATTTTTGTGGTCACGGTTAAGCCACGTCAACATTTTATATTCCCATTGCATTTTATTTTATTATATTTATAAAAAAATCAATATAAAATGTTGATGTGACTTAACCGTGACCACAGAAATAGAAGGTGATGGGAAGGGGAGGGAAAGGGGGAGGGCAGACAATCCATGTCCGTTGTATTTTGTTAGGGTTATAAATTTTGTTCACACATTTAGTCTATATAACATGACCCTAAGGTGTTTGCCGGTAGACCTGGCAGCTTCTGACACGACACGAAAACGACTCGAAAATAACGGGTTTCGGGTCAACACGATAACTTATCGGGTCATTATCAGGTGACCCGTTAAGAACCCGTTAATAACGGGTTCTTAACAGGTATACACGTGGGTAACACGTGGGTGACCCGTTTCGACACGTTAAGAAAAAAATTATTTTTATAATTTTAAAGTTTAATTACTAAAAAAGTTATTATAAAATATTAATATATACAATATATTCTATATTAAATATATAGTTTTGTATTATTATTCTATATAAGTTAAAAAAAAAAAGTTTTAGTCATTATTTATTTTTATTATGAGAGTTCTTTATTATCATTACTAAGATAATAAATTTTACTTAACATGTTCTTGTCCAAAATTAAAATAAACTAATATAGTATTTGTATAGACAATAACTAATAAGACATACATTATACATACAAGTATGAAAAATGTGAAAGAATATATAAACACTTGTGATTCATCATTATTCATATAAACACTTGCAATTTTTGGCGTATGCGATCTTAAAGCATATACAAACAAGTTTGACAGTTGGATCGTTGAAATTAGTTTCGTAGAATGCGTATCCCATCAAAAAGATAGATTCACTAACACTTAGAGTTTATTTATACTTTCATTAAGTATAACATAAGATTTTGTGGTATCCACTAGTGTAAATATTTTAAATTGAAGATCGAATTCATTCATTGTATTCATATAGGGTCAATGAGTGTAGATGTAAAAACTCATCAAAATCGGAGTTAAAATAACCGTTAAATCGTGATTTTTCGTTTATAACCGTCAAAAAGTTTTGTCCCATTACTTGATCTCTGACTGTTTGTTTTTTGCGATTTTTGGCGTATGCGATCTTGAAGCGTATACAAACAAGTTTGATGGTTGGATCGTTGAAATTAGTTTCGTAGAATGCGTATCCCATCAAAACAATAGATTCACTAACACTTAAAAGTTTATTCATATTTTTATTAAGTATAACATAAGATTTTGTGATATCCACTAGTGTAAATATTTTAAATTGAAGATCGAATTCATTCTTTGTATTCATATAGGGTCAAGGAGTGTAGCTGTAAAAAATCATCAAAATCGGAGTTAAAATAACCGTTAAATCGTGATTTTTCTTTTTATAACCGTCGAAAAGTTTTGTCCCATTACTTGATCTCTGAATGTTTGCTTTTTGCAATTTTTGGCGTATGCGATCTCGAAGTATATACAAACATGTTTGACGGTTGGATCGTTGAAACTAGTTTTGTAGAATGCGAGTATCTCATCAAAACAATAGATTCACTAACACTTAAGAGTTTATTCATACTTTCATTAAGTATAACATAAGATTTTGTGGTATCCACTAGTGTAAATATTTTAAATTGAAGATCGAATTCAATCATTGTATTCATACAGGGTCAAGGAGTGTAGCTGTAAAAAATCATCAAAATCGGAGTTAAAATAACCGTTAAATCATGATTTTCTTTTTATAACCGTCGAAAAGTTTTGTCCCGTTACTTGGTCTTTGAATGTTTGGTTTTTGCAATTTTTGGCGTATGCGATCTCGAAGTATATACAAACATGTTTGACGGTTGGATCATTGAAACTAGTTTCGTAGAATGCATATCTCATCAAAACAATAGATTCACTAACACTTAAAAGTTTATTCATACTTTCATTCCACTAGTGTAAATATTTTAAATTGAAGATCGAATTCATTCATTGTATTCATATAGGGTCAAGGAGTGTAGCTGTAAAAAATATCAAAATCGGAGTTAAAATAACCGTTAAATCGTGATTTTTCGTTTATAACCGTCGAAAGGTTTTGTCCCGTTACTTGATATCTGAATGTTTTTTTTTTCAATTTTTGGTGTATGTGATCTCGAAGCATATACAAACAAGTTTGACGGTTGGATCGTTGAAATTAGTTTCGTATGATGTGTATCCCATCAAAACGGTAGATTCACTAATACTTGGAGTTTATTTATACTTTCATTAAGTATAACATAAGATTTTGTGGTATCCACTATTGTAAATATTTTAAATTGAAGATCGAATTCATTCATTGTATTCATATAGGATTAAGGAGTGTGGCTATAAAAAATAATCAAAATCGTAGTTAAAATAACCGTTAAATCGTGATTTTTTGTTTTATAACCATCGAAAAGTTTTGTTCTGTTACCTGATATCTGAATGTTATTTTTTACGATTTTTTGCTGATACGATCTCGAAGCATATAAAAACAAGTTTGACGGTTGGATCGTTAAAATTAGTTTCGTATAATTTGTATCCCATCAAGTTCAATGGTATATATATATATATATATATATTAAGTAGATTTAAATCTATTTATTTTGTACGTATAATTGACCGGTACACTGAGTAGTATATCACATTATCACGTGTCATTATAAAAATAGTGGGATATGTGTGATAAAAAATTAATAACTTAAAAAAAATAAAATTTCTCACCACTTCTATTAATTTTCATTTTCCCTCTCTTTTTTGTTTGCTTTTTAGCTTTTCTTATAATTTTCATTTTTCCCTCCCTTCTTTTTCTTCAAAGGGCGGCATCCTACCCATCTTTCCCTCTCTTTTTTGTTTCATTTTCAGCTTTTCTTATAATTTTCATTTTCCCTCCCTTTTTCTTCAAAGGGCGTGGCAGGAATGAAATGGAATTATGGAATCAATGGATGCATATTAATTAATAATTATTATAGTTTTTATAAAATTTAATATATATATATATATATATATAATTATTATAGTTAATATTTTGGGGGTATAATTATTAATTTATTATAGTATATATAATTATTATAATTATTATAGTTAATTTAATATATATATATATATATATATATTTAATATAGTTTTTACTATGTGACAATATGATATGTATTCTCTCAAAAAAAGTATTATGTTTTTTATTTAATTATTTATTGGTTTAAAATATATTTTCCTTAACGGGTAACGGGTCAGGTCAAATTACCCGTTAATATTATCGGGTCAATTTCGGGTCGGGTCATTTTACCCGTTTATTGTAACGGGTGTTACACGACACGACCTGTTAAGATATCGGGTATGACACGAAAACCACACGAACACGGGAAACACGACACGAATGCCAGGTCTATTTGCCGGCTTTCTTTTAAGGTTGAGTGGAAATAAAACGATTTATTTTTTTTTCCTACTCAAATATATTTTCTGCTTTGAACTAACTCTTCTAGAATATGTATTAAGCTTCCCCTATTTATGTCTGATTTATGTAATTCTTTTAGTGTTTTGGTTACATTTCCTTGGAGTGTTGTACTTACACTAGCTTGCTTAAACTCCATAACAATAGTGTTGTTTTCAAATAGCTATGGTTGCATATATATTTTACCATTTCATCACTTAGAGTTTGCTAGTGAGTTCTATAAATATTCTATAGCATACAACAAATCCAAAATACAATACTATAGGATAAATAAAAATAGAAATGTTCTTTGAACACTAGGAGAAATCCTGCATGTGAGAGAATGAAGAATTGATTTCAGTATCTAAAATTTCAGATTTAATAGACCATTCTCATGTAACAAGTACAACGATGTTAAGAACATTGATCGATGCAAGTGAGTAATTGTCAATCGTTGATACAAGTGAATAAGGCAATGCATCAGCGACTGATAATCACTCTGCACACATTATTAAGTCAACCGTTGTCAACACCCGGGAGATGGAGAGGGGAGAGGGGAGAGGGGAGTGGAACGCAAACGGAGTTCCTAAGTCCTAACCTTCCTCTGGTGTTATGATTTGTCAACATATATAGCTCGGAGAGGCTGGGGAGTGAGACGGAGGCTAGAGCGCGTGGAGGATTTGGAGACGTAGCTTATGCCGAGAAAGCATGGAAAATCCAGCTCAGCCTAAGTCTCTTAACCCTAAACATCAGAATTCCCATGCCGGCACCGACGAAGTGCAGGAGGCTCGTAAAGAACTGGTGGTGATATATGTTACTTGTAGATAGTAAAAAGTGCACTATTAATTACTCCTAATGACACGACATATATGTTTGATAATGCTTAGATTATGATAAATGTTAAGGAGAATCTCTCAAAGTGAGATTTTTTATGAATTTTCTGTCACCTCATAATTTAACATCAATTCTTGAGCCAACATTATAAAATATTGTGCGAAAAATATGAAGTTGGAAAAAGTCCATAAAAAACCCTACTTTTAGTAGAATCTCCCAGCATTTCTCTCTTAATAAACTCCATGTATTTATTTCTGGGATATCTTTGTTCCTATCTATCCAACATTTTCACGTACAAGTAATGCCAACTTGTCTGGTTTTCCACATGCAATTCATGTCAAAAATCGAACAACATTTAAGGATAACCCACACTCCCATGTACCGTGCACGTAAACAACAAACAAACATCGGATGCGTGAGCTGCTTGTACTCTTAACGGATTATGAAACCCTAAAAAGAGCCCTAACTTTTGGCGCCATCTACATCTCACAAAACGACAAGTTGACAATCGCAGCGTAAAACCGGGTTCACCAATAGATAAAGAGGATTAAGGAATAATTAAAAGGGAACAAAGAGCCGTAAAATGAATTAAGAATTAATATAAAAATGGATTAAGGAATACAACGCATCTAATTAGATAAGCTATTTGCTTGGTCGGTCGGTGGGTGTGTGAACACTGATCGTACAGGCCTCAGCATCCCATTGGGTGTGTGGACACACCGTGTGGCTCACGCAAATGTCTTACTCTTATGATCTGATCGCACCCCACCCACTAAGGATAACTTTATTTATTTATTTCTTGGGGAATTACAAATTTTCCACTCAAACTTTTGGTTTTCCCACTTTGGTTTCTAAATTTTTCTTTCATCTCAAATTTTCCGAAAGGTGTGTTTTTTTTTTAAATTTTTTTTTTAAGGAAAACTAATGAAAAAAGCTTGAAAACTTTGAGTTTTAACGATAAAGACAAAATAAAAGGTAAAGTGAGTTGTAGCAGGATTAACTTTTTAGTGTAAAAATATGATTTTTCGTTAAAGTGAACAGTACCGGGAGCTTTTCGTTAAAGTTCCATTTTTTTAATCATATTTAGAATTATTTTACGGTGTGCTATGTTTACTATTCTTTTGTACTCTCCTCCTCTTTACCACGCAATAGATCAGCAAAGTACAAACGGGTGTGGAGAAGGAAACGCCAAACACTCATGAAGAGACACAACACCAATGCCCAAATAAAACTACAAAATAGCACAAGACTTAAAAACACATAATAAATGGTCATCTAAAAATTCTTAATGCAACCAGGAAGGTCACAAAAGACAATAAGTCCCAACCCAAGGTTGCTTTTTCAGATTATCAAGAAATTTAGATACGTCGTCATTTGTTATTTTTTATCACGACAATACTATTATTTCAAGGTACATTAAAGAAATAAGAGATTTGAACTAAAAAAGCAATAGGTTAAACACTCTAACCATCAGAACAATTCCTTATAAAGTCTATCATTTGTTCTCAATAAACACACTTGAAAGTGTTTTAAGGACGGAAACGCGACAAAATTATTTGGAGACGAAATGAGATATTCCTACAATCCAGAGGGCTTATTTGTAATAAATAAATAGTTAGAAATGGACCAGAATGACTATTACCATTCATGACCCAATACTATGAATGCGGCTTAATATGAGCTGGACCCACCAAAGGGACCAACCCAGAAGTGTCCATGTGGGAAAGTAACAAATAAAAGGAAATATCCAAAATTGACCTTGACCAACTTGTGCACTAAGTAATGCGAAATCTCCAGCTCAACACATTGACCAATTCAAACCTCAGCTTAAGATGTAACTGATGACGATTGCAAATCTGACTACGGATTGTGTTATTTACACTCATCTTTGCTTTTACATATATCTCAATTCTCAGGATCAAATGGTTGTAGATGATCGAAAGACAAAAATTAACAAATAAAGACGTATAAGAGATAGAAAGACGTGAGTGAATAACATGACTCCTAATTAAAAGACATCACCTTATAAGTCACACATCTTCTAGAGAACAAAGACGTATGTAACTTAAGTAATTAAGAGCCATTTATTTTTATATAACGATTTTGAGTTTCAGTCGGATCATTTGAAACAGCATGTGAATTTTCCTACATTTTTCAAGTTAATGAGAGGAAAAAGAATCCACATTTCAATGGTATAATATTGAACTAAAATAAACGTGTGGGATACACAAAATTGATTCGAGGCTCTTCAGCTGAGATAGCAAAGAAAACCCTCAAAACAATAAAGAAAAAAAAAATGAAAAGCCATTGACAAACTTTCTTCCTACGTGCCCATGCAATTATGAATTTTACATAAAACATTCCCCGTAATTGTTAAAAAAAAATACACAACACAATAAACAAACAAAAAAAGAAACGAATGGAAAGAACCCGACTGTGTGTGTGTGATTATCCTATTGGTTTAATCCCCTTTCCCGAAATATGAGACTTCAAAAAAACCCCTATCAGCACAGCAATGATTCAAAAAATGCATCATCCCTGGGCTCTTCCTTGGCTCTAGAAAATATGTCACTAAGCTGTGTTTGGTTCATGTATGATCCCATGGAGTTTCCGTCGAACCCCACGAATCCGTAGCTTCCCGGGCTCTGCAACATCTCTAGGCTAAAGGGAGCTTGCCCTTCTGATGTTGGTTGCCTCAGGTTTTGAAGAGAGTTGGTATTAGCAGAATTGTTAGTGTGGAGAGTTATAGGCCTCACTGCTGAAGCTACATTGTTGTTGTTGTTGTTTGGTATAGACCTATTGACAGCAGCATGGCTGCCGCTGCCACGAGCGGCAGGGACGTCGTGGTTGTGCTTTCCTTCATAGGTTGTGATCACTGCTCTAAGATCGTGAGAAGCTCTCTCAACATGCTTTCTCACTGGACATCCTGGATTTGTGCACTTGTAGTAGCTCCTGCAATTTCACAAAAATAAATAAACCTTTTGCCAAAAAAAATATATATATATACATGCATTCCCATCAAAAGCAATTCATATTTCAAAAGTTTGAAAAAGTAAATATCAAAATCGTGATTACGGGGAGGGTTTTAACTTTTTACCTTGGATTTGGGTTGCCTTTTACCACTTTCTGACCGTACTTCCTCCATCTGTATCCATCATCTAGAATATCAATGTCACTAGTTGTCTGAACTACAACTCTAGGCTCTCTCACTGTTCTACTCCCAGGTGCCGAAATTCCTTCATTGTGATCAGCTTCATTTTTCCTGTACAGCCATGGGGAAAAAAAGTCTAATTAATCTCACAAATAATGGCACCAAACACATAAATCAAGGCTATAAATTTTAACACTTCTCCTCAGAACCGATATAAAATTATAAAATAATCAATTTGTAGCGCAGATGGTTAAAACTAGTGTCAAAACCGATACCCTTAAGTAATCAAACTTTACCATCTTTTTGCATTAGGTTCATCTTCTTCAAACTCCTCCCCTCCTCCTGACTTGCTCCTCTGAGAGCTGTGCTCAAAATCATCGTCCCCGATCGATATCGATGAATGCTCAGGAGTTCCAATGGAATCCATTTGTGAATTGCCATGATTAGCATAAGTTTGATTTGGGATTTCATTGGTGTTGGCGGGATTTATAGCATGAATTGCATGAGAATTTGATGATGATCTTCTAGGGTTCTGTGGCTTGGGATGGTTGTGATTGCCCTTGTAAACAATCTCAGTGATTTGTCCATCCAATGACCTCTCTACTTTTTTCTTAATTGGGCAATCAGGGTAAGTGCACTTGTAATAGCTTCTGGGATTTTCACTTCCCTTCACTTGTTTTTGACCATATTTTCTCCAATTGAAACCATCATCCGACTTCCTGCTCAAGGTCTGAGATTGCTGGTGGAAACCGCCATTCGCCGGATCATTGCTTTGGAGAGTTTTGGTGGTCAATTCAGATGACAAGGTCTGAACAGAGCCATATTCTTGCTTTGGGAGCTCTTGAGCCTGGAAGTAATTGTTGTTCCATGCCTGCTCTTGTGTCTGAAAGAAAGAAAAAGTAATCAATTAGTTGCTAAACAATCAATCGTGTCGATAAATGAGATCAAATTTGAAGAAAATCGAGTTCTTGGTTTTAATAAAGACAGGACGCCCTGCACAGAGACGGACTGTGTGACAAAATCCGACATTAAGGAAGTGAAAAAACAGATTACATACAGTTTGAATTGAGGTGTTTGAGGATTGAAACATTGATGATGATGAAGAAATGGGAGGTCTTACTTGGGTTTGGAAAGAGAAGTCTGAGTGGTTCTTGGTCTCCTGTTTTACATTCTGTTGGTTGTTCTTCCAATTGAAGGCCCCGCGAGCTGCAAAGCTTCCAGTAGTTGGAGATGGAAGAATCTGGTAAAAAATAACACAAAACAAGAGAAACAGAATTAGTAAAATTATCAAAACAAAACAGTATTACAACTAACAAAACATTACCCAATAATTAAACAGAAAAATTAACAAACCCCAGAAAAGTAAAGTTCAAAAAATCAGAAGACTTTGACTTCAGAAATGAAAAATATCACACAAATATCCTCTTTTTCAATTATTCTTTTTGAACATATCTTAATTTCTTCATAATCCCAACTGGGAAAACTGCGGAACCCAAGAAAACAGAAATCTAAAATATATATACACACACTTATATGTATACATACGTTTGAAGCGTTTAAGAGAACAGGAGAGTCAAGAAGCTCAGCTGGGCTCAACCCAGGTGGGATAGCAAAGTAAGAAGATGGAGATACAGAGGGAGGAGAAATGGGCAGTGAGGGCGGCGGTAGGGACTTGAATTTGGGTACGCCGGACCCAGTACGCTCTGCAATTCGATCCGATAGCCCGCCCTGGCCGATGTATCTAGGTGGGTTCGAGTACTCATCTGTGCCGGCATCTAAGAGGTCAGAGAAGGAGTTGGTCATGAATGGGTGAGTTGAGAAAGTGAAGGCTGCTGGGTGTGAGTTTGCGGAGGTTTCTAAGCTCCCTGAAGAAGAGGCCATCAATCAAGAGAGAGGAAGACAGAGGAGAGAGAGAGATCAGTTTTGAGTTGAAAAATGGAAACTGACTCTAGGAGATTACTGTGGAAGAAGAGAAGAAGATGGTCACGTATTGCACAAGGCTCTCTGTTATTTCTTCTCTTTGTCTTTTAGGGAGGTTTCTGAGCAACTCAGGGGATGTTTGACCGTTGAATAATTTTTTGTAACTTTTTCCGTAACCAGAAAAAAAAAAAATCGTTTTTATTTGGAATTTTTCGTGGTCAAAGCTATGGAGTTTGACTGGTTGGCGGCTTTAATCTCTACTTGTTGTATTTATACATTTATTTTAAGAAATATCAAATTGGAGATTTAATTTGTAAATCAAAATAATTGATATCAACCAATTATTAATAATTTATCTGATCTAACGGTTCAAATTCAAGTCATCAACTAATACATATTGATCTCATTCTCTTAATATTTTTTATTTTCTCTTATTCGCTAGCAATTATATAATCTAAATTTGATATGGTTATTAACTTATTAGAATATACTTATATTGTAAGTCTGTTGTTGGAGCTTTTTGTAATTATTCAATATTACGATTCACATTATTCGTAATTTTTCATTCAACGAGTGAAGTCCAATTCTTTAGCTTAAGATAGTTTTGTATGTTTTTTTTTTTTTATAACAAACGATAAACTTTGTAGTAGTTTTTAGTACAATTTTTTTTTTATGTTTATATTATAAAGAAATCATTAGGAGCCAATCTATGATAGGTTGTTTTGACTCCCTAAAGATTTAGGGATTTTTTAGCTTCAATCCTTCAAAAATATTGAAATTTAAAATAAATCTGGTGTTAGATTACATATTGATTATAATTCATTGTGTGTCCTTAATTCAAAATAATTAATGGTCATTTTATTTAATGTATCCCATTAAATATTTAAATTTATTAATAAACAAATTTTAATTTATTTTTTGACCAAAAAAGAGTTTTTTAATTTATTAATTTTATTTAACATTCTTCAAACTTGAAAGACTCAAATAATGTACCTAAATGTTAATACCGAAATGTGTGTACCGAAATGTATTATATTGAACTAATGTATTCAAATGTTAAAACTGAAATGTATGTACCGAAATATATGCACCGAAATGTATTATATTAAATTAATGTACCTAAATGTGTGTACCAAAATGTATGCACCGAAATATTAGTACCGAAATGTATTATATTGAATTAATGTACCTAAATGTTTGTATCGAAATGTATGTACCGAAATGTGTGTACCTAAATCTATGCATCGAAATGTATTATAATGAATTTAATGTACCTAAATGAAGAAGACAAAGTACATCGAAATATATTGTATAACAAAAATTAGTTTATCTAAATGTTTACAACAAAATATATTACGATAAATGAAATGAAAATTATAATTATAATGTAATAAAATTAATACATTAAAAATTAAGAAGAAAAAGAGAAATAATTAAAAAATCAATATATAATTAATAAATGAGATTATTTATGTATCAAGGGACTAAAAATAGATTTTGATCTTACTCATGGTTTTAATCTAAAAGTTATCTTTGTCAAGGATTAAAATGAAGTTTTCTAAAAGATTTATGAAAGAAAATTGAGGTTTCATTCTTAAACAAATTATAGTAATACAAAGAGTGATCCAACTGTCTATAAGCCGTATAAAAAAAATTAATAATAATAGAAAAAAAATAAGTCTATGAGGTTATCTAATTTCCGGAGGCAGATTGTCTGCCCTCCCAATACCATCCTCTTCCCATCCCCTTCTCTTTGTGCGATCACGGTTAAGCTATGTCAACATTTTATATCATTATATATTTTTGTCTTATTATCTTTATAAAAAAAATTAATATAAAATGTTGATGTGGCTTAACCGTGACCGCACAACAGAAGAGGGGATGAGAAGGGGATGATTTTGGGAGGGCAGACAATATGCCTTCCTAATTTCCAACGTGAGATTCACACTTTCAATAAAATTCATCCACCCGCTTAAGTTGGTATCTACCATACCAAACCTTGAGTAATGAAGACATAATCATGTTTAGTCTAGTGATTTTTCGATTCAAACCATCACGTGAAACATTAAAAATATACTTTTGGGTGACTTTCTTGCTTCCTTTTAGTTTCTTCTTAATTAGTCTTCGAATTTATCTAAAAGCATGCATTCCCCAATTACTTTTACCCTTTTCATAGCACTTTTTCTTTATATTTTCTTCTTCATGTAATATTGAACTATGTGTTTAAAAAGAACTCTTCTTAATCTACAGGTCATGATTGCTTTTGGACGTTTACGAAAAATCAAAGATGTTAAGAGAAGAGTTAGATAAGCTACATTAAGCTAATGCTTAATTAAGAGCATAAGATAATATTTGAAATCCATTAATTTGAAACTTGTGTGATACTCTAAAAGGAAATGAGGGGATTTCAATTAGAACTTGAAAGTAACATGATCGTTGGATATTAAAATTCAGGAAAAACCAATGTGATTTGTGGATTAGCACAACCAATTAGCTAAGATAGTGATTTCTTGTTTATTAGATGCACCTAATATGAACTGGTTAATTCCAAATTTAAAAGGTTAAAATGGACTATTAGCTATTAAGAAACATGTGTGATTATTATAAGGTTAACTACATTTCTTATCCTTCCAATTTGAGGTGATTTTTAAGATGCACCACGAAGTTTCAATTTTCTCATATCGAACCTTGAGATATTGAAATGATAACTCATTGAAATTGAGGATGTGATGATCTTGAGACCCTTATATGAGCTAATGTGTAAGCCTAAATTTAATTTTGGCTGTAAATTGAGCTAGTTTGTGGTGCCTCACTCGAGCTGTATCTTTTAAGCTGGCAAGTGCCAAGGATACTACGTGAGATATTTCCAGAAGTCGTGCAATCTAGAAGATGCATGACATATATATCTCCTACCGTGTCAAAGGGGCATTGTCCACTGGCCATGCAATCTAGAAGTAAAGCATCTCAAATCTCTGTCAAATCTCAAATCTTTAGTAATTACGTATAATTGCATTCTACAAAAATCAAACAGCCTGTATTGATTAATGTTGAATCTAACGGTTGACAAAAATTCTGAAGTTGCAAGGGCCACTTGGTTTAACTCATCAATTCAAAAAGATTAGTTATCCCACCAACTTTCATTATTCTCCTCAGTCCTCTCCCTCTCTCTTTACTTTCTCTTTGCTTCTCTCAATCCCTCTTTGCAGACGAGTCACAAACCACCACCATCAGCCCTGCTCCGTCATTGTTGTCACGTCGCAAACCACCGCCGCCGCCTCAAACCCAGACGAATAGCCTAGTTTAACAGCACCACCACCCAATGAAGCATATTCGATGCCACCTCACCACCACAGGTACCCATATCAAATCGAACCACCATCACCACCCAAGCGAATTAAAGCAACCACTTGGGAATATTTTCTGACGTATTCTAAACTCAAATACTTTTAATATTCATTAGATCTTTGATTAAAAATTAATGACCGAAATGTTACATTTGAAAACTTGTAAGCATAAAATATTCCGGAGGACCATAAAATTTTCATCTTCCATAATGGAAAGCATAATATATGCTTTGATCACATAAAGGCTTCTTTGTTGGTTTGGCCTTTTTATTAGTAAGATACATCATATGATTCTACTAAGTGTGTACACTAAGATTTTTAGTCCATTTTTGCAAAGACAAAAACAAGAGAGTACTTTCAAATGAATGTCCGGATCCTCTTTGTGAGGATCCTCAGGATCCTCAAATCGTGTTCGTTCATTGTACATCGTGCGGTCATAAATCATTTTAAATTAAATATGAATAGCACCTGACAAAAACTGGCCACACAATATACGATAAACAGACACGATTTAAGAATCCTCTACCTACTCGTAAAGAGAATCCGGAGAGGATCCTCCTGCCTTTCAATTATAGTAATCCACCTCATGGGTTTTCATATGCAAGGTTTTTTAGGATTACTTTTCTTATTTACACAATTCAACTTTCTTCATCTTTCTTTACCCAAAAAAAAAAAAACAAAAAAAAAACTTTCTTCATCTTTGACCCTTTATACCTATTAAACCATATGAAAATGTGAAGTTCTGAGTTGAACCGAATCAGATGAAGTCTTCAGTCTTGTATCTCATGATTATTGATTCCTTCGATAGCGTTTTTTTGGTTAATTATTCATTTGATACAGTACAATCTTCTAAAGTAATGATCTCAACTTGAGACCAGTTACTGCTCTTTTTCCTTTCTCTCGGCTTCTCTCTGAAAGAGCTCCAAAAGAAACCCCTTCTTAGGCGTCGGCCCTAGCCTTTGGCTTTTGGGTCGGTGGCAGTGCTCATTTCTCTCTTCCTTTCTTCTGCTTTTCCTTCTTCTCTTCCTTTTCTTCTCTGTTTCCATGTTCTTTTATGAGCTCTGTCTCATCTATCTGAGCACTTGTATCAGTTTTGTACCCATTCCTCAACCATCTGCTGCTCACCGCCGTCCCCCTCTTCCCTCCCCATCACACCTTTTTCTCCTACCTCCATCTTCATGCCCTTCATCTTTTCCAACTCTTAACCAGGAATTAGATCTCGGAGTGTTGCGTTCTATTTTGACTCATAGCCCAACCTTCATAGCTCACTGTCATTCCGGATTATTGAAAAATTTGGGCGAAGTGCGAAACGATTCATGTCAGAACAAGGGTGTTTTACACACCCCCTTCGCCCTCCCCCTCCTCCTGTTACTTTTGGTGACTTTTCTTGCAGGTGTGGCTTTGGAGGCTTGGGCTCTTGGTGGATTGACTGTGCTTAATACTCTCAGATCTAGCTTTTGGTTAGGGTGCATTTTTCAGTTTGGTGTGATGTTTTCCTTCGCTAAGGTAACAGCGGCTGTGGCTGGCTTTTGGAGCTTGGAGCTTAGGGTTTTACTGTTCACTGCTTCTTTTGTAGCTTACGGGCCTAAATTTGTGTGGGCCTCCCTTTGTGGCTGGGGTTGTAGCTCTCTTTTTTGGGCTTGTTTTGTTGGGCTTGGTTTTTTTTTTATTTTTTATTTTTTATTTTTTTTTATTTTTATTTTTTTATGTTTGCTTTGGTGTGTAAGACTTTGTGTTTTGTTTAGGTTTAGGCCTTTATTAACACAAATTGTATTTCTCTTTCATTAATGAAGCTTCATTCTTGTCCAAAAAAGAAAAAAAAACTTGAGACCAGTTACTTATAGAAATAAAATCCCCATGTAATAATTGTTTTTTTTTTCCAACACATGTAATAATTGTTAATGAGTACAAAATATGCAATGTCACATATAAAAGTTTGTGAATTAAAATATTTTTTTTAAAGTTGTTCTGGACAATGTATTAATTTTTAGAGTTGATGTCACATCATTGAACTTGAGTTACATAATACTTCGTCAACATGAACACCTTATTGAAACCAAAATATTTCTAACTTCTCAAGCATATTTATAGCTTCTTGACATGAAACTTTTGGTATTCCTATACGACATCCTCATGAATTCTACTCAATAAGTCAATAAATAACACCTTTTTAACTACATTTCCATAAAGTAATAATCACTTTAAAAATTAAAATTAAAAAATTGATTTGATCCCA
The DNA here is from genome assembly GCA_036320875.1 of Cotoneaster glaucophyllus. Classification (NCBI taxonomy): domain Eukaryota; kingdom Viridiplantae; phylum Streptophyta; class Magnoliopsida; order Rosales; family Rosaceae; genus Cotoneaster; species Cotoneaster glaucophyllus. Next base: position 4,299,394 of record CM070061.1, read on the forward strand.
ACTTTATAACTTTATAATAATTTTAATATTATACTTTTTTCACAAAACAAAACAAATTAAAAAATTAAAAAATAAAAGCAAATAAAATTGTACACAGTCAAAGCAAAATTTTCGCATGGACTGACTGTCCATCACTAATCCAGGGCCGTCTCTAATATTTTGTAGGGTCTGTACATGTTGAGCAAAAATTGTACACAATATGCAAACAAATAATTCACTCGACACAATTTCACTGTTGTTCATTTTTCCAAAGAGGGTTTTATTAATTTGAGTTTGACCCATTCTAGATATGCGTCTATTAATTACAATCCTTTGTTAAAAAGGAAAAACCTTTTGATTCCAATATGAATAAATCGTTACTTGGGGATTTGGATGTTTATTTGATTTTGCGATTGCACCTAGGTCGAACCCTAGATTCCCTACTTACCCTCGTTAAGGGATCAAATCCCCGTAGTTCCTTATGTATTTGATGGGGTTTTATGCCTTGTGCAGTTTCAACTCATACAGGCAAGGAGCATTTGATGTCTTGTGCAGTTTTAGCTCGTGCGGGCGAGAACTTTGAGCCATTAGAGCGTAATGCGGCTTCGTGCCATTTGATATTTGATACGGCTTCGTGCCATTTGTTTCGGCTTTGTGCCATTAGAGCGTAATGCGGCTTTGTGCCATTAGAGCGTAATGCGGCTTCGTGCCATTTGATATTTAAAATGACTTTGTGCCATTTGTAGCGGCTTTATGCCATTTGAATTTGGAGCAGCTTCGTGCCATTTGTATCGGCTTTGTGTCATTTGGAATTTGATGCGGCTTCGTGCCACTTGAAGTTGACGCGGCTTAATGCCAATTTGAGATTTGACATAGCTTTGTGCCATTTGAGGCCAGACTGGGCTTCGTGCCTTTGAGATTTGATGTGGCTTTGTGCCATTTGTATCGGCTTTGTGTCATTTGTAGCAGCTTTGTGCCATTTGGGATTTAATGCGGCTTCGTGCCACTTGCAGTTGACGCAGCTTCTTGCCAATTTGAGATTTGACATGGCTTTGTGCCATTTGACGCGAGACTAGGCTTCATGCCTTTGAGATTTGATGCGGCTTCATGCCATTTGAAATTTGATGGGGCTTGAGTCCACTAATTTGAGGTGGTAAATTCATCAAGTTTTGTGCTTTGAGATGGTTTGCGTCCAAAACATATGAAGTAATGTGTGTCTATGAGTTTAATGTCATCACCATTGTGTCAACACTTTTTGTTTTAAACCAATTTGAGACCGGTGTGCCTCAGTCACATCGTTGGTTCTCTTGCCCTCTACTACTCAACCCAAATTCCAACTCATAGGGTTTAAATTTGCCAAACCCATCTGAACTTATGTAGGAAGCCGTGGCTCTCCCAATTTGTTTGGTAATCAATCTCTTTTTTATTTCTTGGGAATTGAACTTTCTAAATCCAAGTGGGGCTCCACAAAGGATAAAGCCACCCCTTCTTTTTATTTTTCTTATTCCTGCCGCAATTTTTCTTTGGTGGGGTTTAAATCCTATATCAATTTTTTCTTTGGCAATTTTTTGTTCTGCAGCAAACTTGTCCCTTTTTCTAGGGAACCACATGCATGGCGTCCCAATTTGTTTTGCTTTTCATCACGTGCAATTTGCACACTCGCACTTCCTTTCTTCATGGACCTTGTGAGAGCTCTAGAGACTTGATGAAAAGAAAACTGCAGCAGCATGTCATCAACTTCGATTCAGCAACATGTCTTGTTTATTTAGAGCAACGATCAACATGTGAGAAAGACTTTGTTCTCGCTACTGATCTAGTGTGGAAGGGCCGCGTCTGAAGCTTGCATCTGCTTGTGAAGGTGACGAACTTCATCGAATGGTAGGAAACCAGAGTCTTTTGTGTAGTAGATTTCTGCGAGCTTTCTCAAGACACGAACGGTGATCGATGACAAAACTTGAAGTCGCCCTCTGATTACTGCCACCAAAAAGGAGGAATTTTATTTCCTTCCATCTTCTCCAGCAACTTACGGAGTCGGGGACTAGGTGGAGATAGAGGACTTCAGATGTTTCTTTCTCGGCACAGAGTATGGATGATGGAGAGCATCGATCACTCCTTGGAAATTCATGGAGCCGGCGACAAGGAGCTAGGTTGTGGTGGAGATGGAGGACCGCATACGATTTCTTTCTCGGGACGGAGCATGGACAATGAAGAGCATCGATCACTTAGATTTGATTGGAACTTCACGGGGTGGTTTAGACCACCCACAAGAAATTCATGGGACTAATGGCAGCGATAGGGAACAGAGAGCGTCTGGCCATAGAGCTTCGTCTCGAGCTCCGTCGGGTGGCCTGGACCACTTAAAATTTTACAACAACAACCTCCATTTTTGCTTTGGGGGAATGAGAGAGGTTGAAGAAGCAAATTGCTTCTTTTTTTCCTACAAAGCAGAGAGAAACCAAACAAAGAAAGATTTAGAAGGATGGATTTATACCTTTAAATGCTTTGTTGCTTTCCTTTGCCGTGTATCCACTTCTCTGTTTGCCTTTGTCTTCTTGAATTTCCACAGCACTTCACTCCTTTGATTTCTCTCCAACTCTCTCAAGATTTCTGCCGTCTGTTATTCTCCGTCGTCTCTCGATTTTTGCAGCGTTTTTCAGTCTCTGTCTTTTTTCTCCCCCCTTTGCTTTGGTTTAGTGCCTTTTATAGGCGAACAGTGGAAACGGAAGTTGTAGTGAGTGGGTGAGTGCTACCACGTACTCTGCACAGTGGGATACCAGTAGAAAACCACCCACGTCTCCAGTTGTGAAGTGATTTTATTATCTCATTTTTTTTAAATATATTTAGGGATAAAAATCAACAACCTTCATATTGTTTTCACTCCTTAAAAATAGGCACTTGCAATCCCCATACATCTACACGTCTACTCCACTTCCTTTTTTATTTATTTATTTTTACTTTGTGAAAATATATGGCTCAACAATACGATTTTTTTTTTTTTTTGAAAAAAAAGCCATCCTTATTTAAAAAAATAATAATTTTTTGGACAATTTATTCCTACAAAGTTCAATAATCAATATTCAAACTTAATGAAAACAACATCTCACTTTTATGAATTGAATAATGTCCAATTGCCATGAATCATGATTTAGGGTTCATTCATGAATAATGTCCAAAATGTATGGAGGAAGATGGCGGTAAGCAATGTGAGGTGACGACTTTCGCCACTTCAGCAGTGGTTCCAGAGCAACGGGAGAAACTTGCACATGAGACCTGTGCGTAACTTACACGAATGATTATGATTGGTTATTTGCATTCGTGACTGTGAGTCCTTTTTAGATTTCTCAGGTGTTTTGCTCCACTCATATAGGTTTTTGGTAAGTCGTTGCATTCTTCTTCTTTTGCAAATCATGAAGTTTTACCATAGTTGTGGAAAACGATAATACATATACATCCTGATGTTGGTTTATCTTCACCAACTCTCCTTTTGCAAATCATGACGTTTTACCGCACAGACATCTCATTTTCTGACATAAGTCAATTAAATAGGTATATTTTTCAATAACTTAGGTCAACAATAATTTTCTCAACAATTTCCTCAAAAAAAAAAAATTTCCTCGCTAACTTAAGGTTAGCCTTCTTCATTGATCTCTCCTCAAAAGCACAAAATGTTGATTGACAAAATTCTAATAGTAATAAACATTTTATGAGTTCACATAAATTACTTTTTTTTTTCTTTGGTTTGAAATGATTTTTGGTAGCTCGGCTAGGTGGGCTAGATGCTAGGTTAGGTTGCATGGACACTCCAAAACACTCCAACAAGGTACTTTTCTCTTCGTTTGTGAGAGCCTCTCTCTCTCCGTTTGTGAGAGTCATTCTCACCTTTGTGTGAGTGCACCCAGTCTTTGAAGATTCACGTCGCCGCCGGCTCTAGCTGTGGCTAGGGTTAGTGGCAGTCCCATGGCCCTCCTCTGTTTTTTTCTTTTCCTTTTCTTCCTATTGTTTTGCTTGCTTATCTTCCATCTTTCCATCCGGTTCTTTTCCTCATCACTATGCTGCCCTATTTTCCTTTTGATCCTACTATCTGTAACCCCGTTTCTACATAACCCGTTTCCTCCGCATCCAACTCCATCATTTTCATTAATGGGTTCGATCATCTTTCCAACCATCTACACTTTCGATCGATTGCCGTCTATTTTATTCGCCATTTGTCGCAAAATCTTGGGAGGGTGTGTAGAGCTTCAACTCTGATGTTTGCACCATCACCTTTGGTAGCCTTTGTTGGTCCTTCCACCTGTTCGCCCTCGTTGGCGATATTGGCCGTGAGATTTGTCTTCTTGCGGTCTTCCTTTAGCTACAAAGACTGTAGCTTCTTTTATATGTGGTGGCGATCGTTGTTGAGGTGGTCTCGGAAGGATGCTGCAACCTTTCTCTTAATCAGATTTAGAGTTTGTGTTGGTGTGATTGCAGGCAATCAAGAGAGGCGACTGATCGGGTTGCTCGTGGCATCAGATTTAGAGTTTCTGTTTGCATTTTTCTGTATGCTGGGCTCCAAAATTGTCTTTGGGCCCTTTTGTGTTTTATGTTCCATCTTCTTTTTGTACTTATCTTTTATTTGGACCTTTTGTTTGTAATTAGTGTTGTTGGTAATTAATTTATGGGAGGTTTAATGAAAAGGTCCCGGTACTGTTCACTTTTAATGAAAAACCACTTTTTTACCTTTAATTGACACTATTCACTATACCTTTAAAAAGAACTTTTCGTTAAAAGGGAAGTTTTTTTGGACTTTTCATTAGTTTTCCTTTAATTTATTCCTTTGATAAAAAAAAAAAAAAAACACTCCGACAAACCTACGCACCTCAGACACAGGTTGGACATGGTCAACGACTTGGGCAAGGTCAAGACACGATTTAGGCACGGTTAATACACACAGTTAAGACATGGCTTGGACACTGTCAAGACTCGATAGGGGTCTTTTTGTAAATTAAAAAACAATATTTTGGGTCAGTTTTGGAAATATCAAAACTAAAACCTAAAAGAGCCCCAGACGTCAACCTAACTTCAGACCTCCCTCTTTGATCTATGCCTCCCTCTTCAGTTCCTTAGCTACTTGGTTCCGCATTCTATGTGCATCATCATCTAGCAACTAGTTGATTGGGCATTGCAATAGAGCAGGACATGACTCCTCCTGGACTCCAAAATTTAGGGATAATAGATGTTGATTAATTTGATTGGGTGTGCATAATTTGAATTTGTTGCTTAATTTTGTTTATGGAAAATGAGTAGTACTTTGTTATATTATGAATCTGAAGCTTTGTTTTTAATATATGTAATATTTTTATATTTTAATCGTAGTGTCCTGGCCATGTCCATGTCTTTGTTTTAAATTTGAGATTTGTCATGTCGCCGTATTCATGTCTGTGTCTGTGCAACATAAGCTAGATGAGATAACTGCACCCAGGTTATTGTTTAAGGAAAACTAATGAAAAATGCTTGAAAACTCTGAGTTTTAACGATAAAGACAAAATAAAGGGTAAAGTGAATAGTACCATGATTGATTTTTTAGTGTAAAAGTGTGGTTTTCTGGTAAAGTGAACAATACCGAGAGCTTTTCGTTAAAATTCCCTATTTTTTAGGCTTATACTTTGAGAGGATTCGGGACCACCTTAGCCACACCCAGTATTTGTAATGATACGTTGGGTTATCTATTTGGGAAAAATAGAGGGCACAAAAGCTAAAATAGGAGGTGGGAAATAGAAATTAGATGGAGGAAGAGATGAGTGGAGGAGGTGACTCAAATAGGAGGCTAGATTTACACAAAAAAAAGAAAGAAGAGAAAATTGAAGATGAATGGGAAAAGAACCACCACATAGGGTGGAAAATCCATCACTACTACGGATGGAAGAGCCATAAAAAAAAGATGGAACAAAGAAGAAGTAATAGGTGCCGCCCTACGGGGCGACAAAGAAACCAGAGCGAGTTTAGGGCTTTTTTAAAGGACAGCCTTTTAATTTGCATTTAGCCTATGGCATGAGGAGCCAAAACTCTTACCATTGCCCACCTTCTACTAGGCCCTTAGGCTTCCATGTATGCAAAATTAGACTAATGGATTATGGGGATCTGCAAACTTCACCATTTTGAGCCCTTCACAAGCCCAAAAAGGCCATAGCCGATTCAAAAGAGAGGATATTTAACAAGCTCCACTTCCTATTGGACTCACTCAGTTAGAAAGCCCAATAGAAGGCAAACCAATATTTAACAATCTTCAAAATAATAAGAAAATTATAGATTTGGATGTACTCAAGTTGGATAGAACGTGCTTCAGTGTTTGCACTCAAGTTTGAACCTTTTTCTACGTAGTTTTGATTAATATAGTGTAATTATCCTATCATTTTTAAAAGTAAAAATAATATAATAAATCATCTGAAACATTTCTAAATTCTTGAAAGAGAACAACTCAAACCAAGCCAATATCACAAGCTTGTTATTTTTACGTTAAAACTACGAAGTCAATGGCACTCCAATATTACCATCATAAAAAAGAAAAATACAATATATCAAGATGAACGTGAAGCTAAACCTGTGCAAAATGTGAACCACAAGAAGGAATGCTTAAACTTAGCACCAACAATCGTAGTCAACAAACATATTAACGGGGTTGTTCTCACTTCTCAGTTACAAGTTTTTGAAGAAGAAAAATTTTAGGGAGATCATCTTTTTAAATCACATTTTATAAATTACATGATGTGAGAACAAAGTAAGATTTCATGATTTAAAATTAAAAGCAAATAACCGACAACAATCACATCATGTGACTTAAAAACGCAATCTCTCGTTATCTCTACTTTAGCTACAATATCTATCATGATGAACCTCCAAGATACTAGCAATTTGGCTATCATAATTAATGAACCTCCTGTTGGTTTACATCAACCCCAAAATAACTTATATGTTCATCTATCTATAATAAACACATTATATGTAGTAGACTTCCTTTTATCTAAATTATCTGGCTAATAATTCTAAGATATTTATATAGTGGAAAACGAACAAAGGTTTAGAACTCTCAATTCGAGTTTGAACTTTCACATATTCACTCATTGAGGTCACCAACTTTGGTATATTGTTTCACCTAGAGGCCAAAAGTACATTGCCGCCTCTTGTATTACCAATGCATGGGGAGAGAGATTAATCTGCCCACTGTGTTGTAGAATACCTCATAATTTAAAAAAAAAAAAAAAAAAAAAAAGGGGGACAACCAAAATCGACATAGATATTTCAATGTTAGAATTAACACTCCAAAAACACAAATTGACAAACATCTCTACAATGAAGATACCTCAATATTTGTCCATGTTATTTACCAGAATTATGCATATAACAACCCACCGAACCAACAACGTCATGAGAAATATATGGTATAGAGCATAGTATTGCGTACATTAAACACCAACCAAATTAGCATATGATATATTCCATATGCAGCCCCTCTTCACTGGTTTTTTTTAGGATATAATAAAGAACTAAATTTAAAATGATGAGCTAAAGAGGTACTTACCATTTGGTTGAATCATTAACTCTTAATTTCTACAGCAATTTTTCCACGTATTGCTTATGATGAATCAAGGCCATCATACCCTTTCCTCTCTCTCAATTGATCTCCATGTCAAGGATCTTCCTTGCTTCACCAAGATCTTTCATCTCACACTCATTCTTCGTTTTGACATTTCATAAAGTCATCAAATCTCAAATACAATTGTCTCGGAGTTAATTTAAGCCATAAAGATATTTCTTCAAATTTGCAGACCAAACTCTCTTCCCGCTTTATCTTATATCCATCTGGCTGAGACATGTATATCTCTTCATCTAAATCACTATGTAGAAAAGACGTCTTAACATCATGTTGGAGAAGCTCAAGTTCAAACTGTCACAAAAGTTAACATAACACAAACTGATGAGTACCAAAAGTGAAAAATATTTAATGCCCTCTTGTTGTGCATACCTTTTAGCAACTAATCTTGCTTTAAATCGTACATTATTTTTCCCATCAACGCTTTCCTTCTTGGTATATATCCTAGTTGCAACCAATAGCTCTCTTACGTACCCTTGTACAATTGAGCTAACTCCCCCCTTCTCCTTTTATTCACTCTCCATGGCTTCCTAGAATTTAGATGAAATTTGAACGGTGATCATAGAAATAGAAAAGGCGATATAGTCATTGTACCTAGTTGGCTTGATTATATTCCTCATAAACCTGTTCTTTCAAATAGATTCTTTGAAACAAAGCTTGTTCTTCATCTTCAAGAGAATTCTCAAGTTCAACTTCATCATCATCTTTTGCTTCTTCTTCACTTATAACGAGGAAAGTCGGAGTTTGATATGCGGGTTAGTGGAACAATTTCTGGAATCATGACTGGTGTTATTTTGGCTTCCATTGTTCTTATGTATTTAAGGAAAGAAAAAAGACATGGTGGGGGGAATGTAAATGAGGGAAGTCGATGAAATTTATGGACCACATATATAATAACTGAAGTATTATAGCTTAACACTATTGAGATGCAATATTAGAACAGAAATAATTAAAATACCTGGAATGCTTTGTCCCTCCAGTGAAACACACTACCACGGCCTTCCATGCACTCAACAATATATTTCGGAAGCAATGGTTTCAAGAATGTGTGAAGCTTGACTTTGTTACACTTTCACATGCCAATAGGGCAGCACCACAAGGCCATTTGGTACTGGCAAGAGATAGCTTATCTGTAACTGAAAAATAGCAACAACAAGAACTGAAACCCTGGTATTTATGGCCTCAGTTACTGACGTCTTTCATTAAAGGAAACTTTTTGGATGTAGTTAGTAATAGCTCTCGTCATTCATTATTCAAGAATTTTTGTAGTTTAGGTATTTCATTCCATTCATTCATAATGTTTTGATCTAAGATTAAGCAGATGCAACGTCTCTCCTCGCATAATATGGATTCCAAATGTATACCCAGAACTTCTAGTTGCCGTCATGCCCTAGCTACCAATGGCTGAAAAACACCAATGTTGATACACAAGGCATCCTCGAATTTCAAGTATCGTTACCTAACACTGAAAATGATATGAATAAAGAATTTGATGATGGTGGTGGAAGAAAGTAAAGTCTTCACCTAAAGAACCAGCCCCCTCTTTCACCGTTGTTTCACAACCTCTTACATCTGCAAACTTCGATTTGAAATCCCGGATAACAAGCACTTCCACAAGCAATTTTTTCAATGCAGGCATCTGATATTCCTAAGGATCTAATTAAGGGAAGAAAATAGGAGAAGAAAGGACCCCGATAAGATTACTGTAAGAAGAAAAATTTATGACAGTTGCATAAAATTTGACTAGCAATATTGTTGTAGAGCGACTGAGTTCATCTGTAAACAAAATATCCTTTCCTGCTTTAGCTTCAGAAAGTCACAAATAAACGTTTTTGTTTAATATCTGTTTCTATATGAAACCATTTGATTACTACTAACACATTTCTGCATAATAGTAGATCACCGGCTCCGTATCAATCATGATATTTCTGAATATCATATATGCATGGATTTGCATGTATCTCATGAAATGACTCATATATAGAAAACGCTAAGAGAAAGATATAAATATATATAGTACGTGATCATAGACCGAGCTATTGGACTAGAAAAAACATAGAGAAGTGAAGAGTGACTTTACTGCATGCCAGCAGCCATTTGCGGTGAGCGCTACATTGATTGTGTAGAGACAGAGAGGTTTGAAGAGCCGCACCACATGTAAGTGATGTGAAACGATCGATGATTGTTATTAGCTTTAACGAAGTGAATGCTTGGAAATGTGAGATCAATAATATGTACTTTGAAATCCGATCTGAAGCATCCCTGTTCTTAAGTAGAGAAAGTTATCACGAGTCACATACGGACACATTTTGCTTTATCAGATGTCATTTAGTAGTGTTAGTAATTTCCATTATATGGTATTGACCAAAAAAAAATTCCATTATATAGTGTTTTCAAAGTGCAAGGAAAATAGCCACTTCGTACTATGGTCTAGTGGTATTTCTCTTCACTTGTAAGTGAGATGTCTTGGGTTCGATTATCGCCAAAGACGATTTTGAACAACATTATTGCTAACTCATTGTGAGGCTTGACCCACTCCCCACCTCCATTGGTGTAAATAATATCGTTTGTTAAAAAAAAAAAAATCCAATGAAAATAAGTTAAAAGACTGCTGGAAATTATGCAGTGGGAATTTTACAAGCCCAAGGATCTACTGTCCTCAAATTTGTGTCTTTGTCCATTTTTTCTTCTAATTTTTTAACAGGTGTCTTTTAATTGAACTCCCAAACTTAACGGTGTCAAATGTTTAATAAGACTATAAATTAAATTTAAATTTAAAAGGAGATATGGGCGGAGACACAAATTTGTGGACAATAGACCCCTGGCCATATTACAAGGTAAGTAGATAGAATAATTTGAAACTGAAAGGACCCTAAAAACAAATTACCCCAAAGCAAGTGATCTTTTACCATAGTGGTAGAAAGATGTTGAATCATTGCATGACGATGTGGGTTCAAACCTCATCCGTGACTAATCTAACAAAATCTATCGTTTGACAAAAAAAAAAAAAAAAAAAAAGAAGACAAGAGACCGGAACCAAATTATGACCCCCAAAAAATGTGTATCAATTGGCTGATGCAGGGTAAGTTGATAGAATAATTTGATTAGAGACCGAAATCAAAATGATCCTAAAAAATGTGTATCAATTGGTTGATGTAGGATAATTTATAATTTTAAAACCGTCGTTGCCCCTTAGTACAGTAGGGGTGACGATTTCTTGTTTGTATAAGTTGAATTATTCCCCATATTGATAATTGATTTTAGGGTGAAACCTTAACTATTTCAAAACTTTGTTACGCACAAATAAGTATGTGGAGAAAGACAAGGAATATAAAAGAACCATTTTCAACTTGTATACGAACATTGTCACAAAAGAAGAAATGGGCCATTATAGTGTCATGGGTACGTGATGATTATTGGCCTCATATGTCTCGGGCTGCATTACATATGATTCTTCGCTACTTGAATCTGGGAAAATTTAAAGATATATAGTAAGGAAAAAAAGGAGGGAATATCAGTGGAATTACTGCTATCATAAATTTTGTAAACCGTCTGTGGTACCAACCATTCTAATCAGATTATTAGTTGAAGTTTCTAAACCAGTCAGTAAAATTAACATATTCCTTTCTACTGCTATCAGTAAATTTGGTCAGTTTTGACACATTGTGGGTGTATGTGTCAAGCTTTAATTAATACTTGAGCTAGACAATGTGTGCTGTTGAAGTGAATCCAAGGGGTTAGATTGTTTGGCAACACGGCCTAGTGGAGTTTGGTTACATTAATAGGACGACTACCAATGCGAATCTTGATTTAATTATTGCATGAGTTGTGTGGAAAATCTGCATGATATGCGTTGGCCTTCTTCTCTGGTTTACACTGACTTAGGAGTTGCTTGAGGGCGCGGAGTAGAATATAATAAGTTATACTTGATTAAAAAACAATTGTATTAAATTTGATGAATGGTGAGTCCATGAACCTAGTATATATTTAGTTCATCATTTCATTCTCCCATATGTTTCACGAGCCACAATAATGTGAATGAGTGGATTTGTTATCATGATTTTGAAGAAAATGATTATCGTTTTTCCCTTTTCGGTTGGCCATAAATTAAACCAGCTCTCCCAGATAATTGTTCCTTGGCGCACGATGAATGTACTTACCAGTTCAATTCCACACCACATAAAGAAAAGAAACATATGGGAGCTGCATGTATATTTTTAGTTGTATCCAAGAAATGTGCGGTTCCTGCTCATTTTCGTAGCAGTGAACAATATTTAATCACATCCGTACCCATGAAACATATGGGAACCGACCGAAAAGCAAAGCAAACATATGGGGAGCAGAAGAGGAAAAATGTGAAACATATGGGAAGCATATTTTTGCAGCACGTAGTTGCATGCATAACATTTATAAAAGCATGCTGTCCATGCACAAACAACACGTTGCAGCAGTTTCTGAAGATGAAAATAAATTTTGTTCAATTTCTGAAATATGGAAAGGTAGTTGGATGGTATTTTACAAGGGAGGAACTGCATCCGGCCACTTGGCATATCCATCTAAAGCTAGGAGACGGAGGAGAACGAAGAAGATAGGACAAAAAGTGCAACAAATTATCATACCAATCATACCCTTTTTATAATGTATTAAAAAAGAAAAATATTCAAGGTATATAATTGATTTTTTCTCGTAAAATATATAAAGAGTCTTAGTATAATACAATAATACACCAGAAGAGTGTATAAAACCTATTTAAACATGTTAGTGGAAATCATTGCCGTGTTAATTACAAGCTACAAAACAAAATAGCAATAGGATTAGTCAGAAAAAAAAAAATAGCAATAGGTTAGGATCAAGATAAAAAGTTGTGTGAAAGAAAGTGTCCACCGAAAGTATAAAAAAAAAGAAAAAAAAAAGAAAAAAAAAAAAGAAAAAAAAAAGAGATCAATTATATTAACTTTTTAAATTTTTAATTCTTAACTTTAAACTTTTATTATATTTATTTATTTTATAAGGTGTGGATGATTGGCATCCCACATATATAACTTTTTTTTTTTTTTTTTTGAGAACCATATATAACTTTTTTTTATTTAAGAAACCAATACAAAAGTGTATCTTATGCTTACAAAGTGGCTCTCCTTAAAATATGTCTTACTAGTGTTTTCTTTTTAATAGTTTATTTAAATTTTATAGCTCAATTAGTTCATAATGCTGTCTGAAATCTTAAGTTCAAATCTTCTTATGTATCAAAAGAAAAAAGTGCAAATATTCAGTTCAATATAAATATTTGGGTCAGGTGATTTAAGTGAATGCACAAGAAGGTTCACATTTAAGAGAATTACTTGAATTCTCATAGTACGGTAATATTTGTTGAAAGAAAAGAACGAAAATCATTAGATTCCTTTAGTTTTCTTTTGTTGGACAAAATATTAGAATATAACTAGCTAATGCATTCATTTTTTTTTTGGGGGAAAATTAGAATCTCCTGCACTTTTCTAATACTCTTTAGATTAAACATTAGTTCTATTTTAAAATTTGATTAGGATGCCTAAACAATAGCCATGTCAGCATTTTTATATTTATTTAGATTACATGTAATTATTTTTTATTTTTTATATTTAAAATGTTAATTATTAAATTCCATATATATCTGTGAGATCCCACATCGCCCAGGGGAGTGATCCTTATATGTATATTCCCATCCCTACCTAGCGCGAGGCCTTTTGGGAGCTCACTGGCTTCGGGTTCCATGGGAACTCCGAAGTTAAGTGAGTAGCGCGCGAGAGCACTCCCATGATGGGTGACCCACTGGGAAGTTCTCGTGTGAGTTCCCAGAAACAAAACCGTGAGGGCGTAGTCGGGGCCCAAAGCGGACAATATCATGCTACGGTGGTGGAGCGGGCCTGGGATGTGGTGGACCCCAGGACCGGGATGTGACATATCCTTTTAGGTTGATATATTTTGTACGTGACCTTTTTTTTAGGAAGCCAGCTTCTTCTCCCACGTTAGAATTATGTGATCCTCATTTTTGAATTTTGAATGGACTTATCCATTTCAATTAGTGGTTGTTTTCACTATTTTATATTGATATCATGTAAGATAACTAGACGTTCAAATAATATGTTTAAATGTACGTTCAAATAATATGTTTAAATGTACCGAATACGTACAAAGAAGATATATAAAGTAACGTACCAAATATATTTTTTATTAAATAAATATAAACGTACCACAATAATATATAAATGTACCAAATACATACAAAAAAGAAATATGAACGTACCAAATACGTACCAAGGAGATATATAAAGTAACGTACCAAATATGTACCAAGGAGAAATATATGTTTAATCAAGAGGAAATATATGTACCAAATATGTTTTTTTTTAAAATAAATATAAACGTACCAAATACATACAAAAAAGAAAACAAACATACCAAATATGTACCAAAAAGATATATTAAGTAACGTATCAAATATGTACCAAGAAGAAATCTACGTTTCATGTTAATTTGAAAGACTTTTTATTAAAATTGAATACTACAATATTTATCTACAAGATTTTAGGAGTTTTGAGATATTATCTAAGAAAATTAAAAGGTATATTAAATATAATGGTAAGTCACATTCATGTGTATTTTGAAAGACTTTTTATTGGAATTAAATTCTACAATATTTATCTACAAGATTTTAGGAGTTTTGATGTATTATCTAGGAATTAAAAGGTATATTTATATAATGGCAAGTTGGGTAATTTAAATTATAAAAAATGCTACTTCTAATCCATTTGGCATCTAAATTGTAGAAAGATGTTTAATCAAAACTCTAAAAGGCATAAATGTTTAATCTCAAAATTTTAAAACCTAGGCATCTGTATCAAACCCCCCCCCCCCCCCCCCCCCTTTTTTTTTTCAAAGGGAGACAATTGGTGGCAAGCCACGGTTTTTTTAAAGGGAGACAACTGATGGCAAACCACGGTTATCCATCCCTTTCAGGCTCGGAGAGACTATGAGAAATTTTACCTTGTTCGTGACCACAGTAAAGCAGACTACCAGTTTGGAGCATCGAACCCAGGACCTCCCACAACTAATGCATTGATTAGAAATTCCTAAATGTTAAGAAAATCTCACATAGAATGATGAAATTTAGTGTAAAAGAAAGATATTGAATCTTTCCACAAATTGCTAACTAATCTTGAATTGGTTGCTCACGGGCTAGCTAACCCTAATGTCCGACAAAATTCACCCACATTTTTCTGCCTTTGGTTTTGTGGCGGATCGAATTTCAAACAGCCAAAGAATAACACAACACACAAGGGACAGCGGGTCCACTAGAGATACGTGCAGGGCTACCACCCACATTTTAGATTCGGTAATGCTAATGCTAGAGAAATTAAATTTGTAGAACAAATTTACGAGAAATTTTTCATTATGATGGGAACACGAGTGGTACACCACGTGTTATTATATAAGTGGTGGAAAGTTTAATATTATTAATTTTTAACACACATATCTCACTATTTGTATAATGACACGTGGTGTATCACTCCATATTTCTGTCACATTAAAAAATGTCTCCAAATTTACAAACTAAACGATGCATTACTAATAGAAATGAGCACGTTTATCAACGCTTAAGCAATAATCCAATCATCAACTTCCAAGTCATTACCAATATACCTTTTTAGATTTCACGTGTTTTTGTTTCCTCTAACAATTTCTCCATGCCTATATATATTTATAGGCACCGCGAGCTTTTAAAATCACTACACTACCATCAATTCCTACCTCCCCAAAAGAAAGAAAGAATAAACAAGGACGTCTAAACCCTTTCCAGGTGCAGTGATGGAAGCCAACGTTGGCTTTCTCTCATTGTGCTTGCTAATCACCGTCATTCGTTTTCTTGTCAAACGTTTTTGGTATCAAAGCGATATTAAAAACGATAGCAAAGAATTCAAGCAAAAGTATCCACTTCCTCCCACTCCCAAATGCCTAAAACCATGGCCTATTGTCGGCAACATCCCCGAATTGCTGGCTAACAAGCCCACATTCCGGTGGATACACAAGATGATGGGCGAAATGAACACTGAAATTGCATGCATTCGTCTTGGGAACACGAATGTGATTCCCATCACTTGTCCTGAACTCAGCCGCGAAATCTTAAAGAAGCAAGATGCAATCTTCGCGTCGCGTCCGGTTAGCATTTCCACTTTTCTTATCACCAAGGGGTACAAAACTGCGGTTATGGTGCCCTTTGGAGAACAATGGAAGAAAATGAGGAAGGTGATCACGAGTGAATTGCTTTCTCCAATGAGGCACAAGTGGCTCACTGACAAAAGGGTTGAAGAGGCCGATCACATCGTCAAGTATGTGTACAACCAGTGCAACAACAATGAAGGTGGTGGCATTGTAAATTTGAGACTTGCCACTCAACATTATTGTGCAAATGTGATTAAGAAAATGCTTCTCAACAAGAGGTACTTTGGGGAGGAAATGGAGGATGGTGGGCCTGGTTTGGAGGAACAAAAGTATTTAGAAAATGTATTTACAATGCTTAACTACATCTATTCATTTTCTCCATCCGATTACATCCCATGCTTGAGAGGGCTTGATTTGGATGGCCATGAGAAGATTATCAAGGATGCCATCAAAAATACAAGGAAACACCAAGACCCATTAATTGAAGAGAGGTTTCGTCAATATCAGAAACTTGGCGGTAACAAGGAATCACAAGACTTGCTTGACATTCTTATTTCTCTGAAAGACAAGAATGGTGAACCCTTGCTTTCATTAGAAGAAATCAAAGCTCAAGTAAATGTAAGTCTCTCTCTGTGTTTTTACATGTGATTTAGGTATATATCATGCACAAATGCACAAGTATGTTGTTATTGATACATTCTCAGTAAAGTAAAATTCACATATTATTAATAGCAGGATCATCACAATTAATAATGTATTAACAAGTGTGTTATTTTTATGTGTTCAAATAATTTTATTGGTTTACATATATATTAAGAGTTGATGCGAAGGAATCTCGATAATATTGACAACTGTAAGAAGAGCAAAAAAATTAGGGTTTTGGGCAATTTTATTTGGACATGCAAATAATTCTTCCCGTTCTTCAAAAATTTATTTATGAATAAACCGAGTAACGTGACATTTAGGGCAATTTCATACCAATATTTTAGAGCTAGTACCAACAAGTCGCATCAATAGTTTGTACAATTTCCTTTTTCAAAGATATCCAAATATTCTACGGATCCCGGTTATACAACAACATCATCCGAAGAGAATCCTCTCTGGATGCATTTTGTGGAGATCTTAGAGATTTTCACATCCTAACTGTTTTTCGTACATCGTGTGGTCAATTTTTGTCAGGTATTATTTGTGTTTAAGTTTAAATAAAAGATGTTAAATGATTTCTTACCGCACAATGTACAATAAATGGCTAAGATGTGAAGATCCTAAAATCCCCATAATTTAGATCCGGATGGGATCCAAATCCAAAATGATCTCCTCATATTGTCATACTTTTTGACCGTGCTAGTAACTGAAGGTAACTGCATTATCTACTAATTGATAAAGAAATTGACGTTTATATTTGTTGTGTGGATATAGGAACTAATAATGGCAGCAGTGGACAATCCCTCAAATGCTGCTGAATGGGCAATCGCAGAGATGATAAATCAACCCGAATTCTTTGAGAAAGCAACTCAAGAACTTGATGCTGTGGTCGGAAGGAACAGACAAGTTCAAGAGTCGGATTTGTCGCAGCTCAACTTCGTAAAGGCCTGCGCCAGAGAAACCTTCCGCCTCCACCCAGTGGCACCGTTCAATGTGCCCCACGTATCCATGGCCGACACCACCGTCGGAGATTACTTCATCCCCAAGGGTAGCCACGTGATTCTCAGCCGAATCGGACTTGGCCGTAACCCTAAAGTTTGGGACGAGCCTCTCCAGTTCAAGCCCGAGCGGCACCTCAAGGACGACGGGTCCGGGGTGGTGCTCACCGAATCGGAGTTGCGGTTCATTTCGTTCAGCACGGGGATGCGAGGTTGCGTAGCGAGTACACTCGGCACTGCCATGACCGTCATGCTGTTTGCTAGGCTTCTTCATGGGTTTACATGGCACGTGCCGCCCACTGAGTCGAGGATCGAACTCACCGAGTCAAATAACGATCTCTTACTCGCGAAGCCACTGCTTGCATACGCAAAGCCACGTTTGCCTGCTCATGTTTACCAAACAAAATGAGTTGAATTCGGTCAAGAGAATCTGTCTTCCTTCGGCTGCAATATATTTTTTTTCCTAAATTCGGCATGCATGATTTATTAGGCTTAAATAAGTGGAAGAAATCTTATACCATCTTGTATTAAACTAAATAATGTTATATAATATTCAGTATATATGTAATGAGGGAGTTTGCACAATATACCCACCTAATAAGTACTTATAGGGGTGTGCAAATTTACCGCTCAGTTTTTCTTGTTTAAATGTGTCAAATAGACTATCCTCCATGTGTAGTGTGGCATATTCCTCTTTGTGTTAAAATTAGTCACGTGTGCATTTTTTTAAAGGATATTATGCTCCTTCTATCGTTGCCATAAAAAAGGATATTATATATGCTCCTTTCAACGTATCTTTCTCTCATAAAGTGTTCAAGAAAATCACCGAAGATGTTCCAAATTGTAAGTTACCATTTCATAAATGTGGAGACAAGTTTAAGAGTTTGAAAGGCCTGCTGCCGTTTAGAGACTTCGATTAAGTTTGCTCGTCTCAACATATATAGCTGAGAGCCTGAGACCATGTTAAAGTCCAGCTTTTTTGAGTTCATACATGTTGAATTGATGCAACAGAGAGATGCATGGCTCCTAAATAATAAGTGAGAAACAGAGAAAGTGAGAGATCGAGAGAAGTGAGAGGAGAGGTAATGCATATATGTTCAACTGACATTTTATTTATAGATAAGCAAATTCTACCACTACCTCCGCAATAGATATCAAGACTCATATATCTACATTACCTATGTATATATTTTAGTAGTATTTCTGTTCACTTGTAAATGAGAGGTCTTAGGTTCGATTTTCGTCAAAGATGAATTCGGATCACATTATTATGACTAGATCATTATGAGACTTAGTCCACTCTCTGACCCCTCAATATAGATAATATCCTTTGTTTAACAATAAAACTTTAAAAAATTAAAAATCAATTTGTTCTACATAAATAACATTAATTAAAATAGGCATATAAAACAAAATAACAAATGAGAACCATAGCTATTAATTATCCTATCAGCTGACTATGGTAAGTTTTTAACATATAATTATGGTAAAAAAATGAATGACTTTTCCTACAAGGATAATACTTGTGCTAGCTTCCCTGATGAGGGAATGAACATATCACACTCCTTACGAATAACATATTTTCATCGTATAAATTTCATAATTTGAATCGTTCATATTTTTAATCTTCATTTGAAAATTATGTAAAAAAATTATTCTAATTGAAGATTATTTAGTCATCCAAATGTATCAAATATACGAACAATTCATCATGAATATGTTACTTGGTACTTTCATTGTCGATTTGTTCTATACATTTGAATGAATAAACAATCTATGATTTAAATGATTTTTTGTAGGGATGATCTTCAAATGAACATTAAGAAATTGAGTGGTTCTGATTAAAGATTAAGAAATGCGCATTCCCTATATATCCTTCCTAAGATATTCTCATGCTATTTTATTTTATTTTTTTGTCAAACGATAAATTTGTTAGATTAGGGAGATGACAGGGTTCAAATCCACGTCGTGGTGCAAGGGCAACACTCTTCTCCACCACTGTGGTAGAGAACCACTTGCATTCTCATGCTATTGGGTTGATATAAACTTTTTTATATATTGTTCTCCCACTACTCTAGAATTCAAATAAACGCAAAACCGGTGATGGATATGTTGAAAACTACTAAGTAAGTTTAAATAATTAAGTTTCTCTATTGAATCTTTTCTCTTAGAACGCATTTACGTATCCGTAATCGGAATGAGAATGTGTAATTGAATTCCGATTACAGACTACTTCGGTGTTTACTAAACATGGAGGAGTAAAAAAAAGCAGTGGGGTCCACACAAATTTTGGAATTCAATTCCATGTATTGGTGGAATTGGATTCCCTAGATATAGGTGGTAATCTAATTCCTGATTATTTGGACAATCGGAATGACACTTTTGTTCCCTTTATGCCCTCACTTTTTTTTTATTTCCAAAACTATCCTTTATAAACTCATTAAAGTATAAAATATTTAATTTGGAACAAGGGTATTTTAGTAATCATACTGGTTTATATTTCGATTCTGCTGAATTAGTAAACAGCTTTATGAAATTCTATTCCGATTCCTGAACATTTAAGTAAACAGCTTCAACAGGAATCCGATTCTGACTTCTCCTCATTCCAACTCCTTCTCAATTCAATTCTTCATATTTTCATTACCGTTACGTAAACACGCCATTAATTTAGTATAATAGGATGATTTTGAATGATTGAATTTCTTTGATTGATGACAATTGTACAAGGATATACAAATATATACTGATTACATTTAGCCGAACTAGGAAAGATAATTCTTCTAATCTAATTTAGGAGCTAATAAGGTGTTGGCCCGTAGAAGAAGATGATTATAACAATCATAGGGATTCTCTATGATTTGATTTCCAACACTCCCCCTCAAGTTGAAAAGTGAGTATCACAAAGTCCCAACTTGCCACTTAAAGCATGAAACTGTTATGTCACATCCAGTCTCGACTCCACCGTAGCACGATATTGTCCGTTTTGGGCCACGCCCTGACATTTTTATTTCTAGGAACTCTCACGAGAACTTCCCAGTGGGTCACCCATCCTAGGAATGCTCTCGCCCGAACTCGCTTAACTTTGGAATTCCGATGGAATCCGAAGCTAGTGAGTTCCCAAAAGGTCTCATGCTATAGAGAGGGGATAGGGATGGCAACTCTAACCGTTAAACCCGATAACCGTGGATAACCATTCGATTGGATTGGATTTGGATATGAAAATTCGGGTATGGTATGGATATGGGGAAAAACCATGAACTTTATTCGGTTATGGTTTTGGATATGGTTATAGGGTCCTCAATCCGTATCCGTCCCCGAATCCGCCCCGAATATTATATATATATATATATATTTGATGTATAATACAATTTTATTCAATTTACCGAATCTTCCCTATAGTAATTTATTATGCATGCATCAAACCCTATACTATCTTTATTATGCACCAAACATCATGCATACCAACAGCCTCATCAATTCAATACTCTTATTGTTACTCAACCAAATTAATTCATTGAATCATTTTATATATCAATTATCAAATGTTACAAGTTTATCAGATCCATCTCTCTTCAAGAGTCTCACTGTGAAGAAATTGGTGCATGTTATCATGAACAACTTCAAATATATTGTTATGTTTTTTGTAATTGGATGTTACTATTTAATGACGGAATTAGTATCTACTAAAATTTATAATGCGTCAATTGGATGAATATAAATTTTTTTTTGTTTTTTGACGAAGATGGATATAACCGATAACCTATTGAAAACCCGTTACCCGGTGGATATGGTTATGGATAATCCCCGATGGTTAATTTGTAGTTATGGATATGTTAATTTTCGTGGTTATGGGGATGAATATAGCATTTCCGTCCCCAAACCGAACCGTTGCCATCCCTAAGAGGGGAGCATGTACATATAAGTTACATCACCCCCTTTCTGTTGGTCGATGTGGGTTCTCACAATCCACCCCACTTAAGGGGAACCCGGCATCCTCGCCGGCACATCCGCGCCGAACGACAGAGTTGCTATGATACCAAATTGTCACATCCCAATCTCGACTCCGCCGTAGCACGATATTGTCTCCTTTGGGCCACGCCTTCATAGTTTTGTTTCTGGGAACTCACACGAGAACTTCCCAGTGGGTCACCCATTCTAGGAATGCTCTCGCCCGAACTCGCTTAACTTCAGAGTTTCGATGGAATCCTAAGCCAGTGAGTTCCCAAAAGGCCTCGTGCTATAGGGAGGGGAGCATGTACATACAAGGCACATCACCCCCTATCCGTTGGTCGATGTGGGATCTCACATGTTCTTTTCCCAATGGTTTCGCAAATATGTCTGCTACTTGTGCGCACGAAGGAACGTAGGATGGTGAAATCAAGCCGGCTTGCAATTTTTCTCGCACGATATGACAATCAATTTCAATGTGTTTTGTGCGTTCATGAAAAACTAGATTTGCTGCAATGAAGAAAGTTGCTTGATTACCGCAAAAGAGAGATGCCGGTTGATTTTGTGGGACTTTCAAGTCTTCAAGAATATATCATATCCAAGTTAATTCTGAACATGTCCATGCCATAGAACGGTATTTTGCTGATGAGCGTGCCACATTTGTTTTCTTTTTCGATTTCCAAGATATAAGGGAATTTCCCAAAAATATGCAATATCCATAAATGGAACATCTCGTGGTGGTACAACGTGCCCAGTCGAAATCATAAAAGGCTCGTAGTGTGAGATTATTAGAAGAAGGGAAGAATAACCCTTGACTTGGAGCCCTTTTTATAAATCTTAATACTCGTAAGGCAGCTTCCCAATATGGCTTCCTTGAATTTTGCATGAACTGACTCAAAATTCCATTTGAATAAACAATATCATGCCTTGTGACTATTAAGTAAATTAATCTCCCTACCAATCTTCTATATTTTGTAGGATCATGGAGAAGATCCCCATCATCAAGGTTCAACTTCAAATGTTCCTCCATTGGAAAAGTACTTGGTCGAGCTCCCAACAAACTTGCATTTTTAAAATATCAAAAGCATATTTTCGTTGGGATATGAAGATACCCTTTCTTGATCATGATACTTCAATGCCCAGAAAATATTTTAAGTTTCCCATATCTTTGAGACGAAACTGTTGCAGGAGGGAGTCTTTGAGATTTTTTATTGCCTTTTCATCATTTCCTGCCACGATTATGTCATCAACATAAATAAGAACGGTAGTAAAAGAGTTTCCATGAATATGTGTGTAAAGAGGGAATAATCTGCCTTGGATTGTTGAAAACCCGCTCCTTGAATAACATGTGAAAATTTTGCAAACCAATTTCAGGAAGCCTATTTCAATCCATATAGGGACTTTTTGAGTCGACATACCAAATTATCCCTTTGTCGATGAAGACCAGGTGGAATTTCCATATAGATTGCTTCATCAAGGTCCCCATGTAGAAAAGCATTTTGGACATCCAATTGATGAAGAAACCAATTCCGAGAGACAGCAACAACAAGTAGACAACGGACAGTGGTAAGTTTGGCTGTAGGAGAAAAAGTTTCCAAATAATCAACACCTTCAACCTGAATATAGCCCTTAGCAACAAGATGAGCTTTGTAACACTCGATGGACCCATCAGAATTATAATTGATTTTATAAACCCATTTGCAACCAATGGGCTTATAACCATCCATATGGTAAAGGAACAAGTGTCCAGGTATTATTCTTTAGGGCATCAAGTTCGGCTTTCATGGGCATTTCTCCAATGAGGATCAACAATAGCTTGAGAAAAAGAAATGGGTTCAGTGACACCTATAATGTTAGCTAAAAATGCATGGTGGGAAGGAGAAAAACGAGAATAAGAAAGAAAATTAGACAGCGGATAACGAGTACCTTGAGAAGGAGGTGGCGCCGAGGTTAATGAAAGGTCGGGTTGCGTCGTCGCAAGATACATGTGATAGTCCTTGTGCCATGAAGGTGGGTGAATGGTACGATTAGAACGACGAGAATCATCAAGTGGTGGAGATGTTTGTGGAGGAGACAAAATAGGTGGAGAGGGTGGAGGGTCAGGGGATGACTCGTTCATGAGAGCTAGTGTGGGTGCATGAGGAGTTGGTGGGGTTGTATCAACTGAAGTAGATAGAGATGTAGTGGAAAGATCAAGCGTGGTGGGGATGAGATTGGATAGGACAAAAGGAATAATGGGATGGGGGATATCTGATTGAGGTAGTGGAAGAACATGGCCATAAGTGGGATTTATATGTTTGAAAGGGAAGTCTTCTTCGTGAAAACAAATGTCTCTACTAACAAAAAAAATTTTGAGTGTCCAAATTGAATAATTTGTAACCCTTTTGCCCGGTGGGATACCCAACCAAAACACAACGGTGACCGCGAGAATCAAACTTATGCAAGGGGTGAACAATAGTGGTGTAACAAAGACATCCAAAAACCTTCAAACGATCGTAGGAGGGCAGACGAAGGTAAAGTCGCTCGAAAGGTGTTTTGTTGGATAATAGAGGAGTATGTATTCGATTTATGAGGTAAACGGAAGTAAGAATACACTCCCCCTCAAAAAGAGATGGGCAAATTGGATTATAAACGTAATGCACGGGATACATTAAAGATGTGACGATGCATTTTTTCAACAACACCATTTTGTTGAGGTGTATAGACACAAGTACATTGAAATTCGACTCCATTGGTAAGGAAAAAATGTTTTAAAGACAAAAACTCAGAGCCATTATCATAACAGATTGTTTTGATGGTGGTATTAAATTGTGTGCGAATGAATTGAAAGAAAGATTGAATTAACGAGGGAGACTCAGATTTATGAACCATTAAAAAACCCATTTGCACCATGTATAATCATCCATAATAGTTAAGAAATAACGAGCCCCCAAATGTGTACGGTGTTTATGTGGACCCCATATGTCACAGTGAATTAACTCAAATGGTGCATTAGAAGAAATAGAACTGTTCACAAAAGGGTTCCTCGTTTGTTTTGCCATAGGGCAAACAACACAATTATTATTATCCAAAGTTCTAGATAAAATAGGAACAGAAGAAGAAAGTAAACGCAAATGGGCTGAAGATGGGTGGCCAAGACGATGGTGCCAGGTGTGGGTGGAGATGGTGGCATGGCAAGTGACTAAGTTGTGGTTGACTGGCGACATGAAGTATAAACCTCTGCATTGTTTACCCCAACTAATCATCTGCCCTAAAGCCAAGTCCTGGATGACACAAAAATCAGGAAAAAGAATTATACAACAATGCGAGGATTTAGTTACTTTACTAGCATATGATTTAACCGGAAAGAGGGAACATGGAGAACATTATCAAGTCTTATATCTTTATTGAAGAGAATGGTTCCAGTGGAATCAATTGGAACCGAGGACCTTGTAGGTAGATTAATGGTAGGAATGGATGACTTATTGGTATGAATAAAAGAAGAAGAATCATAAGTAACATGGTCAGTGGCTTCACTATCTAAAGTCCAAGAATTAGAAAACATGGAATTAATGGACGAGGGAAATAACGGACCTGCGGTGTTTTCAAAGGAATTGGAATTGGCAGAAGTTTATTTGGAGAAATTTACCATGACCACTGTTAATTGCTTACACTGTTCCTCAGAAAGACCAGCAAGAATATTCTGGAAATTGTGTGCTGAGTGATCTGTATGGAATGTCTGTCCAAATTGGTCCTTATGTTGATGATCAATGGAGTCTTGATGGGATGGTTGGCTCACCTGATTGGCAAAAGAGGATGTTGGGCCTTTCCACCTACTATTGTGGCTACGTCCACCAGTGCTGGCACTGCTGCTACCTGACCTGTTGGTGCCACTATTGTCACAATGTCGTGGATGTCCTAGAGGAGATCCATGGAGTTTATGGCAAGTTTCAATCGTATGACGATTTTT
This sequence comes from Cotoneaster glaucophyllus, assembly GCA_036320875.1. Classification (NCBI taxonomy): domain Eukaryota; kingdom Viridiplantae; phylum Streptophyta; class Magnoliopsida; order Rosales; family Rosaceae; genus Cotoneaster; species Cotoneaster glaucophyllus. Next base: position 4,324,736 of record CM070061.1, read on the forward strand.
GTTGCAGTAATTACAGTGTAGATTATCTTTGCTTTGTCCTAAATTCGAATTTGAACGATTATTCGAATTAGAAGTGTTGCTGCATTTTCATACCGCGGCAGCAACTAAGAAGTTCTCGGTGTTGGTGGAACCAATTTCACGTTAGGCTTCTTCTTGACTGACTAACGAATAAGCTTTGCAAACAGTTGGAAGCGGATCCATCAGTAGGATTTTGCCCTCGAATAACGCTATAGGAATCATTTAATCCCATAAAAAATTGCATGGTTTGAACCTATTCATTATATTTTTCAAAAGCATATTTTTCCTTGCATTGGCACGTGGGTGGAGTTCTATATGAAGCTAGTTCATCCCATAAATTTTGTAGTTTTATGAAGAAAGTAGCCACAGACATCGAACCTTGAGAGTGAGAGGCGATTGCCTTCTAAATGTGGTAGATTTAGGGAGCGTTTCCGCGTGAGAACCTATCGCGAAAATCTTCCCACACCTTTTGAGCGGTCTCAGCAAAAATCACAGACGGAGCAAGGTCAGGCGTGACGGATTGGACAAACCATGATAATATCATCTTGTTGCAGCGATCCCATAATGCATACTTAGTGGGTTTCTTGTCTGGAGATGGTGCTTTCAACGTTCCATCGATGAAATCAATCTTATACTTGGAGATAAGGGCGATGTGGACGGCCCGACTCCAGGTATCATAATTTTTCCCATTCAGTGGTTGGGAAACTAAGGAATTGTTTAGGTTATCAAAATGATGAATATAGTATAGACTTGAAACGTTTGAAGCTGAATTGGTGTTATCGTTTCCAGCCATGTTGAAATCTGGAAAACGAGAATGAAAAGACTATGGAATCCGTGAAAAGTTGAAGAGGCTATGAAGAGAAGAGCCTGCAATAGGTAGACCGATAGGTAATCAGGAGCTAGGGAAACCCTAGCTCTGATACCATCTTAATTTAGTATAACATGACGATTTGGAATGTTTGAATTTCTTTGATCGATGACAATTGTACAAGGATATACTAATATATACTGATTACATTTAGCCAAACTAGGAAAGATAATTCTTCTACTCTAATTTAGGAGCTAATAAGGTGTTGACCTGTAGAAGAAGATGATTACAACAATCATGGGGATTTCTCTATGATTTGATTTCCAACATTTTCCAAAAAAATAACAAAGCAAAGCTATTTAATCTTTCGTGCGTCAAAGTTGATTGAATATCTTTAACTTTGAATTTTTTTAACTGTTATTGTTAATGTTGGGCACTTTTAAATCCACGTGAAGTTGTCTGGTCAGAAAAATAGCCATAAAAACCCAAGACAAAGTCAAAACCCAGAGGAGACCAAGATGCCTAAGGTCCAAGCAGGGCCGGCCCTAGCCCAGTGCCACAAGGGCTACTGTCCAGGGCCCAAAAATAGAAGGGGCACCAAAATAAAAAAATCCAAATAACTAGATATAAAAAAATAAAAATAAAAAATTACTAGAGCCCAATTTCCAAATAAGGGATGGCCCAAGATTGACAACAAATTAAAGGGCCCAGGTTTTATGCATTAAAAAAAATTAAAAAAAAAAAAAAAAAAGTCATACTGTACATACGCTCGGCAGCAGGGACCACTTGGTCCCATAAACCCTAATTTCTAATTGTTTATCTGATTCCCCCAATCCCCATTCCCCACTTTCGGTCCCCCCCCCCCCCCCCCCAAATCCCCACTCACTAACTTCCAAAATCCCCCATCTTTTTTGTTCCCAATCTCTTGTCCTGTGCTGTGCCTTTTCCAAAATCCCCATCTTTTTTGCTGCTGCCGTGCCTTGGACTTGGAGTGGGTGGGTGAGGCTGCAAGCTGTGAGCAGCAAACAGCACAGAGACAGACAGCACAGCTGCACAGACAGCAGCACAGCACCATTCAATTGGGTATTGAAATTTAACTACAAGTGCATTCACTCATCACCAACCCTTTTGAGTTTTGAGGTAACTAATTTTTTAAATTTGAATTATCAATTCATAATTTAATATAAAACTTTGCAAGTGACATAGAAATATAATTATATGATAATTGATGTATAAAATTGTTGTTGTGGATGAATTGAATTCTTGATTAATTGAATTATTTGATTTCATTTCAAACCCAATATTTAGGTTCAATTTTATCAATTTGTATATGTTAGACTATGTGTTAGTGTTTTTATAATATATAATATATGTTGGAATGCTTAATTTTGGTAGGAAATTTTTGTTATATTATGTGTAGGTAATTTTGGCAAACAAATTATCGAAACCATGTCTTTTAGGAAACAACTCTCTGGTAATATGAAAAGGAAAAAAAAAAACAAAGGATAACGAAATTGCCGAAAGTTTAAGAGGATCTCTTAATAAATTTTTCTCTACAAAGAATGAGTCGGTTGACGTTGGTGAAGAGTCACAAAATGTTGTTGGTGAAGAGTCACAAAATGTTGTTGGGGAGTCTCATGATCATGAAATTGGTGGTGATGAGTCTCAAGACCATAAAAATGGTAGTGATTTAGAGGAAAATGTTGGTGATGAGTCTCAAGATCATGAAAATGATGGTGATATAGATTTAAATGTTGATGATGATCATATTGGTGTAGAGGAAAATATTGAATCTCCTGAACCTACATTCCATTTAAACATTTATGATCCAAGAAATTGGGATGGTCTTAATGCAGAAATGAGAGCTTTACTTGTAGAAAAGGGACCAATTCGAGAAACTAATCTCACTTACCCTAAGGACAAACTCTCTAGAAAATTTTCCTCACACTACTACGATCGAAAATTACCAACGGGTGAAATTTATGATAGGAAATGGCTCGTGTACTCAAAAGAGTTGGATAAAATCTTTTGTTTTTGTTGTAAATTGTTTAAAACAATTGCCTCAAAAAGTGAGTTAGCAAAAGATGGAATTAGTGATTGGAGACATCTTGGTGTGAAGCTTGATCAACATGAAAAGAGTAAAGAGCATCTCACTAATTCGAGAACTTGGGTTGAGTTGAAAAGTAGATTGACAAAAAATCAGACAATTGACAAAGAATTTCAAATGCGAATCAAGAAAGAGACAAATCATTGGAAACAAGTGATGCTTAGAATTATTGCTGTTGTGAAATGTTTAGCCATACGTAATATAGCATTTCGTGGAACAAATGAAAGACCTTATGAAGACTCTAATGGCAACTTCTTAGGTTTACTTGAAATGATTGCGAAGTTTGATCCAATAATGCAAGAGCATTTTCGACTCATTGAGAATAAAGAGATTCATCACCACTATTTGAGCCATAAAATCCAAAATGAGTTGATAGCTACTTTAGCTTCAAAAGTGAAAACCGCAATCATTAAAAAAGTAAAAGAAGCCAAATTTTTTTCTGTCATTCTTGATTGTACTCCTGATGCAAATCATGTGGAACAGATGACTTTAATTTTGAGATGTGTTGACTTGTCAAGTAGGTCAATACATATAAGCGAGTATTTCATGGAGTTTTTAAGTGTGGAAAATACATCAGGACAAGGACTTTTTAATGAGTTGCAAGATGTCCTAACGTCTCTTGATCTTGATATTGATAATGTGAGGGGACAAGGTTATGATAATGGATCTAACATGAAAGGGAAACACCAAGGTGTCCAGAAAAGATTGCTAGAGATAAATCCCAGAGCCTTTTACATGCCATGTGGTTCTCATTGTCTTAATTTAGTAGTTTGTGATATGGCAAGTTCATGTGTTAAAGCAAAATCTTTTTTTGGAGCATGCCAATGCATATATACGGTGTTTTCCAACTCTACAAAGCGTTGGAATATTTTGCTTGAACATATAGATGGGTTAACTTTGAAGTCATTGTCAACTACTCGATGGGAAAGTCACATTGAAAGTGTTAAAGCAATTAAATCTCAAGTAGCCCAGGTTAGAAATGCTTTGTTTACGTTGGTGGAAATTACTGAGAATCCCCAATTGAGTAGGGATGCAGGCTGTTTAGCATCAGGAGAACTTTCCAGTTTTGATTTTGTATTAAGTTTGGTTATTTGGTATGACATTTTGTTGAAGATTAACATGGTGAGCAAAAAATTACAATCTGAAGACATGCGTCTTGATGTTGCTGTAAAGGCACTGGAAGCACTTGTTATCTTTTTTGAAAACTACAGAGAAACTGGTTTTGCTTCTGCCATGCGTGATGCTAAAGAAATTGCACTTGATTCGGAAATTGAACCTGTTTTTCAAACTAAACATCATAGACCTAGAAAAAGACATCATGATGAAGTTGATGGTAATGAGAGGGAACAACAGTCTGCTGAAGAATCATTTAGAACAGATTATTTTCTTGTTATAGTGGATATTGCTCTTTCTCAACTAAAAAGCAGATTTGAACAGTTAAAGTCTTTTGAATCTATTTTTGGCTTCTTGTTTGATGCACCGAAGTTAATTTCATTGGATGATCAACAGCTAAAAGAAAATTGTATGAATCTTGAAGCACATTTGAAACATGGAAATAACATGGATGTAGATGGAGCCGACTTATGTTCCGAATTACAGGTGTTGCAAATGATGTTACCTGAAGAAGCATTTCTCTCTAATAACCCTTGGACATCCATGGAAATAGCAAACTTTGTAAAAGAAACTGACATGTGTCCTAATGTCATGATTGCTTATCGTGTACTGTTGACTGTACCTGTGACCGTGGCATCTGCAGAAAGAAGTTTTTCAAAATTGAAATTATTAAAATCTTACTTGCGGACCACTATGACTCAAGATAGGCTAAATGGATTAGCAATCTTATGCATTGAAAAGGATGAGATTGAAGACTTGGAGTATGATGATATAATTGATGATTTTGCTTCAAAAAATGATAGAAGACAATTTCTTAAAGGTTGAAATTTCAAGGAGCTTTGCTAGGAATGGTTGTATATGATTGTATTTTTTATTGTCGGGGTTTAGGTACTATGTCCCCCCTGTTGTATATTTTCTCAAGTAATATAATTTGGGCGTAAGGGCCTAGCCCCCCATCTTCGACTGGGTTCCAGCCCTTGTTAAATATTATTTTTTTTAAACATATATTTTCGTAATAAAAAAGGGCACATTTTGAACTTTCGCACCGGGCACCCAAAAACTCAAGACCGGCCCTGGGTCCAAGGAGCTTAGAAATCAGAACGCTCAAAGCCAACTTCTTGGCAAATAAACCGACCTGGGTATATGAAGTGCTTAGAAATCAGAGCACCCAAAGGCCTGTGCTAGAGAAGCCTTCCGCCTCTACCCCGTGGCACCATTCAACGTCCCCACGTATCCATGGATGGGTGACACGACCATCGGAGATTACTTCATCCCCAAGGGTAGCCACGTGATTCTCAGCCGAGTCAGGCTCGGACGCAACCCTAAAGTTTGGGATGAGCCTCTCAAGTTCAAGCCGGAGCGGCACATCAAGAACGACGGGGCCGGGGTGGTGCTCACTGAGTCGGAGTTGCGATTCATTTCTTTCGGGAATGCGAGGCTGCGTAGCGAGTGGACTTGGCACTGCCATGACCGTCATGCTGTTTGCTAGGCTTTTTCATGGGTTAACTTGGCACGTGCCACCTACTGAATCAAGCATTGAGCTCACTGAGTCACAGAACGAGCTCTTACTTGCTAAGCCACTTCTTGCGTACGCGAAGCCGCCTTTGGCAGCTACGTGTACAATACGGGAAATTGAACAATTTGACTAGTTTATTGGCTTAAGAAAATCCAATCGATCTCCATTCGGAATGGTAGATTTGATCGGACTAAAATAATAAGTGGAACAAGGTTCATACCATTTTTTGCATTAAATTAAGTCATGTTATGTTATCTAATGTTTGATATGTAAAAAATGCTCAAATCTGGTCTTGAATGAAAGTCTTATTACAAGTGGTTCCATGTCTTGTTCTAATTATAAATGCGTACCAATGCAAATATGAAGAAATATTTGTGTGTTGCTCGATTAGTTTGAGATTTTAATTCAAGCATGCAGAGTTGCATATTTCACTTAAAGTTTTGTGTGTTAATGGAAGGCCTTTTTAAATCATGTCATTTGTTATAACCTAAACATTATGACTTCAATTTTACACCTGTTATGAATGTAGGAGAAAAATATGGAAAAAAGAGAGAAGTTTGAGAGAAATCTGGAAGAATTAGGAAATAAAATCTCCCAACCTTGTTTTAGGAAGAAAACCTTCTTAAGTGCCACTAGCTATTTTAGGCCAAGGCCACCTTCTTCCACGGGAGCCAGGACCAAATAAAATTGGCACCGAATCTCATTTATCCAGAGCAGAGAGAATAGTCGTTCATTATTTGAAAGCCGTAGAGAAGCGTGGCCACAATATATTTTAATAATTGGAGTCTACTAGCCATAGAAAACTGTGACCTTTTCCATTTAAGACAATTTCGCTCACACTAAAAAAAAACGCTTTGCTAGCCGGAATAACTTCGTCAGCTAAAAGCTTTATTCGTCGCCGAAGAACCTAACAAGGACTACGCTAGTAAAGTACCGGCACATTAATTCTCGGTCTTTTGTGGCAGTTTGTGTCAAGTACACCGCTTTTTTTTTGTAGGTGTGCTCACCTTCTTTCTTTTGGTGCACCAACTCCATATTCACCTATTGAAGTCTGGAATTAGTCTCGGTCAATGGATTAGAGCTAGCTAAAGAAGACTCCCCAACTTTTTGAACCCAACCTGCCCCTAGGCCGCGAACTTCCTTGCCTTCCCTTTGACCAACCTCGTCCATTAGCAACTAGAGAGACACCTCTGAATCAAGTGTCATATGCTCTATAGGCACGTCGGTTGCTGCTGGGAGAGGTTGGCAAGGTACTATTCCTTCTTTTCTATCATAGAAGCCTACAAGGAGAAAAAAAAAAAGTGGAAACAAAATAAGATTAACAATTATAATTTAAACCTTATTTATTGTACGGAAAGTTACGATTAAAAAATATAAATAAATACATACATAAATTTCGTTCGCGATCTCGTTAGCATAATTGGCGAGCGTCCCCCAAACTACCACTTTCTGGAAAGGTTCCCTAGCCGCCTGCATTCCTCGACATGGTAAGATAAGGGTTGAGAACCGGAGTGAAGAAGGTACGACTTCTTGTCCCGGTTACCTTTATTTACCGCTAATTTTTTTGTCTATTACAAAATATTAATTTAACTTAACCAAAAAATATAATAATTGAATTAAAATTAAAATATAAATAAAATTTGATTACCTAATACTTTTCACTCTGAAAATGAGTACAAAGCCGCTTCCACTCGGCCACCTTCTCCACAAAATTCTCGGGTGGTTCTGCAAGAGTTGCCTTAGGCGTCAAAAAACTGTCGTAATACTTGTGTAGCTCGTATTTCTACTCCTTATACCGGCTGCTCCACACCTAATCTATGCAATCGATACAAGCTTTTTCCCGTTTGTTATAATCGAAGTTGGCCTGAAATTTCCAAAATAAAAATAAAATAGTTTACTTTAAAGCAAGTTATTGTATACTTACCGAAAATTGGCGGTTCATCTCTGCATGAAGTAGGGCGTTGTGCATAATTCATGAATCGATGTCCATAGGGCATTTGATGCTGATGAGGGCACCACAATCGCGAGTCAACAAAATGTTAACCTTAGCACTCGCTCGGCGGTGGTTAGGGAGGTGTACAACAGATCCTCTTTTGCGTGATTGGAGTGATCTAGTTGGTCGTTAATCCCTGATAAATGCCTTGAGTTTTTTTAGTTCTCAAGCCGATGAGGAGGTTTCCTTCCTCCACCTTTTCCACGACCTTTGATTCAGCCTCTGGGCTACCCTTAAAAGGGTGGGATGGATCGGAGGCGGGTGCTGGTACAAGCTGGTGGCAACTACAACTACGGAGTCGCCTGGCAGATCGAACAGCCTAGGGTCAATAGTGCAGATGTACTCGCGTTGGCTGTCAACTCGGCAGTCGCTGCCTGGGTCTCGACGACCGCTAGAGTGGCATTGCAGGCCTACCATTCACTCTAAGCAAAGGTGGAAGCAGAACGACGGCCACTTATGATCAAATGCTAAGACATCTATAAAAATTAAAAATTAAAAATTAATAAAAAACCACATAATTTCTAGAATTTACTAAAATTTCAAATAATTTTTAAAATTTCTTAAAATTACAAGGAGTTTCTAAAATTGCCAAACATTTCAAATAATTTCTAAAATTCCACATAATTTCTAATGTATTTCAAAAGTTTAACATATTTCTACAATTTTAAATAATTGCTAAAATTGCCTAACATTTCAAAATTTCCTAAAATATCTTGAAATTTCATAATATTTCCTAACATTAAAAAAATTCCCTAAATTTCAAAAAAATTCTTTCCTAAAATTTCAAAGGTTTCACCCCACTTCACCCCCTAAATTTCAAAAAAATTCTTTCCTAAAATTTCAAAGGTTTCACCCCACCTCACCCACGCTGTACCTAAACTACCCATCCCACCACCACAAGCATCTACCCCCAGGCCCCTAGCCCATAACTACCCAGTCTTCACCCACCACCAATCACCCCGTGTCCAATAAGACTGAAACATGGCACTGAAAGACTCTACTGAGACAAAGATGGGCTGTCAAGAACATAGAGAAGATATGATGGGTATTTGGTCAGATCTAGTATGGATCTTAGTAGTTGGAGTCGGTGGCTCTCCTAAGGTTCCCTCATCTGAGATCTCTGGGAAAAAGGATCAAGTTGGCCTTTGCAAACAGCTTGATGCACTATCTCCCTTTAAACCTTTGAGCGAAATGCGGCTAGAGGAAGAAAAATCCATGGACCTACCCCATCGTCTCCACCCCATAAGAACTACGAGATCACCCCAATGACGCCTTTGGCATCCAGGGGTGGCAAACTGGCCATAGAACCCTATTCAATAAGTGGACCGCATTAGATGTCCGCTTTCCCACCACCGTTACCCCATCCTCAACACCACGATCCCCTCACTCTCACCACCACCATCGTGCCCGCAACTACCCCGTGCCCACCCACCACCCCACCCCCACCGCACCCACAAATCACAACATAATTCAAACAATTTTACACAATAAACAATCAAAATTAATTTTAATTCCTAACATAATCATTCTATTAATCACAATATACTAACCATCCTAACAATTTCAAATGTAAAGAAAAATTAGGAGATAAAGGGTGAGATTTACTGTTGTTGGGCACATGGTAGAGAGAGGATTTGAGCGATAGAGATAAAAGACTGAGAGAGAGGATTTGAAAGAGAGAAAGAGAAAGAGAGGCTTGAGAGATGATTTGAGATAGAGAGAGATTGCAGAACGGCGCGAGGATGAAGCAAGAAAAGTGTTCTGGGTTTTAACATTTTTAAGGCTTTGCCCGATGGAAGGTTTGTCGGCCAAAGGTTTTTAATTTTTTGGCACGTGTTCTAAACCTAAAATTTCGTCAAGCAAACATAATAACTCCGTTAGGAAACGTCACTAGGAATATTTAAATTTGGTGAAAAAAATGGGGGAAATTTCACTTGCTCGACAAAATTTTGGAATATTTCGTCGGGTTATCTCTATTTTGGGGGCTAATTTGAATTTTTAGTAAAATTTTGGTTGGGAGTATACAAGGTTATAAAATCATCACAAGCCTCCCTTTTTTCTTTAGGAAAACTAATGAAAAGGGCTTGAAAAATTTTAGTTTTAATAAAAAAAACCATGTTATTAGTTTTGTTTAATAAAAAACCATTTTATAAGTTTTAGTTTTAATAAAAAACCATGTTATAAGTTTTGTTTAATAAAAAACCATGTTATAAGTTTTAGTCTTTCTCCTTCTTTTCCTTGGGTTTTGCAATTTTTTTCAAGTGATGTGGTTGCAGACCTTCTTCTTTTTCTTTGAAACAAAAATATAGATCATCATGCTATTTAATTTATATTTTTGTATTATTTCGTTGAAATGTGATCGTCGTTATTATTCATAGTGTATTCAAGGTACTGTTTTTCAATTTTTCTTCGTCAGTGAAGTTTATCATTTGTTTCTCCAGAAAAAATATTTGAGATCTACATGCTATTCAAAAATAACGACGGATACTGTTTCTGGAATGTAAAAATAAACTGTTTCTGGATTTTAAGTAACACTGTTTCTGGAATCTAAGTCACTGTTTCTGGATTTTGGTTCTCTTCGACGAAAGGGAAGGTCGGATTTCGGCCGGAAAGTTGGACAAACTTTAAATGCTCATAACTTTGTCAATACTCAACGAAATCGAGTGATTCAAAAATGAAAATCGTAGTTCTCAAAGAGACGAAGAGAATGGTACCTTGCAAGATGGCTAACTCGTTGTGGTTTAGCCGGAAAACGCCTCGAAAGCCTCGGAGGTCGCCGGAAACTAGGTAAGATTCAAATGGATATAACTTCTTCAATACTCAACGAAATAAGGTGATTCAAAAAGGAAAGTTGTAGTACTCAGTGAGACGAGGAGGAGGAGGAGGAGGAGGAGGATGAGGGCCAAAGGAGAGCCCATGAGTGACTGGCTGGTGGTCAAGCTGTCTGTTGGTTTGGTGGGTTTTACTTTGTTCTGGGATGGTTTTTGGTTAAAATAAACTTAGTTCAAGCCCTTTTTATTAAAGCTCCCTTTTTCTTTTCTATTGCAATTTCTGGACTTTTATTTTACATTGCCCGACAGAATAATAGCTTAAGTTGACGGAATTTAGAAATTTGACCCAACAAATCCAAGTATTCCTGTCGGGCAAACTTAAAAAAAAATGATATTTATCTACTTCTATTAACTTCGATGTAAGTTTTTGCTATGAGAAATTTTATTAAAACCCATTCAACCTCTTTTTATACCCAATTATAAAAATATTTTATTTAAATTCCTAATTCACCCTTGTATAAAACTGAAAAACAAAAAACAAAATCAAAATGTCTTTTTACACCCACTGTCACTTCCACCTCAAACCCCACCAGAGATTTGCTGGTGATTTGTCAAGGCAACTTCTGCCTTCCATGGCAGCCCATTTACCTTCCATAAGCTTTGACATCTAACGCCTTCCATACAACACAGAGGTACTCTTGGTCGTGATTCTCCACGTCGCCGACTCTGTAACACTCGAAAACTGTGTAGGCCCCGATTTGCTTTTGGCATTTGTCAGTTGAAGGAAGTGAGCAATAAAGAGGATGAGGAGAATATAGGATGGAAACAGAGAGAACGGAAAAAGATTCTGAAAAGAGAAGACGCTGACACAAAAGATTCACCCGCCTCAATGAAGAAGACACCGGAAAGCAACGGGCATTGGTGGGGCTGATATGGGTTCATCTCCTTTCAATATATTTTTCTTATCTCATATTAATTTAGGGGTAAAGTGGAGAGTTTAATGGCAAAAATATTTAAGTTGGGTGTGGAAAGAAGTTTTTAGGGTTCAAATAAAATTTCCCTTTTGCTATTTAAAATATTTTAAATTTGATGATTAGTTTCCTTCATCTTATTCTTGTAGGGTTGGGGATTGTATTTGCAAAAACTAACCAAATCGGACATAAAATGACAGTTAAATCGTGAATTTTAGTTTCTAATCATCGAATGATTTCGTCCCTTTTCCTTAATTTGTTGGCCAAACCCTCTGTTGTTGGTGCCTTTCTGTTTCATTTTTGCGCTAAAATGTTGAGCGCCGTCTCCCTACCAATAGAAATATTCGCGGGGTAAAGTCTGTTATTACCAGATGAAAATCGTTCTGTCACGCAAATATTTGTAGGACAAGCCCTATTTTCTAGTGGTGTGATATTATCTTCAATAATTTGAAAAATTTTGCTCGAGCTTTGCATCTAAAAATGAGAACGTCCAAGTAATTAAAATTAACAACCCTCACTTTAGATTTGTATATAAAAATGAGAACGTCCAAGTAATTAAAATTAACAACCCTCACTTTAGATTTGTATATGTTGATAAGGCCAAATCAACTCTCATATTTACATAAATTATGTATGAGAACAACAAGATTATTTCTAGTTCAAATATTATTATATCATCTGCAAAGAAATTATGATAAAGTGTTCATACATTGTGAGAGAAGTTGGCTTAAGCTTACCCGAGAAATGGTCCCTTGTAAGGTGAGTGTGAATTATGGCATCCGCTTAAGGGATGATTGTAAGTATTAATTGCAAGAATGTTCTTACCACCTAAATATATTACAATTTCGTATCACATGATGTGACAATTTAGATGGATACACGTACCAATTAAAAACTGCCTCATCAATTAAAAGAATCCGTGGCACAAAAAATTGGTAAACCTAGCACATCTGTTCATATTAAATATTATGTGTGCCCAATTGGGGTGTGAACATATCTACTAGGGATCCGACCAAAAAATAAATACGAAACATATGGGAAGCATTTCCATTTATATCGTTTAGTGCGTAGTTGCATGCATAACATGTATACCATGTGTGGTCTGAGAGTTCGTAATACTTAATTGTAAGGCATAGCGCCTTCCAATTCTAATGGTTTAGATTGTTTCTGAAGATTAATCGTGCATGAACTACTTATGTGTGAATTAGATAGGTACATCCTTATGGAAAGGTTGTTTAACATGTGCACAGCAATTTGTGTGGATACGCTTAGCAGGAAGATAAATTTTTTAAAAAAAAAATGAGAGAAAAGTGTAGGGTTTTTTTTTTCTTCAGATAATGTTAGGGAGATTAAATTTAAAGATAAAATTTGCAAACCAAATAATGTGTCACCAATATGAAATGAGCACGCGTTTATCAACGTTTAAGCAATAATCCAATCATCAACTTACATGTAATTTAGTTTACAAAATTTTGTCTACAAATTCAGTCTTCCCGGTTAATCATTTTCCTTTTGTTGAATCGAATTTTTGACCTATCATGTTTAAGTTTATCAGCGCACTCCGTGCACTTTTTAGGTTTTCAATGGATACTAAAAAAAATTGTTTATCAGATAAGGGCATATATTAATTCTCCTAAGCAAATAGTTTGATAACGAATCTTAAGATTAAGTACACTCCATATAAGCTATAAAGACAATAGGAAGAAAATTAGTGTGAAAAGGCAGAGTGATAGAGTAAAAGTAAGGGTTCTATATGGTTGTAGTATTAGAAGAATCTATGATTGGTGTACATTAGGGTTGGCCTGTCAATACACTCCCCTTCGACCAAAAAAATCACAACACTTCGAAGGCAAAGCGTGTTCTTAACTGTCTTTCTGTTTATTATATTTACTCTAAAGGCTTATGGGGAGGAAATGGTTTAAGATCGTAATTTTGGGTGAGATGAAGAAATAGATCACAAAAAATCTGATAGCAAGGATTGGAGATACAAATGACCACTTGGTAAGAGTCATTTACAAATCTCTATATTACATACCTTTGTAATGTTCATGGGGGTGCATACAGTGCATTTATAATTCATTCTAACATTTTATGATGCCTGCATTTCTTCTTCATTTTGCCCAAGGGTAGTGTTAGGGAGACCAAATTTTGTAAACCAAATGATGTGATTGTTAATGATTGGATTATTACTTAAGTATTGATTGACATGTTTATTTTCTATTGGTGACACATAATTTGGTTGACAAATTTGGATTCAAAATTTAGTCTCCCTAGCATTACCCTTTGCCTAAATACCTTGGAATTTGAAAGTCCCTCACCCAAACATACCCTAAAAGAGTGTACTTGAATTTTCACAATAAGGTAACATTTGTTACAAACTTGCAAGAACCATAAAAAAGGTATACAGGATTTTATTTTTCCTTTTTCTGATGAACAATATGTGAATTAGAGTATATCACTACCTACTGCATTATGCAATTAGATATCTTTAGATACAACACAATTTTTTTTTTTTTAATAACTCGAAATATTTGGTATAGCCATTTGAAATCCACCTATATTTTCATTTATTTACGAGTCAATAAATAACGACAAAAAGATTAACAAATATTAAAAAGAAAATATTATGAAGATTACATTTTGTAAATTAGATTGAACCATTTTTAATCAATTACATATGATTTACAAAATTTACTCTCCCTAACATTATCCTTAACAAAAACTTCTCACATTTCCCCCGTTCGTTTCGTGGCGAATAAGTTTGACAAAAGAAAAAAAGGAAATTAATACAATCGAAACACAATCATTGACGAAAAGACTACCGTTCTTCCCCATCCAGCACACAGTATAGGAAGGGGTACTAGAAAACGTGGTAGAGCATACATAGTATCCATATTGTTTTGATTCAAGTTTCACATGTTTTCATTTCCCCAATTAACACAGTTTCCATGCCTGTCTATATATTAAAAGCTAAGACCATCAGTACATCTCCAGAGATCTCAACATTTTAAAAGAAACAAGAGTCTAGCCAAATCCTTTCAAAGTGCAGTGATGGAAGCCAATATTGTCTTTCTCCCATTTTTCTTGCTAGTCACCTTCATACATTTCTTAATCAAACATTTTTGGCATCGAAGCGATAGTAAAGACAACAAAGTGCTCAAGCAATCCCACCCACTTCCTCCCACTCCCAAATGCCTAAAACCTTGGCCTATTGTCGGAAACCTCCCCCAACTGCTCGCGAACAAGCCCACATTCCGGTGGATACACAAGATGATGGACGAAATGAACACCGAAATTGCATGCATCCGTCTTGGAAACACGAATGTGATTCCCATCACATGCCCTCAACTGAGCCGTGAAATCTTAAAGAAGCAAGATGCAATTTTTGCCTCACGTCCGCTTAGCATTTCTACTTTCCTCGTTACTAAAGGGTACATAACTACGGTTATGGTGCCCTTTGGCGAACAATGGAAGAAAATGAGAAAGGTGATCACGAGCGAATTGCTTTCTCCAATGAGGCACAAGTGGCTCACTGACAAAAGGGTTGAAGAGGCCAATCACATTGTCAAGTATGTGTACAACCAGTGCAACAACAATGAAGGTGGTGGCATTGTAAATCTGAGACTTGCCACTCAACATTATTGTGCAAATGTGATTAAGAAAATGGTTCTCAACAAGAGGTACTTTGGGGAGGAAATGGAGGATGGTGGGCCTGGTTTGGAGGAACAAAAGTATTTAGAAAATGTATTTACAATGCTCAACTACATCTATTCATTTTCTGCATCCGATTACATCCCATGCTTGAGGGGGCTTGACTTGGATGGCCATGAGAAGATTATCAAGGATGCCATAAGAGATACAAGAAAATACCAAGACCCCCTAATCGAAGAGAGGGTTCGTGAACATCAGAAACTTGGCAATACCATGGAGGCACAAGACTTGCTTGACATTCTTATCTCTCTAAAAGACAAGAATGGAGAACCCTTACTGTCTCTGGAAGAAACCAAAGCTCAAGTCAATGTAAGCTCTCTCTCTCTCTCACCATCTCTCACTCTCTATCACTCATCAGTTATTGAGTTTTTACAGGTTGTGCATGCGTTTACAACAATAATAATTAGATGTAGATGTAGACATGCATAAATATTACTAAGAGTTGGTGTAATATGCTGTCATATATAACTGAATTGTCAAAAAAAAATTTGTGTGCTACTGAAGTAGCGCATCTACAACACAGGCTACAATACACGTACAGACAACCACATATTTTTCTTTACTAATTTTATATATAGAGAAAAGTGTCATAACATTTCAAATCATAATTTTAGACAATTTTCTACCAATATCTTAAATTAGTACATCAAAATTGAACATTTATAGTCCTTTCACTTTTTTTTTTCGAGAAAAGTTGAATGTCATAGGACTCATATATCCCTGGTTATGTAACATAATGCCTCTCTTTTTTTTTGCATACTACTAAGCTGCAATAATATGCATATCGATCCACTTTTAGTTTTTGTTGGCACCAATTAATGATCAAGAAATTAACATATATAATTGTTGTGTGGATGCAGGAACTAATAATGGCAGCAGTGGACAATCCCTCAAATGCTGCTGAATGGGCAATTGCAGAGATGATAAATCAACCCGAACTCTTTGAGAAAGCAACACAAGAACTTGATGCTGTGGTCGGAAAGAACAGACAAGTTCAAGAGTCGGATTTGTCGCAGCTCAACTTCGTAAAGGCCTGCGCCAGAGAAGCCTTCCGCCTCCACCCGGTGGCACCTTTCAATGTGCCCCACGTGTCCATGGCCGACACCACCGTCGGAGATTACTTCATCCCCAAGGGTAGCCACGTGATTCTCAGCCGAGTTGGGCTTGGGCGTAACCCTAAAGTTTGGAACGAGCCTCTCAAGTTCAAGCCGGAGCGGCACCTCAAGGACGACGGGTCCGGGGTGGTGCTCACCGAGTCGGAGTTGCGATTCATTTCGTTCAGCACGGGAACGCGGGGCTGCGTTGCGAGTGGACTCGGCACTGCCATGACCGTCATGTTGTTTGCTCGGCTTCTTCATGGGTTCAGTTGGCACGTGCCGCCTACTGAGTCGAGCATTGAACTCACCGAGTCACAAAACGACCTCTTACTCGCTAAGCCACTTCTTGCGTACGCTAAGCCGCGTTTGGCAGCTCACGTGTACAATACGGGAAACTGAAAAAATTTGGACACAGATTGTATTTTGGGGAACTGGATCCTCT
This sequence comes from Cotoneaster glaucophyllus, assembly GCA_036320875.1. Classification (NCBI taxonomy): domain Eukaryota; kingdom Viridiplantae; phylum Streptophyta; class Magnoliopsida; order Rosales; family Rosaceae; genus Cotoneaster; species Cotoneaster glaucophyllus. The sequence goes on from CM070061.1 coordinate 4,341,283, forward strand.
CCTGAGCTCAGGATGCGGATCCTCATAAGTAGCTCATCCGGGCCGTTCAAACTTGATACAACGACTGCAATTATTATAATTTTTAGAGAAACCTCCTATTTGAAGCCGTTGGATCAAAATTGAACGGTTCGAATTGACTGCTTAGGAGGATATTCATCCTAAGCTAAGGAGAGGATCCAGTTCCGTATTTTGGTTCATTTGGCATTCGACATTTGATTGGATCGATAAAAATAAGTGGAACACATTCACACCCCATTTTGTATTGAATTAAATTATGTTAACTAATCTTTCATATGTAAAGATTAGTCATGTGCATGCAATCCATTTTTTCAAGATATAAATTACACTCCTGTCAAAATCTCTCTCTCTCTCTCTCTCTCTCTCTCTCTCTCTCTCTCTCTCTCTCTCTCTCTCTCTCTCTCTCTCTCTCTCTCTCTCTCTCTCTCTCTCTCTCTCTCTCTCTCTCTCTCTCTCTCTCTCTCTCTCGACCATGCTAAGCTTGTACATTATTTATGGTTTGCATAAACACCTCGCCTTTTAGCCCCACATAACAGCATAAAGAAGGCTGATATTTTTTTTTAGTACAACGATGTATTTTTATATTAAGGGGAGGAGGGAGTTCGGTTAAGCCACACAACGGGCAACCTAATTTGGTATCAAGTTCGCCATCTACGAGATTTAAACCTAAGACCTCTACCTTATAAGTAAAGAAGAATATCACCAAATCGTAGTACTGAGTGGTATAGAAGGCTGATATTAAACCACGGTGGCCTTAAAAATGGATGCAATAATGCACGACAAGTGAAAAGTTTTAACATAAAAATTTGCAGTAAAAGATAAATAACAATATTTACCGGTAGAGTAATGCTAGGTAGATCAAATTTGCAAACTATATAATGTATCACTAATATAAATAAGCACGTTAATAAACTTTTAAGTAATAATTCAATAATTAACAACCACATCATATTACAAAATTTAATTTAAATAGTTGGTCTCTTCCTTATATTAGTTACAAAGAAGCATTTGTAGGCATATCCACAGATATTATTTCGTTCAGTGCAACTCATGTTCTGATGACCGCTGTCAAGTTTTATTTTGGAAGAATGCATATTACAATGATCAATATGCAGAGACAAACGAAGCCTTATATATAAAACTATAGGGATATTAGATTGAATATGATTCAGTCCAAAGTTGAGATTGAACAATCCATTGATTATTAGGCCTAGTTTGGCGTGTAGGAATCGATAAATGATTAGCTCACTAAATATTGACATTTTTCTTCTATAATATACGTACACTTAAGAGTCTAAAAAAATTTAATGGTTTGGGTCTTGCATATAGGTGTTTGGACCCAAAATTGCACTATCTGCCCGTGTAGTCAAGACCGTCGAGTGAGCATAGCTCCCAACCGTCGGATGAAAAGTGAAGATAATTTTTGTTATTATTGAAAGATAATATTATGATTTTTATCATAATAATTATCGTTTAACAAATTATCTTGATATTTTCTTATACGGGATAATAAGATGCAAAGTATATTTCCGAGCAAGCAGTACAAGTCAAATGGACTTGGGACTCCTGTCATCAGATTGAGCGGCATGGTGAAAAGATGAGGTTTGAATAGTCAAGATGCATGGTTTTGGGATACTGTTGAAGTCGAGATAATGATGCAAATTGGAATATCATTGGTGCATGGGAATTTGGATGACAGAGATCCACGACATTTAAATATTATAATCAATCTTTGGATTAGATTGGTGTTCTACAAAGATGAAAGAAGCACGACATTGACCCAAGGAATCTTGACTTTGAGGGATATTATCAAAAAAGGTTCTTTATCACAATATCCAGACGCTGAGAGTTAGAATGGAACTGGAATACTCCATTTTAATGGCTGAGCATTACAAAATCTATAAATACGAGACCCGGTGCATCGGTCAAGCTCTCTCCAACTCAACACACAAATTACCCTGCGCAAACCCTCGCTCCACGCGAAACCTCTTAACAACCTTGAGATTTTAATTTCTTTTTCGCCAACACATCTTCAGTTTGGATAAACAGCACTGTGGAGGCAACCGGTAAACATCTTCAGTTTGGATAAACAGCACTGTTGCCGTAGAATCAGCCGACCGCGAAGTATCTTCAGTTTGGATAAACAGCACTGCGTCGAGGCCGACTGGTTACCTATCCAAGTCTCGGTCGAGAGGGGTTTTCGAATCCCTATCGGCAGAGGTCATCTCATTAGGCTCAATGTCTTCTCAGAGACACTGTGGGCTGATGTCGTGGGCCGCGGGGTCGGGTTGACCAAGTTCTATTAGGAGTAAGAAGGATGTGGATAAACATGAGAATGTGATAAAAGGTTAAGTGGCCGAAACCTGTTGAGATAAGGAGTCCTAGGTGAACCATGGTGCGGAAATGAATTTAGCCCACGGTTAAAGCAGGTTCAAAGCCCTAGTTGAATTAGGGATCGGCCAAGATAAAGTTGGACTAGGGAAGGGATTCCTATCCAAGAGTAATTTTGACTCGATTAGGAGTATTTGCATTACTATAAATAGAGGGAGGAACGCAACATTCAGGCCCTCTCAAACTCAACACACAAACTGCCATGCGCAAACCCTCGCTCCACGCGAAACCTCTCAACAACCTTGAGATTTTATTTTCTTTTTCGCCAACACATCTTCAGTTTGGATAAACAGCACTGTGGAGGCAACCGGTAAACATCTACAGTTTGGATAAACAACATTGTTTCCGTATAATCAGCCGACCGCGAAGTATCTTCAGTTTGGATAAACAGCACTGTGAAGGTAACCGGTGACACCTGCAGTTTGGATAAACAGCACTGTTGCCGTAGGAATCAGCCGACCGCGGAGCACCTTCAGTTTGGATAAACAGCACTGCGTCGAGGCCGACTGGTTATCTATCCAAGTCTTGGTCGAGAAGGATTTTCGAATCCTTATTGGCAGAGGTCATCTCATCAACCTTCTTGGCGAAGTGAGGTGTTACAGGTTACTACATTCAGCACATTGAAAGCCGAATTTGATATTGAACTTCGCAGAACTAGCAGCCTTGTCTTCAGGCTCTAGAACCCAAAGGCCGAGACGTGTTCCTTCCTCAGCCGCATTCGCAAGATCAAGAAGTCAGTCACGTGCACAACGCAGCATCAACAAATTTTACTCACCGACCGAGCTCTGCCGTTGAGTTGGCACGCCCCGCACACAACCGAATGACGTAGTTAGCTCATTAGTTACTCAGCATGCACGTCACGTAGGCTTGGTAGTTTTTAGGGTCAACATTTTGGCACACCTGGTGGGACCAGTGCTAAAACTACGAAGTTCATATGATATATCAAGATTCTGATTCGGCTACGTAGCCGATTGTATGAGGAAAGCAAAAGATCTTTGGAAGTGGAAAAAAGTTCTTTGTGGCCAAGGAGAGATGCAAAGGTCATTCGCTCGCATGTTAAGAATAAAAGCTCTTGTTAGCATCCAAGAGCAATGGGTAAATGAAGACAAGGCTTAATTTAATGCTTGGCTAGATAGAGAACATTTTCCTTACGTTTTCGACTACAAGTCAATTCCATTTGATGAATGGTTGGTTGAAAAGACCGGGGGGCAATTTTTCACTCCGGCCACAACCAACATTTTGCCTAAGAAGATTGTCGAGACGGCCGAAGAAAAACCTAGGCCACCTATTTTTTCGGTCGAGATTGAAAGTTCGGTTGGCCTAGGAGAAAAAGCTCAAGATTCTGAGCCAAAATTTGACTCAGAAAATGATTCGTCAAAGGAATGTTCCAATGATGAACAAGGCCGATACATGACTTTAGACGAAAAAAAACCACATCAATTGATATGGTAATTAGAGACGTGATCTTAGAAGCCGAAACCACGCCAATTGAAATGATTATTGGTGATAAAGCCGATATGGAGAAATCTCTTTCGGCTAAGTTGTTTGAATTAAAAGCCGAAATTAACGAAGTAATTATGCCTGGGGGGGGGGGCATAATAATTGTTCAATGCATTTGGCAGTCGAAAATGAAAAATATTTCACCAAGTCAAATAGATTTGATCATTTTTCATTCGGCTCGGTGTGAAATCACATTGAGAATTTTAATACAAAATTATCTCGGCTCGGAATAAAGCATTGTTGGCCTCCTCCTGATTATGGTTCGGCCACTTTTCTTTTCCTTTGCTAATGTATATATATAATAAATAAATTATTTTATTAAACATACGGCTATGCAAGCCGATGTAGAGAAAATGGGGGACAGACATTATAGGCTTGCGCCCAGTAAGTTCCTCCTTGGTGATATTTAAGCGATGAAGGCCTGATGCTTGGTGCAAAAAAAAAAAAAAAATAATAATAATAATAGGGTGATAGAGATACGCATGGCCGACCATCATTTCAAGTTGGATGGAATAGGCTAAGTTTTTATATGCCCTTGGTTTGAACAAAGGCATTTGTTTGAATTTAAAATGTCATGGCCGACAACATCATTTCATGGGGTTATATATATATAAAGTCCAAGAGCATTAAAACTTCTCAGAGTCGGCCTCAGAGTCATTTGTCTGCTCATCACTGTCACCTGCTTCACTTGTCTCATCCTTATCAATTCCCTCATCTTCTTCAATGTTGAAAAAAATGTCAGTCAATACCAGCATCTTGATGTCTAGCAGTCACCGAAAGAAAATACATGTATTGCAAGTCAGCATGCGAGGGGGATTTGTTTACTGTTTGCTGCAGAAAAGTAAGGAAAGAGGCCGAGAAGTAATCAAGTTTTTCTCAGTCCCGTTTTCTTTAGCTGATTCGACCAAATAAAGTGGTACCCGTCAGTTTCACGTTTTTGAGGTAGAGTCTCAGCCATGCCGGTTGTCTTTAGGCCATTTGTGAGACATATCATGCACTCGGTCGAATAAGATGTCGTTCGGTGGAAAAGAAATAGGCCAAGGGTAGATGCTTTTCTAAGCTTGGCTACGCTACGAGCCAAGTTCGATGGTATTAACCCATTTAGCAGCTGCAAAAGTTCAAATACAAGCATATATTTCCTTGACAATTCGGCCTACAGGCCGAAGCTCAAGGCTAGTCAATAAGCTATAGGCACGGTTTTTAAGAGGTTTCCTCTGGTTAACTCGACCAGGCAACGTTTGCAACAAGACAGATCACAACGAATTGGAATCTCGGCCAAAAGTAAGGCATAGGCCGAGTTACTAAGACTCAAGTTTTCTTTTTCCAGGCCGTTTTCTTTTTCTCGGCTCCACTTTTATTTTTCGACCAAATGAAGTAGGCGGTCGAAGTACTTACAAAGTTTCTGGCGAATGAGTCTTTGTTGAACCGTGTATAAGAAGTAATGGTAGCTGAAGGATGATAAGCATGGGGTGTTTGAGGATGCTTCTCCACCATGGTCACAACGTTGATGATCTCTTAAGTCGGCTAAATAACCGACGGTTATTTCAGCAGAGAACTTAGAGCAACTCCACCCATGGAGCCTTTCCCCCAGGCAACTCACTATGCAATCCACCCTAATAAACAGTAACTGCCTTAAATGAATAGTAACTGCCATAAATGAACAGTAATTACCATTTGCATCTCCACCCATGGAGCCCTTCCCCCAGGCAATAAACAATTAAAATATTAATATTTTTTTATCATCCAATTATAAAATATTAATATTTTTTTCTTTAATAATTTTATATATATCTCTCTCTCTCTCTCTCTCTCTCTCTCTCTCTCTCTCTCTCTCTCTCTCCAACCCCAACCCACCCCTACAAAGAAACCCAGAAAAATTCCCCACTCCCCCCCCGGCCGACCCACATCCTTCTCCTCCCATCACCACCGCAGCCCTTTCCCCGTCACTATCTCAGCCCCCACCCCATTCCACCTTCTCCCTCACTTCCCTCTTTCTCACTACAACTACAACTCCTCTTCTCTCTCTCTCGCTCCCGCTCCTTCCCGAACCCAGATCCATCAAAACCAAACCCGCCGCGACGACACCCCCCAACCCCCCCCCCCCCGGCCGCGACGACGACCCACCCAAGCTCCCTCCGGTCCCTCGCTCCCGCTCCCGCTCCCTCTCTCCCTTTCTCCCTCGCTCTCGCTCTCTCTCTCTGTCTCTGTCTCTCTGACACAAAAAAATAAAATAAAATATTGCAAAGGGCTCGGGCAACAGGCCCGTCAGCTCCCCACCCCCTCCCTGCTCGGGCTCCCACCTCTGCTCGGGCTCCACACGGCTGGACTGTCCTCCACCGGCCCTCAGGCCCCTTGGTCTCCACTGTCCCCCGAGCAAGAGCAACGGGTGGACTTGCTCTTATAGACACTCAAGTCCCCAATCAAGTTCCTCATGTTGCTGGACTACCAAAGGAAAAACCATCATGCTTTTGAGGGTAGGAATTAATGATGGGACATTCTACTTCATGCTTTTGAGGGTAGGAATTGATGATGGGACATTCTACTTCTTCATAAAATCTCGGTGATGAATAGCTCGGCAAAAACCTATGTGGGTTTGTCGAAGAAGGGATATTCCTTAGCATATGGGTTCTCGACCTCCTTGTTCGGTCGCGATTCTCTCGGCAAATATTTGACACTAGGCTTAAGTTTCTTTAACCATTCGGCTTTCGGGCCGAAGCTTAAGAAAACTGGGGGCTATGTTTGGACCCAAAATTGCACTATCAACCCGTGCAATCAAGGCTGTCGAGTGAGCATAGCTCCCAACCGTCGGATGAAAAGTGAAGATAATTTTTGTTATTATTGAAAGATAATATTATGATTTTTATCATAATAATTATCGTTTAACAAATTATCTTGATATTTTCTTATACGGGATAATAAGATGCAAAGTATATTTCCGAGCAAGCTGTACAAGTCAAATGGACTTGGGACTCCTGTCATCAGATTGAGCGGCATGGTGAAAAGATGAGGTTTGAATAGTCAAGATGCATGGTTTTGGGATATTGTTGAAGTCGAGATAATGATGCAAATTGGAATATCATTGGTGCATGGGAATTTGGATGACAGAGATTCACGACATTTAAATATTATAATCAATCTTTGGATTAGATTGGTGTTCTGCAAAGATGAAAGAAGCACGACGTTGACCCAAGGAATCTTGACTTTGAAGGATATTATCAATAAAGGTTCTTTATCACAATATCCAGACGCTGAGAGTTAGAATGGAACTGGAATACTCAATTTTAATGGCTGAGCATTACAAAATCTATAAATACGAGACCCGGTGCATCGGTCAAGCTATCTCCAACTCAACACACAAACTGCCTTACGCAAATTCTCGCTCTACGTGAAACCTCTCAACAACCTTGAGATTTTTATTTTCTTTTTCCGTCGACACACCTTCAGTTTGGATAAACAACACTGTGAAGGCAACCGGTGACACCTTCAGTTTGGATAAACAGCATTGTTGCCGTAGAATCAGCCGACCACGGAGCACCTTCAGTTTGGATAAATAGCATTGCGTCGAGGCCGACTGGTTATCTATCCAAGTCACGGTCGAGAAGGATTTTCGAATCCTTATTGGCAGAGGTCATCTCATCAGCCTTCTAGGCGAAGTGAGGTGTTACAGGTTACTACATTCGGCACATTGAAAGCTGAATTTGATATTGAACTTCGCAGAACTAGCAGCCTTGTCTTCAGGCTCTAGAACCCAAAGGCCGAGGCGTGTTCCTTCCTCGGCCGTAGTCGCAAGATCGAGGAAGTCAGTCACGCGCACAACGCAGCATCAGCAAATTTTACTCACCGGCCGAGCTCGGCCGTCGAGTTAGCACGCCCCGCACACAACCGAATGACGTAGTTAACTTATTAGTTACTCGCCCTGCGCGCCACGTAGGCTTGGTAGTTTTTAGGGTCAACAATAGGAAATAATATATTTTGTAACGATTAAACTTTATTAACATTGTAGCCGGACCCAAAATTATGATTTAGAAAGTGATGTAGGGCTCAGCAGACAGAAACGAAATAAAATGAAATGGAATGATAGATAGGTGTAAAAGGAAACTATAGACAAGGTCCACTCCAAGTGTAAGGAGAGACTTGAAAACCCTATAAAATGAAATGGAATCATATATGCATCACAAAGTATTTAGACACTGTCTCGGATATAAGCTTGGTGAAATAGACATGTCCGTGAAGATGCGAACTACATGCACTTGGATAGAAAGACCTCATCAAGCTTTATTGTTCCTTGGGGTTGGCTTTGGGCCTTTACTATGCAGCTACGTGGAAGGCGAAGAAGGCCCCCTTCCCGCCCTCCCGCCTGGGAGGGTGGGGGGGGGGGGGGGGGGTGGGGTGGTGCCATCAATGAGATATCATTTTGGAAAAGCTAGAATTCTAACCTTGTATCTGGACCTACATGAACTAGTTGAAGTACAAATCCTCCCACTATACTTCAATTGAGATAATGACAAATCATTTCATCTTTTTAGTTAAACTTTAAGCGGTTCTCAAAAAAGAAAACGAAAAATATTATTCCTAGAGTTGAAGACTAGAAAGAAAGAATGTAAAACAATGTTTCAGAGTGTATTTGTATGTGGGCTAGGAAGACGGTTTGTAAAAAAAGGTGAGGAACTGGCTTATTAGGAGCAAGGCCCAATAACCTCAAATGTGCAAAGAAATCTTATGGTAATATGGTCCAATGGCGGCCATGAACATCATCTAGGGCTCGGATCCGATTCGTCACTGAGTCTCTCGCTTCTCTCTCATCTCCTCTGCGCGCTCTCTCTCTCTCTCTCTCTCTCTCTGCGCGACCATGCTTTCGGGGGACATTCCGCCTAACCAAACTATATACATTAAGAACCTCAACGAGAAAATCAAAAAAGAAGGTAACTCAATCTTTGCCCTATCCCTTCTTCCCTTTGTTTGGTTGCCGAGAAAATCACAAAAGAAGAAACTACAGCAAAACAAAATGTTGGGTCTTTAATTCGTACTAATAATCTCACCATAGTAATTTATAGTATGCAAAATTTAAGCTTTTTTTTATTATATAATATTTGGATTTTAAGTTCTCTTAGCACAAGTTGGGGTTTAGGGTTTAGTTTAAATTGGTGAGAGTAAGCTCAGAAGCTAGGGCACTGTGATTTTAGTGCAAACTGGGAATAGCTGGTGATTGAGAAATTGGTTGCAGATTGAATTGCATGCTTAAATTTACTCAGGTTGAATTTGATTGATGAGTGTAAAAGGAGAGGTTTAGATATAACCATTTGAATTACATGGTATATTTAATTCTTAAGGGTGAAAAGTTTTAATTTCATTTAATCAAGTTTATTACTTGTAGAGTCTCATAAGGTAGTTTATACGAAGAATTAATTCAAAAATTTATCTTCTGAATCCACCAAACGAAGATGCAGCATTGGACAATTTTGTGTTTGTAAATGATTCTGGTTGAGAAAGCGATGCTATGTAGGCAAGAGAGTAATCACAATTTTGTTATCTATATTGGTCTCACCTCTTGCTTTGGTGTTTTAGATCCGAATTTTGAATTGTCTATGAAAAGATGTTTTTTTTACTACTTTTGGGGATAAGCTTTCGTATATTTTATTTTGTAAGTTAATAGTGGCATTCTTTTTACTTTGCAGAATTGAAGAGGTCCCTCTATTGCTTATTCTCTCAATATGGCAGGATTTTGGATGTTGTTGCCATGAAGACACCCAGGCTTCGGGGGCAAGCATGGGTTGCATTTCTAGAAGTGGCTTCTGCTAGTAATGCTGTGCGGCAGATGCAAAACTTTCCGTTTTATGATAAACCCATGGTGAGTGAGTCTAAAATTGAATAAGCCCAGTTGGTAGCGTATTGCATATATGTTGCACATGCTTGTTACTTATCTTAATTCTATAACCATATTAAGCCTTCCTGCCTATGCTATGTTCTTCCTTATTGTCTCAAATTTTAGCCTTAAATGTATGCGTGTTCATCATTGAGGATGATTTTGCTTTAAGCTTGTGGTTGAAGACCATATCTTGCATTGCATACACTGAAAGGTGAAGTTATTGGTACCTGAAAGTTTATTTTGAAAGTAAATAACCTATTTACAGAACAACAATGTATTCACTTTAAATGTTACATACACTCTGTTCCTTTGTTTTTTCTCAAATGAAGGTGTTTGATTACACTATTGTGATATTCACATCCACTAACTTTTCTTAGTTTAAATTGTTAATATGAGCACAATTTATTTGGTGCAGCGGATTCAATATGCCAAAACAAAGTCAGATTGCATTGCTGAAGCAGAAGGAACCTTAGCTCCAAAAGAAAAGAAAAGGAAGCAGGAAGACAAAGGTGACCGAAACTTTCTTTGAAGTTATGAATAACCTTGAAGTTGGTATAAAATATTTCATAACTTTCGTTAAAACTAGTAATGATATGTATTAACCATCGTTATAGCATATGAATGTAAAGATCACAATGAATCAAATAACTGGCCTTATATGTTCGTGAGGATCTTCAGAACACGATGTTTCCATTTGCATATGACATTGCTTCCACTTGAACCGCTAGAGCCTACTGAGTATGTGCGTACTAATAGTAAGAAAAAGTAATATTGTTGTGATAGTTTGAGATTCATTCTGGGTATTAAAGTACTGCCTTACTTTGTTTGGCCGCATGTCTAGAAAATTTTGATAGAATGCATTTGACTCATTTGGGTTTCTCTGGCCTCTAGGTGCTGGAACATCACTGTATTATTCAAAGCATTCATTTTTCCCTTGACTTGGGGAAATTAAGATAACGTTTGATTGACCCCCTTTTTCTTAATTATATATTAAGGTCTATTTAGGTTGCTATAATTACAAGGTGGCTCATACAGAAAATCAACTTTCAGTTTATATAGAAAAGAATGCTTGCTCAAATTAGATTGTTTAATACCATGTGTTTTATGTTTTGAAATAAATCTGTTGATTCAGCTGAAAGAAAGCGGCGAGATGATGAAGGGCAACAATATGCAACCGAAAATGGTGCAGCTGCTGAAAACGGAGGCAGGACGGTAAGTGTTTCTGATATGAACACTGTTGTGCAATGCTATTTGATCCACTTCTTGTGCAATGCAATTTGATCCACTTCTTTGTCAACTACCACACTGAATGGTGGATTTATTTTAATTCTCTGCATACCGTCAACAGGCCTCGTCCCGCCATGGTAACTCGAATGCACAGGAAGCTGCAGCTCCAAACAATATCCTGTTCATTGAGAATTTGCCTCACGAAACTACCAGTGATATGCTGGAATTGCTCTTCAAACAGTTTGCAGGGTTTAGGGAAGTCAGGATGATTGATGCGAAGCCAGGCATTGCCTTTGTAGAATATGAAGATGACATTCAGTCATCGGTCGCCATGCAGGCCCTTCAAGGCTTCAAAGTCACCCCTCAAAACGCCATCTCCATCACTTTTGCCAAGAAGTAACTGAAAATTATGGAGCCTATTCTCTGTAGTCGAATGTTGTTTCGTTGCGGATATGTAATAGTTGAATAGTTGTTAATCTTACTGTGCTCATCCTGATCCCCAAGAAACTGAATGCACAAGCAATTTATCCCATGTTTGGATTCATATGTAATTTGAGTGTTGAACCTAAATACAAGAGAACTTGGTTTTGTTGAGAAGCACACATCTTAATAGCTTGAGAACCATCGGGTTCCACTTTCACGCATTTTTTTGGATCGTTGGTCGCACGTCACTCATGGGATCATAAGTTGTGTCTGGTATTATGTAGACTCATTTTCTGGTTTTGAAACATTTTGCCATCTGGGTAGGAATGGATGATTGGTAGTCACAAAGTTGTTTTATGGTAGCAAAGGGGGACAAATCAAACGCCCAAAAAAGACTAGACAAATTGAAGGAGTAGGATTCTCTTCCCTTTTAATCTCTTCCATTTCATCCCCTTCTATTTAAACGGTTGTGATTACGTCACTTCTACATCTTGTTTTGAAATTTTTTATATAGAGAATAAGAAGAAAAAAAAAATAGTGTGAGAGGAGGGGATGATTATAGAAAGAGAAAAAATCTTACTCCCAAATTGAAACCCTAATCTTAGAACACAAAACCCGCCATTAGAGAAGGAAACACATATTGATCACTAGCGGAAATAATGTGGGGCCACTGGTAGCAGCTACTTGGCAGCTAATGACCCCAATAGGTTTTAAAGGAGGGATCCACCTTGTGGGATCCTAGGGATCCTCACATTTTAGTCGTTCATTGTACATCATGCGGCCAGTTTTCGTCAGGTACTATTTGTGTTTAATTTTAAATAAAAAAAAGGTCAAATGATTTATGATCGCACGATGCACAATGAATTGTTAAGATGTGTGGATTCCTAGGATCCCCACAATTTGAATCCGGATGGAATCCAAATCCGGTTTTAAAATCCCCCTTTGAAATTTTATTTGACCCTAACCAAGGCAAATGAAAAAGGATACCTTTAATTAAGGGAATTGGTATTGACATTCCAAATTTCTCATTCTACACTCCAAAATTTCTATATTTAGAAAGAAAAATACACTTGTAAGGAGTATAGAATGAGATTTTTGGAGTGCCAATAACACTTCCCTTAATTAATTTTTTTTTTTTTAATTGGCACAAGCCAAAACTCCTTAGTGTATTTTCAAGTCAAATTCTTATTGATTTTACTTGTTGCAACTACTTTCGTTGAGAGAGAGCTTGGTGATGAATATTGTGAATAAATCATATCGTAATATGATGAGAGATTAATGGTTGAATGATAACTTTATTGTATACATTGAAAAAGACGTTTTGATTTTATTAATAATGATGTTGTGATACGATGTTTTTATAACATGAGAACACGCCCTACACAGTTATATATGAAAGTATGCTCGAATTTTGGAAGTTTCTCTTCCATGACCCTGTCGTTGAAAAATGAAATCGTATTGGGGCTAATGATCGAATTTCAGAGATGAGGAGAAAATTTGCAAGTGTCCTCCATTAGTTCGACAATGCCTGCAACTAGTTTGCCAATACCCTCGACTTTGAACTCCAACCCAGAATATGAAGGGGAGTAACTGTACTTAGGATATTTGAGTCTATTCAAGTGTGATTTTGGTATATTTAAAATATTTATAAAAAAAAACTACTCAGTACTACGGTCTAGTAATATTTCTCTTCACTTAGAAGTGAAAGGTCTTAGGTTCGAATCTTGTGAATGGCGAATTCGATAACAAGTTAGGCTGCCTATTGTGTGGCTTAACCGAACTCTCCATTCGCCTAGTGTACAAATATCGATGTACTAAAAAAAAAATAATATATATATATATATATATATTATAAAAAAAAAATGACATTTTTTAAATTAAGGGTGAAGTTTTGGCTGAAAACGATAAAAATTCCTATTTTTCGTAGTGTGTGACTTTTTTGTCTAGTATCTCTTGCCAAAACTAAAAGACTTAATTTTTGGTAAATAAAAATTAAGAAAAATACCAAGCGACATTATCATGATGGAGAGCTTGTTTGGAAGTGCTTTTAAAATAATTGAAAAAAATATTTTTAGAGAGAATTTTTTGAGTTTCAAAGCACTTGAAGTGCTTCTTGAAAGAAGCACATAACCGGTGCTTCTTCAAGGAGACATTTTAAGTGCATTTTCAGATTGCACTTGCGTGTTTACTAAAAGTTGATTCAAAAAATATTTTTACTAATAACGCTTTCAATCATTTTAAAAGTACTTCCAAATGAGTCCTTATTTGTTGTTGTCCCGATGCATTTTTTCCCCTTCGTATCGGTCTTCTTCCATTCCATTGTTGCGTTCGGGTTTCGAAAGGACAACGGCATAACTACAAGTTGAGATATACAAGAGGACCAAAACGTTTTATACAAAAATAAACAAACATTCCACACAACAAAATACACAAAATATATACTCGACGGCCAACCCACATAATACTTACTACTAGATAGAGAGTAATATTACACTTACCACATTTTTTTATCATATCCGTCGCACCACTCTAATAGAGGTAGAGCCCACCAACACATGTAGGTCTCATCTCTATTAGAGAAAGAGTACAAATGTGGTATGAAAAATATGGTAAAAATAATATTTTTGCCAAATAAATAATACAACGCTGCATGTTAAGTATTTCGTGTGCTTAATCCCCTTTCAAACTAATGTTAATTTGTAAGAGTTCAAACGATAATTAACGCAGCATAACTTATAGCGCCAAAACGAGGCCAGGCACAGACTTGTCATCCGAGAGCTTACTCTGCCATACACACTGGCAATTCCCCGGTTGTGATCTGATATGCGGTGAGGAGAACCGGGTGACCGTGACGGACGTGTTGTTGTATTCCCTGACCTTGGTAATAATCCCATCAGTGAAGGTCCACGCATGCACCCACGAAATGGAACGAACCTCGTCGTATCCTTCAGCCAGCACCATTGATCCAAATGCAATGATCGAGACAGGGACGAATTTGAACGACGAGTCATACGGTGGTGCACCGGTGAGTAGGCGGTTCAGATGCAGGTGAGTTGGGGGGCCATGGAACCACCACTCGAGGTAGGGTGCGAGGAGAAGGTGGACGACATCAACGTCCTTGGAGGTTAAGGCTTGGTATAAAGCCGTCACTGTCGTTTTGTTTTTGGCTTCTTCGGAATCTTCTCCCTCCATCGGACATAGTTGAGAGTTTGCCATGTCTGGAGCTCAAAGCAATATATCTTTGTGTGAGGGACTTGGTGAGTTGGGAATGTTTGTGTTTGAACCGTTAAGTGTTATGGCATTCATGTTTATATAGGAGGAGAACATGGTTTGTGGGAGTTTGGACAGTTGCATGTGAGTATGATTGTATTAGACAAGAAATTTTCAGTGGGGTACTGCTAGGTAGATTAAATTTTTAAATTAAATTTTGTAGATCAAATAATGTGATTGTTGATGATTGGATTATCACTGAAGTGTTGATTAACGTGCTTATTTTCTTATTGGTGACACATTATTGGGTTTACAAATTTGGATAAAAAAAATTTAGTCTATCTAGCATTAGCTTTTTCAGTGTGCCGGAAACACGACTCGTACGTCAATTGTCGTAATACAAGTGGTTGAAAAAATAAAAATTCAAGTACCAACCATTTATATTAGGGTAAATCTCAGTTTACTACCCTCAAATTTCGTGGTTTTCAACATTTGGTACATGAAGTTTTTTTCGTCCCAGAGTCATACTAAAGTGTTAATTTTGGGACAGTCTCATACATCCGTTAGTCTAGCTATTAAGTCTCTCGTTAAATGATGACGTGGCACCCATGTGGACAATGACTAGGCGCCACGTGGAAATTAAAAATTCAAAATTTTTTTTTGGAGACAAAAAAAAAAAAAAAAAAAATTTGGTCGTCCTCCCCAACCTTCCCTTCCTCCATGGCCACTACCCCCACTCCCTCATCTCCTCTATCCTCTCCTCTCCCTCCCCCCCTCTCCACGTTCGCCTCGTCGACCCCTAATTCCCCTCCAGCTCCGCCGCCCTCCTCTCCGCCCTCCTCTCCGCCCTCCTCACCGCCGCCTCCCAATCGTTCGACCACTTCACGTTATCGCCCCCTACGAATCCCTTTGTCACCGCCTCGCCGTCCAGCACTCTCTCTACCTCGACGTTTCTCACTCCTCCTCTCCGTCCCCTACAACTTAATCGACCAAATCATCAAGTGTTTGGTAGCAATCCAAACCTTATGTTTACAATTACAGATCTAGGGACTCTTCCTCTGCATTCACCAAGTGTTTGGGCAACATTTGGACCGGAAAGACCGGTATATCTGGATCGATTTGGGCGCTGGATCTGTCGATTACGGCCCCACCCTTTCAAGTGGTGGGTGGGTAGGAGGACGGGTGGAGTCAAAGATGGAGGGGGAATGGTGATGTATGACTAGTCGAAGAGGAGAGGAGAGAAGGGTTTGGTGGGTTGGTGCAGGGGAGAGAATGGAGGGATAGGGGAGGAAGGGAAGGTCGGGGAAGACGACCAAATTTTTTTTATTTTTTTATTTTTTGTCTAAAAAAATTAATTTTTAATTTCCACGTGGACCCTTAATGACACGTGGTGCCCAGTCATTGTCCACATGGACGCCACGTCATCAGTTAACGAGAGACTTAACAGCCAGACTAACGGATGTATGAGACTGTCCCAAAATTAACACTTTAGGTATGACTCTAGGACGAAAAAAACTTTATGTACCAAATGTTAAAAACCACGAAACTTGAGGGTGGTAAACTAAAATTTACCCTTTATATTATAGCACTTTGTGTACCGAACCTTATTTCTAACACACTAAAACAACGTAATCTTTGATCATAAACGTATTTCTTTTATGAATTCACCAAAAATACTAATTAATAGACCCAAGAGCTAATTCGTATATGTGTGTGTGTATGTATACCAGCGAGAAAAAAATAAGCAAATGATTGAAAGTTGGATGTTCACATAAGTATATTTCTGTTGGCTCCTCAATTAGTAATATGGAAGATTACGTACGAGAGAGAGAGAGGATATGGTACATTATTAGTGGCCCTCGTTACAAATTTTGTTGGGGATTTTCGGTCGAAGAAGAAAAGATACTCCACACTAAATTACCAAGTATGACGACTATTTAGAAGGAGATCCACAATCATCTCTAGAGGTTTCTCAAACTAAACTACATTTGTGGAGGCTCCTTCTATAGTAATAATCGTTTAGAACTTAAGAAATTTAAGAGGGATTAAACTCCAAAGTTAATTTTTAGTCTTTTTAGTCAAAATTTGACTTAGAAATAAAGAGTATGATTTGAGATGTGATAAACATAAGTATCAAACCCATTGAAAATGTCACATCCGTAGAGCCCTAGTTAATTTTTCAAACATAGATTATATTCAAACCCACCAAGTGGATATATTATGGTCAACATTAAATTAGTTGCCTCAAAATCAAAATTTTAAATATGGTTTATATAATATGGAACTCAATAATCAAACGGGTATTGAACTGAATCGAAAGGGAACCCAAATTGGAATTACAGCATGAGAGCAATCTTCGAAGAGGGTTAAGAATTCAAATGGGGTTTAAAGGAACTTATTTCTACTCATGTGGTTTCCTCATTCGCGAATTCTCGGCTCATTCTTTTTTGCGGGCGATGAAGATGGTGGTGGCTGCATTATGGCAGTCCATACCATTTCAACAATTTTCATGACCTTCACCTCAATGTTGGCGGCTTGAGTTGTAAGGTGGAGTTGGTGGTTTTGCATGGGTTTGGAGGTGATGACCTAATGGGGGTGGTGATGACTGTTAGTTGGTGGAAGTTATGCTTTCATGACTTCCTATTGATTTTGGAGACAAAATGTTAATTTAACAGATTTTTAACTGGGGTTTAATAGATATGACATTTTTAATAAGTTGAGTACTTATTTGGAATATTTAAAAAAGTTGAAACTAATGTATACTAACACTAAAAGATTGGAGGATTTGAGGTACTTAATCTTTCCTTTATTGTCTTCAACTTAATGAATCTCGGATTCAAACTCTTATCTTTCCTTAATGTAGTATAAATAGTAATGTAGCTTCAATAGTACTATCCAAAAAAAACTTGTAAGTACTCAATATCATTAACAGAAGATTCTCACACTAGTTAAATGATTTGAGATAACACAAGATTCTCACACTACTAATCCGTGGGAACGGACCTCATAAAATGTACTTATCAACAAGGGTAAACCAATAGTGTTCTATGACTATATCTGGACCAACAATTTTCATTGTCTTCCGAACCATATATAGTCTTTTTGATTCTCAGAGTTGATTCAAATCATAGGCAGTTTCTTATCGAATCCAGCTTTAATTCCCAACATAATATATAATCTATTAATTAGCAACACAAAATATAAAGCCCTAGCCTTGCATCACAGTCCATGACTCCATGGAGATGCATGTTTCTAATTAAATAATAAAAATTTGATTAGTGGATTTACCTGAGCCTATCGGTCACTAGTGGGGTTTTTGGGGTGACCAAATTAATATTACCCCATCGCATGCAAACCGAATACCTAATTGAATCTTTGTCAATTTGTGCAACACCAAAACGCCAAACCAATAGCAAATTGCGCTCTATATATGTCATTTTCGTCTGCTTGAATCTTAGTGGAGGTAGAGTCAAAACTAGTCATCAATGTTGTTTAAGGTATTAGGGGAGTTTCTTAAAAATTAAATCTATCATTTATCCAGTGGCTGGCTTCTTCGTTTGAGGCTATCAAATTATCTTACATTTTTCAGTAAGCAAATTTTGTAACTGATGCTTCAACTAGCCATGGTCTCTATTTACAAAATTTGGAAGTATTGTATACCTAATGTTTTCATGTTTGATTTTATTGGAACCGATTGTACAAAGGGTTTCTCTATTTTGAATGAATTTCTTTCTTTAGCTAAAAATGAAATATTTCCTTTTCGGCCACCTTCCATTCGTTCTTGCACATTGGAAACCACGTGTCGAAACTTACGTTATTTAAGACTCGAACGTATGGAATTTCTTTTTATTTTATTTATTAATATGATGCATTATGTTATCATCTGAAGAATGGTGGGCTTATTTTTTTTTTTTTTTTTTTTTTTAACAAACGATATTACCTAAACTAAAAGAGAGGGGATAGGTTTAATCTCATAATGAGTTACCAATAATTCATGATCTACAATATTGAAAAAACCAGGTACGTGTGAGTGTGAATTTTTTTTTTAACAAACGATATTATTTACACTAAGGATGGAGGAGTGGGCTGAGCCTCACACTAGGTTAGCCATAATAATATGGTTCAAATTCTCCTTTAACGAGAGTCGAACCTATGACCTTTCACTAATAAGTGAAGAGGAATATCATTAGACCGCAATACTAAATGATGTGTGAGTGTGTTTTAATATTGTTGAATTTAGAGTTTAGGGTTTAACTATAGGATACCATGTGAAATGAAACAAACAGTTTGAAATTTTTCTAAACTAAATGAAGGGTGTTCACACATCCCTTTTTACCTCTCACACATTCCTCTCAATTTTTCTGTCGTTGAATCGAACGAATTGAAAAGAACAAATGACAGAAATTAACAAAAAGTATGTAAACAACATCAACCTCAATGAATTGCATGCTTCCCTCGTATGAATAATTTTGGATTCTCATATAATAATTGAAAAAATCTCAACTTTATTAATAACTTTATGAAAATGATCAACAAAATACAACCATAAAAGATGTTGAAATAATAGTTTCATGAGACCCTAACACAAAAACAAATAAAACGGGAAGATGTCCAAAATATATAACTAAAATTTGGTTTTGATCCACCAAACGATCTCAAACTCCCGAAATTCATCTTAGGTCGTGCCAAAGCAATGTATTTGATTCGGCTCATTGTTCTTATTTCGAAATGTATCTTGCACCATTAATTGCCTTTGGAAACTCCAAACGTATTATTCATAGCAGAGAATTCACATCAAAATTCACTTATTTGAACTGCTGTGCTAATCCTACGTCACATTATTTAAAAATTCAAATATTTTGATCCATGAATGCGACTCTTCAAACCACTATTCTAAAAATCTCAGCCTAGCGCCGTCTAGGCCCCGTCTAGGCGCTAGGGGGCTGGTCACCGCCCCAATTAATGCCTACGCGTTTGAAAATTAAGAAATGGCGCATAGACCAACTGAGGTGCACGCCTAGACCGTCCAGACCCGTCTAAGCACCTAGGCACCTGTCTAAGTTGCGACTCACTTAGACAGAAAATAGATAACTTTCAATTTGCATTTAATTTTTTCAATAAATTGCAAGAGACTTGTTAAATACTTAAATGAGCACACACTATATGCTTGTTCCTCATGTTTTCATTATGTTCCAATACTTCATAATACATATGTCATTCTATTTTATAGTTTATGATGAAATTATATATATTTTAAGTATAAACAGACACTTATTTACACAAAATATAATGAATTTACTTAAATTCGCCTAATCCGCCTAGGTGCCCGCCTAGATCCCATCTAGCCGCCTAGGCGCTAGGCCTCAGCCCGCCACTTGACTAGCTCCTAGCGTCTTTTAAAACCTTGTTCAAACACCCAAAAGACGGTACAATATGAATTCAATTCAATTCTGGGGATCTCATGCCATTTCATAATTATAAAATAAAAAATTAGGCTTAAAGAATACCATAAAAAAATTGAGCTTTCATCACGTAATTAATTGCCAATACAAGGTATTCTAACTACTTATAAATATATACAAGATCCCTTATTTTCTCAATATGTGATTCATTCTCTAAACACGTTTCCTCGAGTGTAGAAAAATTTCAAGCTTAACATATGAACAATACAAAACGGGTGATGTGGAACATGTGTGGCCTTTGAACTTACACAAAGACCAACTCGCTCTGATATCATGAAGAAAAAAAAAGTAAAATTCCACCATAAAATCATATGTAAATACAAGAAATAGTCCAACTAGTTATAAACAAATCTAAAATCCTTTATTTCTCATACGTTATATTCTTGCTCTCCAGAGTAAGCAAAAAGCAATTTTTTAGTCCTAAACCTATATAATAACATGTAACGTACCATCCCGTGTTCTGAGCATCTCTCCATGAAAAGCTGGTTCTGATAAACCCTTTCTGTTCTTGGTAATTGTAACTTATTACTTTCTTTTAACGCCAAATGCTTCTGAGGTGGATCACACAATCTTTAACTATGACCCCATTAGCTCAATTATTGTCCATGCGACAAACACCACTATTTTCTATATTTGTCAATCACTCAAAATCTCTTTATTTATTTTCTATTTTCTAATTATATCAAGATGTCACTTAGTACTACGATTTACTGATATTTTTTTTTACTTATAAGTGAGAGGTCTTAGGTTCGATTCTCGTCAAAAACGAATTTGAACCACAATATTATGGCTAGCCCAGTGTGAGGCTTAGCTCATACTCCCACCCCTTAGTGTAGATAATATTGTTTGTTCAGAATATATATATATATATATATATATATATGGAAAAGGATCCTCTCCGGATCCACTTTGTGGGGATCCTCACATCCTAACCGTTCATCGTACATCGTGCGGCCAGTTTTCGTCAGATACTATTTGTGTTTAATTTTAAATAAAAAAATTCAAATGATTTTAGACCGCACGATACACAATGAATGGCTAAGATGTAGGGATCTTAGGATCCTCACAAAGTGGATCCGGATGGGATCCAATTCCTACACACACACACCAAGTTGACGCACGAAGGTAATATTATTTAGAAACATAAAGCTGACGCATTTGTTAGCACATTCTCTGATACAAGTCGATTCACCATACGATGGTAGAGTTGCCTCTGTGAAATGAGAGATTTTCTCTTGCACTAATTTACCAAGTGATAAGCGTATATTAGACATGTAATTTACTTTGTGAATACGCAGCAAACGTCTGTTGTATGGGTGATGCCCTTAGGGTTGTGCACTGGGTACAAGTTTCACACCATGGCATGGATGGCATTTGCACTTCTGCTTTGGTGGGCTTATACTTCCAAAACCCAGCCACACAGATTCGAAAAAGACGAAGCCCATCAGACCCAAAATATTACCCAGTCCGGCGGTCAGGCCCATTTTTTAGACCAAATAGATTTAGGCCCACTTTTCTCAAAATTACAATTTTACCCACCAACTGGTGCGGCCAATTTCTCAGTAGCAGCACAGCTTCGCCTTCTCCAAAAAACCTCGCTAAACCTTCGAGGACAGCGAAATGTTTCGGACCCTTCTCCGACGGGCATCCGGGTCGGGCGGCCCAAGACCCGACCCATGGAGGCTGACGGCGACGATGAGCTACTCGACGTCCAAGGACACCATGGCCAAGAAGGTGAAGAAGACCGGAAAATCCAAAAACGATCCCGCAGCAGCCGCCGGCGACGCCGTATCGGAGGTCGACGCGGCTCTCTCCGGCCAAAATTCCCGCGCCCGCCAGCTCCAAGCCGACGAGAAGGACCGGTCGCTCGATGTGGGACCCAACGGCCGTCCTCTGTTCACTTCCACTCCGACACTATCTCAGCTCAGCCGCAAGGACACCTGCTCCTACTTCAAGCTCAAGTAAAACCCTAAACCCTAATCGAAATCTGTGACGAAATCGATGTAGCTCTGTATCTGTGTGTGTGTATTTATTGGGATGAGATTGCTTTTTGATTTGAAGGATGGAGGAATTGAACAATGTTTTGCCCGAGGGGTTGCCATTGGGGATGGTGAAGGAGTTCGAGGACGCAATGCAGAGCGCGGTGATAGTCCGCCAGAGCTTTCTCGATCTTCGTGACAATTTTCGAAGGATCGTGGACCCGCCACTGGACTCGGCTAGCAGCAGAGGTTCGTGCTTTGTGTTCCATTGATTGATGCATAATGCATTACTTGTTTAGAGCTGGTAAAGTTTGAGACTAATGCTTTCATTCGGCACAGTTGAAAAGGATCGGTTTTGGTTGTAGCATAGTATGATCTAACTCGATTTTAAAGTTCCAATTTTGATATCTATAGATGTCCAATGGCTCCTTATGCTAGAAAATTGTTAATCATTGGAGTTGGAAACTAGGAAGCTAGAAAGTGGTCTTAATTTTTTAGATTTCTTAATCTGAGAAGGCCTCATTATGCTTTTTATAGATTCTGATATAGCTTTGTAGTTAATTGATGCTGTAATTCATACTTAGCACAGTTGAAAATGGTGGTTTTTATGTTGTAGCTCAGTAAGATCTAACTCCATTTTAAAGACCCAATTTTGATTAGTATAGATTTCCAAGGGTTCATAACTTCATAATTCATGTACTAGAAAATTGCTAATCACTAGGGTTGAAAACGAGGAGGCTATGAAATTGAATAAATATCTTGGATTGCTTAGTTTGGCAAAGGCCTCATATGCTTTTCATTGTTTCCAATGTCCCTTTATATATAATCGACATTGCAATGCATACTTTAGTTTCACGTACATGTTGAATGATGGATCATGTGTAAGATGCCCTTATCCATGTTTTCCCTTTCAGGTACAAAAGCTCAAAAGCAGATTGTCTTGGACGGTCCTGTAAGCTGCGGAAAGAGTATTACTCTTGCAATGTTAGTTCAATGGGCTCGTGAGGAAGGTTGGTTGGTTTTATATGTTCCGAGAGGCAGGGAGTGGACTCATGGAGGATTTTTCTATAGAAACCCACAAACAGGTCTTTGGGACACACCTGTTCAGGCTGAAAATATTCTGAAGGTAAGTTTGTGGAGCTTTCTTTTCTGTATTATAACATGCTATTGACTTAAATAGGATCAGTAGTCTCCGGGTACCTTTGAAGGGATTAAATTTTGACAAATAAGAATAGTCCATAAATCTTGGATTATGTGCTCTTGATCATCTCCGTGGCTTTGTATTCATCTTTTTGTCATTTTATTCCAGGATTTCCTGAAATATAACGAATCCCATTTAAAACAATTGTCGTGCCAAATACTTGATCCTATTCCTTTGGGAGAGGGTGCTGGTGTCGGGTGGATGAGAGATGGAACTGATTCCATGGCAATGCCTGAAGGTTCAACTCTATATGACCTAGTTAATTCAGGAATCAGGCACACTCATGCAGCTGTTGGAGTGGTAGTTCGTTTGAGGAAGGAATTATCTCTTGTGAAAAATATTCCCGTGCTTATTGCAATTGATCAGGTGCAACTGTTTACTTGATAATTGATATTTATTTTATTAATGAATTTTGTTTCTAGAGCTGTGTTGTAAACTTTTGCTACATTTTTATGCTCGTTTTCTGCAGTATAATAACTGGTTTACGTTCAGCGAGTATGAAGAGCCAGTAACTGTTCGTTCTACTCGACCAATACATGCTAAAGAACTTGCTACGGTAGGTCCCCTCTGTTTGGTTGAGAATAATGTTGGTGTATACTTGTAATTCGTAAATCTTTATATGTGAGGACCATCAGAATGTCCATTCATCTATGTTTTTCTAGGTTTTGTATTACAGCTTCAAATAATCTCGTTCTCCTTCGGATGTGGTTCTTATTTGATTATTTTGTTTATGCAATCAAGTTTGGGTGTACAAGTTGGTATTAAGTTATGGTTTGTCTGCAATATTTTTTTATATTGAAAACTGATGTACACACATGTGACACAATTTTTCCAGGTGAAGGCTTTTAGATCTTTGCGGAATGATGACATGATGGTGGGCGCATTTTCACATTCAACTGCAGTAGGAAAGCTTCGTCAAGACTTGCCAGATGTGCCCGTTGATGCTCGCGTCAACCTTTCACGCTACACTTTAGATGAAGCAGCAGCTGTTTGCCATTACTACCTTAGGTATGTAGTTAATGCTTGCCAAGTTTTCAATGCAGTCTTATTGCATCATCTTATATTAGATTGCGTATATACTCCGATTTAATTTGTTTTACCATGAGTCATGCAAATGTCGTTTGAAAAATTAGTAAAAGATAGATAGTACATGTATCTTAATTTTCGGTTTAAGACAATAATTATAATGTGTCAGACATGGTTTGGTGTCCTTCAAATTCAAGTGACTGACATTAGGCCAACAACCACAGAATGAAAATGCATTATTCTTTGTGTCAGTGCTTTGTAATGTATGTCTAAAACTTTCGTAATGTTTTTGCCCTGCAAACTTTTCACATTCTCAGCCTTTTTCTACCGTATTATATGGCAGACAGAGGCTTATTCGCCGTGAAGCATTCACAGAGGAAAACTGGAAGAAAGTATACTACTTATCGAATGGAAATGGGGCAGAAATGAGATGGTTAGTTCCTTTGATGCGGGCTGATAGTTAGTTCCTTTGACGTGGGAAACGGTTGGTTCCTTCTGATAAATTTTTGTATCACGGTAGTTACAGAAGACACAAACTGGCAGAGCTGCTTTTTTTCGCCTCACGGCCCCGTTGATTTTGATCTTATTCAATCATAATTTGTTACTGCTTTTGATTAACATACTCATGATCATAGCAAAAATATCGTTTATTTTTATCATTGAACTTGTAGTGCGATGTGATAAGTGTCTGAAGGCAATGTATCATATGTAGATCAGTTCACATTTCTGTTTCGATGTTGAACTCAACTCTTTTCATTTCATTTGCATTTTCGGATATGTTTGAGAAAGTTGTAACCCTTTTCAGTATGTAGACATAAAACGTCACCGATGAGGAGAAACCTTACAAGGGTTTACAAGTAGATTGGGCCACTCTTTTTATGGTTTTATGTTGAAACCTCGGTTTTCTTTATGATATCAAAGCAATTTGTCCTACGTGTGAAGCCAACCAGCCCGATGCGCTCCACGTCACTCCATTTGTTTTAATCATGTGTTTGGTTTAGAAATTCGCCACACATGAAGGGAGCATATGAAGATGTAAAGGTTAAAGAGTCCCACATCAGTTAAAGCGGAAATCTTGCAAGAAATTAATTAGGATGTGCACTTAGTTACTTTGAATATACAAGCCTTTATAGATTGCTCTAACATCCAAGGTGAAGCAAGATTCGGTTCACATTCGTCATTAGAAACTACTGAGAATTAATTATAGCCTAAAAGATCTAAGCATTCAAAAACTCATAACTCGGCTGCACTCGGCATGGAGGGAGCTCATTAGGTAGAATTCACATTCTCCGATCACAATCAAAAGCCAACCACCGATACTTACACCGACCAGATAAACGTTTAATTTTTGTGCGATATCAGAACGGAGACTGGCACAACGGGCAAGTTGATTTGTGAGAAGTTGAGAACCACTTGAAGAGGCAAGCGGAATGGAATTTGTGCTTGCAGGTCTTGCAGGCAAGGCGAGGAAGGCTGTGGTTTGCGGTATGGATGACGCTGTAACAAATAGGGCACTCCTCCACGCCTTCGAATTCTTTGTCAAAGTTGCGCTTCCATATCTTGATAGCTTCTGATAAAGCTCCATTCTGCATCACACAAGTTAAAAAGAACACTATTGAATTGGTCCATCCGCTTTGTTATTACGACCTATTCATGTTATTCTGAACTTTCCTTTCGTCTCCCTCACTAGCTTCATTTACCAAAAAATCAAAAACCCTGTTTCAGTGTGTGCTGCTGTTTCCCGCATATACGTTCATGATCAAATCAAATTTTATGGTAGTATTAAAAAGATTTGCTAGTCTTCACTATTGCCACTAGGTGATAAGTGTAATTCTCCTATAAATGCAAGGTTAATTAGTTCAATTTACCTGATTACGAACGAAGGACGCCATAGACATTAACCATTTTCTCTGCTTCACTTCACTAATACCTAGGCTCCTCCGACAATCAACATCGACTGGTCGTAACGGGTAAGAAGAAGGAAGACGGATAACAAGGTCCAGTCCAGTCTCATCCTTTGTATAGGTAGCAACAACCTCATTTGCTGACTTGCTTACGATAATCGAAAAATTCTCATCAGCTATTTCATCCTTTTTAATCTGCACGAGAATTAGAACACCATTTATTGTCATTGAGGATACTAGTCTTGATTGCTAAAGTAATTGAGGATACTATTCTACAACTATTCAATAATCACACTGCAAACAAGGTTAAGTTATTAATTATAACAGCATTTTATAGATTCCTGTGTGTACGAACAAGTTCACACTAGCGAAGCAGCGGAGTAAAATCATGGTTGTCAAGCTATGGCCACCTCAGAAGCAACACAAAATTAACAATATCTTTCAAGCTTTACATACCAGGCTTAATTCGTTTGTGATGAGAGGTGGGCTGCACCATGATCTTGTGAAGGATTCAATTGCAGAGGATGTCGAACGATCACGTAAATCACTGAACCACTGTCTTACATAAGCAGGAAGGATGCGGAGCATCAAACCAAACATTGCTCCAGAGAGCGAAGCTATTTTCACAGGTTCAACAGGCCACAGAGATTGTACAGAAAACAATACTGAACCAGTTTTGATGGCGTGTGTTGCTGCAGCTGCAGCTTCTGCTATACCAGCAGGAAGCTCTGCATCTTTCTTCTTAAGAATAGGTGCCATGCACAGTTCTAGAGGAATATGCTGGAAAAGGCAATCTAGAATCACTGAACTAGCAGAATCTTGTATATACTGGACGAGTCTCTCCCTTGCAGGTGATGAGGATGGTAGTGACCATAAATGCGATAGCAACAACGACCACGCAAGGAAGACATGTACCTGCAAATTTGAGAACAAAAGAAATAAAAAACCATCGCAGAGAGCTAGAAAGTACTAAGTAACTGAAGATATAATGATGGAACGCAGGCCATATATGATTCATTTCGCTACTATGTGAAAGCACATTTACCCTCTGCTCTGCCACCAGATCCATTTCAAGAACCTTATACGGTAGCTTTTCAATCATGCAAGATATTTCCTCTTTTAAATGGATGCTTGTTTCTGTTGATATATCAAGAGGGGATGAATCCTCTTCGCCATTAGTGACACTGTCTAAAGAAGTTTTGTCTTCAACAATAGCGAACTGTAATACAGGTTCTGATGAAATAATAGAATAAGCGGCAAACTGCAACAAAGGAACGGGTTTCGAAGAAAAAAGGATTGCATACAAAGAGCTAATGGCTCCTTTGCTGAGCCCCCAAAATTCTATTGACTTCACTGCTCTGTCTCTAGCATTTGTCGATGAGTTGACAACACTTGAGGCCACCAACTCCCAAAAATGCGAATGTTCAGATCGGGATGATGAAATGAGAGATGCAGCCTCATCACAACAGGAGCGTGCGATGGCCTCTGCAATACCGGTGCAAAAGAACAATCTAAGTATACCTTCTAAAATTCGATCTTTGATGGGGTCCCATCTTTCTGTTCTCAAGGGGTTTGTGTTATCTGCATCTTCTGCTTGCTGGAGACCAAAAGGTCCACAACAGAGAGAAAATGATAAAAGGGCATTCTTCGCAATGTCTATGGTAAAGGAATCTGAAATATAGACAATTTTCCCAAGCTTATTAAGAACAGCATCGAGATTATCAGAAGGAAGGCGGCTTGTGATAATGTCATTAATATTTTCAGCAATTTCCTCCATCATTACAACAGCTGACTGAATCCAGCGCCTTAACTGAGATAACACAAACTCCCAGTCTTCTTCATTAAACTCCTTCCAACAATAACCAACTGAAATAACCATTAGCCGAGATAGTAAAGTCGGCACAACCGGAAGCTGATTAATTACAGTTGATGTGCCAGGACCTCTCTGCTTCCGAAATAATTCAAGTAGGAGTGTTCTCTCTGCAGAGCTGACATTTCTCTCCAGCTTTGGTGTTTGTATGTCCCCCAGTGTACTAAAGGGATAACAAGCTATAACCAACTGAAGCCAATCTTCCATATCTACAGGAAGAAATAAAAATGACATATTAATAAAATTTCTGAGAAGACAATACTGTAAATCAATCGCATAAACCTCACGCAGTATCATTCATGGCCCTTTAATTCAAGTGAAAGATGAGGGAGGCCAGCCCTACCCTCTGAGGTGTCAAGGTGGGCATTCTATGTATGAAATAAAAACAGTTTCTATTCTTACTCTCAAGTCTCAACCATGTGATTATATACTTAACCTTAGTGAGATGACAAAAATAGATTTATTGACTTACAGCAATTACATGAATTTACCTTGTCCTGTTTGCCATGTGATCAAGGGTGGAAATGATATAGCTTTCTGAAGCCAGCCTTCAATAATATCCTGTACACGATTTTCCCCAGAAGAATCAGGCTGTGTCTCTTCATCCTTAGGTTCGATGCTTCTTTGACTTAATGGCCGAATAAGAACATTAACAATCAGAGGAAGAATCCTCAAACAGTTTGCATTTATTGCTTCACCAACACAAAGCTTATTCACAAGCAGTTCAAACAGCATCACAGCTTTCTCTCTTTCCCATATATTATCATTAAACAGAGTGAAAAGTACAGCTACAAGAGCTCTCAAGAAGGGTTCTTCAATATCCTCCACTTCATCATTTGAAGCAGGCCATAGATAGACAAAACTCTGTGCATCACATCCTCCATGAATAAGTGCTCCATCAAGTAAAATGTTGAAAATAAAATCTAACAAGCTCTCCTGGGAAGAGTAATTTCTACTCTTCGCATATGCACTCAAGGAAGGTAAGAACGAAGAAACAGCACTTCCTCCTGGCCACCGCCATGTGCATAATATTTCACAAGCAAGCCAAGATCGAGTAAGCCCTTCATTTGTTGTTCCCTGGGAGGGAGGGAGACTATGTTTTTCATGACCAGCAACAACTCTATCAATCCCAACTTCTGAGATGATCTTGTAAATAAATGAAACAAACTTGCGATGGCCAAAGTCCTGAATTTGTCATATATGTAAACTATAAGTCTACAAGTCAACACATTCCATGTAACAGAAGATTGCATAAATAAGAATGTATAACACATGTATAATTTGAATAATCCCCACGTACCTGGATATCAGCAGATGAATTTTTTAGCACTAATCCCTCTGGGCTACTAAAATCGGGAACAATCCACAAAGGCCAGCTATCACCCTTGCAAAGAAGTTGGTCTAACAGATTTTGTTCCTCATACTGATTCTGAGAGACACAATCAAGAACTTCAAGCATCCACAAACAACACAAAGATGTGAATTTTTCTGTGTCTAGTTTATCTTCAATAAATATGGCAGATCTCATACTCTGAATCAAAATATTCCCCAATGCCTGCCGATTGTGTAAGCTAAGGCTTTTCCAGAACTGATTACTTATCTTACATCGAAAAGCATGAAAAGATTCACCAAATCCCAGCCTGGCCTTCAATTTTTCCTTTGATTCATCATGAGGGGCATCATCTATTGTTGTTAATAATACCAGAAACTCCCAATCAATTATAAAAACTGCGGATAAGATAACTGGAACCAGCCCACTTTCTTCACCAAGTTTCTTCAAGGAAAATAAGGCGCCATCAAGTACTCCAAGAGCAAACTGAGCCATCTCAAACATGGTGACGGAACTTTCATATTCTGGCCCAATACAGTTTTCCACAGCAGTCAATAGATTGGGACTCAATAGAGGACCTGCATTCCTAACCCAAGTAAAGGAGGACGCCAGAATAAAAGAAAGCAACTTCTTGAATACCTCCTCAAATATCAGTATCAACGTATTTCTTGACACAAAAGATGTTTGATCGCTTTTTGTTGAACCACCAACAACAGTGCTGCAGATAAGGCAATAAAGTTTTAGTCCATGAAAGTGAAACACAACATTAAATGAGGACTTTAATCCTATATAATCATTTTCAGGTTACAATATCGGCCAGATACACGTAAATCAAGTTTAGCAAAGATACTTTCAGATGATCAATAGCCTTCTTTTTTAAATATAGAAGTAGTCAATCCCGGGAAAGAAGGAACGAATAATCTAGAGCTATTCCATCTTAACAAAATCAGTCAGAACAAATACTATACACATACCACAAAAACTGAGAATTACAAGTTCCGGAAGGTGGGGAACGAGCAACAGAAACAGCAGCTGACTCTAGAAGCTCATGATGCCAGTTTTCTGGGTTGCCCATGGATACTTCTCCTTCTTTCGTGCTTGCAATTCGATCTCTTGCTTTCTCTAAGAGCATTGACAATATGGTTATGTGGTCAGAGTCTAAAGAAGTTGCACATCCAGAATGTTCCAGAGCAGTCACATATCTGATAACAATATCCCATTGCTCAGAGAAATATTCATCATCAAGCAACGAAAATAACAAATCAAGCCGAGCATTTAAGGAGCAGCTATTCCCATGCAAACACCACGGAACAAATTTCTCCTTGAATATTTGCATGAATAGATCTGCCTTAGTTTCTTTATCCCCCCTATCAATAGAATGATCCCAAGAAAGATTCTTTTGGATAAGAAGCTCTTGGACTATCTTGCGTGGTCCAAATACAGAAACAGCAACTGATAGAATCTTCACACAATTAGGTGAATCCTGATGTCAAGAAAACAAGATAGAAGAGTGAATACTAGAAGTAACAAAGCATAATATGTAAATTATGCAATACATCGATTCTCAAGATGACATAATTCAATTCAGTGAATTCACTACCCATCTTTACGTCCATTACCATAAGAATCTTTTTCTTTATTAACTTTAAAAAACTACTGAATTAAAACATTTTCAGAAGACTACAACAATTGGAAGGCAAGGCAAAGAATTAATGGAAAGACAACAAAGGTTGAGTTTTCTAAAACGAAAGAAAGTGAACTTTTATACTCCACAAGCTGCAATGTACGGAAAAACAAGTCAGCATGTAACCATAGGTACTATTCCGATGCAGCCAATAAAGATGCTAGCAAGAGACAACAGATATTTACAGCTACCCCTGAACATAGACAACTATCTCATCAGTTGTAAGCTATCCGGATATTACAATCCACAGAAGAAGAATATATATAATTCCTAACATAAATTTGTCTCAATTATCGAGGGGTTGTGCAATAGCTACTTACATGTGATCTCATCAATGGGAATGACTTAGATAACATTGGTCCAACTAAACAACCCAAAGGCCAACTTTGACCTTTCTGCATTGCATGTTCTCCAAGTAATGATATAAATTGAATAATTCGTTCTGCATGCTCACTGTCTGTTCCCAATTTACCATCATCATTAAACAAACCCAGACAATTCTCCTCAAATTCTGCAGAGAAAGCTGAGAGCAAATCATGCTCGAGCGAATAAATGCCTGAAAGAATCCCAACAATGCAGTTCCCCAACTCTCTCAAGTAGCTCATTGGGTACATAATATTCATTGTTCCCACGGTCTTCTCATTGGAAATCAAACCACTTTCACATGAATCTACTGATAATCTGGATAAGGTTTTCTCCTTATGTTTTGAGCTACTAGCAAAAAGGTACTCTCGCCACAATAGCTTTACCAGAACATTTTTAACAAGATTTACTTGAAAATGAGAGATGGAATCCACTTTGTCACAATATCTGGTATCGGAAGAAAAACAATTAAAATATGAAAGTAAAAAAAGGGGGAAGAAAAATACATAAACTGAAAATCCCACTGGGCACAAAACCAGACGGATTCACAAAATCATTGAACACCATGAGAAAAGAAAAAAAAAAAAAAAAAAAAAAAAATCTCACCTTGATGCATTACGCAATCCCCAAAGAAAGCAGTCTTTAAAAGCCCCAAGAAATGCTAATCTATCTGCATTCAAGGAATGAGATGGATTCCTTCCTGCCCATAGGTTCTGGAAAAATTCAAGCAAAAAAGTTTCTCCCACTACTGCTTTAGATGGCACAGTGTCTAAAAAAGGTAGTAAAGCTGGATAAGAAATCTGCTGAGATCCAAAGCACCCATTTCTAAGAAAATTCCAAAATCGATTTAGTACTACTTTGTGTACATTAATAGAAGTCCAACTGTCAGGAAACCTTTTAGAAAATAGCAAAACTGCATCCCACATTGATGAATGACAAGCAGGATCCGTCTCCTGAAATGCACCAAATACTGCAGCAGCAAGAGTTTTCATGTTTCCTTCACTAAAGGCATGAGGAATGTTTCTAATGAAACTACTTAATACAGAATATGTGGCTGAACGGATAGCAGAAATCGGAGATTTCAAGAAATCTATAAAATATTTATGAGCAGTGAACAACTTTTCAGCAAAAGAAATAGCTGTTTCCCTAGCTTTCAAAGCATGTTTTGGTGGAGCATTTATCTTCTCAGAGTCTGGTCTTCCTTGTTTGCAAACCAAGACATCAAGAAGTGTAGCCAATGCCAGAAGTGAAGAAGATATCACCTGCAATCCAACAGGATAAGAAACATTAAATCTGAGACTATTTTTTCATTAAGTTCTTCTAATGAGACATATGCTCATGGTTTAAAGCATATTACACTGGGATGAGATAACATATTCTAAAGCATACCTGCTGATGCATCTCTTCTAATTCATCAATAGCAGTTGCTTTTTCAGACATACTTTGCGGGGTAAGCCTCAGATTTTCTTCCAAATAGGTAAAAACCTCTGCTGTGCATAAAATTAAAGCATCGAGTCTCTTTTCCTGAGCTGGAAAAGCTGCCTGTTGTGAGCAACAATTACAGTCATGTCAAGAGTTAACCCAAAGTCATATATGAAACAGAAAAAGGAGTTTCAAATAATAGGACAATCAGCACCAGGTTTGAACAATAAAACAATCTTCTTAGCCCCCCGCAAAAAAGAAAGAAATAATTGAGAAGAAAATATTACAAGAAGTGTGGATATGGTGACAATAAGTATTATGAACTTAAGGCAACAGTACCAACAGTTAAGAGAAGGCTGGACCAGTTTGAGGCGCAAGTACACCACAAATGTGTGGTAGGTAGCCCAGGCCAAGAGATCAAAGCTAAAGCCCAGACAAAACTTGGAAGGTAAACCGGGTTACTGCTGGGTTCCGAAGGGAGGATGTGGACTCAATCCTCAGTATCCCGATAAGTAGAACTGGGTGCCAAGATAGATTGGTGTGGCATCACACAGTGAATGGAGAGTTCTCGGTTAAATCCGGGTATGGTGTGGCAGTGAACCTCATGGAAAATGGGGCAATGGGGAGAAAGGGGAGCGGCTCATCCAGCGACAACCTCAAGGGTACTCAGGTTTGGAACCTTATCTGGAAACTTAATGTTCCCAATAAGATCAAAATCTTCATCTGGAGGTGCTGCAATAATGCCTTAGCTGTGAGGCGTAATTTAAAAAGAAGGCATATGAGGGTTGACAATGTTTGTGGAGTTTGCGGAACTGTGGATGAAACGGAAAATCATCTGTTTTTTCAATGCAGTCTCAGTCATGTTTTACGGTTTTGTTCTGCTCTTCAGTTAAATTCTTTTGATCTGATTGGGAATGACTTTTTAGCAAGCTGGGAGAATTTTTGTAACCGGGTTAAGGGGGAAGATAAAGCTGACGAAATCCTTCAGGAATTTGCCTTTGGGCTCTGGAGACTTTGGAAAAATAGGAACGAGACTGTGTTCAGTGGCCTATATCGATCTCCTGAGGAGATTTTGGAGTTATGGAGGAAGAACATCTCTAACTATAGAGAGGCCTTGACCAGTAGCTCTTTGGAGAACCGGCCACAATGTATGTCCACGAACTTTGTTTCTGGATGTGTGGGTACTAAATGGGTGAAACCGAAGTTTGGCTTCTTCAAGGTTAATACCGACGCGGCCTGGTGTAAGACTACTCTCATCTCGGGGGTGGGTTGGGTCTGCTGGGATTTCGCTGGTATCCTTCAAGCTGCGGGGGGTTCGGGATCGGTGTTATGTCACTCTGCTGCGGCAGCAGAGGCCTGGGCCATCCGCGAGGCTATCTTGGCCTGCTCTAAACTTGGGTTTGATAGAATCATTATCGAATCCGATGCCAAAATTGTTATTCAAATGCTCAGGAAGGAAGTGAATGTTGACTACAGCCTGGAGTGCATTCTTGGTGACATTGAGGTTCTAGCTCGCTGCTTGACGTCCGTTTCGTTTGAGTTCGTGTCTAGGAAGTGCAACCTTGCTGCACACTCAATAGCTAAGTTTGCTTTTAAGGAGGGGAAAGTCTTTGAATGGGACTGTATTGGGCCTGAATTTCTCTTTAACATTTCGTATCTAATATATATTTTTATCTTCGGGAAAAAAAAAAAAAAAGCCCAGACAAAAAATTGCACTCTAGAATAGCACGTCTCCAACCAATAAAGTACCATTGTGGGGGCATACTCCACTGCATTCAGCCTAATAGGGTTGCACCTATTCCATGCAATATACTTGATAGATTATTATACTCAATACATTCCCTTTCGATAAGAATATACTTGATAGATTCTGAATTTTCTACATTAGGCTCAGCCCTTAAGTTTTTGTGTTTCCTTTGAAAAAGGGATAAATTCACAAATTTCTAAAATACAACACTCATTTTCATTCTTCATTTCAAGTAGAATTTCAATACTTCTATTGATGCAAAATCTAGCATTTTGAGGGCAATATCTAATACTAAGCAACACAAAATAACCTGTAATGAGCGCTTTGCAGCTTGAGCAACTTCAGAAAGTCGGTCGAATTGAGAAAACCACCATGGTCCCATCAGAGACTTTAGATGTGGAGCTACATCTCTCCTAAACAAACAACCATGATTGTCTCAGTGCATTTAGGAAAAGTCGAGCTAATCAACATTCTAAACAGCCAAATGAAAGGTTATAGTCAGTACATGATGATCTTACACATGCAACTACTATGCATTGACAATAAATGCACTTCAAAGCATAGGGATTTAATCATTTTAAAAGAGGTCCTATGTGAATAAAGTTTGAGAAATGCTAAAAAGAGGTCAGGGGACGCCGAGGCAGGGATGGAGGGAGGTTCTACACACAATGTAACTATGTGAAAAAAGAAAAAGAAAAATAGCATTTACAAAACCATCACATGGTGTGTGGATTATTAAAATTATTGTGCTGTTTTCAAAAAGAATCCTCACCTCACATAGGAGCTTATCCATCAAGCTAAAAATGTATACAACTAACAAACCAAAGCAATGAATTTTCCACGGTATATCCAACAAGATTTAAAGCTCAGGATAGAATTCTCCTTTAAATTCACAGATTTCAAAACAGCATGTTTTATCCAGAAACAACAGGCAGAAAAGTAAAAAGTGAAAGTATACAAACCCAACAGCAGTGACAAGATTGTTCATCGTGTCATGAGTTGCTCGCCGAACATCCCTATTGTAGTCCACCACAAGCTTTTTGTATTCAAATGCCTACAAAAAAAAGAGTGGCGTAAGTCTAAATTACATGAAAAAGTTAGCCAAAACTATAATGCAAGATACATGCTTTTGCTTTAACTCTAATGTTATTATGAAGCAGCGAGAAACTATACCCATTGCGGAATGATTGGTGTTATGTCCATCGTGGACTTTTCCTTGAGAAGTGCGGATAGAGATGCCAAAGCTTTAAGCTATTAAAGAGCACAAGTCAAATCAAATGTTACCATCACACACAAATAAATATCAAAGTATTAAGGGTTAAAAACACGCGTGTTTACACAAGCTTACCTTGGTGGTCGGATCTTTCCTTGCAAGCCTCTTCAAATGTAGAGCCAATTCACTATCTACATCCTGCATTAATGAAAAATCAACATGGAACCAGATACTCAGCTCATCCGAAACGAGGTTGCACATGAACTCCCTTATTAATGGTAAATTTCTTTAAGCAAAATGGGAACTTTAGTCTCATCGGACCAACTTAAATCAGCATTTTAAGCCAAAAAAAAAATTAATTAATTCCAATTAATTAAACTATCAAAGCATTAAGTTAAAAAAAATAACAGAAATTACACACATTCTACCAGTTGATTTAAATGTATTAAGCTTAAAAACAATAACTTAATTAAATACTTCCAAAATTTAATAAATAATATGGAAAACGTACCACATAGGGCTTAGAATCTTCGTTGGGGAGGGAAGCCTCGAGGCGAGAACCGCCGACGTAGCCACCGAAGCCCACCGTGGCAGTAGAACCCGACGGCACCAGCGACGCCGCCAGACTATCAATATCCATATAA
This sequence comes from Cotoneaster glaucophyllus, assembly GCA_036320875.1. NCBI lineage: Eukaryota > Viridiplantae > Streptophyta > Magnoliopsida > Rosales > Rosaceae > Cotoneaster > Cotoneaster glaucophyllus. Next base: position 4,377,763 of record CM070061.1, read on the forward strand.
TAAAATATTAAACACATAAATATCGATGGAAAATTGAAATTTCTTGGAAATTTTGAGAATTTAAAAAGCGAAAATTCTCGTTTTTGTTTACCTGCTGCTTGAAGGGCGTGCCTTGCTCCTAGCTGCATCTCCTTTCTGTTTCCCCATTACTGTTTACTTCTTCAGAATCGAGTCGATACGACACCGTTTGGAGATGGAGATGGAGATGGAGATGGAGCGACTTGCAGGCAAGAGGAGGAAGAAGAAGAAGGAGAGTTGCGATTGCAATTTGCAGAGCTGGTGATTGTTTACAATTCGAAACGACGCCGTCAGGTGTGGTGGTCCGAACGTGGGAAGGTTCTCGATATCAAGTGCGGGAAGGTATATGATATTTTGAGAAGGCCAGCCAATAAGATGTATAAGGAAAGGGTATTTTTGTCAGTTAAGATCCAACTACTCGCTTGACCGGTCTATCTCTTAATCCATCGAATCAGGAATTCGTGCCGTTGAAATTCGATCCAACGGCTGAAATTATTATAACTTTTAAAGTGAACCCCTATTGTAACCGTTTGATCAAATTTCAACGGCACAGATTTCTTGATTTTATGAGTTAGATTTAGGAGGAAGGGATCCGGAGAGGATCCCTTTCCTATATCTTCCTACTCAAAATTCTTTGGCCAATTCATAAAATTGTGTGCTACCGATTATATTGCAAATCATTTTGTAAACATTATTTTCGAAAAAAATAAATTAAAATGAAGGAAAACTAATGAAAATAGCTTGAAAACTTTGAGTTTTAACGAAAATGACAAAAAATATGTTGTAAATGAATAGTACCAGAATTGATTTTTTAGAGTAAAAATGTGATTTGTCGTTAAAGTGAACCATACCAGGAGCTTTTCGTTAAAATTCCCTTAAAATTAATGTTGTTTAGTAAATTAATTATTGTCAATAGATAGACGATTTAAATACTACAAATAATTGACTAAATGATGTATTTAGTACATTTTGAAAAGTCCAAAAAAAACTTCCCTTTTAACAAAAAAAACTTCCTCAACACTGTGAAAGACAGAATTTGAGTAGGAATCTCCTGCTCATCCTTGAGTAACCTAATTAAAAAGAAATCGTAAGAGAAGGTTGAGAGGTTGCAGCTGCTGCACTACTCGACTTGAAACATGTAAGTTCATACCTAAGACAAGTAACTGGAAAATCCTAAGCCAGTTTCAACCCTTTGCAAACTTCAAAAAAATCATAGAATTTGCAGTGAAGACCACAATTTCTTTAAAAGAACAGCAAAAACCTAAGCTACTTGATCATAGATCTTTAAAAAGTGATGCTGAAGTAGCAGACAACGAAATGTAATCTAACTCGTGAACGGGAAAAATGGTTCCAGAGATCATGACCTACCCGACCAATCAGTCTGTTTATAAGCATCGAGGGCTTTAACTACTTCATGTCTTCGCATCTCGTTGATTCTGCCCCTGTTAGGTTGTATTGTAGCGTTGTTGCGTTGAGAATTTTGAAAACGTTAGCTGCCAGTTCTTCTATAATCCGGGATCAATCGAGAAATATTACAATCAAGGCTGCTACCAAAGCATGATCCACAGGTCCAGGAAATATAGTCAATCGAAATTTTCCCCTCTTTGGCATAAGCTGGTGCAATTTGTACATAAGACTCGTCTGCAACAAGACATAACAAAAGCATTCAGACTACATCTCATAACCAAGAAACAGCACCTTACACAAACTTCTAGAGAGTAACATTGCAAAGTTCAAAAACCATAAAATCTAGGAACTTTCGACGTAAATGCTTATTTGCTAATCAGATCAATTACATGCGACCTGTCATACAAGTTACCGCAACGATCTTGTATGATGATCAAGTAACAAAGACGTTGCTCAAATCTTTATACACAGAACCACACATTTGTTGCTGAGATCTCAGAACTTGTTTCATATCACCATGCTATGCAAAAGCATTTAAATTCAAAAGAAAGGTGCAGATCCAAGGACACTACATTGATAAATCAACTTCCCAACTTTTAAATTATAGCAATGATCCCATAACTCGACTTCCCCATTTCTATTTGACGACACCGCCACTCATATATTTACAACAACACTCTTTCTATAAAGCCAATGGTTGTGCTAATAAAATTTAGAAACACAAAAATAGGACCGGTTAAAATTCCAACAAAAGATAGAACGGAGGTAAAGTACATGTGAAACCGCAGTTGAGTGCCCTCTCCCGGGTTCCATTTTCGATTAAAAGTTTGTAACTGGATCCATTTGTGTATATTTCTCAGTAAACTTTAAGGCAACAGTCTTCGGAAACCTATTTTTGTTTAGAACTTAGAACATAGAAGGAGTACCAAGTTTTGCAGTCAAATTCCCTCCACCCAATAATCATATGCAAGCAACTCAGACAACTGCTTAACTTAACCGAAGATGCTTCATAATAAACCATTTCGCTCATAAGCGCTTTTACGGGAAGCATTTTTGGTTATCCATAAGTACTTTTGGCCATTCTAAAAACACAAATTTCAATTCTAGCAATGAATTCAAATTCTACGCAACATAAAAGCAAATCATACCTCCGCAACTATCTCATTGCCTCTGTAGATGGTGCATGATCTCTGGAAAGGAAAGCCCTTCACTTTGAAATCACAGGCTGAATCTGCTGAGTCCTCACCAGCAAGAAACACTTCCAACTCGGTTCTGGAAAGCTTATTTTTCGTTCTATTCACTCTAAATTTCAAGTCTTTCTCCTCACTATCATCCCCTTTGTATCCTTCCCAGCATCCATGCTACAAATCCCAGAAGAAGAAAAATCAGAACCCAAAGGAGAAAAACAAAGAGAAGTTTTAGCCGGGAAAATATTTTCTAGGGAAACAAACAGGGGCCAGAGAGGTGACTTACATCTTTACGGCGCAAAGAAAACAGAGGATTTCCGGCGGCGTCAAGCAACACGCGCTTGTGAGAAGTGGTCTTCAGAGATTGATGGGTGACTTTGTAAACGGTGCTGCGGGAGGAATCGAGGAAACCCAATTCGCCAAGTGGAAGGCCGGGATGTTTCTTGGAGACAAAGAGATCGACCGGGATTTGTGAACTCGTGGGATCAACAGGGACTGAAGCTGGAATGATGTCAGCCATTTTACAGAAGCAAGGGATTCATTTGAACTCAACTGAGTTTTGGAAATTTTGGAAACTGGGTTGATTTATTTGGTGCGGAAAGATTTGGGTTTTTGATATGGGAGGCTTGGGAAAGAAGAAAGAATAAAGAAGAAAGATTGGTCCTTCACATGGCTGCTTGAACTTTTTGACCAAAAGAGAAGGCTGGTGACATGGAATAAGAGACAATTCATGATCATTTATCTCTTAATTCATCAAAACGTGTAGCTATGATCTTTTTCGTCAACTCGGTTAAAACTTCTGTCAAAATGAGTTACGTGCCACGCACGTGAGATCAGAATCAAGGAGCAATTACGGGAAACTAAATGAAAAATGGCACAAATGATCCCTCAACGTTAACCCAATTGAAGAAATTATGCTTCAATTTTTGCTCAATTGGAGCAATGACCCCTTAACTCTAACTCAATAAAAGTTAGACATCAACATATTTGCCCCTGCTTCTTCAGGTTCTGACTCAAGTAATATTTCCCCAACACTCCTTGCTAGCTCTAAAGTTGTTGTCGGAGCAACATGAGCTTAAAAATGCCGTGAGAAGTCTTGCGTCCGGCTTTACAGGCATCCACTCTAGCTATGAAATTATAGGCCTCGCTGAAATGCTTCGATCGTGCAAGGAGATCCACCATGCATGTGTAATGCTCCATCATGGATGTGACTGAGTACTTATGCACCATCGTATCGAAAACCCTCCATCCTTCTTGTACTAATCCTGCATGACTGCATGCATACAAGGACCCCAAGAATGTGATCTTGTTTGGTACAATACCTTCCACTTCCGTTGTGTCAAATGCCTTCAAAGCTTCTAATCCCGGCCTTGTTTTCCGTACCCCGCAACCAAAGCAGTCCATGAAACTACATTCTTCAAAAGCATGTTCTTGAAACATAAGCAGGCATCTTCCATGCAGCCACATTTAGCATACATGTCGATAATCGCATTTCCAACGTCTCGTTTCGACATGTGCTCCTCAAACAAGTCAATCGCTTCAGGCGTGACGCTAGAAAAACACAGCCCAGACATCATGCATGCTGTTGGTTGCAATCACATCTCTTTCAGGCATCGAACAACAGCCGGGCTACTTTGATACAGTTGCATTTAGAGACTTAGAGTACATGTCGAGAAACGGCGTCATTCGATTATCATGTCGCTGTGAAACTGATTGCCTTCTTTGATTGCAGAAATTCTTGCGCGAGCTCGAACAATTGCTGAGAGAAGAAACTGTTATTTTGAAGCCATTTTTCCAGACTAGTTGAAACAGTTCTATCGCTTGACGATTTTGCCCTTGGTGTATAAGATTAGTGATTGCTTTGGCATTCGATAAAGTTGTACGGGATCATTTTAGCAAGAGGTTATTTTAGGAATTGAGTGTAGTAGATTAGAACCGAGTCTTGGCAACCTTCATAGGATTCATTTGAAATTGTAGCGGAAAATATTCACTTTAAGGCTCTTAACATTACGATATATGTATTCGAGAATTGTGTCGGTTGATTATGTCAGTACTCTCATCTCCATCATCCAAAACGCTAAATCTCTGCAGTCCATAAATTATAATAACTTATAATATTGGTAAAAGAAACATAATAATATACTTGTGTTGTGCTTGTGATCTTAAACTCAAGCATGTTTCAACAAAATCGAGTGTCACTCAACCAAATAATCAGTAACTAGCATTTATTCATTCATACAACATCGTTGAAACAATGTCTTCGTTTCGATCTGTTCCATGTCTTCTTAGTTCTTCTCTGATATACTCCCTGTTGAAATTCCTATATCTCTTCTTCTTCTTTGATATACTCCCTGTCAAAGTAGAACTAAACTAAGAACAATGTATATATAAAGAAATAAACTAAATCAAAATGACAAAAGCGAATGATTCCTTACAATTAATTCTTAATCTTTGAACAAGATGTAAAGAGCATACGTGTTGTGGAAAACGTCATCTCTATTCAATTTTCATGGACTTTAGTTTCGCTTCGTTGATATGTTTGATTGTTTTAGGGTGTAAAACAACCTCGAGGTAAAAATTAGATTCTAATCTGAAATTGATTATCGTTTCTACTTTTAAGTCATTTTAGCTATACCTTAAACATAATCAACCATGTCAATAAATGAGATTAACGTTGAATGCATGCGAATACAAAAGAAAATATATTACCTCAAGTCCACATGAGAATACATTTCAATTAGAAAAGCATACAATTGTAACAACAGACTTGGGAAGAACGAACTAAGCTTTTCTTCCACTTGTTCTTCCGTCTGCAGCAATTTTTAAATAGAAAATAATTGAACTTCTAATAACACATTAAAATTAGAAGAAACAAATTACAGAAAATTAATAATTATTTATAAATATACCAGATGTTCTTCATGGTCCAAATGATCATTAACCTCGAGACAAGCATTGCTTGAGAATTCAAGTGCTCCCCACACATTATTCTCATATTCTTTTTTACTCAACACACCATGAAAACCTTCCAATTCTCCCACAGCTCCTTTGACATCAACACTCTCATCCCACCGCAAGATGAACAACTCTTTAATGTTTTTATGTTCAGCACATTGAAGATGTTGGAGATGGATCAAACCATCAATGTAATAGTGATACCTCTCGACGGACGATCGAAGGAGGGGATGATAAAGTAATTGCTCGAATCGGCACCTTAACATAAAAGAAGGAAAAAGATTCAAGCAACGTACTTAAAAAAAGCAAATTCCCGTAAATTACAGCTTGACGCTTGTGCATAGCTATCAGAAATGTTGACAAAATTTAACAATCTTACCACTCCCTTTCACAACGAAGCATGTTTAAAAAGTTGGACAACTCTTTTGTTCTTCTGCGATTTTTGCCGAGCATTTCCTCCATTAACCACAGAAATCCGTGTCTATAACTAGTAGCGTTAGCATCGACAATAATTGGGATAATTGGGATGATCGCTTCATAGTTTTCATCGATTTGTATATCCTCAACTCTCAGGTAGCCACGGTTTACACCTTTCAACTCCATTCGAACAACGAACTTAATAACAGACCTTCAAAATTAAAAGAACATGATTAACAACATAAAAATAATTTACCACAGTTCAAAATTTAGTATCACAATATTCTGTGACTAAAAATATTACCGAATTATTTTTTGATACAGATGAACAACACGATTCCTGTGCCACGGATCTGTCTTCGCCAACATCACTACTAAGTTACAAGGAAAATATTGGTATGTTGCCATTTTTTCTCTGTCGAAACCTGATATTGTCATAGAATAAGCCAAAGCACAATCACCCGACTTAGAATTTCGCTTTTTCTTGTAGATTAGAATAGTTTAGAATATCGAGAGAGAAAACCCGTACCTTTGAATCGGCTAGAAATGTCTTGTAATTAAGGATGGATGTTTCTTATGAAGAGCAGTAGGCGGTGAGAAGAAAGAGATCATATTTGAGATAATCGAAAACAGTTGTTAAGATTAATAATGTATAAAAATGGGAGTCTTAACTTAAAAACACAAAACCACGACTTGACCTATGCTTGGCAAACAAGGAATTCCTAGTTTTACTCTCTTATCAGACAAGGCAAGCGAGTGTTTACAAATAATTAAAACAAAATTATGATTTCTTTCTTAATTTAAAAAGCCTTGTCCAACAAGGCGTAAACTATTAATGGGGTGGACTTCGACAACAACAAAGGCTTATTCTACTAAGTGGGATCGGCTATATAAATCTTAGAACGGCATTGCACTTGGTTTTGTGCCAAATTTTCCGTTAACTCCAAGTACCCCATGTCATTTCTTAAGGTATTTGTTCAAGTATTCTTAGGTCTTCCTTTACCCCTTTTCTCATGAGTCTCTGTTTTCTAACCGGCGCATCTGCAGGTCTTCGTTTTTGTTAGTCTCCATCTCAAAACATTTCCTATACTAATTACCATTACTACATGTTATAATATGGGTGAGTGACAAATAGATAGTAACACAATGTGGACAAAACAATGGAAAAATGGACTAGCGATAATATAACAGAAGAAAGATTTCCATGGCCATAAAAATGGACTAGCAATAAGTGGGATCAGCTATATAAATCTTAGAACGGCATTGCACTCGGTTTTGCGCCAAGCTTTTTGTTAACTCCCAAGTACCCCATGTCTTTTCTTAAGGCATTTGTTCAAGTATTCCTAGGTCTTCCTTTACCCCATTTCTCCAAAGTCTCTATTTTCTAACCGGCGTATCTGCAGGTCTTCGTTTTTGTTAGCTTCCATCTCAAAACATTTCCTATACTAATTACCATTATTGCATGTTATAATATAGGTGAGCGACAAATAAATAGTAACACAATGCGGACAAAACAATGGAAAAATGGACCAGCAATAATATAACAGAAGAAATTTTAGAACAAATGCCTTAAGAAAAGACATGGGGTGGCCTTCGACAACAACAAAGGCTTATTCCATTAAGTGGAATCGGCTATATAAATTTTAGAACAGCATTGCACTCGATTTTGCACCAAGTTTTCTGTTAACTCCAACAACCCCATGTCTTTTCTTAAGGCATTTGTTCAAGTATTCCTAGGTCTTCCTTTACCCTTTTTCTCCTGAGTCTCTGTTTTCTAACTTGCCCATCTCCAAGTCTTCATTTTTGTTAGTCTCCATCTCAAAACATTTCCTATACTAATTACCATTACTGCATGTTATAATATAGGTGAGCGACAAATAGAGAGTAACACTGTAACACAATGTGAACAAAACAATGGAAAAATGGACTAGCAATAATATAACAGAAGAAAGATTTCCATGGCCATACTAATAGTTCCATAGCCATAAGGCTGTACAAAAGGAATTCATATTCACACATGTAGCCACTAATCTACCATTAACTTCCGACACTGATTTACTTGTTCATGAGATATTACTGTAACGTAAAAGGATCCAGGTTACAATTCCTCGCACGAAGAAGATAGTAGCTACATGAAAAAGTTTCACCTATAAGACCATATTCCGGTCTTCACCATCATCACTTGGATCAACATCGTAATCAAAGTCATGGCCGTCATTGTTTTCATCATATATATCATCTTCAAAAAAGTCATTTTCTTCTAAATCCTCGGGTTCTGATGATTTGTCGCTGGAACTCTCCTTCTCTTCTGATTCATCATCGGAGTCTTCGTTCTCTGATTCCTCTTCTTCCTCTTCAGAGATCTCATCCGGATAATCATTGAGCGGGTTGTTTTCAGCTGAAAACCCCCCAAACCAGTTAGAGCAAGAATAAAGAGATCTCCTAAAAAGAAGATACGTGAAAAGATTGTTTAAGATTACCATTTGAATCATCAGATCCATATTCGGATTCATCAGGCCCATCATAGAAATCCTCCTCATCAACTTGGACCCTGTACCGAAGTTATTATGATCTGTTTAACAAGAAATTAAGGCGGAAGCATGACAAATATAGTACACAAGATACTTACAAGGGGAATGGGTTTGAAGTTAATTCAACAGCCATATCACTTTCCTCCTTCACAGCATACAAGTCATAAACATACTCATCTTCAGAATCTACAAAACACATAAGAGAAACCATCAAACAGTAACGAGAAAATAATGAGTTACGGGTCACCACTAGTATTAATACAAAGGCCGAAATCAATATACATCTCTACAAGAAGCAATTACAAGTGCGGACCAAGGAAAAAATGCTATATAGAATCCCATTCTTCTACCTTGGGTCCAACTAATGTCACTATTAAATGGGTGGTAGCACCTATTGACACTTTTCAATTCATTTAAATGTAAAACCAACCTTGTTTGGAACTGTTAGTGTATAAATCTGATTCGATCTCGGAAGCAGCAGATGGGATGAACTCTCTCAGCAGAGGCAAGTAACTGTTCAAAATCTTCTGGTCCTCCAAAGATATTTCACTGCATTACAAATTTATCATAGGGAGCAGTAGACTCAAGTACAAACTTGCAAGAGAATTCCATGACTAAAAATAACTTACTCCTTGGGTTTTTCAGCAACGTCAACACGTATAACATCATAGACATGACAAATTTCATGTAAATTCTCATGTGATGTTTCTTTGTTTCCTCTTCTGCTCCTCCATATTTGTTCAAAACGCGCATTTTTTGCCACAACCTATTAGAAAGGACTTGAAATGAGACAGCAGCCAAGAAAAAAATTGCAGAACAAATTTCCAAGTACACAACTTTTCATAAAAGAATACAAGAAGCATGGACGGACGAGTAGTCCATGAAACACATATAATATCAGACGAAACACAAAAACTCATTGAGAAAACCTAAACCAACACACAGAACAGCATCCTAGAAATCCATATGGCACCAATCAAGTAAAATCACACCAAAGGAATGTTCTTGAAATGTTTGGCAATGGAGATCATTTTTAAATCATCGTCATCAAGCATATAGCTACTTTAAACAACAAAAAACCCAAACAAAAGAAAAAATGAAAGAAAAAATTTGTCCACTCTGAGAAACTTATTTTGGGATTACCTCTGTATCAATCTGGCATTACGTGATTATCTATTAATTAAACATGGACCATATAATAAAATGGCATCAATAAGCCACATGTTGTTATTAGTCTTATTATCAATCTATCATAAATAATATAAGTGTTAATTTTTTTCACAGAAACTAGCATAGTTTAAAGTTGCACGATCATAATTTGAAACACATCAGAACTGATTGCCTTACAATGGTTATTATCACAAGCAAACGATTGAACTGAGAACAATGGACAATAAACAAAATAAAAAGAATGAATGGGGCAACTGAATAAATAAGCCCAACATATGAAAATTTAGTGTGTCGTTATCTCTCTAAGAGATGAAAGACAAATCATACTAATGGAAACACAAAGGGATAACAAATCCAATACTTAGTGGACTAATGAATACAATTAACTTATACTATAAGTCTATATCACATACCTCCTTCCTCTGTCTGGCTTTAGACAAAATCAGATCTTGTTTCTGCTAATACAATGGGAATGAAATTATAAGTTCAAGTCATCTTAGGGACAGTACATTAGAAATCAAAGATGTAATAAAGTGTGTTAGACCAGGAGGAGGAGATAGATAGCTTACATTCTCCTTTCTCAGAGCGTATTTGCGTTCTCCAATCTTTGTTTTACGATCACGCACATCACCATAATTAGGGTCCTAAAGAAACAGTGAGACATTTTCACCAACCTCTTAGTAGTAGGTGACATGGGAATCACAGACAGCATCTTGCAATGGGAAAAACGAACTTGCTGATTGAGATAGAGAGAGAAAAGGAGTTTGTGGAGAGGGGAGGGGGGAGGGGGGAAGGGGTGGAGGGGTGGAGGTGTCACAAAGACTTAAACAGTAAGATGAGTTACGTGGCATTCCCAAACACATGCTTATGTGAAACAGTTTACAAAACAAGAATGGTTATTGACCAACATTAAGAGATGGACAGCCCTACTCACCAGAAATGACTTCACAACGTCAACACTGGTGCCGAAGCTGCTTACTGTCTCTACATGCTGTACCAAAACCTTCTTGGTTTTCAGTTCTTCTGCTGCATTAAAAATATAAGAAATTAGCACCATATTTTGTAAGAGTTCTAAAACTTTCCATCTTCTAATGAAATCTGCAAAATCACTACTCTAATCGAATGGAGACAACCAAAAATTGAAAGAAAAAAAGGGAACATTGTCAATCGCTAGTAAACGGAACATTAAAAAAGATAACTTTGATCATATACAGCATACTTAGTAAGTTATCAATCTACAATTCCATTAACAACATATCCAACACCTCATAAATGACTTTCTTTGATGGGTACACCGAAGATTACGACCATTTAGTGTACAACGTTTGAACAAAACACTTATGTCGAAGTGAACAAAACAGTTGGATAACTTTTTGTTTGTCCAAATATCAGCAACTCTAAACAAAACAACAATGCTTGACAAAAACGAGCACGTTACCCATTCCAGCTGAATCCACCAACGGCTCATTACCCTTTCCAGCTGAATCCGACATTGACAGCTTCTCAAAATCCAACAACGGACGCTTCACCGGCCTCTCATTGATTTCCAGCCCTACATTGCACAAAGTTCCAAAATTCGTCACAAATTTCCAATTTTTTTCACACTTCACAAGTTCAAGCAAGTTCATTTTCCATTTTCCTACAGTTTCTCGGCAACCAAACAAGATAAAAAGAGAAAACTGGACACGAATTAAGTGCTACTCACAGAAAGCGTCGAGTGGGGACTGCAATGCCTTGCGTTTAACCCTAACGATCACCGGCTTGTCCTCCGACGGGTTGGGCGAAGCCGAAGAGCTCTCGGCGACCACCGCCATCGTGAGCTGCGATTAGAAATTTCGAATTAGGGTTCCGGTGGAGTTGGAGACGTGAAGGAGTAGAGAGACGAGCGAGGACTGGGAATTTTGTCGTGTTTCTGCAATTTAGAAATGGAAACGAAAGGAAACTGTCGGGTCGGTTCGGTTCGGATCTTCAATATATCGGGTTGTTGTGTGAGTAGGCCCAGTAGTATGGCCTTTTGGTCTTGGGCTAATCAAACAAAGTGGGTCGGGCTAGTTCAAGTTTGTTTAGATTTTTTTCATAAAAATTTCTTTTTAAAAAAACGATATTATCTAAGATACCATAAGCACAAGACTAGCAAGAATATGATGAGCAATCATCAATTTATTTATTTATTATTTAATTATTCATCTATAAAATTTGAACTTAAGACTTGATTCAGAAAAGAAAATTGATTTTTTGTGTGTTTAATGAAAACAGGATTTACGCATTTGTCTCTCCGCAAGGACTTCGATCAAAATAAAAGTTGACTTGATATATAGAAATACTATAACATGTCAAAACTATTAAGTATCAACCATAAAGTTATTCTCCCTAAAGATACGCCGCTTAGTTTACATTGTCGGTTCTTGATTTCAACATGCCAAAACAAGAGATATGTTAATTTCAACTAAATTGAAACACTTACATCTATCAATCATTTTCACTTATTAACCTCACAAAAATGTCCCGTAAGATTAAACGAATATCATCTTCATTAACGTTGTTCTTCAATTTTTATTCCTATTGCAAGGTCTTTATAGAAAACTAAAGCTACAAGATTATAAATTATAGGGAAAAAAATAAATAATACAATATATTTCTTCAATTAATATTTCTAGTCACCTATCTGCAATGCAGCCGATGTCGTTGCCCGATGGCCCAATATTAAATGAACCTTCAAATTTCAAGGGACAAAGAATATAAAGGTATATTGCTGTTCGATTGTTCTTTTTATTTTATTTTTCCCTAGAAATATACTAGAGAAACCATATTTTGTTTCATCAAACAAGTATCATTAAACAAGTATCTGATATATAATTAGGTGTCATTAAACAGGAGCATGACAGATGTCTCATGTATAAACATGTGTCATTAAACAATTGTTTCACATATAAACTGGTGTCTCACATGCAAGTTAATGTTCCACTCGAGACTAAGTCAATTTAGTCCAAACTTATTATGATACATTGACCCTTGCTCTCTTTTTTGTTTTTTAGGACTTTTCCTAGCTAGGGAGTGCTATAGTATTCTTGTGGAGGCAGATTGTCTGCCCTCCTAATACCATACAATTCTCATCCCCTTTTGTGTTGTGTGGTCACAGTTAAGCCGCGTCAACATTTTATATTGATTTTTTTATACAGATAATAAGATAAAAAGCAATAAGAATATAAAATGTTGACGTGGCTTAACCGTGACCGCATAAACATGATGGGAATGGTATGGTAAAGGGAGGGCAGACAATCCACCGCCATTGTTGAGAGCCTCAAATTCAATTATAGGTTGTTTTAGGGGTCCATTGATGGATGGGACCTGGGGATTGTTTTCAAGAGATTGTGTTGTGGTGGTTAAGAAGATGCATATTGTTGCTTTCAAATCCTCCCAGAAACCTTTCAACAGGTCCACCATGCAAACAGGTTGAATCTTACTAAAATTTCGAACTTGGGTAGTCCTTGAGGTTCTTCTTCTGCACAAACCATGGTCTGCAAACGATTAGGAAATTTGTAGTCCTTCGGCTTCTTTGGCTCACTCTAATAAATTGCTATAGTGTACAGTACTTATCGCCTCGTTTGGAAGACCTTTTAAAATGATCGAAACCACTTTTTGTGAAAATATTTTTGGAACCAATCCTTAGTAAAAACGCAAGTAAATCATGGAAAAACATTTAAAGTGCTTTATAGAAGAAGCATGAAGCATTTCAAAGTGTTTTTGAAACTCAAAAACATTTTCTCTAAAACGTTTGCAATCATTTTAAAAGCACTTTGAAATGAGGGTTGTTAGTCTTATATTTATGAATATGTGTAATGTGTATAATTTGTATGAACTGCAGTGATCGATGAATTGATCACTAGTTATAGTAGAAGTAGGTAGTTAGTGGAACCACCATTTTGGTCAACATGCAAATGAGGTTCATCCTCCTACACCTAAATAATAAGGAAAAACAAAGCACTTAATGAGCATGCATAATGTTCTTAATTATATATACATGGTAAAACTACACCAACTCTACTCCGAACTCTTGTCTCAATTCTCTTATATAAAATAGGGCAATACATGGATTTTACACAAGTTTATAATATACTGAATTCGTGCAATATGAGAAAGTTGACATAAGAATTGAGAAAAAGAGTTGGTATATACAATCAAATGTTTATCTTTCTCATAAAAAATTGAACACATTTGTAAAACTAGTAATAAGATAGATTTTTTCGTATATACAGACATTAGCAAAGTCACAATAATTCAGTTTTCTGGGGCGCGCCCACGGGGCTTCGCAATGATGGAGGTTTCCCATATTGATATTCCTTTGCCTTTGCGGCAAGTTTGGTTTAGTGAAAGAGATTTGATTCGATTAGATAAGTTATCATGATCATTTGCTGATCCTAATTGGGAAAACACCATCTGCTGCATTGAGGAGGGACACCCACTTTCTTTCTTGGGGTTGGCTTAATGTGGACCTAATGAATTAAGCAGCAACATAATTTGGTGGTGGCAGAGTCCCTAATCTCAAGCTTAACAACCAGTTGGAGAATTCAAGTTTTGCTTGAATTCGTCCACTATATGCAAAAAGAAAAAGAATAAGAAGAGATTATTACTGTTCTTGCCAAAACAAAAGAAGTTTGCGTCTCTACCTCTGTTGGAAGGAAACTAAATTAAGTAAGGGATTTGTGAAATAGTCAGCTTTATAGGTGGTCATCATGGTTGTACTAAAATTAAGCTAGCCTTGCTGTTTGCAATTTTGATTAGAATTATACTTAGTCGGAGCATTCTCTAGACAACCATTAAAATTAAGGAGTTTTAACGAAAAACTCCCGGTACTGTTCACTTTTAACGAATTTATTTGTGAATGCATGTTATAAAATTACATTCATTGATATTTTTCTTCGAAACAGTATTTTAAGTGTTTCCAACTATGGTAAAATATGAATTTATTTGTGGAAACCCTAACAATTAACTGAAGCTATGTGTTTTACTACTAGCCATAAGGTAGGTGTCACATTTGAAAGCAAGAGCACAATGTCTTGGTGGCTATAGGGAAATGCATAGACCATGTCAGTATCAACATCAACTTAGCCAAACTCTTAATGAGAGGTAAAACTTAAACTCCTTAATCTAATAAGAACATATATGTATGTAAGAGTAGTACCATCGATCTGCTCCCTCTTACAATCACTTCATCGTATGATGAGTAACACGTGAAATGATAATTTTCAGAAAAGATGCATATATTAGAACCCCTCTGCCCAAATTTCTAATTATTGTTAATACAAGGCTAAATACCTAAGGCACGTATGATACTATTACTTCCAAGTCACAAACTCTACAAATGGAATACTTAAAAAGATTTCTAACTGAAAGTATATCTGAAGGGTTTCTACATATATAAGCCGTCACTACTACATGCCATTCTTTTCACAATGTGCACATTCTCCATCTATTGATCTATATAGTGTAATTAACTAGATTATGACATAAACATGGGCAATTGCCATTCTTTAGATATGGGTTGAAATCTTTGAGCTGGCTGGCCTACATGTTCTCATGGATGATGTCATACGATTAAATCTGTAACATACATTAACATGGGGCTTTCTCAACCTCTTGTCTTTAAGAAGATGCATGGTCCTCGTTGTCTTAAAGAAGATGCGTGGCCCTTGGCCCTTGTCCTTGTTGTCTTATCTAGGATATAGAATTTGATGATATGTTCACATTCTTACCATACGTGCCTATATACGTCACCTCATGAGTTTTTAGTAGCACCCACCAATTTGCAGACGGCTCATTCCAAAGCTATACTATGCCAAAGTTCAATAAATACAAGAATTCTCTCGGTGTGATAGTAACATACTTACATGGTGTTGTTATCTCCTCAAGATTGTAATCCTCGAGACTTTAATCTGCGAATAACTTATGTTATACCGTCTTAAAATCTTAAACCCCGGTAAATCAACTTCAATGAACGACAAAGAGAAAATCAACCAATTACAAGACCCTCTCTCTCTCTGCGTCATGATTGGTGATTTGCCAGTTTCTAGCTGTCATACTCAAATAAAAACCAACGATTGTGAATGTGGTGGTCATTAGTTAACCACATTGTATGAGCATAACCACTAGCTAGCTACTGAATTAAGTAAACATGAAAAGGAAATCAATCTTCTTTTTTTTTTTTTTCTCTTTCCCTTTGCATCGGTTGCAAATGGCCAAAATAAATGTCAAATTTTTATGGGTTACAGAAAAGAGCTATCAAAACTATTGGGAGTGAATCCCACATCGGGAAATGAGAGACCTTGCATGTGCTTATAAGTAGTAAGGCTACTCCAACCATATTGCTAATTGGTTTTATGGTGGAATCTCAATTTTCTTCATAGTATCAGAGCAAGTTGTCTCATGTGTGAAGTCCAATAGCTCAATGTCACCTGATTTGTATGGTCCACGTGTTAGGCTTGAAAATCCATCAACGTGTGGGGATGTGTTGAGAGTGAATCACATATTGGGGAAATGTGTGACCTTGCATGTACTTATAATTAAAGGAAAACTAATGAAAAGAGCTTGAAAACTTTGAGTTTTAATCAAAATGACAAAAATGTGTTGTAAGTGAATACTACCAAGAGTGACTTTTTAGAGTAAAAATGTCATTTTCATTAAAAGTGAACAATACCGGGAGTGTTTAATTAAAACTCCCTATAAATAATTGGACTACTTCCCCATATTGCCAATTGGTTTTATGGTGGAACTTCAACTTTCTTCAAATGCAATATACTTGTCACTTTACCCAACTATTTCTATTATTAATTTGAAAAAAAAAAAAAAGTTATCCTTAAACCCTTCTCTATTCCGAACAAGGACGTAGGATTCAAAAGTCTATACCTAACTTCAGTTAAGGTGAGAGAATCAATCAATTATACCTCTCGTAGAAAAGGTTACTTAGCTAACAGGCATGTTTACTTCCATAGTATAAGTATGACAACAAATGAGAAACAGATGAATTAAGGATGGGACTGATTGATTAATTATGTGATAAGCATCTCCCTCATGCTAATGGGACACCTTTACTTTTCACTTTTCAGGTATCCTATACCAAAATCTGTGTAGAACCTACTTATTTATTCATTTGTTTTATGTTAGTAAGCAAAGGTTATAAAATTAATGAAAATGATACTTATTCTTTACAAGTAAACATGCCGTCAATTTTGTTTAAAAAAGATTTACCCTTTATTTTTATTTATTTTTATGAAGTTATAGGGCCATATGGTTTTTAACCAATCTCTATATCAAATTATACCACATTTTCTAATCAACGATTGGAAGAGACTCCAACTTAAGCATGAGTTAAATTATAAGATGACTCGATTAAGGGACACTTTGGTAAGAAATGTATGTTCGGCTTGGAAATAGTGCACTTAGGTTAGGGATCACCTGAATTTGTTGCCTTCATTTGAAACTTTGATTGAATAAGGAGCATTTTAAGCAAGTCAAGGTAGTAAATAGACTACGTGATTTCTACATGACTTCGAAAGAAAAAAAAAATTGAGGGAAAGACTAGACCAATAAGAGAGGAAAGAGACATTTATAAAGTGAAATTTCGAAACCTATGATCTTTTTTCGTTTTAGTTTTTCCATTGGGTTGACGAAATAATGAAAACTAAAATAAAATAAATATTCAATTTCCTTTCCTAACGAAAACAAATTGTAGAAGAAACCCTATACAAATGGTTTCACACTCCCCCTCTTGTTAACTGTCAAATTTGTTACTCATATAAATCAATGGACATAGAAACTCCTGTGGTCCTTCTCATTTGCCAGCATTTCAGACTCTTGCTTACACTCTTTTCACACAACACCCCTTTCCTCCTCCTACCTCCTCTCCAAAGCCTAACATATAGGTACACCACGCTATATAAATCAGTATCCTGCACCTGCAAATCACCAACAAACATAACAGAAACCCTAATTTCATCAAAACCCACCTCATATTTCCTCATGCCGTCTTCTTCTTCTTCTTCTGCTCTCCAATGGTTAAGCCTAGTGGGAATCATATGGCTTCAGTCCATCAATGGAACCAACACCAACTTCCCAGCTTACTCCTCCCAGCTCAAAAACGTCCTCTCCATGTCCCAACTACAGCTCAACAACCTCGCCTTCGCCTCAGACGCTGGAAAACTCCTTGGTTGGTTTTCCGGCATTGCTGCCATCTACTTACCCCTCTGGCTAGTCCTAATGATCGGTTCGCTTCTCGGTCTAATTGGGTACGGTGTCCAGTTCCTCTTCATCACAAACCAAATCTCATCTCCTTCCTATTGGCAGATTTTCTTGCTAACTGTTATGGCTGGGAATAGCATTTGCTGGATCAACACTGTGTGCTATGTTGTTTGCATTAGAAACTTCCCATGCCATCAACAAATTGCTGTGGGGATAACAACGAGTTACCAAGGATTGAGCGCCAAGATTTATACAGATATTGTTGGCGCTGTATTTTCGTCTTCACCTCATAGAAGAGCCAAGGCCTACTTATTTCTCAACTCTATTTTGCCACTTGTTGTTTGTGTTATCGTCATGCCATTGGTTCGAGACATTGATTTGATGGGAAGGCAAAGGAACATGGAAGCTGGATTTATCTTCATGTTTGTGATAACAATTGCCACCGGAATCTACGCGGTGATCAGCAGTTTAGGGTCGACTTCTGACGGGTTATCTCCCCTACACAATGTAATAGGCAACGGATTATTCCTGTTAATCCCATTGGTGATTCCAATTGTTGAGAAAATGAGGGAAATAATGTCAAGAAAATGGAACATAAACAGAGAGAGAAGAGTATACAATTTTACCATAGAAGAGAAGAACAACGAAATGGGGAGCTTGGAGAATGGGGGAGTGACGGAGGGAGAAGAAATAGAGGCTAGGCAAGTTCATGAAGTTCGTGTTAGGGAGGAGATTGGAGTGAAGTTGATGGTGACAAGGATTGATTTTTGGTTATATTTATTTGTGTATTTTTTCAGTGCAACACTTGGGTTGGTGTTCTTGAACAACTTGGGACAGATTGCAGAGTCCAGGGGCACATCTAGGATTTCTTCTCTAGTCTCTTTATCCTCTTCATTTGGGTTTTTTGGCCGTCTCATGCCTTCTCTTTTGGACTATTTCTTCTCAAGGTAACCCCTCCCTCTCTCATTTCTTATAATTTTTTACTAATTTAAATATATTTGCTGAAGGACGTCAATTATATGCTCTATGTGTGAGGTGTTATGCATGTTCATTACTTCATATATGACATGCTATATTGTCAAATTGACACGTAAAAAATAATTTCAAACTGACCAACTAAAAATATAATATGTTAAACTATGTGACAAGCGAATAGTTTTGATAAATTGGAAATGACGTTTGACATATGTGGGTGATTTATTTTTTCAGGAGTAAATACATGATTTCAAGACCAGCATTAATAGTTGCATTAATGGCACCAATAGCAGGAGTTTTCTTCTTGCTTCTCAACCCAGCCAACCTCTCCCTTTTCATCAGCACAGCAATTATAGGAGTGTGTGCTGGAGCAATTACTTCAATCGCAGTGTCCATAACCACAGAGCTGTTTGGGACCAAGAATTTCTCAGTGAACCACAATGTGGTGGTGGCCAACATATCAGTCGGGTCTTTGGTGTTTGGGTACATGTCTGCTATTTTTTATCACAAGGATGGAAATCATGGTGGGGATGGTAAGTGCATGGGAATGGCTTGCTACAGAAGCACTTTTATTATATGGGGCTGCCTTTGTTTTCTGGGCACTGGCCTAGCTTTAATGCTCTACGCACGAACACGAAAGTTCTACTCCCAAAGATCGTAGATTGTGATTTTTAGGGTTTTAATGTTTTAGTATTTTTCTTTTTCTTAAAAAAGCTTAAAGGTAGAAAGAAAAGAAAAGCAAAGTACAGCTATTAATACAGCATAGAAGAAACTGGTTAGATGTTGATCTAACTTTGTAGAAAGTAGGTTAATGACAAACCTGTATTGTTACACAAATATTATTATTTTCTGCATATAATTTGTTGTTGATGATGAACTCCTAGGGAGTACAATTGAATTGTTGAACCATATACAATATATACTCAAAAGAATACGTATATAATCCTTACTATATAGCAAAACTAAAGTAACATAATTATTGATAGTATGGTCTCACGTCGGAAAAGAGAAGAATACACAACAATTCCAACCCTAATCTACTACAATTCAAACCTTAATATTCTACTACAATTTTATCTAACTTACATGACACTGTCATGTGATATTTCCCGTTAATAAAATAAAAACACGTGAATAAAAATTTAAACATATCTTTGTTTATTGACATAAAACAGCCACCATAATAGTGATACTACTATGGGAAGTATGGGACCTCTTTTCCTGCACACTGCATACCCTCAAAGCAATTTAAGTCTAAAACTAAGCATGCATGCACTGATGAAATTGGGGTTCCACCATAAAACCAATTGGCAATATAGGGAGTAGCTCAAGACCATATAAGCACATAGCAAACCTTGTCCCTCACCAATGTGGGACAACTCTCAACACGCCCCCGCACGTGTGGCGGATTTTCAAGCCTACACGTGGACAACAACTGGGTGACGTGGAGCTCGTGTGGCCGTTGGGCTTCACACGTGGACAACCTTGCTCTGATACCATGATGAAATTGAGGTTCCACCATAAAACCAATTGGTTTTATGGTGGAACCTCAATTTCATCATGTGGGACAACTCTCAACATGCACATCATAGCATAGATAAAGCTCGGGGCCCACAGGATTGTTAGATGGAGGGGTGCGTATGGTCTGAGTTGTGCAATAGTGTAATGAATACTGTTCCTTACTCTCTTACATATTGAATGCATCATGCCATCATCAGTCGCTAATTTTCGACCAAAAAAATCAGTCGGTAACTTGTAATTTCAGTGTCCAGGATTTTTCTAGGTTTGCCAATTTTCCAACACTTCCACTTCTTACCGTCTTTTGACTGATGCTTACGTTTGGCTGACCTATGATGACGTATTCAGTCCTGCCATACGACCTAGAGTAATATCTATGTCATTTTCAGACAATATTGACAGATCTCAATAATCTGCCACACGAGGAGCAACACACGGCCAAGGTTTCCTTAGACAACCAAAATTAACTGTTATTCTATCGACACTAAACAGTTCTTGTACTTTCAATAAAAAAAAAAAAAAAAAAAAAAAAAAAAACAGTTCTTGTACACTTCACACGGGTAACATGAACTTACCCGAGCCGTTGAAACAAAACATGCAAGACAGAAATGTAGTGACAAGTTAACTACTCATTTACATCGACATATGCATGTGAATTGAGTTGCGAGTTATATGTTTGGACTCACCGCGACATGATATATATGAGAGATTGTGTTTAGTTTTGTGTGTCTTACACAATTCAAAATCAGTGGCGCGGAGCTAGAATTTTTAAATAATGGAATCATGATTTCAACAAAGAAAACTTCATTGGACCAGTCGTCGAGCACCTAATAGGAACATGTTAATTCTTGCCACCATCTGCCAAAGGCTTGTGACAATATATGTCAAGAACTATTATGATATGTAAAGGCTTGTCAAGGTTCTGTAGAGTAATGTTGAAAATTACCAAGGCTTGTCAACTAAGGCATCCATTGAGCATTTGGTGCACACAATAGAGTCACTCACAAGAATAGAGAAAATGAAGACATGGATGATTGAAAAAAATAGAAGAAGTATGAGGAGGAGGTTGTAATTTAGTTTGTCCTAACTGTTTAGGGTCAAATACAATATACATACAAATAAACATGAGATTTTTGAAGTTGTTGAGGTTATGGACAACCAATGATTCTATGTTGGCTCTACCATTGATTCCAATAATTATATTCCTAGCTTTTTTTTTTATATTTTTTTATATTTTATATTTTTAATTAAACTTCCTAGTCGTTGGATTAAAGAGGTTTACTATATGGTACTAGGGTAATGTTAGGTATACTAACTTTTTAAACCAATTTGTAAACCATGTGACCTATCACCAATAGAAAATAAGCGTGTTAATCAACAGTTAAGTAGTAATCTAATCATCAACAATCACAGCATATAATTTATAAAATATAACTTAAACTGATAATCTTCCTAACATTATCTCCCTAGCATTATCCATATTACTATATACTCCGCCTTCTACATTCTCTTTATTCAAGAAAACACATCAATGAAATCAGTGCTTCTTCTTCCTCTTTTCTTCTCTTATCTTATTAACAGATCAAATGCATGGTCACTATATTTTGTTAACCCTTTTTTTTAGATTCCTTTCCAAAATAATTTGCAAACAAAGTTAGCTGAATGCATAAAATTTTGAATGCCAATTCAAGCTTTATTTTTTGATTTCCTCTGTCCCTTCAAACCCA
Source organism: Cotoneaster glaucophyllus (assembly GCA_036320875.1). Classification (NCBI taxonomy): domain Eukaryota; kingdom Viridiplantae; phylum Streptophyta; class Magnoliopsida; order Rosales; family Rosaceae; genus Cotoneaster; species Cotoneaster glaucophyllus. The sequence continues at coordinate 4,399,903 of CM070061.1, forward strand.
AAGTTTCAAAAGTTTCATAAATATCACCGTACTAGCAGGTAAGATTTGTCGACACAAATAATTTTCTGGTGTATGGTTTAGAGTATTATTGTTGGTTCTTAAATAGCCTCCAGCAGAAGCAGATATAAATAATTGAATGCATTATATACATATATATAGGAGAAATATATCCTAATTTGCTAGTATTTTCTGCCCCAACACAATTTTTAAACCAAAGTGCCCATTGGTCTATTAGTACTTATTCATCATCAAAAAAACATAAACAATGACGCTATATATACTTCTATTTTCAATGTTTGAAAAAGGTGTCAACTTCGAATCTTTGTCACTAATATAAACATAAACATGACGCTATATAATTCAAGTTTAAAAAAACATAACAATGACACTATTAAATTATATAAATATCGCAACCTACTCGGTGTCATATTCTTCCATCCAAATTTAAATGTTCAACGATATAACCCTTATTTCTTTGAGGATTATTGTTATTTCATATCATGCTTGTTTCTTCTCGAGTAAAAGAGTTCGTTTCTTCACCAAAAGAAAATACAAAGCTCATAGACTTGTGTGAAGTTTGTATCCTTTTCTAGTCAAAGGGCTAAAATCTTTTCATCAAGAAAGAGGCCCGGAGCTCATTGGACTCAAATTCTTAATGCCTCTATGACTCATGGCGGTACAAATTTATTTGTCCAATTGATTAAACTAAACAATTTGATGTCATAGATATTTATCCATTGTGTTTGTCAATTTTGAATATTAATTTACAATTTATATTTTAACACGTACAACTGTTTAGGTGGATATTTAACGTTAGGCTTAGTGCAATTGAAAGCCTAGGAATGTGAAAAACAGAAAGGGGTTGGGCTCGGATAGTTGGCAGCCCAGGAGAAGTTTAAAATCATTTTTGACAATGAATAGGCAGCAAGCCTATGTGAGAAGTGACAAGTAACATAGGGCAACTCACCCTCAGCAAAAAAGCACTTTTCCGTGGCATGAGTAGGTAATTAACAAAAGTTGATGATGACTCACCGTGCTCTGGAATCCATCACCAAAATGGAAGGCTTGGACAATCGGGCTAGAAAAGTCAATAAAAGCCATGAAGGGCACGAGAAAAAACTCTTTCTCAACCAATTAATCAAGCAACTCTCAGTTCACTCAACAACAAAAATAGAAAAAGCTCTAGTTTGTTCATTCTTTGTCCCTTTCAAATCGCAGGTCCACCGTAGAAAGTTTTCTTTTGCCTAGTTTTAGAAGCTCTGCTACCATTTCCTTTGTTGTAGTATCGAATCCCTTTTGTAAACCTCGTTTATATTTACTTTTCCAAGATTCCAATCACTCTCAAATACACGGAGAGGTGTCTGCAAGAGGACGAACCTTGCCCGACAAGGTTGTAATCTTACTCGAATCTCCTTTATTTGTATTTAGGGTTTATATCACAAATGGTCCCTGAAATTGACCCCATCAATCATGATAGTCCCTGAAATTGAAAATTGATCAATGTAGTCCCTGAATTTTAACTCGCGAATCAATGTGGTCCTTCTGTTAGTGTTCCATCCAAATTAACTTTAAAAAAAGGTTAGAGAACCAATTTTTCATGGTAAAATGATCAAAAATAACCCTGTTACTTATAATTTTACTTACTACCTCTCTTTTCTTTTTTCCATCTTCACTTTTCTCTCCATTTTTTCATGGATTTGGTGCTAAAACTAAAATAAAAACAAAAAAAAGTGGTTCTCTAACCTTTATTTGGTCATTTTACCATGAAAAATTGGTTCTCTAACCTTTTTTTAGTGTTAATTTGGACGGAACACTAATAGAAGGACCACATTGATTCGCGAGTTAAAATTCAGGGACTACATTGATCGATTTTCAATTTCAGGGACCATCATGATTGATGGGGTCAATTTCAGGGACCATTTGTGATATAAACCCTTGTATTTATGTAGAATAGATATGTTATTTCTGTATCTTTAATTAAACCTTATGTCATTTTTAACTAATTTCGTTCAAGTTTTAGTTATGATTAATCCTGTTAAACTAATTACTCTTGTTTCCTTGCCATCCGCCTAAGCTTATAATTAAGGAATTAATGTAAATGACCTTGAACTCCTTTGTGAACGAACGTATGATGTTATAAATGAAAGTCCTTGATCAAAAGGCAAGAAAATAACTTAATGCAGACTTAACCCATCTGTGAGCAAGCCCGATAATACAAGAAGTTAAAGTGACTTGTAGAGCAAGAAATCAATTAATTGAACAATCAAGTAAACAATCTGTTAGACAAAAAGAACAGTAAGGCCTAATAAAGGCCCCACAAAGGCACCATTCAAACTAACAATAAACGTATATTGCAGAAGACTAAGCAACAAACCTTGCCTGACAAGCCAAGACAAGGGGAGTTATGCGAGGGACAGATCTAATCCGAACAACACTAGACTTGTAAATTTTGGTGAAATAAATGTTCACTAACAAGTTAAATTTTGACATTCCAAGGGCTAACATAGCGTACACTAGGGGTCCCACAAATTGCACACATGTGATGTGACTCATGAAAACTAGATGGAGTTATATTTAGTGACACGTGTTAGCATCTGAAACATCCATCAAACAAATCAAAACGAACACAAAGGGGACAAATTAACCCTAAGTTGATTAAATTATATCAATTAGGGTTTAATTTCCTAAATTAAAGATTATGATTTACTTTAAAACTAAATTAAATAATTAGCTCAAATTAAATTAAATGGAAAAATCTATCCCACAAATAATGGGATTCAGATGGACTTCAGAGAAAACGAAGCAAGCTATAGCCTTGGAGAAATTCATAAATCTCTTTGACCAAGGCAAAACAGTAACACTTGTATACTTCATCAAGCTTGTCGAGAATCAACAAGCACAACAAACACACGTGCTGGTTGTTGGAGCAATATTAGAAAATGTGAGAAATATAAAAGAATTCGAATAATAATAATCATAAAGAAATTCACAACATCAATTATTATGAGATTAATATAAACAACTAGAGATAAAGTTAGAAAAACTGACAAACTTGGAGATTGAGGCTTGCATAAATGCAATGTCCTAAAAATAGAATTTCAACCCTACTCTTGTGCTTGTAGTTCGATAGGCGTCAATCTCCCAGGATTCAACAATCTAAAATCCGAAGTCAAAACACTTCAATCTTCAGACTCTGGCGAACTTTATATATTCCGTACTCTCAAGACACGACTCAGAATTTGACACACGAAACATGAGAGAAACAAAGTCGGGAAACCCTATTTCTCAAGAGTAAAATTAATTCTAATTTTCTATCCTTAATGATAATGGTCTCATGGGTTTATATAGAACCCAAGTACTTCTTGTTAAAGAGAGATGTAACTTTTCATCTATAAGCATACATCATTTGACAAGGGAATGCACCTAAATAGCATAATCTTTCTAAGAAATATGGTTAACACTATTTTTCATTTAATTATTAAAATTATATATTACAATATTTCATATATTATAATATATAATTTCCAACAATCCCCCACATGAATGAAAAATTGGGAAGAATTTGAGAGTACAGGCGGATAAGAGATGCATCGGGAGATGTGTCTTTTGGACTTGAACCTACCCTAGTGAATACTTATCGGGTTTACTTGGTGATGCAGTGGATGTGGAAGATCTTGAATTGTTCACCCGCAGCAGTAAACCGAGACAATAAGTAACACACATCACTTATCCTAATATATTATGGTTCATACGGTTGTGTTCATTTTGGTCCTGAACAAATCCCGGATTCATGAGAGCTTTAGAGAATTTAGCCATCTCATTCTCATAAAAGCAACACATTTCTACTCTCACATAGGTGACCACTGATTAAGAATAGTCTGCTCTATTCCTCTTATTTATAAGATATCATTGTCATTAAGTATAAATGTACACCCTAAATCTTCTGCAGACAACACACTTCTTCCACCATAGGAATGAGGTATATAGTGTGTTAACTTCTTTGAATCATGCCCAACCAGTTTGCCTATTGAACTTAGACCATGGGATCTCCAATCAACTAAGTTAGGTTTCAGTCCGGCTGATTCATTAGTTATGTTGGCTTTAGCCTCATTATGAAAGAATTGTGGGGGTTGGTTAAAAGTAATTTGCTAATTGAACGACATTTAAGATGTCATCTCTTGTAATGAGTAATTGTTTAAGGTATGGCAAGGTTAGAGACCTTCTTACAAATACCTTAAACAATTACTCATTACAAGAGATGACATCTTAAATGTCGTTCAATTAGCAAATTACTTTTAACCAACCCCCACAATTCTTTCATAATTGTAGTTTTTTTTAATGCTATCATTAAATTGATCACATTTCACTTTAAGAAGTAAGGAACAACTAAGATAGACTCTATCTTTTTAGGCCTTCATGCCTCACTAGAAATTATGAGAAAATCACTTCTTGGCTTTCATTATTTCCTTATTATAACTACCATGCATGACCATTCATATGCTTACTTAATAAGCATCATCATGTCTAATTTAATTTTGCAAGATGCTCCACACATTTTTGTAGTGCCTTCCCATGTTACTCCTTTTTCAAGAAGTGCTCATCATTCTATAAATGTGCTAATTCAATCAATGAGTTTGCAGATCATACAACCTATATCCGTCGATGCCCAGCCACAACATTTAAGATTGCATTATGATCTTGTAGCTAATTGGGAAACAAAAAACTCAAACATAAATGTTTCCGTATCACTATAGCTTTAAAGCCCTCATATATCTGCAGTATACAACCACAAGTTATGTGCCATATGTGTACTAACATAAGAAAAACCTTCTCTTTACCAACTATATAATTGTTGGGTGACTGCACAGTCTGCAAATGCTTGATACATGACCGAACTCAAACGATCCTTATGTGGTTATCCAGACCGGATACCCCATCGCCATAATACCTTTTCCAAGTGAAATGGTGCGTAGGAGACATGATTAATCAGATAATTAATTGTAACTCTAGACTGAAAAGGTGCAATGAGATTTTTAACTGCAATTCACTATTATCTTAAACAATTGCAAGAGATTCCAGAAAATACATATATCCCAAAAAATCACATAGGTATATGTTCTAATATGTAACGAACAAACCTCGTGTCCTTAGAATAATGTCAGGAAATTTAATATATAATAATAGAGTGAAGCCGTATCTTGATTAGTATACCCAAAACCCTCACGGTTTGCCATTTCATATATTATTCAAATTAATTGCTTTTACTTAATTACTATTGCACGTATAAGATTATTTTCTTTTTCATCAAAAGAAATCAATGCAAATAGAGTAGAAAAGCATGAAAACACATAATTACATTCTGTATGCACAACGTACTCAATGTATTTCTTCTAAAAGTAAAATTCATTAATAACTTAGTTGACATACAAAATCTGCCCCAGTCAAACAAACAGTTCATGCCAAGCATCGTAACCTTAACGCTCAGGCGTCACAAAACTGAAATTCAATGCAAGGCAAAGAGGTAACCAACTAAATGCAAGGCAAAGAGGTAACCAACTAACCAAGAATATAATAATTATTTTTGCAGTAAACAAAACAAAACCACCTCTTCATATGCAAGATTTGATACTAGACCATTCTCCCACAAAATTAATCAGGAAGAAAATTCACGCCCATAGGACCAAGTATTATATCACTAATAATGTAATTTTCAAACAAACATAGCAATCAAACCATAAACTTGTCTTAAGATTGTTTGAGAACAATATTCTATCTTTAGATTGTTGGAGCAATATTAGAAAATGTGAGAAATATAAAAGAATTCCAATAATAATAATCATAAAGAAATTCACAACATCAATTATATATGAGATTAATATAAACAACTAGAGATAAAGTTAGAAAAACTGACAAACTTGGAGATTGAGACTTGCATAAATGCAATGTCCTAAAGATAGAATTTCGCCCCTACTCTTGTGCTTGTAGCTCGATAGGCGTCCATCTCCCAGGATTCAACAATCTATAATCCAAAGTCAAAGCATTTCAATCTTCGGACTTTGACGAACTTTATATATTTTGTACTCTCAAGACACGACTCAGAATTTGACACACGAAACATGAGAGAAACAAAGTCGGGAAACCCTATTTCTCAAGAGTAAAATTAATTCTAATTTTCTATCCTTAATGATGGTTTCATGGGTTTATATAGAACCCAAGTACTTCTTGTTAAAGAGAGATGTAACTTTTCATCTATAAGCATACATCATTTGACAAGGGAATGCACCTAAATAACATAACCTTTCTAAGAAATATGGTTAACACTATTTTTCATTCAATTATTAAAATTCTATGTTACAATATTTCATATATTATAATATATAATTTCCAACACTGGTTCATTCACAGTAAAGCAAAAGACCACCAACCACATGAAACCGCTCGTGGTCTATTTCATTCAAGATCAAGTCTCGACGGCCTTGGAAGAAATCACATCCTGATTCAAGATCAAGTGCTCGCCATCCTTGGATCAAATCTCAAGATTGGAAATCGAATTAGAAAATATTCTTGTTAAAAAATAACCATAGTTATTGTACCTTAAAGATTAATGAATACAATATTATTTTGTATACGTATTCTTATTTTATTATTGCTGAAAATTTCGTGTTTACAATGTGAATTAGTAAAATCACTAGACTCTATGGTAACATCCCGTAGAGTTGTAATCATCATGCCGAGTCTTTGTACTTGAGAGATTTTTTTTTTTTACTCTGTTTTTCTGTGTGCCTATGTAGCTCTGTTAAATCAAATTATAATGATCATATCAATTTCAATTAATCAAATTGTTACTCGAAGATGTATACAGTATTTCATATCTCAGTTATGTATATCTTTGTATGTATGTTGTCAACTTGTCAAACAAACTTTTTGTCTTTGATGTTTATCTTATGCCTAGGAATTAATCCTTTGGATGACTAACAGATTTGTCTATGGGGCATGTTCATTTCAACTTTATGTTTGTTGTCATTGATAATATAATTTGCATGTGAATGTACTCTCTCTCTCTCTCTCTCTCTCTCTCTCTATATATATATATATATATATATAACACGACTATATATGCTTGTAAATTCCATATCTAGCCAAAAATATCACTCGCAAGTCTTGCATGTAAAGGAGAGAAAGGGATTCAATAATTGATTAAATTGTTTTGCAAGTGTGTTTGGAAATAGTACTACTATATATACAGTACTCACAAAGAATACAGTTGAGAATGTACCTAGATATCTGAACAGCAACTTGTCCAAATGGAATATCATAAACTATATTATATAGATGTCACGAGGAAGATAGAATATCTGGAACTGGAATTCCACACTGTGTGTGTATATATATACATATATATACACACACATATACATATATATACATAAATACTATTTTCACACAATTAATCAAATTCCAGAAGAAAATATCTAAAGGCGAGCAGCCTAATCAGCCATTTGACATGGCCTTATTATGTCTTATGATTTACATATAGGAGACACGTACAGCTCATTAGGAGTGCATGCAACTGCACTAGCTACTAGAGTTAACGGCAAGGCCTCATATAGGAAAGTAACTTATATGGTATAGTTATACCATTATTGTACCGTTGTATGTCAATACAATGTCATGTGAACAAAATAAATATACTGCTTATTGGCATGTGTGACACCACATAACATTGTGAAGTACTTGGCATAGAAGTTCTTCCATGTCACTTGGTATATCCATGTAATCATGCGATGAGTTTTGTACTCACATGGGCATATACTTCTATATACCCAAGTTCTACTCCTTACATAAGGTAATGTGCCTTTTTTTAAAAGGAAAACTAATGAAAAGTCCAAAAAAACTTCCCTTTTAACGAAAAGTCATTTTTAAAGGTATAGTGAATAGTGTCAGGTAAAGGTAAAAATGTGGTTTTTCGTTAAAAGTGAACAGTATCGTGAGTGTTTCGTCTTTTTTAAAAGCATTGTGGAATTTCCCACCATGGATTCCCTTTATTTTTTAACAGTACACTATAATTTGCTCTTTATTAATAATCATAAAAAATATTATGAAGGCTTAAGTGAAAACTTGCAAATATATACACATGATACAAAATATTAGCATCATTATAGCTATTGTATTAAAATAAATGTCGATGTTATATAATCTTAAGATGTTGATATACATGATACAAATAATGTTTGGTTGTAATGATTAAGTTGGGGCACTGATATACAGAGATTGGCGGTTGACAGAAACCCTATTTACATATATGAACGATGACAAGCACTGAAATTAAAGCAGCATATTAAGGACGCATTCAAAAGGACAAGAGGAAGGGGCAACTGTGGATGGGGTATAATGTTTGGTTGTAATGATTAAGTTGGGGAACTCATGTGAGTATATAGATGTTGCCTGATTATGTATGTGAATGCAGACAACCTTCAGAGCAAGTAGTACTAGTCCAGCTAACACATGAGCTACCCACCAAATTCCCTGTCTAACCAGACCCACCAGCGGGAAGAATAAAAGAGTTTGTTCATGTTTAAGTAAATATTGCATGTATATTTACAATATTTCAAAGATAGTAGCTAGTTGGTAATTCTATCAGATTTGGTGACAACATTTGAGCGGGTGTTGTATGCCTCATATGCTTGAGTGCTGCTTAAGAACTCCATCGCAGTAGGGTAACGATGAAGACCAAGAAACCAAGAATACGTAACAGTAACCAAATAATACTCCAACTTCGTGAAAAGACTATGCATCTCTTGCCAAATCTTATTTCTTGGCACTCCAAAGAAAGCTTTACAAGAGATGTAATTATAAAAAGGATCTTCAATAAACAGGAGAGCAATCTTAAACCCTAATAACAAATATGAATTTTTATAAAAAATTCTACTGAAAACAATAAAAAGGAGAAACAATAAAAAAAAAACTACATAAAATATCAAAAATACCTTAAACTATTATAAAAAAATAGAAAAGTAATGATAATCCTTTTCGTACTAAAAAATTCTAATATATAAAATGTCAAAAAATCTTAACATAAAAATATTGTTACATTACTAAAATTTTCCAATATGAGCCGTATATATTTAATTTTTCGTTGGAATTATATAGGTTTATTTCATGAAGTGAATTATGGTTTGAGCAGAGCATACGTTGTGGAAGAAAATTAAACCAATAGGACACATTTGGAAAAGTGTTTGCTGTTTGTGATACGATGGGCATGCACTGCATTCAAATGGCAATTTTTAAAAGGAATCAAATAAAGAAACAAAGGCCAAATGGGGTTGTGCCGTTGTGTAGGGAGAGAGTATAATTTCTTCCCGTGAGGAAGGTTTGGAAGCATTGAACACAAAAATTGAACACTCTTTGACGCTTCCTATGCTAGTTTCGATGGTGTCCCAATCACGAGTAGATTCCTTCTTCTTTTAACCCCACCTACCAATAAGAAGTTATATGACGTTGGTACACCCCTACATAACGTTTCGTATAAATAAAATAAAGACATGCATATAAAAATTTATACATATTTTTATTTTATTAGTAAAAGATGTCATTGTAATAGTGTATGTGCCCTGTAAATCCTTCTTCCACCACCCTTGCTTGCTCATTGAGTCACTACTAGACAGGTCCCAGGCAAAATGTCTGCTTCATAAATTCCATAAACTATTTCCAAAATGTCCCCAGGCCCTCCATTAGCTGGTTTTCTCATTCTCAATGCTTCTTCTCTATAACCAATTATTACCTCTCATTCCATGCAACCATATTTCAAGTTTTCCATATGTTTACCTGATGTGGGAAGGAGAGAAACGTATGTTATCTAAATAAGTTAGTATATATATTATATAACTACCTAGGCGAAATGAGATATATTATTTAGGTTAGATATGCCGTCAGATGTTCTCCAACCTAAGTGTTTGATTCAAATTACTATTTATAAGAGTTGAATCTAAAATTTTTCACTTACAAATAAAAAATAATAATCACTTAACCGTAGTATTTGTGTCATTTATAAGTTATAACATGAATACTTAAACAATAATAACACACTCGGTTTGTAACGTACAAGCGACGTTGAGAAAAATTCACTTCTATTAAATTGTCTTCCATTTGGCAGGGTTTTATTTAAGGTATAGAATGGTCTTGTAGAGCTACAATTTTAGGTTTGAAGTATCAAATTATGTGGTCCAAAATGTGCTTAACTCATCTAAGCAATTAAGTAATAATCATACTGGAAAGTGGAAACTAACCTCTAAGTGATGATTCTAGACTTAGAATAATCAACAATATGTTAATATATGAAATCAAATTAAAGATAATAACTAAAAGTGAGGTTTTTTCAACGAATCATGTCTTTGATAAACTGGAAACAATCATTATGAACTCCTTTATATATCTTTTCACCCAGGAAAAGCGCATAATGATTTTTTTTCAAATGTCATTAACAATTTCCTAAGATTATTATAATTTTGGAGCAATTATCTTTCTTTTCTGTTATACTATTAAATATTATGAAGATTTTATTATATTTTGTAAAAAGTAAGTGAGGTTGCTTGTAATAATCATTAGTGATTGCTTGTCTCTTTTTACCCCCACAATTCACTTTATAAGTACAGATACTCATCGGCGAGAGAGAGAGAGAGAGAGAGATCTAGAGAGGTCATGGTTTCCAAGGTGCAGATGAAGAGAGCGCCAGTATCCAAGAAACTGCTAACCCTTCGTTCCATCTCTAAGTCTCATGCGGTATTAATTACACACACACACACACACACACACACACACGTACTCATTTTCTCTACTTACATTATACCCTTTATCGAATTATCATCTTAATGATCTTCTTCCTTTTTCTTGAAAACTTGAATCCCGAGTCTTTTCTCTGATTTCAAACTAAAGGTTCTTTGAAAATTTCTACAGTTCCTTCCTCTTTAGAATTCTAATCTTAGTACACACATCACGCACAAGGAGATATGTATAGGGTTTATGACTATCCATGTATATATATAGTACCCAAGATTCATGACTATCCATGTGTGTTTGTGTGTGTACGTGTGCAGTACAGTAAAACCGCAATTGTATTCGATGCATCAAAGTATATACAAAACTTAAAGCGAAAAGTGGAGGAAATGAATCTACATACGATTGCTTCAGCGCAAACCTCAACTTCCCATAACCCCTTTTCTGTGGTAGAATCCTTATTTAATTTATTACGGAGGAATTTCATTCATCTGTATTTAATAATTAACTAATTGGGGTTTAATTTCTTTCTTTCATTTGATTTTTAATACGTATCAGCAACTGAAAGTCGAAGCTCGTGAGGAAGGCTTTCTGATTAAGATGTTCAGTGAAAAAAGCTGCAGCGGGTTACTTGTTTTTGTATTGGAAGCTTTTGAAGAGCTAGGCCTTGATGTGCATCAAGCTAGGGTTTCTTGTTCCAACAATTTTCTTCTAGAATCTGCTGGAACAATCAATGTAAGAACGATAAAAAGTGATAAACATATCTCGTTTTTGTCGCATTCATATATTTACATAAATATTCTGATGCATCATATAATTAAGGCTCGTACGTATTGGAGCAAATGATGGAAAAATTCTCCTCCTTGACCGCCTTGCATACGTTCGAAAAATTCTCTCTTTTGAAGCATAAGATTTTCCGTTGCTCTCAAGCGCATATATAATTTGAACATCTTTTGTGATTTATTCTCTTGAATTTGATGTTGTAGGATAATCAAAGTGCTGAACAGAAAGATGTTGAGGTAGTGAAAGAAGCGATGTTGCAGGCCATTCAAAACTGGAGTGAAGTTTCCCAACAACAAGAATAATGCAAGAGTAAACCTTTTCATCTCAATCAAATTACAAGAATAATGCAAGTACTATGGCAAGCATATATCTAGGTTATAGATTTGCTCATTGCAGGCCAATAGACTATAATGAGAATTTGCATGATAATGTGGTTGAAGGATGAACGAATATGCAAAACCTTTCATGCTTTAAAGATCATTATCCGTTCATATCATATATATATATATACACACACATTAATGAATTGGAAGGAGAAATTTGGGTAGGGTTTCAGAATCATGCCATCTTTAGGGTGTGTCTCATAAAAGCACGAGACACTAATATTTGGTCATATCAAACTCTGCATAGTCTTACTTCATATGAGAGTTATCCTAGTCAGGTAGTCTTACTGAAGATTTACTCTTAAGGCGATTATCTGGTGAGCAGCTTACTTAGTTTTAGGGGTTTCTTGAAGGGAAATTTGCTCAAATGACACCTTAAGTTTTTCAATCTTGTGCAATCACCACCTAACTAAAAACAAATTTACAAAAAGCCATACAAACTTCGAAGTGTGTTATAGTTTGATACCTATGTCCACTTCCATTCACCTTTTGTCAAAAAATGACACTTCACGAGAACACGTACGTACCCTTTTTTCAATGCCATTCTCTTCATTTCACTCATCTAAGGTCCAAATTTGATGAGTTTAGATAAAATTGAGGGAAGTGCTAAGCTTTTGAGCGGGGAAAACGTTGCATAGAACCATCTATTTTGGCAGCAAAAAGTTGTATGTTGATGGGATAAATGGGTTTATGTATCCTAGTTGCATTTCAGGAGGTAGATTGTAGAAACATTTGGTTCAAGGGGTAATTGCACAAACTGAAAATGTTCAGGAGCCATTGGGAAATTTACCCTTTTGCGGTTAGAGTTATAATTGAAAATTTTGTTAAATGTACGGTAGCATTGCAATTTTGGTCGATCATCAAAGCAAAGAGATGTCTACTTGTGAATTCTAATGTTTAGAGATGGGACTGTACTACAGTGATGGAAAGCAATAATGTCTATGCATCTTGACGCGGGTTCGATCTCCACCAATCGATGCCCCTCCCACTAATGCTATCGTTTGTCAAAAAAAAAACAAAAAAAAGATGAATTCTAATATTTGTGAAGTCGAGGCAAACTTGAAAAAGAAAATACCGGTAAAGAACGAGTGGATCTCCACCGAGTCAGCACCGTCAGTGAATAACCAGCGCTGCTTTGTATGAAATCCACAGTCCGTTACACCTGCATACAATACCAGAGTCCTTGTAAATATTAACTTTATGAAATATTCCTGCAACTCTGCATATATAAAGCATCTTATCAAGCCTCTATTCCAGAGAGAAGAGAGCTCCCCATATTATGCTTTCAAAGACATTCAGCCCGTGCAAGCATGTTATTTTATTGATATAAAGAAAGCTGTATCACCTCTAGCATGTATGATCTCGGAGTATTTCCAAAGGAACATAAAACGGTGATCTGGTTAGATCCCAATCAACCATGCTTGAGAAACCTTATCCAGTGCAATCATCGGCATCTACCTTGTCTCTTTGGTTTCGGACTGATGCAAAACCGGCGAACATTTCCTTCTACACTTTCCAAGCATTCCTGACTTCATCCAAACTCTGCATCTGGAATGCCTGTGTTTCTATCTAATTTCTCAACCCATTCATTCCAAGGAGATCCTGAAGGATCTAAGATCTTTGTGGCTTGAGGCAACATAACAGATATAAAGAACTCGATCGTCAACCGCCTTATTTATTTCTTCTGATTCAACCATTGTCGTCATTTCATGCCTTGTTACTTTTTTTACTCTAATTGAAAACCTGTTCCCTCTTAAAAACAAAACTTCAGATGGGGCAAGTGGTAGGACTACCCGGGAAAACTTGGCCAACGACAATGTCAAAATATCTCTAGGGAGTAACTCGCGCTTTAGGGCCACAGCAGTTCCAACCATTTTTCCGATCTGGTGAGCATACAAAGATTATTGTTACTGAACCAATTCTCCCAGTAAGAAGTAGACAAACGGCAGCAAGAAAATATCTTAGTTATTAGGGTGAAATCTGAAATATAGATGTGACGAACTAGAGTACTATTTTGTGTGTGTTTATCAAAGAACTTTCAGGGTCACGCCAAAATGAGAAGCACCTATTCGATCTCTTTCATCAGGTTCATATAACCATCTTGCACTGAGCACCGAACCAGCACTTTGATCCTTTAGAACATCTCCCTGCTTCTTACAGGCATTGAGTAAGCTGTCCTTGATAAGTGAAAGAATATAAATGTACAGATGTCATCATTGTATTGGGTAAGGTCCATGTTAGCTAAAAACAGAAAACTGTTAAGAGCTGCTGCTATATATATATATATATATAGCAGTGTGTGTAATTCTCTCTCTAACAAATAAAACGAATCCTTATCCACTTTCTCTCTTCTACTCTCCTTTCTCTCTCTTTCTCTCTGTAAGATTTGTGTTCTTGAATCCTTATTTTTCATCAAATGTGTTAGTTTCTCAATTGTTAATATGGTATCGAGCCAGCGATTCTACTGTGGTTCATTGGAGTTTTGGGTCTTCTGACGGCTTTCTGGAGAATTCGGAACAATTGGGCGTTTTTTTTTTTTCTCTTTGGTTCATTGGAGTTCTGGGTTGTTTAAGCTGTGATTGGCAATTTCAATGGGTTCTGCTTCTGGAGAATTGAAGCTTGAATCAGGTGATATGGTTCTTCTGTGTCTTTTGCATTTTTTTTTGTGGAATATGGATTCTTGGTTCTTGGTTCATCCTAAATCTTGTAGTTTAGTATATGATTTCTGAGTTGCTTAGTAGACAAAGTTGTGGGCACGAAGCCATTGATTGATAATCTTGAGATTCTTGTAGTTGTTTGGTAGTAATTGTTTGATTGAAGGCACGAAGCCATTTCTGTTGCAGTCTAGTATATTGGCAAGATTCGTGGGCACGAAGCCATTGATTGATAATCTTGAGGTTCTTGTAGTTGTTTGGTTATAAGTGTTCGATTGAAGGCACGAAGCCATTTCTGTCTGATTCTTGAAATTTTTTTTTTTGAGGCTCTTTTATAACAATGGCGTCATCATCATCAGTGAAAATAGAGGGGTTGCTGGGAATGTTAACTATAAAGTTAACTGATAAAAATTTTTCGAAGTGGGTTTTTCAATTCAAGTCTGTCCTAAAAGGATACAAATTGTTTGATCATTTTGATGGTACTGCGATTTGTCCACCAAAGTTTGTTATACACACTGAACGTGGGGTTACAACTGAAGTCACTAATGCTTTTCTTGAATGGGAGTCAATTGATTTGGCACTATTGAGTCTGCTTATTGCGACATTATCTGATGAATCTATAGAGCATGTTTTGGGGTGTAAAACTGCACATGAGGCGTGGACTAATCTACAAGATCGATATGCTTCTATCTCTAAAGCACGGGTAAACACACTTAAGACAGAGTTTCAAACTATACACAAAGGGGCTGATTCCATTGACCAATATCTGTCTAGGCTCAAGAATATTAAAGAACAGTTGCTTACTGCTGGGGAATTTGTTTCTGATAATGATTTTATTGTTGCTGCTCTGTCTGGTTTACCAAGGGAGTATTCGACCATACGAACTGTGATACTTACAAGAGATACTGCAATTTCATTGAGAGAATTCAGGGAACAGTTGCTTTGTGCAGAAAGAGAGAATGAGTCTATGGTTAATACTCTCTCGAATAATTTTTCTGGTTTGTACATGCAAGGATCTGTTGGCTCACCAATTTCACAAAGCTCTGGAATGTCACAGGGGTCTTCAAGTCATTCTGATGGTGTACCATTTTCTACTGGTGGTATCATTACAAGAGTTCCAAATGCTAATCCTAGCTTTGGGATGTCGTCTGCACCTTATCCACAGCATGATCCACCTGTACAATATCCTGTCATTCCAAATGTGGCTTCTCACACATATGCACCTATGTCATTTCCACAACAGGGCTATTCTCCATACTTCGGCAATCAATATATGGAAGCTCCACCATTCCTTGTGCCACCATTACCAGATTTTTCAAATAGTTATGGCTTTGTTGGGCATGCTGGTCCACCAAGGCAGTTTCCATCCTCTAATAGTGGGAATTCAAACATTGGAACAAGACAATATTCTAGACCAAGGTCAAACGGTAGTGGAACTTACAAGTCGTCAAATGGAAGAGGCTATACTTCTGGCAACAGCCAGTCAACTGGTACATGGCAAACTTGGGCTGGAAATACAGAAGCAAGGCCAAACATTATACCTGAATGTCAAATATGCTCAAAGAGGGGACACACAGCACCAAATTGTTGGAAGAGGTCAACTAATCCTAGCTCTGTGGGACAAGTACTGGAATGTCAAATCTGTGGAAAAAGGGGGCATAGTGCTCTCGACTGTCATCATAGAAACAATTTTGCATATCAAGGTTCTGCACCTTCTCCTTCCCTAAGTGCAATGCAAGCTCAAGCTCCACAATCCTTTCAAGCACCACAATCCTTTCAAGCACCACAACTCTTTCAAGCATCTCAGTCATTTCTCCCGAATGATTCATGGATAGTGGATACTGGAGCATCTCATCATATGACAGCGGATGTGCAATCTTTGCAGAATGTCACACCTTATGAAGGCAAGGATAAAATCACCATTGGTAACGGTGAAGGTTTGCAAATTACAAATATTGGCTCTGCAAAGTTATATACTGTACCAAATTCATTAATTCTGAGAAGTGTTCTTCATGTACCAACTATTGCTGTCAGTTTATTATCAGTGAAACAATTATGCAAAGACAATTACTGTTGGTTCATCTGTGATGATACTCATTTTTATGTGCAGGACAAGGTAACCAAGGCTGTAATCTACCAAGGAAGGAGTAATGGTGGTGAGTTGTTTCGGATTCCAACAAAGCTACTTACAAAAGGTGAAATGTCTTCAACAAAGAATTTGATGGGGTTGCTTGGTCAAAAGGTGAAGACTACATTGTGGCATCAAAGGTGTGGTCATCCTAGCAATGAAATACTATCTGCAATGTTGAAAAATTCTGATATAATTAGCTCTGTTGATGATAAACAGCATCTGTGCTCAGCTTGTATTTCTGGGAAAATGTCCAGATTACCATTTGTAGAAAGAAAAGAGTCTTGTATTTTTCCTTTTCAGAAAATACATTCTGATCTTTGGGGTCCTTCACCTACAAAGTCCATAGAGGGTTACAAATACTATGTGAGTTTTGTTGATGAGTTTACCAGATATGTATGGATATACCCATTGATAAATAAATCAGAAGTATTTGATGTGTTTCAGAAATTTTATAGTCTTGTTCTTACTCAGTTTAATACTAGTATTAAATGTTTACAAACAGATGGTGGAGGAGAGTATGTTAGTAATCGTTTTGATCAATTTCTCACAAATAAAGGTATTGTTCATATGGTTTCATGCCCATATACCCCTCAGCAAAATGGAATTGCTGAGAGGAAGCACAGACACATTGTGGAAACTGCAATAACATTGTTAACCTCTGCACAAATGCCTCAAGAGCTATGGTATCATGCATGTGCTCACTCTGTCTTTCTTATAAACAGAATGCCATGTAAGGCTTTAGGAATGCAGTCACCTTATCAACAATTATTTGGGTGCAAACCACAATTACAGGGTTTAAAAGTCTTTGGGACAGCAGTATACCCTTATATTAGACCATATACAGAAAATAAGTTACAACCAAGAGCTTCACTGTGTGTGTTTGTTGGATATGCTATTGGTTATAAGGGAGTAGTATGCTATCACATACCATCACACAGATTCATTATTTCCAGACATGTGATACATGATGAAGATGTGTTTCCATTCAAGTCTTCACCTTCTGTCTCCAGAAATCAAATCTCTGATAGTGCTCAAGCATCCACAGTATCAAATGTCCCACTTATAGTTACTCTACCAAATCAATCAGTGCCCAGAAGATCAGTGTCTCAATCTTTGAATTTAAATCATGATAGCATGGATATGACTTCATCTCACTCTTCCATCGGTTCTGAAAGAAATTTGTCTGCAACAAGGAGTCTTTCTGCTACGCAAGCATCTGAAACAACTCACTCATCCAACTCACCTTCATTTACAGCCCCAATGTTACCTGTCCTAAATCCTGCACAATTAGAGGTACTTCTTCCTTTTGATTCACTTACATCCAGTAATTCTATACAATCTGATATGCCTCTGCAGAAGATACAAACAAGATTGCAAACTGGAACTATTTCAAGACGAAATTATGCCAATTTCATAGCAATATCTCCTGAGTTACAGTCACTCAAGATTGATACTCATGATACTTGTTATAATGGGTTTTCTCTTCTTGCACATAGCACTGATATAACAGAACCAACTTCATTTCGAAGTGCAGCAACCAACAGTCATTGGCAAGATGCCATGCAAGAAGAATTTAATGCTTTAAAAAATCAGGGTACTTGGGTGTTAGTACCTCCACCAACTCACAGATCTGTCATTGGCAGCAAATGGGTGTACAAATTGAAGAAAAACTCTGATGGAACAATTTCAAGGTACAAAGCTCGATTAGTAGCACAAGGATATTCTCAAGAACTTGGCCTGGACTATTTTGAAATGTTTAGTCCAGTTGTAAGACATACAACAGTCAGGCTTATTATTTCACTTGCAGCAAGTAACAACTGGGAGTTGAGGCAGCTTGACATTAAAAACGCATTCCTGCATGGAGAACTCGAAGAGGAGGTATACATGAAGCAACCTCAGGGTTTTGTGGATACCAGACATCCAGAGTATGTTTGCAAGTTAGTAAAATCTTTATATGGATTGAAGCAGGCACCAAGAGCCTGGAATGCAAAATTCACAGGCTATTTGCCTGCTATGGGATTCCAAATGTCCCAATCCGATAATAGTTTGTTTGTGAAGCATGATGGAGTGGATATGGTTGCTCTTTTATTGTATGTAGATGACATTATCTTGACAGGATCCAATTCTTTGAAAGTTCAAGCTGTTATTCAAGAACTTAGTGAAGTCTTTGAACTTAAAGATATGGGAAGGCTGTCTTACTTTCTGGGATTACAAATACAATATAAGGAGAATGGAGATATATTCATCAATCAGTCCAAGTATGCAAAAGATTTAATACATAAAGCTGGAATGGATAGCTGTAAGCCAACTACAACTCCATGTAAGCCACACTCTCAAGTACTAGCATCTGAAGGAACACCTTTATCAGATCCAACTGTGTACAGAAGTTTAGTTGGTGCCCTACAGTACTTAACCTTCACTAGACCCGATTTAGCTTATGCTGTCAATCTAGCGTGTCAGTACATGACTACTCCCACAGATGTACATTTCGGCCTTGTTAAAAGGATCTTGAGATATGTTCAGGGTACTATTCAATGTGGTTTAACTTTTTCAGCATCTACAGATCAGTCCATAACTGCCTTCTCAGATTCTGATTGGGCAGCAGATCCAAATACAAGAAGATCAGTTACTGGTTTTGTAGTCTATATGGGAAACAATCCAATTTCTTGGCAATCAAAGAAGCAAGCTTCAGTTTCTCGAAGTTCTACTGAAGCCGAATACAAGTCTTTAGCTCATTGTGCTGCAGATATAATATGGATTAGACTTCTGTTGAAAGATTTACATCAATTCATTCCAGATCCTCCAGTGCTCAATTGTGATAACCTATCAGCTTTAGCCTTGTGTTCTAATCCAGTGTTTCACACTAGGATCAAGCATCTCGACACGGATTTTCACTTTGTCAGGGAGAAAGTACAAAGGAAAGATCTCATCGTCCAATACATTCCAACTGAGGAACAGACTGCAGACATTTTAACAAAAGGGTTACATGGACCGCTATTTGTCAAACATTGCTGCAATCTCAAGCTGGGTTTCCCCAGTTGAGATTGAGGGGGGATGATAAGTGAAAGAATATAAATGTACAGATGTCATCATTGTATTGGGTAAGGTCCATGTTAGCTAAAAACAGAAAACTGTTAAGAGCTGCTGCTATATATATATATATATATAGCAGTGTGTGTAATTCTCTCTCTAACAAATAAAACGAATCCTTATCCACTTTCTCTCTTCTACTCTCCTTTCTCTCTCTTTCTCTCTGTAAGATTTGTGTTCTTGAATCCTTATTTTTCATCAAATGTGTTAGTTTCTCAATTGTTAATAGTCCTCAGTATTGCTAGAAAATGAAGAATTTTGGTTCAGTACCTCGGCATTTGATCCTGACGCATTTCTTCCATCAAAGTATTCTTCCCCGTCGCATTCCTCAGACACAGACTCGGAGGCTGTTGCCTCTCCAGTTGATCGGCCTGCTATCGACACTTTTCCACGTTTAGGCGATTGTTTTTTGGGAAGCTTCGACGTGTATTTAAATATTTCCAATTTCTTATTTTATAATGTTCAACTCTATGTATTCTTCTATTGAATAGGAGTCCATGCAGTGAAAAGACAAACTGATAATGGGTCTCCGATATGAATACGTACCGTACGAGTTTGGTTCAATTTTTTTTACCAAAAGGGATCATATTGCCACCAAATGAATAATTGGTGGAATTTGTGATGTATTAGAACAATGAGTAACTAGTAAATGAAATCTGTACGAAGGGTCAAAACATTTCGGCCCAATTTCATAAAGATTGATGTCTAACTGGTGATAAATGAAGATGCAGTTTATTAGGTCAGTGGTCGTTAATTAGCTCCATGATATTCAAATCTGGTAGATTGGGAAGTCCGTACTTCGTAGGCATATTCCAACAACTTGTAACAAAGCTGCACTTACTTGGGGGCGCCCTATGTTTCCACATTACCATTTCCATTTCGATGACAACTGAGAAAAAATAGAGGAATAGTGGAAGAGAGTAAACATAGAGCTATTCATACCATGTTTTTGTACCACATTTTTATACCACCTTATGTGATGTGGACAAGCACATCATTTGAATTAATCAGATTTTTAAATTTAGTTCATTATTTAATAAACTAATAATTAAGAAAAACTAGTTAATTAAATGATGATTATGATATACGAGGAGTCTTTCTCCTTCATTTCCTTGGGTTTTGCAAATTTTTCAAATGATGTGGCTATCCATATCAGATGCCACCTAAGGTGGTATAGAAATGTGGTATAAAAACATTGTATGAATAGCATTACTCAATAAACATATTCAATGCGAATTAGTTATTAAATGCGCCTTATTGATTGCCACTTTTACTCAAACCCAACCGGACCCAGTGGAACTGGACCAGACCAATCAAGCCCAACCTGACCAAACTGAGCCGACTAGAAAGGCAGTCTGGGTCGGGTCAAAACCGGGTCGGACCGAACCCGAAATAATCAGCCCTCGAACCGGGTCTTAATTAGCACCTATACTATGTCGAGTCGCGTCGGAGCGGACATGAACTAATCATCTGTATAAACCGGGTCGGGCCGGTCGAATTGGACCAGAAATAATCCGGCGCCTAAATCAGGTCGGGCCGCTCCAACCGAACTGGAAATACAGCCGTCTAAACCCGGTCGACATGGAGAACTGGGTCGGATCGCCTAAACCGACACAGACTATCAAATTGGGTTGGACACGAATATGCATTCGAAAAAGAGTCTATGTTGAGTGTAAAATCGAATTATTTAAATCTAGAGGGCCGCCAATAACTTTGTAATAACAAAATACATTCTCGGGACAATTAACATTGTAAGATTCATAAACAGAAGATGACAGAAGAATTCCACTTTGATGTGTTGCAAAGAAACGGTTGCCGAAGTTGAACGATCGTTCAAAGCTTGCAAGCAAAGTAAAAAAAAAGGGAAAGCAAACATTAGTTACAAAATCATCAAGTCGTCGTCTTTATGCAACAAAACAACAAATTGAGCTCACCTTGTTTGCAATATTGTTGGGGAGCTAGCCAGTCGAGACCCTCGGAGAGCCATTCACCAGTGGTGGGACACATACTATAGATGTACCTGAAAGAACATAACAGAATGTGCCCAAATTGATCAACAATTCCATCACTGCGGTGTGTGTATAGGGCAGCGGTATTATAATGGCATTGACGAAGAGTGTAGAAGTTGAGTTTGCCAGTGAGATCAGCAGCGTTCATTACATTTGGATTTGAAATCGAATTACATGAATTTTACTAAAGATTTGAAATTTCATCAAAACCCAAATGTATCAAAAAACAAATCCTTGGACTGACCTAAAACTCTCCTAAAGATCTGAAATTTCATCATGTTTGTCGGCCCTAATTCGTGGATCTAGAGCCCTTAATATAGATAACAACATGCACGAGACAAATTCCACCCCTTTGTCCCTAACCTCAACGTTGCAAACAAAATGAAAAAAAAGGGAGGACTGGAATTTACCTTTATGCGTCGGAGGCCCGAGATGGCTGAGAACGAGAGGCAGTGGCGGAGGAGTGTCGAACTGATGCACGACAGTCGTGTGGTTTTGTCTTGGGGAAGGTTGCAATTGGGATAAATGAAGAAATGAGGAGAGATGAGGCGCAACTTTGGGTTAGATTTGGAAGATGAGCAGCTAGGGTTTTTAACTTTTTAGAGAAATAAAGATAGGGCTTGAAGAAATGTAACGACCTGTCTCCAAATATTACAGTTTTTATAATTTTAAAATATGAAATTATGAAAATGTCATTCGAGGCAAAAACGTTGACTTTTGTTGACCGCCTTATCGTGTCACGTAAGATCCGTTTTCTTGGTGCATTCCTATAGTACATGTCACTATGAACGCGTGAGCTTGAGAAAAATTGAATTTGGAGTTATAACGAAAGAGTTATTAACGAACGAAGTTGAGGGCAAAATGGTCATTTGACCATAAATATGGAAGGTTCCAGATTTTGTTGGAGCATCAATCTAGTACCATGTGTGTGGCTGTGATGGAAAGAAGATGAGAGAAAAGAGAGGGGTGCTGCCCAATCGGGGAAGGAAAGGAGGAGAGACTGACCAATCAAAAGAGAAAACAAAGAGGGGAAATGAGGGATGAGAGAATGAGGGAATCCAGACCCCATTTTTGACCTGCAACTTGACTTGACGACCTTTATGGTTTCCGAAGCCTTTCACGGTGGATTTCTGGTGAGTTAAAGCCATTCACCACTTGAGAAACACTCCACGACTCTCCCTTTACCAATTCCACCCCAAAATCGAAGAAGTTTGGCCCTAGTTTCACGAAGAACGGAACCCGTTGGTGATAATGGGTGCACAACGACGATCCGCCTTCCGGCAACCCTCACCGTTGAATACCACCACCAATCTACTCCTCCTAACCTTAGGAACAAAACCCATGCATTGGTTGGGGCGTCGGAGTTTGTTTTGGCATCGAATCGAGAACACCCATCTTAAGGGTTTCCAACGGATCGAGGGTGATTTGAGGTATTTCCCGGTCTTGAGGATCTAGGGACTTCATGCCTGATCTTTTTGCATGATAGAACTTCGGGTCCAATCATTTTATGTGATAAGGATTAAGAAACTTCAGGTTTCGATATGATCAAGGAACTTTGGGTCCTCGTTATACTCATTGGAACAAAAGATAAGTACAATAAATAGGACTTAAAGTACCTTGATGAGTACCTTAAGTTTGAAGAGCCGAAGTGCCACAACTTAATTGTAATTAATGACATAAGAGTATCAGTCCACAGACTATTAAATAAGGACCAGAAGTTCCTTGATTTATGTAAATGATGATATAATGCATATTTGCTAGAGAGTTTACATCTCAAAGTTTTGATGACTATTGCATATCACTGGGCATTGATGTTGAACGCCATGTTCCTCATGTCTATACCCAAAAATGGTTTAGTAGAAATATTTATTAAGCGGATGAAATTGATTACCTGCGCTCTGCTCATGAAAACAAAATTGCAAGATGGGTACATACCATTTTACATAATGCATTATTAGTTCGGTTGAGACCTGTTGTCAACCATCAATACTTCTCAGTACAACTCGTGTTTGAGCACCATCCAAACATTATACATTTACGAGTTTTTGGTTGTGTTATTTATGTGCCTATTGCATTGCCACAATGTACTGAAATGAGGCATAATCGCCGATTGGGCATTGATTTTTGAACACCATAGATCATTCAATATTTAGAACCCTTGACTGGGGATATGTTTAACGCGTGGTTTGCGGACTGTCATTTTGTTAAGACAATTTCCCGCCGTTAGGGGGAGAAAATAAGACCGTTCCAGAAGAATGAAGAGAATTTGTCTTATTTTGATTCACGAAGCAATCAATATAAAAATGAAGTGAGAATAATTGAATGATGCAACGATGTGTCAATCAAATGCCATACGCATTTAATGATGCAATGAAAGTGATGAAATCACATATACTTGTTGCAAATATATCTATAAGAATTGATGTCCCTATGGGACAATATAATGTGACAACAAATGATTTATCTGTTACACGTCTGAAGCATGGCAGAACCTCAGACTCAGAAGGTTCAGTCATTCGAAAGAAGAAGAATATGACACTACTAAACTATTGCATTCCCAAAGAATAACTGTTGACATGCTGAAAGCATGACAGTCGCCGTATGGATACATGTCCCAGAAAAGGACAATCTGCGAACATGGGAATTTTGATGTCTCATGCATGAAAGTTTTATGGAAACTCAATAGTATAATATGTAATAGGTTTTTCCGAAAACCCTAGCATGCCATAAAACCTTTATAAAAAATATATTGTATATAGTGTGCTAAATAGTGGTATCAGTATTGCCCGAAGGCCTATAGAACTTTTCATTTAGAACACTTCATTCGCCCGAAGGCCTTCATTCAGAACACTTCATATATCAATCGCCCGTAGGCTCCTACAACACCCACCCGAAGGCATATATAAATATCAATCGCCCGAAGGCTCTTACAGCAGCTACCCGAAGGCATATATAGTATCAATCGCTCGAAGGCTCCTACAACACCCACTCGAAGGCATATATAATATTAATCACCTGAAGGCTCCTACAGTACCCACCCGAAGGCATATATAGTGACCACTAGATAAGCACAAAATCATTGAATGTAATCTTTCTGACATAAGTACATATATCTCAAAACATCTTCAAAGTATATAGTCATCCATCATATATACTACAAAAAACATAAATTCGATAAAGTATGATATTCCAAACTATTCTCAATAAAGCATGATAAATCATAAAGTGTAAATCTAATTTACTCATAAAACATTTCGTAAAACGTAACCATTAAATCATGCTTTTCATGTATGCATTTCTATTATTAAAACATGCATTTTAGAAGGGGTCCACTTACAGATACTCCGTCGTCGATGAGCCGTGCGAAATAGGAAGGATGGAATCGCCACTAATTATCGCACATAAGCACAAAAAGGTCCAATTGATAAAATTATGTCATAACGATTGAATTTCAGAAAACAGACGTCATAAACGGATTCAGGACATCGAAAAACATAAGGGGGAACCTCGGGTATCTCCGCGTGCTGCCACGCGTCGCCGTGGGTGGCCGGAAAGTTGGCCGAAAAAGTCGCCGGCATTGTTGTGGTCGCCGTCGTGGACAGCTGCTCGTAGAGTGGCACCGGTAGCCCTTCACGCGCGACCTATACACGGCCTGGGTTAGGGTTTTGACTGGGTTTGGGCTTGGGCTTTGGGCTTGGGTCCAAAGGGTTTGGGCCAATGGTTTAATGGGCCAAAGGCCCAGGTTCTATACGATCTAAAAGTCTAGTTTTGGGTTCAAAAGGTTATTGGGTTGGGCTTAAGGTTCAATGGGCCAAGGGCCCAAGTTCTACACGGCCCTAGGGCCTCAGTTAAAACATGGGGCTTTGGACTTGAAAGCTCGCCCCGAAGCTTGGGCTTTTCTGAGTTTGGGTCAAAACGAACCGGTTCTCAGGCCGGATTCACGAATGAGGAAGCCGTAGCTTCCCGGGCTCCGATCGACCTCTTTTTTCCACTACAACCTACAAACTAACTACCAAAATGAAGATAAAAGAGTATAGGTTAGAATGGTACCTTTGGTTTCCCAAGTAGTGGCTGGAGTTGGTCGGATTTTGGTTCGAAAGCCACGGGGCTCGCCGGACCTGGGTTCTCAGGTTCTCTGTGCTTCACAGAGACGAGGGAGAGAGATAGAGAGAAAGCCATCACGGTGGTGGTGGTGTCGTCGTTTGTTATGGTGTCACGATTGGGTGTGTGGGTGTGTGTCGCCGGGAAGGGAGAGGGAAATGAGTCCGAGAGAGAGCTGAGAAAGAGAGTTGAGAGTTGAGAGCTGAGAGAGAGTGTCTCGGGGGCGGGGGCGGGGGCGGGGGCGGGAGAAGGGAGAAGAAGGGAAAGAGAGATAGGGAACTGCCACGTGGCAGGTAGAGAGAGGAGGAGAATTAGGGGAAAATCCAAAAAGGAGATTCGGACTGGACACGGAATAGGGGGTAAAAATGGTAAAGAAAAATAAATATTTAGGCCTAATAACATTTGTTGTGACCATTTCCATATCTTTTAGGCCCAAGTAGCCTAACGTTGTAGTTTTTAATTTTTAATTTATTTATTTTTTTGGTAAACAGCCTAACGTTGTAGTTCACGGTAGCAAAAAGCCAACAAACCGTCTTCCTCGGCTCTCTCTATCTTCACTTTCACCCTGTTATCTCTTCTCCAATCCTCAGTTTTCTTTTCCGTCAAACCTTATAAAAGTCTCCGATTCCAAACCCTACAAAATCCCTTTTACTCCCTCCACCCTTACCCCCTCCCCTAACGACGTCGTCTCCCCTTATCCCGCCACAGTGGGACCCATGAATCCCTCCACTCTCACTCCCCACCGCTCCGCTCTCCGCTCGCCCTTCCTCAACCCCATTTTTCTCCCCGCCGCAACCTCCGTACACTCCCGACGATGCCGTTTCAGGGTCTCATTTCCCCGGAACTCTGCCGCCTCCTCGGAACAATCAACAGATGCGTCACCGCCGCCTCCCGATGTCTTCGGCGGCAAGAGAGAGCTCATCGGCATCCAGCCCGTTGTCGAGAAGCTTTCGCCGCCCCTCCGGATAGTGACGTCGGCAATTGTGTTCGCTGGAGCTGTGGCTGCGGGTTATGGGTTGGGTCTCCGGTTGGGGAAGTCCCAAAACGCGGCTTCTGGCGGTGCAGCGGTGCTTGGAGCCGCCGGTGGGGCCGCCTTATACGCTATGAACTCTTGTGCTCCCGAGGTCGCCGCGGTTGACTTGCACAATTACGTTGCCGGGTTCGACGACCCGAAAGCTGTTAAGAAGGAGGACATTGAAGGCATTGCGAGAAAGTGAGAATTAAGTAGCAAAATTCTCAGCTGGGTTGTCAAATTACAGTGAATTTAATTGAATTTGCATTTAAAGTTTGTTAATTTTTGCAGATATGGTGTGAGCAAGCAAGACGAGGCGTTTAATGCCGAGCTCTGTGATTTGTACTGTCGTTTTGTCACTTCTGTTCTTCCTCCTGGAGCTCAAGAACTCAAGGGGGACGAAGTCGACACAATCGTCAGCTTCAAGAATTCTCTGGGAATCGATGACCCCGAAGCAGCTTCAATGCATATGGAGGTGGGTTTTTATTTACTTCTCGGTTTGTGAAAGCAAATGAATTTACTCTTTGTTTCACCTTTAAATATGTTGGTGGTTTTCGGGTTTCAGATTGGAAGGCGAATTTTCAGACAGAGGCTCGAGACTGACCGTGAGGGTGATCTAGAGCAGCGTCGGGTAGGTCTTTGCTGCCAGAAACTTTGAGATTGTTGTTACCCTATTTGAATAGTTGAGGTACAGGGCTTTGACCATTGTTAGTGAGTCTCCAGTGCAGGCTTTTCAGAAGCTGATATATGTTTCGACTCTTGTGTTTGGGGATGCTTCATCTTTCCTCTTACCTTGGAAGCGTGTTTTCAAAGTTACTGATTCCCAGGTATCATAACTAGTAAATTATTTGACCGATGAAATTGCTGTTCTTTGTGCTGTATGCCCGGAGTCAATGTTCTTACCATCTTTCTAGTTGTTTTATGGTCGTCGAAACTTGATTGGGTCAGACTCATATGATATTGTAATTTGGTATTCATTGTTTTTTTTTTCTCTTGCTGCATGATTCATCATTCCTTTTTCTGACAGGTTGAGCTGGCTATCCGTGATAATGCCCAGCGTTTATACGCTTCCAAGTTAAAATCCATTGGCAGAGGTAGCCACATCATTTATTAAGGCTTTTATCATTCACTACCGATTTAGAAGCAGAAGATACACCGAGCAATTGAAATTTGTTTTTAAATTTGACCTCTTGTAGAGAATGGTGCATAGGATACAAGGAACAATTTGTTTTATTTTTTGTTATATTTATATTTGATGGTACACTCTCATTACTTTAATGGTCCAATTTTAGAGAACATATGAGGAAAAACTTGTTAGTTATCT
Source organism: Cotoneaster glaucophyllus (assembly GCA_036320875.1). Classification (NCBI taxonomy): domain Eukaryota; kingdom Viridiplantae; phylum Streptophyta; class Magnoliopsida; order Rosales; family Rosaceae; genus Cotoneaster; species Cotoneaster glaucophyllus. The sequence continues at coordinate 4,428,163 of CM070061.1, forward strand.
CAAAGAGACTGGCAGTGTTAGGCATATGATCTTACTTGCTCTAAGTCTCTTTTTAAGTAACTTTTTTTTTTTCTAAAGATTTTCATTAGATGAGTTCAACATTTTTATGCAAGCATGTAATGCTCTTACACCTTTTATGCGCCAAATCCTGACAAATTTATCTATCTTGTTCTCAGATATTGGAGTAGAGCAGCTTGTAAAGCTTAAGGAAGCACAACGCACGTATCGGCTCTCTGACGAGGTACCTTCTTTGCAATATGTTTGCTAGACCTGCACTATCTTGCGTTTAGTTGTTTCTTAATGTTGATAATTCTGTTTGATGCAGCATGCAGAGGACTTGTTCAAGGAACATGCAAGAAAACTAGTTGAGGCAAATATTTCAGCAGCACTTATTATACTCAAGTCCAGAACTAGATCTGCGTAAGTTCTCTACTTCCATACACAAGTGCAGCTTATTCCTATGTTATTTGTATAAATACTTATGTCCACTACCATCCAAGTTTAGCCCTGCGATTGGTTATTATTTTGTTGTTTTTTGTATGAAAGAGTCCGAGATATATGAGTGTAGAAAGATGTTATTTTGTTTCATTTCTGTTAAGAACTTTTCGTTCGGTTGACATTAATGGTTTTTCAAACTGTAACACTAGTAGATTCTAATAGACTTAGTTTTTCAGTACTGGAATCAAGGAAGTGGTGGAAGAGCTCGATAAAATGCTAGAACTCAATAGTTTGCTCATCTCACTAAAGAACCAGCCAGATGCAGCTCGCTTTGCACCTGGGGTTGGGCCAGTTTCTTTACTTGGTAAGAATCTGTGCTGGTCTCTTGGTTGTTCTTCAAGGCTGAATTTTGGACACCCCAGCTCTACTTACTTGTGTCTCTGACTTAGGTGGCGACTACGATGCTGATAGAAAGATGGACGACTGGAAGCTCCTCTTCAGAGCATATGTCACGGATTCTTTATCCACAGGTCGCTTGGAAGAGAGTAAGGTAAACAAAGGCTGGCATGCATATTTTTTTTGCTTATAAACTGCTTTAAAAACTGCTACCATTGCTGCTTCTGCCGTTTCTACTATTCTTATTTATGAATAATTTTTGCCTGTGTAGCTTTCAGCCTTGAATCAGTTAAGGAATATATTTGGTTTGGGCAAACGAGAGGCAGAATCCATTGTGCTTGATGTTACTTCGAAGGTATACCGTAAACGTCTTTCACAATCTGTTACATCGGGTGAGTTAGAAGCCTCAGACAGCAAAGCAGCCTTCCTTCAAAATATCTGTGAGGAGCTGCATTTTGATCCACAAAGAGCCAGCCAGATTCATGAAGGTAATGGAAGTTGCAATGCTTGTCCTTTGCACAAATTTTTTTAATATATTATTTTCAACACTCACCGAGGACATTCCTTTTTTATTTCGTGGATCAAACAGTTAATGTGCATATAGGAATATCTGTTCCCTTGGTTCATAACCAAACACTACCTTGGTGTTATAATTAATATTCTGTTTTGTCCCTCTCAGAATCTGACTTGTGTTTCTTCTTTTAGAAATTTACCGGCAAAAGCTTCAGCAGTGTGTTGCTGATGGAGAGCTGAATGAGGATGATGTTGCTGCATTGTTAAGGCTACGGGTCATGCTTTGTATACCTCAGCAGACGGTTGAGGCTGCCCATTCAGATATATGTGGCAGTTTGTTTGAAAAGGTAACTACAATTTTTCTTTTAAGCTCCTTTATTTGGTATCTGAGATATTTGGTTGGCATGGACCTGTATAGTGGTTTTCCTTGAGACCCATCATCTGCATGTGCACACGTACCATAATTTTTTTTTCTTAGTTTTAGTTGCTCCTTAATTTAGGTTTCCTATTAGAGCCTCCACTATAAACATGCGTAAATATGTTAAGAAAAGTCTGCTATTTTGGAATAGGCTTTATACTGATTCTTGTGGTGGTTTCTGTCCAGGTTGTGAAGGACGCAATTGCATCTGGTATTGATGGTTACGACGCTGATGTAAAACAAGCCGTGAGAAAGGCAGCTCATGGTCTGCGATTGTCTAGGGAGTCTGCCATGTCTATTGCTGGCAAGGCAGTGAGTATCCATTTGATCTTATTTATATTTTAATGTAGAGTTTGTCAATTCAAATTTAACATGCTCTCTTCTTTGTTTACTTCAATCTATGCAGGTAAGAAAGATTTTTATTAACTATGTAAAACGAGCACGGTCAGTTGGTAGCCGTACTGAGTCTGCAAAAGAACTTAAAAAGATGATAGCCTTCAACACATTGGTTGTGACTGAATTGGTGGCAGACATAAAAGGGGAATCATCTGATTCCGCCACAGAAGAGCCAATAAAGGAGCCAGAGACAGAAGTCCTGGAGGATGAGGAATGGGAATCTATTCAGACACTTCGAAAGATTAGACCCGACAAGGAGCTTGCTGCAAAGTTGGGTAAGCCCGGCCAGACTGAGATAACTCTTAAAGATGACCTGGAAGAAAGAGAGAGGACTGACCTATACAAAACATACTTGCTGTTTTGTATAACTGGGGAAGTGAAGAGGATTCCCTTTGGTGCTCAGATCACTACAAAGAAGGATGATTCAGAATATGTGCTACTAAATCAGCTTGGGGCGATATTGGGTTTAAGCACTACGGAGATAGTGGAAGTACACAGAAGCCTGGCCGAGCAAGCATTCAGGCAACAGGCAGAGGTGATTTTAGCTGATGGACAATTGACAAAAGCCAGGGTAGAGCAACTTAATGAATTGCAGAAGCAAGTTGGCTTGCCTCCACAGTACGTGGAAAAGATAATAAAGAATATAACTACTACAAAAATGGCAGCTGCGATTGAAACCGCTATTGGTCAGGGGAGGCTCAATATTAAGCAGATAAGAGAACTTAAAGAATCAAGTGTTAATTTAGACAGCATGATATCTGAGAGCTTGCGAGAAAGTCTGTTCAAAAAGACCGTGGATGAGATATTCTCATCGGGCACTGGAGAGTTTGATGAGGAAGAAGTCTATGAGAAAATCCCGGCAGATCTCAATATTAATGCTGAGAAGGCCAAGAATGTTGTTCGAGAGCTTGCACAGACCAGATTATCAAACTCACTGATTCAAGCTGTGTCACTTCTGAGGCAGAGAAATCGTCAAGGAGTGGTATGGATTTGTTTTATCTTTTATTATTTTAGTCCTGTAACTACCATGTGCTAATTTTGATTAGTAAATCGGTGGAGATAGGCCGTTAAATTTGATTGAATGGCAGAGTTTGATGATTTGTTTGTGCTTTTTGCAGGTTTCCTCTCTTAATGACTTGCTAGCTTGCGACAAAGCTGTGCCTGCCAAGCCACTTTCATGGGAAGTTCCAGAGGAGCTGGCTGATCTCTTTGGTATATACATGAAAAGTGACGCGGCACCAGAGAAATTATCGCGCTTGCAGTATCTCCTGGGCATTAGTGACAGCATGGCCACTGCTCTCCTGGAGATGGGAGATAGATTACAAACCATCGGTGCGGAGGAGGAAAAGTTTGTATTCTGATCATCTCTGAGGCAGTAGTAGTATTAGAAGGCGCGGCGGGGAGTAGGCCTCTGCCTGCTTAGCTGATTTTTGTTCATCATCCATGTTTCCTTGACAAAGAGAGCTAGTGAGGGAGAATTTATAATGTGATTATTATGGACAAGTTGTCAATGCAATTGTGAAAATTCTGGATAGCCGTAGAATAAGTTTGTTGCATCGTTTGAGTTTTGTTATACGACGAGATTTTGGTTTAGAATGTTTTAAATCAAATGTATCAGGGAAGACCACTTCTGGTTTGGAATTTGATAGTTGCTCCTGCTCTGCTTTGGCTTCAGACAAAATGTTGAACCATGCTTGTTTCAGTCATTAACATGCACAACTGTTAGTTAATTTTCAGGTCAATTTATGGTGTAGCTCACGCGGTGAGTCAAATTTTGGAGAAGTTGTTCTTTTGTGATCAAAAGGTCACGGGTTCGAGTCGTGGAAACAACCTCCTTGCTTTGCAAGGATAATAGACGTTCCTCTCCCGACCCTTGCAAAGTGAGGAGCCTTGTTGGCTTGGGATCATTCTTTTTATGTCATTTCAATGTCCACTCATTAATTGGTAATATTGTGTCCGCTTGATGTTGGCATCCAAGAAATTTCTACCCTCTTTGTTGATGTTTGGAATGGTCAGTTGTTCATGACAGTACGCCGCTCATTTGCGTCTGTGCTGGAATCACCATCCCTGGATATTGTGGCAGTGGCAGTTAACAATATCCTTCTGTCAAAAAGAAAACCCAAGCTAATGACCGTCGTTTATACTCTGAAGAATTGCATAGCCCGTGTTAATAATTGGCAAAACATTCTTCTGACATTGATGATCCTATCAACTTGGGGGATTAAGGGTAATCATGTCATAGGTGCACTAAGTCCATATTATCTCATTCGTAATCTTTCCCTTCATGATTTTACTTTAGCTGATCATATGGATTTGTCAAATACAAACCAGCCATATTCAAAGGAAACCGAAAACTTTTGAATTTAATCCTCTAGAGACCACTAACTCCGGTAAAACAAGTCTTCTAGGAAGCATGCTTTGCCACATTCAGAGGAGAACAACTTGAGTGTAATTGGAGATACCTTACATGATAGAGTAATCGGTATATCCACGTTCAAAGTAAGAATATCTTCTTATGAAGTTTGAGCCTATACCTACAAGGCTACAAGGTGTTGGAAGATTCTAAAGTTTGGGGAAATCGCAAAAACTTTTATTCAACCATGTGAAAAACATGTGTGGCATCAACCTTTTGTTCGATTAACAAATTAGATACCTCCATGAAAAAATAAAGTTGTCAAATTAACCATTATTTTGTTTCTTCCCTCTTTGATCACTTGAAAACTATTCAGAAAAGTAGAGAGACCACAGGCTAACAAGGCTCCTTGCGCGGCCTGGCGGGAGATGTCTATCGTACGTAATCTTACTCTTACTTTGCAAAGAGGTTATTTTCACGACCCGAACCCCTAAACAAAGGAGTAACCTTTCGTTGCATTAAAATAATTTGTAGACCATTAGACACTTTTCCTATGAAGTGGAGTTTGGGTTGAAGGGTTAGATACTAATTAAAGAATAATAAAATTGACGAAATTTCTAATGTTTGATGTTTGCGTAGTGACTTTGGAACTCCCAATTTCTCCTTCTGAACTCATTTCTTTGATTTTGTCCCTTGTTTTTTCTTTGATTTATTCAATCTTTAGGCCAGAAAAAGATCGTGTGAGACTAAAAACGCAAGTGCAAAAATCACTTTCCTCAATGTCTTGCTGGTTCAGATAATAATTGAAATCATACAACTTTGGTCGTTTGGCTAAAGCTTAGGACCTTTGACCTAGAACAACTAGTAGTAAATCGGCAAACAGTTAATAGTCCACTAAAGTAATCCTCTATTTATACAACTTTAAGCTCCATTCTACTGGAGAAAGTACAGAGGAAAAGAAGTATATTGTCCCCTCTCTTTTTTCGGCTATGGCTTTCATCTCACACACTATCAGATTCTACTTCTTTGTGCTTTTATTCCTGTTTAGAATATCGTCTGCTCAATTGTCCTCCGATCACTACGCGACAACGTGCCCTCGAGCCCTTTCCATGGTACGGAATGCAGTTATTAATGCAGTGGTGAAGGAGCGTCGCATGGGGGCATCCTTGCTCCGACTTCATTTCCACGATTGCTTTGTCAATGTATGCCCCTTTATACCCTTCGTCCTCTCTCACATTCGCGCACACACACATCCATAAAATAGTTCTTGTTGTAGAATTAAAGAAAATAGGAACCTTGCATCCATGTGTGTGCTTTACAGGAATAATTTTCTTGTGTAATATGATAATATCCGAGTTCAAACAAATATCACAACTATATAATCCTTCTCCATGGCCATTATTAGTATTAACGAATTTTTCGTGTGATTTCAAACAGGGATGTGACGCATCTGTCCTATTAGATGACACTGCAAATTTTACTGGGGAAAAGACGGCGTTACCAAATACAAAATCATTGAGGGGATTTGAAGTGATTGATACTATAAAATCTGAGCTAGAAAGTGCCTGCCCCGGAGTTGTTTCCTGCGCAGATATCCTTGCCATTGCAGCTCGCGATTCAGTTCTTTCGGTAAGTAACATTTAATGCATAAGTTAGAGTAAAATTATGAAAATTGATTTTTAATGTATAAATGGTCATGCAGTTGGGAGGGCCTTCATGGACAGTTCAATTGGGCAGAAGAGACTCCACCACAGCAAGTTTAAGTGCTGCAAATGCTGAACTCCCATCTCCAAGTCTGGATCTTAATAACCTCATCTCTTTTTTCTCAACTAAAGGATTTACCACCAAAGAATTGGTAGCTCTCTCTGGTAAGTACAAATATAACGAAAAAGGCAACAATATGTTTGGGAAATTCTTGAATTTCAGTTACTTGACTTGCAAGCAATAATATTGATTTACGTATTATCAAAATTTTGTGACTAGGATCTCATACAATGGGCCAAGCAAGGTGTCAAGTGTTTCGAAAGCGGATACATAATGAGACTAACATCGATTCATCGTTTGCTACATCTTTGAAATCAAACTGTACTGCGAGCTCCGGGACTGATGACAACCTTTCTTCACTAGATGTTACAAGCCCTTTCATCTTCGACAACGCTTATTTTAAGAACCTGGTGAATAGAAAGGGTCTATTGCATTCTGATCAGCAGCTTTTCAGGGGTGGCTCAACAGATTCTCTGGTTGCAACTTATAGCACCGCTGCCGGAACTTTTTATACAGATTTTGCAAGCGCCATGGTGAAAATGGGGAGCCTTAGCCCGCTTACTGGAACGACTGGTCAAGTTCGTACCAACTGCCGCAAAATAAACTGATCCGAGCCATTTAAAATGATCTAGTTCCGTAAAACCAAGTAATTTCAGATTCTCTGTTCTAATAACAAAATGACCACAAAAAAAAAAAAAAAAAAAAAAAAAAGGCCGGCCAATTTAATTAAAATATCAAAGTCAAATCCTTTTTATATAATACATAGTTGAATCATTCCTCTTCAATACTCTTGTAAATGGCATGTTTGATACTAATTATAAAAGATGGCCAATGGCTTAGTCAACTCCATTCTTTAGTATAAACATATATCGTTGTATTAATATATGTGTGTGTGTGTGTGTATGTGTGTGTGTGTGTATGTGTGTATTTGTAATCAATGGTTGAAAATAATATATAATATGTATTTAATGGTTCAACATCAATAATATGTAATTTTTTTTTGGTCGAATCAATAATATGTCATTAGTTGTTGAACATCAATAATATGTAATATTTTTTGTCCAATCAATAATATGTAATATTTTTTGTCCAATCAATAATATGTAATTAGTTGTTGAATAAGATCAGTTCATAAGGTTACAATAGTTACTTGGAAAATTTCAAACTCTGAAGAACAATCATGTCATAGTCTCTAGACAAATCTGAAATATAGTCATTATTATACTCATAGTGATGTAGCCTAGAAATTGAGATATTATACGTGCAATAAGATTAAAAAAGAAAAGGGTAATCAATTAAGAAAAATGATCTATTTTATGTGACAATGGTTGAACATCAACAGTTATTTGGAAAATTTTAAACACTGGAGAACATTCATTTCATAGTTTTTGTAAAAAACTGAAATAAAGCCATTTGCTCATGAAGTGTTGTAGCCTTTACATGCAAATGCAATAAAATTAAAAGAAATGACAATTAATTAAGAAATGTAATTGGAGAATTGACAATTCATAAATATTTTGAACTTTTCAGGTTGTTGAAATGAATGTAACTTTAGTAATTAGCATGTCAGTTTAAACTTTAAACCCAAAACATATGAATTCGAAGGGAACGATAAGATATGCAACACTCGTTGCTTTTAAACGAGCCTAGTGGAAATCGTTTAAATTCTATTGTTTACTAGTGCAAAATGAGATTTTAATATTATTGGGTTATGAGGCCTATATAAGCAACCTTTAGGATGCAACAGTTTATAATCTTTGATACTACTAGCACAGAGCACACATTTTGTGTGTGTGAACAACCGTCCACCTCCTCCCACGTTCTCCTCAAGTGCAACCGCTTCAGTTCATTCAAACTATCCAAAAAACATCATGATTTCACTTACCTATATGAAAAAATGATGGTGGGATAATTTCTCTTAATAAGTGCATATTTTTATCTTATGTAAATATTTTGATACAAAACTACTAATTTGCCCTCCTTATGTAAATATTGTGTATCAAAAGTGAGGGCAAAATAGGAAAAAAGGGATATGATTGTCTTTTTATCAAAAGGTACAAAATTACTATTTTACCCTCCTTATCTCAACATTGTGTATTTAAAAGTGAGGGGCAAAATTGAAAAAAGTGGGCAAAAAGGTTGACAAGGTGTGTTCTCTTAATAATATAGATATAGATATAGATATAGATAATATAGATTAATAAAATGTTAAAGAATTCTCTCTTTTTTGTGGGCTCCAAATGTTTTTGGATTTGAAAATAATCGATCTTATTATCTTGTTTCTCGTTGGGTCATGAAGGTACTCTATAGTCTTACAAATTATCTTCCGTTTCTTTTATGGGTTTATTTTTGTGCAAAACTGAACCACATAATTTGTTCCCACATTAGCATATCTTTGAAGAAATTTGACTTTTCACCATAAAACTTGTTCGTAAATATGACGAGTAGCTTAACTTATTTATAAGCACATGTAAGGATCATATCTTCTCATCAATGTGAGATTCATTCTCAATACCAAGGTTCTAAAAGACGCTAGGCGCTAGTCGGGCGGTGAGCTGGGGCCTAGCGCCTAGGCGGGGACTAGGCGGGCGCCTAGGCGGACTAGGCGGATTTAAGTAAATCTATTATATTTCATGTAAATAAGTCTATTTATACTTAAAATATATATAATTTCATTATAAACTACAAAATAGAATGACATATATATTAGGAGGTATTGGAACATAATGAAAACATGGAGAACATGCATATAATGTGTATTCATTTAAGTATTCAACAAATCTCGTACAATTTAATGGAAAAAATAAATTGCAAAATGAAAGTTATCTATTTTTTGTCTAAGTGAGTCGCAACCTAGGCGGGTCTGGGCGGGCTAGGCGGGTGCCTAGGCAGTCTAGGCAGGCACCTCAGCAGGTCTAGGCTCCCTTTCTTAATTTTCAAACGCCTAGGCATTAATTGAGGCGGTGGCCAACCGCCTAGCGCCTAGGCGGTGCTAGGCGGGGATTTTTAGAACACTGCTCAATACTATTTTGGTTGGTCTTTATTTGTTCAAACCTAGGCTTACAAACATAAGTTCTTTATTAGAGAATAGACAGAAAATACAACGTTGACATTGGTAGATACCGTGTGCACTGAAAAATATTTATGTGATATTGACACAGTTTTGACATTATGATAGTGACATCATTTGTACAAAACCCGTCCTTAACCAAAGAATTTCGAATACTATGTATACCATTTACCAACTCAGTAACCAAGATTAGATTAATAGTAGGGAGGACAAAACAATTAATAACTAATACCAGACACATTTAATAAAAGAGTTCAGCAATTATTCAAACTAAACTTCTACTGCAGTGGACATTTGAACTGTCCAATGAGCTTCACTCCGTAGCTTTTAGCATACACCTATTAAGTCCTAGTTGATTTTCCTGCAATTGAGTCTTATCTCACCATCATAACCAGTGAGAGGCTTAATGTTACCCATCTTGATCAAGGAAGCCCCGAAATCTGTTTTGAAATCCTGGGGGTTGTTAGCGTAATGCTGCACCAGATTATCACTGTCACTACCATCACCTTTAAAGAGCTCCTGATCAGAATGGAAGAGACCCTTTTTCTGCAGTAAAGCCTTGAAGTACACGGTATCAAAGTTTGCTGCAGTCGAATCGATCGGTGCTAAGTTGTTGTCACCACCATTTGAAGGACAACCCTTTTGCAACGAGGCTGCAAACTCGGGGTCTATGTTGGTCTCATTGTAAATTCTGGTCCTGAAGGTGGTGCACCTAGCCTGGCCAATGGTGTGCCCCCCTGAGAGGAGAATCAGATCTTTCAGGTCTAGTCCTTGAGATTGAAAAGTGGAGAGAAGCTGGGAGAAACTGAAAATAGGAGCCGGAAGATCTCTGTTTGCATCATTCAAGACTGCAGTTTTTGCATCTCTTCTACCCAATTGTACTTCATAGGAACAGGAAGAACCTCCCAACTAAAAACAAGCAGAAGATTTTGCATTAATTTATCTTCTAATTAAGATAATTTGGTATATGTTATGTTAGGAGATTATGAATCTGGACCAGATGGTTACGATGATAAGTTACTTATTAATTAAACGTATAGTCCAAACTCCAGATTATTCTAACAACATAACTTGCCAAAATTAACTGGTGAGAAAGCGTTACGAAATGAAACCTTAATCATTAAGGCTGAAGACTTTTTAACACTTACAATCTCAACGGAGTCACGAGCTGCCACGGCTAAGATGTCTGCGCATGAGACCACATTTCCCTTGCAATCGCTGTTGAGAGTCGCCTTAATGTCATCGACCACGTCAAAACCTCTAATCGAGTTTAGATTTGGAATCGCAGTCTTCTCACCGGAGAAGTTAGCTGTGTCATCCAGCAAAACTGATCCATCACACCCCTGCGATTGCATCAACCTCCAAGATGAAAATTTACATGCTAAAATAAACGGGGCACTAATGCTTAAACTATTAGAGAATGAGCAACGGCAGGTATCAAGCTAAAATCAATAACGAGAAAGAGAAAAAAGAGATCAATGAGATATAACAACTTGAAACCTACATTGACAAAGCAGTCATGGAAGTGCAAACGTAGTAGCGACGCTCCCATGCGCTTTTCACGATTAATCGCTTGCTCGACAACTGATCTGATAATTTGCAGCGCCTGAGGGCAGGATTGCTTATAGAAATCAGAAGTGAGTTGTGCAGTGCATGAAGTAGGGATCATCACAATAGCAGCTGCAAGAAAAATAGTAGTGACAAAAACCAAGACGGATGGATGACAATTACCTGAGGCCATTGTGTATATTTTAGTTTAGATAACTTCAGAAATTGCATGCAACAAGTTGAAGAGGTAAAGTGTTCTTATATAGAGGTGGTGGAATGTTGTTAGCTTCATATGCTACCATCATTATTCTCATATTATATTAGTGCATCTGATCTCATTTCATGCATAGACTAATTAATCAAGAGAGGCTAGGTTAATTAGTTCAATAACTTAGCAATAAAACATATAATGATTTTGCACCATGTACACGCTATTGATCGTGGACTCGCTCTAACCTCCAATATACAGAATAAAATAATTGCGTTTGAACACTTAGTACATTTTGGTTAAGTTTGTTTGTTTACCACGATTTCTAAAGGATAATCCTTGTGTTTCCCTCGTAGCGAACCCCACTTGTTTGTCTACTTATGACTAATGTATTTTCATCGTACAAATATATTATAATTGGAACTTTTTATCATTATCTAAAAATCATCTCTACAAAAGATCATTCAATTTGCAGATCATTAAACCATTTATATGTATCGAACAAATGTACGGTGCATCATGAGAATGCTACTTTACATTAAAACCGTCGATTTGGTTGACACGCGTAGATGACTAAACAAGTCTAATCTAATCCTAAAAGGCGGTAGCCCAACACTTCCCTCTTCCATCACACCTACTGTTGCCTGCCATCAAACTTCTATACTAGTCACACGTAAAGAAAGTTGAGGTTCTACTATAGAACTAATTGCTAATATGGGAAGTATTCCAACCTCTTATAAGCTCTTGCAAAGTTTCTCTTTTCACAGATGTGAAACTCTTTTACCTTCACATACTCACACTCACTTATGGAAAATGTTCAAGCCTAACACAAGGATAACACAAGTGGGGTGACGTGGATCACGTGTGACCGTTGTGCTTCACAAGTGGGAGATATCATGAAGAAAATTGAGACTTTACCATAAAACTAATTGGTAATATAAGGAGTAGCCCAACCTCTTTACACCCTTGCAAGATTTATCCTTTCAACACATGCATGCACTTTTTGTTTTTAATCTTTGATTCAATGTATTCTATAGATTTTGAGCTTGTGAAGTGTGTTAGTTTATTCGTTGGTTAAGCCACAACATTTCCAATATGATCGAATTGAGCTGTAAGCCTGTAACACAATCACAGCACTTGGTCTGAGTCTTCCAACATACAATTGAATAATATTATATAAGATATTCGTTACAAAATCATCCACAAAACTTTGATATTTTTTTCTTGATTAATCGAATGTTATTGTTTTTTCTTATGAAATTACACATATAATAGCATGCGGCTGATAAGCTAAACCATAGGGAAGTGTCCACACAAATGTAATCCTACAACTCTAGTAGTTATTATGCAATTTATGCTCCTAGCTTCCTAAATTAGGTTAATTAACCTCTAAAAGCTCATAAAAATGAGATAGAAAGAAGTTCTAGACTAATGCCTAAAGGATTGTATTTTTATTTTACAACCAGAGTCCAGACTCTTATCTTTTGAATTTATTAATAGGCATAAAAAATTATAAGTAGTTTAGAGCTTGTTTGGTATCCTATTTGAAATTTTTTATAATTTCTCAAAACATTTCTTAAAATTTTTTCTTGAAAACAATTTTCTTTGAGACTCAAAAACTTGTTTGGTATGCGATTTAAAAATTTTAAATCTTACAACTTAAATTGGACAAAGAAATCCGAAAAAAGGGGGCCGAGAGAGAAAGAGGAGAGAGGAGGAAAGAAAGTAAGAAATGATTGGAGGAAAGAGAAAGAAGTAAGAGGAAGAAGTAAGAGGATCGGAGGAGATAGAGAGGAAGAGGAGAGAAAAAGAACTGAGAGAATGAAGAGAGCGGATTGGAGGAGAGACGAAAAAAGTAAAAAAAAAATAAAAAAAAATAAAAAAAAAGGAGGAGAGAAGAGGAAGAAGAGAGAGAGATTTGGAGTGAGAGGGGAGGAGGAAGAGAAAAGAAAGGAGTGAGTTTAAGTTTAAAAACTATAAAAACTCATTTTTTGTGTTGTTAGATAATAGACTATATTTTTGAGTTAGTCTTGAATTCAGTTTTTTAAAATAGTCATATCAAACAAGTTTTTAAGGCCTAAAACTTGAAAATTGTTTTTGAGTTTAAAAAGTTGGATTCAAGTAGAGTACCAAACAGGCTCTTAGGGTTTGTTTGATATTCTACTTGAGTTCAAATTTTTTAATTGAAAAAGACTTTTTGAGTTTTAGGCGTTGAATTCTTGTTTGGTAGGACTCTTTTTAAAAATTGGATTCAAAACTGACTTAAAAACATAAGTTATTTCTTAAAAACACTAAAAGTGAGTTTTTAGAGTTTTTTTCTGCTTTTTCCTCAACATCTTTTTTTTGCTCTCTGTCCTAACCCTTTATTTTTCCTCTCCTAACCCTCTCTTTCCTCTCTCCCCACATCACACCCTGTCCTCTCTCTCTCTCTCTCTCCCCTCAGTCTTTGTCTCATCACCCTCTCTTTCTTCTCACTCCTCACCTTCTCACCATAATTTTTTGCTCTCTCTCTCCTCCTTGCCCTCTCCCTGTCTTTCTCTCTCCTCGCCAACTATTTCCTCTCTCCTATTTCTCAATTCTCTCTCTCCTCCAATTTCTGCTCAAGGTAGTTTGAAATCAAACTAAAAAATTTATTTTTAAAAACTCAACCAAATAGATTTTTGAAATTTTGAGATTTAAAATAAAACTATTTTTAAGTGATATTATTTGAAAATTATTTTTAGGAACAATCAAAGTTTTTGGATAGAATACCAAACGGGCCCTTATGGTTCATTTGGTACTAAAAAACTGTTTTAGAGTCACAAATCTTGAATTCTAGTTTGGTAGACCATTTCTGAAAACTGGACTTAAGAAAAATTCAAAAACCATGCCTTAAGTCCTGAACAAGGTATTAAATATCGGTAATATCGGAAATATCGGTAGTCCGAAAACACGGAAATATCGATGGAAATATCGGGATAATATCGATATCGATAAAATTTCCATGGAAACCACGGAAATTGTAAGAAAAACTTGGAAATTTTTATTGAAACTTTGCAGGATGTTTATTTAGTCAATTATCTATTAGTTTATCACAAAAAATTGGAAGGAAATGCATTGCATGATGGATTTAACATTATCAAGTTGATTATATAGCGAGCTGGCAAACATTGTGAGTGTAGAAAATATATAGTAATTAATGAAAGAAGTTTAAACACACCAAAATCATTTATATATAATGAATTAGTGCAATATTTTACACTTTATACATTACATGGTAAGATACATGAGTGACTTAGTACCACATAGAGTTCCTATGAGGTTCAAAATTTTCACTATCTTCATCATCTCTATGTGTAGAGTGAGTGTATTGTGAAGAGTAGTTATCAAATGATAAATCCCCAAAATAGTTTTGCATGTAATTGTTAACATGCCACCCAAAATAGTTTTGCATGTAATTGTTAACATGCCCCAAAATAGTTTTGGATTTATTTGCCAAATTATTTTCACCTCTTTTGGATTTATTTGCCAAATCTGCAACACACACACACACACATCTGCAACACCAACGTGGTTTGCTGAATTGTCATTTGCAAGCCTTCGTGGCTGAATGACAAAGCACCACCTGTCTTGGCAGTGGCACATCACGCAGCAAGCACACGCACACACGCAGCAACCACACGCACACACGCAGCAACCATACCCAGACTCAGAGTCTCATTCTCTCTCCCTCACACGCAGCAACCACACGCACACACGCAGCAAGCATACCCATGTCCCAGACTCAGAGTTTCCTTCTCTCTCCTTCTCTGCTCACTTGCTCGCCTCTTCTCCTCTGTGGACACTGGCCAACTACACTGTACTGCACCAGTCACCAGATTCCCCTCTCTCTCTCTCTGCTTTTCCTTTTCACAGTTGGGGTTTGAAGTTTTCCGTATGAGAGAAGTGAAACTTCTAACTTTCTGTTTGTTTCCCAGGAAAGTGAGAGAAATGTAGTAAGGAAATTGGAAATTGGGTTGTTTTCTTTCTTTGATTATGGGAATGCTGGGTTTATGATGTGATGTGGTTTTCAGGATCTGAGAGCAAGAGATTTAGAGCAGATTTTCGTCAGTCTTTTGTGGAAACAGCTCAACCACCTTGGCTAAATCTCTTGATTTTGCTCCATAAACACAACGCAACAACCAGTCCAGAAGAACACATAGGAGAGGACAGAGCCTTTCTGGATTCTTCTCTGCCTCGGTCTCTCCGTCTCCGTCTCTGCCTCGGTCTCTCCGTCTCCGTCTCTCCCTCGGTCTCTCCGTCCGTCTCCTTCTCTCCCTCGGTCTCTCCGTCCGTCTCCTTCTCTTCTCTCCCTCGGTCCGGTCTCCTTCTCTCCTTTTCTCCGTCTCCGTCCTCGTACCCACCACCTGTGGTTTTTCCTCCTCCCTTTCTCACCTCCCGGCGGCGGCGACGACGACGAGTGGACGACGAATCTTAGCGATAATATCGCTAATATCGCGATAATTCATAAATATCGCGATATTATCGATAATATCGCGATATTTGGACGAAAACCATTTGGATACCTATTAAAATATCGGTTCCCTTAAAAACCGATAATATCGGCGCCGATATTATCGGCATTTTCTTCCTTGGTCCTGAAAACACAAAAAGTTCGTTTTTAATTTTTTTTTTCTTGGTCTCGATCTCTTCTTTGCGAGTCGAGTTAGTCACGTTGAGTCCAGCAGTCGAAGAAGAGTAAAGAACCACTGATCCCCGACTGTGAGATTTCCGTCGACTAAGAAATATCACCTGCCAGTGGTGGCCGGCGCTAGCACCACCGCTTCACACCCAGCGACCCATCGGGCCATCCTTCACTGGGCTCTCTTCCTCCTTCCTTCCCTATTAATGTCGCCGTCATCGGCCAAAACAATCCAATTTAATTCAAAGTTTATTTGACGCTAGTGATGCACAAATCACTAAAATCATGTGTGTTGGCTGTTAAGCTTGGTTCTATCTAAATTCCTTTTTTCTCTAAAAAATTGTTCTTAAAATTTAACAAAATTTCATACCAAACAAATTCTTGAATTCTAAAATATAAATTCAAAACCCTTGTTTTGAAGAAAAATTAATACCAAACTAGCCCTTATTGTTTTAGCTGTGTGGCTTTGCTCTGCTCTAGTTTTTTCTTTTTGGAGTTATTACATTTATAGTCGGTAAGTCTTTAATGTTCTGTAGATGTCTTTGATGTACAATAAGAGAGATTTTCCAGTGTGATCGACACACGAGGTGATACACCACGTATCACTATACAAATGATGCTAATATTCATTCGTTTGTATAAATAATTGAAAAATTGGCTAATTAAATTGACTTAATTAATTTGCAGCAATTATAGCAAAAAAAACTTAGCTTAAGAATGAGGATCCCCTTGGAAATCCTCTAAACTATTATAGTTTTGTTTGCCTCAAAGTTTAGCATGTGAAGGTTCTCTTAAAAATTTGATACGCATTGTTGGCCCATTTCCGAATAGCTCAAGCTTTTAGGGTTAAGTGATTATCTAACATGCATCAAACCCTTTGTTTTGTACGAGGTATTGAGTATGAAGCCTCCAGTATATATTTATCATTCATTACTTATTCGTTGGTTTGCAAGGTGCATGGCGAGCCTAACGTATTACGTTATTGGGTACCCAAAAGAGGTACTATTATATTTAACGGTAAAATATTATCTTTGACATTATTTTGCAAGACTTGGTCTGCCTCTTGTCGTCCAAGCTCTTCGTCCCCCTCGAAGAGGACTAATCAGCTACATAAATGGTAAGGCAGCAACTAAGATTACCACACCCTATCATCTATTTAATTGTTAAACAACCAATTTTATAACATTGGATTTGGTAAACCCTTGGTTATTCTGATAATCACTAACCCCTAATTAAGCTAGTTTTGTTTGATAAATAAATGGTCAATTGTGCGATTGAATAAACACAGCTGCTTACAACGAGACAACTGAATAGGAGGTGAAGAAACCAAACTTATTCCTCCAACGCACAATCTGCAGAAAAATTAGGGTTATGACCATATCCAAGTTGCAGAACTAATTTAAAAACAAATGAATGGAAGTTGGTGATCAACTATACTCTTAATATTATGTTTTTAATGAAATCAAGGTCAACATCACCGTCCAGATCGACCAAGTCATACCGATTACTCAATCGTTAAATAGAGAATTAACACTATATTACAATCCTAATCCCCTTTGATTAAATCCTTATTTCAGAATTATCTGATGTAGGCAGCTTCTGTCATTGGTTGGTCCATTCTTATTAGCATAAAAACTAAGGTTTGAGGACAAGGCCTAGCTGCAGTGGCACTAGGGGCAAGGAAACTCCTACCTCACCCAAGTTCGATTCCCCCCAAGTGCAATTCCCCCCTCCCCTAAATTTAATGTCTGATGTAAAAAAAACTAAGGTTTTGGGTACAAGATGTTGACATTCAAATTTTTAATCAGAAGCAGCTAAAAGTCAATCATCCAGATCCAATGGCCATACCTGATAGAGTTTCTGATACAATTTTATAGGATTTTTTACATTTGACATTTTCCCTCCTCTTCATGCGACCTCTTCAAAACCAATTCACATTTGATCTCTAGTTCAATTTTGGAAAAGACCATTCCAATGCCAACTTTAAAATAAATAAATAAATATTATTATTATTAGGGATTTTTAAATTTTAATCCTTCAAGAAGATTAAAATTTAATAAAAACCTGGTGTTAGATTGGATATTGATTTTAGTCCCTTAATATGTACTTATTTCAAATTCATATTATATTTTTGTTTTAATATTTAATAGATGTCTTATTTAATGTCATTACATTAAATTTTAAATTTATTATTATACACATTTTAATTCATTAATTTTATTTAACTTCTTCTAATTAGTGTACCTAAACGTCCGTATCATAATATATTTAAATAATTTAGTGTACCTAAATATATTTTAGTGAATTAGTGGCACATAAGAAAATATGCAAAAACATAAGTGTACTGAAAATTACGTACCTAACTATATGATACTAAACTAGTGTACGAAATGTCGGTACCTAAATATATTATACTAAACTAGTGTACCTAAATGTCCGTACCTAAACATATTATACTAACCCAGTGTACCGAAATGTTCGTACCTAAATATATTGTAATGAATTAGTGGCACATAAGAAAATATACAAAAACATAAGTGTACCGAAAAATCTGTACGAAAATATTTTCTTATATAAGATACTCACCATAATGAGAATTAAAATTTATAATATTTTCATAAAATGTAATTTATGAACACCATAAAATTATAAATAAAAAAAGACATTGAATACATATGCTGGCATCAAATAGAGTTTAGGGACTAAAACCAATTTTTAGTCTTGTATAAGATATTTTTCTAAAATCATCTTATTTAGGGATTAAAATTTAATTTTCTATTATTATTATTATTATTATTATTATTATTATTATTATTATTATTATTATTATTAAGGGGAGATATGGCATTGGTGCCGTGTTTTTTGTACCATGTCATTTTCGTGGCATACCCGATACATTAACGAGTCGTATCGTGTAATACTCTTCGGTAATATGACCCAACCTGAAATCGACCCATTAATATTAATAAATAATATGACTCAACCTGTTACTTGTTAAAGAAAATAGATTTTAGATCAAGAAATAATCAAACGAAAAACATAGTAGTGTGAAAAAGAAAAATATACAAATGCTCGTAATGACAAGCTTAACAACTTTTGCAAAGAGGACAACTCCAAAATTCACCCCCATCATCCCATAAATTTAAATTTAACAGTTGATTGTTGTTTACGTTTATACTCCATTTTTCTCAATGAATTTCGTTTTTTTCAGATTTTCTTTTTTGAAAACATGATCTTTTAGCCGATGCAAAAAGATGAACTGTTCGGATCATTGATATCATGTCATATTTGTATGGTTAGGGAAAATATTGCTCAAAGTATATAAAGTCTCTAGAAACTGCTGGAGCCATTTTTCAACCGTCAAGTATGGAACCTGCACAGGCCAAAAACGAGCGAAAGTGCTAGGGGGTGGTTCCCGGCATGGAGGCTCCGATAGTTAAGTTAGCAAGATAGAGGATGAAATGGGTATGATGTATTTTTGGGATACTGAGTGTCTAACCTTTGATGAGGAGTCACTAAGTGTATTTATAGGACTTACAGAGTCTGTCCATGTCGAGATCAAATCTTCTGCACTCAAAATGGATGTGGCATCTCTGTGGCCCCAATAAGTATTTGACACGTATTCATTATCTTAATTTTTCTTAATTTTGTTGTCATAAATTTAATAGGTGTCGAACACTTATTGGGGCCACAGAAAGATCACACCAATTTTGAGTGCAGATGATTTGATCTCGTCCATGTCATCCAACATTCCCCTGACCCTGAGTCGTCGAGGACATTGGAGGCAAGCAAGGGGACCATTTTGACGTACATATGCCACGACAGGGAAGGACAATTTGTCTCTTCCTATATCGTGGGCGTAAGGTGCAATCACACCAGTAGGTGCAGTCTGATGTACTGCGTAGTCTAGGTAGGAAGGCCTAGTACCCAAGTAGTGAGCTAGCTAAGTCCGTACTCCGAAGTGGATCAACCCACCCGAAGTGAGGATTGGTTGCTTCAATCACACCAGGAACCACCTGATTAGATTAATCCCCCGTGGGGGAGGCTTGGCCTTCACTTCACTCTTGAGTCTAGCCCAAGGGAGTTAGTGCGCACTATCATCATTCTGGGGAGGTGATATTTTGGACCTTACATAAACTATATACCATCGAACATATTTCAGTTAATCAAATCATCGGAACGTGATATCAACGAGACGAACCGTTCATTTTTTGTATCCACTAAAAAAATCTTAGGTTTCAAAAATAAAATTTGAAAACAAAATCCTATAAGAAGAATAGAGCGTAAACGACAATCGACGGTTAAATATAATAGGGTTTATAGATTATGTTGTTAAATTTTGAATTACCTCTTCAAGAAAATTGTAGAGCTTGTCATTAGGAGTGAGTATATTTTTTTTTTTATACATTTTTCACACTTCTATATTAATTATTATGAATTTGTATTAATTTGCACTCAAACTAAAAACATTATTTGTGAGGATTTGGAAGGTTTTAAAAATCTAAACAACGATGTAACCATGGTCTAAGCATTTGTATGTTCTTTCACATTTTTCACATTTGTACATTAATTATTACGAATTATTAGTAAGTTTAAACTCCCCTAATATACTATTCATGAGGGTTTGTAGGGTTTTAAAAATCGCCTATCGTTAAAGCATAGAGGATGCAATCATGGGGGTTGGCATATTTTTTTTCCACATTTTTCACACTTATAAATTAATTATTATGAATTTTTTAAAGTGCTTTGGTATTTTTAATGTGTTTTGGATTTTTTTATTGTAGTAAAAAAAATTTTGGAGTTTAAAAGTATCAAACTAACTTTTTCATTAATCGATTGAAATGGATTACCTGTGGGTAAACCTGTTAAGAACACATTATTAACATATTCTTAAATTGTGACCCAATAATGACTCAATTAATTAACATGTTGATCCGAAACCCGTTATTTTCATATTGTTTTGGGTTGGATTAACAGGTTGTGTAAGGAATTGCCAGAATAAGGAATGAGAGAGTTCGAAACTATTATAATAAGTTAAGGGAGGAGGGGAATTTCAAACCAATGACACATAGGTGGAGACGCACCACCCTATCAACTAGGATATTAGACTACATGCAAAATTCCAATGCCAACTACTACAAATACACTTTGTCATGTGTGCATATTATAGATAAAATTATAATAGTAGTTCCTTAACTTTAACGCAATTGGAGTAATAGTCTCACAATAAAAGTTTGTGACCATTGGTTTTTTAACTCATCAAAACGTGCATCTACGATCATTTTCGTCAATTCATTCAAAACTTCAGTCAAAATAAGTCACGTTGCATGCACATGAGACTGAATAAAAAGGGCAAATATAGAAAACTAAATGAGAAAATTGGTACAATGGTCCCTTAATTTTAACCCGATTATAGCAATGACCCGCAACTTTAACCCAATTGAAGCAATGATCTTTCCACCATGACTCTTTTTTATGAAAATTCTGACAGAGTTGACGAAAAAGACCATAACTACATGTTTTGATGAGTTAAGGACCAATAGTCACTGATTTTTAATTGCGGAATCATTGCTCCAATTTGGTTAAAGTTGAGGAAATATTGCTACAATTTTTTTTTTTTGTTGAGTTTTAACGAAACACTTCCGGTATTATTCACTTTTAATGAAAAATCACATTTTTACCTTTCTCTGGTACTATTACTACACCTTTATTTGTCATTTTTCATTAAAACTAAAGTTTTTTTGAATTTTTCGTTAGTTTTTTTTTCTTCCCTTTTTTCTATCATTCATGAAATTTAAATACAAAATTAAGGAACTATTGCTATAATTTTCTTTTTGTTTTTTTTGGTTCATAAAATTTGAACTCAGAACATCTTTCATCTAAGACTAATTGTCGCGTTGTTCATATGTATGTACTTGAATATGCAAGCAATCTTAGCACATCTCAATATTTTCTTCGAAAAAAACTAAGATTGGAACCAAATGCACACAATGAGTGCCTTCCTCAAACCAAATATGCAAATGGGACAACCCAAAGAAGAAAGAGAGTTTTAACGAAATACTCCTGATACTGTTCACTTTTAACGAAAAACTACATTTTTACTTTTACCTGACACTATTCACTATACCTTTAAAAATAACTTTTCGTTAAAAGAGAAGTTTTTTTTGGATTTTCATTATTTTTCCTAAGAAAAACAATCTATCATCCCACAATTCAGAGGTTTACAAATTACAGAGAAGAAAGTAATCAGATATTATATAAAAATTGGTGAAACAAATAATCTGTTGCCGAGCTTGATCATGCTTGGTGAATATTGTGGATGGCTGCAGTGATGCTTTTACAATCAAATTCCATAATCTTCATCCAGTTCTCAAAATCTCCAATTTCCTACCTCACCAAAAACCAAAAATTTAAAATTTAAAATAACCCATGTTTAAAAATTCAACATTCATTAATTAATTTACTGGATTGACAAAAAAAAAATTACTGGAAAATTGAGGAACAAAAATTAAAAATTGAACCTTGATGGCAGTGTTCATAGAGTGAGTGACAGAAAGCCACTGATCGGTCTGTTTGCTGAATCGTGCAATGGTGGCAGCCAAAGCCCTAATTTCATACTCGATTCGCTTCTCGTTCACGAACGCCTCTTGCACGCCGCCGTTCACCGCCTCCACCATCAGGTCTGCCGCACGCGCTGCCTTCTTGATCGCGTCCTTCTTCGCCTTCTCTGCCAAAATCAATCACGACTAATCACTCAAATAATCCGCAACTAATTCAATTTCAATAATCCAGCGTCTTTTCTTCAAACCCTAAAATCGGATTCGAAATTGGATTTGGGGGAACCGAGTCAGCTCACCGGTGGCGTCGCGGAGTCTGAGGGAGGCGTGGTGGTGATCCTGGACGAGCTGGAACAGAGCTTCTTCTACACCTCCCGGCTCTGGCTCCGACGAGAACGAGAAGGTTGACGGCGATGCGACGGCGCCATGGGCCAGTGGAAGTGACGTTTGTGAGTACATGCTGTGGTCGTTTGAAATGTACAAATAAAGCGGTAACTCGTATAAATTAAGACAACCCAATCTTTAATGTTGGCCCAAAAGTTTTCATGGGCTCACCTCTGTATCGAAGCCCATTTATTTGGGTTGGGTTCAGCTCAATAGGCACTAATATTGTTATGAGCCACCGCTATCACTAAAGTTCAGTTATATATTCACTTATAAGTGAAAAGATTCAAATTAACTCTCATGAGTGATAATGTTTGATACGTAATTACGATTAGTTATGAGCTAAATTACCCCTCTCCAATATCGTTGTATCAAAAAATAAAATTGCAAGATTGTCACAATTTTATAGGGTCCAACTTTTTAATTGGTTCCCACTTTTAGTCATCTTTTATTTTCAATCAATCCCCTGATTTTACATATCCCGCTTATTTTCTCTACGATTTAACTTCTAATACATGCAAAACATGTTGAATATTTCTAATACTAATAAATAAAACACGTATTATAAATTGGCCAAGTTGGTCTTAGTTTTTTATTTTAATTTTTGTTAGTTTTGAAAAGCTTCCAGATTTAATCTTGAATGCTCGCTTTGAAGATTGCGTGATTTCTTAATGTATTCGAATAATATTAACTTTCAACGCATGCATGCATAACATGTTGCTATACGAATAATTTGACCTCATATAAAATCCGGTGAAGAAGCCATAAAGCCATAATCTTCAAAGATTACCTTCTCCTCTTTATAAGATTCTCAATGCTCAACTAACAATAGGTTTTAGCTTAATAATGTGCACATTTTAGTTTGGGTGGTGTTATCCACACACCTATTTTTACTTTCCACACACCATCTCAATTTCAGCTGTTGAATCGAATAAATTGAAGATCAAAGGATAAAAATTAACAACGAATGTGTAGAAAGTTAAATTGGTGTTGTGGATAGAACTAACCTTTAGTTTAGTAGATAAATCACGCACTATAATTTGAGTAAATAGTAACACTAAATGACAATATGATAGTCACCAACAGATTTCTTGTCATGACCAGGGTTCAATAAAGAAGCTAGAACTTTGGCTTGTTTATTAGTGTTTGATAAATAATTGAAGCTAGCTTTTGATTGTAAGAAATTGAATATGAAGGGCTTGTCTGCTAGGTTTAGGAGGAAAGGAGGCTGCGCATAAAAGTCAAGCTCCCTATGCTTTGCCTTTTAAGTAGGTTGATTAGATAGAGTTTAGCCCCACCCAAACAGTCTTATAGTTCAATCATATTTTGGATTCACTCTAGTTGATGCATGTATGAAAAATCCTATTCTATCAACTAGGATATTCTTATGGTTCTCTTTTATTTTGATTGCTTTTTATGGGGTGGTGACTTTTGTGTAACCATTATTTTAAGGGAAATAAATATGTTAACCTCACTTAAGACAAGAAAACTCACTACACGAAATTAGTCTTTTATAGCGCACGATGCATGTAGTAATAATTAAAATGTATTCCTATTGTGGAATAAAAACAATATTTGGTTACTCAAAGATGAGTAGGAACTCCTACTCAAAACTCTTAGTGTTTTAATCACAGAGTTTTTGTGCATATGATCAAGAAAACAATATTTATCCATAGCTCCTTGTCTAGTCATGGTTTATGGCTATGTGGTCTAGAATTGTTTATTTTTTGGGGCTTTCGAAGGTCTGTATATGGTATAATATAGGAGTGAACAATTGTTATTTTGAGGTACGGAATTGGGTTTGTGGATTATCTACCGCTTATGGTTTCTGGGCAGCTGCGACGAGTCATTTCTCACCTAGGCTTCTA
Source organism: Cotoneaster glaucophyllus (assembly GCA_036320875.1). Taxonomy (NCBI): domain Eukaryota; kingdom Viridiplantae; phylum Streptophyta; class Magnoliopsida; order Rosales; family Rosaceae; genus Cotoneaster; species Cotoneaster glaucophyllus. Next base: position 4,452,736 of record CM070061.1, read on the forward strand.
GGGTTTTCTCTACTAGCATGATTGACTTCATCTTTCTGTATGTTGTTCCTTCTTATGGCTACGCACTTTGTACGTTTAAGACTTTCTTTTATGAAAGTTTCACAGCCTTTAACCAAAGAAAAGTTAACACCTAACATCTTTGCAAAACTTTCATACTTTGTACGTTTAGGGCGTGTTTGTTTGACCTTCTTAGGGGGGACTGGACTGGACTACACTAAGTGGGATTATAGTCTGGTGTTTGGTAGGGGCAAGGATTAGGTTTAGTGGGACTAGCCCTCACTCGCACGGATTAAGGGGCTCGCTAGGAGTTCTTAGCGAACGACCCCAAAAACGTCCGGATTCGTAAGACCTCCTCCCTCACGTCGTCCTCCTCCTCTTGCGAGAAAGAACCTGGGTCATCGTCCTCCTCCCTCACGTCGTCCTCCTCATCCTCATCTCTGCGTCCTGCTAGCAGTTAGCTGCATCCTGGTCGCACCCTCATCTGCATCCTGCTCCTCATCTGCTCCTCTCGTCGTCCGCTCCGTCGTCTTCGCGTAAAAGATCTGCTCGTGATTTGGGTGGTAAGCTTCGATTGTCCCATTTTTTTAGTCGATTTGGGTGGATTTTTTTCGTCGATTTTGGGTTTGATTTTGTTGTTTTGGAATTTGGGGTTTTGAAATTTGGAATTTGGGGTTTGGAATTTGGGGTTTGAAATTTGGAATTTGGGGTTTTCATAAAGCAGTGTGTGTATGTATGTATGCAGTAGAAATTTCGAATCTGGGGTTTGGAATTTGGGGGTTTTCATAAAGCTTGGAATTAGGGGTCTGAAATTGAGATTAGAAATTTGGAATTTGGGGTTCGGATTTTGGGGTTTTCAATTTGGAATTTGGGGTTTTCATAAAGCAGTGTGTGTGTGTGTGTGTATGCAGTGTGTGTGTGTGTGTGTATGTATGTATGTATGCAGTGTGTGTGTGTATGCAGGGTGTGTGTATGCAGTGTGTGTATGTAGGCAGGGTGTGTGTGTGTGTGTAGGGTGTGTGTGTGTGTGTATGTATGTATGCAGGGTGTGTGTGTATGTATGCAGTGTGTGTGTGAGTGTGTGTGAATGTATGTCTTTGTGTTAGTATGTGTGTGAGTGTGTATGTGAGACTGTGTGTGAGTGTGTATGTCCGTGTGTGTGAGTGTGTTGCTGTGAGTGATGAGTGTGTGTGTGAATGTATGTGTGTGTGTGTGAGTGTGTATGTGTGTGTGTGTATGTCCGTGTGTGTGTGAGTGTGTTGCTGTGAGTGATGAGTGATGAGTGTGTGTGTGTGAATATATGTGCTCAGTGTGTGTGTGTGTATGTTAGTGTGCTCAGTTTGTGTGTGTGTGTGTGTGTATGTTAGTGTGCTCAGTTTGTGTGTGTGAGTGTGTGTGTGTGACTGTGTGTGTGTGTGTGTGTGTGACTGTGTGAGTGTATGTGTGTGTGTGTGACTGTGTGAGTGTATGTGCTCAGTGTGTGTGCTCAGTGTGTGTGTGTGAGTGTGTGTGTTTGTGTGACTGTGTAAGTGTATGTGCTCAGTGTGTGCTCAGTGTGTGTGCTCAGTGTGTGTGTGTGAGTGTGTGTGTTTGTGTGACTGTGTGAGTGTATGTGCTCAGTGTGTGTGAATGTATGTGCTCAGTGTGTGTGAGTGTGTGTGTTTGTGTGACTGTGTGAGTGTATGTGCTCAGTGTGTGTGAATGTATGTGCTCAGTGTGTGTGTGTGTGTGTGTGTGACTGTGCTCAGTGTGTGTGTGTGTTAGTGTGCTCAGTGTGTGTGTGTATGTTAGTGTGCTCAGTATGTGCTCAATGTGTGTGTGAGAGTGTGTGACTGTGTGAGTGTATGTGCTCAGTGTGTGTGAATGTATGTGCTCAGTGTGTGTGTGTGTGTGTGTGACTGTGCGAAGTGTGTGCTCAGTATGTGCTCAGTGTGTGTGTGTGTGACTGTGCTCAGTGTGTGTGCTCAGTGTGTGCTCAGTATGTGCTCAGTGTGACTGTGCTCAGTGTGTGTGCTCAGTGTGTGTGTGTGTGTGACTGTGCTCAGTGTGTGCTCAGTATGTGCTCAGTGTGTGTGTGTGCTCAGTGTGTGCTCAGTATGTGCTCAGTATGTGCTAAGTGTGTGTGTGTGTGTGTTAGTGTGCTCAGTGTGTGTGTGTGTTAGTGTGCTCAGTGTGTGTGTGTGTTAGTGTGCTCAGTGTGGGTGTGTGTGTTAGTGTGCTCAGTGTGTGTGTGTGTTAGTGTGCTCAGTGTGTGTGTGTGCTCAGTATGTGCTCAGTGTGTGTGAATGTATGTGCTCAGTGTGTGTGTGTGTGTGTGTGACTGTGCTTAGTGTGTGCTCAGTATGTGCTCAGTGTGTGTGTGTGCTCAGTGTGTGCTCAGTATGTGCTCAGTATGTGCTAAGTGTGTGTGTATGTATGTATGCAGGGTGTGTGTGTGTTTGTGTGTGTGTGTTTGTGTGTTAGTATGTGTGTGTGAGTGTGAATGTGAGTGTGAGTTTTTTTTTTTGGAAGCAATGCTCATAAACGGAAGGCTAAGGCTAAGGCTAATGTATGTCCGGTTGTTGGTTGCAGAGAAGAGGAGCATAAACGGAAGGCTAAGGCTAAGGCGACTGCATTACAGGTGTCCTTTAATTTCCGTCTTCAGGGCAATCAAACCGGAACTCAAGAAAGTGTTCGTCCAAAGGCTTTTAAGAGACAACCCAAGCGGATGAGGATTTTGGCTAATGTTAACATGGATGTATTTTATTAATGTTAACATGGATGTATTTTATTAATCATACAATCTTATGTTATGGCTTATAACTTAGCTTTGCACTAGTATTTTGGCTTATGTTAACTAGCTATTTTGTAAATTATGGAGATCTATTTTGGCTAATGTTAACTAATGTTAACTAGGATTTTCTAAATTATGGAGATCTTCTTATGTACTTGTATTTGTTGAAGTTGCATGTATTGGGCACTATTATTTTTCTTTTGTTGGGTGATAGAGTTTAAACCAAGCTACATTTGCAAATTAAACCCAATTCTATTAGCAGGTAATAGAAACAAAACAATTGTCAATTTTTTTTAAGATTCATAATATACATGGCAAAAATATGCTCCAATTAACCCATATCATGAGATTTGTAGCATTACTCTATTACACAATGGCAACAATTTGTAGTCCTAGTATAAGCAAACACAAATCTGGTGAACAGTACTGTTTTTCTTATCCTGCTACTTAGTCCGAGACTGCACCAAACGCTTCACTAAGTTAGTCCAGCTTAGTCCAGTCTAAGCCAGTCCAGCTTAGTCCCGGCAGCTAGTCCAGTCCAAGACAGTCCTGCGCAACAAACGCACCCTTAAGACTTTCTTTTATGAATGTTTCACTGCCTTTGACCCAAAAAAAAAAAGTTAACACCAAACATCGTTGCAAAACTTTAATTTAGAACCACTCCCATGTTTTGCAACACATTTTTCCAAAAGAGAGAGAGGTATGCTCTTCATATAATAAATGTTTGAGCAGCAGCACATGCTTAACACATTACATTTACTGAAAGTAAATTTTTATTTTATTTTAAAAGAGAGAATATATATGGTGTCCGGTGGGTAAGTGCTCAAGGTTGCATCGCCATTTATCATGAGTTGAGATTCTCTTTGCTTCTTACTGCTTATAGTCTAATAATTAGGAAATCCAGATTGTTTAAGAGAGAAGATTTCGAGTTCTTAGTTTGTGTGAGGTGGACCAGTATAATAGATTAGTGTGGACGGTCAAATTTCATTTGAATGATTCAAACTCTTTAGTTCTCGAACTCCGAACAGTGAGATCTGAATAAGATTTCAACTCATTTGCCCATGGGCCATGAGTGAAGAGACAGCATATAATGATATCATACGTTTAGGGTAGTTTGAGATCTGTTTTACAGTTTTACTACTTTTACTCTTTACTGCTATGTATATACATATATAAAGACACACAAATTTTCAAATCTCTGTATCATACAACAATGACATGGTAGAACACGCTATGTATTACATTCATAAGACTGTATCTGCATGAAAGAAAATCCATCAACCAGTATTTTTTTATATGTAACCTTTTAAATTTTTTAGGTCTGCATGCTGCCTAACTTTGAAAATTTGGTCCCTTAAATTTTGTTAAAATTGAAATAAAATTCGGAAGTCAAGAAAATATAGCTTGAAGGCATGAGTCCACATGCCAATTATCTTATCTAATCGAATCTAATGCTAACGGTTTTTTTATTTTTTATTTTTTTATTTTTTTATTTTTTTTAATGATATCTAATCGAACCTAATACAATCTGGTATTGTCCAGAATTCTACCAGATAAGAAAAATAAAGGTTGGGGTATGGCCTAATATTCCTCTTAAATAATTCAACAGTAGTATTTGCTACAATGGTTGTACCTGCTTAATTAGTTATACATATAATTGACATTGTTATTGTCACACTCATTCAAATGTCACTTCCAAACCCTCCCTATGATAGCTCTCTACCAACAGAAAAGATTTATTTCCAATGGATTCGTCACTGTAGCAGCATTCAAAACAATAACACGGTGTTATAATATGAAAAGGACAATACTTGGATCCTCACCGAGGAGGACCCAAATTTTACCGACCCCCAATGAAAATGTGACACTTGTCTTTTTTATTCTATTTCAGATATTTTTTATTCTATTTCAGATATTGGTGGGTCCTTTTAATGACAGATGACTTGATTTGATTGGGTTAAATGGTAAAATCAGTATATTGGATCCTCTCCGGTGAGGACCAAGTATTGTCCATATGAAAATAGGCTTGTTTTCAAACAACGTTGTGGGTCATACTGATGAACTACAGTTTCCTACACACATTGTCAATAGAGGCAGATCCATAACTCTAGCTTCGTGGTTTCCCAATGTAAGACAATCACACGTGTCCAACGCGCAAAATTTTTTCATTGATACATTTAGTCGAGCACATGTGGACATGTTATCTACCTATACTTGTTGAAAGCTTCCAAAGCATGCTACTTGGATATGTCGAAACCTTTCAGCGTCTGATGTCGAGCATCGCTTGCCAAGGCCCATCGAATTATGCCCAAGTGCACTTCATCCGGTAGTCTATAAGCATTCTCAGCTCGCATATCAGATGCAAACCAACCCCCACCACCCCACCCACCCACACACACTCAAAACACAAATTTCCCGACTTTCCTAGTGTCTTGAGACTAATAGAACCCATCGATCCATAGAGTCCTTCCGCGACCTTCCCCTCCCCTGCCCCCAATTTCCCGACTTTCGTAGGGTCCCAAGACTCATAGAACCCTGTGAATCCACCTCTGGCTATCAATGTATATCAAAACGTAGCATATTTACTCTTATTAATAAAAATAAAAGGTGAGGAAGGGGTAGCACGTACTGTTCTTTCCGTCAAATTTAAAATATAAAATTAAGACTTATAAGTAGCTAGGCCCTCCTCCCATTAATTACCAGTTAATTAATTCTAAAATGAAGCCTCAACTAATACTCCATTATATCTAGGCCCTCCTCCCATTAATTACCAGTTAATTAATTCTAAAATGAAGCCTCAACTAATACTCCATTATATCATATATAGCAGGTTTTGCTCACGTGGGGTCATTGCATATATAACATATACAAAATAATATCAAAATGTTGATTTGTCTGATTTCTAGAACTGGCATTTTTTAATTGGTTGGAAAAATCTTACAAGTTTCTTTTTATCAAAGTAGCAGGATACCTTTTGGTTTGATATTGCTTTGTTAATTATTCAAGTTTCTACTAGAAACCTGTTTGCTATACTGTTCCAAAGTTTTAGTCGATTCTAGCGAGTGATCTGTTCTCTCTAGTGGTGTTGTATCTGGTCAAAATGGGCAGAGAATCTTATAGAAGCAACGTGGAGTTCTCCAATACTGTTTTAATTAGGATTATGGTTTATTTAATAAGAATTAGGATTGGAATTGGACACCAATTCTTGCATTGCATGGGATATGGTATCTTTTTCTTTCTGTTCGAAATCTTGCATGGTACCTTGAACAAATCCCAAAAGGTTTAACGACAAAACATATAGTGGACCCCCAAAAGTTATGACGAATTGATCCATTCCCCCATCGACTCTTCTCTGGTTCAGTCACGTAACGTGCTTTTGGATGTTAATTTACTACCTTCCTCCATCCAAATCATTCAATCAATCGCATTCTTTGCTGTTGTGGTTGACTGGTTGTACTGGTTGTACTAGTTGATCCCTTAAACTAAAAGCAAACAGCTTTTAATTAAATTCTAGACGTGGAAATTACCATGCCATGCACTGCTCCAGTGCTTACTTAGTCTTTCGGATTAGGTAACCTGCCATCCCCAAAATCTCCCTCATTCTTCCTCTCTCTCTCTCTCTCTCTCTATATATATATATCTCTAATATTTTCCATGCAACACCATATTCTCAAACCCTTGTTCATTCAAATATTCAATTACCTTTTGAAATTTGAAACAATGGCTTCCAGTAATACTTTTTCTTTGTGTTCCATATTGGTGATTGTCACACTCGGTGTTCTTGTGGGTTTCACGGGGAACTCTTCTGCTCAACTTTCTACGAATTTTTATTCTAAGAGTTGTCCTCAGGTCTTTGATTCAGTCAAGTCTGTTGTCAAGTCTGCTGTGTCTAAAGAAAAGCGCATGGGCGCTTCTCTTCTTCGCCTTCACTTTCATGACTGTTTCGTCAACGTAATTTCTTCTTAATCATTTGATTATTCAAAAACCTAAAAATATAATTAGTTTCTGCATGTGCACACTTTCCTTATAATTACTTAATGTAGTTTTGTTTTTATTTTTTATTTTTTATACAACAATATTAGAGAGAGGAGTTGGATTAAGTCTCACAATGAACTACCAATAATTTAGTATAAAATTTGGGAAGTTGAATTTAAAATCTCACAATTTGGTAACAATAATTCATATAGGATAATGCTTGCATTCTCTTACTAATGAAATGAGTTCATTCATTCACTTGCAAATAATATATCTAGCTTGAAGACATGCATATATCGAAAAGATGAAGGGGCCACCACCGCTGAAATGTTGTCAAAATTGTGACCGTCATGTGGGCTGGGCATGAACCTACCTGGCTAATGTCAAAATCTAAAGTACACAAATATGCTCAAATTATCTTAGCGTAGAGTTTTTTTTTTTTTATTTTTATTTTTTTACTAAATGTTATTACCTTTCAAAACAAATGGTAAAAGTCAACATATAATGACCTGTTGGTGGTTATTGTTAATTATTACTACTACTACTACTACTAATCCTTTGTTGTTGAATTTATGCATCGTACGTACGTAGGGTTGTGATGGATCTCTATTACTGGACGACACTTCTTCCTTCACCGGTGAGAAGACTGCACGCCCGAATAACAACTCTGTAAGAGGATTTGAGGTTGTGGACAAGATCAAGTCCCAAGTAGAAAAGGCATGCCCCGGCGTCGTTTCCTGTGCTGATATCTTAGCCATTGCTTCTCGAGACTCCGTCCAAATTGTGAGTAACAACAACACATGATTTTTGTATCAAATAAGGAAAACACATGATTTTAGTAAGTAGGGTTTTTAATAAACACTATAAATTTAATTATTTCTGCAGCTTGGAGGACCAAGTTGGGAGGTTAAACTTGGAAGAAGGGATTCAAAGACAGCAAGCCTATCGGCTGCGAATAGTGGAGTCATCCCTCCGCCCACTGCTACCCTCAACGAGCTCACCACTAGGTTCCGAGCCGTAGGTCTCTCTCAAAGGGACTTGGTAGCCTTATCTGGTAACTATCAGCTTCCTTTTTAACTATGTACATCTTTGGATGGCTCTGTTCCCATTTTTCTTTGATAAACAGGGACAGCAAATTTGAACTTAAAATTCATTCCAACATTATTAAGAAGAGAATACCTCTCGAATATATAAGAGCTAGTTGGTAGACTGACTCTTAATTGTACGAAATAAAAGTGGACAAGAAAACCTCATACCAAAGCCTTGTGGTTTTGGCCGGTAAATTTCGATTGTGGATTTGAAGCCCCTGGCTAGTTTAACAGGGATTTTGGTTTTGAAATGAGAAAAGAGCCTTAAAAAACTCAATGGGTCTTCGTTTTGATTCATATGTAAGCTATGTAAAAACAAAAGGAACGACGACTTAATGAAATGTTATCTCGCTTATGTTGTCATATGACTTGATGACACGTTAGATACTCACCTTTGAGGTATTGAGGGAATGAACTCTTATTTGAATGTGCGGTGCTAGATTGAGAACACAATTAACAGCATGTAACACCAACAATATTGGTTATAGATGAATTCCCTTGAATTCTCAACTAAATGTGTTTGTTTGACATGATATGGCAGGAGCTCACACAATTGGGCAAGCAAGGTGTACAACTTTCAGAGCTCGCATATACAACGAGACCAACATTGATGCTTCATTTGCCAGGACCAGGCAAAACACATGTCCAAGAACAGCTGGCTCCGGAGACAACAACCTTGCACCTTTTGACATCACTACTCCTAACACTTTCGACACTGCCTACTTCAAGAACCTTGTCAACCAAAAGGGTCTCCTCCACAGTGATCAAATTTTGTTTAATGGTGGACCAACCGATTCATTGGTCAAATCGTACAGCGGCAGTGCTAACACCTTCAGTGCTGACTTTGCCAAGGCAATGATCAAGATGGGAGATAACAAGCCACTCACTGGATCTAAGGGCGAGATCAGATTGAACTGCAGGAAGCCTAATTAGTTGACAAAAGTAGGTCCTTCCTCTATGATAGAATAAACTAAAAATCCCAGAAGTTGGGAGAAATACAATTTGCTTGTGATGATCTAAGTTCTAGTTTGTTTTGCTTAGGAACATTTTGTTTGTTGTGTGAGAGTTTATTAGGTATTGTTTGTTATTATTTCAACGAATAAAGTATGTTTTAGTCTCAAGGAATTCAAATTATAGGCATTTACCTGATGTTATGAACAATCCAATTTCCCGGTGCTTTGTAATAATGTGAAATTGTTAATCGAACATCTTAAAGATAACAAGCATCGTTGCAATTATGTTTAGAATTTAACAATATTTTTCTTCGCTTATAAGTTTCAAGTTCGTAAGTCAAGTTTGATTTGAGTTAGCTAAAATTTCGAGCCCTAATATTGTGTACTTAATTAGTTATTAAATACATCCAAATAAACTTACGCTAATTTGGCCCAACTCCGTTCGGCCTCATTTCATTATTGCTTGATTAGTCAAAGCTCACCATAGAAGTCAGTCATCTGGTTTGTGAGCAATGTTGTACCAACCATTACAATTTTTCAGTTACAAGAAACATGGAATTTTCTCCGGTACACATCAAAAGTGCAGAGTTACATATCTAAATAAGAGCCGTTAGATCATGTGCATAAAGAAAACCTCACGAATCACTGTCATGCAGTGTTATTATTTCATTTAAATTATAATATGTGTGTCTATATATATATATACACACACACTTTTTACTAATTACTTTAGTCTAAAGAAGGAGACGAAATTGCACTGTCGAAATGAACAGTGTCTTGGACGATATTTCAGTTTATTTACAAGATTGGCACTCGAGTGCTTTTAGCCAACTTTCTGGCTTTGTTTCCCCTTTCTTAAACCCTAGCAGCCACAACACCATCTCTGGAATAGCATCGGCTCCTGCTTCCTAAAACCAAAACCACACAAACTGGCCTTCATTTCTGTAACTCGAGAACTTCGGTGAGATGAAGGAGAGGAGCATAGAGATGGGCTAGAGTCGGCGAACGGCGGAAGTGATCTTCAGGGATTACAGTGGTCGGAGAACCAACGCCGTCCACGCTTTAACTAATATACTCTAAATTGGGACTCATAATTTAAATACAATATATATGTATGTTGATTAAACATTTTTCCACAATGTCTAATGTGATTTACATACTTGATTACTGGAGTTATTTCTTTCCATGTTTGTCGTCGTGTAAACAGTGTAGCTCATCGCTTTACTAGAATAGAATGGCTGTTTACTCTTGTGGAGTTCGCACCTGGTTGGAACCTGCTAATTAATGTCATTACTGAGATTCGTTGTTGGATAAGTTTCTTTGTTGTAATCTGTTTCCTTTTTTTGGCTTTGAAATGAAATTATACCACATTTGATTTTAAAAAATAAAAATAAAAAATAGGGATATTTCTGATTTTTTTTTTAAATTTTGTTTTTATTTATTTGTTGATTATATTAGAAGAATGGCCCATGTGAAAGCTTTGTTAGCATAAACTGCATGTTTCAAATTGCTCACATGCCTTGAGAAAGAAATTGGGAATGCATGTGAGCTGAATAAATTTGCAACATGGTTTCTTATCAAATCTTGTGTGATTAAAGTATTTAGTAGCTCCTGATCTCAGTTCAATTTATTGTATATAGGAACCTCATAAAAGATTGACGTTCACATCCAACTAATTAGAAGTAGTCAAAGCTATAAAGCAGCATCTTAATCAGCACAATTATTTATTCTGTCACTGTTGAAGGAAATGTGAATGTGATTATACTATTAATTAAATTTGTGATGGTACTCTGCAGTAGCTTAAATTAATTAGCTTGAATATATCTAGTTGCCCTCTTGTTGGAACAAAAAAGAAGTAAATTGGAGTCATATGGTGAACAATTTTACTATGGAGAGACAATTTGATCATGTCCATAATTTCATATTTGATTATATAACTCTGTTTAAATTTGGTTTGTTTAATTTTATTCTGAGCTTAAGCTATTTTTGGATTGCTTTTTAATTATGAGTCGAGCTTGAGCGAACTTAAAATGTATAAGCTTGATAGAGAACTCGAGTTGTTTTGAGTATACAATAAATTATCTTGGTCCGCTCTTGAAACAGAAATTTGCAAGTAGATTTCATACCAGAATATATCTATCTATATAATAGAAAGCCAGCGCCCCATGCATGCCGACAAAAATTTGGGGTCACGCCATTTGACAAAAATATTAGGACAAAATTGCCCCACAACCAAAAACTTCCAAAAGCAACCCAATATAATATATCAAATAATACATGGGTAATTTGATCATCATAAAATATAATATAAATATAAGTGGGAAGAGATAAAAGAATAAAAAAGGTTTTTCGCACGCGGATAATAATGTGATTAAATAAGTTGTCAAAGATTTTTCGCACACGGATAATAATGTGATTAAATTAATTATTAAATATTTTTTTCTTAATAAACGATGTTATCTACACTAAGGGAGAAGGAGGTAGGCTTAGCCTTACAATAGACTAGCAATAATATGATTCAATCAATTGTTTATTAAATATTATTTTCTTTATTCTTAATGTAAATTCTATAAAGACCAATTTTATTATGTGAATTTAGCTGCTTTAATTGGTTTATGAGGGGTTTCTTCTAGCATGATCTAAAATTATTAATTTACTTCAAATATTTGACTTTCCTTTTGTCAATTTACGCATATAAATACATTTAAAACATGTAAGTCGTGCGTATCACATCGTGATTCAAAAAATATTTTTTGCATGCGCTCACAAGGCTAGTTCAACATAAAGTATATAACACAAAATCTTCACGCATGAAGGTTATTTAGAACAAAAGAAAAGGATAATACTTGCCTACTGATAGGTCAGAAACCAATTTTTACTGACCATTATATAGATCAATAGAAATGCTACACCTGTCCATTTGATTGCTCCAAGCTCCTGCTATTTTGATAACCAAACATCCTACTTGCTCCCATAACCTGATAACCAAACAACATTCTTCTTCCTCCCATAAACCCCACCAGACATGGCTGACCAACCCTCACCTCCTCCAACCTCTGTAGTCCTACAACCCCACTCTCGTCTTCTTTTCCAGCCTGTTCCGCCCGACCACACCTCGTCTCCTCCTCCAAGCTCTTCTCTCCGATGACCCCACCTCATCTCCTCCCTAATCTATCTTTTTCGACTAACCCACCCTTAATCCACCCTCTTCTACCCCAAGTCAACCATATCAGCAGAGTTTAGAGGAGAAAGGTGGCAACGATTCCCCAAGTATTCTGATGGTGCTTTCATGAATTCCTCGGAAAAGAAGATGCTGATAGGGTGCGTTATAGACGACGAAAGGTTAGATTAGGAGATGGGATGGGAGACCTGGAAGTTCTTGCTGGTTCGGGGAGATGGAAGGTTGGAGAAATATGGGACAATATAAGCACATAGCAAACCTTGTCCCCCACCGATGTGGGACAACTCTTAACATGCCCCCCCACGTGTGGCCGATTTTCAAGCCTATACGTGGACATCAACTGGGTGACGTGAAGCGCGTGTGGCCGTTTGGCTTCACACAAAGACAACCCTCTCTGATACCATGATGAAATTGAGGTTCTACCATAAAACCAATTGGCAATATGGGGAGCAACCCAAGACCATATAAGCACATAGCAAACCTTGTCCTTCACTGATATGAGATAACTCTCAACAATAATATCATTCTTCATATCCAGTAAAAAAAATTAAATGTGAAGATAGTCAATCTAAATTTAGAAGAAAAAGTAAACATGATTCTTTAAACGCAAAATCTCAAGCATGATTTTTCGTTCTAAGTAAATTTCTCGAATGGAATCTAGTGTGATTTGCCTAAGAAAAAAGATGAGCTGCTATATAACAAACTTTACAAGTCGAATATACCAATGTTTAAACTTGTCTTGTTTCTTATTGAGATTGAACATAAAACTTGACTTATTCACACACCATGTTTCGACAAATCAAACTAACACGACCCGACTTGCTACAAACTCAATCTATTTCGGGCCGATTTACTGTCCTAGCTATTAACAGAAAGAAAGGAAGATCACTTGATTATAACAATGTATCAATTAGTTATTATGATTGATTGTAATTGTCAATCTGTATATACTAGTCTAGAATAGACCCATTATAGATTGTATAAATATAAGTCTCCGTATGTACTATTAATCATCAACTTATCAATAGAGAAAATCTTTCTCAAATCACACAATTTCAAGATGGCATCAGAGCACCGATCTTGGTGACTCTAGAAACCCTACACAGTTCCGCATTCAACACTCACAGTCGCTGCCACAATGGGAGACGACACCAGCAGGAAACCAGAAACCAAACCTATCGAGACCCTCTTGGATGTCTCAGACCTATACTCCATACATCATTCTGATCATCCAAATATTGTCCTAGTATCCAAGCTTCTTGAAGGAGACAACTACAGCACATGGAGTCGTGCCATGCGCATCAGTCTTAGTGCGAAAAACAAGATCGGATTTGTGGAAGGCACCGTCGAGTCCCTATCTCCGACAGATGCAAAATTTCCATTGTGGCAACGCTGCAATGATATGGTTTTGGCATGGATTTTAAATTCTGTCCATTCTGACATCGCAAGCAGCATCATGCACAACTCCAGTGCAGCAGAGGCATGGAATGATTTGAAAGAACGTTTCTCCCAAGGAAACGATTCACGTATCTATCAAATTAAGAGAGAGATTGTTGAGCATAGACAAGGCCAGCAATCAATCTCTAATTACTACACCAAACTGAAGGCCCTATAGGACGAGCTTTCCTCGTACAACAAGGAAGCGACATGCACTTGAGGAGGATTAGAGCACCTCAACAAAAGAGAAGAGAAAGAAAGGGTCATGCAATTCCTTATGGGATTGAATGACAGCTACTCAGCAATTCGAGGACAAATCCTGTTGATGCAGCCACTACCTGACACGTAACGCATTTATTCTCTCGTCCTCCAACTAGAAAAACAAGTTGAAGTATCTCTTAATCGAGAAAACTTGAACCACCATGCCATGCTAGCAACCCATACATCAGACACGGGCAATCAAAGCAAACCAAGTTCAGAAGAAGAAATGTTCATACTGTGATCAAGGTGGTCATGTCGTTGAAAGGTGTTTCTACCTATATGGATTTCCACCTGGTCACAAGTTTCATGGGAAGAATGTGAAACCTCCCAACCAACGGCGATCTCATGCCGACCATGTGAAGATTGGACAAGAACCAAACAAGGCCACTGATTCAAGCCACAAACCGTCCACCTCAGAAGGTCCAAGATTCACCACCGAGGAGTATAACCAGTTGATGGCACTCATTCGAAAAACCAATGATGGTAATCAACAACATTTTGCGAATGCGACAAGTATTATCACACCATCCTCTAATATGGATCAAATTGATTATCCTTCAAAATTATGTTGGATCATTGATAGTGGGGCCACGGATCATGTGACGGCCTTATTCATTTTGATGAAACCACAGTCTCAATCAAACTCTACCACAGTCCAGTTACCTGATGGTGGGCACTCACGTGTAGAGGCCATTGGTTCATTGAAAATTAGTCCGCAAATCACTCTTGGAGGAGCACTAATCTCGTGGAAAACCAAGAAGCAGACGACTGTCTCGAGGTTGTCTGCCGAATCAGAATATAGAGCAATGGCGTCTATTACATGTGAGTTAACTTGGTTGAGATATCTATTGCATGACCTGCAGGTTCGAAACCCAGAACCAGGCAAGCTTTATTGTGATAGTCAGGCGGCACCTCACATAGCCGCAAACCCAGTTTTCCATGAACGAACAAAGCATATTGAGATCGACTGTCATGTGGTTCGAGAGCGAATTCAGTGTGGAGATATTGCTACAGCTCATGTGTCCACAAAGTGTAAACCACTTGGTCAGCCATCATTTCGTTTTCTACTTGGCAAGTTAGGCGTTCTAGACGTCCACGCTCCAACTTGAGGGGGAGTATTAACGGAAAGAAAGGAAGATCATTTGATTATAGCAATGTATCAATTAGTTATTATGATTAATTGTAATTGTCAATCTGTATATACTTGCCTAGAATAGACCAATTATAGATTGTATAAATATAGGTCTCCGTATGTACTATAATCATCAACTTATCAATAGAGAAAATCTTTCTCAAATCACACAGTTTCAAGACTAGCAATGCAACCTATAAATGAGGATCCAATTCCATCAAAACCCTCTAGATTTCTGCCAATTTTGTTGATCTCTATTGTGTCTTTTCCAATATTTAATTTTTAATTTGTTTGCATATTATAATACATATACTGACGCCTCTCCCAGATCAGTTTAAGTTCCGCACGCCAAGGAAACTCTAATTCTTAATATATGTACCACGCGAAATTATCACAATTTTATTGATATGGATCACCCAAATCTTATATAAGGGACAGGGACATTATATACCCCTCTTCTGTTTTCGTATTTTATGAGGCTGACCAGAACACTTCAAGGCATGTCAATACATCGATATAACGTCACAAAATTGGTCTGCAGCACGCCACCAATGGGTCAAAAATATAACAGTCCCATGTAACACCTGTGTGGCACTCATTGTTCAATATATTAATTGCCCTCCACCATCAAATATACAGCTGTAGATGAGAAATGTGAAAGAATTCCTGCTATAATTAAAAATAAAAGAATGCTCGTTAAAAATATTATCATTAAATAAGTTTAAATTTGTGTAGTAAAGAGCAATTGAAAGCTATACCAATATAAAGGAAGGAAAGATAAGCGTGCTATAACATGTTAGGGTTTTGGTCGATCAAGTATAAAAACCCTAATACCTTTTGTCTCCCTCGAATAACATGTGGTACTCTTTAATAAGGTTTCAGGTTCATCTTTCACTGGCACAGACTAACATGCATGTGTACTGTGAAGACATAGTTAGCTAATTAAAGTTAAACTCGGAGCCCCCGTATTCCCACACGTGCAATGAACAACTTCTTCCAGATTGTCTGCACCTGTGGCAACCCTACTGGAAAATGCATACCTACCAAAACCCATTAGGTTGCAGTGTACTATTCTAAGCCTTCTCTTTGTCTAGTTTCAGATCACTACTGCATTGTAGATTTCAAAATCTGTTGTGCCTTTAACTTCTTCCAAAAGATCATGAGAAAGCATATTGGTCAGGTCTGGCAGGGAGCCTTTCCAAAAACCCTAATGCATCTTTGGTCAAAAACCCTAATGTAAATTGGCCAGGTTCAGACGGAGTAAAAATTATATATATGAGAGATTGAAATGTGGTTAATATGTAGAGGCCAAAAAACCATGTGAAAAACAAACCTTGTTAATTAAGGCATAGAGGTATCTTGAAAAACTTGGAGTACTACTCACAACAGGTTGGGGATTGTAGTAATTGTTGTAATTAGACTCCAAGTTTATGTTTTTAACTTCTTATGCAATCTTAATGTGTGACTTCTCAATCATAAGTAAAGGGAAACTATATCAACCCCCACACATATAGATAAAACTAATTCTGTTGATCTATTAAACATGATAAGCAATAGAAATCAAACAAAGAAAAAGGGGCTAATAAAACACTATATATCATTTTAATCAAAATACGGAACATTTTTGCTTGAGATGGAGCTATAGCCTGTCGTGTTTGTGGACGGATTGTATAAAGAAGAAGCTGAAGCTGAAGACGATAAAGAAAAAACAACTGAAGACGGAGCTGATGCTGGTGGTAGTGGCGGCGGCGGTGGTGGAGAAATCGCTTGTGGTTGCGCAGCAATGGACACCATCCCAGAATTAGAAACCAAAGCAGCATGGTGAATAATACCCCTAGGAGAAACGATACTGGGACTAGTGGCCTCTTTGAATTTGTATCTCAATATCTGAGTCCTTACTGCATTGAGTTCAGCTTGTAGAGATTGAATTTGTTGCTGCAAGGCTGAAATTACACCCATGCACCCATACACTGGGTCTCTCAGCCTCAGATTTGCTTCATAAACTAGACTATTGGCTGCATCAGCTCTTTGATTCTCAGCCACTTCCTATTAAAAAAAAAAAACAGAAATTAAGTAGTGCATATAAAATTAGAGTACTTATTCCTAAAAATTTAATTAATTAGTACCAGTAGCATCTTGGAAACATTGCTTGCACCAAAGACTTTGTGGACAGCTGAAAATTTCTGGCGTTCATGTGGAGAGAAGTAGGGAGAGAAAGGGCACTCTTCAGCACATCTTCTTCTCAAGAGCTTACACGCAGCACAAGGTGTGATTGTGTTCAAAGTTGTTGTACTCATCATCGTCATCCCTTGATGAGGAACACCAAACGAAGATGACGATGATGACGAAATTCGAGTAGTGCTCATGATTCCTATTTGATCAACAACAGATGCATCACTTTCTCTCCTGATCTTCTTTCCTATCTCATCGAAGGTTGTGATCTCCCTATAAAACAACAATAAATTAGTTAGGTGAAATCTATTTAAGGCTTTGAAAAGAAAAAGCAAACCAACCAAAATAAAAGAATATTGATAAGGACCTTCCTATGGACATATATTCAGTTATATATTGTCTGAATGAAGTTGGGAGCAAAGAGAGGAAAGGAGAGAAGGAGAAAGAAAAGAAAGTTTGAGAATGGGGGAAGAGTGCTTATAAGGAAAAGCAAGTTGGGAAGCACAGTAGCCAGTAGGTCAATGTTTATGAAAAGAAACAAACAAAAGGGCATGAGAAATGGTTGAATAATTTGATATTATATTCTCCAGGTCGGTGAGATATAGATAGCATCCAAAGGATTTGGTAATGATTTTATTTTTCCTCTATTGTCATGAGAGTAAAGTCTCTCATTTGCAATAGGCTGCCACTATAGCATTTGTGTACGATGTGCTATAATTATTCATTTTCTAATAAACCCAAATTATCATAATCCATCACATAACTTGAATGTTTAGGATGCTAATTATATTCCTTGTGTTACGGTTTTTTTATTTTTTTTTAAATCACTTCTATATTGTTATAGCTAGGTGCCTCAACTGAGAACTTGTTTCTCCAAATCATCTTTCATGCATGTGTTAGAAGAGTTCAGTGATGCTCATCTAAGGTTTTCATTTTGAGAAATTGTGAGGACCTCTTTCATATAAACCTAAGGGTAAATAAACTTATAAGTCTAACATATTCCCATTATACTTAAACACAATATAGCCCGGGATTTGATGTCCCACACACACGACCTGCCAATATTTTCGCATTTTGAGAAACTGTGAGGACCTGTTTCATATAAACCTAAGGGTAAATAAACTTATAAGTCTAACATATTCCCATTATACCTAAACACAATATAGCCCAGGATTTGATGTCCCACACACACGAGTTGGTATTGCCAATATTCTCCCCACTTTAACCACCCTGGAGAAATGGGTATGAGGTTTTACCAAAAAGCCTCAACAATATGTGTGTGTGGTACCATTGCTTATAAAGCACTGGATGGCTTTCCCTCTAGCCGATATGGGACACAAATGTGGTTCTCAACAATCGAACTCCGAAAATCTCCACCTTGGCGAGATTCGAGCCATCACCAAGTTGACATCTCACGATCCAAATACAAATAGAGCTCAACTTTGACCGCATGCAACCAAATTCCAAATGAGCTCTTCAACTTCAATGATCGTGAGAGTCACCAATCTCAAGCGGTATGTGGGCTCTAATACGAATTGTTGTGCAGAAGCACACCAACGGGTCCCACACACACGAGTTAATATTACGATATCCACCCCACTTTAGCCACCCAGGAGAAACGAGTATGGAGTTTTACCTAAAGGCCTCAACAATATATGCGTGGTACCATTACTCCTAAAGCACTAGATAGCTCTCTCTCTAGCTGATGTGGGATACAAATGTGTCTCTAATCTCACCCACCAAACTCCAACAAATCTTAGATCTACGGGTCCATTTTTTGTTTGTTTCCTACAGTTGTCTACTGGATTGTTGGCTTGTAGCTAGATTCATATCAAGTTTGCTTTTGAATTTTAATCCGGGTTCGATCAATTTACAAAAGAGGAAGTATCAATTCGGACTGTTGGCTCGTATTCATATATTAGATTTAGTGGTAACCCATCTCGTGTTCCTCCACCCCAAATAGAAAAACCAATTCGGTTCATTTGTTCTTGACAATGACGACGACGTATCGGAAAGATATACGCGGCGTTACATATATATAGCCTGATAGGTTATATCGATGAAAAAGAGGGAAACAATTTTTAAAAGTCAACAATTAATCCCAATCTTTTCTTGGTGTGCTGGGTTTTAAATTTTATTGAATTTGTGGGATTGAGATTGCGTGGATTTGAATATTGTTGAATTTGTATAATTGGGTTGTCTAGGTCTTGAAAAAAGATTGGGTTGAATTGAGTTTGCAAAGTTATTGAGTTTTATGGAATTGGGATTGTTGGGATTTTACGCTCTATTTCATTAGTTCAAGTTTGTTAGATATGCAAACGAGAATGATGGGTTTTGCAGTTTGAAATCTTCTTCTCTCTCTCTCTCTTTTTTTTTTTTTTGTTTTATTTTGTTAAATGATAGATTTTGTTAGATTAGATGTTAAGTTAGTCACTGACGAGATTTGAACTCACACCGTCAAGCAAGAACTCAACTCATTTTCACCGCTATGGTAAATGATCACCTGCATTTTTATTTTTTTTATTGATTCGAATTTTGTTTAGGTGTAATAAGAAGAATTTAGATCCAAGGGGTTATATGAAAGAGATCCGATAAGGATTTTTATACCTACAAAAGTAGGGATAAAAACACTTAAAAATACTTGCAAGAGTACAAGGTTATCGTAGTCTAGTAGCTCAAGCAAGGTCGTTCTTCACAGGGATTGAATGAATAATTTATGTAAATACCAAATCTTAATTAATTATTTGAAATTAAAGTTTGGAAGAGGTTGATTTTATGACCTAAAATATTAAAAAAGAATTTAATTAAAAACAATTAAATAAATTGGGAAAGTAAAGAAAACAAAAGAAAATAGTTTGAAAATCTATTTAAGCACTAGGGTTCCGCCGTCACCTTAACAATTATACATAGTTCTTCCAATTACTTATGACATGCATATTTTGAAGGTTAGGTTTTCCTAAAGTATGCCCTACTTGGAACCTCCAACATAGAGCGTATATCTAACATGCAACTCGTCCGTAACGTCCATATTGAATGTGAACATGCAAGACTCATTAAGTTTTGTGAAAACTTTTTGAAAAATCATATAGCCCTTAAGACGTGCACATATTAACCACAAAAATCCTTAGTCAATTCTAGGGGCAATCCTCCGCCAAAATTGCATCAAATGACTTTTCTAAATATCTTAATGGTGGCCAATCATCAAGACAATTAGATAGTTTCAAATACGGTGATTAACAATTCAAAACTTGCATGCATAATATCATAAGTAAATTGAAAAGAAACTACATATTCTTGCTAAGGCTCGTGGCCTCGCCCTAGCAAACGAAACTAGTTACGAACAACCATAAAACAAAAGGAATTTTATTGAAATAGAAAAAAGATAGAAATCACCTTGAAATACAAATCGTCAAAGGCTCCAAAGTAGTGTGTCCCTAAATTTTATGCGTTCTCCTCCCCCTTCTCTAATGGCTAAAAAGCCTTATTTATACTACTACAAAATAAAATCCTACCTAGAAAAGGTCTTCTAAAAATTAGGAAACATAATAGAATAATATATCTAGGAAATAAAAGGTTTCCTATTTGAAATAAAATTCGGATTTCTCATAAAATCAAACTTTTGATTGATTTGGTCCCAAAATGTCTCTTTTGAAAGCTGAAGACGTCCCCTACAAATCCTCAGATGGAATCTTCCTCAAAATATGCCATCTTGACCTTCAAAATGCCCAAAACGTCTAGAAACATCAATTTAAGAAAGTTGTGCGCTGGGTCTTTATTTTATTGTCACGGTCAAACGGTTTGGTAGAAAAATCTGAAATTTTGATAGGAATATCTTGAAAGACTCATGAACATCCTTCAATTGGAATCACTCCAAAATTCATCCGTTTGATCACTTTTTGCTCTAGAGGAAGTTGAATGTCCTGTATTAGGAATATAAATCAAAGTATCAATATTTTACCAAAATAACGAATAAATTAATACTTAAATAATGATAAAATATATAGTATAATATGAACTCATCAAGACCCTCACAAATCCTTTTTTGAGGACCTTATGTAAGCATTTCTCTAGAAGAGTTTAAGGTCTTTGGTTAATTAAGGAAGCCCCAAAGGAAAGATAAACGAAGGTCTCCTTGGACTCTCTAGCAAGTGTTAGACCTAAATTGCTTATAATTAACAAGGCAAACGGTTTTCCAAAAAAAAAAAAAAAAAAGAAAAAAAGAAAGAGTATCACAGTTATTAGTGCTTGGTTCATACATATACAATCATGTACTTTTTTGTTATGACAATCATGGTTAAGACTAAGAGAAAGAGAGAAAATAACTTTTTCTTGTTTGACCCGTAGTTCAAGGCTAGCAACTCGCACTCTTGTTATCCTCAGATAAATGAGAGTGCTAACTGCAGAGCAACTCCACCCATGGAGCCTTCCCCCTGGCAATCCAATATTCAATCCACCCTAATGAACAGTAATTGCCACTAATGAACAGTAATTGCCATTTGCATCTCCACTCATGGAGCCCTCCCCCTTGGCAATAGGCAATTAAAATATTAGTTTTTTTTGTTTGTTTAAATAATACAAAATAAAATTATTTGTAATTTCGGATAAGAATTTTTAAATCGTTCTCGTTGCGCCACGTGTCATTTTATCCAAAAAAACAATTATTTAGCGAAGGATTTCGATAAGATTTTTATCCAATACGATCGTGCCACGTGTCGTTATCTTTTCAGAATCTTTGACGATAGATTTTGATCAGATTTTAACTCGTTCGAAATTGCGCCACGTGTCATTATCCGAAAAGATAATTATTGGAGATCGATTTCGATAAGATTTTTATCCAATACGATCGTGCCACGTGTCGTTATCTTTTCAGAATCTTTGAGGATAGATTTCGATTAGATTTTTAACGAATGACGGCATGCCACGTGGCCCTATCTACAATCCAATCCTTTCTGAATCGTCCATATAATCCACCCTTCATCCTCACAAATCTCACACCAATTTTCTCAACATCTCTATCTCATTATTCATAGTTTCTGCTTCTTCTTCACCATCCATCCTTTTACAATGTCTTCTTCTTCATCAAGGATGATGTGGGAACTCGATCAGCAAAAGGAAGAATTGTTTCACCAATCTGAAGGAATGTTCAACCTTCAGATAGCCCAAAATGAGATGGAAGAGGATGAGGAGCGTACAAGGAGAGATGACGAAGCAAGAATGGCCAGAGCCTCACATTCCCGTCGAGTCAACCAGACTTTTGCTCAGATATGCAGGCCTAGCCGTTCCGGAAACCTTGATAGAAGCAGGCAACGATGGGGTCAAGAGCTGTTGGATGATTACTTTGTCCATAACAGTGCATTTCCTGATACGTACTTCAGACGTCGTTTTAGAATGGAACGACATTTGTTCAACAGAATCATGACTGATGTTTGCAACCATGATTCTTACTTTGTGCAAAAGAAGGATTGTTATGGTGATATGGGTCTCCTGCCTGAGCAAAAAATCACTGCTGCGTTGCGGATGCTTGCGTATGGAGTATCTGCAAACCAAGTGGATGAGATAACGAGGATGGGGAAATCAACCATTCTTGAGGCCCTGATGAGGTTTTGCGGAGCAGTCGAATCTTTGTACAACGCAGAGTACCTACGAAAACCTACTGACGAGGACTTGCAAAGGCTTCTGAAGAAGGGAGAGATGCGAGGTTTTCATGGGATGATAGGAAGCATCGATTGTATGCACTGGACGTGGAAAAACTGTCCAAGTGCATGGCAAGGCGCATATGGGGACAGAAAATGAGCAAAATCTATCATTTTGGAGGTAGTGGCATCTTTTGATACATGGATATGGCACACCTTTTTCGGGGTTCCGGGGGCTCAAAATGATCTCAACGTCCTTGCCCAATCCCCAGTGTTCAACGACGTCCTGCAAGGAAAGGCACCAAAAGTCACGTACTTCGTCAACGGACGTAGGTACGACGGGGCATACTACCTAGCTGATGGCATTTACCCACGGTGGGAAACATTTGTCAAAACAGTGCCACGTCCGCGAAGTGCAAAGGAAAAACACTTTGCAAGCTGTCAAGAGGGGTGCAGGAAGGATGTGGAGCGTTGTTTTGGTATCCTCCAAGCTCGTTGGGCGATCGTCAGGGGTGCTGCCAGAATGTTCGATGTAGAGTCACTTCAATCCATCATGATGACGTGCATCATTCTTCACAACATGATTGTGGAAGATGAGTTCGATTATGATGCGGTCGATGAATATGAGCCAGAGCCAGACACGATGAACAATTCAAGAACACAGATATATTGTGCACATGATGCCACCGAAGAACCCGTGCAACACGAGCCATTAGGGGATGGACGTTGCAATGAAAGGGTCATTGCACGATATACTGCACTTCAAAGGTCATCTATGCACAATGCTCGGCAAATTGACTTGATAGAGCACCAGTGGGCATTGAAACAAGCTGAAGATACTTAAGTTTATTTAGTATGTGTGTTTGTATTTGGTGTGTTTTTTTGTAGTGAGTTTATTTGGTGTGTTTTTTAATTTTATTTGGTGTGTTTATTTAATTTTATTTGGTATGTTTATGTAATTTTATTTGGTGTGTTTATGTAATTTCATTGGTGTGTTATGTAATTCATTGGTGTGTTTTTAATTTCATTTGGTGTGTTTTTTAATTCTATTATTAGTATAAATATATTACGAAATTAAATAAATGTACTCTCACTTTAAATAAAGTACTAACTTCAATAAATTGGAAACAACATAAATAATAAATTACAACCCAAAGTGATTGGAAAATTATGGGCTCCGATTACAAAAAGTACCCTATTCATCATCACTTAACCAATTTGTGGTGTTAGGATGATCTTGTCTTGTTGTGCTAGGACCATCTCCTCTTGATCTCGCTTCTCTTGCACTCCTCCTTTGCACCACATCCTTTTTCTCCGACTTCCAAAAATATTTAGAATCTGGAGACATCCCTTCTAAAGGCGTGTTCATAATGTCACGATCTCATTGTGCCATTCTTTCTTCTCTAAGCAACTCCCTTTCTTGCCTAAGTAGCTCTCTTTCCCTCTGTTCAGCTTGAAATGCTTGTTGAATAGCTGCAGCTTTTGCCTCATCTCTAGCCTTATCAGCCTCATATTTCGCCAATTCCCGTGCCAATGTCAAGTCACCTTGACGAGCAAGTTCTTGCATGTACTTTCCATAATCATTCTTGGAAGCATTCCCTTTCCTCTTTGAAGCCTTCTTACCTTGAAGCCTAATTGGATAACGGGTCGACCCCGACGCTCGTTCAGGAATCGGCGTTTCACGAACTTCTTCTCCATCTTCTTCATCACCATGGGAGCCATGATCGGGTGTAGAGTGTAGAGGGGTGCTGTGTAGAGGGGTGCTGTTCATGTATACTTCTGGACCAACATGCACAACTTTGAATTTAGGAGAATCTTTAACAATATTGACACACCATGACCGAGATCGAGGCATGCTAGCCGTCACGTGAAGATGACGTAGCCATGTGCACAGTGCGGAAGCATTAGAATAAGAACAAATACGAATAAATAAAAACCAAATAAGTGTGATTATACATTCAGAGCATATAGCCTAAGTGCAGTCAAGCAATTTAACTAATACCCAAAGGTGGTCCTACATTTGTGATAGTCTGCCAGAACCTCCGTTGTAACCTCGTGAGCCACCAACAAAGTTATCTAATACCTGGAGGGGCGAAAAACAAAAGCGTGAGTGGGCAAAAACAAATCTTTCGAAAACCATTTCAAAAACTATCTTTATAACCCCTCGACGTAAAACCTGTATACTTTCCCAGAAAAATAATAGTATATACATATACTAAACTCCTCTGAAAATCATCATCATGCTAATATGAATTGAAACATGATTATGCCAACAAGTTACTGATATGCCATCGAATCCAATATATATGCCAAATCATGCCAACGAATCAAGCATATGCCATACTAGGCCAACGAATCATAAATCAAGTGAAATAAACTCATCATCGATAATAACATGTCCCCCGTGTGATCAGCACGGCTGGAACTATAGCTCATAATCAATCTCATCATCTCATCCTAATATATATCCTGCACACATGTCGAACCCACTCAAGGTGGTCTATACGACAAGACTGGGTGTAATCTACTACGCTCTAGTGCTACAATCACGTGAAGACTGTGCGAATAAGTCGCGGGTCACCTACGAGTCGAACCCACTCAAGATGGTCTATACGACAGGACTGTGCACCTAACTTGGATCCAAGGCGAGCGTGCGTTGCGGAGAGGTGAACAACACGTGAAAGACTGGCCCTGGCCCTGGGCGGGAGCACTAACACCGGGGTGCAGGTTTATGAGCTATCGATGCATCACAACATCTCATCAATCTCGTTATCTCAACGTTTATTTAAACACTCAAAAGCTTACCTGAACTTACCTTAGCGTCCACAGCACCAACAATCATGCGCATACAATTTCATGATGCACAGGCACTCCATAATGCATAATACTATCATGATGCATACTCATCTCATCATGCATACTCAAGAAATATAACAAAGGTATGATGGCATGGCATTTCATTTCATAAACCATTTCACATGTTTTCTGGGAAAACTCAATGTATAAGGTATATACGGAAAACAAAAGCCCACTCACCTGGAGTCCGCGCTACGGCTCCCTAACGTGAACATCGAGGCGTCCCAAAACGTTCGGTGCCTAAAACAATTACCAAACTACAACTTAGAACTCTTAACCATAGAATATGTAATTCACGTAAAACATATCCTCAAGGATATTCTAGAATCATTTAAGACCCTTAATCAACAGTCAACCGTCGATCAGCGATCGACGGTAGGGTCCACTGCCCCACGTACTTGATCCGGAAGATCCGTACCTCAAATCTTCGATCCGTAACTTTCCAAGATGTACATTAACCTTCTAGAACAACATACTACAATTTCGTTACGATCTGACGGTAGGATCTCCGCCAATTTCCAAAACCGAGTGGCGGTTAACCTTTTATTTTATGAACTTACAAATCCAATTCGGGAAGATCCGTCCATTGGATTCCCGATCCGTAAGTTCCTACATTCTTCAAATATTACGTACTAACACGTATCAAAGTTTGGTGACGATCCGACGGTTGGATCGTCGATTCATATTTTCACCTAACTATGAATCGTAACGAACTTAAGTTCAATTACTCAAATTACGTCCAACAATTATCAAAACTGATCCTAGAGCATGGAACATAGCATGAAAATAACATTGGCGGCCCACTGGCCACTTGCCGCCGCACGGGCTGCCGCGGGTGGCGGTCGGTCGCCCCGACTCGTCGGAAAATCCAACTATTTTTAAAAATTCTCAAAAATTGCAGAATTGAAGATCTCAAAGAGAGGAAAAACTTCATACCTTCGGCCAAGTCCAATTTGGCTTGGAAATGCTCCAATTTCACCAAAACCGTGAAGAACCCTAGAATTGGGTGTTTTCAATTCGACCTCCAAAACCACTCCGATGCTCCAACTAATGCTTGGGCTTTGTTCCAGGTCCTAAGGGAATGCTAATGGTGTTAGCAATTGAAAGAAATTGATTCAAAAATAAGAGAATCGAACACACAAACCCACCGCACCCACCGGTGCGATTTCCTTGATTTCAAGCTTAAATCTCTCCAAATTTGAGATGGAATGGGTAGAGGGAAGATCATAGAAGGTTTTCCAAGAGATGGTTTGATGTAACTCACCGGAAAAATGATGCAATTTCGACGGAAATGGGTGAAGAACACCGACGGGTCGCGCGGGTCGAATTGGGGATCCGGCCGATCCCCCGTGTCTTCTCCTCTCTCCTTTCCTCCTTTCTCTTCCTCTGGTTGGCCGGGCGATCCTCTCTCTTCTCCCCATTCGCCCACTCTCTCCCGGAGCTCTCCTGAAGCTCTCTTCTTTCTTCTCTGGTTGGGCAGTTTCTGCCCAATCTGTTTCTTCCTCTTTCTGATTTCAGCAGCCACACACGCACACACACAACATCCATACTTATCTTTATTTTCTTTCCTTTCAATCCGTGCCATCCATTTCAGATTTCCCTTAATCTGGGCCATCCAAATGGCACACCAGATTTTTTTAATAACATTCATAAAATGCCCAAACTTTAAACTTTAATAACTTCTTCAATATAACCCCAAATCACGAACCGCTTGCGCCCACGCGTCTGAAGTAACGAGTACTACTAGGTCATGCCAAGAAAACAAATCTTAGATGACACGACACATCAATTAACCTCGAACAATGCACGTGCCTCAAAGGGCATTTTTGTAAAATCCTTTATAACAATTTAAAAACTCTTAAAATCAGGGACGGGCTGTCACAATCTACCCCCCTTATAGAAATTTCGTCCTCGAAATTCAAACAACAAAGTACATCACTGATACTCATAAAACAAGCGAGGATACATATCTATCATCCTATCCTCAGTCTCCTAAGTAGCCTCTTCCACCGAATGGTTCCTCCACAGAACCTTTACCATACGAATGGTCTCGTTTCTCAACACTTTGTCCTTCCAATTCAAAATCGTCACTGGTTCTTCATCATAAGACAAATCTGAACTAATTTCAAGCTGTTGAAGAGGTATCACATGTGAAGGGTCTGGAACATAATGTCGAAGCTTAGAGACATGAAACACATTATGCACTCTGACGAACTCTGAAGGCAACTCAAGCCTATAAGTAACATTACCAACTCGTTCGATAGCCTGGTACGATCCGAGGTACCTAGGGCTTAACTTACTCTTCTTCCCGAATCTTACAACACATTTCCAAGACGGTAACTTTAAGAATACCCAAACTAACGTCAAACACTCTATCAGTAGCATATCTATCAGCAAGGCTATTCTGTCGATCCTGGGCCGCTTTCATAATAACTTTTCTCACTTGAACATTCTGAGTAGTCTCATCTACTATCTCAGGGCCCACTAATGGTCTTTCACAAACTTTAGACCAACACAAAGGTATTCGACAAGCTTTCCCATAAAGTGTCTCAAATGGTGCCATCCCGATGTTAAAATGATAACTGTTAATATAGGCAACTCTATCAAATCCAACTTAGCTTGCCAATCATCACCAAACTAACGTACTGAAGCTCTCAGCCTATCCTCTAAAGTCTGAATGGTTCTCTCTGACTGATCATCTGTTTGAGGATGATAAGCTGTGCTGACTTAGTAAGCCGATCAACAATTACCCAAACGCCATCACACCCGTTCCGTGTACGAGAAAGCTTGTACACAAAATCCATAGTGATATTTCCCATTTCCAGTGTGGAACGGAAAGTGGCTGCATCAACCCAAAAGGTTTCTTTCTTTCTTCTTTGACTTGCTGACAACTGATACACCTACTCATATATTCAACAATTTCTCTTTTTATACCTGGCCAATAATAAAATGGTCGAATGGTATGATACATTTTAGTACCTCCAGGATGTGCTGCATAAGCTAACAGTGTGCTTCGTCCAAAATTTACTTTCTTTAATTCCATATCATTCGTCACATACATCCCGTTCTCTTGCATAAGCATGCCATTTGATTCATTAACTCTGAGGTCTTTCTTTTCTTTTCCGTCGTTCCTTGCCTCAATTAATTCTTGGGTCTCTTCATCATCCATCAAATTTTCAAACACATAACCCACTAAAATTTTGTCTAACTTGAAAATTGACAAGTAAGACTTCCTCTTTAACTTCCACTTCTAACTGCACTCCAGTGGATCGTAAATCATCAAGAAGAAGAATATGACAATTATAACTGGCATGAAGTCTAGCTGAAGTCTTCTTACTAATTGCATCAACTACCACATTTACACAATCATCCTGGTCGTGCAATCATAAACACTAAGCAACTTCAATCCACCTTTACTGACAAAAGCTTAAGATCCCTCTGAGTAAACAGATACTGGAACTCTTATGATTCGTAAGAATCTTACACTTTTCCCCATAAAGGTAAAACAATCATAGAGAAATCCGTAACAAACCGTCGATAGTAACCTGCTAGACCAAAGAAACTCCGTACCTCAGCGACGGTTCGTGGTTGTTCCCAATTCTCCACAGTTGTTACTTTTTGAGGGTCTACTTAAATTCCTTGTGCCGATGTAACATGTCCCAGAATTGTCACTTAATTTAACCAAAATTGACATTTGCTAACTTAGCATACAACCGAAGTTCCCTCAATCTTTGCAACATCAATTTAAGATGTCTAGCATGCCCTGCTCTAGTCTTACAGTATACCAGAATATCGTCAATGAAAACAATAACAGACCTGTCTAGATATCACTGGGATACTTGATTCATCAAATCCATAAAGCAACAAGCGCATTTATTAACCCGAATGACATCACCAAGGATTCATAATGACCATAATAAATCCTGAAAACAATCTTAGGGACATCCTCACTTCAAATCTTCAATTTGTAATAACCCGACCTCAAGTCAAACTTGTAGAACACACAGACACCTCTAAGTTGATTAAATCAATCATCAATATGCGGCAATGAATAACGGTTTTTAATCGTTACCCAATTCAATTGCCTATAATCAGTGCATAACTTTAAAGTCCCATCTTTGTATCTCACTACCAACACCCGAGCTTCCTCAAGGCGACATACTAGGTTGAATCAAATCCTTATCAACCAATTCTTGCAACTGGATTTTTAATTCTCTTATCTCCGCATGAGCCATTCTATATGAAGTCAAAGATACAAAACCCGTACCTGGCAACAAATCAATGGTAAACTCCACCTCTCTAACAGATGGTATCCGGGCAAATCATCAAGAACACATCGGGAAAATGTCTAACCACATTTACCTCTTCCACACTGCCCAGAACAACATCAAAATCTACCATATCTAACGGAATAAGATTTGCTAGCATAACTATATCTTCCACTATCACTGGACACTCTGAATAAACATAATAACAACATAAAATAACCTACCTGCTTACTTGCTTAACGAATCCAACGAATAAGTTATTGATATTACGGTCTGCAGCCCGTAAAACCGATAACTCACTGTTGTCTCGATAAGTAAGTAATAATTCCCGAGGGTACAACCTTTCTAGAAAAGTGCAACTTCTAAATATGCTAACGCCACACTACTAGGAAACACAACGCGTCCTCTAGGATCTAAACAATGAGGCTGAGTCAACTGGCAATTGTATTCTGGCCTGTTGTCATCCTTCTAGGCCTCTAATAGAATGAACACCTCGGTTATGCGCATTACGCTTCTGACCTAACTGATTGCGCTGCCTCAACGACACTTTCCAAAATGTCGATTATTGTACTTATGGCATAAAGATGCACCCGAACCACATGACCCTCCAAGGTCTCTCTGTCTCTGGAATCTCGGGCCTCCACTAAATATATTACTTTTCATCTGGCCTGTGGCATTAAAACTTCCGCTAGAAGAACTAGAACTAGCTTCACTTCTTTTGAAGCTTTAAATCTTGCGAGGCTGTTAAGATGACTAACCTTTACCTTTGTCGTCTTTCCTTTGATTCACATTCTTTTCCTTTTCTTCTTTACTCGCACTGGGCATATTTTCTTTAATCCTCGACAAATCTCGTAAAAACTCCTAGTAAGAAGCACAATGGGTAGTTGTCGCCATAGAACACCACTTTTGCTTAGTACCCAACTTAAAACAACAAAGTGTCTCAACCGGATTAGCAGCAACATTCTGATGATAGCGAGACAAGTCAGTAAACCTTCTATAATACTCATTCGCCATCACCTTTCCTTGTCTCAAGTTTGTAACTCTTGCTTCTTATTCTTAATATATACCGAAGGAATAAATCTTTTCTTAAACAATTCTTTAAACAACTTCCAATTTGCTTTTTCCTCCGGCTAGTAATCATAACTTTCCTGATCCCACCAGGATGCAAGTTCTCTTCCAAAAACCAAATAGTGGTCTCGATCCACCTTTCAGCAAGAGGGTTGCCTTGACTTTGCATCACACAAAAGGACTTTTCAACATGATTGAGCAATTGCTCTGCTCCCTCAGGTCCATCATTTCCCACAAAAGGACTTTTCATACCTTCGGCCAAGTCCAATTTGGCTTGGAAATGCTCCAATTTCACCAAAACCATGAAGAACCCTAGAATTGGGTGTTTTCAATTCGACCTCCAAAACCACTCCGATGCTCCAACTAATGCTTGGGATTTGTTCCAGGTCCTAAGGGAATGCTAATGGTGTTAGCAATTGAAAGAAATTGATTCAAAAATAAGAGAATCGAACACACAAACCCACCGCACCCACCGGTGCGATTTCCTTGATTTCAAGCTTAAATCTCTCCAAATTTGAGATGGAATGGGTAAAGGGAAGATCATAGAAGGTTTTCCAAGAGATGGTTTGATGTAACTCACAGGAAAAATGATGCAATTTCGACGGAAATGGGTGAAGAACACCGACGGGTCGCGCGGGTCGAATTGGGGATCCGGCCGATCCCCCGTGTCTTCTTCTCTCTCCTTTCCTCCTTTCTCTTCCTCTGGTTGGCCGGGCGATCCTCTCTCTTCTCCCCATTCGCCCACTCTCTCCCGGAGCTCTCCTGAAGCTCTCTTCTTTCTTCTCTGGTTGGGCAGTTTCTGCCCAATCTGTTTCTTCCTCTTTCTGATTTCAGCAGCCACACACGCACACACACAACATCCATACTTATTTTTATTTTCTTTCCTTTCAATCCGTGCCATCCATTTCAGATTTCCCTTAATCTGGGCCATCCAAATGGCACACCAGATTTTTTTAATAACATTCATAAAATGCCCAAACTTCAAACTTTAATAACTTCTTCAATATAACCCCAAATCACGAACCGCTTGCGCCCACGCGTCTGAAGCAACGAGTACTACTAGGTCATGCCAAGAAAACAAATCTTAGATGGCACGACACATCAATTAACCTCGAACAATGCACGTGCCTCAAAGGGCATTTTTGTAAAATCCTTTATAACAATTTAAAAACTCTTAAAATCAGGGACGGGCTGTCACAATATTCCAACATTCCCACTGGTTGAATGATTTTTGTTTTGCTTTGATTTTGGCAGCATACCATGCTTGTGCTTGAAGTTGCTACAAATGAATAATAATAATGAAATTATTAGGTAACAAATAAATAAATAATACAAACAAATAATAATAATGAAATTATTAGGTAACAAATAAATAATACAAACAAATAATAATAATGAAATTAGGTGACAAATAAATAATACAAACAAATAATAATAATGAAATTAGGTGACAAATAAACAATACAAATAAATAATAATAATGAAATAATACAAATAAATAATACAAACAAATAATAATATTCTTACCTCATCCGCATAATTTTCCCCACTTCGAAGATTACTACTAGCTTGTGTCAAGGCGTCTCTCCACGTACTAAAGGAATGGCTAAGTAATTTTCAACGGCTGGACACCGATTCTTTGGTTCTTGTCCCACCCACTTGCTCAAGAAATTTGATATGTATGAAACTCCACATTTCTCGCAACTGCATCTCATTACCCGTAAGGGAATTATGAGTAACTTCATACTAGCTAGTGCACAACACAACATCTTCAACAAGCGACCAATTCGTACCTGCATCAGTAGTCATTTTGTGGAAAAAAATTGGATTGAAACTTTGAGAGAAAGATAGGAATTTGATTGAAAGTAGTTGAGAAAATATGAAATTGTGGTGTAAGGTAGATGGAGAAGAAGTGGTATTTATAGAAAAGTAAAAAGAATTTTTTACAAATTATTTCAGATTTTTTACAATTTTTTTTGGATTTTTTACATTTTTTTTTTTATTCAAATAATTAATCTCTGCCGTTGGATTTTAAAAAAATTGAATTCCAACACTCCAGATTGTGCCACGTGTCACAACGGTAACTTTTCTTAATTATTAAACTGTTTTTTCTTTTTTTTTTTTAATTTCAAATCAGATTTGTTTTTTGGGATCAGACGGCTGAAATTTAAACGAATTTTGATTGAACGGACCGTGGGAAGCCACGTGGCTTCCCAACGGTCACTGACGAATCTCTGTTGCCGCGCCAGATTTTCTGAAATCCGGTCGGGCGACGCGCCCCCATTCGCGAGTGAGGGGCACGCGCCTGACACAAACAAAAATAAAAAATTGTTAGGTCCTCGGGCCACAGGCCCGTCGATTCCCCACCCCCCTTCGCTCGGGCTCCCACCTCCGCTCGGGCTCCACACGGCTGGACCTCACTCCACCGGGCCTCAGGCCCTTTCCTCTCCCCTGTCCCCCGAGCTAAGTCCACGGCTGGACTTGCTCTAAGGAGACCCACCCCACCCAATAAGGACGAAAGACGGCATTAGTGATTTGACGGTGTCCAGTGGAAGGGACATCGCTCTCTCTGAAAAATAAAAATTTTCATGGATTTTTTTATCACTTTATAACTTAACGTTAATTTTTATGTGAATATTATTACACATTATGTTAAAAGTATGAAGTGTCAAAGAGTTCATAAAGAATTTAATTTTTGAGAGAGTCTCTTTAACATTTCTCCAGATATATTCTTAAACAAAATTAATCAGAATCTTGATCCCACTTTGCCATTCAAAACCCTAGGAAGTTATTAACAATAATACTTGCCCGCACAAATCTCAACATTATTAGTTAACAACATTAATATCAATACTGGGGTATCATAGACTGCATAAATTACTCACAGGTTATTTTTGGATTAATATATATTGGGAGTAAATCCGTCACACCATTTGAAATTAAAACACCAAATATTTTTCTTATTGTTGTTCTTTAAAAAGTATGCGGGTCAACTCAGGCAATAACTCTAATAGCAAAGATTTACCTCCATGCGTACATAAGAGTTTGACTCAAACTCTCCTAATTCTCCTCCTATAGTGAAATTAGGTAAATTTTACAATATTTACAACTGCCCTTCTAAGCTCTAACAATACTACCCATACACTTAAAAGAAACACAGCCTTTCATGCTCTAATTGTTTCAAATTTCAAATAAACAAATTTGGTTGCTGGATGCACGAGTGGCACAAATGTTATTTGCGGAAGACTTATTAATTGAAATGCTCCCTGAAATTACCATTTAGTCTTAGTTTACTATTTGAAATTGGTTGTCTCATTTTGCCCACTGAAACTGATATTTTTAACTCTTTTAGTCTCACTTCATCCCATTCCCTTAAATAAATATTAAATTTAAGGGTATTTTAGACATTTTAGTTTTTATACATCTATTTACCTCTAGCCTACCCACTACACCAATTTCAATTCTATTTTTAACAATTCTAATTCTAATTCATGAGTTTTTGGTCTTTTTAAAATAAATTATTTAATAAATAGAAAAATTCCAAGAAATAAAATCATTATATCAATAAAAATAAGGGTTATATTTTTGTTCGTAGAGTTATTTCACTTGCAAGGCATCCATGTATTGGCTCGAAACTTTGTACTTGAAACACATTGCAACAGAAAAGAAACATGATAAGTTTCACCCTTAAAAGATTATTTCAGATCAGTTGCACAAAATATAATCTAAAAAAAATAAATAAATCATTAAGCTATCATGTCCCAAATACTTCCCCCCCCCCCCCCCCCCCCAAAAAAAATCATTGAAAGCAATTGTGCATAATTTGCAACCAAACGTTTCACATTGTTATTCGAAAATTTTCTATTGACTAAATAATTTATTTTAAAAAGGCCCTAACTCATGGGGTTTGAATTAGAGTTGTCAAAAATGGAATTGAGATTGGTTTAGTGTGTAACCTAGAGGTAAATAGATGTGTTAAATGTAAAAAGTCTAAAATACCTTTAATTTAACAATTCTTTAACAAAATGGGGTGAAGTGAGACAAAATGAGTTGAAAATGTCAGTTTTAGAGGGCAAAGTAAGACTAAACCAGTTTCAAGTGTTAAACTGAGACTAAATGGCAGTTTCAAGGGGTATTTCAATTAATAAGCCTTTGCACAATGAATGGTGCTATCTACACAACCCTTTTTATCTTTCACAATTTTTTCAATTTTCGGCAGTTAGATCGAATGAATTAAAGAGGATAAAAAAAGAAAAATTATGTATAAGGTAAATAAAAGGTATGTTGATAGCACCATCCTGCGTAATTTCCAAATAATTTTAGTATTTTTCTGGTTCGCCATGGAAGCACATGATTTGGGCCGAAAGTATAGGGCCATAAATGGGCCTCATAAAATAAGATCAGACAGTATCATTCAGCAAGAAGACCGGAGTTGACAAAATCATATGACAATTGCAAAAGCTGTTTTACTAATAAGCATGATGCGTTTTCCCAAAAAAAAAAAGGAAAAAAAAAGCATGATGCATGTCCAAAAGTTTGAGCTGATATGTCACATATGCATTTGATTCAACAATAAGCTGTCACACGAAGTTGAGTAAGATTATGGCGCATCATTTGTTCTTTGTTTAACAAAGGAAAAATAATAATTGATTAATTATGTTAAGAAATTGATATGCACACATTTTCAGCATCGACACATTCTTCGCATTGACAAATTAACTTCACCTAATCGATTCGGTTTCAGTGTTCAGAACAATGTGCTCTTCTCTTCCTTAAACTTCGGACAAGTACACACTTCACACTTATCTTCCTATATTCTTTTGCGATTCACGAGAGATTGATAGAGAAAGAGGAACGATGAAGCCGGGATAGGGAAGTTCCTCTCCAATCGTGGCTAATTATAGATGTTTATTCAGGTAAGCATGCATGACAAGGAAAAGCTAATTGAGATGTAATTAACAGCTCAATATATAACGTGCATTAATTTCACTATATCCAAGTAACAATCTGATCACAATTAAGCTAATTAGTGATCATACATTTGTTTACAATGCATTAGCAAACCAAAAACTTAGTGAAATTCCCTAAGAAACAACTTAATGAAGGGTGCATAGCAACCTCTAGTTGAAAATTTTGACCCATCATAGTCCTCAAACTGATCATGATGATGAATCCTTGAATCAACAAAACCCTTCGGGCTTGACATCGATCTACCTCGTGCCAGAAATTTTGTCGGTGTTACTGGGGAAGATGGCACTGAATAGTATGTTGTTGAATACGCTGATGATGACGAAGAAGAAGAAGATGAAGGAGATGCTGATGAAAAGGCTGGAGCTGATGATGGGGTTGATGCTTTTCTTGGAGTGGTACTAGTAATACGCATTTTGGGGAAAATATTGTGTAAAAGAAGAGAGCTTTTTGAGTTCTTTTTCCTTGAGTGTATTTTCGGGGAATCGTAAAAATATGAAGGTGGGGGTGTAAGAGGAGGTAGACGACTAGGGTTTCGGAGGAAATTGGCTTTAGGAGTACCTGGTTGAGATTCCCAAATGAAGGGAACTGAAACAAAGGCAGAGGCTCCTCCATGGTATTGATCTTCAAGTGCTGATGAGAAGCCAGCCATAAATTCTTGTTTGGGTGCTTAGAGAGCTTGTCGTGCTTGGGGTTGAAGCAATCGTTTGCTTCAGTTTTAATTAAAAGTGTCTTACTAGCACCCTAGATATATGTATGCAAGGGGCAGAGTGGAACAATCTCATGCCTCTTTTACTAATTTGAAGGATCGATTTGTTTGTCTGCAACATGCTGATGTATGACTTAGATTAGTTTTTCTTATATAAAAATAGGAGGGGCTTGAAAAATTTGTTAGTGGAGCATGAAAATATAATTTTATGGATTGATTCCATAATAATAATAATAATAATAAAAGATTAATTCCAAGTTTAGTTTTCATCATTAGTTATAATCTAGATTTAGATCGCTACCACATGCACATTAACTAAAAGACCAGTCAACCATCTAGGTTTGCTAAATCAACTGCTAATTAACTATGTTGGAATTTTTTTTTTCATATATATAAACCAAATTAATCAAATGTGTTGTAGGCCTATTTGATTAAACGATCTAGGGTTTAGAGAGAGAGAGGGGGGCGGCCACTATTAGAGAGAAGAGAGATTGATTTAATTGTGAGGTATGTTTGATTTACCCCATTGTGCCTTTATTTATAGTGGTAGGATAGGTAAATACCTTTCTCTTTAGGATTACAACATTTAATAGGTAATTTATTCCTAATAGGAATATAAGATACATTCTCATATTCTCTAGGATTTACACAATCACATTCATATTCTAAATATGACTGCAACACTCCCCCTTGAGTGTGTAAATACTCAACAAACCATCGAATCAGATCTTCAGCAGATAAGGTAGAATAGTTGATGAAGTCATCGGCACAACGGGTGATCGCGAGTCTCAAATTTAATTTGAAGTATGCATTGGTAAAAACTCACAAAAACCTCACTATGGTAAAACCCAAGGCATGGGGAAAACCCATAGACTAAGGAGAAAAGTAAGAAAATATGCATAATGTCTCAAACAAACGTCAAACTGGACGAATGTAGTGAACTCAACGGAGTATGATCATCCCAGGATGGGTGCCTCATTAAAACCTCGTTAGGTAGCAAAAACCCAGTGGGAAAAATGCTCCTAATTGTAGGAAAAAGAGTACATTAAGATCATGTGAGTATGCTTCTAGATACTCCCCCAGAGTTAGACATAACTTCTAAATAAGAGAACTACAAGCGATTCAACTCAGATAATTTACTCATACCGATTCCTTGGACAAGCTTCTGAAAAGTAGACTTGGGCAATGACTTGGTGAAGAGATCGGCCAGGTTGTCCTGGGAATGGATTTGCTTGACTTCAATGTTCTGATGCTGCTACTGCTGGTGTGAGTAAAAGAACTTTGGTGTTATGTGTTTGGTGTTGTCTCCCTTGATGTATCCCTTCTTCAACTGCTCGATATATGCTGCATTGTCTTCAAAGATTGTCGTAGGAAGGTCAACGACTGATGTAAGACCACTAGTGCTTCGAATATGTTCCATAACTTCTCTCAGCCAAAAGCACTCACGCGATGTTTCATGCAGGGCGAGAATCTCAGCATGGTTAGACGAAGTCGCAACTAGCGTTTG
Organism: Cotoneaster glaucophyllus; assembly: GCA_036320875.1. Classification (NCBI taxonomy): domain Eukaryota; kingdom Viridiplantae; phylum Streptophyta; class Magnoliopsida; order Rosales; family Rosaceae; genus Cotoneaster; species Cotoneaster glaucophyllus. Next base: position 4,490,714 of record CM070061.1, read on the forward strand.
CTTGGTAGACCTCCAAGATATAGCGATGTCTTCAACGATAAAGACATAACCCATTTGAGAACGTGCTTTATGTGGGTCAGACAGATATCCAGCATCTGCGTAACCAACAAGGCGATAATCAACCCGAGGACCATAGGGAGCAGCAACACTCGGAGATTCGCGGGTATAGAACAAGCCCAAATCAGTAGTACCCTTGAGGTTACGGAAAATGTCTTTAACACCATTCCAGTGTCTGCGTGTGGACGCATTGCTGTATCTAGTCAATAGATTCACAGCGAATGAGATGTCAGGTTTAGTGCACTGAGCCAAGTACAATAAAGCCCCAATTGCACTTAGGTAAGGAACTTTGGGTTCCAAAATCTCTTCTTCATCGTCATTTGGACGGAAGGGATCTCGTTTAGCATCTAGAGTCCGAACGACCATGAGTGTGCTCGAAGGCTTCGTTTTATCCTCATTAAAACGACGCAACACCTTTTAGGTGTAGTTCGATTGATGTACTAGGATTCCATCCGAACAATGCTCGATCTCCAAGCCGAGGCAGTATCGAGTTTTCCCAAGATCCTTCATCTCAAATTTCGATTTCAAGTGTGCAGCAATTTCCTCAAGCTCTGCAGGAGTCCCGATGAGGTTCATAAACTGCAATGATTGCAAACTCGGAATGTGACTTCTTTATGAACACGCATGGGTATAGTTCATTGTTCACATAACCCTGACTTGTCAAATATTCACTCAGACTATTATACCACATCCGCCCAGACTGTTTCAATCTGTAGAATGACCTCCTCAACCTAATTGAGAGAGTGTTCCGTGGTCTATAACTATTTGAGCCAGTTAATTGAAGTCCTTCTAGAACTTTCATGTATATTTCCGTATCTAGATCCCCATAGAGATACGCAGTTACCACTTCTATAAGCTGCATATTTAGTTTTTCAGAAACTACCAAACTGATTAGGTAGCGGAACGTCATAACGTCAATTACGGGGGAATACGTCTCATCGTAATCAATTCTAAGGCGCTGAGAGAAGCCTTGCGCTATGAGGCGTGCTTTGTATCGCACTATTTTATTCTTCTCATTACATTTCCTCACGAAAACCCACTTGTAGCCAATGGGCTTCACGCGTGGTGGTGTAGGAACGATAGGTCCAAACACCTTTAGTGAGCGAATCGAGTTCGACCAGGATTGCTTGTTTCCAGTTTGACCAATCAGTTCTACGTCGGCATTCATCTAGGGTGCGTTTGGTACGTGGGACGGGACGGAATGGAATGAGGCGTTCCGTCCCGCGTTTGGTACGCCAAAAAAGGGTGGAACGAGCTGTTCCACGGGACAGATTTTGGGTATTTTTTTTGTCCCGCCTCCGCCCCCCCTCCCCCCCCGGAACGGGTTGTTCCACGCCTGTGGAACACAATATTTTACCATTTTATGACAAATATACCCCATGTCTTTTTCAAAAATTACACATCTAAATCATTCAACAAACCCTAACAATCTCTCTTCTCTCTCCCTCTGCCACTGCCGCTGCTTCATTCCTCTCCTCTGCATCTCCCCCATTCGCAACCTTCCTCATGGTTCCGACTGCATCTCCCCTTTGCAACCTTCTCTGTGAACTTCGCTCTGCATCTCCAGTCCAGGTACGATCTGCCTCTCTGTGAACACTTAATTATTCACAAGTTCTGAATTTTTGTGATTTGTTTTGTGGTGGGTTAATTGTCCGCATAGTGAGGCTCAGTGGGGAGCAATGGCTAACAGGAATCTGGAGAAGTTGGCGTCCATTGACGCGCAGCTTCGGCTTCTGGTTCCGGCTGTAAAATTTGGTTGTAAAATTTGATTTCGATCGGTTTGAGACGTTCATCTTGATTTCGATTGGTACCCATGATGCAAAAACACTTGAATTTGTGATTGGAATATTTTCTGCATTTTTATTCTACTGCTAAAAGTATGGAACTTTGTGTGTGAATTTGAAACTCCTTATCAATTTTGTTTGAACCCTTTTGATTTTGGTGGATTCGTGGACCCTTTTGATTTTTTTGGGATTTGATTTTCCTTACAAAGGTTTATAACTTTGGAGGGTTTGCAGAAGTTAACTGGGTTCTGGGTTGGCTGTTTTGTGTTCTTCCCCTCTGTGAAGGGAGGCGGGATTTGTGAGTTTTCTGGGATGCCAATTAGTTCTGATCAAATTGAATAATTTCTGGATTATGTTAATGGAGTGGTTGATCAAATTTTGGGTTAAGCTAAGCATTTGTTATTGCAATGCTGTTGACGTCAATCCTTTTGTTTACTGGGAGCAATATGGGCATGCGAAGAACAAGAAACATATGGAAGAAGAGACAATAGAGAGACAAAGTCAAATAAAAAGGGTAAGTTAGTCATTTAATCCGGTTTCGTCCCATTCCATCTTGCGCGTACCAAACATAACATGGAACCACTGTTCCGTCCCGTCCTGTTCCGTCTCGTCCCGTCCCGTCTGCGTACCAAACGCTACCCTCCGAAACGTGGTTCAATGTCATCGCTAAGCATGATGTCAGTAGCTACTGAGTACGTGAAATCATCATCGACGATCATCTCATTCCTATTCCAAACTACTGTGTAGTAGACCGAAATCTCGCGATTCTCGGGAGGCCGGCATGCTTCTTCTGAAGCATCATCATAATCTAGAATAACCTCATACGTTGGAACGGATGAGTGAGCGATGGTCGGATTCAAACTAGGGTCACTAGTTGGTGTCGTTTTCCTTTTCCGGGGTTGTGAATCCTTTGAACCAAGAGGTCTGCCACGCTTCAGGGTCGGAGCAAATGATTGGCTAGCTGCCAATGTACCTTGCCATGTGGAGGGTGCGGCCTCCCCACCTTCGGGGACGGTCCGGCCTTCCCAGACTGGTTGTTGACATACGTGGGGTACATCTATCCTAGCAGGTATGTTTGCAGCGGGTATATGTGATCTTGTCACCTTTGCTAGATCATTAAAAGCCTCCGACATGCTTTGAGCAATGCTCTGAAGATCTATAATTCGACGCACCTCAGTTTTAGATTGGGCAGTGCGGGGATCTAAATGAGACATAGTGGGAACATACCATGACAATTCGCGGCGTTCTACGGGAACGTTAGCATGCTTATCTCCCTCTAACGACGAGAATACTGTCTCATCAAAGTGACAATCCGCAAAACGTGCGGTAAAGAGATCTTCTGTCAAGGGTTCTAAGTAGTGAACAATTGATGGCAGATCATAACCGACATAGATTCCTATTTTTCTCTAAGGACCCATTTTGGTACGTAGTGGCGGCGCTATTGGCACATAAATGGCGCACCCAAACACCCGTAAATGTGAGATGTCAGGCTCGTATCTAGTGACCAACTGTAACAGTGAATGTGGTTGGGTAACGGTGGGCCTCAGGCGGACCAACATAGCTACGTGCAATATTGCATAGCCCCGGGCAGATACCTGCAATTTGGTTCTCATAACCAAAGTTCGAGCTATCATTTGAATACGCTTTATGAAAGCTTCTGCCAGGCCGTTTTGGGTGTGAACATGGGGCACAAGATGTTCCACATCAATCCCTATTGACATGCAATAATCGTCAAAAGTCTGTGAAGTAAACTCTTCAGCGTTATCCAGTCGAATCGACTTAATCGGATAATCAGGGTGGTGAGCCCTTAGCTTAATGATTTGAGCTAGAAGTTTAGCAAATGCGGTGTTACATGTGGACAACAAGAAAACATGTGACCATTTTGTTGATGCATCAACCAACACCATAAAATATTTAAATGGTCCGCAGGTTGGTTGGATAGGTCCACAAATGTCCCCTTGAATCCTCTGAAGAAATTTAGGGGGGTCGTGAATAATCTTTGTATGGGAGGGTTGAGCATTCAACTTCCCTATAGAACACGCTTTACATGGCGGGATTCCATTATAGGGATGTAACTTGTGCCCGTGAGAAGATTTGAGGATACGGCGCATCATGTCACGACCAGGATGTCCTAAACGATCATGCCAAAGCAAAAAAGTGTCCTGGAACTCAGGCATAGGGCCGGTAACACTATAGGCTTCTATACCGTGAATGGTTGTGATGTACAACCTACTCGGCAGACGTTCTAACTTCTCATGAATATGTTTCTGGCCATATTCATACGAAGGGATACAAAGAAATTCAGAACCATGATCTTCAATGGTTTCAAGATGATATTTATTATCTCGAATATCTCTAAAACTTAGCAACGTTTTTCCGAAACGTGGAGAATAAAGAGCCTCCTTAATGGTCAAGATTGTACCATTAGACAACATGATACGTGCCTTGCCGTATCCTTCAATCAGGTTGGATGGGCCTGAGAAAGTTGTCAAATGAGCTTTCTTGGGTATCAAGTTAGTAAAATAGTGTCGTTCATGCAAGATGGTGTGCGTGGTTGCACTATCTGCCAGACAACTAACTTCCCCACTAGACATACCTAGAAATAAATTGATTGAATTGGTCACATGTATAAATATAAGTCCATTCATTCAATTAAGCAATTCGAGAAAATAATATCCATTCAAATAATAATCCATAATTCAAAACAAACCAAAATCAAACAAATTATTCCAAATACTTAGAAAAATAGGAGGGGTAGGGCCGGCCACTCCTAGTGGGTTCGTCCACTAGGGGTAAACACCCTAAAAACATGTCTAATTTATTCATCCATAGGCCCTGATGCCTCTTGAAAATCCGATATCTTCATTGATGTAGTTGCATCTTCAGGATGATCCATATGTGCAAAGTTAGACTCACGACAGAAATGATACTTGGCAATAGCCTCAGGGGAAGCTCGACATACGCGTGACCAATGATCATTTGATCCACAACGATGGCACATGTCCAATTCAGTAGAAGTAGCCTGAATGGGAGCTTTGCCCTTGTTCTTGAAGTTTGGGACCTTAGGAGCGAGTGGTGGACGCTGCCGGGTCACAATTCTTCCCTTAGGTGCGGCACTCTGTTGACCTTGGGCCCTTGGTTATGCTTTTCCCTTATGGCCACGGCCATGACGATTCTGTTGTCGTTTATGGTTGCGAGAATTAAGCGCATGTGCTTCAGGCGCGACGTTCGAGCCAGTGGGTCGAGCTTGATGATTCTTCATTAACAGCTAGTTCTGTTTTTCAGCGAGAAGTAAAACAGAGAACAAATCCGAAAACTTGGTGAATTTATGTGCCCTATATTGCTGTTGCAGGACAATATTGGTGGCATGGAAGGTCGAATAAGTCTTCTCTAGGAGATCTGATTTGGTTAGTTCCACTTTGCAGAATTTCAACAAAGAACGGATTCTACAAACTTCAGAGTTGTATTCATTCACAGACTTAAAGTCTTGGAAGTGAAGATGCTGCCAGTCGTGTCTTGCTTCAGGCAAGTATATGTCTTTCTGGTGATCGAAATGGTCAGCCAGAGCAATCCAGAGGGTGCGTGGGTCCTCCTCAACGAGATACTCAGTCTGCAGTGCATCGTAGATGTGTCTTCGAATGAAGATCATTGCAGTACCCTTCTGAGCTTTGTCAACGAGTTTGTCAGCGATGAGAGTCTCGATGGTGGCTCTAATACCCTTTGCAGTTAGATAGAGCTTCACGTCTTGAACCCACTTCAGATAGTTTCTTCCAGAGACTTTTAAAGCGGCAAAATCGAGCTTATTCAAGTTCGACATATCCCTAAAACGGAGGGAAAAACATGAGTAGTCATATGGTAAGCCATAGAAATATATCGTAGAACATACAGGTTCTATAGACATGTATTGGTTTAATTTATGCATGAAAACTACAGGTTTCATGTGGCATGTTTTGAATGAAAACTTTAGGTTTCAAAGGCACTAAATTTGAAACTACAGGTTCAATTTAGGTTTTATGAACAATTAGTTCATAATGAGAGGTTCCTGCAAGAAACACAGAATGCAATATACTAATTTGAATATAGTAGATTTGAGGTTCTTCGGGAACTCAAGTGTGAAAGCTTTGTTACTACGAAAGTATGTGACGGTTCAAAGTATAAAAATAAATTATTGAATCGTTAATGTCCAAAAGTGATCTTCAGGTCAATAATTTTGGATTCATTATCAGATTAATGGACTGCATGTCACTTTTAATTAATTCAATAAATCAGGCCAGACGAGATCGATTGTAGAAGCAAAATAATATTATTGGATCGAAAATATAACCCCAAAATAATTTGGGCTTGGTGCCGTGGGTAAGGGGCACGGTTTGGGTGCCTTAAGTGTAAGGCAATGCCCAAAGGACCTTGAATGATGGCTGCAGGCCACGGGGTGGAAAAAAATCCCTCAGCCCCAACTGGGTTTCAAATCTGGGCCGAAAGGGGTCCACGGGGGTCCAGCCGTAAATGGGCTGTGGGTTTGTCGCGGGGGAGCCCAGCAAAAGCTGGCTGATGCATGCTAAGGGGAAGGGCCTAGCCGATTGGGATGATGGATGAAGGCTGCGGGCCTTGGCTGCGTGGAGCCCAAGCCGAAGCTTGGTGCATTCCGAGATAGAGCAACAGATAGGCTAGGGGCTGCAGGCCCTGTCGAGGTGAAGTCTAGGTCGAGACCTGGTATTTTCTTGCATAGTGGTGGTGTGGTGATCTACCGCACCATATCCAATTCCCCTATTTTTTTGTTTTCAAAATCTCTTAGAGTTTTGGAAACCCAAATTTGCTTCTAATTTAATTTTGTACTTTGACTCTCAAATGCCACATAACAATTTAATTGTGCGATGCATGAAACAAATATATATATATATATATATATATATATATATATATATATATATCGAAAGGAAAATATAAACATAGAGGGGTTCATGCATCATGGGGAATGTTTTCATACTTCGTGGATGTTTCAAATATCTTCTTTTATTTGAAGTGTACCTGATTAGCAGAAAACGAATAAGCCTTTGAATTTGGTGGATGATAGCCTCCTCCTACAATGCGTCAGTTCCTCAGCTTCTGGCAAGAGCATGCTGATAACGTGTTGTAGGCCTATTTGATTGAACAATCTAGGGTTTAGAGAGAGAGAGGAGCCCGACCACTATTAGAGAGAAGAGAGATTGACTTAATTGTGAGGTGTGTTTGATTCACCCCATTGTGCCTTTATTTATAGTGGTAGGATAGGTAAATACCTTTCCCTTTAGGATTACAATATTTAATAGGTAATTTACTCCTAATAGGAATATAAGATACATTCTCATATTCTCTAGGATTTACACAATCACATTCCTATTCTAAATATGACTGCAACAAAATGTTCATTTTTAATGGTTTATACTAATAGTAGATGACGTTTTATTGTAGTGATAGAAAATAATAATACTTATGCACCTTAGTGAGGATACGATTTTCATTGATCCTTCTCCCTCCTAACATTTAACAATTTTGACGCACTAATTCTGTTGGTGGTAAAAAAAAAAAAAAAAAAAAAAAGGTTTATACTAATGTAACTGTTAAAAAGTCAGCTCAAATATACGTATTGTATACAGCAACTTGCTTACTCCTTTTCGCTTTCATCTCATCAAAAGAGGCATAACCATCATTTTGCTGCATTCTTAATGCCTTTGTTTTGGCTTGCCCTCTGCCCTTTTGGCTGTTTTGTTTCTCGACTCTTGCCTTTGTGCCCTTTTATGAAAATATTTTTCGATACAAACAATTGGGGCATGCGATAACGAACACATGACCTCATATGCAAAAAATGTACTTAATTGCTTAAGTTACGAGCCCTTCGTATATTTGCAATTAGTTTCAGCTTGATAACCATGTGCTTAACCATTAAAAAATGCATTTATATAACTTCAACCAATCCATTGCAGAATTTATGCAGATGCAGTAGAGGCTTGAACCTTAAAGCCAGGTACGTCCAGGTGCCATCCATTTGCCTCACTCACTGAATTGCTCATTTTCTTTAATTCTGAATGGATTAATATATTAACCTAGAAATTTAATCATCGTTTAAGTATCGTAGTGGCCTTTTGCGAACCTTTTGAGTCATTTTCCTACTATTATTGCCCATGAGCGGCGACTTCGGCGATCTATTGATCAATCTTAGTCTGCTAAAATCTACTATTATTTAAGGTTGCCCGCATAATTAAAAAAATATAAGGTATATTGATTTTAATTATTTAGTCAAACTATTGGAATTGACATACATTTAAACAATTTCAAGTCCTTATTTTCGAACAGTTTAAAATTATTCGAGAATATTTTTAGATCTTGGAAGTTGCATTGTAAGATGCATGGGTTGAGTTAATTAGCCTCTATTAACAAGTTGGATTGATAGGCACCCAAGGAAGCTTTGTCCTAAACAAGTTTGAACTAGTGTTTAATTATGTAGTAATTAATCTTCCTCAATTACATCAAACTACTACGATTGATAATTGTCATGTTTACAAGAACCAATGGAGAAGTCGGTGTCTAAATAAGAGGGCACCGACCGGTCTAATGCTTTTTTGATCAAAAGATATTATCTACACTAAAGTGGATGAAAGTGGGTTTAGCCTCACAATGGGTTAGTAATATTGTAGTTCAAATTCGCATTTGACGAGAATCGAATCTAAGACCTCTCACTTATAAGTGAAGAGAAATACCATTAGACTGTAGTACTAATTGACCTAACCGGTCTAATGTTTACCAAACAGTTTTCGATGCTTTATTGACTCAGCACACACACACAAAAAAAAAAGAAAAAAAAAAAGTTACCTTGTGTGGCGAAATGATCGAGCGACTTAGATCAACGAAATAATTACGGAGACTATTCAATGCCGCAGCTGACCATTCACGGCTTGTTCTACGTGCCTGCAAAAAATTTGGAAGGGTTTTGGGTTTTAGATGGTAATTATAATTGAATTTAGACGGCATATAAGTCTATTCAGTTGAGTTTTCTGCAATGGTTGAATTTTTTTTTTTTTATAAAAACTGTAATTTTTGAATTGGGTGGCCAAGTTTTGGCTATAACGATAAAAATCCCTAATTAAAAGGGAAAGACAAGTGAAATCCTAAATTGACTAATTTGTGAGAGGGACCTCATTCTCTTCTTGAAAAATATGAGCAATGAGAAACCACCATGTGCTGTAAAAGGGAATGACAATTTTTCCAACGAGTCCAGAGCGTCCACGGAGGAGAAAATGAGCCAGAAGAAATGTAAGATATTGATGTGTATTTAAACTATAATAGATTAATTTAAACCAAATTAAAATCGCAAGCGCACAAATCAATTGTAGAAATAAACGCAAATACGAGGTCAATCCCACAGAGATTGCTTTTAATACCAAATCAACCAGTTGATTACATGAAACTTAACTTAACTAGAAAACGAATGATTGATTAATTAAGTATGAAAAAAAAAATTGAAACTTCAACTTACAATTAAACTAGAAATATGAATAACAAAAACACGCAACGAATGAATGTTTAAAGAAATTAATATGATGAAAGCCTAAGGTTATGAATCCACCAATAACAATCCTATTCCTTTTTTTTCCAAATTGACTACTATCCAAATAGTATACCAATGTTTAAGGTTGTTCTTTCTAAGATATGAATTAATCCTATTGGTTAGGCATCAGCTCATGTGTCTATAAGAGACAACTATATCATATTGGTTACGCATACAGTTAAACACATAAAAACCCATTAAGCACTGAAGAATTATGTCAACTAAGTAGGACTATTTTGATATTGGTTATCCTCACTAGTTTGTCTACTCTTCCTAATCTTAGTTCCAATAAATCTAATTGATATTGGTCATCCTCTTAGATTTATCTAATTATCTAGAAACAAGTTCACAATGATGGCCAGTCACAAGAACGTTCGAACCTAGAATAGTTTTAGTACAAAGATTAAGAACTAAACATAGCATGTAATCAAATAATAATCAACAAGATACTTCGGGAATAATCATGTCATGGCTTCATCATAAACCTTAGAAAAGTAGTTTAGTTACACATAGTCATAATAAAAATCACAAAGAAGTCATGAAAAAAGATAAAACCCGGAAAAGAATGGTAAGAGCACGCTAAGCTTTTCTCCTTCACTTTCGAATAATCCTCTGCTCCCCTACTCCATTTGGACGACCTAGGGCACTTTATTTATTCTCGTAAAACCCTTAAAAGTATGATAAAAACTATCCTAAAAGAAAACAAATTCCTAAATAATCAATGAGTGAAACTAGGAAAGAATCCTTCTTGACTTGGGAAACACGGCATCTGATTTGCACGCCAAATTTGGGGTCAATTTCTCTTTTGGAAAATTCTGTAAAAATATGGAAAACATAGCTTTGTCTCTTATCTTTCCAAGAGCATATGTTTCACACCTCTAGGAAAAATCGGGAAAGCCTTCAAATCTTCATTCTCCCACAGCTGCGCAGTTTTGACAGGAAAGATACTACTGCGGGATTGACTTGTAAAACTGGAACGTTTGGCTTCATGAAAAATTATGAAATTTGGATACAATGATCTTTCGCCTCTTAGCTTCCTTCTCCAATTGGCCTTGCATCAAAACTCCTTCTGAAAGTTGAATTATCGCCAAAAACGTTCTAAGTGCGCAGATTGGCTGAAACAGAGAAAAGGAAGCAATGAGGCTCTTTTAAGACCAATTCCTTAACAAAACTTAGGGACAGTTAACATGAAAATGTGATAAATAATACACATATCAGATATCACACTGGAAGAGTCACTAGTTTCAAGCAACATAGTTTGCCAACCACGCGGATGCCCCAACTCCACAACAAGAATGGACATCATGAAGCTCCACATAGAAAGAAGTATGATGCCTCCAAACTTTGAGAGAAATCACCATGAAAATAACCTGCAAAGTTTCGAACGCCCCCACCGCAAACGCAGAATCTAAGTTACCCTCAACGAGCCCATTTGTACTCACTTTGACCCAAGCATACAGAGAAGGATGCCAAAGAATGGAAACAATAGTAGGAGCTCTAAACAACTCAGCTAAAATCCCCGACATGACCGAAAGAATGCTCCAAAACCTCTAACCCAAGCCAAAGTAGAACGACATATGTGTAAAAGGGAAAGAGGATCGTTTTCAAACTTCATTTTATTACGCATCTTCCAGATAACCATTAGCAAGAAAAACCTCGAAGCAACCCAAATATTTCAGATATGTGGATAAAAATGTTTTGATATAAAAAAGAGTCAGAGATTTGAAATAAAGCTAGTAAGTACAAAACAGTGCTAAATTTAGCCTCAAATAAAAGCCAAGCATGTTATGCAAACTCACAACTAATAAATATGTGATCAATGGATTTTGAGTTGCAGTAACATAATTGGCAGATTGGTACCAAAGGAGTACATTTACGTTGTATGTTGATCCTATGTTGGAAGCTTATTGAAATGTATCTTTAAAAAATAAAAAATAAAGCCCAAAGAAAAGGTTTTTAAATCAACATATGATGTTCCTTATCAATAGGAAGCGGTACTCATTTTCTCATACTAATAATGTTTGAGACCTTGGAGTGAAATAGAGAAGCATTGAACTCGAAAACACTACCAATCTCTGAAACAAGTGTACCCAATCACATATCAATCCAAAAGAGAGTTAATAAAACGAGAATTTTGAAACAAAATAGGGAGAATAGATTAAGTTTTGATGCATTGAACAACCCTAATAAGCTTGAACAAAATGGAAATTAATTAGTTGCTAACATGCTTGGATGCCTCACGAACCAAGTAAAATAGTATTTCAGTTAAGGAATCCTTCCAGATGGAATCTCACATGTAGATTGATGCAATACATAGTTGGAAACAAATTATTTTAGTCTCTCAAGAACTTGAATTGCTTTGATGTGTTGGACTATTTTTCTATCTGATAAAACACTCTGCTTGCAGTTCTATTAGACAATCAAAAACTGCAATTGGAATTGTTTGCATTGCATATGTGATATGTGGGCTTCAAGTGCCAAAATTGGTTTTTTGACACCTATTTTCCACCGCCAACCAAATCTCTCCATGCTTTTACGATATCAACCATTATCCTTAAATACCTTTCTTTCTGCATGTAATTATATAATAATAAGGATTCGATCTAAAAATCAAATTATAATACGATAATTCCCAATATAAGGTGGTCGAATGAGAACGTTCAGGATTAGCATGACGCTGAAGTCCATTTATATTCAATTAACATATACACAGTCACATTGATGCTCAATTTATTTTAAATTAATGCAAATCAAATTACGTTCGAGTTGTCCCACTTTCAATGACGGATCTAAAGATTTTTTTCTTAAAAGAACAAAGATTGAGAAGAATTTGTGCTCGACCCAATCTGAATCTCTCAACATTCATATCCATAAAAAACATCGAAGAGAGATGCTAGGATACTTTGATGAGAGACATGAATTTTCAGAGGGAGCGATAACTTTCATTAGCTCTTATCTGATTCCGTCAGTGCTCATTCTTTAGATATTTTCTTTTAAATCATTTTCTCTTTAGTTGTTATTTGCTCTAGATAGGACTCGTTTGGAAGTATTTTTTAAATAATGAAAATATTTTTCGTGAAATTGATTTGGTGTTCCAAAAGCACCTTTCCAAGGCCTACTTGAATTTTGAATAAAGATTCTAAACACAGATCTTACCAACTTTTTTTGAATAAACGATATTATCTACCTGTTGACCCTAAAAACTACCAAGCCTACGTGGCACGCAGGCCGAATAATCTATGAGCTAACTACGTCCTTCGGTTGAATGCAGGGCGTGCCAACTCGACGGCCGAACTCGGCCGGTGAGTAAAATGTTGATGTTGCGTTGTGTGCACGGCTGACTTCTCGATCTTGCGACTGCGACCGAGGAAGGAACACGCCTCGGCCTTTGGGTTCTAGAGCCTGAAGACAAGGCTGCTAGTTCTGCGAAGTTCAATATCAAATTCGGCTTTCAATGTGCCGAATGTAGTAACCTGTAACACCTCACCTCGCCGAGAAGGCTGATGAGATGACCTCTGCCAATAAGGATTCGAAAATCCTTCTCGGCCGAGACTTGGATAGATAACCAGTCGGCCCCGACGCAGTGCTGTTTATCCAAACTGAAGGTGCTCCGCAGTTGGCTGATTCTACGGCAACAGTGCTGTTTATCCAAACTGAAGATGTTTACCGGTTGCCTCCACAGTGCTGTTCATCCAAACTGAAGATGTGTTGGCGAAAAAGAAAATAAAAAAAATCTCAAAGGTTGAGAGGGTTTGCGCAGGGCAGATTTGTGTGTTGAGTTGGAGGTCGTTAATGTTATGCTCCCCCCTCTATTTATAGTACTGCAAATGCTCCAAACCGTCCTTGGATAGAACTCTTCTTCCTAGTCTAATTCTTCTTCGGTCGATACTAATCCAACTCTATCTCGGCCGATCCTACTTCAACTAGGACTTTGAATCTGCCCCCAGTCGCAGGCCAAATTCATTCATGCACCATGATTTGCCTAGGACTCCTTATCCCAATAGGTTTCGGCCACTTAAACTTTATCACATTCTCGTGTTCTAGATAATTCAATATATTATTAAGAGATAATTATTATGATAAAATCACAATATTATTCCCTAACAATAACTAAAATTATCCTGACTCAGTCACCTAACGGCTTAGAACTTCATTCACTCAACGGCCTCGACCGTTCGGGCCGATTGTGTAATTTTGGGCCTAAACACTACCCTAAGGGGAAATTGTGGCTTTAGCCTCATAATGAGTTAGCAATAATGTAATTCAAATTTGTTTTTGGCGAGAATCGAACTTAAAACTTTTTACTTACAAGTGAATAGTAACATAATTAAACCGTAATAGTAAGTGGCACAAATCTTACCAACTTAAAAAGTAAAAAAAATGAAAACCTACAAATCCTAGCGTGCATAGGTAGGCAAACAGACACAACCAACCTACTTCCCGCGCATGGGCTCATACGTAGGCCCGCACGTTCTGGGTTTCCGGGTTTCTCGCAGCAGAGGTATTACATTTTTTTCTTTGGGTCAAACCGTCCAGGTAAAAATTAATTAATATAAAAACCGAAGGGTTTACGTGATTAATTTTCAAGTAAAGTTTGATGTTAATATTTTGAATTCGAGCATCACCTCCTGCTTTTCTCTCTTTCCTTTTCTTCGTTCGTCCTCTGGTTTTGGGGATCTGCATACACAGGAGCTTCTCCTTTGTCAACAAAAAGGTATGATTTCCAATTTTCCATTTATTTTTTATATTATTTTTCATAGTTTTTCAGCTGCTTTTTGAGAATTGATCGAAACATTTAGAGGGAATTGGAATTTTCTGTTGAGAATTTAAGCCGGATTAGTTTGGATCAAAAGAATATAGAAGAATTAATTCTTAGTTATTTCATGAAGATTTGTTGTTTTATAACATTTCTCCGGTTCCTCTGCTTAATCGGCGGTTTACTAATTTTGTTGTTGAATAAAAGTTTGAACTTGGAGTCAGGGTGTGTTATTAATCTTTCGTCAATTTAGAGCTTTTTTGATGTATTATGTGTAATTGTTTCAAAGGGTTAGTTTCAATTCATTGAAAATTGACAAAGATTGTAGCTTTTTCGTGTTTTAACCGCTGTCCTGTTTCCGACTTTTTTAGGTTTGGCTTTGCAAATTTGAGCTAAATTTTGGGTAATTGTGTGGAAGATCGTTGCGTTACGGTTTTTTTTTTTTTTTTTTTTTTTTGCATAATTCATCATTACATTGGAAGCAAAAACCCGGGGAATGCTGAAAGATGTGCCTTAGCGCGCCGGACTCTGCCTCACAACTCCATGAGGTTGTGTCTATAATCGAACTGCCTTTCTTGATTCTTGCTGGTGAGGGACCTGTAAATCATAGCTGGTTTGCTCTCGGATTCCAGAAGCAAGTTGGGCCTTCTATTACACACGCAGCGCCAGTTGTGTTAATGCATGACCATTGTGAAGACGGTTGAAGGTTGAGCTTCTTGTGGTATTATAAACTCCTGCACTGTGTATTGTGGATCATATAGATCGTAACCGCGGGAGGAAGTTGTGTATTTGTTGTTTGTTAGGTTTTGATTGGGATGGAGAATAAATCGCATATGCTGATGCAAAGATATGAGTTAGGGAGATTGTTGGGTCAAGGGACTTTTGCCAGGGTTCACTATGCAAGGAGCTTGATAACGAATCAGGGTGTGGCCATTAAGGTTATTGACAAAGAAAAGATTATGAAGGTCGGGTTGATGGATCAGATCAAGCGAGAAATATCTGTTATGAGAGTGGTTAGACACCCTAATATTATACACCTCTATGAAGTCATGGCAACCAAAACTAAGATATACTTTGTCATTGAATATGCTAAAGGCGGTGAGCTATTTAACAAGGTTGCTAAAGGAAAGCTGAAGGAGGACGTTGCAAGGAAATATTTTTCGCAGCTAATCGATGCCCTTGATTTCTGTCATAGTAGGGGTGTTTATCATCGGGATATAAAACCAGAGAACTTGTTGCTCGATGAGAATGATAATTTGAAGATATCTGATTTTGGGTTAAGTGCCCTCGCTGAAAGCAAGCGCCAAGATGGGCTACTCCACACCACCTGTGGTACTCCTGCCTATGTTGCTCCGGAAGTTATTAACAGGAGAGGCTACGATGGTGTGAAAGCTGATATTTGGTCTTGTGGAGTTGTCTTGTATGTCTTATTGGCAGGCTATCTACCATTTCATGATTCAAATTTGATGGAGATGTACCGGAAGATTGGGAAAGCAGAATTTAAATCCCCAAATTTTTTCTCACCGGAAGCACGTAGGCTACTGTACAGGATGATGGATCCAAATCCCAATTCTAGGATTTCCATAGCCAAAGTTAGGGAGAGTTCTTGGTACAGAAAGGGACCATACTCCAAAAATATGAAATCTGAAATAGGAAACAAGGATGTGGCTCGTACGAGTGCAGAAGCTTCTGGTTCCAGTGAGAATAGTATGGCTTCTGAGGAAAGGCAAGAACCAGGGAGACCTCCAAACCTGAATGCTTTTGATATTATCTCCCTTTCTGCCGGATTTGATCTGTCTGGCTTGTTTGAAAAAGATCCTTTTCACAGAGAAGCAAGATTCGCTTCCAGACAACCTGCTACGGTCATCGTCTCCAAGTTAGAAGAAATAGCTAAGCAACTGGAGCTGAAAGTGAAGAAGAAGGATGATGGATTGTTGAAAATTGATGGATTAAAGGAAGGTAGAAAGGGGATTTTGTCCATAGATGCAGAGATATTTGAAATCACTCCAACTTTTCATCTGGTCGAGGTGAAGAAATCAAGTGGGGATACTTTGGAATTCCAGAAGATGTTGGACGACATAAGACCTGCTCTTCGAGACATAGTCTGGGTTTGGCAAGGTGAGGAAGAGCAACAGCTGCAGGAAGAGCAGCAACAGCAACAACAAGAAGAAATCCCGCCGCAGCAACAAGAACAACTGCCTCAGCATCCTCCACGATAGTAACAAGTTGCCGGCATTCCCATGGTATCTTATTTTTGTTTGTACATTTTACAGTCTGCTAAGTTTTCAACTTTGTATTTCTGTCTAAGTTTTCAACATTGTATTTCTGTCCTTGCAATTGTCATGACCGTCTTAATAAACTTGTTCTTCTTCGTATATGTACATGACCACAATGATTATGATTGTATGAAACTCCGATTGTTGTTTCGATGTCGTTCTGCATTTTTCCTGCAACCATGTTCTATCCATGAATTTCGTTACCCGTTCGACATCGATTTTCAGCTGGGTATATGCCTCTACTACATTCTCTTCTTTCTGAGACTACTAGTTGATTTAAGATTTAACTTTCAAAAAAGTTGTAGAGTTAGGCTTACCAAAACCAAATTTCTGGTTGAATGTTAAGTACAAGAGGGACGGTTTTTCTTTGTGTGCCCCTATGGGAACCTTTTCTCCTGACCTGCTAGTCCAACTGCTTATCATATACTTCAACTCCAAGCGTATTGACCGCAATTGGCAAAAAAAATTAGATGGAAGCGTGGAATATCTAGCCATTAGGATACACCAGGTGTGGGATCAGATGTGTACACTCAATGATGATGTGTAGACTTACTAGTCTCGTAGACACGTGTCACAGTTTCAATGAGGAGAGAGATGGAGATAACCTATGATGCATGAACACGGACAAGAATACGGGAATACGACACGACACGGGAGTACGTCAAATTTCTAAAAACGAAAACACGATACGTCAATTAAAAATAATATAAATAAATAAATATATCTAAATATTATAAAATAAGCATTCAAATATACTATTCAAGTTCAAATTTATTTCAATAAACTTCAAATATTTAAAAAGATAATCCACTAAACAAATAAATTAGTCTTCAAACTTGAAAAACTAAAAAGAACATCCAAACGACTTAAAAAATAAAAAGAAAGAGTCCCTCATTCTCGAACTACCTTTTTCATTTTTGCAAGAGCTTCATCAATAATCATGTTGCAATAGACGATCCCATTCCCAGACATTTGTAACAAATAAAACTTGACCCTAGAGTAGGATCCTTTGAAAATCTTTTGACAATAGTTGCATTGAAACACAGTACCTCCTCTTCCATTTTCCACTATTTCGAGCTTTTTGACATACTTCCACAGTGTACCATGATCATTTTCAACATTCTCAATTAGGTTAACATTAGCATTCGCATGAGTATCATGATGATTCATTTTCTTAAATTACCAACATGTAAATCATAAGAATCAATCCAAAGTAGTCGCATAAAATGTTACAAGTCAAATTTATGCTAAGAGATCAACAAAGCAACATAAAAGCATGTATAAATATATTATAATATAAATTATTCTAGACCACTAACAATAATATTATTATAATATGAAAAAACAGAAAAGCAAAATGGGACTCTAATCAGTAAAGCAGAAGAATCGGAGCAGAAAAGCATCAAGATTATTAACAAAAAGAAAAAGAAAGCTTCAGGAAAGCATGGAATTTGAAACCCAGTTACTAGCTCTCACCAGAAGATGCATAAGATACAATGCAACATTTGTAAATGGAGACGACAGGAGCAGTTGTCGATGGCAGTTCTGAGGTTCGAGTGAGGAAAAACAGGTAGATCGGAATTTTATACACAAAATCGTTTTGATTTTTGGTCAACGAAACATTTCGGTTCATCTAATCTCAATCAACTATCAATTATCACGATTCTGTGCAGATTAAGTGTAATTGTCTTGATTTTTTTGTTTGTTGTTTGTGATTATCTTCTGATTATAGTTTGAAACGTACCTGAAAAGTAGAATACTTGTATCTCAACAGTAAAGTAAGTGTATCCCATCAGTCAACAATGTATCTGTTGACTCGGATACGTATCGGTCGCGTATCCGCAGTACCCCGGCGTGTCAGATACGGGATACGTTGGTCTTTCCCCGTGTCCATGATTTATAAGAGATAACACTAGATCAGGGAGCTTTTTTTCTCACCATTATAACTATGGTGTATGGTCACTATACACCTCATCATTTACCACGTCTTTTCACTTAACACTAGTTTTTTTTTTTTTTCAAAATTGAGCAATGAACATTCAGTAGCATGTGGTCCAGTTTCCTAGTAGATAGGATGTTGGATTTCGACCCATGCGTTCTGGGTTCGAAACTTCTCTGTCTCCTAAATTATTGTAATAGTTTCTAACCTTCTTCCTCCCATTAATAACAATAATTTTCTTTAAAAAAAAAGAAAGAAAATGAACATTTAATATTACAATTAACCAGAGTGAGGTGAAAGGACACGTGACAAATGATAAACTGTATGGTGAGCATATACCATAGTTTGACAAATGATAAACTGTATGGTGAGCATATATCATAGTTTATAGTGGTGAGAAAAAATGTGCTCCTACATCAGGGTTTAGGGGACGAACAAAAACAAACTACTTGTATCTTGAGAAAGCACATTGGAGGACATATGGATAAGAGGGGTAAGGAGATCATATATTTATACCACATTTGCAAGTGATGCATAGAATCAACATTCAATGAGATAAATTTATTAATTGACGTAGCATGTACACATCATTTCCTACTATTCCCCCTTTTTTTTTCCAGCTTCAAATGAATACCATACTCTTTTTTTTTACCAAAAATAATTTAATTTAACTAATCTAAATGTGGAAAGAGGAATACGAACTCGGGTGCCATCATCTTTAGATAATGTTGCTGTCCTCACATCTATCATATGCAACTCCGTACTTCAAATATGTAGAAATCGATAAACCTTATTCCTTCTAATTAGCTGTAGTGCTATAACTCATTCAAAGATACAGACGCGTAATTTTTTTGCCAAATCCTATTAGCTAATCATCTCTCCCTAATCCTATCTTACTGGCATCAGGAATTTTAAATCCCAAATCTCCAAGGAACTTACGAAAATCCATGTACTCATCGGAACCTATAAGTACCCAAGTAACCCCACTCACAATCATTCAAACCAAAACAACTAGAGAGAGAAGAAACAAACTCCATTTGTTCCTGTACGATCGAAAACACTAGAAAACAGAAAAAATTAATCACTTTACTCCATCTCTTCTTCTGGAGTTACTGTTAGGTATGGAGATTCATTCCCTTGTGCCGTTGGGTTTCCGCTTCAAACCATAGGCATATTACAAAATGGGTTGGCTAAGAGGAAAAATCGACTCATAGTTGAAACTGCCCTTACTTTACTTCAAAAAGCATCTCTTCCTTCACAATTTTGGTTTCATGTTTGTGCCACAGCCACCTTT
Organism: Cotoneaster glaucophyllus; assembly: GCA_036320875.1. NCBI lineage: Eukaryota > Viridiplantae > Streptophyta > Magnoliopsida > Rosales > Rosaceae > Cotoneaster > Cotoneaster glaucophyllus. The sequence goes on from CM070061.1 coordinate 4,510,402, forward strand.
CTTATTAATTGAATGCCTACACCTGTTTTACACATGCAGTTTCCCTTTGAAATGTTGTTTCACTCTCCACCTAGACTTGATCATTTAAGGGTGTTTGGGTGTGCATGTTACCCTACATTGAAACCTTATAGACAAAACAAGTTGGAACCAAAAACCACACAGTGCATATTTCTGGGATATGCAGCTCAATACAAAGGGTATATTTGCTATGCTATTAGAGATCACAAGCTTATTGTCTCTAGGCATGTTAAGTTTGATGAGGATACTTTTCCTAGTTTACCAGCATGTTCACACAGGCATGTCATGTCCCTCACCCCAATACTTTTCAGCATCCATCCATTATCCCAATTCCTTTTCCACATATTCTATTTCATTCCTCACATTCCAATACCTCTGAACCTCATACTGTTACTCAGTCCTGTTCTCCAATACCTAGTGATCTTGTGCTTTAGGTACCCAAGATAAGGAGTTTAACAAAAGGTCTAGAATCTTTTGGTTGCTTTCATAAACAAACCGAGGGAGGTCCGCTAGTCGTGTTCGAGAAACTCCTGGAATGTAGTCCACACGTTCGTTTCTTTATTCTGTTAACAATGCAAAGTGGTTATCGTAAGTACCAAAGTTACACAATAAATAGAAAATCCTAAAACAAAGTGTTAAACAACAGCAGATTGTGTTACTGCTGTCACATATGTAAAATTCTTATTACTCACTTAATAAGATATGTTCTCTTGATAGACTCGTACTAAAGGCGGAGGCAGCTATATATACTGCCATGGTTTACACTAAGACCCTTGTTTTAAATGAAGAAAAAAGAATAGGAATGGTATTAATAGTCCAACCCTCTTGTTATCATGAAGAATGTAAACACTATATAGGAAACTTCGAAATAAAGACTTGCACATTGAAAGATTTTATTTCTAATTGCACAGTGAAACCTTTTATATTAAAGCTCATCACTTATTGGATTTTATAAGTGGTTAAGTTATGACAATTTTAATGTGATTAGTGAAACACATGACCAAATCTGAAATCTTGACACTTAATACTCACTCCGTGCCACAACAAAAGAAAAACATTTAGAAGGTTTTTGGAACGTTTAGCCCAAATGGTGATGGTGGGTGAAAAATGAGTCATGATTGTGATTAGGTGTAGTGTTTAGGTCATAATATCAATATGTAGTGCCAGTGTACCACTATGCAATTCGTTGATGACGGCGTCAAAGAAGGCATCCATGTCGGCTACACGGACATGCTCAGAGGGGATTACGTTGGGAATGGCAACGAACCGAATGCTGTCGGGTTTGGATTCGGAGCCGATGAGGCAAAGCCACTCTTGTGTGAGGACGAAGGTGACGAGAATGTCTTTCTCTTGTGAAGCAAGCAACTTGCAGAAGTTCATCAGTGAGTTGATGTGGCTTCGGCTTGGGTGAGTCACTGCCACCACGTGGTAGACAGTATTGGTTCGTTGTTGTTCTCTGGGGGAACCATGTCCGAGTTCTTTGTCAAAGCAATGTAGTTATGGAAGCATTTGCGCAGGGGAGGGGGTTGTAACTGGCTTTAAATAACCAAAGTATCCCTTATGGTGGTCCCAATTCATTAGCCTTAGAAGAGAGGAACTTGTATGGCACTGGTATAGTGATATCCTAGATATTTCTTAAATTCTATCCACATATTCTTATGATATTACTGGTTCTTCTTGGAACATGCAATGCTCTCAAAAGTTTTGCGCTTTTAACTGTTTTTGCTTGCAATTTACAATGAGTGGGGAATCCAACATACCTATAGTGAAACTTTTTAGTTAAGTAGCACAATGTATATCATGTTTGTCTACAAATGATGAGTGTGGAATCCAACTTATAATGTATATGTCAAGTCTCATTCACTGTCACTGACAATGAAATTTTTTAAGTAGCACAATGCACATCATGTGATTCAAACTACTAGAAAAAATCTTATGAGCATTGTTTTAATTCGCGTTTTCTAAAAATTGTCAAAAGAACTAAAAAAGTTAAAAATTAGGGTAAATTACACAGAACCACCTCAACTATTAGTCGTGAACAGTTTCATACCTCGTCTTTAAAAAAATTCAATGTTATACCTTATCTTCGAATTTGTTGCAATGTCATACCTTCCATCAATTCCTCCGTTAAATGCTGACGTGACACATTTTATATTAAAAACTTAAAAAAAAAATAAAAAAAATAAAAAAAAACCCGTGTGTGCAACCCAGAAGAAGAAGGAGGAGGAGGAGGAGGAGGAGGAGGAGGAAGAAGAAGAAGGAAGGGAAAAAAAAAAAAAAAAAAAAAAAAACCCAAACCCGTGCAACCCAGAAGAAGAAGAAGAAGGAGGAGGAGGAGGAGGAAGAATAAGAAGAGGAGAGAAGAAGAAAAAAAAAAAAAAAAAAAAAAAAAGAAAGAAGTTTCGGCCCCCACCCCCCAACCTGCCCAGAAGAAGAAGAAGAATAGAGACGAAAAAAAAAGGTTTGCCCCCCCCCACCCCAACCTGCCCATAAGAAGAAGAAAAAAAAGGAGAAGTTTCGGACCTGCCCAGAAGAAGAAGAAGAGAAGAGAAGAAGAAAAGCAGAAGAGAGAAGAAGAAGAAAAAAAAAAAAAGTTTCGGACCTGCCCAGAAGAAGAAGAAGAGAAGAAGAAGAAAAAATAAAGAAAGAAGAAAAAATAAAGAATTTATTAAATTTTTTAATAATTTTTTAAGTTTTTAATATAAAGTGTGCCACGTGGCATGCCACGTCAGCATTTAACAGAAGAATTGACAGACAACTGACGGAAGGTATGACATTGCAACAAATTCGAAGATAAGGTATAACATTGAAATTTTTTAAAGACGAGATATGAAACTGTTAATGACCCAATAGTTGAGGTAGTTTTTTGTAATTTACCCAATTATTGCAGCATAGTTGGCTTTTGCTAACTGCTACCTTATTCTGTTGTCGACTTGGCATTTGTTAATTTAGATTGCATCAATTTGACGTAAAGCATATATTACACACTCCTAGTGTCAAGTGAAAAATATACCATTGAATTTAATAGTCAAAGGGACAGAGAGACTAATAGGGCAACAATTTATCTTTTCATGTTGTTTGTGTCAATTTCTTAAAGGTAAATACAAGCTCGGCAACTTCTTCTCTTGTCATCAACTTTTCATCTTGTACCTCTGATTTACCCCTCCTGACCCATCTTTCTGTTAGAGCAATCACTACTAGAAATTTTGACTTTACCGATAAAATTACTTTGTCGGCAAAAGTAAAAATTTGTTGGCAAAGAGTCTTCCCCGATGAAAAATTTTGTCGGCCATTTCGTCACGCAAAGCATGTCGGGTAAGAGTTTTCCCGACAAATTTTTGTGTTTCGTCGGCTAAGGTTCAATTTTTCCCAACAAACTATTTTTTGTAAGCATTTACATCTTTCCCGACAAATATTTCATCGGTACAAAAGCTTTTATGCCGACAAATAATACTTTTTAGCCAACAAATTATGTTCGTCGTCATGGAAATTTTGTCGGCACAATCTTCTCTCCCAACAAAATTAGTGTTGTCGGGAAAGACATTTAATTTATTATAAAAAAACGCTTTAATGCTCAGCTATTATATATATGCAAATCCAAATACAATACAAAAAAAATTGTTAAGAAATAATACTTAATTGATTGATAAATTTCAAATATACATCTAGAGCTTATACAAAAGCATGTCACACAATAAAATTATCCTACTGTCATTCCTTAAAGTCGGCTGTCATGTAGCATTATGCAAGAGCTTGTGTCATGAGGAAAGGGGCATTCCCAGCTTTATTTCCACGCAAGAAAATGAGCATTCCCAGATTTATATCAAATGGCCTTCAAAAATCCAATAGCACCAAATATGCAGGAGCTTGTGTCATGGGGCAAGAGGAGAAGAATTTAGTGGCTTACTGACCATCAGTTGCGACCTCAAACCTTGGATGATATATCACCATAGTAGAAAATGGGGAAGGGCTGCAATAACACCATAGTATTACAATAAACAATGAAAACTTAACCAATTTGTCAACAAGAAAGCATGTAGTTATATCTAATACTTTCCCATTACAAAGAGCCTAATCACTTTCCAAGTTCATATTCCTCCAATCCCAATATACTTGAGACATTATATTGAATGTTACCTCACAAAGTCCTCCTTTACGATAGTCCAAATCAACATTATATTGAATGTTAACATTTAAAAGTTAAGTGCATGCCAAATTTGGGTACTGCAAAACTAGGAAAAGTATTGACAAATAATTAGTTAATATCTATTACCTGATCAACCCGTAGAACAGTGCAGGCAGTATCTGCAGCATAATTGAGAGCAAAGAACCTGTAACAAACCACCCAACATAGAAGATTAATACCTATATCACATATGACAGAATCAGTATGACAAGCTAGGGTCCTAGCACTTCTTAAACCAGAATCTAAGCAGCATATAAACCTAGAATCTACAGAACCTACATGATTCCCTACACACAAATCCAAAGTCCTAATGCAAGTAGAGGTTTGCCACAATATGCTGAAGGAAATAATTTCAAAAGTCAATTGCAACCTTACCTTTGTTCACATGTGAATAGGCATGTCATCACAACCTAGCAAAAAGGGAAAGCTGCTTAAACTGCTTATGAATGCAGAAACTAGAAAAGGAGCATTCCCAGTTTTAGACCAAACGACCTTCACTGAAACCAACCCAAAGTTCAATAACCCCACATATGCAAACTCTAACATTTAAAAATATTATATTACATTTAGCACAAACAAGAACACAAACTACAACATACTTTAAATAAGAATCCACCATCACAAGGCACTTGCAAGCATAAGAAGTTACATGAAGCGACTTCTGTTATCAAGCACATAGTTGCAATTAAGCACACCATCTTTGAGGGCATCAAACCTTCAAGCCCATTTCATTGCTCTAAAACATTTTGAGACCATTTTTCATGCACTTCAGTTTCAATGTCAAGTACCATGAGCCTAATTTCAATTGATTCCACTGAGGGATTGATTTTTGTGGTGCAAAGACTCACAATGAATTTTAACTATAAAACCATTACTGCAGCTTGATTGAAGTCTCGCAGAAATTGAAGTTAAAAGCAATTAAAATCCAGAACATGGATTACGCATCCTCAAACCCTAACTAAGGATCCTCCATCAAATCATTACATAAAATCCCCTCAGAATTACATTGGAAAAACAAATCTATGAAAGGAACCATAAAATTGAGACTAACAGAGAGTTGAGGGGAAGGATTAGAGTAGATAGGGTTTGAGAACATACCCAAAACGTTTTAGAGAAACGAAGTGCAACGAAGCACCCTGTATTAGAGATTACGAAGCTAGAGTAGCAGGGGCACTTCGACGGCAACGGCAACAGAGAGTAGATGAAGCGACGACGATGGGGAGCCAAAAAACAATATTGACGCAAAGTGAACAGTGGTGCAGTCAGAAAGAGAGAGAGAAGAGGGGGCTGGGCTATCCACATATAACAGGGTTTGTAGAAAATACATTGAATTTAGATTTAAGGGGGAAATTCTTTAAACTGAAAATTTGAGCGGGGAATCGAAAAGACAACAACAACAACAACAACAACAAAGCCTTTTTCCCACTAAGTGGGGTCGGCTATATGAATCCTAGAACGCCATTGCGCTCGATCCTGTGCCATTGCGCCCCTCTCTTGACGACGAACGAACATGTTTTTGCCGACTATTAGATTATTTGTTGGCTTGAATGTTCTTTGCCAACAAACTTTTCATCGGCATAGGTCTAAATGTTTCGAGCCGACGAATTAAAATTTTTGTCGGGTAAAGACTCTTGTGCCGACAAAATTTTACTTTATCGGCTTTAAGTTTGTCGGCAAAATAATATTTTCTAGTAGTGAATATTAGAAAATGTGAAAATAACACAATAATTTCAATAATAATAATTAGAGAAATTTTATTTGAAGCCATAAAATCTCTCTCTATACTCAACTTAAATTTTGAATGTGAATTATCATATTTACCTTATTGCATAATTACCACTAACTACCAGATAAAATTAACAATAAAATAAAATCTATCAATAAACCCACATCTAATAATCAAACCCCTACCATCATGGAATCTTTATCCTACGTTCATTCTAACTAAAACCTAAGATGCTTTCATAGAGAAAAACAAACTATTTTTGAACGATGGATGGTGATTTAGAAGTTTTAAATCCTCCAAATGAAGTATGAATCGATTTTTGCAAGTTTTATTTTTTTTCGTTTGATTTCAATTTTTATTAGGATTTAGGAACAAAATCAGCACATTTTCTAAAGCATAATTACTAGCAGAAACATATATCTGGGATTTAAAATTTTAAAGTCTAGCAACTTGTGCGAATGTCACGCTTTCTTCTCCTTTCATTCGTGAAAGGTGGAAGCTATACTTTACTTGTAGTTTTGATGGCAGTGCATGGCAGCATTATAGCTACTATTCTTGAATTTAAAGGTGTTGAGATCCTTCTATCCGGTGAAACAAATGTATGTAGTCTCCAAAAGCTTCCCCTTATTTCTTTTGTTTCAATCAATATTGTTTTTCATAATTTAATTTGGTTGTTTGGATGTCGAAAATGTTTTGATTTCATTAAAATATAGGAATGTGAGGTTCAAGCAGGTTCATAGCATGAAAAAATATGCCTTCAATTTTAGAGTTGAATTTTTTTATCTTGATTATGATAATTAAAACATAATCATGTTTTGATTACGAGATTATTAGGTACCCTTATCATCATTTAATGGGAAGAAATTGTGCCTCTACTTCTCTATAAATTGGTGTAGGCCTTGCAATTACCCCACATCGTTGCAAGAACGTGACTTTATGAAATGCTTAGAGTGGAAGGCAAAGAGTTTAAGATAATCTTTGTCTCATTTGGTTGTGGTGAGCTAAAAAATGAACACTTCAAGTGCATGCCATGGCTGGCATTGAACATATACTATTTTTCATAAAAGATTGAGTGACATGTACAGCATAGAATGAGTTGTAGAATGCTGATTTTGGATCTTTATTTTCTAAATGGGTGTAAAGATAAATTTATATATTGAATTTGGTTTGTGAGGTTAGTTTGGGTAGTAAGTTGGGTTTAAAGAGATATTGAGAATTTAATTGTGTAGAGAGTAAGTTGGGTGTAGAAAGAGATTATATGGGTTCAAATAAAATTTCCCTAATGATTATAAATAAAATCACAATATCAATTGTATACATGATCATATAAACAACTAGAGAGCAAGTAAGCAATGATAAACTTGGAGATTGAGTCTTGTATAAATAGTGTCCTAAAGATAAAATTTTGCCCCTACTCTTGTGCTTATAATTCGATAGGCGTCTATCTCCCATGATTTAACAATTTATAATCCGAAGTCAAAGCACTTCAATTTTCAAACTCTAGCGAACCAAATACATTCTGTACTCCCAAGACATGATACGGAATTCAACAACAAAGAATGAGATAAACAGAGTTGATGTTGCAAAATTTAACTAACCGAAATTAGTCCAACTTAGTTCCAAATTTTATGCTCGCAAGCGTACGAATCGTTCGATAGTATAGAAAGCAAGCACTTAATTTCGTCCCTTAGAAAATGACTTAATTCTTATCAACTAACTTAAATTCAATTGCAACGAAAAATTAGTCAAGATTGATGAAAAATGGATTTGAGAATTGAAACTAATAATAAAAACAAATGAAAACAAGACAGTTTGATCACAATGCAAAAAGAAAGTAGCAACCAAGAACACAAATTGTAATTCAGTCAAGTAAAGCGCTAGAGCATCCGACTCACCATAACCAATCCAACTTATTTTCTGCAGTGAATTATTAACAGGTAATCAATCTCATTGGTAGTCAAATCTCCCTAACACATGTAATATCTATGGCATCTAGACTATTACGTATATCCCAATATGCAACCATCCATGGCATCTGGAATAGTTTAACATATTGAAACTCATTACGATCAGTGGAAATTTATATAAAGACTACACAAATCCTAGAGTATGGCATCTACTACTAGGTAATTCATGGTATCTATTTGCAAGAAGCTATCACTCAAGTTGAAAACATGGCATCTGCACAACTTGCATCAAATTTACCAAGTAAAAGTCAAGATGGTAGCTAATCACCAAGACTTAAACCAAGCATATAAGCACAGCAAACGATACTCAATGAAAATTGGAAACTTGAAAATAATTCAATTCAGAACTTAAGCATTCATAGTCATGGCTACATCGTAGCCCTAGCTAAGGAAAATTAGTTCCGAAACATAACTGGAAATATGATTGAATTCATACGAAAATTAAAAGAAAAATAAGTGCAGAAAAAGCCTGAAAATCCTCGTGCTCTCTTGCTGCCTTCTTTCCCCTGTCTCTTTTTATGATCTGCTTAATATTGCCAAATTAATACCAAGCAGCCGCTCCTTTTTCTTCCTTCAATTTCCCCCTTTTGCTCCATTTACTTTCCGTAACCGACAATGACTTAATCACCGATTTATTACCTTGTGTCTCTTGGGTTTAATCGCTGCAGATATAGCCTTCATATTGCCCTCTTCAATTCCCTGGTTGTTTCGAAACGAATTCTGAAAATGATCAAATCCCCACACCAACTGAACCAACTCAGCATCCAAATTCTCATATTTATACTCCTAGTGAAAACCCCTGACTTGAAGATGGAATTAAGTGATTGATTCTCCATCTTTCTCTGATCTTTGATCGATTGAAACCTCTTCCTCTGCTGCTAGAGTGTCGGCGGCTAGAGCTCCAGAAAAAATTGGATTAAAGATGGAATTGTCTCTCTTCTGTCCGTATGAATGAAAAGTAGGCCAGCCCTTGCTTGTGCTAGTCACGTGCTGATGAAAAGAATAAGGAAGAATCCTATATGAGACAAATGCTCTACTTTTCTCTTGAATTGTCATACTACATAACATTATTATGATAAAAACATATCACATGGACAATATGCCAGCCAACACGTGTGACAACAAACCATGAAAATAATAGGATCTTTTTCATCTCCTTAATTTGGCAATCAAAACATAAAGAACATGCAATTCCTTTTATTTAAATCAAACATATCACAGGAAAATGTCATTCTCATGGTAAAATAGGTAGAATAATTTGCGCTTATCAAATACCCCCAAACCTATATTTTGCTAGTCCTCGAGCAAAAGAAAGAAAAAAAATGAAAAAGTAATAGCATGGAAAACGTTAGCTTCCCCCTATGATCTCGACGAATCTCAATTAAAAGTTCATAATAATCAAGAATTTTCGTAAGCACAAAGCAAGTGAATCAACCATATTCCAAGTGTTAGCCGAAACCTTTCAATCATCCTTGAGGTGTAGTGTGTGTAATAGCCATGCCAATGCAATTCCAAGCTTTTTAAAATCATCATATGCAAACTCGTGACCTTCTCACAGGGCATACACTTATTCACACATATTTCTGGGTTATGTATTTCACTCTAATGATCTCATTAAACATGCCACCATATACTTGCTTATCAACCTAACTCGGTATCAATTTCAAGTAATTCCTTGGATCAAAAAGGTCTTTTGTCAGGTTGTAATTGGGCTAAGGGTTATTGGCTCTTAGAAGAATGGATATGGAATTCAAAATTTTTGAGAAAGTATACATTAGAGCAAGCCAAAAACTGTAGCACCCCATCTCAATTTCGACTGGAAATATGAACTTTACAACACAAGCTATCCCTCCAACTTATGCAATCGCATACTCAAGCTTTCTACATATGATAACAATGAACATTAAGAATACAAGTATGCTTCCACATAACACATTGCAACACCATAGCACTCCAAATTTTTTATTTACATGAATGAATGAAACCCATACTACCCACACAAAAATAACGAGCTTCTTGTAGACTTTTAATCTTCTCTCTCATTTCTTTATCATGCTCAAATCTACAAAGCTACAATGCCCCTCATTTTCACATTTCACATTTCAATGTAACACACTCTCCATCCATTTTTCTATACAAACAAACCCCCAATAGCTAGCACAACCTCGATAATACTTTCTCAAAATTATAAAGGATAGGTATATGTAGAAGGGCTCAACTCCAATATCGGAGCATGGTAGGGAGATGTGGCTAACAAAGAAAAGGCTTATTTTAAGGCTCAAAAGGCTACTAGCGATAAAATTAGCATACAAGGTAGGCATGAAAGGCTCAAACGATCCAAAAATGGCCTATATCCTTTCCAAGTTATTACATGATTTGATGAATAAATCAAGAGGTATAAAGCAAGTTCTAGAGATACATGTAAGAATGAGATCAAACGCACAAGAATAAATGTGATTGATGCATGGTAGTTCAATCATATTAGGCTCAAAAACTCACAAGGTTCACATTAGATCACTAAATTCACATATGAAGCGTTAAATCATGCTAGTGTCACATCAACACGGCTATGTGCATTCGTGTTTTAAGGATGATTGGACATGTACAAACTAACAAAAGAATAAGGAAATTCACTTAAGACATGCTTACTACTTTCTTAATCACAATGTTTCGAATTCAACCAATCATATCATTGGGTCGGGAAACTAACAAAAAAAAAACTAATTCAAAACAATAAAGAAAATAGGAAAATGTTTTTGAATTTTCAATTTTTTTCTGATTTTTTTTTTCTCTTTTTTTTAAAGCACTAAGAACAAAGAAAACTAAAGTGATAAAACAAACTAACTCAAAATTGGCAAAGCAACAAAAAGACAACGCAATTCCTGTTGAAAGATTTGAAAATTTGAAATTTTTTATCCTCACCCCCCAACTTAAACTAGACATTGTCCCTAATGTCGTCTAACACAAGAATTAAAGAAAAACAAATGAAAATGAACAAGGAAAAGCAGTGGAAGTAAGACACTTCCCTGGTTTATGCACCACATGGCAGCCATTGTGGTCCAACTTGGAAATGCAAGTTCCAAAGAAATCACCACCCCCAGCTGTGATGTTTCAGAGTTCTAACTTGTGTTGGATGGTAGCAACATGAACCTACAATAACAAAGAGTAAAAGGAAAAGATCAGTAACGGTGCAAGGGGAAACAAAAGTCAAAACTAAATAAAATGACAGAAAATAGAAGGAAACAAAGGAAAATTTGGGTTGCCTCCCAAAAGCGCTAAATTTAGAGTCTTCAGCCAGACGATATGATGTTTATGCTGGATCTTGAAAAGACGTCACCGTCTTCATGTTATCAAAAGTTGTTTCCACATACGGCTTCAATCTTTGACCATTAACCTTGAATATGCTTCCCGACTCCAAATTCTGAATTTCCACCGTGCCATATGGATAAACTTGCACTACCAAGAAAGGACCATACCACCGAGAACGAAGCTTTCCAGGAAACAACTTTAATCTGGAATTGTACAGCAACACCTTCTGCCCTACATGAAATTCTTTCCGCAGAATGTTCTGGTCATGCCACTTCTTAGTTCTTTCTTTATAGATCTTGGCATTTTCATATGCATCGTTCCGGAATTCCTCCATCTCATTAAGTTGTAACAATCTTTTCTCCCCAGCCGCTTCCATGTCAAAATTCAATTTCTTGATGGCCCAGAAAGCCTTGTGTTCCAGCTCAACCGGCAAGTGACATGCTTTACCAAAAACAAGCCGATATGGAGACATACCAATTGGAGTTTTGAAAGCAGTGCGATATGCCCATAAAGCATCATCTAACTTCTTCGACCAATCTTTTCTTGAAGCACTCACAGTCTTCTCCAGAATCTTCTTGATTTCCCGATTCGAAATTTCCACTTGTCCGCTTGTCTGAGGGTGATAAGGTGTAGCAACCTTATGTGTGATTCCATACTTTGCCAAAAGAGCTTCAAATTGCTTGTTACAAAAGTGAGTTCCTCCGTCACTAATAATTGCGCGAGGGGTCCCAAATCGTGTGAATATATTAGACTTCAAAAAACGGAGAACCACCCGGGCATCATTAGTAGGAGCAGCTATAGCTTCCACCCATTTAGACACATAATCAACTGCTACCAATATATAGTTGTTCAAGAAAGAAGAAGGAAATGGCCCCATAAAATCAATTCCCCACACATCGAAGAGTTCAACTTCCAGAATATTATTAAGAGGCATCTGATTTCTACGGGAAATATTTCCGGTCCTTTGGCAGCGATCACAAGAGGAAACAAAAACATGTGAATCCTTGAATAAAGAAGGCCAAAAGAACCCGGATTGGAGAACCTTTGCTGCTGTCTTTGAGGCACCGAAATGTCCCCCACACGCAAGAGAGTGGCAATGATTGAGAATGCTGATTTGTTCATCTTCAGGTACACATCGGCGAATCACTTGATCTGGACCATGTTTATACAAATACGGATCATCCCAGAAATAGTGCTTGACCATGGACAAAAATTTCTTCTTTTGTTGAAAACTCATATATTTTGGAATCACACCACTAGCCAAGTAATTCACAAAATCAGCAAACCATGGGACTTCTCCATGTTGGGCAGCAAACAAGTGTTCATCTGGAAAGACTTCATTGAGCGGTATAGTTGATTCCACCTCTCCATCTTGAATAAGCCTTGATAAGTGGTCTGCCACCACATTTTCAGACCCTTTTTTGTCTTTAATCTCGAGATCAAACTCTTGAAGAAGAAGAACCCATCTGATCAGCCTTGGTTTTGCATCTTTTTTAGACATCAAGTACCTCAAGGCTGCATGATCTGTGTATACAATAACCTTCGAACAAATAAGATAGGACCGGAATTTATCAAGTGCAAATACTACAGCAAGCATCTCCTTCTCTGTGGTGGAATAATTGAGCTGTGTATCGTTTAAGGTGCGGCTTGCATAGTAAATAACATGTGGAAGTTTGTCCTTTCGCTGCCCCAAAACAGCTCCTATGGCATAATCGCTCGCATCACACATTAATTCAAATGGAAGTCTCCAATCGGGTGCTGTCATAATAGGGGCTGAAGTGAGCAGAGTCGTCAATGTGTTAAAAGCAGACAAACATTCAGAATCAAACTCAAACACAACATCTTTCTGAAGAAGATCACTAAGAGGCTTGGCTATTTTCGAGAAATCCTTGATAAATCTTCGATAGAACCCCGCATGACCAAGGAAACTTCGAACTCCTTTCACTGAAGTTGGTGGTAGAAGCTTTACAATCAACTCAACCTTCGCTCTATCAACCTCAATACCCTTTGCTGAAATTTTATGCCCCAAGACTATGCCTTCTTGCACCATGAAGTGGCATTTTTCCCAATTCAGAACCAAATTAGTCTCTTGGCATCTTTTCAGTACTAACGCCAAGTTGTGAAGACAATTATCAAACGAAGACCCAAAAACAGAGAAGTCATCCATGAATACTTCTATAAAACGCTCCACCATATCAGAAAATATACTCATCATACACCTTTGAAAAGTAGCCGGTGCATTACATAATCCGAACGGCATCCTTCTATACGCAAAAGTACCAAATGGGCAGGTAAATGTGGTCTTTTCTTGGTCTTCAGGAGCAATAGCAATCTGATTATATCCCGAGTATCCATCCAGAAAACAATAATATGCATGGCCAGCAAGTCGTTCCAGCATCTGATCAATGAACGGAAGTGGAAAATGATCTTTTCGTGTGGAATCATTTATCTTCCGGTAATCTGTACAGACTCTCCACTTCGTTTTCTGCCTTGTGGGCAGCAGCTCGTTAGTATCACTTTTGACCACAGTTGTGCCTTCTTTCTTCGGAACAACGTGAAGTGGACTTACCCATCTGCTATCGGATATTGGGTAGATGACCCCAACGTCTAAAAGCTTGAGAACTTCTTCACGAACAACTTCCTTCATAAGCGGATTAAGTCTCCTTTGAGCCTCAATGGTAGGCTTGCTATTTTCTTCAAGAAAAATTCTATGCATGCATATTGTTGGGCTGATTCCCTTTATATCAGCTATAGTCCATCCCAACGCCATTTTATACTCTCTCAGTACCCGAAGTAATTTTTCCTCTTCAAGTGGACTTAAACTTGCAGCAATTATGACGGGTAAGGTCTTGGCAGCCCCTAAATAAGCATACTTCAGATTTTCCGGCAATTGTTTCAACTCTAACTTGGGTGCAACTTCAATAGATGGCTGAATTTTCTTTGGAGCTGATCCCAAAGCCTCAAAATAATGTCTCCAATGCTGATTTTGTACAGGGGCAGAATCTAACATCGCTGAAATAGCAACTATATCTTCGTTCATTCCACCACTCAATTCAGAATGCACCAAACATACCTCCAAAGGATCATCCGGATGTTGCTCTATATATTTCAGATTCACTAGTTCTTCCAATGCTTCAACTCGAAAGCATCTTTCAGAATCACTTGGATATTTCATAGCCTCAAAGACCTTGAACACCACTTCTTTACCTTGAACTCTCAAAGTGAGGATACCTTTTTGGACGTCGATAAGAGTTCCAGCAGTAGCCATAAATGGACGGCCCAAAATGATTGGAATTTCTCGATCCTCCTCCATGTCAAGTACCAAGAAATCAGCTGGTAGAATGAATTGATCAACTCGAACTAGAACATCTTCAATGATTCCTCTTGGATATGTAACCGAACGATCAGCGAGTTGTAAAGATACCGAAGTTGACTTCATTTCTCCAAGACCAAGCTGTTTAAAAATAGAAAATGGCATCAAATTAATACTGGCTCCTAAATCAAACAAAGCTTTTTCAAAGGAAAATTTGCCAATTGTACAAGGAATAGTAAAACTCCCTGGATCTTTTAACTTCGGGGGCAACTTTTGCTGCAAAACAGCACTGCACTCTTCTGATAACATCACTTTTTCGTGTTCCACAAACGTCTTCTTGTTGGTGCAGATGTCCTTCAAGAATTTTGCATAACTCGGAATTTGCTTCACTGCATCAAGCAAAGGAATGTTAATATGTACCTTTTTAAATAAATCTAAAATTTCAGAAAAGTTCTTGTCTTTCTTAGCCCTTTGTAAACGCTGCGGATATGGAACGGGTGGTGAATAAATCTTTTCTTTGGCTAACTCCTCATCTGGCAATGTGAATGAATCATTCTCAGGTTCTTCGAGCTTCTTTTCTTCCTTTGCACCCTCGGTTTCTATGATCTTGCCACTCCTTAATGTGATAGCCTTAATGTGTTCTTGGTTCTTCGGATTCACTTCCGGCTGACTTGGAAATTTCCCGATCTCTCTTTCATTCAAAGCACTAGCAATCTGACCAACTTGAACTTCCAGCTTGCCAATTGAAGCTTGCTGATTTTGGAGTGTTGTCTGAGTTGCTTGAATGAAGTTATTTGTGTTTGTAGCAAGTTGAGCTATCAAGTCTTCCACTGGTGTCTTCTTTTCTTGTGGTTGGAAATTCATAGGAGGCGGCTTAGCTGGAGGATTCATAACATTCGGATTGTTATTCCATTGAAGATTTGGATGAAAACGCCATCCTGGATTATACGTGTTCGAATATGGGTTATTCCGCTGACGAGAAAAATCAGTCACTTGATTTGCTTGCTCTTGCATATATTCCGGAAATGAACCAATGTTCGGGCACTCGGTACTTGCATGTATACCTGCACATATTTCACAAACCACATCAAAAGACTTCACAGATTTAACATTCATCAAATTATCAAACTTTTTATTTAAGTTAGAAATCTGTGCAGCCATGGTAGACATGGCATCAATTTCGTGCACTCCAGCACGTTTGGATGGTCCTCTTTCCACTCCCCACTGTTGAGAATGAGTAGCTAAAGTCTTGAAAAGTGCGGATGCCTCGGCAACTGTCTTTGTCATTAGAGCTCCTCCACTAGCGGCATCAATCATTCTCTTGTTTTCGGGAGTCAATCCTTGATAAAATGATTGCAGCTGCAACCATTCCGGTAAGCCATGATGAGGACACTTCATCAATAAGTCTCGGAACCTCTCCCAACTGTCATAAAAAGCTTCGGAATCAAATTGGGCAAAAGTCATGATTTCATTCCGCAACTTAGAAGTCTTCGAAGGAGGAAAGAATCTTTGAAGGAATTGATTTGCCAACTCATCCCAAGTAGTTATAGAATTAGCCGGCAGAGAGTTAAACCAAGACTTTCCCTTGTCCTTGAGTGAAAACGGAAACAACCGCAATCTGATAGCATCGTTAGTTGCCCCCTGGATCTTTAAAGTTTCACATATCTCGACAAAGTCGCTGATATGTAAATTGGGATCTTCAGTAGTAAGACCATAAAATGATGGCAACATCTGGATGAAAGACGGCTTCAACTCAAACTGATTAGCCGTAATTTCTGGGCGCACAATACAAGACGATGTGGCTCCAACAGTAGGAGCCGAATAATCCATAAGAGCACGATTTTCATTGGGGTCTTGAAGAGCCATCCTTTCAGTTGGTTCTTGCTTATTTTGCTTCCTTAGTAGGTGTCGAAATGTCCTGTCAATTTCGGGATTATATGGCACAGGCTCAAGACTTCGAGAACGACGACCATGCATGAACTTCACAAGAACACCTGAAAAAGAAAGAAAACAAAAATTAAAATAAAACAAAAAAAAACACGTAGCAATAGAAATAAGAAAGAGATAAAATTAAATTTCACTCCCCGGCAACGGCGCCAAAAACTTGTTGCAAAATTTAACTAACCGAAATTAGTCCAACTTAGTTCCAAATTTTATGCTCGCAAGCGTACGAATCGTTCGATAGTATAGAAAGCAAGCACTTAATTTCGTCCCTTAGAAAATGACTTAATTCTTATCAACTAACTTAAATTCAATTGCAACGAAAAATTAGTCAAGATTGATGAAAAATGGATTTGAGAATTGAAACTAATAATAAAAACAAATGAAAACAAGACAGTTTGATCACAATGCAAAAAGAAAGTAGCAACCAAGAACACAAATTGTAATTCAGTCAAGTAAAGCGCTAGAGCATCCGACTCACCATAACCAATCCAACTTATTTTCTGCAGTGAATTATTAACAGGTAATCAATCTCATTGGTAGTCAAATCTCCCTAACACATGTAATATCTATGGCATCTAGACTATTACGTATATCCCAATATGCAACCATCCATGGCATCTGGAATAGTTTAACATATTGAAACTCATTACGATCAGTGGAAATTTATATAAAGACTACACAAATCCTAGAGTATGGCATCTACTACTAGGTAATTCATGGTATCTATTTGCAAGAAGCTATCACTCAAGTTGAAAACATGGCATCTGCACAACTTGCATCAAATTTACCAAGTAAAAGTCAAGATGGTAGCTAATCACCAAGACTTAAACCAAGCATATAAGCACAGCAAACGATACTCAATGAAAATTGGAAACTTGAAAATAATTCAATTCAGAACTTAAGCATTCATAGTCATGGCTACATCGTAGCCCTAGCTAAGGAAAATTAGTTCCGAAACATAACTGGAAATATGATTGAATTCATACGAAAATTAAAAGAAAAATAAGTGCAGAAAAAGCCTGAAAATCCTCGTGCTCTCTTGCTGCCTTCTTTCCCCTGTCTCTTTTTATGATCTGCTTAATATTGCCAAATTAATACCAAGCAGCCGCTCCTTTTTCTTCCTTCAATTTCCCCCTTTTGCTCCATTTACTTTCCGTAACCGACAATGACTTAATCACCGATTTATTACCTTGTGTCTCTTGGGTTTAATCGCTGCAGATATAGCCTTCATATTGCCCTCTTCAATTCCCTGGTTGTTTCGAAACGAATTCTGAAAATGATCAAATCCCCACACCAACTGAACCAACTCAGCATCCAAATTCTCATATTTATACTCCTAGTGAAAACCCCTGACTTGAAGATGGAATTAAGTGATTGATTCTCCATCTTTCTCTGATCTTTGATCGATTGAAACCTCTTCCTCTGCTGCTAGAGTGTCGGCGGCTAGAGCTCCAGAAAAAATTGGATTAAAGATGGAATTGTCTCTCTTCTGTCCGTATGAATGAAAAGTAGGCCAGCCCTTGCTTGTGCTAGTCACGTGCTGATGAAAAGAATAAGGAAGAATCCTATATGAGACAAATGCTCTACTTTTCTCTTGAATTGTCATACTACATAACATTATTATGATAAAAACATATCACATGGACAATATGCCAGCCAACACGTGTGACAACAAACCATGAAAATAATAGGATCTTTTTCATCTCCTTAATTTGGCAATCAAAACATAAAGAACATGCAATTCCTTTTATTTAAATCAAACATATCACAGGAAAATGTCATTCTCATGGTAAAATAGGTAGAATAATTTGCGCTTATCAGTTGAGAAACCCTATTTCTCAAGAATAAAAATAACTCTAATCTTCTCTAATGAAGTGCTTGAGTTTATATAAAACTCATGGCACCCTTTGGTAAATTATGGTTACTTCTCTTCTTTCTGGGACTACTAGTTGATTTAAGATTTAACTTTCAAAAAAGTTGTAGTGTTAGGTTTACCAAAACCAAATTTCTGGTTGAATGTTAAGTACAAGAGGGACGGTTTTCCTTTGTGTGCCCCTGTGGGAACCTTTTCTCCTGACCTGCTAGTCCAACTGCTTATCATGTACTTCAACTCCAAGCGTATTGACTGTAACTGGCAAACAAATTAGGTGGAAGTGTGGAATATCTAGCCGTTAGGATACACCACGTGTGGGATACAGATGTATATACTCGATGCTGATGTGTAGACTTACTAGTCTTGTAGACACATGTCACAGTTTCAACGGGGAGAGAGGAGGAGATACCACTAATCAGGGAGCTTTTATGCTTACCATTATAATTATAGTATATGGGAATGCTTAAGGGGAGGGATTCCCATTTTTTCAAAAAAATGGGGACACACTCCCCACCGTTGGATTTAACTTTAATGAAATTGTGTGGTTGAGATTATGTGGCTTGTGTTTTAATCTTAACCACACAATTTCATTAAAGCCAATCTAACGGTGGGGAGCGTGTCCCCATTTTTTTAAAAAAATAGGGATCCCTCCCCTTAAGCAACCTGATAGTATATGGTTGCTATACACTTTATCATTTACTATGTGTGTTTTCATTTGACACTAGTTAATTTTTTTTTTCCAAAATTGAAAAATGAATATTCAGTAGCATGTGGTCTAATTTCCTAATGGATATGATGTTTGGTTTCTACTCATGCGTTCTAGGTTCGAAACTGCCCATCTCTTAAATTATTGTAATAGTTCGAACATTTTTCCTCCCATTAATAATAATAATTTTCTTTAAAAAAAAAAAGAAAGAAAATGAACATTTAATATTAAAATTAATCAGAGTTAGGTGAAAGGACACGTGACAAATGATGAAGTGTATGATGAGCATATACTATAGTTTATAGTGGTGAGAAAAAATCCGCTCCTATATCAGGGTTTAGGGTGACGAACAAAAGCAACACTTGTATCTTGAGAAAGCACATTGGAGGAAATATGGATAAGAGGGGTTAAGAGATCATATATTTATACCTCATTCGTGTATAATCACATTTGCAAGTGATGCATAGAGTCAACATTCAATGAGATAAATTTATTAATTGATGTAGCATGTACACATCATTTGCTACGATCCCTCTCCCTTTTCTTGGCTTCAAATAAATACCATACTCTTTTCTTTCTTTTTTTACCAAAAATAATCTAAATTGTGGAGAGAGGAATACGAACTCGGGTGCCTAAGGTGAGCACATCATCTCTAGCTAATGTTGATGTCCTCACATCTATATGCAACTCCGAACTTCAAATATGTAGAAATAGATAAACCTTATTTCTTCTAATTTACGCGTATGGTTGTAATGCTATAACTCTTTGAAAGTGTTTGGACCCAAAATTACACCGTCGGCCCATGCAATCGAGACCGTTGAGTAAGTTTGGTTCTGAACCGTCAGATAAGAAGTTAAGATAATTTTGTTATTATTAAGGGATAATATTATGTTTTTTTAATCATAATAATTATCTTTTAAATAGTGGGATTCTCATTATCTTTAATGGGAAGCAGTAACAACAGAGTTCAGATTAACTTGGGTCTGCTGGCTGTAGTGTTGATTGATAAGAGGTCAGCATGTGGGATTTGATATCATCTAAAGAAAATAATAGTCATGAATAATGATGGCATAGGAAACCTAGTTAGATTAGGCTTTTTGTTTTGCTTGGTGATGGATGTGTCAGATGGGTTTGAAATGATAAGGGTGCTTTGAATTTTCAAAGTCTCATTGTGAAAGTCTGGACGCAACGCAAGGAGACTGGCGGGTTTTTTTTGGCAAAATATATTAAAGATAATATCAGTTGTTTTGATATTGTTTTTTGGAGTATATCCGGGAAGAGGCTTTATTGGATTGGTGATCAAGAAAACTTGTCTATAAATACAAAGCGGCAAACAACAAGAAGGGCTCTCCAACTCAACACACAAACTGCCCTGCGTAAACTCTCGCTCTACGCGAAACCTCTCAACTTTGAGATTTTATTTTCCTTTTCGCCAACACATCTTCAGTTTGGATAAACAGCATTGTGAAGGCAACCGGTGATACCTTCAGTTTGGATAAACAGCACTATCGCCGTAGAACCAGCCGATCGCGGAGCACGTTCAGTTTGGATAAACAGCACTGCGTCGAGGCCAACTGGTTACCTATCCAAGTCTCGGTCGAGAAAGGCTTTCGAGTTCTTATCGACGGAGGTCATCTCACCAGCCTTCTCGGCGAAGTGAGGTGTTACGAATTACTAAGCTTGGCACACTGAACGCCGAGTTGTTTTATGATTGGATACTCACAGGTTAGCTTCAGAGTTCGGCATTCCGACATTGAACGCCGAGTTGTTTTATGATTGGATACTCACAGGTTAGCTTCAGAGTTCGGCATTCCAACGGCCGAACCACTTTTAATGTTAAGACATACGTCTGTTTTGAATATCTGTGTCCCTATACTTTGTTGTCGATTCGACGTGGTTATACCTTCACAAATATAATCACTGTAACCGAATCCAGCGCCGACGATTCGTGAACTTCGCAAGATTAGCAGCCTTGTCTTCAGGTTCTAGAACCCAAAGACCGAGGCGTGTTCCTTCCTCGGCCGCAGTCGCAAGATTCAGAAGTCAGCCGCGCACATAATGCAACATCAACATTTTACTCACCGGCAGAGTTCGGCCGTCGAGTTGGCACGCCCCGCATTCAACCGAAGGACGTAGTTAGCTTACTAGTTACTCGGCCTGCGCGCCACGTAGGCTTGGTAGTTTTTAGGGTCAACAGAAAGATATCTGCTCGTTTGGATGTGCTTTTAAAATGGCTAAAAGCACTTTTAGAGAAAATGTTTTTTTGTTCCAAAAGTACTTAAAGTGCTTTCTGCAAGAAGCACCTGTTATGTGCTTCTTCTAGGAAGCACTTTAAGTGTTTTTCCAGAATTTACTTGCATTTTTACTAAAGATTGATTTCAAAAACATTTTCACCAAAAGCGTTTTTAGTCATTTTAAAAACACATCCAAACAAACACATAGATTTTATGCAAGACTTAACCATGACAAAGATCTATTAAATCTCTATATACATAATCTAACTGTTGATTTCTCTATATACATAATATAACTGTTGATTTTTTAGACCACTCAATAATATGTACCTTGAAGTAAAATTTTGTTAATTGACAGCTTAATATTATGTATCATTCATGCTCCACTAAAGAGTTCTTTTTTATGACAAAAAATAGTATTTACCAAAACTAAGCGTCAAATTAAAATGTCTGTTAAAGGAATAAACGATTATGATTCTTTGTAAAACATAAGGAGCACGGCCCAATCAGGATCCAACGGCTATAGTTAATCCTCAAGCACATTACATGAGTAACATCCAACTTTACCTTCCAAAACAGTCTCTCTCTCTCTCTCTCTCCATTTTTTTTAATAATTAGTATTATTATTCAAGAGAGGGGTAAATATTCAAAATTATTACAATAATTTAAAGGAGGGAGAGTTTCAAACCTAAGAC
Source organism: Cotoneaster glaucophyllus (assembly GCA_036320875.1). Lineage (NCBI taxonomy): Eukaryota > Viridiplantae > Streptophyta > Magnoliopsida > Rosales > Rosaceae > Cotoneaster > Cotoneaster glaucophyllus. The sequence goes on from CM070061.1 coordinate 4,532,373, forward strand.
CCATATATGAAAATCTAACATCCTATCCACTTATAATATACCACATGCATAGTTCAAATTTAAAATTCACTAAATCCTAAAAACTTCAGGCATCTATTCCCTGCTATCCAAGCAACTTAGGCCGTCTCCAACTGAGGGCTGGCCAGAGTGCGAGCCCTCTGACCCTCCAAGATATTAATATTTTAATGAACAGTACATGACCATATTTGCCTCCATCTCCAAACGAGGGCCAAAAGGCCATAGGGCTCGTTTTAGCCCTGCCACAAAAAACCGTCTCCAACCGAGGGCCAAAGAGCCATATGGCCTAACATAATTTATTATTTGAAAACTACAACTTAAATTCAAATCCATCGGCTAAGTGAAGAATTGAAATACGAAAATATAATGTGAAGAATTGAAAGAAAGATTGAAGGAAGAGGTAAGAAAATATAATGTGAAGAATTGAAATAGCATGAAGTGAGATAGTATGGAATGATGAAAATTATGTGAGAAATGATGTAGGAATGGCTTAAGGTATTGCTTGAAAAAAAGGGAGAATTTTTAAATTTCATAAACCAAGGCATAATTTAAAAATTTAAATGATATAGGAATGGCTTAGGAAAATAAAAAGGGAATTTTTAAATTTCATAAACAAAAATTTGACCCAAAAAAAAATAAAAAAAATTTGAATCCAACGGTAACTAGCCGTTGAATTTCAAATTTTGGCAATCATTCTGTTAAAGTAGAGTCCTAACCAATCTTACCTTCCTTTCTTATGTGATATACTCCTAGTATTAATGCTGCTGTATTATCAGGTTGTATTGGGAGAAATATAATCCCGTTAGGACTCTTGTATAGCTGAACCATTTGTGTGTATTTATACAACAACTCAAACAACGAATGATAATAACTTTCACAAATATTCTAGACTTTTGTGTTATTGGTTTTATTGTTTACCGTGCCTCTGCAGGTGTGTTTCTACATGGTATCATCCCTTGAACAAGTGCATGGGCGGATCCAGATAGGTACCTAGTGGTTCCGGGACGCTCTTGAGGTCGTAAAAAAAACCTTTTCATGCTCTATTAAAATGCTAAGTCAGTTTTGTCCTCAATCTTCATCACCCTCCACCCAACCTTCCAATCCTCCACAATCTGGTTACTATTCATTCCTTGATCGTAAAGTATAGGTAAGGTAAGAAAAATAACACCAGCAGAAACACCTTCCATGACCGAGTTCCAACCACAGTGACTCAGAAACCCCCCAATACTAGAATGGCGCAAAACCCTCAATTGGTCATACCAAGGCACTACCAATCCCATGTCCCCACAAGCCTCTTTTAACCTTTTGGATTCTCCGTGAGCCACCCAAATGAACCGAACGCCGCTGTTGCGCAAACCGGCAGCGATCTCATCAATTTGGGCGCTAGAAAATGAAAGGAAACTTCCCATGCCGACGTACAAAACTGAGCTACAAGGTTGAGAGTCTAGCCATTGGAAGTAGCTATCATCACTAGTACCTGGGGTAGGGAGGTCATTTTCCTTGTGGGGTATTGGTGGGCCCATAGTGTAAATGGGTAGTGATAATTCTGATCGTAAACGTCGATGGTTAGGGTTTCCAGTTCATAGAAGGTGGCAGGGAATAACAGGTATTGTGCTTTAGGTACCCAAGATAAGGAGTTTAACAAAAGGTCTAGAATCTTTTGGTTGCTTTCATAAACAAACTGAGGGAGGTCCACTAGTCGTGTCGGAGAAACTCCTGGAATATAATCCACACGTTGGTTTCCTTTCTCTGTTAACAATGCAAAGTGGTTATCGTAAGTAGCAAAGTTACACAATAAATAGGAAATCTTAAAAAAAAAAAAAATGTTAAACAACAAGAAGATTGTGTTACTACTGTCACATACGTAAAATTCTTAGTACTCACTTAATAAGATCTTAAAAACAATGTTCTCTTGATAAACTCGTACTAAAGGCGGAGGCAGCTATATATACTGCCATGGTTTACACTCCAACCCTTGTTTTAAATGAAGAAAAAAGAAAAATAAGAACGGTACTAATAGTCCAACCCTCTTGTTATTATGAAGAATGTAAACCCTATATCGGAAACTTCGAAATAAAGACGTGCATATATTGAAAGATTTTATTTCTAATTGCACAGTGAAACCTTTTATATTAAAGCTCAACACTTATTGGATTGCATAAGTGGTTAAGTTATGACAATTTTAATGGGATAATGCTAAGGAGACCAAATTTTTTAAACCAAATTACAAACCAAATGATTTGTCACTAATAAGAAACAAACACGTTAATCGACACTTGATTAATCATCCAATCATCTACAACCACATCATTTGGTTTGCGAATTTGGTTTAAAAAATTTGATCTCCCTAACATTACCCATTTTAATGTGATTAGTGAAACACATGACCAACTCTGAAATCTTGACACTTAATACTCACTCTGTGCCACAATAAAAGAAAAACATTTAGAAGGTTTTTGGAACGTCTAGCCCAAATGGTGATGGTGGGCGAAAAATGAGTCATGATTAAGATTAGCTAGTGCTAGTGGGAAAAGGATCCTCGCCGGATCCTTTTCCTAAGGATCCTAGGGATCAATTAATATGAACCGTGTATCGTATATCGTGCGGTCAGAAATCATTTCAAAATTTAAAATTTAAAATTAAATATGAATAGTACCCAACAAAAACTGACCGCACGATATACGATAAACGGTTGAGATTGATGGATCCCTAGGATCCCTAGGAAAAGGATCCGGCGGGGATCCATTTCCGTGCTAGTGTGCTGCTCAGGGCCCACCTTGAGTATTTAGAGGCCTTGTACAAAACTTAGATGAAGGCCTTTTATTTATTTTTATTTATTTTTTCAATTTTTTTCATCTATAAAAGTAAAATATTACAAGTTACTGCAACAAAAATAAGTTGTTTGATTGGCCATGTTTTTTTTCCTTACCTTCAAAGGTCCTGAGTTCGATACACGTTGGATGCGTTTTTGTTATCTCCTTTTTAAGTTTACAAAAGCTTAAAGTAGCAAAGCAATATCACAAGGATTCAAACCCAGCACATGGGCTATATGGTAGACAAGCTAAACCACTAGCGCTAGAACAACATATATGATTGTCTTTTGCATCTAATCTATTTTATATGCATCTGTATACATGTAATGAAAATTTGGGGGCCTTCCGAATCGGGGGTCCTGTGCGATGGCACCTTCTGCACACCCTCAGTGCCGACTCTGGTGTCGCTATGCAATTCGTTGTTGTGCATAGATTGGCTTGATTCATTATTGCATGTGTTGTCCAATTTCATAGTAGGACAACATAAATATTTGTAGTTAGAGACAATTATTGTACATAAAAAGATTCTCACCGGATCCTTTTTTTAGGGGATTCTAGGGATCCCGTGATCGTGTCCGTTCATCGTACATCGTGCGGTCAGTTTTCGTTAGGTACTATTTATATTTAATTTTAAATTTTAAAATGATTTCTGACCGTACGATGTACGATGAACGGACACGATGGCGAGATTCCTAGGATCTCTAGCGAGGATTGTAGCTGTGACTGTCGGTACTCACAATAATTTCTAGTTACAGACACTCACCTAACAGTTGCACACAATAATTTGTAGTTACCGACACTCACCTGACAGGTTAGCTGGGAAGTGCTCATTCTGCGAGAGAAGGTGAAAATGCTGATACAGTGAAAAATTGGAAGCGGACGTTGGCCAAAACGACGCCGCTGGGATAGGTAGGATTCTCTCCCCTCTTTTTTTCTTCCCTTTATCTCTCCTCCTATTTAAACGGTCAAGATTAAATCATGTCAATATCTTATATTATTTTTTTATAAAAAGAGAAAGACAAAATAGAGAATGTGAGAGGAGAGAATGGAAGAGGATGAAAAGAGAAGAGGAAATAATCCAAGTCCTTTTCATTTTGGTCCTGACGGCGTCAAAGAAGGCATCCATGTCCGCGAGACGGACATGCGCAGATGGGATTACGTTGGGAATGGCAGCGAACCTAATGCTGTCGGGTTTGGAGTCGGAGCCGATGAGGCCAAGCCACTCTTGTGTGAGGACGAAGGTGACGAGAATGTCTTTCTCTTGTGAAGCAAGCAACTTGCAGAAATTCATCAGTGAGTTGATGTGGCTTCGGCTTGGGTGAGGCACTGCCACCACGTGGTAGACACTGGTTCGTTGTTGTTCTCTGTTGGAATCCATGTCCGAGTTCGTTGTCAAAGCAATGTAGTTATGGAAGCATTTGCGCAGTGGAGGGGATTGTAACTGGCTTTTAAATAATAGGTTTTTGAACTTTAATCGTTCAAGAAGATTAAAATTTAATAAAAATTTGTTGTTAGATTGTATATTGATTTTAGTCTCTTAATGTGTACTTAATTCAAATTCATATTATATTTTTGTTTTAATATTTAATAGATATATTATTTAATGTCTTTACATTAAATTTTAAATTTATTATTATACACATTTTAATTCATTAATTTTATTTAACTTCCTCTGATTAGTGTACCTAAACGTCTGTATCATAATATATTTTATAATTTAGTGTACCGAAATGTCTATACCTAAATATATTGTAGTGAATTAGTGACACATAAGAAAATATGCAAAAACATAAGTGTATCGGAAATTTCGTACCTAACTATATGATATTAAACTAGTGTACTGAAATGTCGGTATCTAAATATATTATACTAAACTAGTGTACCTAAATGTCTGTACCTAAACATATTATACTAACTCAGTGTACCGAAATGTTCGTACCTAAATATATTGTAATGAATTAGTAGTACATAAGAAAATATGCAAAAACATAAGTGTATCGAAAAATCTCTATGAAAATATTTTCTTATATAAGATACTCACCATAATGAGAATTAAATTAATAATATTTTCATAAAATTTAATTTATGAACACCATAAAATTATAAATAAAAAAGAAAGACATTGAATACATATGCTATGCTGGTAATAAATAGAATCTTGGAATAAAAATCAATTTTTAATTTTATATAAAATATTTTTCTAAACTTCGTATTAAAATCTAATTTTCTATTTAAATAACCAAAGTATCCCTTGTGGTTCCAATTTACAAGCCTTAGAGGGTACGAACTTGTAATTCTCTCTCTCGTCTAGAAAAGAAAACTCCATTACTGTTCTTCACAGGTTGAAAATGAGCAACTTGTACGGTGATATCATGTGCCACGTACTAAATATATACTAGATATTTCTTGGTCTGTCCACACATATCCTTCTTGGAACATGCAATGCTTTAAAAACATTTGCGCTTGTAACTGCTTTTTCTTGCAATAATTTGTTGAATTTATGATGAGTGGAATGTCAAATCTTGTTCATTTTCACCGATAATGAAACTTTTTAAGTAGCACAATGCAATGCATGTCATGTTTCACCAATAATTAAACTTTTTGAGGAGCACAATGCATATCATGTTTGTCTACAAAAGATGAGTTGGGAATCCAACCTATGGGAACCTTTACTCCTGACCTGCTACTCCAGGTGCTTATCATATACTTCAACTCCAAGCGTATTGACTGCAATTGGCAAAAAAAAAGAAAAAAAAAAAAAAAGAAAAAAAAGTGGAAGCGTGAAATTGGCAAAAAAAAATTAGGTGGACGTGTGGAACATCTATGCATTAGGATACACCACGTGTGGGATCAGATGTATATACTCAATGCTGATGTGTAGACTTGCCAGTCTTGTTGACGGGGAGAGAGTAGGAGGTAACACTAGATCATGAAACTGTTTTGCTTATCATTACAACTATGTTGTATGGTTATTATACACCTTATTATTTATTACGTGTCTTTTCACTTAACACTTGTTAATTTTTTCAAAATTGGAAAATGAACATTCGATATAATATGGTCCAATATTCTAATGGATAGAATGTTGAGTTTTCACTCATGCATCTTGGGTTCGAAATTTCTCTCTCTTAAATTATTGTAATAGTTTGAACTTTTTCCCTCCCATTAATAATAATAATTTTCTTTCAAAAAAAGAAAGAAAAGGAAAATTTAACATTAAAATTAACTAGTTAGGTGAAAGAACACGTGACAAATGATGAGATGTATGATGAACATAAACCCTAGTTTATGGTAGTGAGAAAAAAAAATGCTCTTTTACATTAGGGTTAAAGGGGTGAACAAAACAGACTACTGTATCTTGAGAAAGCACATTGGTGGACATATGGATAAGAGGGGTTAGGAGATCATATATTTATACCACATTGGTATACAATCACATTGACAAGTGACGCATAGAATTAGAATCAATATTCAATTAGATAAATTCATTAATTAACATAGTATATACACGTCAATTGCTACAATCCCCCTCTCTTTTTTCGGCTTCAAATGGAACCGTACTTTTTCTTTTACAAAAAATAATTTAATTTAACTCATCTAATTGTGGGCAGAGGAATACGAACTTCGGTGCCTAAGGTGAGCACATCATCTCTAGCTAATATTGCTATCCTCGCATCTATCATATGCAACTCCGTACTTCAAATATGTAGAAATAGATAAATCTTGTTCCATCTAATTTACAAGTGTAGTTGTAGTGCTATATCTCATCCAAAGGACCAAGGAAACAGATTTTATTGAAGACTTAACCGTGGCAAAGATTTATTAAATCTCTATATACATGATATGACTTGATTTTCTAGACCACTCAATAATAAAGTACCTCAAAGTAAAACTTGTTAATTTACGGCTTAATATTATGTATCATTCATGCTCCACTAAAGAGTTCATTTTTTGTGACCAAAAAAAAAAGTACTTACCAAAACTAAGTATTTAATTAAAATGTCCGTTAAAGCCACTTAATACTACGGTCTAGTGGTATTCCTCTTCACTTGTAAGTGAGAGGTCTTAGATGTGATTCTCGTCAAAGACCAATTTGAACCACATTATTGCTAGCTTATTATGAAGGTAAGTTCACCCTTCCTCCTTATTGTAAATAATATTGCTTGTTAAAAAAATTTAAAATGTCCGTTGAAGGAGTCATGTTCTTTGTAAAACATAAAGAGCATGGCCCAATCAGGATCCAACGGGTATAGTTAATCCTCAAACACACTAACATGAGTTACACCCGACTTTACTTTCCAAAACAATCTCTCTCTCTATCTTTCTCATTATTAAGGGGAGGAGGAAGCGTTCAAAATTATTACAATAATTTAGGGGAGGGGGAGTTCCAAACCCAAGACACATAGGTGGAAATCCAACAGTCTATCCACTTATAATATTTGATCACATGCGTAGTTCAAAATTAAAATTCACTAAATCCTAATAACTTCATGAATCTATTCCTTGCTATCCAAGCAACTTACCAAAACCCTAATCCTGTCACTAAATCCTACTATCATCAGGAATTTTAAATCCTAAATCTCCAAGGAACTTACGAAAATCCTTGTACTCATCGGAACCTATAAGTACCCAAGTATCCCCACTCATAATAGCTCAAACCAAAACAACTACAGAGAACAAACTGTTTGGCTGGATATATTTAATATTGGGCTCAGTACAATTAAAGCTCAGGCGTGCAAAAATCTTTTGGTGATTGGGCTGGAAGAGGCGACAACCTAAGATGGTTTTAAAAATCATTTTTTGGCAACTAATGGGCAGCAGGCCTATGATGGAAGTGACAAGGGACAGAGGGCAACTCACCCTCAGCAAAAAGTACTTTTCCTTGGCATGGATAGTCAAAAGAAATACAAGGGGACTAAATTTCCTCTTGTCATTCATCAAACTAGGGTTACAATTTTATATGGAGTCAAATACAATCATGATCCTACACTAAAGCCTACAAACAATGAAGTCAAATACAAAACAAGTAAATAACTAATTGACAATTTACAATATTTACTTAATCAATTTGAGATATCTTCCTTAACACTCCCCCACAAGTTGGAGTGTATGTTAATGACACCCAACTTGCTGAGTAGTGTTTCAAATTGTGTTGAACTCAACGGCTTGGTAAAAATGTCAGCTGGTTGATCAGTTGTTCGTATGTATGTTGTACGAACCATTCCTCCTTAAATTTTATCTCTTACCAGATGACAATCAATCTCTATATGCTTTGTCCGTTCATGGAATACCGGATTCAAAGCGATGTACATGGCCGCTTGATTGTCACAAAACAATGTGATTGGTTGTGGATGACTCACCTTCAAATCCTTTAAAATGTTCTTCAACCATGTAATCTCACAGCATGTAGTGGCCATCGAACGGTACTCGGCCTCTGCATTAGAGCGAGATACAATGGTTTGTTTCTTTGTTTTCCAAGAAATCCTGAATGCAATAACCCGTTATTGACCTCCTCGTATCCTTGCATCTAGTCGAGTAGGCATCGAAAAATGCCCTTAATTGCAATGATTATGTAAAAGGTAGAAAAATACCTTGTCCCGGTGCATTTTTGATGTACTTGAGAACCTTGTGTGTTGCCTCAAGGTGTGGTTGTTGAGGCTTTTCCATGAATTGACTCAGCATGTGGACGACATAGGTTAGGTTCGGCCTTGTTATGGTCAAGTAGATTAATCTACCTACAAGCCTTCTGTATGATGACGCATCGATTAACAGCTTTCCTTCTATCTGCATGAAAGAGATGTTTTGCTTTATAGGAAATCGTGAAGGTTTGGCACCTGAAAACCCAGCATCATCTAATATATCTAATGCATACTTCTGTTGGCACAAAGTGATTACACATTTAGACCGTGTAACCTTTATCCCCAAGAAATATTTGAGTTGGCTCAAGTCTTTCAATTTGAATTGTTGCGAGAGAAACTACTTTTTATCTTCAATTTCTTGCAAATTATTTCCTGCCAGTATTACATCATCAACATAGACTAGCAAAGCGATGAAATTACCTTGACGACTTTGGACGAATAGCGAGTAGTCAGACCATGATTGGTGAAACCTAGCACCCTTGAAAGCAGTGGAAAGTTTAAGAAACCATTGCCTTGAAGCTTGTTTTAAGCTGTATAAGAATTTATTTAACTTGCATACTCGAGTTTCCCCCTTTCGTCTGAAACCAGGAGGCAAGTGCATGTAAACTTTCTCGTCGAGGTCACCATGTAAAAATGCATTGTTAACGTCGAGTTGATGCAAGTGCCACCCTCACAGGGCAGCCACACTGAGTAGCACATGGACAGTGGTCAATTTTGCAATGGGAGCAAAGGTTTCTTTGTAATTAACCCCTTCTATTTGACTATATCCTTTCGCAACCAGCCGCGCTTTGTACCGCTCGATGGTTCCATCGGGTTTAAGTTTCACCTTATATACCTATTTGCAACCTATCGGTCGTTTGTGGTGTGGCAGCGGGACGAGGGACCAAGTGTTGTTGGCCTAAAGAGCATCATTTTTGTGCTTCATGGCATCACGCCAATTTGGATTTTGGATAACTTGCAAAAAAGTGGTAGGTTCTTGGATGGCTGTGGCGTTAGTGACAAAGGCTTTATAGGTTGGAGAGAAGCGGTGGTAAGATAAGTAGTGAAAGAGAGAGAGGATGAGAGGTACCTAATGAATTAACCACATTCGTTGAAGATGAAGGGGCAGTTCTTGATGGGAGAGAGGTCTCGACATGAAAGTTCTACAAAAAGGTTGAAATTTTGGTAGGGCGTGTGAGCGACGGCAGTGTGGCAGCCATGAGGCTGACTGGATTGGGGGTGGTAGGTGGGGTTGCTGGGGAAGGTAGTGTCGTGGGGCTATTGTCGAGTATTTGGATAAGGGTGGCATATGATCAAGTGTTAGGTCGGCTGGAGGTGGGTGAGACATGTCATATGAGGAGATAGGTGTAGAGTTAACATCCATATCAAAGTATGATTGTGGAGAGGTTAAGTTGGGCAAGGAACTAGGGCAGCGAAATTATCTAAGGTGTGGTAGGGAAAATGGTCTTCAAAGAATGTTACATCCCGTGACACAAAAACCTTTTAGAGTGTGATATCAAACAGTCTATAACCCTTTTGACCATAAGGATAGCCAATGAAGATACAACGTGTACGTGGGTCAAACTTTGAAGGTTTTTGTGCATGGGTTGATGCAGAACACAAACATCCAAAAACACGTAAGTGTGTGTAATTGGGTTCCTTGTGAAACATTTTTTGGTATGGTGTTTTCCCTTAAAGGAGAGGCGTAGGTGTGTGATTTACGAGAAAGGCCGAAGTAAGGATTGCACACCCCCAAAACTGTTTAGGAAGATTGGCTTGGAAGAGTATGGCTCGAGCAACATTGAGCAAGTGTCTATGCTTGTGTTCAGCAACACCATTTTGTTGTGGGGTGTTGACACAATTAGTTTGGTGAAAGATGTCTTTGAGGGTATAAAATGTGTCAAGTTTAAACTCGGGACCATTGTCACTTCGAACCATTTTGACCTTAGTGTTGATTTGGTTTTCTATCATGTGAATGAACTGAACAAGGATCTTTTGTATCAGTTTTGTGTTTCATCAAATAAACCCATGTGCACCTAGTATGATCATCTACAATGGTGAGAAAATATTTTGCCCCTAAAATGGAAGCAACTTGATAACCACCCCAAATATCAACATGTATTAATTCAAAGCATGACTTAGTAGATATAGAACTCAATGAAAAAGGTGATCTTGTTTGTTTGGCTAATGGGCAAATAAAACATTTATTTGAATCACAAGGTTTATTGTGCAAAAAGGGAAATAACATGGACACTTTATGTGATGGATGCCCAAGGCGTTGGTGCCAAAAATTAGAAGGTAACTGTAACGGTGTTGCATGTTCCTTTCTTTGGTGGGTCGAGGTAGTAGAGTCCCTCCCGTACAATTCCCGTCCCAATCATCTTCCTCGAGCGTAGATCATGTATGACATAAAATTGGCTAAGAAAAATGGTGATGTAAAGGGAATCAGAGTCTAGTTTGCTAATGGACATTAAGTTTAACTTAAAAAATGGCACACATAAAACATTATCAAGGACGAGGTTGGGAGAGAAAGCAACTTGTCCGACATGAGTGACCGTAGCAAAAGAACCGTTGGGTAATTCGACGGTGTGGTTTTCAACAGGTTTCGAGGATGTGAGGAATTCATGGCTACATATGATGTGGTCTGTGGCTCCACTATCCAAAATCCAAACCTGTTTCTTTCCATTATGTACGAAAGAGAAGGCTTTACCTGAAAGTTCTTCATGGTTTGAGGAATTACCCACTTAGTTGGCAAAAGAAAATTTGCTCTTGTTCAATAATTGAAGAATCTGCTTGCAATCCTACTGGGAAAAAGGGAAGTTAGGCATCACATCCCTTTTTGTCGTGTGTTGTGACCTGGTTGTCTTTAGAAAAGCGGCCTTGTTTGACTTCAGCAGCCGTCTTTCATTTGCGGTAAAAATCTAAGGAGTTCTATCTATAGAATGTGCACTTGAGATAAGCCTTACAATTTTTGATGGTATGATTCGTCTTGTTGCACTTCCCTCATCGAGGCCCATTGTCCTCGAACTCGGCTTCTTGGCTTGTGGTTTTCACGGTAAACACTGCTGCCTCTGGTTGGTCAGCACATTTCCCACTGGAAACTTCCGCATGTCGCTCATGACGAAGAACCAAGGAGTAGGCTTTGTTCACCGTGGGTAGTGGCTCAAGGAGAAGGGTGTTGCTGCAAATGGTGGCATATGAATTATTTAAACCGATGAGAAATTTCATGGTTTTCTGAGTCTCCACGTAAGAAGCAATATCATTCTTCGTTTCACAACTACAAGCTGAGATTGAGCACAAGACGTCTCGTTCATCCCAAAGACTTTTCAGTTTGGTGAAATAAGAACTTACTGTCATGGTGCCTTACACACAATCATGAATTTCATTCTCTATGTGAAAAAGTTGTACGATGTTCACATGGGAGAACCTTTCTTGCAAGTCAAGCCATATTTGCATCCTTACAGTTGATAACGCTTCCTGAAATTTCCTTTGACATCGACCCCAATAACCATGTCTTGACCAAATTGTTGCATCGGTTCCATTGTTGCAACTCTTCATATCTGTCCTCACTTGGTTTCTTGGTCGTACCATCAACGAGCCCAAGCTTGTTCTTGACCGTTAAGGCCATTGTCATGGACTGAACCCATGTACTGTAATTGTCTTCCACCAATGGCTGTGGTACAAGCACTGCACCAAGCTGGTTCGAATGGTGAAGGTAGAGTGGGTAGTTTGGATTTTCCAACTTGAGATGTGAGGCTATGCCTGAAGAAATTATTTGCGTTTCTGGTTTGTCACCCATGGTTGCGTTGGCTTGGGTGGCGTTTTGTGTTTTGTTGTGTTTCCAGATCAACGCTCTGATACCATCAAAAGAAATACAAAAGGACTAAATTTCTTCTTGTCATTGATCAAACTAGGGTAACAATTTTATATGTAGTCAAATACAATCATGATCCTACACTAAAGCCTATAAACAAGGAAGTCAAATACAAAACAAGTAAGTAAATAACCAATTGACAATTTACAATATTTACTTAATCAATTTGAGATATCTTCCTTAACAGATAGGTTAATAACAAAAGCAAATGGTGACTCACTATGCTCTAGAAGCCATCACCAAAAGGGAAGGCTTGGACACTCAGGCTAATGGATCTATAAAAGCAGCGAGGGATGCGAGCAAAAGACTCTCTCTCAATAGAAAAACCATATAGCTTTAGTTTGTTCACCCCTTACCTTTTTCAGTTGCAGGTCCACCATAGAAAGCTCTCTTTTGTCAGTTTTTAGAAGCTCTCTTACCCTTACCCTTTGTTGTAGTATCGAATCCCTCTAGTAAACCTTGTTTATATTTTATTTTCCAAGACTTCTGTCTCTGTAAAATATAAGAAGTGGCTGCAAGAAGACGAACCTTGCCAGCCAAGGTTGTAATCTTGCCCGAGTTTCCTTTATTTGTCTTTATATAAAGTATAGATCCGTTATTTATGCATCTTTAATTAAATCCTATGTCATTTTCAACTACTTTAGTTCAAGTTTTATCCATTATTAATCTTGCCAAACTAACCACTCTTGTTTCCTTATTGTTAACCCAAACTGATAACTAAGCAACTAACTTGAATGACCTTGAATCCCTTTATAAACAAACATATGGTATTATAAATAAAAGTTCCGGGATCGTTGCTCACCAAAAGGGATGATGTTGCTTACAATTATGATCTCTCTGACGAAACATTCACCATTGATGAATTATTGTGTATGCCAGAAGCTTCCGGGATCGTTGCTGGTGAAGCAGTAGAAGTGCAAGCTTTCAGTCCAAATATGTTTGAGGAGTTAATTCCTGAAACCCAAGAACTGCCTCTGCCAGCAGCTTCTGTAGTTGCTGCAGATGGAGCCGTAGAAAAGAAAGCTTGGGATCCAAGTTTGTTGGACGAATATTGGCTTGTTGAAACTTGAAACCCAACAAGACCCTTTTCCGACTATATCTGGTATGTTTCCTTATTTAGAGGAGGCTTGCAATCCAAGTACCATTGAGAATGTGGGCAACCAATCCTTATTCGACATGAACCTTTGGAATAATTCGTTTATGGATGATCAGTTCATGCCACCATATTATACAAGTTCAGTAAAATTTTCACCGTCTGCAAAACTTGTTCTTGAAGACTTGTACCACAATTTTGATCGGCTTTAATTTCTTTTATTAGTACTTTTCGTTTCTTCAATTGTCAATGAACTGACTTTGCTTGTTCTGTAAGTTCTCTTAAGTTGTCGTTGCTTTGCTTTACATGTTCACAATTTCCTTTTAATTTGCGAGTTCTTGTTGGCTACTTAATTAATTTGCAGCAAATCAATCATTTTAACCTTCAATTGAATCCAAGTGAGGTGCTAATTGTACTGAATTCTTTCAAGCCCTGGAACACAAAACAGAAGAAAAACAACACATAATAAAATTGGAAACACCGCCATCATCAAATTTCAGAATTCCTCTACATAAGTAAAACAGATGAAAAGTTCGATACAATAAACATGATGTGATTTGAGTGGCAAATGGGTTAAAAAAAATTATTTCAGTGAAGGCTGTAAGATTTAAACATATTTGACACTTGTTTTCCTACATTGTGCCATCAGGCAAATATGACAACGATTCCTCTAAATTATTTGACCAAACAATAGAAGCAATCATACGCTTGTTTGCTTCTCCCTTGTAGTCAAGTCGATAAAACACTTCTACATAGCGGAGTCGGAGTTGTAAGTATATTACCTCAGCTCCACGTACGAGGCCTGAGATAGCTTCTGCTGGGCAACTGATCACTATCTGCAGCTTTAGTTGCTAATGGATCCCTTGTCCCAGTTCAACACGTACTTTCGTCAACAGATTTATGCCTCTACACCGCTGATGTGATGAAACTAAATTGCTTTGTACAATCATCATCTTACTTCTTGATTGCACCCATATACATTGTTAATTATCTTTCCAGTATCATTCTTCTAATCAACTGATGGATTATGAAGTATAAAATCTGATAATGTTTCTTCCTGTAAGGTACCGTCATTCAAAGCATCGTCATACTATTTTTAATTGTACCGCTCATGCTCATTTGCAAAAAGGTCATCAGATGGTGCTGGAAGGAAGCTCCATGGAGCAAAATTTGACCTGTATTCTGGCAGGTCTGGACGACCAGCAGATAACATTCTATTAGTCCGTAGCAGCAAAAGTATGTGTGCAGGGTCCAATTTCCCATCAACGTTTTCATCCATCCGTCATGATGTTCCTCATGTTTTAGGTGTAGTTCTCAAGTGAGCAATTTCTTGGCATCCAACTTGGTCTTAACCCCCTCATCTTCAGCTTTGTACCTCTCTGCTTCCAGTACAATCTCGATCTCATCCTCTTCCTTTTCTCAACCTGAGTTTGTCAATGGTTGTTTGAAAAACAAAAGAAACCAGAAATTTCTCAATCTCCTGTACCTCCAACTCTTCATATCATGGAATCCACATTGTAAGAATAGATTTGAAGTTCAAATTTCCTATAGTATCCAAAAAAAAAAAAAAAAAAAAAAAACCATCAATGGAAACTTGATAACGGGTGCAAAGCAATATTCTGAACTACCCTACTTACAATCATAGCGTACAATAAGTGGCTATTTATCATACCGTTGGAAGCATTAGCTAATTTTAGAGGGAAAGAAAAGAAATGAAGAGACCTGGAGAGCAACACGTTAGTTGTGAAATCACAGATTTCCCATGGACGCTTTTGCCATCGTGCTCTCACATTCAACACCTTGGATTCACATTGAATCTGCGTCAAATGACATATAGGAGTCATGAAAGATACAATTACAAAGCAGCATCAGGAGATAAGTCCTAGCACTAATCTAAGAAGAAACTAATCCCTAGCACAAGAGAAGAATAAGCAGCATCAGGAGATCCAATTTTGCTAACCAAAGGTGCCAATGATTGCCGTTTATTTGCAACATTGTTCCACTGCTAGTTGCAAAACGTGAATGAGACACATATCCTACTCAATTTATTTATTTATTTATTTATTTTAAGACTATAAGAAGCTATATTACCTTTTGATTTCAGAATTAAGCAAACCGAACACAAACAAAACCCTAAGTTGCACAAGAATGCAAAGAATCAAAGACCTTCAGGAAGACCTTTTGTCAAACATAGTACGTGCATGCCACTCACCAGTCACAACCCAATCCAAATCACGTACAGAGATTAAGTTAATACCTGAGCTCCGACCTGACCCGATTTTGTAACTTCCAGTTCCGTCCTGCTCCTTCTCGTCAGGATTTATGGCCCGTAAATTGGCGCAGCAAGGAGCGCAGTAAAAAAGAAAGTTGAAGGCTGCTTTTGTTATTTACCAAAACTTGAATACTTAGGACTTTTCCATTATTTCGTCCAATTGTTTATGTTGTTGATATTGTTTGTATCATACTTCATCAATCCCAAAACTACCAAGCACCAATCAACTTCATAAATTCAGAAACTCACTTAAAGATTCATGTTGAGACACTCCTGCCAAAGCACAGGAGTTGCTCTAACCATGAAGCCAATCACAAACGACACGTGTCAACATCAGAATAAAACTCTTAGAGTCCTCCATCGACTGCGGACGAAAGTGTGCGACTCTCCTAAACTATAACAAGAGACCATTCTCCTACAATTAATTTCTAATGTCATTATTTTAGTTAGTTCATTATTAGAACTTACTAATGATGATTATGTTTGGACCTGTGTACTACATAAAATCTACATTATTAATGAGGACTCCCTCTACCCTTATGGGTGTAGCTCAACTTAGCCCAAGTTAGAGTGAACCACGTACATGCTGTATTTGTTTCTCTATCTCTATCTCTTTACATATTATTCTCATTAAGTAACCGGAATAACATTGTGAACGTCACACCTCGAACGTTACACTGTTCCAAAGTCCATCCAATTTTGTGTATCAACACATATCATTCTTTCTATATTTCAGCAACAAAAGTTTAAAATCTTTTAATTATAACATTTGCTCTCTTGAGCGTATTATAAAGAAAATGACACAACGTAAACAAAATCCCATAACGAGGTTTTTGACAGGGACCACCACTACATATATGACCAATATTAATCCCACCATGTCCAATAATTACACATTTGACAATCCACTGACATTAATCCCTTCAATGAATATATTGATCGTCAAAGTCCATCTATGTGATTGATCGAGCTTATGATCACGCGATCCAATTCCCATCACAAAATGCCAGGAAAAGGCCATGCCATATAGGCATATATAATATAGCATGAAACAATGTACGAATCAAATTATATGGAAACCATTACGACCAAAAAAAAAAAAGAAAATTAATGAAAAGGGCTTGAAAAGTTTTAGTTTTAATAAAAAACCATGTTATAAGTTTTGTTTAATAAAAAACCATGTTATAAGTTTTACTTTTAATAAAAAACCATGTTATAAGTTTTGTTTAATAAAAAACCATGTTATAAGTTAAGTCACTGTTTCTGGAATTTAAGTCACTGTTTCTGGATTTTAAGTAACACTGTTTATGGAATCTAAGTCACTGTTTCTGGAATTTAAGTCACTGCACTGTTAGTTTATTTCCAGCGACAGTGTTATTTTTCCAGCGACAGTGTTAGTTTTTCCAGCGACAGTGTTTTTTTTTCCAGCGACAGTGTTATGTTTTTCCAGCGACAGTTTTATGTTTTTCCAGCGACAGTGTTAGTTTTTCCAGCGACAGTGTTATTTTTCCAGAGACAATGTTATTTTTCCAGCGACAGTGTTATTTTTTCCAGCGACAGTGTTAGTTTTTCCAGCGACAGTGTTAATGTTCATTTTCTTTCCATATACAGTGTTTGTTTGTGCATGGCCCAAAGGGCTTGGTGTGGTTGCTGCTCGCTGGAGCTAAACGGAAGGGAAGGCCGGATTTCGGCCGGAAAGTTGGACAAACTTTAAACGCTCATAACTTTGTCAATACTCAATGAAATCAAGTGATTCAAAAACGAAAATTGTAGTTCTCGCAGAGACGAAGAGAATGGTACTTTGCACGATAGCTAACTCGTTGTGGTTTGGCCGGAAAACGCCTTGAAAGCCTCGGAGGTCGCCGGAAACTGAGTTGGACAAACTTTAAACGCTCATAACTTTGTCAATACTCAACGAAATCGAGTGATTCAAAAACGAAAATTGTAGTTCTCGAAGAGACGAAGAGAATGGTACCTTGCGCGATGGCTAACTCGTTGTGGTTTGGTCGGAAAATGCCTCGAAAGCCTCGGAGGTCGCCGGAAACTGGGTAAGATTCAAATAGATATAACTTCTTCAATACTCAACGAAATAGGGTGATTCAAAAAAGAAAGTTGTAGTACCCAGCGAGACGAAGATGAGGAGGAGGAAGATGAGGAGGATGAGGGCCAAAGGAGAGCCCATGAGTGACTGGCTGGTGGTCGAGCTGTCTGTTGGTTTGGTGGGTTTTACCTTGTTCTGGGATGGTTTTTGGTTAAAAAAAGTTATAGGATGGTTTTTGGTTAAAATAAACTTAGTTCAAGCCCTTTTTATTAAAGCTCCCAAAAAAAAAACAAAGAAAAAGAACTATATGGAAACCATATTATTTCATGATAAGTAGACCCCGCAAACAGAGAGTTTTTGTAATTAATCAACTCCCTAAAAGTTAAAGATATTTTCATCTTTTTTGTAGTTAAATTAGAGATATTTTCAGTCGACAAAAACATTCAAAAGTTTAAGTCCACGGATATTGGAGTGAGATATTTGTTGAGATATTCCATGCTCTCTTTTTGTTGAGTTGATAAGTATTTTCACGTGGCAAATCAAACCCTCTTCACAAATCGACCCTGCTACACCAAAAACATAATTTCAAATTTTCAGGATATATTAATTAGGGGAAGAGAGAGAGAGAGAGAGAAAGAGAGAGAGAGAGAGAGAGAAGACAAAAACCTTGAGTCTAGGTCTTTTATCTGCATTGAGCTTGCGAACTTGGTACCTTATCTTTTTGGAAAAGAGTCTAGACTGGCGTTTCTCCTTGTACCTTAGAACACTTGCCTCTCTTCTTGCCTTCTCTTCTTCCATTACTTGCACCTTCCCCATCTGATGATCATACACAATTAATTAACATAACATTCTGGTTAATTAAGAGGCTCATGATATATGCAAACCCACTTAATTTGTTACAGTATGTGTAGAGTTTAACATTTAAAACCAATCTCAATTGATAATGTGATCATGTGGGAAAAAAAATTAATACAATAATTTACATACTACAAACAAAATTATTTCATTCATCTAAAAACAAAACAAAACAAAAATATTGTAGACCATTTAAAGGGTTTTCCATACCTCGAGCATTTTGAAAAGGGAAGCGCTACGCTCTCATGTTTATGATTAGTGTTATTTACGCTTCTTCACAAAAGTGAAGAGAACACAACACAGAGTGCGAATAGCGTTTCTCTTTTGGAACAAAGAAGAAAGAGTGCAGAAGATCAAATGCATGTTATAACAATGAGATCCGTTTTCTTTACAATTGGGGAAACAAGAACTATGAAACAAGATCAGAAAATAGTAAAAGGATGATAACATATAATAAAGTTAATCAAGCACTAACATAATTGACATTGCTAGCCATGGAAGAAAGTGAACAATCATCTGCCCAAAGAGTACCGCGATCAGACCAAGCATCCATAACCTCTTGATAATTCAAATTCAAATTCAGCTGCACCTTCTTCTCATCATCATCCCAAAACCCTACACTCTCACACTTTACAACAATTTTTTTGTAGTAGCTCTCCTCTTCAAAGAAGCACTTATCAGTGCCTTGATAAACTTTTTGCTCTATCTCCTCCCCTTCTTCTTCTCCTCCATTGGGAAACTCGTCCCAATCCATAAAATCCCAATTGAGCTCGTGACCACTGTACATGTTATCGCTCGGTAATTTTCCATCTTCTTCCTCTTTGATTCCCAAAATTCGCTCCCAATCATTCATGATATAGAAATGATCATTGTCTCCATTGGTGTAAGCATCATCTAATTTTGTAGTATTAGTGTCAGAGAATTCTTCACCAGAATTATGGGTACTGTCCGGAACTTGTTGCTCTTCCTTCTTTAGGCTTCTTAAGAAAGAATGGTACCTCATCTTATCCTTGTTCGATCACTCTCTTTTCTACTACCCAAATTTGAATGTAACAGATGATGAGAGATGTGAGAATAAGATATAAGTGGGAATTTGTATATTGTATGTTTATCCTATGTGGCACCTTATCTTCTAACCATTGGCTGGTTCAAGGCCTCATTATATATCAGTTTAAGACTCCAGCTAGGAAAACGGACAAAGGGTAAGGATGACCTTACAATTACATGCCTTTTTACTCCATAAAAAAGAGGAGTTGGGGACCAATTCAAAGACTTGTTGAACTGTTGCATTGAGAAGAACGTGCCCTAAAAGGGCTGATAAAAGCAATAATTTAGATATTTATAGTAGGAGATATTTATAGTAGGATTTTGTTCTGTATGTCCAGCTGTACGTGGTTGTAGTAGATTCGAGAAGGAAGGAGAAAACGTATAAAGAAGCCCCATATAGTGTTGTTAGTATTCGACAGTTTGTGCGGCGTCGTTGGTCGTGCTGATATTATAAGGAAAACTAACGAAAAGTCCAAAAAAACTTCTCTTTTAATGAAAAATCCTTTTTAAAGGTATAATGAATAGTGACAGTTAAAGGTAAAAAAGTGGTTTTTGGTTAAAAGTGAACAGTATCGGGGGTGTTTTATTAAAACTCCCGATATTATATCCCATACCCATCGTGTGCAGCAGTCTAGCAGTAGCAGTTTGCAAAGCATATAACCCTAGAAAATATACTACATGTTGTTGCAAAGCATAAAACCAAGCCTGCTCCAGAACCATTGTAGTTGGATGAATCGTCGACATGCAGGTGCCAAAAGTCTTTGTCAGAAAGGGTTGGTTCGGCCAAGGCGTGCTCAAAAGCGTATTTGGGATGTGTCATTACGTCTTCTAGCCAGGAGTGAACTCTACTATGAAGTCTGCCAAGGCTTGAGCTTTTATCACCGTGCAGGGTTGGTAAACCAAGCCGTATTGGTCGAGTTCAAACACCCACTTCATCACTCGTTGAGAAGCGTCTGGACCATGTAAGATAGGTCGTAGGGGATACTGAGTCAAAACGACGACCGTATGTGCCTGAAAGTACAGTCTGAGCTTTCGAGCTGCAACAACTAGCACCAAAATTAGCTTTTCAGTCCTCATGTATCTTGTTTCCACATCAATGAGAGCTTTAGAAGTATAGAATACTGGCAGAGCTTACTGTTACGTCTGAGACTGCCAAGTAAATGTATAATTCATCGGTTGTTTCTGGCTTAGATGGTAGCGGAAAGACTTTAAATATCTCTTCAAGTCTTGAAATGATTTCTCGCACTCGTCGTCCCACTTGTCTCTTTGCACCTTCTTGATGGCCTTGAAAAAAGGCTTGCATTAATCGGTTGAGCGCGGCTACTTGTCCAGTCAGACTTTGGATATCTTTCAAAGTAGTTAGGGATTTCATATCCAAGATTGCTTTGATCTGCTTGGGATGCACCTCGATTCCTTGCTGGGTTACGAGGTACTTTAAGAATCGGCTTGAGGAGACTCCAAATGTGCATTTGGTAAGGTTGAGCTTCATCTTATACTCCTTAAGGATACTGAATGTCTCTGCCAGGTTTCTGAGGTGTTTTGACCGCTGTTTTCCTTTTACCATGATGTCGTCGACGTAGACCTTCATGGTAACCCCAATCTGCATCTTGAACATCATATTTACTAACCTTTGATAGGTAGCTTCTGCGTTCTTGAGGCCAAAAAGGCATAACCTTGTAGCAGTAGGTGCCTCGCTCGATTACAAACGCAGTTTTCTCTTTATCGAGCTCAAACATAGCAATCTGATTGTAGCTGGAATATGCGTCCAAGAAACTGAGCAGTTGGTTCCCTACAGTTGAGTACATCAATAAGTCAATTTAGTGGACAGGGAACAGATCTTTTGGGCAAGCCTTGTTGAGGTCGGTGTAATCTATGCATACTCTCAACTTGTCATTCTCTTTCTTCATTACCAGCACGACGTTGGCTAGCCATACTGAATGCGCCATTTCCTCGATGAATCCGGCTTCTAGTAGCTTGTCTAGCTCTGCTTTAATGATCGCTACTCATTCTAGAGCGAAGTGTCTTCTTTTTTTATCACCAGTTTGGCAGCCGGTTGACATGTAGCTTATGGTAGGCTACCTTAGGATTAATGTCGAGCGTGTCGGAGGGTGACCATGCAAAAACGTCACAGTTTTTCCCTAAGGAATGCCATGAGCTCTTCTTTTTCCTTTGAGCTCAGTCGTGAGCCGATTTTAGCCATCTTCTCTGGCTACTCAAGATCAAGAATGATGTATTCGACGTTTTCTTCTGGTTTCCATCCTTTTTCTTCTGTCGGTGTCTCCTCTACTCGGCGTATTATCGTGTTTTCTAAGCCCATCTTCTGAATGATGGATAACTGAAGTAGATTTAATGTGTTGTTGTTGTCCACCATTACTCTGTCAATTATAACGTGTGCCAGTTAAACGGACACTACCAGAGCATCATCGTATGGGAAGTCAACTTCCTCAACATCCTGCTTGGTGAAACCAACAATGGGTGTAGGCTTAACATAGGCTGTCTGAACCTAGGAGATTGTTATAGCCTACTGGATCTTCCTCTTCTTGGAGTTGTTTGTGGCCCCCAAGTATTCGGACTTAGTGAAGATGTCATTGATTCTGATGGTCTTGGCAGACGGCTCATCGTCTGCGTATACGTTCCTCTTAGGCTGCACAGTTGGCTTGTCCAGGTATCTGTCGCATTTACCATCATTCACCAACTTCTTTAAGTATCCCTCCAAGTATGGCAAGTGTCGGTCGTGTGGCCGGGGCCTCGATGGAACGCGCAGTACTTGGTGTGATCCAACTTAGAGGTGTCTCATCTGGATTGTCTTGGCAACTTGAACCAAGGTTCACTCTTAAGGTCGTGAAGGATCTGGTTGACTGGGATAGAGAACTTGAACTAAGGTTCCTTCTGCTCGATCTCGTCTGTGAAAAGTGATCTACCCATGTGTGCCACATTCCTGTTAAGGGTTTCGTTTGTGGTCTCAATGCGCTGGAATCTGAGCAATCCTCAATCAAGAGCCTATTTTTTCTTGAATTTATCTCTGTCAGGGCAGCGGTGCTTCTGACTGCCCCAAGGGCATAACTTGCTAATCTCGACTGCTCTTTCCTATGCTCGGATAGTCTATGCCGCGGTTGCTGCACATGTAGTATGTTCTTGGCAGGCGAGCGAATTACTCGTAGGCTGGCGGTTAAACTTGAGCAGGATTGTGCGACTACTTCTCCCCGTCCGCCGTGCTGCTTACTCCGATATGAGGTGAAAGATGCTCATTGCAGGCCTAGCCGTGTATAAATACTTCGGAGTGTGGCCCCAAACGTGAATGTATGCTCGTCCGAGGGCCTCACCGATAGTGCACCTAGGGATGGATTGGATTTAGGTATGAAAATTCAGGTATATTTTGGGTATAGGGAAAAACTGTGAATATTATTCGGTTATGGTTTTGGATATGGTTATAAGGGTCCCCAATCCATTCCATAACCGAATCCGAATCGAATAATATATAATATAATTATATGTATATATATATATATATGTATATTCATTATTCACCGAATTCATTACCAGGAGAATACAAAAATTGCATTGTGTGAGTTGCATTTTGTGGCAAAATTCAAAAGCTTTGATATGAATCAAAATCTATGAGAATTTAATAGTATTTATGCGAGATATCAAATATCAACCAACATTATCAATGTTTAGCATTAATTTTTTATGTTCCACAAGATCTATTAATTAAATCATTTTATACATCAAATATTTAATGACGAAATTAATATTTACTAAATTATCATGCGTTAATTGGACAAATATATTTTTTTATTAACGAAGATGGATATAACCGTTAATCGATGGGAAATCCGTTATCCGGTGGGTATGGTTATGGATAATACCTGATGGTTAATTTACGGTTATGGATATGGTTAATTTTTATGGTTATGGGGATGGATATAGCATTTCAGTCTCCAAACCGATCTGTTGCCATCCCTAAGTGCACGCTCCTCCGTGCGCTAAGACGAGAGTCTACACTATCTCAGGGGCCCAGGCAGGAGTCTACACTGCCAGATCGATCAGTTTATGGCTGGTCAAAGGGTTGTTTTCCAGGACGTCATTGGAGAGAAACGTCATCGCCTACCCTTGTCCTACTTCTGGACACCTTGTCCGAGGCACGCTGCATCTCGGTGCGCTGCAGGAGCTGACTCACCAAGGTAGTCTGCTGTGTGAAGATGGTTGTCAGTTCAGTGACTTGTCGGGATAGGTGTTGTTCGTCATTTGGAGTAGAAGAGTTAGGACGATAGACATATACTTAAGTTGTGGAAGTTTAATGGACTCCATGTGTAAAGCTTGAGCCAGGATGGGTCAGATCTGTAGTAAGATGGGGTGAAAATACCCTTGTTTCAACTGTCGGCCTTGGGATTTGGATCTGGGTTGGTTGAACTGGTTTGGGACCATGCTGGATCGTCTGGAGGGCTACAAGAACAGGTCGGGCGCTGGGCCACCTGGGTTGGCATGGCTTCGTCTGCCACGATCTAGGCAACTCGCATCCAAGTGAAGGTGGCAAACGCCAAAGACTGCTGCCAAGGGCAAGCAGTTACTTGGGTCTGCACCTGCTGGCTGTGTACGCCTTGGGTCTCCTACCCTAGGGTTTCCTCGCATTGAGTGGAGGTTGTTTAGTAGGCCACTACAACGGCAGTTGTCGCTGCTAGCATCGTCAAGGTACCTCGTGGTGGCAAATGTGCAATCTTTGTCGTGGTAAGCCTCGATGAGCGAGGGCGTGGAGCCACGTCGCGATCTCCATCAGTTGGTCCATGTCTTTCTATGTAAAGGGTCTTATTGGTTATAGTTTCTGAATTTTCTGCCATCGTAGTCGTGGATTTACGAACGAAGGAAGTTGAAAGCGAGAGTCTTCTTCGAGTCTTCGGATTAGAGCTCTCAACGAAAGCACCAATTTGTGTATGCAAATTTCTGCCTTCCTTTGATTGACGAATATGCACTTGCAAAATAATAACACCTAAGATTAAGGCGAAAAGCCTCACGTGCCCACGATAAATAAGGGGGCTTTGGCAAAAGAATCGCCGATGCCAAAGTTAGAATTCTGAAAAGAATGTGTTTGAGTGTTTGTGGGAAGCAAAAAGCCTCTTTAGGGGTAGCTAAAGCTTACTGAATTTTAGAGATAAAGGGTGTATGTATTTATAGCAGAGGATAGGAGTATGGGCCGACCCTCTAGGGTTTAGGGGTGGCCAACCCTAGATGCTATTTTGCGTGGAATATTCTAAGATATTTGTGTAAATAAATATCTTAGAATAATTAGGTAAATATCCTTAATAAATGGGATTACGATTACTTACTTGAAATAGGTATTCTCTGATTAGGAATGTATCTATGATAAGAATAAGGGATTATTCGATCATAAATACCTTTGACTTTTCCTACGGGCAGGGGTGCCTTAAGCAGTCGTTGATTTCTGCCTGCTCTTCCTTAGCTGCACGGGGTGAATGAGATTACTCCCTGCTCATTTAATAGAGGTAGTTTTGTCTTTCTTGGGAAATAATCCACGTGTCAGCTCCATGTTTTTTGGGATTAGTTTTGGCTCCACAATGTTAGTTTAAAGTAATGAACTAATTTCATTCTTGAATTATCATTCGGTGAAAATTAAGTTCCAAATTACTTTTTTGGATAATACTTGTATTCTCCCTTTGGGGATTTGAGCTCATTCCTCCCTTGTGAATAATGTATCTTGACTGTATAAATTCAACTATCGAAACCGTTCAATTTATTAATCCTCATTTGAAGTTCACTACTACAAAAGAATCATTTGAATCGGTGATCATTTAGTCATTCAAATGTATAGAACAAACCGACAATTTAGGTACCAAGTAATTAACATATTCATGATCAACCGTCCATTTATTTGATACGTGTAGGTGATTAAACGCTCTCTCATTCAAATAATTTTTTGTAGAAGTGATCTTCAAAAGAAGATTAATAAGTTGAATGGTTCATATCATTGAATTTATACGGTCGAGATGCGCTATTAGTAAATGAAGAGATATGTTCATTCCCCATATATGTATACGTGTGTTATCCTTATTTTTTTTAGATAAATTAGTCCTTAAACTCATTAAAAACTGGAAATTTCAGCCCACTACAACATCGAAATTATTGGGATTTAAACTGAAGTTGGTCTATGTTACGTAAGTAACATCCCCGCTGCCTATAGTAGTTTGACCTTTTCAATTAAGGCTTTGACGTTCAAGCCCATAATCTCTTTAGTGTGCTATCCATGACACAGACTTTGGGGCTGCTGTTAGACAATGCTCTTGACGTGAAGAATTGATATAGATACACAGAGGGTGTGACCTTAGTGCTTTAGCGTGAAAAAAATTTTGAATGTGGATTATATCATGATAATGTTTGCCAAGATGTGCAATTCAAATTCACATAGGTATTCACCTGTCAGCTTTGCATCAATTTCTAATCAACCTGGTATTGGATATGTATGACACCTAAGCAATTGACACATCAGCAATTGCGAAGATGAGTAGAATTTCTTTTCCAGAAAGGCTAGATAGGGTTGATGTTCCTTTTCACAAAATTCATAGCGATGTTTGGGGTCCTTCACCCGTTGTATCACTTGAGGGATTCAGATACTATGTGTCTTTTGTAGATGAAGCTACAAGATTTGTATGAATTTTTCCTCTAATAAATAAATCAGAAGTTTTTGCTGCATTTGTGAGATTTTCTGCTTATATTGCAAATCAGTTTAATACAAAGATTAAAGTGTTACAGTCTGATGGTGGTGGTGAGTTTTTGAACAGTAAGTTTAAAGATTATCTTGCTACAAATGGGATATTACATTTTGTCTCTTGTCCTTACACACCACAACAAAATGGACTGGTGGAAAGGAAGCATCGACATATTGTAGAGACTGCACTTACTTTAATGTCTACTGCTACATTGCCACACAAATTTTGGTATCATGATGTTGCACATGCAGTATTTTTGATCAATAGGATGCCTACTAAGATTCTTGGGATGGTTTCACCTTTTGAGAAGTTGTTCAACAAGAAGTCTGATTTATCTTCATTGAAAGTGTTTGGTTCAGCTATATATCCCTATATTCGACCTTACAATGATCATAAACTTCAATCCAAGACTAGTCAGTGTGTTTTCTTGGGTTTTACATTTGGATACAAAGGTGCTATTTGTTACAATATTGCAACAAGAAAATTGTTAATGTCCAGGCATGTAATTCATGATGAGGAGTGTTTTCCTTTTGCTGATATAAGGTCTTCTTATGTATCTCAGTGTTCAGAAGTGGTTCGTTCACATAGTGCTATTTCAAGACCACTTATAGTTCATCTTTCTACTTCTTCTACACCATCAGCTACATCTCAATCTACTGCTTCAGTTCAAGGTCACACTCTTAGTCCTATTTCTCACTTCTCTTCATCATTGAGCAGTCCAGAAAATCAGAATAGTCCTTAGCACTATGTACAGGGTTCTACTTCTGCTACTTCAGCTTCAAATTCAAGTGCTACTATTTCCTACCCCTCTTCTGCGTTGCCGGTCCAGTCTTCAGATCAGTTACAGGTTGTATTGTCTCCAATTGAATCATCTGTTTCTCATGATTCTATACCAAATGATGTTCCTCGTGATA
Source organism: Cotoneaster glaucophyllus (assembly GCA_036320875.1). Classification (NCBI taxonomy): domain Eukaryota; kingdom Viridiplantae; phylum Streptophyta; class Magnoliopsida; order Rosales; family Rosaceae; genus Cotoneaster; species Cotoneaster glaucophyllus. The sequence continues at coordinate 4,559,640 of CM070061.1, forward strand.
TTCAAACCAGACTTAGGACTGGTGCTATTACAAGGAAAGATTATACTGCATTTGCTACTATGTTCCCTGAAGTTCAATCTTTAATTACACATGATAGTGATCAATTCTCTGGAGGGTTCTCTTTTATTGCGGATATTAAAGATTCTTCAGATCCTTCAACCTATAAAGTGGCCTCCCAACTTCCTCAGTGGCAGAAGGCGATGCAAGAAGAGTATGATGCTCTTCAAACTCAAGGTACATAGGTCCTTGTACCTCCTCTTGATAAAAATATTATTGGATGTAAATGGGTGTATAAATTGAAAAGAAATCCTGATGACACTATTTCTCGACACAAAGCTAGATTAGTTGCACAAGGTTTTAGTCAAGAAAAGGGTCTGGACTACACAGACACATTTAGTCCTGTTGTCAGACACACTACTGTGAGACTTATTTTAGCTTTGGCAGCAACACACAGGTGGTCTCTTAGACAACTTCATGTTAAAAACGCTTTTCTGCATGGTGAATTACATGAGGAGGTATATATGCAGCAACCTAAGGGGTTTATTGATTCTAATTGTCCTACATATGTCTGTAAACTTGTGAAATCTCTCTATGGTCTCAAGCAAGCACCAAGGGCTTGGAATGCCAAATTTACAAGTTATCTTTCTGTTATTGGGTTCAAGACATCACTTTCAGATTCTAGTCTTTTTGTCAAAGAAGTGGAGACGGATGGCATCATTTTACTCCTTTATGTAGATGATATTATAATTACAGGATCCAATACAAGTCTTATTCAATCAGTGATTGACAATCTTGGGGAGGTATTTGATCTAAAGGACATGGGACAACTCACATATTTCTTGGGGTTGCAAATTCAGTACAAGTCTAATGGGGACATATTTGTTAATCAAGAGAAGTATGTTAAAGATTTACTTCATAAAGCTGCTATGGATAATTGTAAGCCCTGTAATACTCCTTGTAAACCTCATAACTCTATTCTTGTTGATGAAGGAGAATTGTTATCTGAACCAACCTTGTATAGAAGTCTTGTTGGGGCTTTACAATATCTGACATTCACAGGTCCAGACATTGCTTTCGCTGTCAACAATGTATGTCAATTCATGAATGCACCTACCGATATTCATCTTGCTTTGGTAAAGAGGATTCTTAGATTTCTGCAGGGCACAATGAAGTGTGGTTTAATATTTTCTTCTGGTTCAAAAATGCATCTTAAAGGATATAGTGATTCAGACTGGGCTGCTGATATAAATACAAGGAGATCCATCACAGGGTATGTAGTATATCTGGGAGACAATCCCATTTCTTGGCAATCGAAGAAGCAGACTTCAGTCTCAAGAAGCTCTACTGAAGCTGAGACATAGCATGGATCAGACTTGTGTTGAAAGATGTCAGTGCAATCTTGCCTAATCCACCTCAATTATACTGTGATAATCAGTCCGCAATTGCCTTAAGTTTCAATCCCATACAACATTCAAGGATTAAACATTTGGAAACTGATTTCCATTTTGTTCGTGAAAGAGTGCAAAAAGGTGATTTGGAAGTCTTATATGTCCCTACTCAAGATCAAGTGGCTGATGTTCTTACCAAAGGTCTTCATGGACCTGATTTTCTTAAACACTGTTACAATCTTAAACTCGGGATTCCCAGTAAAGATTGAGGGGGGTATTGGATATGTATGACACCTAAGCAATTGACACATCAGCAATTGCTTAGTGCAAAGGGTTTGTCGGTTTATCTTAAAAAAATAGATAGTATAAAAGCTGTTTCTCTCTCTTGTAATAAAGAACTTTGTAAGAATTCAGATAGATAAAATACAGAGCTCCATAGCTTTCTTCTTGGTAAAGCTTCTTCATTACGCCTTCTGCATCTATTTCATGTTTTCATTCTTCAGTGTTAATACCTGGTTCCTCCTAGACTTCCAGTCTACTCATGTGAATTAATACGAAGCCAAATTCCATATTACTTCAGAAATTTTAATATTCCCATCGAGGTTAAAAGGTGTTTTATATATCAACACACGCATAGCCACCGCCCATACATTATACATTCCAAGGCGTGTTGCCTCGACAGTTAATTGGGTGACCATATATAGATTGGTGTTTGATATAATACAATTTCAAGTCATAAATAGTATTATTATTCTTAATTAAGATATATACTGATCATTGTGGTCTAAATAATATTTATTTTTGTCTCAAAAAAAAAAATATTGTTATGTATTAAATATTTGAAGAGAACAGCATACTTCTTAATTTGTAGACTGTAGCTTCTCATCTGAACACGTTAAAGCAAGCAGCTGCAAGCTGTATTAATTTGGGGGTTTCGACACATGCTGGTTTGAGTTGCCATGCACTCTGATCTGTCGAGATTTGGAACGCAAAAACAGAATGTATCACTTTGTCAACAACTATTTGCTTGGTCAAGACGCCACCACGACGTAGAAATTTAGGAGCTATGAATCACATAATTCTGATGAATATTTTGGTTAAGTTAACTAGTATAAACATATGCATGGCTTCAACTTTCTTCAACCAATAAAAGATTGGGTGTTTTATATTTTGGCCCTTACAATTCATGATTCCTAAATAAAAACTCATCTACATATAAACGTTCAATAAAAGCCCAAATTTAAAATCTACTGCCACATCGGAACACTATTGACCTACTAATACAATTTATTTTCACCTACGCCACTTTCCCAAATCCCTAAATTTATTCCAAATTAAAAGTTGTAGAAAAAGTGAAATAAAATATATAAAATGTTGTATTGCATTAACTATATCCTTTTTGTGATATATATATTTTGCATTAATTGGGAAGTAAATTAATTTGTTTCAATTATTAAAAAAATTATACTAAATTCGTATTATATATTTTGAATCAAATAACACTTCTCTAACTTGTAGGTAGATTATTTTTCATGTATTGTTACATATATTAGGCACTTTTTATTATTGTATAAATATAGGTATGACATAATATTTTTCAAATAATACATCAAACTATATTTCTTCTTGTTATGGGTAAATTATTCTCCATGTATTAGTGAAAAAAAAGGTATTATATTACACACAGGGTATAATTTTTTGTAGGTAAATTATTGGAAATTAATTTGTAAGTAGGTAAATTAATTTGTTCCAATTATATAAAAAAATATTTATACTACACCTAGATTATATATATATATATATATATTTTTTTTTTTTTTTTTTTTATTTTTTTGAGAAAACCTATATATTTTGAATCAAACAACATTTTTGTATAAATGGTAGGTAAATTATTTTTCATGTATTATTACATATATTAGCCTATTAGGGACACTTTTTTGGTAAAAATATATAAAGTAATATGTATATGATTGTTTGTAGGTAAAAGATAAAATCAAAAGCATGATCCAATTCCTAAGTTTATGCAATATTTTGTTGTTGGTATACAATATTTTGCATAATTGGAAATGAACATTTCAAATAGTAGGTAGGTAAATTAATATGGTCTAATTATATAAATACACACACACATACATATATATATATATATATATATATATATATATATATATATTTATACACATTTTGAATCAACTAATATTTTTGTACATGGTATGTAAATTACTTTTTTTATGTATTATTCATATATTAGATTTTTTTTTAACTCATAATGCCAGATACATAAAATTAAGTCAACATTCTCATATTTGATATTAATATGCAATGAATTTTTTAACATTAATGTCTTATTTTTCTTTTTTGGAAAATCATTAACTCTCTCCTTACAATCTGCATAGAATTAATTGTGCACATCAAATATGCAATAGGGGTATTTTAGGCATCTAAAAATGTAAAATGTGTAAAGTAATATGTAATTAATGAATTCACTTAGGTGGATCCTAGTCACTGAGTTTTTTTTGCGTAAAAAAATTATGTCAGGTTTTATATGGAAAAAATTGAATTTAAGGGGTTAAAGTCATATTCTAAATAATTAAATTTATTGTCAAACTTCACTTATCACTCGCGGTAATAGAATTAAGATTTGAAAGCCAGTTGGGGTAAACTTACATAGTAAACTTAGAAACAAAATCTGATGAAATTTCTAGTTTCTTTACAATTTTTTAAATTTTAGAAATCCTGTTAAAATGATATACAACTGGCTATGCTCCAAAAAGAAAAACTCTTTGATACTAGTGAAATTAAATATTTTAGTTGAAGTTATACTTGAAATTATTTTTTATATGTACCATTTAAAGTTCCGTAAAAGATCGTCCCAAAAAAATAATAAAGAATAAGACGTAATCAATGTTAGATCAAATCTTTAGTACAAGCAATATTATAAGATTAGATCAAATCTAACCTTATCCAAATGTAATCGATTTTGAAAGCGAAATAGATAATCGAACTTAAAACCTGAAAGTGATGCTTTTAACTAACTGATCAGCTACAATATTTGCAAACCTTCATTAAGATAGAAAATGACCAAAGAAGATAAAGTGAAAGCTGGAGACCAACAAAGAAACGTGAAATTGAACATAGTAGTAGAAACACATGAATTTGAGTACTAATGGGGGTGAGGAAACGGGAGACCAAAAGGCATTTGAATAAGAGAGGATGCACGGTGCACCGTTCGGGTCTCTTTGATTGTACCCACATGTGAAGAAGTTGAGGCTCCACCATAAAATCAATTGACAATATGGAGGGTAGCTCAACTAACTTATATGCTCTTATAAGGTCATTTCTTCTATCAATGGGGAATTCATTCTCAACATGTCCCCTCATATCTGGCGAATTTTTAAGCCTAACACAAATGGAGACATATGGAGCACGTGTGGTCATTTAGTTTACACATGTAACAACCTGCTCTAACACCAAGAAGAAGTTGAGGTTATTGAATATAAGTTCCACATTGGGGAATTAAGAAAATAAAATACAATATATAAGTGTATGGTTCTACTCCTAATAGCATTGAGGCCTTTTGTGATGGTTAAGCTGATCGTACCAATGTGGTTAGGAGTGGGTTAGTGGCTCGTCTCTCTGAATATATAACATGGTATATTAGAGCGGGTTTAATTGGGATCATGTGGGTCTGTGTCGTGCCCCAGTTACCGAGTTTAATATAAGTCCCACATCAGGGAATAAAGAAAATAAAATACAAGATATAAGTGTATGATTTCACTTCTAACAACACCAATATCTTTTATGTTAAACTTAGCACCTAGCAATATGTGGTTAAATTGAGACAATATCAATGTGGTTAAGAGTGGGCAAGTGACCCGTCTCTCTAAATATCTAACAGAGGTTTCACCATAAGACAAATTTAAAATATAGAGTAGCCCAACTTACTTATATGTCATCAATGAAGTCGGAAATAGAAGCCAAAGATCATGAGTTGAAAAATAAACATACATTATTGTGAGATTCATTCTCAATAATATGACCTTGGTTTCTCTAGTTAATATGCATAAAACATCCGCAAAACCCCCATAGTTCAAACAAATCTTATCTCCTAAGAGACATCTGGTGATCTCTGTAGCCACTGGTTTCATCTCTGGCTTTCTTGGTTCATTTGTAGGTTTTTTTTTTCTTTTTTTTTAATAGAAAAAATTGGGCGTGTGCTTGTCACACAAATTTATTATATGGAGAAACATTATACACACTTGTTATATGCAACACTTAATTAGTTTTTTTTTCTTTAATACAAGTGATCTGACTATTTTAATTTACACTAGCAATTGTACGCATGATATGCATGTGCTTATTAAAAATTTTGAAAATAAAAATTATAAAGAGAAAATATAAAATGGTCACTAAAACTTTTTGGTGACAACCTTTTAACGATTTTTCGTCGCTGAAGAGGTTGTTCATATTCTTAATAACTATGTATGGATAACTATTTCATCACTAAGTTTATTTTATTTGAGAGAAAACGTGGAAGATTTAAAGGGGACAACAAATGTGAGGCTTTGATAGAAAACAGTAAAATTATTTATATTAATTTACTATATTGCTCGTAAGTTTTATCTTGGTTTAATTTTGTTGACAAGATTAATTTGGTCTTTTCATCCAATTTTAATTGATAAATATAATTTTGCTAATAGGTAGTTTAAATTATGAAAAAATGATAGATTGAACTCTAAATGCAATAAATTAAAGAAAAAAGTCATAACTATTATAACAATCCACCACTTCATTAACCGATTCCACGAATATTACGGTGAAAAACTGAAAGAAAAAGGAAATATTGGTCAAAGACCGGTACTAGCTTTACAACGACGTCTATAGTAAGAAAAAGAAACCTTGTAAACCCTACTTTACTCCATCTCCCACATGCATGGGTTGACCCAGAATTCCATATATCACTTCTCTCTCACACACAGACGTATACGTGCACAAAATGAAACACATGCCTGCGTGCACATGCGGATCACACACAAATAGAGTAGTACTAATTAAATGATCATACAAAGATAAAGGAAATTGTATTGGAAAGATGGATTGACAGTGCTTTGATTAATGATGTTATGCAAATGATCAAGTCCAAAGAGACTCTCGTTTAAGAGGGTCTTGGATCACATTGCTAGGAGAAGTGAAGCTGCTGAAGTATTGATGTGGAATGCTATTGAAGTCATTGTTGGATAAAAGAAGGGCCTTCTGGTCATGATCTTGATGTTGATGATGGTGTTGGTGTTGATCAATCTGGGTTGGTAAGGCTTCAGGATCCTGTTGCATCTGGAAGCAAAGTGTCTCTGCCTGAGCCGCTGCAAGCTGCATTTGCAGCTCAGAAACTTGATTCTGCAGGAAAGAAATTGCCCCAACACACCCGTAAACCGGGTCTCTCACTCTTGCATTTGCTTCATAAACCAAACTGCTCACAGCATCTCCTCTTTGATGAATGGGAAGCTCCTGAATGAACGAGGAAACCATAAATTATACACATATAAAAAACCTAATTTCACAATTGTTCTTTGTTTGAGCTCATCTCTTTCATTATTTTAACAAAATCAGAAAATACAAAAATAAGAAGAATATAACTTAGGTATTGATCATGGGGATGCTTGCACTTCTATTGATGAGTGCAAATAACATGCCATCAATTGTACTGGTCTTGATTGCAGTACCCTTCCATAAAATTGCATGAAGCGAGTGCAAAATAGCATTTTCCCACACCCTTTTTCATTTATGGGCACTCAAAGTTTATTTATGTCCACTAATTCTCATTTAACTTATTCAATTAAAAAACCATAAGTGAATAGGTGTAGGGAGAGAAAAAGGGTGTGCCGAAATCGAAGTCTAGAGAAAAGAAAGAAACCTGCAACATTTTGCTGACATTGCTAGCACCAAAGACCTTGTGAACAATGGCAAACTTATGAGGGTCATCAGAAGGGAAGTATGGGGCAAAGATGCAGTCCTTGGCACACCGGCGCCTCAACAACCTGCAAGAAGCACAAGGCGAAGAGCCCGATCCCATATTTTTACCCTAACAACCCAAAAGAAAAAGTTTCCCTCTGAAGAACAACTTGATTAAGAAAAGCTAGAAAGCACTTTCTTACTACTGAAAAGTTGTAACAAAAGGGAGAGCTTAGTAGTGTTGAAGCCAAAGAACTGAAATAGCATATTTATATTGGTTCAAGGATGGTAGCCTTAGGGTAAAATGGTTCCACATGCTTCGCAATTAATAATAACAATCGTAAAACAAACTCAGACTTAAAAACTGAAATCTGGATATTCCCAACTAGACAAATTAGCAAATTCATACGTGAAAAATACGATTATAGCCCTGAAGTGCGACAGATTTGAGTGTGATTAGCAAGGGCAACTAGGTCAATATTGCAGGGAATCTTCTCTAGTTGACCACCGCCCAGGCGCGTGAATTGTATGATGTATATGTATATATAAGTTGGCAAAAGCCATGCAGCTGTGTAGTTCTCACGTTCTGTTTTGACTCTTCTTTTTCTTTCTTCTGCTGCACTGTGTGTGTATTGGTATAGGAGCAAAAACGAGTAAGAGAAGAAGAAAGAGAGGGTTAACTATTGAAAACGAATATTAAATTAGAGATTAATTGGAAAGTCATCAATTGGGGAGAGGTTAATTAAGGTTAAGGTTTTCGTAAGAGAGAAAAATTGAAAGGCATGTGAAACCCTAACCACGACCAAAACACCGCGAGAGATGGACTCAACGACGTGAATGTTTGTTGGCGGACATCCACATGGAAACATACATTTTCACAACGTATTTCTATCTCACAGCCCCCAACGCCGCCTAACTTTATAACTTTTGAAATTTTTTTATTTTTTTTTATTTTTTTTATTTTTTGGAATAACTTATGACTTTTGAATCTTTGATCAATGCTCTCACTCACCCAAAATCACTGCCCCCACAGCCCCCAACGCCGCCTGACTTTATAACTTTTGAATCTTTTACCAAATATTATGAATTTTTTTTTCATGCAGCTATCTGACCAACTGCAAATATTCTTTGCTACCAAAAGCCAAAAACCTAGCGTTCATTAAATATCAAATTAATATGTTAGCCCCTTTTCCCGGAAATAGAAAAAGGAAATGATTAATTAGATCTGATCAGTCATGATAAGACTCATCATAACGATTATCAAACACGTACAATTTACAAAAATGATTGGATCCTCAATAGTTCGTATACACAGATATTGAAGAAAATTCATAAGATGTTATCTAAAAGCAAGCACATCAATTTTGTCCAAAAAAACTACATGACAGGAGTTCCAGGAAAAATGTAGAGCATGCTCAAATTTTGCATGTTTTTCTCAACTGTAGTGTGACTGCTGTTTCTGCACATGCTTTTGTTTGGGGTAACGCTCATGTCACATCGTCTCTGATGGATGCACGTTTGGGTTAACACATGTAGTCATTGAGCTAAGAAAACCAGACTCTAAAATCACAAAACCAATTGGCAGCTAGTAGGAAACTTCTGTTGGCAACTGGTTGACCTTGCTTTCATGGTGGAATAACCCCTCTTGATTATTTGTAGCCAGAAATTGTGAAGAGAGTTGGGTTCCATTACAAAACTAATTGGTAATATAGGGAGTAGCACAACTTTTTATAAGTCCATGCAAAGTCCATCTTCCCATCAATGTGAGACTCATTCTCAACACGTCCTCTTACATGTGGTGAATTTATGAGTCTAACACGTGAACAACACAACGAGATGACGTTAAGCACATGTGGTCGTTTGGCTTCACACGTAGGACAACGTTGCTCTGATACCATGAAAAAAGTTAGAATTCCACCATAAAATCAATTGGCAATAAATTGTACAACTTAGCTTGTAAACTAGTAAGTTCTTAAGGCACATGCACCGTTCATCTACCACTGCAGTCATGCAAGGCATGAAACGTTTTATTATAATTCAAAACTCCTATCACTAGGCTCACCAAACCAACCCGGACTTTTATTTTTATTATTCCTACCGGATACCAAAATCATAAGGAATGTTTTCAACCTTTAATCCAACGGTCTTATGGTTTCAGATTTTGGTAAATTTTTTGTTGACATGAGTTATTGAAAATAAACATAAAAGATAGACAGTTCGGATCGTTAAACAATATTATAGGATGAATACCAAAAAACATGTATAAAATTTTGTGTAAAAAAAATAGTGTCACGAATCCATCTCAACCATTTATTTCTATTGAATTCAAATCTTTCATCCTCTCAATTTTATTGAGAGAATACAAGTGGTAAACTTTTTTTGGCACATGCATGTACAAACATTGAATGGCCTCAAACCATCCATTAATTAACACGTAACACGAGTGACCAATGTTAGACTAAGTCGATTCGGTTACAGTCAAAACTAATTGAAGTGTTTAAGTTAATCTGTAACTCTTATCTCATAAGAAGCTGCATAAGTCTAGGACTTATTTCAAATGTTTGTTGTAGGGTCAAACAGGCTGTAGCTATCTTTGCTTTTCTGTTTGTATTCTTGAATTTCAAATACTTCAGGTAAATAGGGTTTGAGATGTAATCTTCACCGTATTATAAATACATGCAACCCAATGTTCGAATGAGTATGCAATTAAAGTGAAACACTCAATCCCAACTCAGTCCCTTAAGTTTTAAATAGTTTCTAGAGCCCCTATTGTCTAACGACAAAAATCATTTTTTTCTGCCCATCATCGTATTCAATGGCCAAGAACAATAACATCGATCAATACTACCCAACCCACCAACTCCACCCTCCCCCCTCCCTTCTTCCAACCTTTATAAGATAACAGTTACAGATTAACGTAAACACTTCAAGTAGTTTTGACTGTAACCGAATGACGATTTGGTCTAACAACCAGTACTACTAAGTTTTTTCTAATTTTAAAAAGAGAAACTAAGGGATCCACGAACTTTTGTCACTCATGTTTTTTTGCACAATATTTTATAATGTTGGTACAGTTTTTGGCATAATATTTTATAATGTTGGTACAGAAATATGACAGAGAGTCCATAAAGAATGATCACTTTTGAAAGAATCTCTTAGCATTTCTTTTTTTTTTAATTCTTAGTCACATGTATACCTTGTATTAAAAATCAATAAGCATATAAGATAATACTAAACCTCCACAGAGAAATTAATGTGACCCAATTAATGAGATCCGACATGAAGCAAAGGCTTAAGAGTTTATCAAAAAGGAAACCCGTTTCGAGAGAGATTGAAACTAAAACAAATAGTAGTTCTGAAACCCTAAGACCTCTTCTCACTCCCTTGCATTTAATGATCTCCACATGATTCCAAGCTTCTAATCTTTTGTTCCGAGAAAAACAGCTCTCTGCCCCGAGTTGTCATGGCATTTGTATATTCTTTTCTACTTAGGGAGAAGGTTTTAGATTCGACAACTGAGGGTGATAAGTTCAATACTAAATTAATACGATTAGTTTATTATGTGGAGTGATTTTTTAGTGTGTAGGGAACACAGTCTGGTACACCAAGTATTATAATACAAGTGATTGGATACTTGAAAAAAAAAATTCCAACAATTTGTATTATGACACTTAACGTACCGAGTTGTGTACTTGGCACACTGAAAAATTTCTCGACTATGTGGGGCTGTAACGTTGGATTCTAATGTATTCTTCTCTACTTATAAGCAAGAGGTTTTAAATTCAAACCTAAATCCCACATCCCTCGGTATAAATATTGAAGAAGTTAAAGTTTCACCCTAAAACCAATTGGCAAAATAGTGACTAGCCAACTACGTATAAGCACATGCAAAATCTTTTTATTTATTTATTTTTTGGCGATATGCGAATGATACTCTCAACAAATATATCATTATACGAAGGAAAAATGTTGAATTTGTTTTACTGCATTACCTCAGAAAACGCGCATATTTTTAATTAATCTTATACAAGTTTCAGTTTTCTGTTTCAAGTTTCAAACCCTAAGCGCTTTAGGAAGAAGAAAAACTTGTACGCTCTAGACGGCGAGATCTATGTAAAGTTTTTGTTTTACTGTATACTTTAAGCAAATGAATAAGGTAGAGGAAAAACAGACATCTTTCACCAACTTAGAGGAAATTAAAACATGCAACCTCCGATGCATACATTGAATGCACTTGCCTTGGTCATATGGAAAATTCGATTCTTGAGATATATGCATGCATATGGTTTTCTTAGATGGTGGATAACAATAGAAGCCATATAAATTTGACGATGGCAGCCTCAACTTCGATCATATACGTGGCGCTATACTCACCTCAATTTCAATTTCAATTTCAATTTGCTTGAACCATTTTCCCACTATCAACTCAATACAACGAAAAAGAATATATAGGTTTGGTTTGCATTTTTGAAACGAGTCATTCTTTCTTTTTACAAATGCCAAATTGTGGTTATAACATGTAAACAGATAGAAATAAATACTTTCAGAATAAAAACAGTAAGACAAATATGATGCGGCCGGTACAAGCTAGGCAACACTAATTATAAATATAACTATAGCGTTTAGGTACATGACTTTTTTACAAGCGAAAAATAAAAAAATTAAACCTAAGACTTTTAAAACATGAGTAAGTGATCTCAAACACTTCAACTATGAATGCGTGGCAAGCACATAAATTTTGATTTCAAGATTCTAAGGGAGGTGTATTCAATTGAGATTTTGAGGGATTTTAATTCTTTTAATGAATCTAGGGGTATTCAATCGGAATTTTAAGTGATTCTCTGACATTCAAGGTGTATTCAATCAGGATTTTAAGATAGTTTATTAAAATATTATAAATCCGGATGTATTCAATTAGGATTTTAAAGAAGTTTATAACATTTCAGGTGTATTCAATTAGAAATTGATTTTAAAGAATTTGAAAAAATTGAGGAATTTGAGGGAATTTGAGAGATTTCGTAATGTATTTTAAGCATCTACAAATCTCACATCTCCCCATGAGATTTCGAGGGAATTGAATCAAAATTTTATATGGAATCTCTATAAATCAATTAAACTCCATAAAAATCCATGGATTTATAATTCCACTAGAGTCTCTCAAATTCCCGATTGAATACACCCCCTAAGTACCACCCAAAAAGATCGTTGCCAACACATAGTGGCGTATAGAAATGGAAATTACTAACGCGCTTTGTTGTCTTACTGCACATTTCATTCTTTTTCTAAATCTAAATTAAATAAATCGAAAAACAATGAAGAGATCACGAACAGAAAATACAGAACATAACCAAATTAATAAACAAAACTTATGGAAAGGAAATATTTTTGCTCACTACCATAAACTATGTTGTATGTTTATTATCTTATTTATCACCATTATATGAGTTTGAATTTCGAGATTTGTGTAGTAGATAAACACAAATATCAAAATTCAAACACATCTAACAGGGATAAATAGAATAATGAACATTATCATAAGGTGGTGAGAGAAATGACAGATAAGCCTAAGAATGCCACGTGGGTACATGCGATCGGGCTGCAACTGATGCATGCACATAACACTCCAAACCCAAGAGAAAACCATTGTGATTATCCAAATAAAATAATTTGAGAAAATGATCGCCCATTCGGTTTGGTATCCTTAATTTGAGAAATCCTTTGTCGTTTGTATAGATACAAGTATAATGTTCTTGTAATGGAGGACCCCACAAGTGGTAACTATTTAGTTTCTTTATTATGCACTCGTGACCGTCATCGTCATTGAAGAATCAACCTAGTGCTTATGTATGTCGGCATGTTTACTTTTTGAGGTATTTGTTGACTTTTTCAGGTGCCGTTAATTTTTCTTTTAAATTTTAATTTTAGTCGGTTATTTTCTTAATTTTTATAAAAGATCAATTTTTTTATTGAACTTTAATTTTAATTGATTATCACTTGAACTTTTATAGTTGGTTAATTTCTCTTTTGAATTTTAATTTTTACCGATTATCTCCCTGAATGTTTATATTTGATCAGTTTATAGTAATGAACTTGTTGAGATTAGTAATTATTATTTTTATTTGAATTTGGGTCTTGAATTGAAATAAGTGAATCGAGACAGTCGTGTGAATCAAGTCACAAGGAATACTAATGAAGTAGCATCACAACCCAAAATTGTTGCTAAAAAAACAAGACCATGGAGAAGATTTATAGTTAACCACATTAGGGATAAGTTCAAACAAAAAGTGTACATAATGAATTAGTGGAAGAGAAGTATGAAAAAAAAATATGTTGTCTATATTAGAGATGAAATTACCTTTTTGCTCTCTGACAATTGTCATGTGCCGAGATGGATAGAAAATTGGAAGAAAAATTCTAAAATCTAATGTTAGGAAGCAAGTGGCCACTTATAAAAGTTTAGGAAACAATTGGCTAAAATTAAAGTTTAAAAGGAAATTGGTAAATAATAAAAGCTCAATGAGGTAATTGGTTAAAATTAAAGTTTGGAAGAGAAATTTGTCAGTTCCTTACACAGTTGCGGGAGGTTGGGGCCCACAAATACCTCTTACTTTTTTTTTAATCTCGTTTTGAGTTTTTAAACAAGTGACACACTTATTGGATAGTGGTGCCACTATAATTCTATCTTATAACCTTCGCATAATTTACTAACGATGGGGTTATAGAAGCCGTCTTTTGTTTATGTTTGTTTCTTATTGTTTGGACCCAAAATTACACCGTCGGCCCATGCAGTCAAGGCCGTTGTGTAAGCATGGTTCTGAACTATCAGATAAGAAGTTAAGATAATTTTATTATTGTTAAGGGATAATATTATGATTTTTTTAATCATAATAATTATCTTTTAAATAGTGGGATGCTCATTATCTTTAATGGGAAGCAGTAACAACAGAGTTCAGATTAACTTGGGTCTGATGGCTGTAGACGTGTTGATTGATAGGAGGTCAGCACGTGGGATTTGATATCATCTAAAGACAAAAATAGTCATGGATAATGATGGCATAAGAAACCTAGTTAGATTAGGCTTTTTGTTTTGCTTGGTGATGGATGTGTCAGATGGGTTTGAAATGATAAGGGTGCTTTGAATTTTCAAAGTCTTATTGTGAAAGTCTGGACGCAACGCGAGGAGACTGGCGGGTTCTTTTTTTGGCAAAATATATTAAAGATAATATCAGTTGTTTTGATATTGTTTTTTGATGTATATCCGGGAAGAGTGTTTATTGGATTGGTGATCAAGAAAACTTGGCTATAAATACAAAGCGGCAAACAACAAGAAGGATCCCCAACTCAACACACAAATCTGCCCTGCGCAAACCCTCGCTCTACGCGAAACCTCTCAACTTTGAGATTTTTATTTTCTTTTGGTTTATTTTCTTTTTCACCAACACATCTTCAGTTTGGATAAACAGCACTATGGAGGCAACCGGTGATACCTTCAGTTTGGAGTTTGGATAAACAGAACTGTTGCATTAGAACCAGCCGATCGCGGAGCACCTTCAGTTTGGATAAACAGCACTGCGTCGAGGCCGACTGGTTATCTATCCAAGTCTCGGTCGAGAAGGATTTTCGAATCCTTATTGGCAGAGGTCATCTCATTAGCCTTCTCGGCGAAGTGAGGTGTTATAGGTTACTAAATTCGGCACATTGAAAGCCGAATTTGATATTGAACTTCGCAGAACTAACAGCCTTGTCTTCAGGCTCTAGAACCCAAAGGCCGAGGCGTGTTCCTTCCTCGGCCACAGTCGCAAGATTCAGAAGTCAGTAGCGCGCTCAACGCCACATCCACATATTTTACTCACCGGCCGAGCTCGGCCGTCGAGTTGGCACGCCCCGCGCACAATTGAATGACGTAGTTAGCTCATTAGTTACTCGGCCTGCGCGCCACGTAGGCTTGGTAGTTTTTGGGGTCAACACTTATACAAGTAAATTATGAGGAGGCCATCTAAACGCAAGACCTTGAATGCAAGATAAAGAGCTTGACCACTGTTTGGACCTAAATTTACATCATCGGTCCGTGCAATCAAGACCGTTAAGTGAGCATAGCTTCTAACCGTCGGATAGAAAATTGAAGATAATTTTGTTATTATTAAAGGATAATATTGTGATTATTATCATAATAATTATCTTTTAATGTGAATTATCTTGGTTTTTTCTTATCCAAGATAAATGGGATACAAACTATATCTGTGATCTGGAAGTAAACAACACAGTTCGAGTTAGGACTCTTATCACGTGGCGTGGCTGGGTTATGAAGATCATGATAGGCTTTAGCCTACATATGGGATAAGGAAATGGTGACGAGATGTGGCAGAAGGTTAGCTTGCATGCATGAATAAAGATTATGAAGTGATGGTGGGACCGAATATCCTTGGCATCCTGCCAAGAATCTTGTCAAATGGCATCACATGAAGGAATTGAAGATAAAGATTGGATTGCATGCACGTCCACAAGCTAAACCCAAATAGCGTGATGATTCATGGGGATATTAAAATATATTATTAGGATTATTATTGGCAGCTTTCGTACTTCTCGGAATGCAATTATACAATGTGGTTGTCAAACATACAAGCTCTATAAATACAAGATGAACTGCGACGAGAAGAGGATCTCCAACTCAACATATAAACTGCCCAGCGCAAATTCTCGCTCTACGCGAAACTTCTCAACAACCTTGAGATTTTATTTTTCTTTTCGCCAACACATCTTCAGTTTGGATGAACAGCACTGTGAAGGCAACCAGTGATACATTCAGTTTGGATAAACAGCACTATCGCCGTGGAACCAGCCAATCGCAGAGCACCTTCAGTTTGGATAAACAGCACTGCGTCGAGGCCGACTGGTTACCTATCCAAGTCTCGGTTGAGAAGGGGTTTCGAGTTCTTATCGACTGAGGTCATCTCATCAGCCTTCTCGGCGAAGTGAGGTGTTACGAACTACTGGGCTC
Source organism: Cotoneaster glaucophyllus (assembly GCA_036320875.1). NCBI lineage: Eukaryota > Viridiplantae > Streptophyta > Magnoliopsida > Rosales > Rosaceae > Cotoneaster > Cotoneaster glaucophyllus. Next base: position 4,575,975 of record CM070061.1, read on the forward strand.
GGCACATTGAACGCCGAGTTATTTTATGATTGGGTACTCACGGGTTAGTTTTAGAGTTCGGCATTCTGACGGCCGAACCACCTTTACCATCAAAACGTATATTTGTTTTGAGTATCTGTGCCCCTATACTTTGGAGTCGATTCAGCGTGTTTATACCCTTACAAATATAATCACTGTGACTGAATCCGGCGCCGATGATTTGTGAACTTCGCAAGATTGGCAGCCTTGTCTTCAGGCTCTAGAATTCGAAGGCCGAGACGTGTTCCTTCCTCGGCCGCAGTCGCAAGATCGAGAAGTCAGTCGCACACACAACGCAACATCAACATTTTACTCACCGGCCGGGTTCGGCCGTCGAGTTGGCACGCCCCGCATTCAACCGAATGACATAGTTAGCTCATTAATTACTCGGCCTGCGCGTCACGTAGGCTTGGTAGTTTTTAGGTTCAACAACCACATAAGCTACAGGCCTGCCCCTTGTAATTGTTTTAATATATCAATGTAACAAACTACCCAAATCCAATTGTAATTGTTGAGATTCTAGAGCTTATCTTTGTTATGTCAAGATATACAGGCACTTGGTGCACATAAGCACATCTAAACTTGGAGGGTTCCCTTCCCTTCCAGGCTGCAAATAAATTCCATGAGCACAAGGATGTTGAGAATGTCCCCCAAAAATGGAGTAGCCAGGTAGGCTATGATTCATTAGTCATCCCCAGCAAGCTTCCACTCATGTTTAGTTTTCGTAGATTCCGCCTTCTGATTCCATTTCGGAACATAGTGCTTGCTACACATTTTGGCCCCTTCAAATCTAGGGGACGCTCCATGCTCCTCCTTCCGTCTCTTTTTCAAGTAGCTAGTCTGCCGTCTGCCCTTGAACTGATATCAGCCAACAGAAGTTTCCATGATCAAATTATGGCAAACAACCCCCAAATTCCATGGATAGGTTAATACATTAACTTGAGTTACCAAATATGAGTCACATAAAACCATAGTGAAACTACTAAGGAGAACTACATTGTGTGAATATTCTAATATCCAATCATCGGATTGACAATTTCTCTAAATTGTCATTGAACTGTTAAATTTTCTTTTCCCAATCAGCTTCTATGTTACTGGAGATATAAGTTTCGGTCTCTTGCTTAAAAACTACACTTAGACAGTAAGCTCGTTGAGATTTCCAACAGATATACAAGTCTATGATGTCTATCATACCTAAGCAGGAGTAACTATTGATTGAGGAACTGCAGCAAACACTGCCACATCGTACATTCTTTTTTTGTTGCAATGGAGATTATCGAGCCCTTGACATAGACTAATCGAAACCCATTTTCCCACCTACCCATATCATTGCATTTCATCATTGCTCCTATATGACGAAAGCGAGAAGTTTGTTTACCTGAATATTAATTATCACTATTTGGCAGCAGAGATGATAGCGTCAAAAACTTAACCTCACATCGCAAATATGTTAACGGAAAGCATTCAGTATTATTACCTAATATCATGAAGCAAATCGGAAGCCTGGAAATCAACCAAGGTAAATGTGGACATAACTATCAATTCACCTTTCAAATTGACTCTATCAGCAATTCTGTCATATAAAACACATACAAAAACACAGGCGTCGATATTGAAGAAAATCAAAACGATTAAGTAGACTTACCAGAGCGAGAAGAAGCAGATGCCATGGCACAATCCTTGAGTCTCTTTATCTTGTCAATGACTTGCACACTTTCAAAGACTTGATCTGTTTTTGGGTGTTTGGTAGATGTCGTCATTGGTTAACTTCATCTGTTTTCGGGTTTTCAGTCGATTTCCTCTTAAGACAATCCAATGCATGTTCACATGCCTACAGAAAAAAAGTGTAAATTGGAACATAAACCACAAAGTCTTATAGCCTGCATCTAGCAAGAAGATCGAATGCCAAAATAAGAAACATTTACGATAAAAAAAGAGAGAGTAGAAGAACACACACAGCAGTTGCATAATCAATGCAATAGATTTGAGTGTCTAATCCACCTTCATCTAATACTAAATATGCAGCTTGTATAAGCACTAAACACACGATTTGTTGCACTTGTACCGCTCATTTTAGGAATCATTAGCAATCAAGAGAAACGATAACAAAAAAATTAATAAGAAATCTCATGCGTTGTTAGCTGAATTATGTTTTATAGCGTTGCAATTGCTAGTCTACCATTTTATATGGTCATGGAAAACAGATAACTTGGGGTATCGACCACAGATTTCGTTATGAAGCAGTTGGTCATAGACATGGCTATTGGTTACTAAATCAATCGTAATCTGATAAATCTAATCAAATTACTTCTTCATTTAATGCACAGCTTCCCCGAATGCGAATAAGTTAAGAAATTACGAACATTGATGAAAGTAGTGATAGTGATGAAGGTGATGATCACACTCACCTTTCCTGCAACTGAATAGAAACCACCATCTCTTGACCGGCGAGCAAAATCCAGCCATTCTGTATAAGAAACTTGTAGCCACGAATTCATCGAAGATTTGACGTCCTGCAAAAGCAAAGCCTCATATCTCAAAGCCAAACAACTCTGCAATCACAAACCGATCCACAAGCACATAGCGGTTAATTAGTTACCAAATTCCAAAGAACCCTAGCGATTTGGCTTATGGCATAATTAATTCCATAAATATAAGAGGATTTGAATTTTGAGAAGATTTGCCTCAACATCACTTACTAGTGAGAAAGAAAGAACGAGAAACTCAAGAACCAGAAGCTTCTCCTCCACATTGTTCTCTAGAGCGATATTCGGACCTCATGAACTGCCTGAAGCCGGACCTGACTTCCATCGACGACTTTAGGTCCTTTGAAACCATTGCCGACTCCAATACTCGTAGTGTCGCGTCATCGAACCTACCAAATATTTTCAATGCCAGAGAGAGATGGATGGAAGATCGGAGAAGAAGCGGAAGTGGACCTTCCGTTCAAGACGAGTGAGCGAAAGAGCTCTGACATTTGGCGGCAAAACGGTTCTCTGAATTTCAATTTGAGTTGGATTTATTAACATTAGATGGGCCATAATGGGCCCAAAATCTATAACCCATTTAAGGCCTGTTTAAAGGCAACTAAGGCCTATAACAAATGCAATTAAGGCCCATCCAAACCAAAAATAAATGACTGACGAGGCAAAAATTAATTTGCCACCAACTGTCAAAATAAACACATTTTTCATCAATTTTTTAACTCAGTACGTCTCGGTTTAAACTTTTTCCCTCGCTAAAAGTTGTTTAGAATAGAAATATTATTTGTATGGACGACGAAAATAATTTTTAATGTGACGGAAAAATAGACAAATGTTATGATAAAAGGAAATTGGCACATTTTAAACATCAGATTATTAATGACCAAATTGAAAGTCAAAACCTGAAGAAGGTAAGCTTAAGAGTTTTTGACTCTATCGCTAAAGAGGAAATTGTTATTAGCACTTCAAAAATTTCATTTTGCACTCTAAACTTTTCTATAATTAGAAAAGAAAAAAATACATTTGTAAGGAATGTAGAATATGATTTTTGGAATGTCAGTTCTGCTAAAAAAATTTTATAAACATAAGATCACCGTCATTGCAACTACGAGTTTCTTGTATTATTTTCAACGTGTGAGTGGAAATTCTTAAATTCAATTCACAAAATACTTATGGCGCGTTTACTAATCCGTAATCGGAATGAGAATAAGGAATCTGATTTCGATTACGGATTATACCTGTGTTTACTAAAATTGGGAGGAATCAATAGTGTGTGGAATCTACACTAAAAATGGAATTTAATTCCTAAAAACGGAAGAATTGGACTTCCTCTCCCTCCATGGATGAGGTAATTGAATTCCCGGAGGGTGAGGGAATCAGGAATGCATTTTGCATTCCTATTTTGCCCTCTTATCAATATGCCTTCAGGAGATCACATACGAGATCTCGTCTTCGTCATTTTGGATCGTCGTCGTTCAGGAGGCGATGGACCAGAGGCTTTGACACCGCCGATGAAACAACCCGTCCCGATATTTACTGTCAAAAATGGTATTTCTGTATTTTTCTCTAAGTTTGGGCTACCTTTTCTTTTTAAAATTGTTTTTAGTCCTTAATTGGTGAGCCCGTGGGGCCCACCCTTTGAATTTTTGTGTTTTCCGGTCTCTCTCTCTCTCTTCCCTCTCTTCCTGAAACTCTCTCGGCCTCTCTCGAACTCACTCTATCTCTGTCTCTCTTCCTCTCCCGTAACTCTCTCTCTCCCTCTCGTTCCCTCTATCTCAATCCTTCCGAGGGCTTTCCACAGCAAACAACCATCCTTCACCACCATCATCTCCTTTCTAGGTGAACCCATGAACCCAGAAAATATCCCAAACCTTTCCCTCACCTTCGGCCGGTACTGTTCATCGTCTTCCCCGATGAGTTTCGTGATTTTCCAACATTGGTAAGCTTCTAAAAACCCTTGGATTGTGTTTAGGGTTAGATCGAAGCTTATTTTAAGTTGGGTATACATTTGAATCGCAGAAAATAACTCGGGGAAGCTTTTCCAAATTTTCCGGCGAGCACCGCCACTTTCGAGGCATTTTCCGGCCAAACCACGGCGAGTTGGCCGGTGTGCAAGGTATCAATCTCTTTGTCTCGCTGAGTACTACAACTTTCCTTTTTGTTTCACCCAATTTCGTTGAGTATTGAAGAAGTTATACTCATTTGAATCTTACCCAGTTTCCGGCGACCTCCGAGGCTTTCGAGGCGTTTTCCGGCCAAACCACGGCGAGTTAGACGTCGTGCGAGGTACCATTCTCTTCGTCTATTCGAGAACTACAACTTTCGTTTTTACCTCACTTGATTTCGTTGAGTAGTGACAAAGTTATAAGCGTTTAAAGTTGGGTGGTATTCCGGCCGAATTTCCGGCCTTCTTCTTCCCTCAAGTCCGGCGACCCACAATCCATTAAACCCAAGCCCTTTGGGCTATTTAGAACACAGGCTTTGGGCCTGTTAAACCCAACCCAACCTTTTTATTTGTTTTATTTTATTTTAGTTTGTTTTGGTTAAAGGCCCTTTGGGCCGTGTGTGTGTGTGTTATGTGAGGCCTTTGGGCCATGTGTTGTGTGTGTGTGTGTTATGCATGCCGTGCATGTGCGTGTGTGTGGTGTTGTGCATGTGTGCGTGAGTGTTTGTGTATGTGCTTGTGTGCATGTGCCATGGGTTGTGTGTTTGTGTTGGTTTGGGCTTAGGCCCAAACCACCCTTTTTCATCATTAAACCCATCCAACCCTAAACCTAAAACCCAATAGATCCTAACCCTTTAACCTTTCGAGCCCGAACCCTTTTACGGGTAATATTCCGTCAGGGAATATTCAAGGAATATTCTATTGACATTTACGAAATTTAACCGAGACCCTTCTTAGGGTAATTCGACGTTCCGAATCCGTTTCCGACGTCCGTTTTCCCAAATTAAATCATTTGAGTAGAGGTTGACCAAATGTATCCTTTATGTGCTTAGGGGCAATTATGGTGGCGTTCTATTCTTCGCTAGCTTGCGAGGTTCTTCGGCGGCTAAGTACTGTGAGTGGACCACCTTCAAAAATAACATGTTTTAAATTAAAGAATTGCATATGTTCTTAGCATGCCTTGATTTGATGAATACTTTACAGGAAGCATGATGATTTGAATATTATGGAATAGATAGATCTTTTTGAACTATTTTCACTATATCATATTTTCTATATAACCCTCATTCTGGTAGACTATCTGATCGATGACGATAGGATGCTAAGAATGTGTTTCAAATGCTTTTAGACACCTCTTCGTAGTATGGGGGATCGATGAACTTATGCTACGAAGTTGTATTTTAGAAAGCTGTTTTGTGCGTACCTAGTGAACACCATGCCGCCAGGGGCGAGGACATGAGTTGGCACAGGCCTGAAGAAATAATCCCTAGCGGAAGGCTGAGGGACCACGGAGTCTGGCATCGGGCCGGGAGGGAGTTATCTCATGGTGAAGGCCATAGAGATTTAGGTGCAGGCAATGGGCCGGAAGTATTATTATTATTCGGTGATACTCATTAGCAGCACAACTTGTATTATGCTTCCTGAGATGATTTATGAGATTGATTTGCAGAAAGATATACGAATGGTTTTATGGCATGCTAGAGGGTTTGAAAAACCTATCACATATTATGTTAGTAGTTTTCATTATTAAACTGTGGGGGTTAGTATGTTTATAACTGTTTTCGTACTACATATATAAACTTGGTCCACTCATCCTTGTTTTGCGCCCTCATTCAGGACTTAGAATCAAGGCACATGATCTCGACATCAAGGCTCTTCCGCATCGGCATATTCGAGTCCTCTCGATGTAGGACCGACTCCTTTATTCATTTACTTTTATCTTAATTCTTTCTAGTGATTAGGTTTAGTTGTATGCTCTGAACACGTTCCTAAATTGTTAATCCATTGTATTTGAATTCATAACCTTTATTTATTTCTTATTCTTAGCTTTTGTATCAATTAATGGCTTTCGTCACCCTCGGGTGTCGGCCAGCACGTGCCTATTCTGGTATTCAGGGAATATTAGGGTCGGGGCGTGTCAGCCGACACACACCGTCATTCAGGAGGCGATGACTCATCGTCGTGCGACGTCGCTTTGACGATTGCAACCTTGGCGATGTCGATGCTCTTGTGGTCTTGACAGCTCTGATTGGTCTCTGCGTTCATTCTTCTGTGCGGTTTGAAGGTCTTGACGGCTGGGAGCCATTCTGGGTTCTTTTTTCTACGGGATAAGAAGATGGATGTGGCTTTGTTTATGGCTTTTAATTAGATTATAATTTAATTTATACACAATTAATCAATAATGGACATTTTAACTCTTTACTTTAACTAAATAAATAAAAGTAACTAATTAAAATGCATTTAAACATAAATATAGAATAAAATAAAAAAACAAGGGCATTTTAGTAATCATACTGGTTTTCATTCCGATTCTGCTGAATTAGTAAACAGTTTTATGGAATTCTATTCCGATTCCAGACAGTTTTAGTAAACAACTTCAACAAGAATCTGATTCTGATTCCGTCTTATTTCAATTCCTCCTTAATTCAATTCCCCCTTAATTCAATTTCTTCCAATTTAATTACGAATTAGTAAACGCGCCCTTAATGTAAATTTCACATCACCGATTACTGTTAAAAACAAAAATAAAGAAAGAAGTGTGAGAGAAGGTGAGGATAGGGAAGAAGATTTGAAGTGCACAGAAAGCAACGAGGCAGAATCTCTCTCTCTCTCTCTCTCTCTCTCTCTCTCAGTCAGAGTCGCCGTCGTGCCGAGTAATTGTTAATCAAAAGATATGGCGGGGCGGGAACATCCTCGACAGCTCGTCCGGCTGACGCCACTATCGGTCAATACGACGGCGCTGGAGGACCGTATCGCCCTCCAGAACCGTGAGATCCAGTCCCTCCTCGTCGACAATCAACGGCTGGCAGCCGCCCACGTCGCGCTCAAGCAGGACCTCGCCGCGGCCCAGCACGACCTCCGCCACCTATCCGTCGTCGCCGGCGAAGCCAAATCCGAGAGGGACGCCGAGGTACGCGAGGTCTACGAGAGGGCATTGAAGCTGGACGCCGAGGTTCGCGCCATCGATTCCATGGGCGCAGACCTGGCTCGGACCCGAGCCGATATACAGGAGCTCGGCTCGTCCCGGCAGGAGCTTGCAGAGGAGTTGAACACGATCGAAGGCGAGCTTGCGAGGACTCAGTCCGAGGCGAAGAAAGTGGCGGACATTAAAGCCGATATCGAGACCTTCAAGCAGGAGAATAAGAAAGGAAGGTAATTTTGAACTAACTTTTCTATGCATTGTGTTTGTGTGAATTGTAAAATTTGGGTATTGAATTTCAGATAGGGAAGTGTGTCGAAATTTCGAGGTTGATCTTTCGGTTTTAGGAGAGGATTTTGTGTGAATTGTGAAGTTTTGGATGTAAAGATTCAATCTTTTCTATGATTTGAATGCAAATGTAGGGATGCAATTGAGAATGAGAAGAAAACTAGAGCTAGCAACCTTGAGCACAGGCAGGGGATGGAGAGAACAATGGCGGCATTGGCTCGCGAAATGGATAAGCTTCATGGGGAGTTGGCCAATGCAGAGAAGAGAGCAAGGGCTGCAGTAGCTGCAGCTGCAGCAGCAAATCCAGGTCAATTCATTCGCCTTCGACTTGTCTCCCGTATTTAAGATTCGATTTATTCTATGTTTCTCGGTTTGAATTCAGAAACCAAATGCAATGCAAAGAGCTTGATGAAATTTCTGGTTGTGTTTATGAAGGTCCTGGGTACCCTGCAGCCTATGGCAATGCTGAAATGCTATACGGGGGGAATGCGTACCCCGATCCCTATGCTGGCATGCATCAGGTATGTGTACGCCCTTACCTTCTTGATGCTTTGGTGTTATGTTTCTTACTACTCCATAGATTGAAACCATTGGAAAAATGTGCAAGAATTTGTTTGTGACTGAGAAGCTATGGTGTTGGTACAAATAATAACAGTGAGCATGAGAAGTGTTCTATCGTGATCATAGATTTGCAAACTTAAGCCCTCGTTTCTATCTTGAGACCTAATATGTGTTAGACGGTTACTTTACAGTCATTAGAATTTGGAAGGTCCCTTGTTTCTGTGGAAATTCAGAGTTTCGATATGGAGCATTCGGAAGACAGCAACAATTATTTTCGTCTTTGTAGACAAATGTTACAATATATGTGCTTATATTGAATTTATATCAGATACTTTGCCAAACAACTTAGTTTCGGATTTTCCATTTAGACATTTTTCATCCGAATGAACCTCCTCTGGATTTCAGGCCCCAGGTGCTGCCGACGCTGCCAGTCCATACGGTTCTGCACCAATGCCACATGCTTCTTATGACATGCAGCAACCGCAGGATATGAGATAAGTCTCCAGCAGGTAATTAGGCCGACCAGAAAAACAGTTCCGATGATTGTATGGGTTCAGAAATATAAATATAAATGAAAAGGTTTTTGGCAGCCATTCGGACGAACATGGCAAAGATGTGATAAGCAGTTAAGCACAGCTGATTTAGTGCCTTGAGGCTTTTTTGGCTTCGTATTTTTCATGCTACCGCATAGACATTTCTCATTTACCACGAGGAGAATATTAGTACAATACACAGAAACGAGCAGTAAATGAACACTCTGCACAGGGAAAACTTGCATCGACAAAAGTTACAATCAATGTTGTTGCAAGAAGCTGCGATCGCTATCTACTTATCGGAACTTGCTTCAATTGTTTTCGGTAACTACCGGACTTGCTGCTCGGTTTTCACAGTAACTTGTTTTCAGGTAGGAAAGTTTTCAAGACTTTTAAGCCATTTTTTCGGGGATTCAGAAATTCAGGGCATGTTTAACATAACTGGAATGGGACATGTCATGAATGGGAATGATGTGGAATGAAATTTGATTGTTCAGGTGTGAGATGAATAACCTACTCGCTTGGCGATCCAACACCCGGTTTATTAGGTCTGGCATGCCTAATTTCCATGTCGGAGCTACTTAATTTTTCATTTCTTGTGTGTTAATAAACGCAACATATGTCACGAGCGAGAACGATGCTCGTAACAACGTGCAACGCTATAGCCTCGATTGAGAAGTGCTCAAAGAGATTTAAAACACGAGGTGCGCATTGCAGCCAATGGCAACGAGCGGGGCGTGGGAGGGTGGGATAGTTTAGCTTCCTAAACTTTGATTTGTTTGTGTGGCCGGCCGGCAGGCCATGAAATTGAAATACCGTCTGAAATGGAACAAGAGGAATTCAACATTACAAGTCATACAGAAACCGGCAGGTACGAGCCCAAAGTTTAGCATATAAATTTACAAACAAATGGCAAATCGTCACTTAAGACGGAGACAAAAAAACAGAGAACACATCAAGGAAAAGAAACGTTTCATTCAAAATTGCAAATGTTCGGGATGTAATACAACGATTTAAACTCGCACCGGAAAGTGATTTCTAGGGTCTACTCTCATCATTCCCAAACCTAAAAAGTGAAAGAAAAAACACACCCTTCATCTTGCCACAAGGCAAATGCCAAGACTACCAACTGTTGCTAAACATTTGAAGTTTCCAACCGCTGCCTGCTAACCGCCCAAGAAAGAAAGCCACATGAAAGTAGGCGCCCATCAGCAACACATGGGACGATATAACAATTGAAGGTAGTCATCCACTAGTCCTTTGCGGTCACCACAAGGAAGACTTGCCCCACCCAGTAAGTAGCAGAACAATGAAGACAACCGGTGGGCAAAATTTTAGGCACCATGACCATTTTACCAAACAATAGTAGGTCTTAAACCCTAGATTGATGTGGTGAAGTAAAACTATCGCAAAGCGCAAGCCTCGATGTAGGAAAAGAGCCTCCACCAAACATCATGATAAATGTCTAAACAAAATAACAAAATCCTACATGGAAACCTATTCCATGTAACTAGCAATTTAAATAAGTTCAGCTGGAGCTAAAAGTCGAGCAAAATCCAATCCAATGGTCGGGATTCACATCTAAGATCGAGTAATTTCCAATACAAAATCCCGGCCACATGAACCATCTTCAGTGATTTCTTATATGGATCACAAATTTTCAGTCAGAAATGCATGTTATAGATATCAGTGCTCGCATATGAGCCATAGATTTAAAATGATCAGATGCAATCAAGAACCCGGTTATGCAAATCCGGGAAATCTCCAAATAAGTGTTAATAATGGTTACGAGAGAGCAGCACTCACCTGAAAATATCAACCTAGCATAGCAGCAAGCAATTTGGAGATTATCCACTTGTCTCTATAAAACATTCACACAACTAAAATCAATCGCATGCCTATAACTGAAACTCCTCCAGGTAGTTGTAGGTAAAGTTAAATATAGGAGGACAGAGGCCTTGCTCAGGGTTAGTGAACAACCTACCTCTTAGTCTCCCGTTTAAGAACCCTCCAACGGAATACTACAAAAACCCTCAGACAACAATTCTCATTACATAAAATCTGCTTCATCTGGAACTTCTCTCAGTAAGGACGCGAACGGTTTCCACCATGCTGATGTCTATCCGCTCCACCGTCTCTATAGTTGTTGCGCCTGTCACCACCCCCATATCCACCTCTACCACCACCACCACTGCTTGCACAAGAAAAAGTAAGTCAGGACTCGATATGCAGCCAAAAGAAGAAAATTAAGTAAGCAAAACAGAAACTCATTCACTCAAAAGAACTTCATAAACCACATCGGAAACTCAAGATAGCACCCATTAACAGAATACCACAACTGAATTACTCAATGACTCTAGTGATTGTGACATCAAGAAAAAGAACAAAATATAAAACCCACAAGCAAATATTAAACAAGGAAAAGGGTTCTTTTCAACTTCCACTCAAATTATAAAAAAGTTGATAGATATATAGATAGATAAATACCCTTGTTCAAACGAAGGCCTTGGAGCTGACTTCTCCGCCATCGCAACACTGATCTTATAGCCCCTTAACTCATAATCTGTAAGCACAGTACCAAGTTAGAATACGACTTTAACATCATCTTATCATGCAGAATAAAAGTAAAAGAGTTACCATTGTAAAATCCACCAGCTGAATGTGCAGCAGAAGGATCTTCATAGGCTAAACATGCATCACCTTTGTTTTTTCCAGACTCATCCGCGTATATTTTGATATTATATGGCCATTGATCCTTATAGCCCCGTTTCTGTTTGATTCTTCCCACCTGAAACAATTAACTTAGCATTAAGTAACCGCATAAATGTACACCAATTTGTGGATCTGACAAGGCGAATTAACTCGTTCCTACAACTGAAGGAGAAATGAAAAATGAAGTTCCAATATTCCATACAGATACTCAAACTAGAAAACCAGCAATCAAAACTCAATCTTAAAAACTCGGATGCACTAAGTTCAGAAGTAGGTATGGATTTACTTGTCCAATGCCTCCAAAGAGCTGCTGAAGTTCGTCAACGGTAACATCTGGTGGCAAGTTTGATATGTAGATTCTAGCATTGTCACAAGTATCATCACAATTCTGGTCGCACTGCTTCACCTTAGCTGGGGCTTCCGTAGCAGCACTTCCATATCCACCACGACCACCAGCAGCGTATCCACCATCATATTTAGCAGGAGGGCCCCCTCGGGCACCACCCCTTGCATCACCTGGACCATCACCACCATAACCGCCTGCAGGACCACCATAAGATGGGGGATATGATGCAGGTCCACCAGTATAACTTGTAGGAGGCGGAACTGCATCTGTTCCATAACTAGCATTGTAAGATGGGTAATTGCCTCCAGCTGCACCATAGGACGGTGGTGCATTTGGAGGAACCTGACCATACCCCCCATCATCTCTTCCTTGGCTACCACCATAAGAACCACCTCTACTACCACCTCCGCCTCTACTTTCATAACTACCGCCTCTGCCTCTGTCATAACTGCTACCTTTACCTCCTTCATAGTTACCACTTCGACCCCCATCATAGTTACCACCCCTACCACCACGGTTACCACCACCATAGCCCCCACCAGTTCCTCCTCGGTTATAATTGCCGCCGCCACCACCACCACTGCCACGATCACCACTGGCGGCACCCGAAGGAGAGGGAGTGCCACACTTGTTACACTCAACTCTTCTTGCAAAGTTCAAATTCCCACAGCTATATACAATCATACCGATTCATAAACCACATATACATATGCAATAAGGAAAATAAACAAAGAAAATAAATTTCGACTTAAAGCTATTACTTTTAATGTTAAGAAAAGAATTCTAAAACCCAGTAAAAGTTACAGATAAAAAATAAATAATAGAACCGATAGAGATAAAATAGAAAGAAAGAGATAGAAAAAGAAAAAGGGTTTACCCTGGATTAGGGCACAACCAATCGCCATCTCTTCCACTGCCACCGCGGCCGCCTCTGCCTCTGCCGCCGCCGTCACCACGGTCGCCACCTCTGCCGCCACCACCGCGATCTCCTTGATATCCTCCACCTACAGTCAAAACCAAATTAGTCAAATCAAAATTAAAGAATTCAAAACAATTATAAACTCGAAGGAACAAAGTAATAAAATTTACCTCGACCGCCACCGCCTCGTCCTCCACCGCCTCCATAACCATCGCCGCCCTTACTTCCATAGCCACCACCGCCGCTTCCACCATAGCCACCACCACCAGAACCGCCTCCGTACCCACCAGAGCCACCGTAGCCACTAGATCCGTGTGGAGGAGGGGCGCCATCGCCCTCTTGACCGTACATTCCAGCCATGATCTAGGTCCGAGAGAGATACAAGACACCGCGATTAGGGTAAGACTCTCAAAAAACATATATTTCCACGCGAGAGCTCCTAGCTTATATAGGCGTGGGTAAAGTCGTCACCAAATTTTTGTCTTTCCGATTTTGACTCCGATACTTGTTAATTAACTATGTAAGCCCAAACCCAAAACCCCTTTTGAGTCCGGATTGGTTTCTTTGGGCCTCTAGGCCAGTGACAATTTTTTTTTTATTTTTTTAAAACAAGTAAGAGGAAGGATTGATACACGTGGAAATGTCAATATGTAAATTTATGGAAATATCGTTATCAGTTGTTTTTCACGGAAATTATGGAAACTTACAATGAGATTAGTATATCAACTCATTCAGATTTAGTCGAATTTAGAGAAAAACTTCTCAAAAAAAATTCAAAAGTTCGAAATTTACAATGAATTCCAGCAAATTTTGTACAGCGAATCAATAAATATTATCGATATTCATTAATTTTCCTATATCTCACCGGATTATAAATCGGCCCATGATAACTCCACCGCCAACTGACCTAATCCACACATACAACTCATCTTATTTCTTACTAGTAGGGAAATTGAAATGCTCACACCCACTCTGCATACTAACACGAAACAAATTTAGAGAATTTCCAAACCCTTCTTTTGCCATTGAATGTTTGTAGAGCAATAACTTCAACAAGTGTTCAAACCTAATATAAGTTACAACAACAAACACCAGCGACAATCGATCAGCAGAGTGATCATACAGCGGCAAAAAATTTCCTCGGATATCTATTTTCTACAAAACTTTCCTCGAAATCTATCTTCTATGTAAATCGGGGTAAACATAACAAAAAGGTTGGTACTAGCAAGGTCATCCACAGAGGAAGGTAGGCCGGATGGAGAGAACCTGAAACAGAGGTGCGTAGTTGAACCTAAAACTTACAATTATCCACAGATGGATCAACGGTTGTGATTAAACCCAAGCCGCCAAATTCACAGCTGTCTGCACTCTGATTATGCTGCTGATAGTAGCTGTTAAATGCATATGATATGTTACCCGGCCAACTGATATTGGAGCAAGACCCACCGGGAGACATTGCACTGCAATCAGCATGCAAACATGCCTCTAAAGCACTAGCAGTTGCATTGGACAAGTCCCTATTATTGTTCACCACACACCACTTGGCAGGAAGGTACTCAACGTTTTGAGCGTCCACCAGATTTTTCGAACTCAAAATGGTACTTGGCTTGACCATCAAAAGTGAACACACCCCAATGTCTCTCGAAATTTCCCGTGCTTATGCTTCTTTGGTCCTCGTCTAAGAGGCTAAAAATGTATGTTTCGACTGGAGGATTATGAGGCCTGAGTGGGGTTCCTGATTTGCTACGAAGGTGTGCTATCAGGCCTTTCATGAAGGTCTCTGCAGTGGAAGAAGTTGTGTTTGCTGCTCCATCTGTAGGCCAACCAATCTGTGACACAACAATTTCCATCTTAGGGAATCCTACTGTTGACAAAGCTGTAACCAAGGTGTCATAGATCAAGTCAAAGCTGTTTTTGCATTCTCTTTAAATGGAGTGAAGTCGAGGGAAATGTTTTTGTTTTGGCGGAGACTTATGAAAGGGGAAATGGTCGCAAAGAATGGTGAATTGTGCTTGCTGAGAAACGTGAGCAGTTCAATCATGGTTCTGTTGAGGTCTGCCCAAAAGTGTCCTTTCGAAGGATGGCCAGAATCTGATAGGAAGGAATCAAAACTACAAGGCACGACCACTTTCACATTGCTCTCCAACTTTGCTCTGGCCAAAGCTGCGTGAATATTCATTCCCGCTCCTATGACGAATGGGTGAAATTGCTCACCATAACTCTGAAGAAATGGCTCACCACCAACAGCAACATACCTGAAAATAGACTAGTTAGAAACCAGTATATACAATACAAAACAGCCATACCTTGATTTATGAATGAGCAAAGTCCAGTTGATATCTGATGGGATCAACAAACAAATATTAAGTAGTTAGGCTAATGAGTTCATGAACCACGAAATCCCTGCTACAAAAATTTATCTGTCAACTTGTCCTTGCACGGCTGACTAAACCTAAAAGGGAAGAGAGAACATCTACCATTATCCTGCAAAGATTTCTTCTTCTGCAAACAAAAAAGACCCACTACAAAATTTTGCTCTTTTCAACTGGTCCTAATGCAATTAAGCCCATAGAGAGATCACCGATACTGGCACGGTGAAGGGCAAACAGGCTCCTTTCTAAAGTTCAATACACACAGGAGAGTTTCTTCTTGTTCTAGGCATAGCTCATCTCATAGAAAGTTTATTGTTTTATTGGTCTATTTGCCAAAAATCAAACACCAATTGAATGCTAAGAATGCAGCACTTGAACCCACCAGGGGATTTGAACTAGTAGCATCGGAACACAAATACCATTACCAACTATTTTCTTTCATTCTTCAACCATGAAAACCACAATCTATCTTCAAGTCCCTATGCCGGCTCGTTCGACATCAAAAATTAACCTTGACGTGATGTTTAAGCATCTACTCCACAAAACATAGTGACCAACATTCCGATATGGTCTCCTTTCGTTTGAGGTTCTTTTCATAGACATTAAACTAAGGATAATTGCACAAAGGTCCCCACTTCATGCGTAACGCAAATTTGATCGTAAAATACGAGTCTCTAACTCCTACATTGCCTCAGAATCGCAACATAAAGCCTACAGTGTCACTTAAATCTAGGCAAATCAGCAACAAGGTACATCCTTTCTAATGTTTAACACAGATTCAATACAATTCAGCAATTGAGTATTTCTAACAATCAAATTTCATCCACAGTAAATCAACTATTTACGCCCCAAAAATCCAAATGCAGCATCAAATTAAAAACCCCATCAGGCAAAAAACCAAAAGGAAAGACAAAAACTGACTCAATTTTAACACCGCCGCCGCCGCTATTATTGGAGACGTAGCGATTGTCATGGACCCAACTCTCCGCAGCCTTCTTGGAAGAGTTGAGAACTTTAAGCAACGCATTGGGAATGCCCACAGTGACGCTAAGTTTGGACCCAGAAAGCGCTTCGAGGACGCCTGGGTCCGCGTCGAACAGCTTGACCTTGGTGACATTGTTGGACTTCAGCAGCTCCACTACCTTGGTCGGCGGTAGTGGGTGCGACGCAGTAATGCCCAGTTCACGCCTATGGCTCCGCAGGTGGAGGCCGTGGTCGCCAAGAGGAAGAGGAGTGTGCGGAGATTCGGAGGCATTTTCCGGGTTTTAGATTGGACTTTGGAGTTGGAGAGTGAGAGTGAGAGTGAGAGTGCGACAAGGGAAGGAATATTCAATCGAGAATTTAAAAGATTTTATTGGAATTATAAATTTATGGATTTTTATGGAATTTAATTGATTTATAGAGATTTCATATAAAATTTTGATTCAATTCTCTCGAAATCTCATCAGGAGAGGTGATATTTATGGATGCTTAAAATACACTACGAAATCTCTCAAATTCCCTCAAATTTCTCAACTTTTTCAAATTCTTTAATGCCGAAAAATAGTAAATGATGAGAATTTTGGTGGAGGATTTTGGCAGTTAGCTGGGTTTAGTATAATTCAGCAGTGTGTGCTACCTACTTTGCATGTTTATCTGATATAATAATATATTTACCTTACGAATTATGAATTTGGGTCCAGTCTTTTTTTGAGCAAGAAATTTTTTTTTTTCGTCATCGATGGCTAGTTATAGATATAGTTGGAGTTTAGTGTCTTGTTGATATTCTTTTGTAATCATTCTTTTCTTTTGGGCTTATGCCTCTAAGTAAAAAAAATACACATTAATTGTTGTTTCCTGTTTAATCATGTATGTTCTTTTCGTTTGATTTATTCAAATTGATGACTAGAAATAAAAAAGAGTGTGAGAAGGTCCAAAGGGCTTATGAACACCACCACCCTTAAAGAAGTCAAAAATGTTTTCTTGGTAACCTGTGACAAAAATGTATGATCACTCATATTTGAATTTTGTACAAATAATGGGAATAAGTATATGTGCTCTTAATGTTTTAATTTCAACCAATGGTATGAAATCCAAAAGTGGGTGATAATAAATAGTTGCAGGCATATAATGACGTGTGATATGATATAATATGAGTAGACGATAAAGTTAATTTGTCATAATATAGAATTTAGTATTACTTAATAGATACACATATTATGTAATAAAAGTAATCCGAACAGGAAGTGACATTGCGACGGCAGTACAGAAAAATTACACAACACGATCTCATTTTTCTTTAGTTTTTTTGGGTCGGGCCATATCCGATGACTCAATGTAGAAGAGGCCCATTGGCCACATTCGTGCGTGGAGCGAGGCTAAATGGTAAGAAGACATGCAAAGACTACAAATACCTTTAATTGAATAAAATAGTTAAGATATTACATACATCACTATAAAAAAATATGAAAGTCGCCAGAAGCAAACTTCCGGGGCTGGAAGGAACAAAAAAATGTGTCCTTGTAATCTTTCTAAAGCAACAAACGAGAAACTTGACTTTGAAAAATAAGCGCCTTTTATTATAAAGGCGTCTTATCTTATCTATAGCAATGACTCTTTTCTTACTCATTAGTGCTTTAGTTTTTAATAAGGACATTTAGGCTTTACTAATAGGGAATTGGATCCACTATGAACCTTAGTGTCCGGAGTCTAGGGATCAATTCATCTGGGCCGCACAAATTCAATCCAACGGTCCCTATTAATTCATTTATTGGTCCAACACACAAAACCAACGGCTCTGATTTCTTTTACACACCAATCAACGACCCAGATGAATTGATCCCTAGGCTCCGAATACTAAGGTCCAGAGCAGATCTAATTCCTACTAATAGAATCTATAGAGCTTTTCTCGCTTATTTAGTATTACTTTGACCTTACCGTTCGTATCTTGCTGACACTGAAGTTACCAAAACTGAAAAAATGAATGAAGAAAGAAGGCATTAGAAAGACTAATTACATAGGCATATCTGGCAGAGTAAAATACAAAATAGTAAAACAACTAATATATATGTTTCAATTTTCATACCATGTTTATGAAATAATTGTTCAATGCTAATGCATGAAGATTTCACTCATATCGCTCTATATATTCTCGTTAATTCATACAACAAAAACACGTACCTCACGGTTCATTCACTTTCTATTGTTCTTTAATGTCATGATGTTCTCTCATTCACCAAGTATTCCCACAAGACATACACATAAAAGGAGAAACTCTCTATTGCAACCAAGACATAATCATCACTTGTCTTGTAGATATTTGTTCAAGCTAAAAAACGAACCATAACACTTGCTACGTGGTTAATTAGTAACAAGAGAGTATATCTTCGCCTAATTAAAGACCGTCTTTATCACTGTTCATTTACTAAGACTGTTGAATAATGAGATATCTCCCACATCCTTCATCTTATAAAACAAATTGCAACTTATATTAAATGAGTTTACTTTTAATCGCACTAAGAAATTTAGGCTTAAACCTCACACTTATTGAATTGAATAGGTAGTTAAGTTGGTTGTGATTAGTGGTAGATCATTATCCCGTTTCTTTGAAATCTTAATATGATACCAAAGAGAGTTGCTTAAATAACCGATGTGGAAGTGATTGCACAAGTGATGCATTAGTTGGTTTCACTTCTGATTACACTTTTTAAAATAAAATCTCACCCTTCTTTTTAAAAGTACTAACTAAGATATTCATAAACTTAAAAATAAGAATTATCAATTCCATTAAGATGCATTTCTTTCACTTTACATCATATACCATGTCCTTCTCTTCACTGAAAGTATATTCACAATCCCATCTCATTTTTTTAATATCGTTTTCTCACTCTTTTTGCTTTCACTCTCATGTATTCCTTTCTTTGTCAACAAGAAATACATCACTTTTGCATGCAGTGTTGATGTCTATAATTGGTGAGAAACCCGTATGAGGAAGTGTGTTGCGTACACTTGTTTTCGTTGGCAAATTCAAGATTCGAACTTT
This sequence comes from Cotoneaster glaucophyllus, assembly GCA_036320875.1. NCBI lineage: Eukaryota > Viridiplantae > Streptophyta > Magnoliopsida > Rosales > Rosaceae > Cotoneaster > Cotoneaster glaucophyllus. The sequence goes on from CM070061.1 coordinate 4,595,312, forward strand.
GGTGATACTAGTGTTAAAAATTTAAGCTTATAAATAAAAACAGAGCGCAAAGCGCGTAAAAAAAAATTAATTTGTTCACCTAAGCATTTTGTCGAACATTTGATAAGATTGTCATTGTCAACCAAATCATGTTCTGCACATGTCAATAAATATAGACATATGTTGAAGAAAATTGAGGACAGTTGCAATTTCTTGTGAGATTCTATGAGCAGGTATTTACAAGGGTTTTGAGTTTGGTTTATGTCGATTTAACTCTAAGGGCATATTTAAGTAAAAAAAGGAGAGAAAATGAAAGAAACGGAAAACTTAGATACAGGAGAAGATCTAAAAGGATCGGATCAACTAAATATCCTAGTCGACCTGAGTCTTGATTTTCTAGTATTTGATTAAGGATTTCAACGGAAAACTCGCACTGTGTTATATTTGTGATAAATTATGAGGTGAACGATTTTTGTAACATTATTTTAGTAAAGTATGAAACTCAAGAATAAAAATTATTTTAATTCTTATTCTCTATGAATTAACATGCTCTAGGTATATTTGTTATTCTCATAGTACGTCTGGCAAACGGGTCGTGTTTGTCGTGTTTGTGTCATATCCGTTATCTTAACGGGTGGTGTAGTGCATAGACGGAGCTACCTTGGGCTCAAGGGGGCAGATATCCCCACTCAATTTTTTTGGTAGGGAAAAAAATGTACATACTTGTGACATAAGCAAGGTGTATCACTAATTTATTTGCTACTTCCAACGTTGGAAGTGCATCGTCAACCATGAATTTTTTGAAAAATTGATTGAGAAAACGATTTATATATATATATATATATATATATAGAGAGAGAGAGAGAGAGAGAGAGAGAGATTAGATGGTGTTGATAATGAAGTTGTTAGGCAACGTTTTTCAAAAAATAAAAAAACATCGAGGGACAATGTAATGGGTTATGAAAAATCTCAAGGTTTAATATGTAAGTGTTTTGTTTAGTAAGTTTTTTTAATTTGTGACTTTGTTGTTTGAGGATGCCCCCATACACACAAATTTATGGCTTCGTCCTTGGTGTAGTGTCAAACTCGTTATCATAACGAGTTCTTAACAGGTAATCCAATAACGACTCGATTTGTTAATGGGTCGTGTCGTTTTATGTCGAGTTAACAAGTCATACAAGAAATCGCCATGATTTGGCAAATGGTATCATATTGGGTTCTTAACGGTTGACCAGTAACGATTGACATGTTAACGAGTTACTCAATAACGACTCGACTTGTAAACAAGGTGATTCAAAACCGTTATTTTCATGTTGTTTCATATTGGGTAGTGAATTATGTAAGAAATTGTCATACCTAAATCATAGTAAAAAATAAGGTCTCTTCGAAGACGCAGGTAGGATTTTCCCAATCTCATAAGTCTCATATGTGCTACATCTTTGTTTATATATTTCATATTATTCAAAGGAAAATAAAGCATTGTAAAAAACTTATCTAAGAAAAGAAAGCATTGCAAAGAAATGGTCACTACAAAACTATGAACAAGTAGAGGCCAATACATTTGCACCTATTAATTAGAAATAGGGGCAAAAATTGAGGATTTCCGCACCTAATAGTTAGGAGTGGTGGATATTTGAATTGCACCTAAAAAAAGCTTTGCTATTTATAAATAGGGGCAAATAAGCACTTATATCTACCCCTAATAGTTTTGCTGTTATGTAGGCAAGTCTGACGTGCAACAATATTAAGTGCAGATGTTTAAAGTATTAGGGACGATTATTAAGGCTCCTACTTTATTATATATATTTAATGACATTATATTTATTATTATTGCATTTTGGGAATTGTATTAATTGAAATGATTTTCAATCTCCCATTAGTTATTTGATTGTATTCTCATATTTTAGGGTCAAATATATTTACGATTATTTTTATTTTCCACCACCAACCTTGACAGAAAAAATAAATTGTTAACATAAAAATTAATATTAAAATAATTCATACTTCAATTGATTATATACAAATGGTACAAGTATCATGAAGAAGTTTAAACCGTATGTCACATCCCGGCCCGGGCCGCCACCACATCCCGGGTTCGACTCCGTCGTAGCACGATATTGTCCGCTTTGGGCCTCGACCACGCTCTCACAGTTTTGTTTTTGGGAACTCACGCGAGCAGAACTTCCCAGTGGGTCACCTATCCTGAGAATGCTCTGGCCCATTCTGGCTTAATTTCAGAGTTCCTACGGAACCCGAAGCTAGTGAGCTCCCAAAAGGCCTCGTGCTAGGTAGAGATGAGAATATACGTTTAAGGCATAGAAGATCCACTCCCCTGGGCGATGTGAGATCTTACAATCCACCCCCCTTAGGGGCCCGACGTCCTTCGTCGGCACACTTCCGGCCAAGGATTGGCTCTGATACCAAATTGTCATATCCTGGCCCGGGCCGCCACCACATCCCGGGTTCGAACTCCTTGCAAGCTCCTGAGTCCATTAATACTAGTTTTAAGCCTTGGAACCTTCGTTTTCCCGAGAAACTAGGACCCCGATTTGTGACACTATTCATATGGTCATAATTTTGGGATGTGATGGACCCCGGGCCGGGATGTGACACCGTAGATACAAATGGTAGTCTAAAAAAAATTATATGTCTAATCAATCTTCTGCATCCCAAACACCAAAATGTTGCAAAGTTAAAAGCATATGTCTTCCATGATTCATCTTGTAGAAACACCACATAAGGTAAAAGCAAATTAGAGTAACACTATTTTTAGAAACAGAAGAAACAAAACAATCAGATTATGTAGAACTCACATTCATGAAAAGAAACGAACAAATTATGTACAAACCCTTCACAAAACATCGAGAAAACAAAACTTGCAAATTAGACAAAAAATCAAACCTAAACTAAGCCAATCGGGGTTTATGATGTAATTCATCATTTTGATAACACTAATATTATATAAAAATAAAACAGAAAAAAAATGTATGAAGAACACACCTAACAAATTTCACTTCAAATTTTTCACACCCCATCATCAAATTTACCTGCAAAACAACAGTTTGAGAGAAAAAAACTTCAATCAAACTAAATAAAGCTAGTTTTTTTTTTCTCTACTACGAACCTTTTTAAATCGCTCTTTCGCTATCTTAGACTCATCAAAGGGAATATTAAAAGGTAGAAAATTAAGAAAAAATAGAGATGAAGAGAAAACAATATCATATCCGAAATAAAAAGGTGAAGAAGAAGGATAAAAATACGAAGGAACAATACAAATGGAGATGAGAAGATGAATATGAAGGAACAAGAAAAATGGAGATGAGAAGAAGAAGAATATGAAGAAACAAGAAAAATGGAGAGCTATGAAAATGGAGATGAGGAGAAGAATACGAAGGAACGAGAAAACTGGAGATGGAGACTTTGTGCTGTGCAAGAAGATCAAGAGAAATATGAGGAATGTGCGTGTTGGTTATCCTAGAATTATGGTTATGATAACTGTCTTATTTATTTGATTAATAATTAAGAAAAAAGTTAAGAAGATAAATGCTCTTAATGTAAACTATTAAATTTAAAAAAAATGAATAAGTATATATTAGAGGCTCATTTATCCGTCCTTAATAACTAAATTTCATAGATTTGGTTTTTTTCCGCCCTTAAAAATAATAACATTAATAGAAGCATTTATTGTTTCACTTTTATTATAGTTAATTGAGACAAATCTATATTTCTACCCTTAATAAAAATTAATAGGAACAAATTCTTATATCCGCCCTTAATCCACCGTACCTAATAATCACTATTCTTGTAGAGACACCACCTCCTCCACTCCAGTTCATAGACTACAATAGTCAGCAGGAACCCACCAACTATGCACATTTTCCACCTGGCCCACCTCCATGCATATCCAGACAATTTTTCCACCTCCACCTGTGCCCAATGCATGTTAAAGCTTTCTACCCATACAATATCCACGTGGAAGAAGGAGATCACCTCCACCTAGCCCATGATTGTTTTTCACAAAATCACATAATTACTGCTAGCAGATTAATCCCTAGATGTAGTACAAGTGTTTTCACAAAATCACATAACTCTTTAATTTCATATAAAATCAACAGATTATGTCTATATTTTCGACATACTGGTTAAATATCGACAAACTGTCTTGTTCTTTTTCCTAAAGTTTTATTTTAAATTCCACATTTTTTAGCAATTTCCATCATTTTCATCGAAGATAATTGATATCGATATCGATATCGATATCGATATTTTTACAAATTTACATATCGAGTCGCCGAAAAGTACGCACATTTTAAACACTAATAGTACTAATTCACTTAAAGCAAACGGTAACATATTTTTAGCCTTCAAATTAGATAAATCTGTTAAAAAAGAGTCCGTAATTATACTAAAATGCATCCGTAAAAATTCAAACACAATTTAAAGTTCTAAACTTTTACTTGCTTTCCAAGTATACCAGCCCTCTTAGAGTATAAATTATTGTGGTAACGTATGCGGTTGAGATTAATTACAAAACAAAACAAAAAGAATTAATGGAAACACACGGAATTCCACACCGCACACTATTTCCTTGCGGAAACGAGACTTCAGTTCGCTGCGCTTAACTATCGCTCTACTCTTCCCACTAACTATAGGGGTTTTGATCGGGCGGTTCCTCACCGCAACGACCCCGTTTTTAGAACGGTTTATGCAGAAACGGCGGCGGCGGCGGAAGAGACAATGGAGAAGCTAGAATCCGAAGTTAAAGAATCGGAGTTGAAGCAGAAGGCTCTGCGACAGGCGTACGACTGCGTGCAGGCCCAAGCCAAGTCCCTCACGTTCTTTTCCGTGCAGTGGAAGGACCTCGAGGACCACTTGGAGTCCACGCGCCGCTCCGTCGAGGCCCGGTTCCGGGAACTCGAGCACCGCGAGGAGGAAGTCCGAGGCCGCGAGGAGGATTTGGATGCCAGAGAGTCGAATTTCCGCTCGGAGATGGAGGCGAAATCCAACGAATTGCTAGTGCTTCAGAAGCTGATCGAAGCGAGGAAGGACCAGTTGCTGTCGCTCCAGTCGTTGATTCAAGAACACAGCGAAGAGGTTGCTGTTCAGGAGCGACGGTTGACGGAGGTGGAGGGTTTCGTGAGGGAGAAGGAGGGGGAGTGTGATTTCATCGAGAGGCGCATTGGAGAGAGGACGAGAAAAATGAGTTGGGTGGAGGCGAGGGTGAAACAGGCGGAGGCTAAGGAGCGGGAAGCGGCGGAGGGGTTTGAAGAACTGCTGGACAAGTGCAATGAGGGCATTGAGTTGAAAGAGAGGGAGTTGAGAGAGGTTCTGAGGTCGATCGAGGCGCGAAAGGCGGAGTTTGATTCTAGAGGGGAGGAGCTGGAATCGGCGCGAAGGTCGATTGAGGAATGTGAGAGGGAGCTGAAGGCGAAGGAGGAGGAACTCAAATCGAGGGAAGGAATGATTAGGGAAATGGATTTGAAAGAGAGTGATTTGAGTTTGCTTGAGAATGCACTGGAGGAGTGGAGTTGTGAGCTTCAATTGAGAGAGAAGGAGCTCGAAAAATCGAAGCAAGAAGGCGAAAAGTATTTGGATAAAGTCTCCAGGGGACTTCAAGAGAAAGAGATCCAACTGCAAAGGAAGGAGAGCTTACAGCAGAGGAAAGAGAGCCAACTTCAGCAGCAGGCCAGAGAGCTCGCATTGAAGCAGCAGGACTTGATCAAGAAAATCATGGAAGAACATGCCGAAACTCTGAAGTCGAAAGAGGGGCAAATCGAAGATCAGGCGAAAGAGATCGAGTTGAAGCAGAAAGAGATTGATTCGATAAAAAAATCCGCTGAAGAACAAATCCAAAACCTGAAACCGAAAGAGAGGCAACTTGAAGACAAGGCCAAGGAGCTCGAGTTGAAGCAGACGGTATTGGATTCGATCAAAAAATCCGACGAAGAACGCGCCCAATGCCTAAGATCGATACAGAGGCACCTTGATCACCGCTCGAAAGAGCTGGCATTGAAGCATATGGGATTGGAATCAATAAAAAAATCCACCGAAGAACGCACCGAAAACCTGGAATCGAAAGAGAGGCAACTCGGAGACAAGGCCAAAGAGCTTGAATTGAAGCAGAAAGAAATTGATTCAATGAAAAAATCCGCTGAAGAACAAGCCGAAACCCTGAAATCAAAAGCGAGGCAGCTCGAAGAGCAGGCGACAGAGCTTGCACTGAAGCAGAAAGAATTCGATTCGATCAAAAAGGCAACTGAAGATCGCACCGAAACCTTGAATTCGAAAGAGAGGGAACTCGATCAGCGGGCGAAAGAGCTTGCACTGAAGCAGAAAGAATTGGATTCGATCAAAAAGGCGATTGAAGATCGCAACCAAACCTTGAATTCGAAAGAAAGGGAACTCGATCACCAGGGGAAAGAGCTTGAAGTGAAGCAGAAAGAATTGGACTCGATCAAAGAATTGGAACCTGTCCTTGACAGCAATGCAGCTGTTCATTCTTCCGCAAGTAATGAATCCAGCGTCGATTGGGATGGTAGAGGTCAGAAACGCAGTACCGCCACTTTTCACTCCGGGTTCCAGCCGCCGCAACAGCGCGAAAATAAGTATCCTCGGACATCGGAACCAGCTGTTCCGCCCAAGTCAGTGCCAACTTACAACACAGGCTATCATCCGCCATCTGAATCAGCCGTGACACACTATCATGTCCGAAATTACACCCCAGTAGGCTACCCGCAGCCAGGTCCGCCGCCACCTTGGCATTACGAAAATGGGCACCTTGGGCAGTTTGGTATGATTAATTTTGGTCCAAATACGGGAATGCATTACCGGCCGCCATACTTTCCCGGCCCTCCTCCTCCTCCTCCTCCTCCTCCGCCTCCCCCTGTAAGCCATCCTAGATATGTTGGTCCTTTTTAAGGAGAAGCACCTAGTCTGATCTGACTTTGTTGTAAATGCTCTTGACATAGTTCGAAAAGTTTGAAATGTATTTTGTATTTTCAACTTTGATGTATGAAAAATAAAGGTGTGGATTTAGCGAGAGATTCTTACATGCAACCGAAGATATATCAATGTGTAATCGGAAGGGTTTGGTAGTTTACAACCAGTGTCCCTCATAGTGTTCGATCGCGGTCGATCAAATGAAGTTAGGAGTGTTCAGTTGGCGACGACTGGAGACACAGAGCGTAGTTCGGTTTAGATGTGGTCAGTTGACAACGACCGAAGAAAGAACGCAGTTCGGTTAAACCGAACCCGACGCGAGATCTCATGAACCCGACGCGAGAGGTCATGCTTTTCTTGAAAAAAATTTGGCATCTCTAATGATTACCCGGATTTTCGAGATATGGTGGAGATGTTAAAGCCCTAAACTCCTTTTATCCAAAATTTTGACCGAAAATACAAAAAATTCAACGACTTTAGAGATTTACATATAGAACTAAGAACTCGGAGGAGGTGCACTAACAAAGTTCGTTAGTTTGCACTAAGCCGAGGGTGAGAGTTTGAATCTCAGAAGCAGTAGATGTACGCAATAGCGGATTCAGGATTTCAACATCGAGGGATTCTAGTGTTAAAGTCTAATTTTTTAAATAGAAACAGACCATGAAGCTTGCAAAAAAAAATTCAGTTTATTCACTAGGAATTTTGTCCAACATTTGTTGGACTTATTGTCGTCAATCGAACTATGTTGCATACATTCATGTCAACAATTATCGACATATGCCGAAGCAATCTGATGAGTGTTATCGAGAGCATCTGTCGAGTGCTCTCGACGCAACATGCCGAGTGCTGCCGAGATATGTCTACACTACTACAATATAGGCTATCACCGGCGGACGAGAAACCGACAAAAAAACCCATTTTATGTCGAAAATTTGGTAAAAATCCGACGTAAAACAATGTAATGTCGAATTGGAATAGCGACACAAATCTAGCGTCACAAAAGGGCTTCAGTGTCGGTTTGTTCAATTAATCCGACACAAAATAGCGTCGGTTTAAAGCGACACTACCTCAACGTCGGTTTAAAGCGACGTTATATAACAATTAAATAATGTAAAATTGCAACCTGGGGACGGCCTAAACCGACACTACCTTTATTAATAATGATAAAAAAAATTATCAAAATCAGTCTCTGCATACGTTTTCAATTGTAACTAAAAAAAATTATATACTCAAAATAGACCAAACACTAAATCCACATATAGGCCAAAACATAATAAAAATAATTAACAATAATAAATTTCAAACATAGGCCAAAACAAACAAACATTTCCAATCTAACATTCCACATAGTTTACAAACATTTCCAAAACAAACAAATAACTATTACAATCATTGACTTATTCTTTTATTTTCAAGAAAAAATAAAAATATCGTGACCTTTATTCTATTCTAGAAAATTTCCTTATCTTCTTCCTTAATCTTACGCCAATCCCTCTTCAACGGGATATTTATGTAGTCTCTAAACCAAACATTCGAAGAATCTTTGAAAGACCTTCGCATGTATATTTTCGCTTCCGGGTGATCTTAGGACCATCTTGGTGCCAATGTCCTTTTAAAAAAGTTAAATTTGGTCAAGTTGCCTAACATTTCGATTTTCCTTTCTAGTTATCTTCTTCAGCTTACCTAAGTATTTGATTCCTTGTTACCAAAAAAAAAGAGAAAAGTATTTGATTCCTTGTTACCAAAAAAAAAGAGAAAAGTATTTGATTCCTTTAAAACATAAATTACATTCCTTTTTTTATTTCTTTTGCTGGCCTTTTTTTTTTTTTTTTTTTTTTGACCTTTTGACCTCATTTTCCGTTTAATCTTGTTTCCTTTATTTTTCCTAGATGCTCTGGGAAGACCACTTTCTTTTGCTTTCTCCTAATTCTCTTTCCTTAGGAAACAGTCTCTATTCAATCAAGTACGTGAACTTGCTTTAACCACAAAGCACAACCACATTACTTTCTCTTCTCATCCTCTTGTTTCTAGGGTTTTTAGCAGACGTAATCCCTCTCCGGCACGACGTCGTTTTTGCTTAGTGTTTATGCAGCAGAGACGATGGAGGACAAGATAGAGTGTGCTTTGAAATAATCAGAGATGAAACAGTGTCGTTTGAGCAAGGCGTACGGTTGCCTTCACGCCCAAGCAACCTCCATCGCCGTGTTTTCAGTACAGTGGAAAGAACTCGAGGACCACTTAGAGTCCACCCGCCAGTCCATCGAGGCCAGATTCTGGGAGGTCAAGAACCGCGAGGAGGAAGTCAGAGTCCATAACGAGCAGTTGGAAATCAAAGAGTCAATGCTCAGTTCGCATATGGAGTCTAAATTCAACGAATTAAGCGTGCTCGAGGAATTGATTGGAGAGAAAGTACAGGAGATTGTAGAGAGTAGGTACAGCTTGCGCTCACTTGAATCGTTGCTCAAGGAACACAGCGACGAGGTTGATGTTAAAGAGAAGAGATTGGTGGAAGTTGAAAATTTTGTGAGGGAGAAGAAGAGGGAGTTGAATGAGATTCTGGGGTCGATTGAGGCAAGTAAGGGGGAGTTTGATTTGAGAGAAGAGGAACTGAAATCGATGCTAAGGTTGATCGAACAATGTGGCAAAGAGTTGGAAGTTAAAGAGGAGAAGCTTAGTTTGATTCAGGAATTGTTGGTTGAGTGTTCGAATGAACTCAAATCGAGAGAGGGGTTGATTAGGGAAGTAGATTTGAAGGAGAGAGATGTTTTCTTGCGTGATAAGGCAATGGAGGAGTGGTCATTTAAGCCTGAACTAAACGTGAAAGAGCTTGAATTGAAAGAGAAACAAATCACAGAATCGAAACAAGAAGGCGAAAGGCATTTGGATAAAGTCTCCAGGGAACTTCAAGGGAAAGAGAGCCAACTGCAAAAGAAAGTTTATCAAGGGAAAGAGAGCCAACTGCAAAAGAAAGTTTACTGCAGAGGAAAGAGCCAACTTCAGCAGCAGGCCAGAGAGTTTGCACTGAAGCAGAAAGACTTGATCAAGAAAATCACTGAAGAACACACCGAAACCCTAAAGTCAAAAGAGAGGCAAATTGACGATCAGACAAAAGAGATTGGGTTGAAACAGAAAGAGACTGATTCAATAAAAAAATCCGCTGAAGAACATACTCAAAACCTGAAATCGAAAGAGATGCAACTTGAAGAGCAGACGAAAGAGCTTGCATTGAAGCAGAAAGAAACGGATTCGATAAAAAAAATCTGCTGAAGAACATACTCAAAACCTGAACACGAAAGAGAGGCAACTTGAAGAGCAAGCCAAAGAGCTCTCATTGAAGCACAAAGAAATTGATTCAATAAAAAAATCCGCTGAAGAACATACCCAAAACGTGAACACGAAGAAGAGGCAACTTCAAGATCATGCCAAAGAGCTTGCATTGAAGCAGAAAGAAATTGATTCAATCAACGAACGCGCTGAAGAACAGACCCAAATCCTGGCATTGATAGAGAGACAACTTGATCACCGGGCAAAAGAGCTTGCACTGAAGCAGAAAGGATTGGATTCGATAAAAAAGGCGACTGAAGATTGCACCCAAACCTTGATTTCAAAGGAGAGGGAACTCGATCACCACGGGAAAGAGCTTGCCGTGAAGCAGAAAGAATTGGAACATATCCTTGACAAGAATGCAGCTGTTCATACTCCCGCAACTAATGAATCCAGCCCCGATTGGGATGGTAGAGGTCAGAAACGCAGTACCGCCACTTATGATCCGGGGTTTCAGCCGCAACAACAGCGGGAAAATAAGAATCCTCGGACATCCGAATCAGTTGTTCCACCCTATTCAGTGCCACCCTACAACCCAGTCTATCATCCGCCATCTAAATCATCTGTGACACATTATCAAGTCCCAAATTACACTCCAGTAGGATATCCACAGCCAGGTCCGCCGCCACCATCTTGGCATTACGAAAATGGACACCTTGGGTAGTTTGGTAAGGCTAATTTTGGTCCAAATCTGGGAATACATTACCGGCCGCATCCATACTTTCCCGGCCCTCCTCCTCCTCCTGCTGTACGCTATCCTAGTTTGATCTGACTTTGTTGTAAATGCTCTTGACATAGTTTGAATAGTTTGAAAGGTATTTTCAACTTTGATGTAGAAAAAATAGTAACGAAGATTTAGGAGAGGTTCTTACATGTGACTGAGGATATATCAATATGTAATCGAAAGGGTTTGGTAGTTTACAACTAAATATCGCTCATAGTGTTGTGTATGACCGAAGAAACTCTGCACAGTTTGGTTAACTAAGACCGAACCTGACACGAGTGCTCATGAACCCGGTGCGAGATGTTAAGCCCTAAACTCCTTTTATCCAAAATTTTAACCGAAAAAACAAAAAATTCAACGACGTTTGAGATTTACATATAGAACATACCCAATACGTGAACATAAAAGAGAGGCAACTTGAAGATGAGGCCAAAGAGCTTGCATTGAAGCAGAAAGAAATTGATTCAATAAAAAAGCACTCAATAACGGATCCAAATCCTGGCATCGATCGAGAGGCAACTTGATCACCGGGTGAAAGAGCTTGCATTGAAACAGAAAGAATTGGAACAAAGTAAATCAATCCAGCATCAATTGGGATGATAGAGGTCAGAAGCGTAGTACTGCCACTTTGACCCCAGCTGGTACCAACAGCAACAACAGCATGAAAGCAAGTACCCTCGGACATCCGAATCAGCTGCTACACCTTTTGCAGCGCCAAATTTCACCCCAGTCTATCCGTGGCCAAACCCATCATCCTGGCAGTATGAAAATTATGGAAACTACGGGCACTTTGGTACAGCTGCCACAGCTGTGAGTTCGGTGTTAGTTTTGGCGACAGTTTTGGTGGCGCTTACTGTGCCATACCGAGTCCTGGAATACATTGCCCATTGACATGGTTTCGGTGCAAGTTCAGGTGAGATTCTTACGTACAACTGGGATATATCACCTTGTAGTAGTGGAGTTAGCATCCTGTATGTTATCGTCGAAGTTTAAATTTTGTCTGAGCAATGATTATACCTTAAGTATGACATTGAAACACACAGAATTGTGAACATGATTAAATCCAAATCCAGAAAGCATTTGATAAGCCTTCAATCCTTTTATACAATTTTAAAGTGATTTTATCCTTCAAATTAGTAAACTCAACAAAACCAAGGTTGAAAGCATGCTCATCATCAAAATTCAGCAAAGAAAACTGAAGCCCGATCGCACTTAAATCGGAGAGAAGTGATATTCAAGCGCAATTAGAAATACATATGTAGGTTAGGCTAATTAATCAGGGCACTGTGTTAGCTTCGATCCTGTTTCCATAAGGCAAAGTAGTCTAGAATACGTGATTTGTCTTTAACTAGATTATAGTAGTGATAAATATATCAGTATATACGTGAATATCACGTCATGCCGTGACGATTACACCAAAAAATTGCTTAATGCCACCACAATCTTTTCTCTTTCGGGTTGGACTTCGATTGAGAAATTTGTGTGTATCAATGTCATGTCGCATAATGTTTCAAGTCACGTGTTAGTATGTGTGGACGCAAGGTTGATTTGTCCTCAACTAGATTATAGTACTGATAAGTAGATACACTTTAATTATTAGAACATAAGTGAATTATCACATCATGTTGAAACGATTACACTGAGAAATTATTTAGTGCCACCAAAGTCTTCTCTCTTTCACGGTTGACTTCGATTGAGAAATTATTGAGTGTATCAGTGCAACGCTGGATATCGTTCCGTGTCACGTGTTATTATGTGTGGACGCAAGGTTGATTTGTCCTCAACTAGATTATAGTACTGAGTGTATCAGTGCAACGCTGGATATCGTTCCGTGTCACGTGTTATTATGTGTGGACGCAAGGTTGATTTGTCCTCAACTAGATTATAGTACTGATAAGTAGATACACTTTAATTATTAGAACATAAGTGAATTATCACATCATGTTGAAACGATTACACTGAGAAATTACTTAGTGCCACCAAAGTCTTCTCTCTTTCACGGTTGACTTCGATTGAGAAATTATTGAGTGTATCAGTGCAACGCTGGATATCGTTCCGTGTCACGTGTTATTATGTGTGGACGCAAGGTTGATTTGTCCAAAACAAGATTATAGCATTGATAAATAGATCCACATATTCGATTTTTCAGTATAGATGCTTAGGCTAATTGGCGAAGACATTGTGCCTGCCATATAACAATTATTTTATTTTAAAAAAAAAAACTTGTAGATGCCAATTATTATTCTTCTTTATTTGTAAGTGAAAATTTTTAAGTTTAACTTTGTAGATGGTGATTTCGACATCATATTATTATGACAGACTCATTGTGTAGTCTGCTGGTTAACCCAAATACCTTTACTGGGCATAAGTTACCTTTTTTGTAAGGGATTATTTTCCCTAGATGCTCTTGGAACACCAGTTTCCTTTGTTTTCTCCTACTCCTCTTTCCCTACGGAAATAGGACTCCCCCCTTCTCTGCCCTTTCTATTTAAACCAATACGTGAAGTTGCTTTAACAAGAGAAACAAACCACAACCGCATTCTTTTCGTTCGTTTTCATCCTCCGTTTCTAGGGTTTTGAGCAGACGATTCCCCACCACCGCGACGTCGTTTTCACTTAGGGTTTGTGCTGCGGAGACAATGGAGAACATAGAGTCCGATTTGAAAGAATCAGAGTTGAAGCAGTCGACTCTGCGCAAGGCGTACGACTGCCTTCACGCCCACGCAACGTCCCTCGCTGTGTTTTCCGTACAGTGGAAGGACCTCGAAGACCAATTCGAGTCCACGCGTCACTCCATCGCGGCCCGACTCCGGGAACTCGAGCTCCGCGAGGAGGAAGTCCGAGCCAAAACCGAGCAGTTGGAAATCAAAGAGTCGAAGGTCAGCTCGGAGATGGAGTCGAAATCCAACAGTTTGCAGGTACTTCACAAATTGGTCGACGAAAAAAAGAACCACTTGCTTTCGCTTCAGTCCTTGATTCGAGAACATAGCAATGAGGTGATTGTTCAAGAGAAGAGATTGGTGGAAGTTGAGGGTTTTGTGAGGGAGAAGGAGAGGGAGTGCGATTTGATCGAGAGGCGAGTCGAACAAAGGACAAAAAAATTGAATTCGGTTGAGAGAAGTGTGGAGGACATGGCGTTAAAAGAGAGGGAATTGAGAAAGGTTCTAGGGTCTATGGAGGCCCGTAAGGCGGAGTTCGATTTGAGAGAAGAGGCATTGAAATCGGAGAAAATGGCGATTCAAGAATGTGACAAGGAGTTGAAGGTGAAAGCGGAGAAACTTTGTTTGGAGGAACAAGATATCTGCTTGCGCAGGAAGTCCATGGTGGAATGGTCATGTAAGCTTGAACTGAAAGAGAAGGAGATTGAATTGAAAGAAAAACAGGTCAAAGAATCGAGAGAAGAAGGCGAAAAGCATTTGGATACACTCTCTCGGGGACTTCAAACGAAAGAGAACAAACTTCGATACCAGGACAGAGAGATTGAATTGAAGCGAAGAGAATTGATTTCGATCAAAAGATCCACTGAAGAACATACCCAAAACCTGAAGTTGGAGGAGAGGCGACTTGAAGATCAGGCCAAAGAGCTTGAGTTGAAGCAGAACAAAGTTTATTCGGTCAGAAAATCCACCGAAGAATATAACCAGAAACTGAAATTGAAAGAGAGGCAACTTGAAGGCCAGATCAAAGAGCTTGAATTGAAGCAGAAAGAATTTGATTGGATTAGAAAAGAAAACACCGAAAATCTGAAATTGAAAGAGAGAAAACTTGAAGACCAGTCCAAAGAGCTTGAATTGAAGCAGCAAAAAATTGAGACGATAGAAAAATCCATTGAAGAACAGGCCCTAAATCTGAAATCGAAAGAGAGAAAACTTGAAGAGCAGTCCAAAGAGCTTGAATTGAAGCAGCAAAAAATTGAGACGATCGAAAAATCCATTGAAGAACAGGCCCTAAATCTGAAATTGAAAGAGAGGCAACTTGAAGAGCAGTCCAAAGAGCTTGAATTGAAGCAGCAAAAAATTGAGACGATCGAAAAATCCATTGAAGAACAGGCCTTAAATCTGAAATTGAAAGAGAGGCAACTTGAAGAGCAGTCCAAAGAGCTTGAATTGAAGCAGCAAAAAATTGAGACAATCGAAAAATCCATTGAAGAACAGGCCCTAACTCTGAAATTGAAAGAGAGGCAACTTGAAGAGCAGGCCAACGAGCTTGGATTGAAGCGGAAAGAATTTGATTCGATCACAAAATCCACCGAAGAACACATGGAAAACCTGAACTCGAAAGAGAACACTGGCATTCTTCGTTGTCAAGTGAAGATTGAACAATTGGAACATCTCTCTGTCAACAATGCCATTGTTCCTTATTCTGCAAGTAATCAATCGAGCATCGATAGGGACGTTAGAGGATTGCAGTTGAATGATCATTTGAAGAGATACGATTTAGTGGGTAGTGACATCTCAGCCACTCTTGAAGCGTCATCGGACCCAGCAAAATTTGTTTTGGATGCATTGCAAGGGTTTTACCCTTCAAAATCGGCTGTGGACAACAGCGAGTCTGATGGTGATTTGATTGTGATTAGGAGGAGTTGTATTCATTTGTTAGAGAATTTGAAGAGCATCTCACCACATATTAGCCCTCAGGTGAGAGAAGAAGCAATTAAGTTGGCTGGTGAGTGGAAGGCGAGAGCGGCAAAGGGGGCAGAGAATTGCTTGGAGGTTTTGGGTTTTATGAGGCTCGTTACTGCATACGAAATCACCTCTGCTTATGATACAAAGGAGCTTCAAAATCATATCCCTGATTTGATTCAAAGGCTTATTGAAAAGAAGCTATTCATTGAAGCTGTTAGATGGATTTGTATGTTCGAGTTAACTGACAAGTTCCCCCCAGTACCTCTATTGGAAGAATTTGTGGAGAATAAAAAGACGTTTTGCAGGAATGTTAGCAAGAGAAAGAAATCACTCGACGAAAAGGATAAGGTTATCAATGACCAGATAGCTGATCTTAGAGCAGTGATTGAATGCATCAAAGATTGCGACCTAGAGGCCATGTACCCTTCCAGGTGTATCGAATCACGAATAGCTTCACTGGAAAATCTAAAAGAGAATCACAGAAGTGTAGCACTATCCAAGGTTGACGAAGACACCAAAAATGGGAAATTGAAAGAGAGCCAGATTGAAGACAAGGCCAGAGATCTTAAATCGAAGCAGAAAGAATTTAATTTGATGAAAAAATCGCTTGAAGAACAAGCTCGAAAGCTGAAATCAAAAGAGAGGCAAATTGAATTTCAAGCCAAAGAGCTTGAATTGAAGCGGAAAGAGTTTGATTCGAACAAAAAATCTACTGAGGAACACATCCAAAACCTGCAATCAAAGGAGAATTACAGTATTCGTCATTCTCAAGTGAAGATGCAGCAATTAGATTGTATCCCTGCCAACAATGTCGTTGTTCCTTCTTTCGCAAGTAATCAACCCAGCATCAATTGGGATGGTAGAGGTCAGAAACGAAGTACCCCTTCTTATGACCCGGGGTTTCAACCGCAACAGCAGCGCGAAAATAAGTATCCTCGGACATTCGAATCAGCTGTTCCACCCTATCCAGTGCAAAATTTCAACCCAGGCTTTCCGCGGCCAAGGCCGCCATTATCTTGGCAGCACCATGGGCAGTTTGGTATGGCTACCAACAACTGTGAAATTGGTGCTTATTCCGGTGCCGGTTTTGGTGCCATACCGACTCCCGGAGTACATTACTCGCTGCCATACCGGCCCACCCCTCCTAGAAACAGCGATCCTTTTGAACCTGTACGAACCTGCTACAGTGCAGATTATGTATTACCATTCTTTTGTCCCCCCTCCCCCCATTTTTTTTAGTAACACAGACTTTGGTAGGTTGCAAGCCTGATTTCTTACATGTTAGTTTCACTACTTTTATTTATGAGAAACACTTTATTTTTAATTACACTAGTTTTTCAAAATCTTCTAAGCTATTATACATTTTTTTTTTTTGAGAAACAATATTATTTATAAGGGAAGGGGATGCTTGGCCTCGCAATGGGTTAGCGATAACGTGGTTCAAACTCACATTTGACGAGAATTGAACCTAAGACCTCTAACTTACAAGTGAAGAGAAATGTTACTAGACCGTAGTACTATATTATTGTAACTTTGTGATGAGTTTCTTGACCCTCCAGGGTGAGGGCAATTTGCATGGTACATAATGTCACAATGACACTATATAAGCCTTAGTCTCTAAAACTTCTTACCCTTCAAGGAAAGGGCAAAAACTAAAAATTGAAAGTATACGCATCCCAAAATTCAACCGAAAAAATGATAATCAAGTACAAATAATAATGCGTAGAACTATTCTAAGAGCCATCTTGGAAGTATATTCAAAATAATTAAAAAGGCTTTTAGATCACTCAAAACGCTTTTTATCATGTTTAAAAAACACTTGACGTGCTTCCGTAAAAGCACACATCACTTCAATTTAAATTTTTGAGGTGCTTGTAATATGTTTACATATCCAAAATTGATTTTAAAATGAAAATATTGTTACACAAAGGATATTATTAACATTCGAAACAAGATATATCATTGGATTAATTAGATAAAACCGCTCAAATTCTAAATTTTATTAATTAAACATTTGTGGTTTTTCAACTTTTTATTAAAACGCTTTGTATTTTTGTCACATCCCGACCCGGGCCCCACCACATCCCGAGCTCGACTCCGCCATAGCACGATATTGTCCTCTTTGGGCCCCGACCACGCCCTCACGGTTTTAAAAAACACTTGACGTGCTTCCGTAAAAGCACACATCATTTCTATTTAAATTTTTGAGGTGCTTGTAATATGTTTACATATCCAAAATTGATTTTAAAATGAAAATATTGTTACACAAAGGATATTCTTAACATTCGAAACAAGATATATCATTGGATTAATTAGATAAAACCGCTCCAATTCTAAATTTTATTAATTAAACATTTGTGGTTTTTCAACTTTTTATTAAAACGCTTTGTATTTTTGTCACATCCCGGCCCGGGCCCCACCAGATTCCGAGCTCGACTCCGTCGTAGCACGATATTGTCCGCTTTGGGTCCCGACCACGCCCTCACGGTTTTGTTTCTGGGAACTCACACGAGAACTTCCTAGCGGGTCACCCATCATGGGAATGCTCTCGCGCGAACTTGCTTAACTTCTGTCACATCCCTGCCCAGGCCCCCACCACATCCCTAGCTCGACTCCGCCGTAGCATGATATTATCCGCTTTGGGCCCCGACTACGCCCTCACGATTTTGTTTATGGGAACTCACACGAGAACTTCCTAGCGGGTCACCCATCATGGGAATGCTCTCGCATGAACTCGCTTAACTTCGGAGTTCCTACGGAACCCGAAGCCAGTGAGCTCCCAAAAGGCCTCGTGATAGGTAGAGATGGGAATATACATTTAAGGCTTACATGATCCACACCCCTGGGCGATGTGGGATCTTACAATTTTGATTAAGGTGCTTCCATCTTTATCCATGTCATTTTTTAATTTCCAACTCATCATTTTAAGTAAATTTTAAAGAAAACAAAAAAAATGAAAACAATAGTTATTTATATTGAAACTGATCAGATCTAAAATCCCTAAATTCGTGGAAAGAAAATAAGTTTGAAATTTTGATTGAGTCATTATCCCAATAATTAATTGTTAAGAATTTGATATAATTAATTTTCAGTACAAAGTTTTAATATGAAAAATTCTTTTTTTTTTTAAGAGTCATAACGTACCACTAGATTGTACGTACCAAAGTTAGGTTAACACATTGTACCAACACCATGGTACATACTAAAACAAGAATCACATAACGTACCAAAATTAGTAATCTGTAATGTACCAAAACTAAGATTATATAATGTACCAATTATGTACCAAGTTATTGGTACGTTATGTTTAATACATATGTGCATTCATATATCATGTCCATAATTGGTACGTTATGTTTAATAGGATGTTAGTTGTATTTTTAGGGTTTTAATGATATTTTTTATTTGAGTAATGAAATGTGTCATTTGAAATGAATAATGGGATAATATATCTCCTAGATTTTAGGATTTAGTTGATATTAATTTGTCATTTGATTGGTAAACCAAATATATGTAATTTTTGTTATTAAAAATTAGATAAGAATGTTTGATCAAAAGTATAAAAGCTATGGATGTTAAATCTAAGAATTTCAAAACTGAGACGTCTATATCAAAACACCCCTATATCATTAGCTTAAAATGAGGAGGAAAAGGTTATCATTCGCATCTTTTGAAAAAACAAGATTGACAACGTATCTATTTGCACCGCAGAGTATTAGGTTAAATACACAATCTCTCTCTCTCTCTCTCTCTCTCTCTCTCTCTCTCTCTCTCTCTCTCTCTCTCTCTCTCTCTCTCTCTCTCTCTCAATTTCTACACAATGCCTTTATCATCAAGCCTTTCTTCTTCACCAACAATCACGAACAGGTCAAGCCTTTTGGCTGTCTCAGGCTCTTGAACAACTTCGATGGTCGCAAGAATGATAATGTGCATGGTTCAGATCGGTTGGTAATATTTGCCAAAAAAAGAGGCTTATAACAGACCCACATTGGAGGTGGTGTTTGAGTCATTGGAGGAGGTCAAGAAGGAGCTCCTTCTAGTCCCCACTGTCCCTCATGCTTCTCTTACTCGCCAAGAATATGACCAATCAGAAGCTGCCATCAATGAACAGATCAAGTGTGTTTATCACAATTCTCCCATTTTTATAGTCTTTTTTTTTCTTTTTCTTTTTTCTAATCTTAATGTTCATTGGAAACGTTGGTCTCTTGACTATTTTCTAACCCCTTTGTTTTCACAAGAGATTGAGGTTTTTTGAAAGACGAAATATGCACAAATAAAACTAGTTATAAACTACAATAATTAGCAAAGAGAAGGATTCAAACTTAAGTGCATATGTGAAGCGGTACACTACCCTAACTAATCGGTCTAGCCTATGTTTGCGTAACGGTGAAATTTTTTAAGACACAATAGAACTAGAAAACACTAAACACACAATAATCGTACATAAAATAAGCCACAATTAGAGCCCTTATTTATTGTCTGTTTGATGTCATCTATTTTATGTTTGACTAAGAATTTCCAATCGGTTTGATTTGTGCATAAATCATTTTCAGTCTATCTCATATATAAAATTTAGGGGTCTTTCAACATGGGTCCAATTTTATAAGACTGTTTTGAAAGAAGTACACTAGTATTACATCGTCCAAGGTGGGGCCTAGCAAGTATAATATATCTCCACGTCAGTTATTTAGATGTCCATAATTTTCAAACGAATTACAACACTTGCCATTGTGTAGTTTTTGAAATGAATTTGCCAGATTTCGACGATTTTGGGGGCGATGAGTTTATCTCGTGGATTCCAGTGATTTTGAAAGAAAAAAAAATCTTCCCGATTCCTGCTTGTATAATTCAAATTCAAATTATGAGATGGATAAATATGATTCCTGCAAACAATCAATGCAGGCAGGAGTTTGGGTTTTGAAGGATATTCATACCTGGCGAACCGGCGTGGTAATATGCACATGTTTTATTTGTTCATCCTTTGTTGTTAGTTGCTTTTGTTGTCTACCTATATGAGTGGAAGGAAACCATAATTTTCCTATTAGGGTGGAAGTATAGATTATATATGCACTTGATTTGAGACATTTTTTAGGTGAAATTGGGTTTATAATACTGATTTGGGCTAAAGATTTTTAAACCAGGATCAATAGAAGTTTGAGCCTTGAGTTTTTAAATACGCGTTAATTGGGTTGGTGGGTTTTGTAGAACAAGTAGCTTAATAGCACCTTTTGTTGGTTGTGTCTTAGTTGTTGTTGTTGTCTACCTATAGGGGTGGAATGAAAGTAAACAACCTGTGTGAATTGAGTTTTTTGTATCTATTTACGTACGTGAATGGGTGGAAAGTTATTGTGTTTTTTCTTTGATCTGGGAATTGAGTTTTTATAACTGAGTTGTTGTTCTCTACCTACATGGGTGGAATGAAAACAGCATATAAAAATGGAAAATTTTAGGCTCCTATAAAATTACAATTTTTTTAGCAGTGCATTGGTGATTAAAAGCAATATTAGCCCTTTGTATCTCATTGATTATCAGAGAAGACAACAAGAGCTTGAAGAACAGAAAACATAAAGGATATCAGTAATCCAAATTCAAAAATTATTATCAAGATATCGTACAGCAGAAGATGACCGAAACTGAAGAACGAATTTTTTTATGGATAATTAAAGATGAATATATACAAAATTTGAATGATGATACAAATAAAGAACATGGAAAAATAGGAGGGTAAAATAGTAATCACAATGCAAACAAATCAACTTAAATAGAAAAAAAAATGCTGACATGGAGTCCTAGTCATTGGACCTAAGTAGAAAATAACTAAAAATTGGACTAATCTTAATGTTGGGCCACAAAATTGGACCTATTTCAAGTTACCCCTAAAATTTATATCAATTCTACTTTTGTTTTTGTTTGATTTTGGTTAGTAGATCCAAATATGTGTGCAAAGTTCTGACCAGTTTCATACCAAAATTTTGTTCTCTGAATTAGTGTGGAATACAATGTCTCCTATGTGTACCACGCCATGTATGCCTACTTTGACAGAGATAATGTTGCTCTCAAGGGACTTGCCAAGTAATTACTCTTTCTAAACCTGAATTTTTTTGCTGAAATCTGATGATATTTTAGGATCGATTCATTGTTTAAGTTCACGAAAACATGCAGATTTTTCAAAGAATCAAGGGAAGAAGAAAGGCAGCATGCTGAAAAACTTATGGAATACCAGGTTTTCTGCTATACATTTCATACTTTCTCCATTTGAGATTCCAATATCATTTTCTTCTGTTTCCATTGGTTCTGTATACAGTCCATGCGAATGACCGTCTCCGAGTTTGGTCATGTCGAAAAGGGTGATGCATTGTGTGGTAAGTTCTTTTCAAGTTTAGTAATGTTTCACTCTCATTTTCTCTTTAAGTACTCCTTGGTCATGTCGAAAGGGGTGATGCATTGTGTGGTAAGTTCTTTTCAAGTTTAGTAATGTTTCACTCTCTCATTTTCTCTTTAAGTACTCCTCCTCTTGTTTCCGTCCGTAATTTTATTTTATTTTATTCAATCCAATTGCTAGGAAGAATAAAAGAATGAGCACGAAAAAAAAGGAGTTCGGAAATCACTTCCTTTTATCATTTCTTACCATGTTTTCCTTTGTTTTCCCTGTTGGATTTTTGGATCGTCGGGCCCGTCCTACTCTAACGAGACCGATATTGTCCCCAACTTTACCACCTGCCCAATCCTTCAGGTGTGGGGTTTTACCACAAAAGGCCTCGGTATTAGTTAGAGTAGGGTAATACTATTTAAACCCCTTTGGGTTTCTTTGAACCCACCGATGTGGGACATTTAACACTCCCCTCACGTGTAACCCCATTTAGTGGTTCACACGTGGAGATCCACATCAGTAATTCAAACTTAGAAGTCGGCTCCCGTTGGGCCCCGGGCCCGTCCCACTCTAATGACACCTATACTGTTCTCAACTTTACCACCTGCCCAATCTGTCAAGTGTGGGGTTTTACCGCAAAAGGCCTTAGTATTAGTTAGAGTAGGGTAATACTATTTAAACCCATTGGGTTCTTTGAACCCACCGATGTGGGACATTTAACACTCAACACCGATATTGTCCCCAACTTTACCACCTGCCCAATCCGTCAGGTGTGGGGTTATACCACAAAAGGCCTCGGTATTAGTTAGAGTAGGGTAATACTATTTAAACCCACCGATGTGGGACATTTGACACTCCCCTTCACGTGTAACCCTATTTAGTGGTTCACATATGGAGATCCACATCGGTTATTGAAACTCAGAGATCGATTCCCGTTGGGTCGGTTCCCGTTAGGCCTACTTGTTTTCAATGGAACTCAGCGATCGTCTCTATATTAAGAGTTCAGACTTGTTTCCTTATGAGTGACAAGCTCATTGGCCAATCCGTCAGGTGTGGGGTTTTACCGCAAAAGGTCTAGTATTAGTTAGAGTAGGGTAATATTATTTAAACCCACCGATGTGGGACATTTAACACTCAACACCGATGTTATCCCCAACTTTACCACCTGCCCTATTCGTCAGGTGTGGGGTTATACCACAAAAAAATCTCGGTATTAGTTAGAGTATGGTAATATTATTTAAACCCATTGGGTTTGTTTGAACCCACCAATGTGGGACATTTAACACTCCCTCTCACGTGTAATCTCATTTAGTGGTTCACACGTAGAGATCCACATCGGTAATTAAAACTCAGAGATCGGCTCCCGTTGGGCCTACTTGTTTTCAATGGAACTCAGTGATCGTCTCTATATTAAAAGTTCAGACTTGAGAGTTAAGACTTATTTCCTTATGGGTGACAAGCTCATTGGCTTGCCAGGCCCGGCTCTGATACCATGTTGGATTTTTGGATCGCCGGGCCCGTCCCACTCTAACGACATTGATACTATCTCCAACTTTATCACCTGCCCAATCCGTCAGGTGTGGGTTTTACCACAAAAAATCTCGGTATTAATTAGAGTAGGGTAATACTATTTAAACCCATTATCGATGTGGGACATTTAACATTCCCCAGTAATTGAGCTTGCACTGGCCTTGGAAAAGCTGAACAATGAGAAGCTTCTAAATTTGCACAAAGTAAATAACTTTGCAATAAATTGACCAAAAAAAAAATAATTAACTTGGCATTTTCATTTTACTTTAAACTCCATTATTCTTTTGTTTAAACTTTAAAGTACATATTTTTTTCCAAATTAGCTGTTTTATCTGTCGATCAATTCAAATTAAGACTATATGTGAAACAGTTAAATAATATTACAGATAGCAAACGAAGACAATGATGTGCAACAGTGCAACAGTGCAACAGGTGGATTTTGTGGAGAGTAACTATTTGACTGAGCAGGTATGCAACTTCCATACGATCTCTTTCGTTTTCTTTTCTCATTATTCTTGGCAAGATTTTGACGAAGATCGAAGAACTGAATTTGGGTAATTTAGGTGGAAGCCATATAGAAAATGTCCGAGTATGTAGCTCAGTTAAGAAGCATCGGCGCCGGACATGGTAATGGCTGATAGATTAACAGCAGACTTTGAGAAATTTTACGACATATGAACAAATTTTGCAATGAACTCAAAGTGGCTTATTGTTTTGTTAATTTGCAGGTGTTTGGCACTTTGATCGGATGCTCCTCAATGGCAATGCTGCATGACAAAAGAAGCACGACATTGTTTCTCTCTATAGAGATTTTATGCCAAATATTGCACCCCATCTTCCCTTTGTACTTCATAAATTTTCCTCTCAGAGAGGTACTATTTTAGGATGGATATTCCACTTTCGTTTTAGACCTTTAAAAAATCTACGAATTTAGGTTCGTAATCTAACAACATAAGTATCTTGTTATCTTACGTAACAATCTCAAAAACTATATTATGGATAATAGTCCTAACACACGGCCGGAGAACGAAAGAAAATAAAATCCCGAGCATAAGCTGAAAGGAGTCGAACTGCTTAACTAAGTACCATTCTAAAACTAAAGGAACAACAATCTATAGTTGCCATATTGTTTATGCAGTAGCAGCTGTTTGGGTGGCCGCTCGTCACTTCTTTGCCTCTTCAATGATGCTTAGCTTGATACCCTTGTCCTTGGGAAGCGACACCCACGGCTTTGTACCCTTGCCGATGGTGAACACATTACCAAGACGGGTTGCAAACTCATGACCTATATGGCATCCTGCACGTGGATAGTTTCAAAGCTTTCCCTCATGCTTCTCCCTGTTCTTAATGACTCCAACACGTCCCCTATTCCTTCCGCCAGTAACCATGACAACATTACCAACATCAAACTTAATGAAGTCTGTGATTTTGTAGGTCTCTAAGTCCAGCTTGATAGTGTCATTGGCCTTGATGAGGGGGTCAGGGTAGCGAATAGTGCGTCCATCAAAAGTGTTAAGATAGGGGATGCCCTTCTTCCCAAACTGCACTGATCGAACCTTGCAGAGCTTGAACTGCTAAGGGAATTTATAATACCAAGTCAAATAGTTAATTATCTAGCCAAAAGTAGACGACGAAACTGAGCTAGAAATATTTCAGAAAGTACTCTTAGCCACAAACACTGTGAACATCTCGAAAGCAGAATAAATGATACGTCGATATTATACTATCTATTTTACCCTAATCTTAGTATTAATTTAGTGGTTATTTTGTGAGAATTTTGATACTTTGAATTATATGTCCAATGTAGGACATTCTACTTTCTCAGCAAAAAGTGATCAAACGGCGAATTTTAGAGTGATTCCAATTGAAAGATGTATGTGAATCTTTCTACTTGTTCATGTCAAAGTTTCAATAAACATAAAACTAAAGAACCTAGAACATAAGGAACATTTAAAACGAAAAATAAAATTAACATAGAAGGTAAAAAATTTCGGATTCGTAGTTTAAGCTAACCGAAACACTACTACACTTTGTAGCATTATGATATACCATTAGGAATGAATATTAAAGCTGAATAGACTAACAAAAATAGAAAAAGAGTCGTATGAAGTTCTCTTCCTGCTAAAATCTAAGATGTTTTCTATTGCACAGAAGATGTAAGCTGTAACATATGTCAATATTTTACCAGTAATATATATCCAAAACTAAGTTACCTACTAAACATTTAGTACAAACATGTTAGGTGTGATCTGTTAATTAACGAAATGACACTATAGTATAAAAACGCGATGCACAATGGCAACATTCTACACAAGTACTAACAAAAGTACATTCACAAAACTAGAAAGCAATGATGTACAAGAACCAACCTTTGCCTCCTCGTCTCTAATCGAGCGGAGCCTAAACCGACCCTTGGTGTCAAAGAGCATACGGAAATTCTCATTTGTTTTTGGGATCGAAACAACATCTGAAGACAAATAACATAGCTTTAAGCATTTCCAAGCATCACAGATACATTGCAAAAAAATTCAGTGAAATTGTTGAGAACATACCCATGAAGCCAGAAGGGTAAGTCTTGTCAGTCCTGACCTTTCCGTCAACCAAAACATGGCGCTGCATGAGAATCAAAACGACTTCATGGTATGTGAGTGCATACTTCAACCTGTTCCTCAGAATAAGAGCTAGGGGAAGGCACTCCCTGGCTTTGTGGGGCCCAGATGATGGCTTGGGGGCCTAAACAAACCATTTGAAACCAAAGTTCCATTAAACCCCAATCAAAATAAGGCAAAAATTGTAGATTTAATGAAAAAATTATTAAATCCAAATAACAATGAGGGACAAGATTGCAGGTTTAATGAAAATTTCTTCATTTTTTAAAAATATGCGGAAGAGGGTGTTAGGGTTTTACTTACAAAAGCACCACCAAGCTTGTCAAGCATCCAATGCTTTGGGGCATTGAGCCTCTTCAAATGCTTCTTCAGTCCTCTAGCCTGCAAAATACAACATAAAACCAACAGTTAGGCACACAAAAGAGATCCCTAGAGAGGTAAAGAAGAGGAGAGCGATAGAGATAGAGAGCGAGAGAGAGAGAGTGCCATGTTTTCAGAGTGAGACGCAGAAACCCTAGGCGAGGAGGAGGAGGACGAGACAGAGGCTGTTGAGGATCAACAGCAGCCCAAAGAGCCCATATTTAATCAAGCCTAATGTACTGTTTGTGAAGAAATTCCTACGTAACTCTAGAAGTTGGTTAATAATAACCCATTTCTAGAGTAATCTAAAACAATCAAGATACATGCAAAGATAAAGTTGGTGGTGCAGAAGAAGCTAGTTTCTACTTAAGTCTAGAACCCTAAATCATTAGTTTTATTTATTTTATACTTTATTTTTGTTAAATTTTCATTTTTTTTTCATACACAAAACCAAATTATCATCTTTATGTTCTACAAGATGTATTTTTTGTGAAAATTTTCTTATAATCTATGTCAAAAAAATTCAAAAACAAGGATAATAATATGAAGGTATTTGAATCTAAATACAGTAACGTTTTGATGAGTTGAAGGATCAATGGCAATAGATTTTTAGTTGAAAGACCACAACTGCACGTTTTGATGAGTTGAAAGACTAATGATAATGAATTTTTGGTTGAGGGACCATTGCTCCAATTGAGTTAAAGTTAAGAAATCATTGCTACAATTTACTCTTCATTATAAGCCAAAATTTAAGTCATTCTAGTCGCACCACATATTTTTGAAATTAATTTAGGACATTCCAAAGATTTTCAACACCTAAAAATCTCTTTGGGGGCCACGCTATTAGTTTATATTATTTTTCTATTTTTTTCAACTTTAAAAATCAACATTTCGAGACCTAATAAACGGTAGGATCACATCTAAAGGTCTTGCGGCATTTTCGTTAACTCATACACAAAATATTTCCTAAACTATTTCAATTTTTTTCACAACTATGAGTTATAACCCACCTTTTCCAATGAATTTTAAGGATTTTAATTACAAGATTCAATATAACTCAAAATTTGAGTCATTTTAGTCGCACTACACGACGGGTGATCTTCAAGTAGTTGGAGAAATCGAGAAGCTCAACAACAAAATTACAATATGTGGCCGACATCCATGTAATCTTACAAGGCTAAGATATTTGGGAGATCGTCGGCGGTAACAAAGTTACGTAGCAAGAAGAAGACACCAATGACTCTATTTGAACTGCAAAGAAATAGGTTAAATACAAAAAGTGAGATTAAAAAAAAATTTAAAAAAATCTCTCTCTCTCTCTCACTCTCCACAATGCCTTTACCATTAAGCCCTTTTTCTTCACCAACAATCACACAGAGGCTAATAACATTCACCAACAAACCTTTGCGGCCTCGGGCTCTTGAACAACTTTGGTGGTCGCCAGAATGTCAATGTCCATGGTTCTGGTCGGTTGATAATATTTGCCAAAAATGAGGCTAATAACAGACCCACATTGGAGGTGGTGTTAATTTGAGCCATTGGAAGAGGTCAAGCAGGAGCTCCTTCTAGTCCCCAGTGTTCCTCATGCTACTCTTTCTCCCCAAAAATACTCTGCCCAATCAGAAGCTGCCATCAATGAACAGATCAAGCGTGCTTTTCACAATTCTCCCATTTTTTGTCTTTTTTCTAATCTTAATGTTCATTGGAAATGTTGGTTTCTTGTCTATTTTCTAACCGTTTTGTTTTCCCAATATCATTCATTCAACTGGAATTTTGAAGAATTTTAATTCTTTTAATGAATTTATGAGTATTCAATCAGGATTTTAAGTGATTCTTTGAAATTCAAAGTGTATTTAATTAGAATTTTAAGATAGTTTATTAAAATCCTTAAAAATCCGAGTGTATTCAATTAGGATTTTAAAGAAGGGAATTTTAACGAAAAGTTCCAGGTAGTGTTCACTTTAACGAAAAATCACATTTTTACACTAAAAAGTCAATCATGGTACTATTCACTTTACCCTTTATTCGGTTCTTATCGTTAAAACTCAAAGTTTTTAAGTCATTTTCATTAGTTTT
Source organism: Cotoneaster glaucophyllus (assembly GCA_036320875.1). Taxonomy (NCBI): domain Eukaryota; kingdom Viridiplantae; phylum Streptophyta; class Magnoliopsida; order Rosales; family Rosaceae; genus Cotoneaster; species Cotoneaster glaucophyllus. The sequence goes on from CM070061.1 coordinate 4,623,848, forward strand.
CCTTTTAAAGAATTTGAGAAAGTTGAGGAATTAGAAGGAATTGGAGAGATTTTGTAGTGTATTTTAAGCATTCACAAATCTCACCTCTCCCCATAAGATTTCTAAAGAATTGAATCAAAATTATATATGAAATCTCTACAAATCAATTAAACACCATAAAAAACCATGAATTTATAAATCCATTAAAATTTCTCAAATTCTCAATTGAATACACCCCCGTAAGAGTATTTTTGTTAAACGAACCCCTTCCTTTGCACTGGTGCTTTCTTCAATTTAACAAAAAATTTCACAGAAGAATCAAAATGTTTGACGATAGACAATATTGTTCAAATCATTTTGAAAATAGATAAAAATGGTACAGTTTTAGGGCAAAATGTTCAAACAACGTGATAAGTTGATAACGCAGATATCCGCATAATATAAGGCAGCAAGCTGATTAAAAATGGTTCAATACACATCTCATTCCAGCACAAAACATAACAAGATTCAAGCCAGTGCAGCATCTCATAATCCATAACATAACGCAGGCCACAAAACGAAAGAAAATAAAATCCCTCGAGCATAAGCTGAAAAGAGTCGAACTGCTTAACTAAGTACCATTCTAAAACTATAGGAACAACAATATATAGTTGCCGCCATATTGTTTAAGCAGTAGCAGCTGTTTGAGCGGCCGCTTGTCGCTTCTTTGCCTCTTCAATGATGCTTAGCTTGATACCCTTGCCCTTAGGAAGAGACACCCATGGCTTTGTACCCTTGCCGATGGTGAACACATTACCAAGACGGGTTGCAAACTCATGTCCGAGGGCATCCTGTACGTGGATAGTTTCAAAGCTTCCCTTATGCTTCTCCCTGTTCTTAATGACTCCAACACGTCCCCTATTCCTTCCGCCAGTAACCATGACAACATTACCAACATCAAACTTAATGAAGTCAGTGATCTTGTTGGTCTCTAAGTCCAGCTTGATAGTGTCATTGGCCTTGATGAGCGGGTCAGGGTAGCGAATGGTGCGTCCATCAAAAGTGTTAAGATAGGGGATGCCCTTCTGCCCAAACTGCACTGATCGAACCTTGCAGAGCTTGAGCTGCTCAGGGAATTTATAATACCAAGTCAAATAGTTAATTATCTAGCCAAAAGTAGACGACAAAACTAAGCTAGAAATCTTTCAGACTGTACTCCGAGCCACTAACAATGTCAACATTGCAAAAGCAGAATAACCATAAACTAAAAGAAACTAGGTTTCAAGAAACATTTAAAACAAAAAATAAGATTAACACAGAAGGTCAAAAACTTCTTATTCGTAGTGTAAGTTAACTGAAACACTAATACACTTTGTAGCAATATGATCTACCATTACAAATGAATATTAAAGCTGAAGAATCTAATAAAAATACAAGAAAGGTCATATGAAGTTCTCTTCCTGTTAAAATCTAAGATCTTTTCTATTGCACATAAGATGTAACATTTCGGAGAAACATGTTACGTAAGATCTGTTAATTAACAAAATGACACTATAGTAATAAAACCTGATGCACAATAGCAACATTCTACACAAGTAATAACAAAATTACATTCGCAAAACTAGAAAGCAATGATGCATAAGAACCAACCTTTGCCTCCTCATCTCTAATTGAGTGGAGCCTAAACCGACCCTTGGTGTCAAAGAGCAGACGGAAATTCTCATTTGTTTTCGGGATCGAAACAACATCTGAAGACAAATAACATAACTTTAAGCACATTTCTAAGCATCACAGATACAATGCAAAAACAATCATTCAGAAAAATAAGGAATTGGTACTAAATTTAGTGAAATTGTTGAGAACGTACCCATGAAGCCAGAAGGGTAAGTCTTGTCAGTCCTAACCTTTCCATCAACCAAAATATGGCGCTGCATGAGAATTGAAACAACCTCACGGTATGTGAGTGCATACTTCAACCTGTTCCTCAGAATAAGAACCAGGGGAAGGCACTCCCTGGCTTTGTGGGGACCAGATGATGGCTTGGGGGCCTAAACAAACACATTTGAAACCAAATTTCCATCAAACCCAAATCAAAATAAGGCAAATATTGTAGATTTACTGAAGAAATTCTTCATTTTTTTTTTCAATTGGGGTCCCAAATAAACACATTTGAAACCAAATTTCACATTAAACCCAAGCCAAAATGATGCAAAAATTGTAGTTATAACGGAAAAATTATTCATTTTTTTTTCCATCTGGGAGCCTAAAAAACACATTTGAGACTAAAATTTAAATTAATCCCAAATCACAACTGCAGGTTTAATGAAAGTTTCTTCATTTGTAAAAATTTGAGTAAGAGGGTTTTAGGGTTTTACTTACAAAAGCACCACCAAGCTTGTCGAGCATCCAATGCTTTGGGGCATTGAGCCTCTTCAAATGCTTTTTCAGTCCTCTAGCCTGCAAAATACAACATAAAACCAACAGTTATACACACAACAGAGATCTCTAGAGAGAGAAAGAAGAGGAGAGCGATAGAGATAGAGAGAGAAAGACAGAGAGAGTACCATGTTTGCAGAGTGAGATGCAGAAATCCTAGGCGAGGAGGAGGATACAGAGGGACGAAACGGCGGAGAGGCTTAATATTTATATGGGCGAGTAAAAAATGAGATGGGGTTTTAGGGTTGGGGGACTGGAGAGTGAGATTTAGTGTGGTCGAGCTCAGATTAGGCGGGGACTTTGGGGGGATCTGATTGGTTGTGGATGTGGGACCCCAGTAGTCTAGCCACTCATTTGTTTTCTTTCCTCATCAATAAAAATATCACACACCTTTTTGGGTGAAATAACGTTTTTTCTTATTGTTGAAAATACATTACACTTTTTTTTTTATAGTAACATGTTTACTTATTCGTAATCGGAATCAAAACAAAAGAGTTATAATTAAGTTTTTCATGTGTAATCAATATAGCAAAATTATATTTTTTTTTCAACTGATTATAGATTAGTAAATCGATAACGTACTGTCATAAGTTATTACATGAAAGTGCATATTTTTTGAAATACCACTACATTAACATCTTCTGCAAAAGTTAATAAAAATCATTAGGAGTATAGAAGACGCTTTTGTTGGAATTTATTAGGTTTATTTAGGAAATTAATTAGAGATTTGATTTGATTTTGAAGTAAAGTATTTTTGGCATTTACGTATTAGGGTTTTTTAGGTTTATTGCTCTATAGATAGAGCTTGTAATTTAGTTTGAGAATAAGCTAGTCATAATATAGTCTATTAGGGTTTTGTAGTCGTTCCGGCATTCTCGTTTGTTTAATAATATTCTTATTATTTTGTAATTTTGTTCGTAGCGCACTCTGATATTCAACTATCATAAGCTATTTCCGTCGACATCCTCTCCATGAGAGTAGCTAAACTCGTTCTTCAAATTTAGGACCTGTACTAAAGTTTCTAAATTTAGAGAGTTTCTAACCAGGTCTTCAGTCATTCTTTTTGTTATCATAATGTGTCGTTTGTCATCATCTATATTAAAATTTATATTTGAAGAGTTACATTTATGGGTACTGTGGGAAATACTCTTTACACGTCGTTGAACTAAATAACCATTGGGAGATGGAAGTAGGAACCACCGTCGGATTACTCCAAAACCAAATTAAAACATAGTCAAAGCACCACAAAACAGAGTCAAAGCGCCGCACGAGGGTAAATTGCTGCCCACGGCTCTTACTTACCAAGATTAATCGATCCCCCGTCAAATTCCAAGGTTACAATTTCTTTTCAAACGAATAAGTTTCAGACTTCTCTCAAAACGTGTATGGCGGCGAACCCAAAACCCCACCCTTTTTAACCGATCCAAAATTTTCACCTTGTGCGACTCCCAGATCAACTGAGAATTTTATGGGTTGTTGCTGATTTGGCTGCCGATTCAAGCTTTACAGCAATGGCCTCGAATCCGGAGAACGAACCTACGGCCTCGAGAGAGGTCGAGAAGCCACCGATTGAGCCCATACGGCTGCCCACGGTGGAGGAGATGCGCGGCCAAGACATTTGGAACAACTGCGCCGTACGCAGCGTTGTTAGTGGAGTTATGGGTATGGCTAAAGTTCTTTCCTTTGGCTTAATTTTTGGATTTTCTCACATGGGTTTTGATTCTTTATTCGTCTTTCTCTGTTTGGTTGCTGATAAAATGTGGGAAAGTTTCTGCCTTTTTTCTGTTAGGTTTATTTTTTTCCTTTATCTCTGTTTGGCTGCCAAGAAAACGTGGGAAAGATACTATCTTTTTGTTTGTCTGTTCTCTCGAATTATATTTTTGTGGGTTTCAGAATGTGCAGAACAGTGGGTATCAGTAAGGATGTGATAGATTTAGTTGCTCGCACCAATTTGTTACTGTTGGGGTTTGCATGTATCCAAAAAGGTCTAAATTTCGTTATTTTAAAGAGTATTGTGGTTTGCTCAGTATAGCAAACTCTACCAGAAGGTTACATTGGCATTTTAGTTTGATTTTGGCCCAGAAAATCACTTGGAAGTGCTTCCTAAAGAAGTGCTTCTATGACCAAGAAGAGCTTTTAAGTTTATCAACTAGAGTTTTTCCTTGTACTTGTGTATAGAAATTAATAGTAAACGGATGTACTTTGTGAGCAGTACTTCTCCAAGGCTCTTAGGATCTTAAAATCTAATTATGTTGATCGTTAATTCTTTAAGCTTTGGGAATATTATAGGTGGTGGGCTTGGGTTGATGATGGGTTTGCTTCTCGGAGCGTTAGACACCCCTATAATGCAAGACGAAATGACTGGTAAACAGCAATTCATTTACCAAGCAAAGTCGATGGGCCGGAGGAGTTGGAGTTCTGCAAAAGCATTTGCAGTTATGGGATTTGTTTTCTCAGCTGCTGAGTGTGTTGTTGAAAAGGTATTTTGGGATATGTCAAAATTCATTATCTTAATTTTTATGCGACCATTGAGGTTTAATTTCTTTGATGTAGGGACTAATTCTGGATTATTGTTTTCAGGCACGAGCTAAACATGACACAACAAATACAGTTGTTGCTGGATGTGTAACTGGTGGTGCACTCTCAGCCAAAGGTAACCAATTTTCCATCAGTTTACATTTTTTCCATCATTGATTTACAAGGCTTTAAACTGACATAGAGATCTAATACTTTAAATGAAATCCGTAAATCTAGGGCCTTACGTAGTCTATATAATGAGCATTCTCAACTCTGCATTGAGGCATATCTCCATAATGATTCTATTTGGACTATTGTGTTCCCTATCTTCTCATTTGGAAAGTCCATCTTTTTGTTTAACTGTGTTTGAAAATATATGTTCGTTTGAGCTGCTGGTTTGAACTGATTTTATTGAGACAAGGGTTGGGGAAGATAAGTAATATGCTTGGCATAGCTGATGAATGGTGTTATTAAAAATCTAAAACCTCCTAAAGTAAACGTTTGAAACTAAAACCATATGCCTAAGGGGTTAGTGCTTAGGCTTAGGTCAATATTGAGCTGATCTTTGACGTTAACTTGCAGAAGCTGCATGGTGTCTTCTCTTGTCCAAGGATTCATTTTGAGTCAAGTAATTATAGGTTGATTCTTTGTTGTACTTATTAATACATCACGATAACCTAAAATATTAAGTGGTTGCATATGCCTATTTACTTAATCTGGTATCATAGTTAAAATCAGAGCTTCAACACTCTTTAACCGAGTTCAGCCATAGGTTCTGGTTTTTTTGCCCCTTATGAGGTCAAAACAGAAATCCAGACCCCATGACTCTAGTTATGTAGAGTGTTGGTAACTTCCTTTGATGGAACACTCCCTTGCCCTAGCCTTGACTTGGGTATAGAGGGCAGTTATCGAGTAAGCCTCCCTGAAATATATGTGATATAACACGGGTGAAAGAATGAGTAAATCAGACAAGTACCGGCCTTGTTGGTGTTATTCTCATTATTGTCCTGCTATCTGCATAATTTGTTTTCATGCATGTTAAGATTACTCTTACACCTCCTTATGTTGTCCTGTTGTAGCTGGTCCACAAGCGGCCTGTGCTGGTTGTGCCGGCTTTGCTGCATTTTCGGTGCTGATAGAGAAGTTTTTGGATAGACATGATTGAGTTTGAGCGCGTTGCCTATGCTGCCCCAGTTTTGCAGACACTAAAAATATGACAATTCAGTAGAAGACCCCTGCGGCGATACAATTGCTTTTGCTTTAGGTTCAACTTCAGCCCTTGCTATGATAATTTATCCCAAATTTATTTAGGGATGTTCTGGCGAACATACAAATCTAAAATTTTTGTAATATGTATTTATTATCTTATGAACGGCTGCGGGGTTTATAACTCCAGTTGTAGACGGTTTTATTTCATGTCAGAATCTACTCCGAAGTTTTGATAAGAATCGGCATGATCAATGATTTAGATTCATAGTCTAACAAAAGGCCACCCAAACGAAAGGTTTCATCTCCGGTAGGAAGTCTACACCCAAGGAAGACATTCAGATTCTGAGAAGAATGTTTAGGCTCTAAAGAAATTAAGTTGCTTGCTGGATGGACATTCACATTCGCTCCTAAATTTTCGTTATTCCTTTCCCTCCACAGACAGTAAACACTAAACAGTAGCATCAAAGGCAAAATCTTTATGGTAACAAGTCACCGTATTCCCATCTTGGTAAAGCAAAGAATCTTGTTTTATAAAGCCGACAGGGAAACGGCAACCATCCTGCATTTCCTCTTCACGCATACTTCGCTTCCCGATTTCTTCTTCTTCTCCGCTCTCAATCGATTTCTAAGTTTTGAACCCTGAAAATGGCTGATGTGCTCGTTTCCACACTACTAGAAAAGTTGGCTTCAACAACTTATCAATATGTAGCGGACGAGGTGAAACTCATTCTGAACGCTAAGAAAGAAGTTGAAGAGTTCATTAGCAACCTGGAAGCTATCGAATCTGTGCTTGAGGATGCAGAGCAAAGGCAAATTAAGGAGGCCAACGTGCAAAACTGGCTGGACAACCTGAAGGAAATATCGTACCAGATGGTGGACGTGCTGGATGAGTGGAATACTGAGATTCTGAGACAACAGGTTGAGAAACCAGAAAGAGAAGGTGTAACTCATATTGCTCCTCAGAGAAAGGTATGTTTCTCTATTTTCGCTCGTTGTTTTTGTCTTGGCCAAGCCGGGGAGGTACTTAACCGTCATGAAATTGCTGTGAAGATAAAGGACCTAAATGAGAGGTTAGCTGAGATTTATAAGCAAAGAAAAATGTATAATTTTCAACTCACTGAAAAAGTCATTCAAAAACTGCAAACTTCGTCTTTTGTCGATATATCTGAGATATTTGGTCGAGAAAAGGAAAAAGAGAGTTTGATAAGGAAGTTGGTGAGTGATACTAGTGAAGAAGGGAGGGGGCTCCTGATCATCCCTATTGTAGGGATGGGAGGTATGGGAAAGACAACTTTAGCTCAACTAGCCTACAACGATGTCAATGTTAAAGCCCATTTTCATGAGAGAATATGGGTTTGTGTGTCGGAACCTTTTGATGTGATAATGATTGCCAAAGCCATTAGTGGTGATGCCTCCCCAAGCTCAAATGAGTTGGATCGTGTCTTACAATCCATGTCTAAATCCATTAGGGGAAAAAGGTTTCTTTTTGTGTTGGATGATGTGTGGACTGAAGACCGTAAAAAGTGGGACCAATTAAAGTTTTCATTGATGCAAAATGGTGCTGAGGGTAGTAGAATATTGGTTACCACGCGAAAACAAAGTGTAGCTAGTATGATGAGAGCAACTCCTCACATGATTAATCTTGGAGAGTTAAGTGAACAGAATTGTTTGTCAATCTTTAATCATATGGCATTTCCAAATAGGGAAGTAGAAGAGTATGCAGTGTTTGGAGATATCAGTAGGGAAATTGTAAAGAAGTGCAAGGGTTTGCCTCTTATTGCAAAGACTTTAGGTAGTATGATGCGCGATAAGAGAAAAAGGAGGGAATGGTTGGACGTTTTGAATAGTAAAATATGGGATTGGAAAGAAGTGGAGCAAGAAGTTTTCCAACCATTATTTCTAAGTTATTATGATTTGGCCCCAAGAGATAGATGTTGCCTTTTATATTGTGCTATTTTTCCAAAAGATTATGAGTTTATTAAGGATAACTTGATTAATCTTTGGATGGCACAAGATTATCTTAATTCAAAAGAGAATAAAGATAAGGAAAAATTGGGTCAAACTGTTTTTGATAACTTGGTTGCACGGTCTTTTTTTCAAGATTTCGTGAAAGACCATGACACTGCTACAGTAATGCGTTGCAAGATGCATGATATTGTACATGACTTCGTGCAATTTATCACCAAGAAGGAATGCTTGATTACAGAGGTTGAGGGGGCTAATCGTGAAATAGAGGTATTGGGTAGCAAGGTTCGCCATTTGACCTTAACGTCTGTAGCTGATAGTCCAACTTTGCGTTCTATCACTTCTGACTATTGCAAAAATTTGCGTACGCTCACAATAATTCACTTGAACGTTGATACGATGTACACTATTTCACAATTTAAATGTCTTAGAACAATAAATTTGTCTCAGAGTTCCATCAAAGAACTCCCAGAGGAGATTGGTGAATTAATACATTTGAGACATATTGATTTGTCCATGAGTCAAAACTTGGTGAAATTACCGGGCACCATTTGTGGTTTATGCAATTTGTATACCTTAGACCTTCGGAGATGCAATTCACTTAAAAAATTGCCTGGTAACATGGGAAAGTTGATAAGCTTAAAGCATCTGTACGTTGGGTTGAGCGGTTTGGAGTACTTGCCGAAAGGGATCGGGAGCTTAACAAATTTGCGCACACTAGACGTGTGTCCTATAGTTTCTATTGACAACGGCGAAGCATTTCAAGCTGGGGATTTGAGAACCTTGAACCAGCTCCACGGCAGCCTCACAGTAAGAATATTGGGGAAGGTGAAAGATGGGAGCCAAGTTAGTGAAGCACATTTGCGGGACAAGAAGCAACTTTTTCATCTCGTACTTTCTTTTGGTGAAGGGCGCGACGAGCTTGGACAAAGCAGTGTAAGAATAATGAATGCTTTACGACCGCATGATGATCTTGAATCTTTAGTGATTTATGGGCACGTTGGCTCCACCTGGCCGAATTGGTTGATGTCTTTAAACAAGCTGCGATTCCTTACTCTGCAGGATAATTCGGCTTGTGAATTGCCTCCTCTTGGGAGATTGCCGTTCCTTGAAAAACTGTATGTATGGGGGATGTCGGGTGTAAGAAAGGTTGGTGGTGAGTTCTTGGGAGTAGAAGAAGATGATCAAACACCTTCCCCGTTCAAATCATCCTCATCGATGTTATTCCCGAAACTGAAGCGACTCTACTTTAACAATATGTCGTCCTGGAAGGACTGGGAAGGTGTGAAAGGGTGGAACAAAGTGGATTCTGAAATTACAATCATGCCGTGCCTTTCGTCCTTAAAAATAGGGCAATGCTATGCGCTAGAAACACTGCCAGACTTCCTCTGCAAAATACATTTACAGAATCTTTCCATTTTTGTGTGTCCGAAACTTGCCGAACGTTGCAAAGAAGGCAGTGGAGAGGAGTGGCACAAGATTTCTCACATCCCAAACATCAAGATTCTGAATATGCCGTCAATGGCGAATCGTCATATTATCAAGGATATTGCTGAGGGCGTAAATGAAACTGCAGGGACACGAAACTTATCAGGGATCTAAGTATGTCTTGTATTAAATGGTTGTGGTAATATTACTTGCAATGTCTCCAAGGCATGATTGTATTTCAACTCCATTGAATTGTCATTTTTGTGTGACCCCTTTCACCACCTCCTCTTCTGCTCCGTTTCGCTCTCTCCAACTTCCGCCGCTTATTCCGAGAGCAGAAGCAGCAGCAACAAAGTCAAAGTGGAGCACTACTACGAAACGCTGTGTCCCGACAATTATCAGTCATTGTCAATGATCTGATTAAGCTCTTCAAACCGGAATCATCTTCATCACCTATCTGAAGCACTATCCCTTCGGCAATGCCAGGATTGGATCCAACAGCACCATCACTTGCCAGGTCTCTCTCTCTATCTGATCATACTTGGCTCATCGAACTCGTTTATGCACACAAATTACAGTTTGAAGTGTGCGTGAAAATAATTTCTTTTGCTCTATGAGAAGAAATTACTTTTGAATATGTGTCAACTTGTAGTTTGTTCGTAAAGACGAAATCAGTGTTTTTAATACTATTGCCATGGAAACTTTCGTGGTTGTTCAAAATTAACTGATTTCATACTTACCAGCCCATAAACACCTAATAAGCTCCTCCTTTCTCTTTCAGCTTTCCTAGTCCAGTGGCTTCCTCTCGGCTCGAACGTAGAACCCTTTCTTTTTCTCTTCTGTCTTGCCTCTTCTTGGTTGCTGTGTTCACACCACCTTCGTCTTCTGCAGACAGAATTCTGCCTTTGGATTCTGGTAAAGTTTTGCTGGCTTTGTATTACGAGTCCCTTTGCCCCTACATCGCCAACTTCATTGTGAATTACCTTGTCAAGCTCTTCAAAGACGAGCTTATCTCCATTGTTGATCTCAAGCTTTCTCCTTGGGGTAATGCCAAGCTCGGAAGCAATGACACATTCACTTGCCAGGTCCTCTCATCCAATCCTGTTTTCTTGGGTTTTCATTTGCATTTCGAATTCAATTTATTGACTTAGTTATTTCTGTTGGTTGCAGCATGGGCCATCTGAATGTTTATTGAACACTGTGGAAGCCTGTGCAACCGAGATCTGGCCTGCACTGGTAAGCCTTGAAAATTCTCCACTTCGTAAAAATGAGGGACCTTGCATGTGCTTATAAGAGAAGGGAAGAGCTTATTGGGTGTTTATGGGGTTAAGTTAAACCGTTTAGATTTATCTAATGAATTATTTGTAGAAATTTTCGTAGATTCGTTATGTATTTCAATCTACTTGGATTATCGAGTGTTTGTACTATATAGGGTTGTCGGTTGGTTTTACAGAAATGTATCTTAATTTGGATGCCATTTATGGAGTTATGTTGGACTTAACAGAAAGTAATATTTAAGCTTAAATTGCTAACTTCTGGTTCACTGTCACTGTTGTGCAGAATGATCTTTTCCTTTCGTTTATTGCGCCAAGGTTTGGTTTATGAGCACAAGTAGCCCCAGTGGGAGTAGTGTTACGAGAAACTGGGCTTGGATTCAAAACCTATTACTGAATGCTACAGCAATGGACATGCATGGTAAAGAGGTTAGTTTTCTCTTGTATTCAGCTCATTAATTATTCAGGCATGTTCACAAAAACAGCGTTAGGTAGAGGTGAAGCGTAGGAGGGATCGCGCTGAAACTTCTTTTTGACGTTTCACTGATTCTTGATCATGTCATTTTTGGAACAACCTCTGGTGTTCTGTTGAGTAGGACAGTGCAAATTCCGCTTCTCTTTTCCTCGTTTGTTATGTGACTCTTATGAAAAAGGAAACTTATAAGCGGAATTACTCTCTGGCAGCTTGAGCTACAATATGCGGCTGAAACCAGTGCACTCCAGCCTCCGCATCAGTATGTGCCGTCGGAAGTTGTGGATGGAAAGCCAATTTATGAGGTTGGTTCCTTTCTCATGATCATATTTCTCAATGCTATTACGACTGTCACCAAGTTTGGGTTATGTATATATGTGGTTTTTATTCATTTGCACTACTGATGGTTATTTTGATTATCGTTCTATATCGGGATTTTCAGGAAATGACATTCTTCTCCTGTTGTAGGACTACGAAAACTTTCTGAGCTATGTCTGCAATGCCTGTAACGGCACCACTGCGCTCAAGGCTTTGCAGTAAATTTTCCCTCAGTACCATCCAAAAGGAAAGTTCAAAATCTACGTGTTTAGTTGGCTGCGACGAGGGAAATATGGCAGCAGTATTAGCAAGAATAGGATCGACCATAACATCGTGGATCCGTCAAATGAACCTGGCAATTTTGATATAGACGTTTATGGTGTAATAGCTTGAAGTTCATGTAGCTTGTTCATATTTCCCGTTTCCAGTGGAGTGCAGATGCTTGTGAGTTGGTTGGTGATGAACTAAGAAGCTGTGCTGGGAATTTGTTTTTCTCATTACCATTCTCAATCAATATACAGGAATAGAATTATGTAGTGTAAAAGAATGTCTGTTTATTTAATTTGAATTTATAACACAATAGATTTTAATATTGAAAAAATTTCTAAAGCTGGAGAGCAACTTGTATGGCACGAGTACTCTGCCACTGGTGGCATCTGGTATCAATCAAATCTTTGTATTAACTCTTAAAATCACAAGCTATTTGAGCGAGGTGTTGAAGAAATTAAGTATTGTGACGCTTATGTTGCTGGTCTGTAAATCTAAATTTCTCATAAGAGTTGATTATTTCTTAGATTTGCCATGTATGGTGTCAGATTGATTATTGCTTAGGTACATGTATGATGCAAATTTCTGATAACATAAGAATATCCTCGCAGCTAGTGTGACGAGAAAGTTACCATTTCAAAGTGTGGTGCTATATGTCTATCTACTCCTCTATGCCAAACACATTCTTTATTTGGGTGGACTGAAGGACCCATAGGGTTTCATGGGCTGGTCGCAGTAGCTCCATAAAAACTCCCAACCTACTTGAAAATTGGATTGAATTCCCGGGTGCTACATAAGAGCATTTTTAAGAAAAGCTTTAAATTTTTGTTAAACCCAGTAAATGAACAGTGTTAAAAAAGTTTTAGATACTCAGTTAACTTTTCATCTCAAACAATACTCTCTATTCTAACAAACTTCGAATATTTTATTATTAATAATTCAAACTCAACCCACACATTTTCTAAAACATCATTCTCTATGTTCTTTTTCTCCTTGCTCAAGAGTCTACCCTTGAGTTTTATTTATTTTTTAATATTTAGTTGATGAATAGTTGCTCTGTGAATTTAAAAAGTGATTTTTCATTTTATTTTAATTCATATTGATTCTTTTACAGAATCTCTTGGAGTTGTTCAAAGTTAAGAGACTCCCCAAAACAATGCTAAGCATACATCGTTGGTTTTGGTATGGAAAAGTCTTCAGTGTTCATGTCATACATTAGTTGCATGGTACTTTTATTCTAGTTGTTATAATATGGTGAACCATAAAAATTTGTATCATTGAGCTAGCTTCATTGGTTAATAGATATGCAATGGGAAACGTATGGCTTCGTGTTTTTTGTGTTCTTGTAGTTTTTATGTAATACTTGTTATTTTAAAAGACATGTCGTGTCGTATCAAAATCATTACGAACTTGATGAATATATGTTTTATAGGATTTGCACCAGGATTTTCAAAAGTGAAGGTTGCAGGAGATAATTCTGTACTGGGTCCAAAAGTTTTGACCCATAGATCAGTGAGTTCCACACTATATAATTGCGAGGATGGACTATTTACAACAGATCAATGAACATGAAATAAAGAAAATTAAAACCACTTAAACTGATTACAAGAAAATCCTAAAAATTGGGAAAATAAAAGCTAGTAGGTTCACTGCATATGGCTAGAAACTTGAGTGATTGGAACGTCACTCTTCTCGTCATATTGTAATTTAATAAATAATAAATGAAAAACGACGTATTAAATACTACATTACCACATAAATATTAAAATAGATTGTCTTTCAGGTACTACATAGTGTCTAGATCTAATAAACAGGTCGTTTTTTTGTTGTGTTGTTTACATATCATACACGTTATCATAAAGTGTTCTAAATGAGTGACTTGATAACGATCCGATTGGCTAACAGATCTAGTTGTTTGGTGTCGAATTAACGAGTCGTGTAAGAAATTGTCAGATCTAGTTGTCATATCACATCCCAAGACCAAAAAAGAATATTCCATGCAGCAGCCCTCAATAATTTGCAATAGTGGGTCCCTACACAATAATTTGCAATACAAACCCCTCAAATTTGGCAAAGACATGATCTAATCCCATATTTATCTTATGAGAAGAAATGATTTTGAGCAAGTGGTCACTTCAAATCTTCCAAATATGAAGCAACAAAGTTTAATCATTAAGAAACAATTGGTAAGAACTTACATCTCACCAAGTGGTTTCTAGAATGAGGATCCTCTTCTGATGTTCTTTGTGAGGATATCGAGGATTCTCCAATCACATCCGTTCATCGTGAGGTCAATTTTCGTCACGTACTGTTTATATTCAATTTTAAATTAAAAAAATTACAATAATTTCTGACCGTACGATATACAATGAATGGACGTGATTGGAAGATCTCCGAGATCCTCACAAAGAAGATCCGGAGAGGATCCTCATTCCGGTTTCTACAACTATGTTTGGTTGGAAGGAAACATGGAGGAATGAAAAGTTAAGGGACTGATTGGGCGTTTGATTTTCGATAGGACTTGATTGAAAGTAGAAGAAAAGTGACGGGATAGGAGATACTTTTTCTGTTTTGGGTCTACAAAATCGATTCCTCCAATAAGCATTGGGTAAAATTTCAATCAATTATAATTCTTTCGAGATCAGTTTGATAATCATTTTATTTTTTAATTTTCAATTGTTGTTTTCACTTTTTTAACAATTGAAATTTTTGTTTAGTAATCACTTTTAGTTTCATAAAAATAAAAAATGAAAACAAAAAAAGTGAAAACTACATTCTTTGAGTTTTCAAAATTTAACTTTTATTAATCAGTTTTTCATTTTCTTGAAAGAGTTTTTAGTTTTCAAAAACTAAAAATTGAAAACTACTGAAAAAACGGCCCATCGTTTAACATGATTGTTGGCACAAAGGTGAACTTAACTAATCCATATTTCTCTTTTTTTCAAGACAAATCACAAAGACATTTCTCTTTGAGAGATATTCTTACATACAGTCAAAATATATTTCTTTGTATCTACCGCTCTCATTAAGTGAATCCTCAATAAACCTAAAGTAAAATCAGAATCTCTAATACAATAGGATTTCCAGGTTACTCGGCACAATATCTCCGATCCCACTCTAGGATCTGGTGCTAGGGACTCTGGACTACAGTTCCAGTCTCTATCAAGAAACATCATATCATATAGTTACCCACACCCATCAAGTGAATGGATGGTCAATGATGATACATTCATCCAATCACTGTCCCGATTAATATTTAGGCGGCGCTAGGCGGCTAGTCACCGTTCCGATTAATATTTAGGCGTTTGAAAATTAAGATATGGCGCATAGACCTGCTGAGGCACCGCCTAGACCCGCCTAGGCACCCGCTTAGGTCCCAACTCATTTAGACAGAAAATAGATAACTTTCATTTTGCATTTTATTTTTTTTCCAATAAATTGTAAGAAACATGTTGCATACTTAAATGAACACACACATTATATCCTTATTTCACATGTTTTCATTATGTTCTAATACTTCATAATATATATATACATTCTATTTTGTAGTTTATAATGAAATTATATATATTTCAAGTATAAACAGACATTCATTTACACGAAATATGATAGATTTACTTAAATCCGCCAAGTCTGCCTAGGCACCCGCCTAGACCTCGCCTAGGCACTAGGCCCCAACACGCAGCCCGACTAGCGCCTAACGACTTTTAGATCCAATTAACCTAGAGCCACGCTTTACCACTCTCTAGTTTGGTCCTTTAATTTGTCTTGTAATGCACGGGTCAGCCCCTTGTGGTACTCACTAGGGTCCATGACTCCAAAGTAAAACCAAATAGTCCAACACCTACCACCCCATGTCCTACCACATTGATTTCTTGTTAATTATGTGTGTGGAAGACAAAATTTAAAATTATTATAGAATTCTTAATAACATAATTTGAAATGATAAAATTTTATTTTCTTTGTTCTTTAAATTTCAACCATTAAAATCGGCTATTTTTCTAGTTTCACAGCATAGTACCTCAATCATTTTCGCTTTGTATAGTATTTTAACAAACATTAAAACATTATGACGAGAAATTGAGAATCAGATTGGTAAATGATATTAAATTAAATTGATATTTGCAAGAATAATATGACGTGAAGCTTCAAAAATAGACGGAGCCAAATTTCTTGTTAAATATGAGAATCCTCTTCCTACTTGCTAATATGGAATTGGAGTGGTGGTTCAATTGGTAAAGGTAGCTGCATTTGTTAAGGGAGTTGCATTGCCCAAAGTTGTTGCTCAAAAATTAGGAATGGGGGCATAAGTTATAAAACTATGAATAAATAAGATATTGTTAATATCTACTCCAATATTGAATGTGTATCAACAAATTATCAAGCCAATTATGTTAAGATGTTGCAGTCCTTTAACCAAGGCTTCTTAGATGAATTTTTTTGTTTAATTAACCTAAAAGAATAATGAAATTTAAATACAGAATTTTAATATGTGTATAGAGTTATTAATGTAAAATGAGAGATAGTAGTTAAGAGGTGCTAGTAGTGGTGGTGAGGCGGTGATTATGGTGGGTGGTGACGGCGGCGGTGATGATGGTGGATGGTGGCGGCGGCAACGGCGGGTGAGACAATTGTATGTGGTGGTGGCGGCGGTATGTGTGATGGTGATGATGATGGTGGGTGGCCACTCATGGTTCAGTTGTTTTTTTTTTTTTGAATTCTCACTCATGAAAATTTTGAAATGCCAACAATTTACATATTCAAACTTGAGAATTAGAGGTCCCAATTTTCTAGTTTTTTTTTTCACGCGAAAACTCTAAATTCTTATGTTTATATATTCAAACAATAAAGTTGGTACATGTCAATTTATACACTATAACTTTTGTCCAAATGCTAAATTCAATTCTTTCATTCAAACATAGGATAAGCTATAGCAACAATACAACTCAAACTTCGCTTGTTGGATTAACTTTGTTCAAAAGAGAGAACTGCCATGACCAATAATCCACTTGTGCGTGAGTGATTCTAACTCTAAATGGACTCGAGACTCAAATACATCTATGGTCAAAATCACTCATCCAGCGACTGAAACTAGCATCTTCCTTTTCCGATGGCTGTTTTGGGGAGCATCCAAGGCTGAGAGACGATTGGACACTGTCTGTGAAGAAATCTACGCCTCGTATCCTGTCGGAGACTCAAACTACAGTTTGTCAAAAACGTCGGGAGGGACCCATGCATGCATATTATATAAATCAGTATATATCACCAAAGGGTCGTATCTTTGGACATTATTGTTCTTCTTCTACTGCCATTGGCTTTTTCTGTGGGTTAGGTACCCTGCTGATGAGTGAACGCAGAACCTCTCCAGATTTTTTTTTTTGTGAGGATTTTAGGGATTCTCACATCGTGACCGTTCATCGTACATCGTGCGATCAATTTTCGTTAGGTACTATTTGTGTTTAATTTTAAATAAATAAATTCAAAATGAATTATGATCACACGATGTACGATAAACGGTTAGAATGTGAACATCCCTACAACTTGGATCCGAATGAGATCCAAATCCGTGAACGCAAGGGCCACCACCCACTGTTTTCCCAATTCCTTCAGAGTGAAAGGCCCTACTCTGTACAATGAAAGCACCAGTATATGACAAAGCTTTGCCCTTCGGTCAATATTTTCCCTCAAAACAAGTTAGAAGCAAGCATCACTCCTTTTCTTGTTTCACATTATAAACTTATGAATTACGATGAATACCATGATGGTGTTGTAAGATTATGACTTTTTCTTACAGGTGTTTAATCTGTGTCATGCAAGGATAGTGTTTGGTCACATATGCATACAACGTTTCTTTCACATTCATTCATCACGTGATTCATTTTGATCGGTATTTTTATCAAGCTAGGGGTGATTGTAAAGGATGCATTGAATATAGACTAGTATGATGCAATTATTTTTACTCTACCAACTTAACTAAAAGGAGGAACACGAAAAATGAAAAGCAAACCCCCTAATATTTTCATTTTAAACTTATAGCATGGGATCATTTTATTCCAGTTTTTTTTTTTTTTTTATATTAGATTTGTGTTATCACATTGTTTGTGATTGGGCTTTTTAAGGAATTTTAACCCTACTTATTTAAACTCATGCATTTTGAGTAACTTTTTCATGATATTAAAACTAATTAACATTTAAGGTGCAAGGTAACAATTGATGTTGACAACATGTTATGATTTGAATGAAGTAACGTTATGGAATTGTAACTTTGAGAATGTGAAGGACAAAATCCCACATAGGTGATATCCATTTCTTGCAAGAGCTTATCAGGACTTGGATTATTCTTCATATTGCAAACTGATTTTATGGCAAAATCTCAACTTTCTTCATGGTATTAGAGCTTAACTTTGATCCTGAGACCTATGGGTTATGGGCCCACCATGCTTTGTCGCGCCTATAGAAGCTTAATAGAGATTCAATAGAAGCCTAATGGAGATTTGTAATCTCACTAAGGAAGGACCACAAGTTTTTTAAAAGACATTTTAAATTTGTTTCTCACTAATATTATTAATGTCTTAACTTATATTTTGTTTAAGTCTTGATGTTCATGTGGATAGGTATGTTCATAATTGTGATTATGAAACTATAATGTGTTTGTTTGTTCATTGTGAGTATGCTTATTTGCCCGAACATGTTAGGAAACCATGTTGGTTTATATTCCCTGTTGACATCACTAAGTTAATTTCTAATTTCGATTTCCACTAATGAAGGCAAATGACCAGTTCGACCAAGTGAAAGAATGTTGGAATATTTTCTTCATGTGTCGCACGTATTGGGAGAAATCCCAATGATGCCTAATGTGGTTTCCTAGTCACTTATATGGATTGCTTGGAATTCCAATTACGTTTTGGAATATTAACTTAGCATATCATGTGCCCACTAAGGTTAGTGATCAATTTGAGTAATATGGGCAAAAGGGGTTTCATATTCTATTTGGACTTAATTTAGGGAAGTATAGATATATAAGGATTAATCCTAATAAGCTTATGATGGGCGTATCCTATTAGAATTATGACTATATACGAAATAAGGGTCCTTGTTGGTGTTACATGCTTTATTATACTCATCTTTCAGTATTGTAACCTAATGTTAATACCACATGTTAATATACTAGAACGAGAGAAATACCACATGTTATATTCCGGATACAAAGAAATTAGTGAAAAGTATTAGGATGAATATTGGAGGGGAAACATCCTAACAGGTGTTACATTTGATGTAGTTGCTGCTGAATAGTAAAGATTAAGATCACAAGATTGAAAATAAAAGTGAACATATGAAAAAATAAGATTGAAAACCCTGAATAATAAAAGAGAGAGAGTAGATTCTGATATTTGAGATGATTAGAAAAAATATGCATAATTCGTTTGTTTTAATTTATTTATAAGGATTTATGTGTGCTTGCGATCCTTTGTTGAGATAGCTGCAATGATAGATTCTAGGTTTAGAGAGATAGGAGGAAGAAGAAGACTGTATGTGTAAAATGCTTTAGTTTGATAGATTGAGTCGATCACGATTACAAGCTATATATATGTATATTACAATGCCTAGCTTGCTGAGCAAGTATATCCTTTTTAACTACCTCCTTATATCAACTAACTATCTCCTTATTCCAACCAACTATATCTCTACCACCCATATTCTAACAACCATAACAGCCTATGTAATCTCTTGACAAGTGGCTTTATTTTGACCATTGAGATCCTCCTTACTTGGATCATTGTTTTGTACTTCACTCTCTTTACATCCTCCCTCAATCTGATGCTCGCGGGCACTGAGCATGAGATTGGCACAATGCTGTTGAAACAAAGGAGCAGACAGATCTTTTGTAAGAATCTCAGCAGACTGATCTGTCGAAGACACATGCTGAACGTGAAGATCTCCTCGAGTGACTCGTTCTCGCACAAAGTGATAATCGATTTCAATGTGCTTGGACTTGGCATGGAACACAGGATTGGTAGACAATGCAATGGCTGAGACATTATCACAATATAGCATTGGAGAGGAATATAAAGGGACGTGCATATCACAGAATAGTTGTCTAATCCAAGCAAGCTCAGCAACAGTGATTGCTAAAGCTCGGTACTCAGCTTCGGTAGATGATCGGGACACCGTGTGCTGCTTCTTAGATGCCCAAGTAATAGGATTTGACCCAAGAAATATCACAAAACCTAAGGTTGATCTCATTTCATTTGGGTCGCCGGCCCAATCTGCATCACTGTATGCGTTCAGATGCAGTGGTCCTGGTTTGAAATGAATTCCATAGGTAGAAGTGCCTTTGAGATACCGAATGATCCGTTTAACTGCAATAACATGAGACACCATAGGGTTATGCATGAACTGGCACGAGCTTTAGCAATCACTGCTGCTGAGCTTGCTTGGATTAGACAACTATTCTGTGATATGCACGTCCCTTTATATTCCTCTCCAATGCTATATTGTGATAATGTCTCAGCCATTGCGTTGTCTACCAATCCTGTGTTCCATGCCAAGTCCAAACACATTGAAATCGATTATCACTTTGTGCGAGAACGGGTCACTCGAGGAGATCTTCACGTTCAGCATGTGTCTTCGACAGATCAGTCTGTTGATATTCTTACAAAAGGTCTGTCTGCTCCTTTGTTTCAACAGCATTGTGCCAATCTCATGCTCAGTGCCCGCGAGCATCAGATTGAGGGGGGATGTAAAGAGAGTGAAGTACAAAACAATGATCCAAGTAAGGAGGATCTCAATGGTCAAAATAAAGCCACTTGTCAAGAGATTACATAGGCTGTTATGGTTGTTAGCATATGGGTGGTAGAGATATAGTTGGTTGGAATAAGGAGATAGTTAGTTGATATAAGGAGGTAGTTAAAAAGGATATACTTGCTCAGCAAGCTAGGCATTGTAATATACATATATATAGCTTGTAATCGTGATCGACTCAATCTATCAAACTAAAGCATTTTACACATACAGTCTTCTTCTTCCTCCTATCTCTCTAAACCTAGAATCTGCCATTGCAGCTATCTCAACATGTAAAGAGAGTGAAGTACAAAACAATGATCCAAGTAAGGAGGATCTTAATGGTCAAAATAAAGCCACTTGTCAAGAGATTACATAGGCTGTTATGGTTGTTAGAATATGGGTGGTAGAGATATAGTTGGTTGGAATAAGGAGATAGTTAGTTGATATAAGGAGGTAGTTAAAAAGGATATACTTGCTCAGCAAGCTAGGCATTGTAATATACATATATATAGCTTGTAATCATGATCGACTCAATCTATCAAACTAAAGCATTTTACACATACAGTCTTCTTCTTCCTCCTATCTCTCTAAACCTAGAATCTGCCATTGCAGCTATCTCAACATGGTATCATCGCCGGCCGGTCCGGTGCTTCCGCTCATCCTCTAAAGTTTCTATTTCTCTTCTTTACCCTCTAGTTTGCAAATTGCTGTGATATTTGGCATCGGAAAACAACCCAGTTGCCAAGAGCGTTGGTTTCTTTTCGTCTGCTCACCAACTGTTCGATCAAAAGTCTCAGTCACAAATTCTCACAAATCCTGAAAAATGGTTACGGCTGCTCAGCTACAGATAGTTCAGTCACCGATCACCAGTCTTCTCTCCACCATTTCTACGTCTGTTACAGTCAAGCTCGACGATTCAAACTATCTTACTTGGAGCTTTCAAGTTCGATTACTGCTAGAAAGTCATGGAATTATGGGTTTTGTTGATGGTTCAAGAAAATGTCCGCAAAGATTCAATGATGATTCTGGAAGATGCACGATCGTGCATTGATGCAACTTCTTATTGCCACATTGTCTTCGACTGCCATGTCTTGCATCATTGGGAGCAAGAGTTCTTCTGAGATGTGGATCAATCTCACTGAGCGTTTTTCTGCAGTTACCAAAGCTACCATCTTTCAGATGAAGACAGAGCTGCAGAATATCAAGAAAAGGTCCGAATCAGTCTCGGTTTATCTTCAGAAGATTAAAGATGCTAGAGATCATCTATCTGCGACCGGAGTATTCTTTGATGATGATGATATTATCATCCTGGCTTTGAAAGGATTACCAGCAGAATTTAATACATTTCGGTGTGTGATCAGGGGAAGGGAGAATGGCATATCGCTTAAAGATTTCAGATCTCAGTTGTTAGCAGAGGAAGCCATTATTGAGCAGTCTTTTGACAATTCACCTGGTATATCGTTTGGTAGTGCCATGATGGCTGGTCTTCAATCTGACAAAGGGAAAGCACTTGTCATTGATCAAGATCAATCACGATCATCATCTGATCATTCTTGCAAGTATAATGGAGGATCAAGTTCTACTTCTGGACATGGTTCTGCTAATAGTTTTAATAGCAGTTTCAATGGAGCTAATCACAACTATGGAAGCTATAAAAGTAACAACTTCAGGGGTAAAGGCAGAAACCGGTTTCAATATAATACTGGTCCAAGATTCTCCAATGGTAATCCTGGTATTCTTGGTACTCCAAAGCCATACCAATCCACCTGTCCAGATCATCCCTCAGAAATCCCTACTTGTCAGATATGCAATAAGAAAGGACATGTTGCTGCTGATTGCTTCCAGAGGCATACCACTCCAACTGTGAACTCTCCTCCTCAGTGCCAGATTTGTTGGAAATATGGTCACTCAGCTCTCCAGTGCTATCACAGGAGTAACTTTGCCTATCAAGGGAGACCTCTACATGCCAATCTCTCTGCTATGCATGCCAATTATCAACCATCAGCACCATCTGATCAATTCTGGATTGCAGACACTGGTGCTACAGCACACATGACTTCTGAGTTGGCAAATTTGGATCTGTCTAAGCCATATCAGGGCACAGATACTATTACCACTGCCAGTGGTGCAGGTTTGCATATTTCCAATATTGGTACTTCTAAATTGCTAGTTCCCTCTCAGACTCTCACACTTAAGAATGTTCTTCATGTTCCCAAACTTTCACAACATTTGCTTTCCATTTATCAACTTTGCAAGGACAATCGATGCAGATTCATTTGTGATGATGTTTCTTTCTGGGTTCAGGACAAATCCACAGGGAAGATCCTACTCAAGGGGCTGTGTAGAGCTGGTTACTACCCTATACCTTTCAATATCTCCCAGAAGCAGTCACTCACATCACCTACATTGCATTCTTGCTACCTTGCAAAACCAGTTCATTCAAGCATCTGGCACAACCGATTAAGGCACCCTTCCAATGCAATCACTTCTGCACTTTTGCATCAATCTCAAGTCCCTGCATCAATAGATTCATGTTCATCAATATGTACTCCATGTTTAGAGGGAAAAATTACAAAATTACCTTTTCCTACTTCTGTAACCAAATCTGTAATACCTTTAGAGAAAATACATAGTGATGTCTGGGGACCTGCCCCCTTACTGTCATATGAAGGGTTTAGGTAATATGTAACCTTCATAGACGATTGTACTCGATACACATGGATTTTTCCATTAAGAAATAAATCAGAAGTGTTTGCTACCTTTGTTCATTTTCATTCCTATCTTTGTACACAATTTTCTGCTATTGTTAGAATACTGCAATCTGATGGTGGTGGGGAATTTACAAGTACTAAATTTCAACAATTCTTGTCCCAACATGGTATTTTACATCACAAATCATGTCCCTACACACCTGAACAGAATGGTTTGGCAGAGAGAAAGCATAGACACCTTGTAGAAACAGCCCTTACTCTTCTCCAAACTGCAAAATTGCCTAATCACTTCTGGTTTCATGCCTGTGCAACTGCTGCTTATCTGATTAATAGGATGCCATGTGTGTCTTTACATATGCAATCCCCATTTCAAAAATTACATCACCAACTTCCTGACATTAAACATCTAAGGGTGTTTGGGTGTGCATGTTTTCCTCTATTAAAGCCATATAATACTTCTAAACTTCAGCCCAAAACTGTCACCTGTGTGTTTTTAGGTTATGCAACTCAATATAAGGGATATATATGTCTCAATAGTACTACAGGTAAAATTCATGTATCTAGACATGTCTTATTTGATGAGACCAGTTTTCCATATTCCACTATGTGTAACAACTCCTCATTACAGTCTGCATCATCTTCTATGCTTCCATCACATACACCAGCAGATTTCCCAAACTTAACTCCAGTTGTCACATTAACTAATCAAGCATGTTCACCATCATCTCATTCATTCTCATCTCGAACTACAGATTCCTTGTCCATGCATTCATATAGTGCCTCAACATCTTTGTCTTCATCTCGAGCCCCAGATTGTTTGGATACAATTGCATCTAGTGCTTCAGAGTTTATTTCTGCTCCTTCAACTTATGTGACTCACTCACACCCCACGGATCATTCTACACTACATCAGTTGCCTCAAACCAGCTCTACTACACAACACCCTATCCCTGTGGGACTTTCAACAAGAGCACCTCAGTGTTATTCTACCAGTCCTTATGAATGTCCATCCTATGCAAACCAGGTCGAAAAATGGAGTGTTCAAGAAACGAGCACTTATAGCTACTGTCACTTCAGAACCTAAGACATTTCGCACTGCAGCTCAAGTTCCAGAATGGCAAGTTGCCATGCAAGAAGAAATCGATGCTCTTCACTCTCAACAGACTTGGTCTTTGGTTCCATTACCACCTCATAAGAATGTAGTTGGATGTAAATGGATCTACAAGATAAATAAGAATGCAGATGGGTCAGTGGCACGATATAAGGCTCGACTTGTGGCACAGGGGTACAGTCAAGAAGAGGGGGTTGATTATCTGGAAACGTTTAGTCCAGTTGTCAAACCTACAACCATAAGACTAATATTTGCTTTGACTGCTCAGTTTGGCTGGTCTCTCAGGCAACTCGACGTTAAAAATGCCTTTTTACACGGCATACTTCAAGAGGAAGTCTATATGGCACAACCTCCAGGGTTTGAGAGTGTCACACATCCTTCAAACTATGTGTGCAAACTGCAGAAATCATTATATGGATTGAAACAGGCTCCCAGAGCCTGGAATGAGCGATTCACCAGCTTCTTGCCTAGTTTAGGGTTTCAGGCGTCTCCAGCTGATCCTTCCTTGTTCGTGCAACAATCCTCCACAGGAACTGTGTTACTACTATTATATGTGGATGATGTGATTCTCACAGGCAGCAGCTCCGTTTTAATCACTCAGGTTATACAAGCACTCACTACAGAATTCGAAATGAAAGATCTGGGACCGTTGAAGTTTTTCTTAGGGTTACAAATCACCTATACGTCAGCTGGCTTATTTGTGTCCCAACAAAAGTATATCAATGAGTTAATAGACAAAGTGGATTTACAGGACTCTAAACCGTGTAATACACCATGCCTTCCTTATCATAGGTTACTTAAGGATGATGGGAATCCGTATCACAGTGCTGATCAATATCGAAGTGTGGTTGGTGCACTTCAGTACCTGACGTTTACCCGGCCTGACATAGCATTTGCAGTCAATCAAGCGTGCCAGTTCATGCATAACCCTATGGTGTCTCATGTTATTGCAGTTAAACGGATCATTCGGTATCTCAAAGGCACTTCTACCTATGGAATTCATTTCAAACCAGGACCACTGCATCTGAACGCATACAGTGATGCAGATTGGGCGAGCGACCCAAATGACAGGAGATCAACCTCAGGTTTTGTGATATTTCTTGGGTCAAATCCTATTTCTTGGGCATCTAAGAAGCAGCACACGGTGTCCCGATCATCTACCGAAGCTGAGTACCGAGCTTTAGCAATCACTACTGCTGAGCTTGCTTGGATTAGACAACTATTCTGTGATATGCACGTCCCTTTATATTCCTCTCCAATGCTATATTGTGATAATGTCTCAGCCATTGCGTTGTCTACCAATCCTGTGTTCCATGCCAAGTCCAAGCACATTGAAATCGATTATCACTTTGTGTGAGAACGGGTCACTCGAGGAGATCTTCACGTTCAGCATGTGTCTTCGACAGATCAGTCTGCTGATATTCTTACAAAAGGTCTGTCTGCTCCTTTGTTTCAACAGCATTGTGCCAATCTCATGCTCAGTGCCCGCGAGCATCAGATTGAGGGGGGATGTAAAGAGAGTGAAGTACAAAACAATGATCCAAGTAAGGAGGATCTCAATGGTCAAAATAAAGCCACTTGTCAAGAGATTACATAGGCTGTTATGGTTGTTAGAATATGGGTGGTAGAGATATAGTTGGTTGGAATAAGGAGATAGTTAGTTGATATAAGGAGGTAGTTAAAAAGGATATACTTGCTCAGCAAGCTAGGCATTGTAATATACATATATATAGCTTGTAATCGTGATCGACTCAATCTATCAAACTAAAGCATTTTACACATACAGTCTTCTTCTTCCTCCTATCTCTCTAAACCTAGAATCTGCCATTGCAGCTATCTCAACATCAAATACTTAAAAGATTTTTCTGGATTCTATCTGTGAGATCATGACCATTAAAAAAAGAGTTCCTGTTATGATACTGGAGTCACCAGACGCCTTAATAGATAAACAAATTCTAATTAAATTAGACAAAATTTCATGTGGAGTGCAAAGGATCAGACAAATCCCCCGGCATAGTGTGTAAGATCATCCATCTAATTCCACAGTCTGTACTACGATATTGTATAAGTTGCAGATTAACTTTTCTGACATAATATTTACATAAGCATAATTTATAATTAAGTTACAGTAATGTTAGGTAGACTAATTTTTTAGACTAAATTTACAAATCATGTGATGAATGCCAATAAAAATAACTACATTAATCAACACTTAAATAATAATTCAATCATTAAGAACCACGTCGTATAAGTTATAAAATTTTATCTTCCCTGTCTTATCCTTCCCTATGTTAATATGTTTACGCAAGAAAACGGTCTCAGAGGGTAAGTACATCAAACAAAGAATCAACATTACAGCTTTCTTTTGGGATTTTAGAAAGTAATAACTCATATTGTACATAAGATAAAACTAAGTGTTAGAAGCCCCTAGAAAATGATAAATACTACAATAGCAAATTATGATTTGATATTTAATTTATATTTGAAGGATATTCACTAATTTTAACAAGGTTTAACTCGTAAGTGATGGATTATTATCATATGGTTTTTTCATTTCAACATATTATTTTTAGTGTTCAAATCACTTCTCCTCAGTTTATTAAATTTTAAAAGTAATGATATCGATCGATTATAAAAAAAATAAATAAAAAAATAAAAGCGAATAGAATTTCTACAATTTGTCCAATTATTTGTCTGTATGTACAGAGTCGTATAGTATTTGCCGTTTGTTGTGATTGCATATATCATTACCAAATTATTAGCCAATAAAAAGACTAGAGCCTTTAAATGGAAAATGTGGAAAATGGGTGTGTCCTTCAATCCCCAATATTTGATGAAAGTCTTGTCATACATTTGCCAAAAAGAAAGCCATCTTCACCGACTTAGAAGCAAACTTTTCCTTTGCACTATACTAATTGCCAAGGAAGCTTGACATCACATGCACTCTAAGAGCATTCCCGTTGGGCTTTATTCTCTACGAGGTTACTATATTAGTGTATTTTAAGCTTTAGTGAGAAATTTCATCTTTAATAAGCTGAAAAATGAGGATAGATTCACCACTTGGGTTAGCAACTTCCTTTCTTGGGTAGCATAAAATTAGGCTACATCTAGCTCCAAGAAACAGTGGGTCCCACAAAAAAAGTAGCAATCCATGAGAGCAAAATTCTATCACTCTCCCTCCACTTGCGAATACATTTATACTCTCCTATATTCTTATTTTAATTCTTTTTTCTTACATATTTTTCTTGCAATTTGGCTAATTACAATTTCGAATTTTGGTCGCGCAAAGCTCGTGAAGATAGGGTTTGCGCAACGAAGATGAACGATTTTGTTTTTTAATTTTTTTAATGAAAATAAATTAATTTAATATTTTGTCACGCAAGGTTTTTGACTTTTTGTTTTATTATTTCTCTTATATTAATTGTTTGCGCAACGAAATATTTGGTAGTGCAAGATTTTTCAAATTTTTTCTTTTTAATTGAATTTAATTGTATGATTTTATTTTTTTAATTACTT
This sequence comes from Cotoneaster glaucophyllus, assembly GCA_036320875.1. NCBI lineage: Eukaryota > Viridiplantae > Streptophyta > Magnoliopsida > Rosales > Rosaceae > Cotoneaster > Cotoneaster glaucophyllus. The sequence goes on from CM070061.1 coordinate 4,651,814, forward strand.
TAATTTAAATTGACACATTCAAAATAAAATTATATATGAAAAATAGTGATCAAATTATCCAATATATATAATATATTCTGTAAGATCCCACATCGCCCAGGGGTATGGATTCTGTAAGCCTTATATGTATATGCCCACCTTCGTATAGCACGAGGCCTTTTGGGAGCTCACTAGCTTCGGGTTCCGTAGGAACTCCGAAGTTAAGCGAGAATGGGCCAGAGCATTTCCAGGATGGATGACCCACTGAGAAGTTCTACTCGTGTGAGTTCCCAGAAACAAAACCGTGAGGGTGTGGCAGGGGCCCAAAGCGGACAATATCGTGCTACGGCAGAGTCGAGCTCGGAATGTGGTGGGGGCCCGGGCCAGGATATGATATATTCAAAATGTACACATAAATTAACAAAGTACAATAATAAAATTCTAATTCAAGTCTATTGTGGTGGTAGTGGGGGGGGGGGGGGGGGGGGGACATGGTTCGATAGCGTACTAATCCTCAACTTTAGCCATCAAAGTCTCGACGATTCTCTACAAAAAAAAATAAATATGGTCAAATAACAAAAAAATAACATAAAATAATACCAAAAAATTGGTATACCCCAAATTCGACCATAAACTTCACTCCTCACCCTATACTCGACCCCAAACCTCGCACCAAACTCAAAATTAACTCCAAACACACCTATTAATGGGAAAAAAAAAGAAGAAATTTTGGAAGAATATACCTTTTGACAAGATTGAGAGTGAGTGAATATGAGAGGGAGGAGTGAGTGTGAGAGAATTAAAGGAGATAGTGAGAGAGAATAAGAGATAGTGAAGAAAGAGAAGAGAGATTAAGTGAGAGGAGTGAGTGTGAGAGAGAGGGTCGGATTTGGGGAGAGGGAAAGAGAGAGGAGATGTAAGAGTAGAGAAAGACATTGAGAAATGGTGGAGGAGTTATTTTGGTTTTAAAAACCGTATCACTTTGGGCGGCAAAGTCTTAAAACAATTTTTTTTTAAAAGTTCCCGCGTCCCATTTTTGGTGCCCACCCAAATTTTTAGAGTTTTGCAAGACGAAGTGTTGGTCACGCAAAGTTTTGCGCGACAAAGTATTGGTCGCGGTCGCGCAAAGTTTTGCGCGACAAAGTATTGGTCGTGCAAAGTCTTAAAAAAAAAATTATCGCGTCCTATTTTTGTGCCCCGTCCAAATTTAAGGATTTTCCGCGACGAAATATTGGTCACGCAAAGTCTTAAAAAAAACCGTACACCTTCTTTGCTCTTAACAGTTTTGCTCAACGAAATGCTTCGTTGCGCAAAATGTCCTTGCGTGACGCTTAGTTGTCAATGTTGCACAAAATGTCCTTGCGCAACGTATTTTGCTCCGTCGCACAAATAATTTTATTTTACAATTTAAAATATAGATAAATTAAAATAAATATGGTTTAGGCGACCAAATGTGTATTCGTCGAGGAAAGAAAAAGATAAAAAAATAAAGAAATAATTTAGTTTAACAATATAAAATATAAAAATAAATAAAAAATAAGTAAATAAGGTTTAGACGATGAAATATTGATATTCGTAGCGCAAAGTTTTTGAAAAATAATAAAAACTTAAGAAAATAACTATATTTTAAAATTTATAATATAAAATTAAATAAAAAAAGAAAATAAATTGATTTATGCGACGAAATATTTGGATTGCCGATCCTAACATCATTTATGAGGAGCCAGACGACGAAGCCTCCTCCTTAGATAAAGATGTCTCCGACGCGGCAAGAACAACTTTTTCAATTGTTATTTTTTGGGGGTCAGGAGGGACAAAAGAGGGATGCTTTCTATCAGTCAAAAGCAGATACCGCCCCCCCCCCCCCAATGCTCCCACGGTCCGCTCCCCGAGGAATAGAAAGGGAGGACCGGGGGCCGGGGCAAGTTGGGTTGGGGTATAGAGCCGTAAGCGCGGTTGGGGGGGGGGGCGCACTCGTATGCCTTTCGGGGCTTCCCCCTTGTCAATATTCCCGGGTAAGAAAGCAGAACCTCACCTCTTTCAGTTGCTGAACACAAACCTACTTTAGATCCACTAGAACATGTGCATAGTGCAAAGATTTAAAAAAAAAAAAAAATTTATTTTATTTTATTTATTTTTGTAAAGACTTTGCGCGACAAAGTTTAAAATTTGTCGTGCAAAGTGTTTCGTCATGCAAGGATTTTTTTTTACTACTGTCACTAAGCCCTTATAAGATTTCTTAATATTTTGGCGAGAGACATTTCTTCGTGTCATCACAGGAGCCCTTATGAGATCAAAAGATATATCTCAGATAAGCGTATTTATATGTGGTATTGACATAAATACGTATACTATAGTGTACTGCCGACTGCCTCAGTAGTGATGGACAAGACCATGCGGTGCAGGTTCTTAATAAACATCACCCTCTCATGCCATGCCATGCCAAGCCAATTACCCGCCCTCTCAGTCTCTGTCGGAACCCCACCTCTCTCTTTCTCACTCAAAAATTAAAGGAACGCCAATAGGTATAACGACAAAATAAGGAAAGAAGCATCAGAAGCTTGCATATGGCAAGAGAGTTTTCTCTTTCTACAATCGAATTCTTGTGAACATTTCTCCTTTTGCACTTAAATTCCGATCAGAATTCTCTGCCCCACGTACTGTAGTATATACATGGCATTCTAATACACACGTCGATCGAAACAAAAAGAGATTTAGCAAGTTCTTTATTTGCTTTTGCCAAAAACAAGATGTATAGTTAATTTCCATCTTTTTTACTCCTAGTTTTCTATTACAAAATTGTGTCTACAATTTTAAATCCCTCATATATTTATCTGTAAATCACAGGACGAAGCTAGCTAGAGAGTTAGTTCACGGAGAGCACAACTAAGAGTAGTGGCAAATGTAAGTCCTCATGAAATTCCAAACATAGTGCGTGCAGCGCCAATTTTTTTTCAATTTTTTTTATGTGAGTCATTTTATTGAGGACTTAGCAAATCCATCCACATTGTGTGCTTAGCGTACATCCTACCATTTGTGTCAATTTAAATGTATCTTTAGGTTAATATTGTTTAAAAAAATAAATCACATTTGTATAGGACTAGAAGGTCAAATTCATAAGACATTGGGAGGATGGAGGGGTAATAAGCCTTTATTACTTTAGGAAAAAATGACTAACTTTAATTTTTTTTTTCTTTTCCAAAGTTGTTACCCTTAAAACCTATAGACTTTCCCCTATGTCGTCGTCTTCTTCTTCATCCTGAGCTGCCATAGCCAATTCAGCAACTAAATTTTTTTTGTGTCATATTCGTCACCTAGTGGTTTTGGATGAGAAGCGAGTGATAAAGTTGGTGGTGGTGGTGAGTTAATTCTTATTTGACATCGTATAGAGCGATTGAAAATAATTATGAAAAAAAAAACCACTCCAGGCCATCCAATTCACTAGGCTCCCTGGGAGCCTAGTTGCTCATCCAGTGGATAATTGACTGACCTAGCCCTCAGGGACAGTGACGCAAGGTTGACATCACATTGTCGTTAGCCACTATTAAAAATTAATTAAATATTATAAAAAACACAAAAAAATAATCATAATTTTTTTTAAATACAAATAAAAAAAATTTCTATAAATAGATAACCATGTTCTTCTGCCTTACACCGCATTTTAATATTTATAAGTACTTTTAACCAATCTTTTATTATTATCCGAAATTAAAAATAAAATTATTTTTTAATTATTTTATTAAAAAATATTTTATTTATGAATTGTCTGAGCTATTCAGTTTGGGGGTAGAGATGCGCTTGGACAATTACTATTTAAAGACAATTAATATTCACTTGGGGGGATTGAATTGCCTATTGCCAATGAGGTTTTCTAGGGGTGGAAGTGCTCCAATATGAAATGGTCCAATTAGTAACATGTTGCAAGTGAAAAATAGTCCAATCTAAACATGAAAAAAATAATATCCTGTTCATTTTAGTCGATCATATCATGTAATTGTTTACGTGTGCTTGTTATATTTACCGTATGATTAGTTACGAAACAAATTGCAACTCCTTTAACATTACTTGAAATACAATCTGTATCATTGTGAGGAGTGAATCTATATTTCTTTTCCCTTGCCAGAAATGGATCAAATTACTTCCATATATGAAGAGGAGAAGTAAAAGAGTGAGTAAAAGGGCAAACAGAAAGTGAAAAAGAAAGAAGAGGGACAATCGCAATTGCGATCCTTCAAAAAGCCAGAAAGTAAAAAGCACTTTGCTGAGTGCACAAGGGTCAATCTTGTTTATAAATAAGAAAAAATAAATCAAGGGAAAAGAGAACCAAACAAATTTTAAAAACAATAGAAAATAATTTTAGCACATCACAATAGGACAATCATGTAGCATCATGACATTGCCATTGGATATTGGGGGGTCTAATTTTGAAAATCAGAAATGGGATTTGTTTTTAAGTGATTGGTGGTCTACTGCTATTAGAACAAAAAATAATCCAATATAAAAATATAGGTACATATATAAAATTTGCAAGAGATATAATAAGATATATGTATATGTTTACACATAAAATAAAATGAGAAGCAAAAGGGTTTGGCCAGTGGTCGTTTTCACACTGAGGTGGAGGTTACTCCAAATAAAATAAGAGCAGCAATCACAATGTATTGTTTATTTACCATTTTTTCTTCTTCTTATTGATGCTTGTAAGTGTGTACCGTGTATCATTTTGTTGTTTGCTTTTCATCATAGAAAGAAATGATGTTTTCATATGAGAGAGAGAGAGAGAGAGAGAGAGTGAGAGAGAGAGAGAGAGAGAGAGAGTGAGTTAAATCCCAATCTAAACACCTGAAACTGAAAGTGCAAAAACTGAGTGAATCAGAAGCGCACGTGGGCATGATGACACATAGAATCAGATATATACACGGACAGATACATAGAACGATAGATTGAGTTAGAAGCCCAGCGGATCAATGCAAAGAAGCCGGGACCAGATACGAAGAGTTGTGCCAAAGTTTCTGTTTTAAGTATGCTTGCCCTATTGCCAGTAACCTGGTTTCCCTATGACTTGTGCGAAAATTCGACTGTACTCTGGTGTTATGGCAAGCACCGAAACAACAGATAGCTGGATGTGTGGCCGGAAATTTAGTAAGGGAAGATCCAACGACTAAAAAGCGCAATATATACTACACACCGGTGTATAAAAAAATTCATGACTTGTGATCTTCACACTAGTAGTATTTATTTCTAATCAAAGCAAAAATAAATATCCACAAGATCAAATGAACCCAAATAAATAATATTGGTAAACATTGGACTAGCTAGTTTATTGTTTATCACTACGATTATTTGCAAAACAGAAATGATCATACAATCTAAGTCTTAATAATAGTTGAGATTTTTTATTTTTTATTTTTTTTTGTAATAGTTTGCAAATTCTTTATAACTATATGTTTAAGATTCAACTAAATAAATTAAAAATGAGGACAACTATGAGTATGCGGACTTTTACTTTCTGATGTGGGCTTTCTGCTGATGATGACGAAGATCAATAAATGTTAGGAAATTAATTAGCAAGGGATAGAAATTCCTAAATTTTTTTGTTCATGGGGTTGGTCGATTCAATTATAAGAGAATCGCCTGATATACATAGCTCATAATCACAATTAAAAAGGACAGAGAGGATATAAATATATAGAAGGATTAAAAATTAAAAATTGAGAAAAAAAAAGAGATGGAAATTAGTGATGAGAGAAACCTATACTGCAGTACTAGTAGCAGCAGCAGCAACGGTCCTACTTGAACCGCCACCATCAACACCGCCACCGCCATCACCATCAACACCGCCACGTTGAGTGGACGCTACCGACACATTCCCGACAACCGCAGTGGCAGTGACCGTCGGCCGTTTTCGTTTCTTTTTCTCGTAGGGAATTCCTCTTGCCTTAGCCTGTCCCTCCCTCACCTCCCTCAAATAAATCCTCACCGCTCGAGCGCCGAAGGGGTTTGACTCTGGCCGTCCCCCGTTCTCCTCGTACGCCGCCCTCAGCCGTCCGATGAGCGCGTCGAGGCTGCCCCACGCCTGCTTGAGCGGGCAGGCGCACGGGGCGGGAGGGTTCTGGTGTCCGAAGTAGGGGCAGCCGGCGGCGTGGACTTTAGTCTTCCCAAACTGGTCGAGGTACTTAAGGAACTCGATGACGTGGGCCCCACTGCAGCGGGCCAACGTGAGCGGAGGCTTGTGGTTCCTGAGGTACTGCAGGAAGGTGTTCCAGTCCCGCCGCTTCTGCGACTCGTAGCGGCTCGGCGGAGCCGGAGATGCTGACGAGGGCTCGGAGGCTACAGGAGTAGCCGCCGGGGCTGCGGACCTTGACGAAGACGACGGACCCTCGCCGCTGCTGGCGTTCGGGTCGGGCGGTCCGGCTCCACCTGAAGCAGAATCCATGTGTATTAAAAGTACTCTCTCTTTGTCTAATTATTTTGGATCTTCTGCTAAGTATTTTACAACTGGGTATTTTATATATAGACAGGTTTTTTTGGTTTTTTCTTCTTCCTCTTTCTCTCTCTCTAGTTTCTAAGGCTTTGAATTTTGGGTTGTTTCTGTCCTTGTCTCTCTACCTTCCTCCATGTGAGGGTTGAATATTTGGGGTGATCAGGTTCAGAGAGTGGAGAGTATACTGCGAATCTCTTTTCACGGGAATTTGTTGGTTTTTTTTTTCGGTTTTGTTTGGATGAGTGAGAAGGGAAGAGGGTTTTAGGAGAGAGAGAGAGAGAGAGAGAGAGAGAGAGAGAGAGAGGAGCGTTTGATGATGGGACGTAAAATGGATGGATGAATGAATATATGAATTTAGACTCTCTCACCCAAGAAAATAAGAGAGAGAAAGAGAGATGGATGAGTAGAAGATATACCAAAGAGAGGAAGGGGAGAAATGGGGGATGTGTGTGTGTATGTGTATGTGTGTATGTATGGTGGTAGTAATCAGAAGGGAGAATTCACAATGTTTTCACATGGGGTGGCCCCTTTGGAAGAACATGTTTACTGTTCCTTCCTCCTGCCTTCTGTTGGCCGCTCCACTCTTCACCCCTCTTCTATCTCGATCAATCCAATACAATTCACCATGTTGTAAACCCAAACACTACTCCGACCATATTTTTTTCTATTATATTTATATCATCTATCTAATAGATATAGAACCCACATGTTTTAGAGGCCCTACCTCTATTAGAGAAGGGGTAACGTTAGATAGACTAAATTTGCAAACTAAATGATGTCTCACCAATAAAAAAAATGCTACATTTACCATATTTTTCATACCATGCATATTCGATTTTGATCTCACTTTTTTTTTTCTAGATCTCAAAAGTTCTTACGGTTACTCTCTAAAACTCAAGATTTGCTCCACTTTGCCTTGATTCTGTCTATTCTGTCCAAAAAGCTGTCAAATATGCCAACACATATTTAAAAGTGCATATGTGGCGTCCATATGACACGCCATAGGTTCTCCCAAAAAACCACCAATAGAATCTCCACTCTCGAAACCTCTCCACTATTCCACCAAATCTTGATTCGTGAAACCAATCTCTACCACTGTTTCACTTATCTATGCCCTTAAGACTACTCCAACAATTGGAGTAAAACTCAAATTAGCTTCTAAACCCACCCCAACTTACTCCAACCCTTGGGCCAAAGCTGAGTTTTGGGTTAAAACTCATTTTTTGGGGACATTTCTACCAAGATTTAACATTGGGTTAGTGGGCTGGCCCTCTACTGCTCGTGGACGCGCCCTGGAAGGATACACACGCATAGCGCAGACGCGCCCAACACCTTCAACGCACAAGGCGTTGATAGCGTGGGTGTATCGGCCATCATTATGAGCCCAATGGCTCTTTCTTTCATCGAATGATGGGGGGCAACGGACCATTTGTTCCATCCTACCATCCAGATTCAAATTTTGTTAATTTTAAATTTATAAATTCATTGAATCCAACAACTGAGATCTGATATGATCAAATCTAATAATAATATAAAAAAAAGATCTAGCAACCCAAATTTAAACCCAACTGCTAAAATAATTTTTTTAAAAAACACTATTTCAATCAAAATTCACCTAAAGCCTCTATAAATAATCTCGAGCTAAAATTTATTGGAATCTAAATTTTTTAGGTTAAAATGTTTCATAAAATTAAATTAAGATAGCTTACATAATTTTTATTTAAAAGTTACTTTTAAAAAATTAGCCTAAATTCATTCTTTAATAATCTCCGGCTAAAAATTTAACCTAAAAGGGTTTGAGCAGAAAAACTGTTTCTGGAATAAAACCTAAACTTTTTTTGTTCAAAATTTTATATTTTAACCCAAGGGTTGGAGATGGCCTAAGCATAAAACCTAAAAGCTAAACCATCGATCGAATTGCGAGATAAGTTATCATGGATATGCGGCTAAAACTCATATTATTATTGTATTTCATCATTTTTTATTTGAGAATTTTTTTTAAGTAAAACGATAGCGTTAGTGAGTTAGATAGATAGTTATTCGAGAGAAGAGAATCGGGAACTAGACCCGCACCAGGGTACATTCACATAATTAATTTTTACCACTACGATGAAGCATCGTCTACTTCTGTTTTTCCATTATTATGCTTAGGGGAAAAGGCCAATGAAATGTAATAAAGCACATAAAATACTAATGCCATAGTATAAAAGCATAAACAAACAAACTAAAATTTCCATGAATATATATATGATTACGTGTCTGCAACATCAAATGTTGGTGCGTAGGGTAAGCATTGGCTTGAAGTGGATGGCAAAGAATTGGGTCTCAGTAAGGTCAAACATCTTCAGGCCATATAAGGACAGGAAGGAAAAAAAAAATAAAAACCCACTTAAGGAGCTTATATGGTTGCCCATGAAAGTGCTTAATCTTTGCTTCACTCAAGAGTGAAAGTATAGTCCATGCAGCTGCTTTCAAACATTAATATATAACTTGAATTATTATGTTCAATCTCAACAGAAAGTGAGTACTCAAAATGAATAAGAGCATGTTTGAGATTGTTTTAAGAGGTTAAAATTGTGTTTTTACAATTAATGATATTTTTTACTCCATATATTTGAGTGCGGAAGAAAATTTCAAAAGTGCTTTAGGATCATAAAGAACTTGAGAGTGCTGCTTATTTTAATGGTTTCTAATAAAGCAATTTTGTGCAAGCGCTTCAGAGGATAAAATATTCTTTAGAGTCACAACTTTGCCTAGCTTGTTACAATGGTTCATTAGAATTGTAGGCTACCAATTCTCACACAACCTAACAGTTTTTTTTATATATTAATAATGGGTTTGGAGAGTTAATTGTTGAATCATGATTGATAGGATGGAGAAATGATAAATACTAGGTTGAATGTAAAATGGAAATAACTACCACTACCACAAAATTATGTAGTAGCAGTTACCAACTTTTGTATTCTTTGTGATCTTCTCTTTTCATTCAACATACTTATCGTTTCATGATATTCAAATTACACACTCACACATATGTATATTAGAAATGCTTAGTCTACCCTACCCTTCTAAAATAAGAGAGTATAAATATCCTTTAATCGAACTATATTTTTGTAATGCAATCACATCCACGCATTACATCTTACCTTAACAATGTATGACTTCAATGTAAAAATAAATTGTTAAAGTAATAAAATGTCATTTTTTCTTGTTAACAATACTCTTACAATTATAGTGTAACATTGATACTCTTGTAATTCAGACGTCGAATGTTGACGTCATGTTGTAACACTATTACTAGGAAGGGAGCCCACGAGCGAAAAATGATACTAATAATGACTTACATTTATATCGTAACAAGACGTTCATGGTTTAATAATCAACGTTGATAGTGTAATAAATAATATATGTCAGTAAAATCTATAATTATGTAACTTTCGACAATAAATTTTGAAGATTATAAAGTAATTTTTTTCAAATCAAAGGACATGGACAACGGTAATCCTCGTTAAAGGGTACCATAGAATTTATCTTTAGAAACCAATAGTAAATTTATTCATTTATTAATTAATTAAGGTTGAATGTCAATCAAGGCCATCTGATCCACATAAATCATGTTTCCAACAGCTTCTTTTATGGAAATATTGTGTTGCAGTGGTCCTGAATTTTGTCACAACATATCAAGGAGTGTGCAAATGTGCATACTAAATTAGGGAAATCTTGCTTGAGTTTTGATGTGCCTACTATATACATACACCCTCTGGTAAATTAACTGATATGACCTCCTGAAATGAAATGACTCGATTGATAAGATTTTACCTTATTTTGTTCAGGGGGAATTGTATTCGTGGGTTGTAGGAATCGTGTCAATCACTCTCTCATACAATGAGCATGATGGACTTGTCACTTGGATTAAGATTCTGATCAGCTGCATTTCTTGTCATGAAAAAATGTCCATTACCGTGATCAAAAAAGAAAAACTGTCTATTGTTGTAAGCATAATTTACTGAACAATTATGGAGGTCATAAAGAGAGGAAAGGTGCGGCAATAGTAGAAAGAAGAAAGAGATATGTAATTGTGGGTGTGTGTTATTCTACCTCATTGTGCCTTTATTTATAGTAGTATGGAATGTTAATTTCTTACCCTTTAGGATAACAACATTTAATAGGTAATCTACTCCTAATAGGAATACGAGAGATATTCCAAGATATACTAGGATTTACACAATCACATTCCTATTCTAATAGGACTGCAACACTCCCTCTTGATTGTGTAAATACTCAAGTAAATGGCGCATCAGATCTTCAGTGATGAAGTAAGTACAGTTGATGAAGTCGTCGACACAATGGGCAAATGCAAGTCTCAAATCAACGGAAGAATGCATAAAAAAGTAAAACTCACAAAACCTCGCTATGGTAAAACCCAAGGTGGGAGAAAAACTCATAGACAAATGAGAAAAGTGAGAAGTTACATAAGTCAAAACTATACGTCTTTTGGATGCAAGTAGAAGAACTCTCAAGAGTATGATCAGCCCAGGATGGGTGCCTCGTTAAAACCTAGTTAGGTAGCAAAAATCCAGTGGAAAAAATACTCCTAATCGTAGGGAAAAAGAGTACATTAAGATCAAGTGAGTATACTTCTGGATACTCCCCCTGAGTTTGACATAACTTCCAAATGAGAACTACAAGCATTGCATATGATAGTTAGGCATACCAATTCCTCGGACAAGCTTCTGGAAGGTTGACTTCGGTAGTGACGTCGTGTAGAGGTCGGCAAGGTTGTCTGGGATCGACTTGCATGACTTCAATCTCCTGATGCTTTGCTGATGTAGATGTAGACGCAATATGTCTTGGCGTTGACTTCGTTGATGTATCATGGCTTAGTCGGGTTGATACATGCGATATAATCTTCATGGATCGTTGTCGGGACCCAACGATAGATGAAAATAGCAAGTAAGGTGAGTCTTGGAATGATTCGAAGATTTCGTAACTAAGGTCATATCGTCGACCTCCAAGATATTGCGATATCCTTAATGGTAAAGACATAACCATTTGGGGATTTTGCCTTGTGCTGGTTTGGTAAATAACCTGCGTCAGCATAACAAATAAGGCAAGCATCATTTCGAGGATCAGGGGGTTTGATTCGTTTGAGATGCGTTGGGATTTGATTTTCCTAAATTTGTAGTACCTTCAGGGTACGCCTTTAATACCAGTTCAGTGGTTGCATGTAGGCGCGGTGATGCATCTTTACCAATATACACAACGAATGAGATGTCCTGTCTTAATACAATGAGCTCAGTACAACGAAGCGCAAAGTTGAACTTTAGATATGAAATTTCAGATTCCATAACCTCATCAAGGGTTTCATTTGCATATAACGTATAGACGATCAAATGTATACTCAAAGGTGACACCTTCAGGGTATAGTTCGACTGGTAGACCAAAATACCGTTAGAACAATGCTTCAACTTCAGGTCAAGGCATAAACGAGTTTTCCCAAGATCCTTCATCTCAAATTCCATCTTCAGGTACGAGGCAGTTTTCTCAAGCCCTTCTGTAGTCTTAGTGAGATTCGTGTTAACGACATAAATTGTAACTCTAGCAATTTGGAATAAGACTTCATAGTTTAACACGCAAGGGCAAAATTCATATCCCTGACTAATCAAATAATCACTTAGATGGGTATACCACATCCGTCAGATTTTTCAATCCATAAATGAACGCCTCAAAACGAGTTAAGAGGGTGTTCGGTGGTTTTGGAACTATTTGAACCAATTCATGTAATTCTTCGGGAACTTACATGTAAATCTCCGTATTTATATCCCCATGGAGAAACACTAACCACATTTCATAATGCTGCTATCAATCACATGATGTTTGAGAGAAACCTTGCGCCGTAAGGCGTGCATCATATTGCACTATTTCATTCATCTCATAATGCTTCCTTTCCCACTTGGAACACAACAGGGTTACCTTGGGCAGTGTAAGAACAACAGGTCTAATACACACCATGGTAAGGAATTTGACCTGGATTGTAACTTTAGTTGTCCAATCAGTTCTACATTGTCACTTAATCAACGGAACACGGTTCGATATCGTCGCTTTTTATTTATGTCGGTAACTACCATATAAGTGAAAACATCATCGATGATAATCTCATTTCAATTCCATTTAGCTCATCCAAACTAGTATACTGGACCAAAAACTTCAAGTCTCGGGAGTAATCTGGATTAATCTCATGAGATGGAAATGATTTGAGACAGTGATCGAGTTTAGATTCATTGTTGTGTCGTGTCTTCCTCTTCTAAGGAAGTGAATCCTACGAACCGAATGATTTGTCGTGCTCCAGGCCAAGACAGATTGATTGGCTATCCGCCGGTGTACCGGACCATCCAACAGGGGCGTTCAAACCGTCCAATAGGGGCGGCACATCTTCCAGGGATGTTGACTCGACGTCCGTTAAGTACGTTTATCCTTGCAGGCTTGTTTGCAGCTGGTATATGATCTCGTCACTTTAACTAGATCAAATGAATGCGTCTGGAGCAACATTCTGAAATATATAATTCATCACACTTTCTTATCACACGTGTGTGGTATGGGGATCGAGATAAGACATAGTGGGCAACGTCCACGTAAATTCGCACCGTTCTACAGGAAAGTTGACGTTCTTATCCCCCATAACACCAGGAAGACTGTTTCATTAAAGTGACAACCCGCAAATGAGCGGTAAAGAGATCGCGTGCAAGGGCTCTGAGAGAGCTATTGTGAAGGAGAATCATAATCGACAAAAATTCCCATCCTTCTTTGAGGACCCATGTTGGTACGTTGGGGCGGCACAACTTGGCACATGGAATGCACACCCAAATGCGTAAATACAAAAATCGTCAGGTTCGTACCCAGTAACCAACTGTAACATCATATAGGTTGGGTGGCAATGGGCCTCAAGGCGGACCAACATAACTGCATACAAGATTGCATAGCCCTAGGCAGAAACCGAAAACTTGGTACGTTCACCAAAATTCAGGTGATCATTTAAATTGCGCTTTATGACCGCTAGGCGAGGCTATTTAGGGTGAACATGGGAATTCGATGTTCAATTATAAACTCAAAATAAATGCAATACTTTATCAAAAACCGTCGATGTAAACTCTCCGGCATTATCCAGTCTCCCGGACCTTATGAGATAAGTAGGGTGGTGGGCCCTTAATCAGCCATGAGGTTTAGCAGTGATGTGTGTGGACAAACATGTGACCAGTTTGTCGATTCATCAACCAAAACCATAAGTATTTATATGATCCGTGTTTTGGTTGGATTAGTCCACATATATTCCCTTGAATCCATTGTGAAAGCATAGTCGTTTCGTATCTTTGCGAGGAATGATATAGAAAATCAATTTCCCTAATGAGCAGGCTTGGCAAAGTGTGCTTGTAGGCACCAGATCCTTACTTCGGGTAAGGATATGCGTCGTAGCATCATTGTTTAACCTAAGTGTCCCAAAAAAGTCGTGCCAAAGCAAGTAAATTGCTCAATCACCAAGCTCCAGGCCGGCCACATATGGTGTATTCCTAGTTGGGAGACAACCTATTGGCCCCTAATCAAAGCTTCAAGCTCATTTTTTCAGGTGATGCAAAGATATTTCACTTTATTTTCTTCGGTGGTTTCATTTATGATCATTGTCATCTCGAATATCCTTAAAAATTCAACGACATGGAGAATTTAAGGTCCCTTAAATGGTAATTTAGTACCATTCCTATAACGAGGAGCGTGCCAATACTCTTAATCAGGTTGGATAGACCTGAAGTCGTTGTTAGAGATGTGATTTAAGTGTAAAGTTAGTGTAAGTAGTACGCATTCATCCAGACAACTAACTTTCCCACATTCCTACCTAATCACATGTTTAATTGAATTGGTCACATGTATACCAAACGTGAATCCAAGAACATGGGAAAATGTTCACAAAGTAAATGGTTTACTAAGGGGATTCAGCCAACAAGGCCATCCACGTCAAAATTCTGCTCTTCCAACGATGTTTGGTGAAGCGAAATTAGTCTCACATATTGACTACTCGAATGGTACTCCTTAACAACATTGGTAGGGGCACAAACATGTGCATAACCAATGATTTATTTCATCGAGACGAAAATAGATTCTGCAGGGTTAAGGTTTGTTAATATTTTTCCCTATTCTTGAAGTTTTAGGTCTTAGGTGCCAAGGATCATGCTTCGAGCATGATGCCACACCTTGGCAGGCCCTAATTCTACCATATGTTTGTGGTAGTAATCAAATCCGAGAATTTGGTAAACTTCCGTTTTCTACACTATTGCTTCAAGGGCGAGTTAGAAACATAGAATGACGAGAAAAAGTATTCTCCAGTCAAAATTCGATCAGATTTATAAACTTCAGAATTGTACTCATTCATGGAATCATGGTGTGCTTCAGGCAATGATTAGACTGTCCATACGACTGAGCCAAAGAGCCATGAAATCCTCATTCGGGAGGTATTTCCATTTGTAATGCTTCCAGCATAAGTCTTCGAATGAAGATCATGGCAAAAGCTTATGCAGCTCTTCCTTGCCATTGTTGGCTTCAATGGTGTCTCAGCTTCTTTAATAGTCAAGTGGAGTTTCACGTCTTGTACCCCACATAAAGTAGTTTCTATTAGAAACGTCCAAATAAGGGAAATCAAACTTGTGACAGTTCGACAATCCATTGAATTTGGAGGGAATAAGATTGTGATTAGTGTTATGGGAATGAATCATCCATAAGCATCAAAGTTAGAACATTCGAGTTCTAAGACATGGTTTTCATGAAAAACGTCGGGTTTTCATGGGTGTATTGTTTTATGAAAACTTCAGGTTTCAAATGCACTAAATTTGAACCTATAGGTTCAATTTAGTTTATGAACGTTTAGTTCATAAAAGAGAGGTTCCTGCAAGAACACATAATGCAATATACAACTAAGTGTAGTGGATTTGAGGTTCTTCGGGAATTCAAGTGTGAGTTTTTTCGTTACTACGAAAGTATGTCACAGATCAAAGTATAAAAATAAATTATTGAATCGTTAATGTCCAAAAGTGATATTCAGGTCAATAATTTTGGATTCATTATCAGATTAATGGACTGCAAGTCACTTTTAATTAATTCAATAAATTGGGACCAAACGGGGTCGATTGTAGAAGCTAAATAATATTAAAATAATATTATTGGGTCGAAAAATACCATAGCCCATAAGAGGGCTGGGTGCCATGAGCAAATGGGGTGCTCGAAGGTAGGCTGCAGGCCACAGGTCCAAGGGATAAAGCCAACCATGAAGGCTGGCGCGTTGGGCTAAGAGGGTGGCACGGGTTCAAGGCCCGGCAGGTTTGCTGGCATATGGGTGAGGAGCCCTGTCGTATGGGCTGGCTGCAAAAAAACTGTGGGCCGAGGCTAATTCAAAGCCCAGCAAGCATGGCAGCTTGCTGGCGTAGGCCGAGACAAGGGAGGAGGGCTGCAGGCCCGTGCTTGGGAACAAGCCCAGCATGCTTCTGACATGTGGGTTTGGGGCTCGGGTGGACCAGGGCTGTCAGGCCCGTGTAATATGTAAGCCAAACGAAGCTTGGTTGTTGTTCGATGTGGAGCAGCAGGCCCAAAAAGGGCTGCGCAGGTGGTCCAAAGGCATCAGGGTGATGCCATCCCACGGTATTGCAGTGGTGATGCCATAGTGGTGCAAAAAAAAACCCTTTTTTTTTCGAATCTAGGGTTTAGGAAACCCTAAATATGCTTCTAATTTATTTTGTATACATTGACTCACATATTCCACATAGCAAAAATTACGTAATGCATGAAACAAATATATATATATATATATATATATATATATATATCGGAAGGAAAATATAAACATAGGGGGTTCATGCATCATGGGGTATGTTTTTATGCTTCAAGGTCGTTTCAAAAATCTTTCTTTATTTTAAGCGTACCTGATTAGCATAAAACAATAAAAGCCTTTGAATTTGTAGAAGATCGTTCGCAGAAAGCCGGAATTTCATCTCCAATGCGTTGTATCACGTTCAACATAGAAAAATTAAATTGAATCAATAGCATGTAGATAAATTTAAAATAATAAATTAAATTAATCATAAGAAGAATGATTAAAAAGTAATACTCCCCTGATTGAAGATCAAACTCTCTTTAGCGCAGCGTCAAGAGCGTGCTGATAACGTGTTCTAAGCATAATTTACTGAACAATTATGGAGGCCATAGAGACAGGAAAGGTGCGGCAATAATAGAGAGAAGAAAGAGATATGTAATTGTGGGTGTGTGTTATTCCACCTCATTGTGCCTTTATTTATAGTAGTAAGGAAGGTTAATTCCTTACCCTTTAGGATTACAACATTTAATAGGTAATCTACTCCTAATAGGAATATGAGAGATATTCCAAGATATACTAGGATTTACACAATCACATTCCTATTCTAATAGGACTGCAACATCCATTACATATTTTTATATTTTTGTTTTATAAAGAAGAGAAATGCTTTGAGGTTTTTAAAAGTGTGACTTTCTGCTACTTCATTTTTATTTTTATTTTGTATAATATTTCATAATGTCAACATAGAAATTTATGTAAAACTGTGAGGTGGCAAAGAGTGGGAGAGTCCCACTTTGAAAAAGTCTTACTTTGAGAGAGGCTCATTAGCATTTCTCTATAAAGAAATGGTGGCACTATCTCCACACATCTTTTTACTTTTGTCACACTCTTCTCCATTTTAGCCGTTGGATCGAATGAATTGAAGAAAATCAAAGGACGAAAATTAACAGGGATATGAGAGATAAAAATGTGTGCGTAGTAGCACCACTCTAAAAGCAAGTCCACCCCAACAAATCCTCCTTGCAATTGGGTGACCCAATCCCTCTACCCAAACAAAAGTTGATCCAACCTACCAAATCCCCCTTGCTATTCGATGGGCCCAACTCCCCCAGACTCACCAATTGGGCCATTCTCGCCCGCCTCTGCGCCTAAGATGATATGACATCATGATGTCGTCACATGACAAAAAAAAAATTTACAAGTGAGGGAGATGGAATCAGAAGACCGAGAGCTGCGAAGAGAGATGAATGACAGATAGAGCAAGGGACAAATAAACAGAGAGAAAGTAAGAAAATGAGATAGATGAGGCACGGACGGAGCAAGCTCCAAAATCCGCTACCAGGAGAGTTGCGGTCGTCGAACCACGACCTCGTCTAGCAAGACTCGTGGCCGACGAGTGCAAAGTCGAGGGAGGAAGAGGAAGAAATAATTCTTTGATAGGATATATAAGAGGAGAGAATTCGCCCGCGGTTGATGACGCGACTCTACCTATGCTGAAGGCAACGAACTAGGACAATGAGTCGTGGTGGAAGTGCATGTGGCACTCTGTTTGCAGTTTTTGTGTCATGACAGAGAAAATGAAGACAGAGGAATCAGGGGGAAATAGAGGGAGAAAGAGAACTAAAGTTTTATTTTATTTATTTATTATATTTTAAAAAATATTTTTTTAATGTGAATTTTCTGGGCAATTTATTTAAGGAGAAGTTAGGTTCACATCCTTCTTTTTGCTACTCCATTGATTAAAATTCTATTCATTTTCAATTTTTGATCAAGGTCCTTGGGTATTAATAACATCATTAATTATTTGAATAATAAAATATTTTTATTTTTAAATATATTCCTTTAGTGTTAAAAATGTTACAATTAGTATATTTATATTTATGGCTAAATTTTTATCATATATTTTTATTTTTAGTTTGTACCTATTTTTAATTTGCAAATATTTTTTAATTTGTACCAATTTTGTTTTCATTTTTAATTTGTACCCATATATTAGTTTCTTTTTGTGCCCATATTTTTTAAATTTTTATTTGTGTTTGTACCCATGTGTATACCGTCACATGACATTGTATATTTAATCAATGATATAAAAATTACATATGGTATATTTATGTTTTATGCCTAAACTTTGTATCATATATTTATATTTTTAGTTTGTACCCACTTTTAATTCGCAACTCTTTTTTTTTTTTAATTTGTAGTATTTTCTTTTTAGTTTTATTTTGTACCCATGTATTAATTTCTTTTAGCCCCTATATTTTTTTTAAAAATTCATTTGTACTCATAATTTTTTAATCTTTTATCTGTACCCTAATTTATTTATAATGTACCCATTCTTCTTTATTAATGTACCACTTTGTTATATGTGAAATGTACAAATTTTTTTGTAAAATGTACCAATTTGTTTAACACTATGGATACATTCTTTTGCCATTTATTATTTCTTATTTTTACATAGTTTTTATCCATTTATTCAATCAAAATGTTTGAATTTTTTTTATTATAACCGTTTCTATTAGTATTATAATGAGGGATTTTAAATTTATAGGATTATAAATCTCATAAAATATCAAACAATTAATGTCAAAACTATAAAACTATAAATATTAATAGTAATATAATGAGGTGTACAAAGTCAAGGGACTTTGATCAAACTTTGAATACTATTAAGGTTTTAATCAAAGAATGTTAAGGATTAGGGACCGCATCCAAAGTATCCATTTATTTAAAGGGTGGAGATGCCCACAAGTGACTAGTTGACTAAGGGAATAATTGCCAATTGCTCAATAGACTGGCAGTTATCGCCCTAAGGGGTGGGGTTGCTCTACAGAAATTATATTGGAATTAACTTCACTCCTCAATCAATAAGGAGAAATTCCTCATCAAGATGCTTTGTTATTGATTCACGAAACTTTGTACTTATGATCTGAATTGTGCATATTATAAATTACTATGTAAAGATCATCATTGCTATAAAAAAAAAGAAAAAAAAAAGAAAAGGTTATTTAGTCATCGAACTATATAAAACAAATGGTCGGAATATGGTAAAAACATTACAAACCATCTATCCATTTACTACAGCTGATTGACTAAATGAATTTTTTTTTTTGCAAAGATGATATTTATAGAGAAATTTATAATATAAAAGGTTCCGATCATCGTGAATCGATCACAAAGCATCTTGTGGAAGAATTCCTTCTCAATCTTAAGGAGTCAAGCTTTCCTCAGTTATATTTGTTTTGTTTGTATTTCAATCTTACTTATTTAGTTTTCGAATTTATTAGAGTAAAGCAATATTTAAGAAAGAAATCATTGTAGCTAACCATTTAGCTAATTGAGAAATGTTAGCAACCTTTGCATTTGGATCTTTTTACTTTATCAAACAACATGCGTCATTTTTAAACAAAAATCAAGAAATTTTATGTCTTTGAAACTATATTTTATGCTTTTCATCTTTAGTCCCTAGCTAAAATCATTAAGGGAGCGTTTGTTTGCCCTCACTAACTGTCATTGGACTAGATTGGACTAACTATTAGTCCAGTCCCGTTTTTGTTATCATGCGGGACTAGTCTTAATAAGACTAGCCCAGACTCACCTACACTAAAGGCTTCACTAAGAGGTCTTAGTGAGGCCCCCCAAAAACTACGGGATTGCTAGTCTCGTCTCCCTCTTCTGCAAGCAGCGTCGCGCGAACCTGCATGAGTAGCATCAGCCTTCCCTTCTCCAATGACCAAACCAAAAATAGCTGCCGCCGATCTCCATCATCCCGTAAACCCAGTGCCCTTTTGGCATCTGGGTCAGTGATTTGGGGTCTTCTGCCATCTGGGTCGACCTGAACGAAGGCAAAAAGGGGTCTCATGGTGACCCAGATTTTTTTACCGACAGCAAGATTGAAAACTTTAGCATGGGTGTAGTGACTCTGAGTGATTTTTCTTGACTAACTGTGATTTTCCTAGAAAATACAGGTACCAAATCTGAAGAAAAAATAAATAAATACAAAGAGAGCAATGGGAGAGGGGATAGTATACATACGTGAAACGAGAGAAGAAAAAAAAGAAGGGGAGGGAGACACAGGTACAAAAAAAAAAGGTGGGGCAAAAATGGGGAGAAAATGGAAATAGGAGGGATAGGCAGAGGGACAAAAATGAGGAAAAAGAAAGAGGGGATGGAGAGGCGGAGTAAAAAATGAAGGTAACAAAGATTGGAGAAGTCAAAAAAGGATGATTCTAGAAAAAAAAAAAGAAAAGGAAAAATTGATATATATTAAATTAATATTGTAACATCCCACATCGACCAACAGAGAGGGAGTGATGTGTGTACATGTCCACCTCTTATAGCACGAGGCCTTTTGGGAGCTCACTGGCTTCGGATTCCATCGGAACTCCGAAGTTAAGCAAGTTTGGGTGAGAGCATTCCTAGGATGGGTGACCCACTGGAAAGTTCTCGCGTGAGTTCCTAGAAACAAAACCGTGAGGGCGTGGCCACGGCCCAAAACAGACAATATCGTGCTACGGCGGAGCCGAGACATGAGGACGTCGGGTCCCTAAGGAGGGTGGATTGTAACATCCCACATCGACCAACGGAGAGGGGGTGATGTGCCTTATATGTATATGCCCACCTCCTATAGCACGAGGTCTTTTGGGAACTCACTGGCTTCAGATTCCATTGGAACTCCGAAGTTAAGCAAGTTTAGGCGAGAACATTCCCAGGATAGGTGACCCACTTGGAAGTTCTCGTGTGAGTTCACAGAAGCAAAACCGTTAGGGCGTGGCCAGCCCAAAGCGAACAATATTGTGCTACAGCGGAGCCGAGACTGAGATGTGACAAATATAAAATAATATAATATTGCAGTCTTGCTTTTTAGTCCGACACTGCACCAAACACTTCACTAAATCAGTCCAGCTTAGTCTATTCTAAGTCAGTCCAGCTTAGTCCCTGAAGCTAGTCCAGTCCGAGATAGTCCCGTGCAACAAACGCACCCTAAAAATCTTGTTTTTTGTGTACAAAATGACACATAACATATGATAAAACGAAAAAGTCCAAATATAAAGATAAGTACAAAGATTACTAGCGCTCCCCTTGCTAATTATATCTGCGTCTCAAAATATCTCAAAGGTTCAAAAAAAAAAAAAATTATGATGATAATTATGCTTCTTTAATTTGGTCACTTGCAAAATAAGAAGACACTTGCAATTGATTCAAAACTTATTTGGAAATACTTTTAAAATGACTAAAAATGTTTTTGTTGAAATTAATTTTGGGTTCCAAAAGCACTTAAGAAAAAGCACCAGATATGTGCTTTCTGTAGGAAGCACTTAAAGTGCTTTTTCAGAATCCACTTGGATTTTTACTAAAGATTGGTTTTAAAAATATTTTCATCAAAAACGCTTTTAATCATTTTAAAAATACTTTCAAACGAGCTCTCTATGTATCAAGTGAATTGCATTAAGCTTCTTTTTTTTTTTTTTTTGCATTAAGCTTCTTTTGGAACTCAAGTTGTTCTCTCATTCAGTGGAGATTGAGTGCCAATAAATAAACTATCATCGTTAACATATTGATTAACCAAAATTTATGCATGTAATTGTAATATAAAAAGGTGAACCATGATTAAATATGTTTAAAAACCATAAACAAAGGATAATGCTAGATAGACTAAATTTGTAGACAAAATTTACAAACTAAATAATGTGTCACTAATAGAAATGAGCGCGTTTATCAATGCTTAAATAATAATTCAATCATTAGCTTCCATATCATTTAGTTTACAAAATTTGTCTGCAAATTTAGTCTCCCTAGCATTACTCATACAAAATGTGCTTTTGTTTGTGAGTAATGCTAGGAAGACTAAATTTGTAGACTAAATTACAAACTAAATGATGTGTCACCAATAAGAAATAAGCACATTAATCAACACTTAAGTAAAATGCAATCATCGACTTCTATATCATTTAATTATAAAATTTAGTCTACACATTCAGTTTATCTGACATTACCTTTGTCAAATATGACTCTTAGTCGCTATTTGCATTCTTATCCATTTTTATTTGCAGTTTGATGATTGGAGACTAAATATTTCCTAGATTCTCCCATTCTTCAACAAGTAAGCATATCTTAGTTACATGCCTTTTTTCTACGTCGACACGACCTCTCGTAGTTATAATCATGATTTAGGCTTATGATTTAGTTTAGGATTTAGATTATCTTGGTTGTGTGGGCTTATAATAGAGATCATGCTAGATTTTAATTATTGAACTAAAAAATTTCTGTCTTTGTTGTTTTTACAGTTTTATTGAGATTCATGCACTTTTTTTTATGTGTTGTTAAATTTTTTATTTAGTTGATTTGATAAACAAAAAGTATTTATATGCTAATGAAGTATTTTGTTCTACGAGCAACCGTTGCATGCCTTAAAGCCTTCTTTGGGCATCAAGGTTGGGTCTGAATTGTGTTCAGGTGAAAGGGGATACACACATGCTCATCAACATCATTATTCATTAATGGCAAATCACAACTTCCTTGGAGAATTACGTCCAACATTCAAGATCTCATCTACCCTAAGAGCAAGTTCTCACAAATATTGCTCACACATATCTTCCGAAAAGACAACATAATGGCTAATGCACTAAACTTAAGTACCATAATTATATTTGGTTTTTACAGTTTCTTAGTCTCAGTACGCTTTACAAAATACTCGTACTATGATTATAAAATTATATAGTTCTAGAGGAGCCTCTAGTTGAAAAATGTGAAACAATCATATGTTGCCTCACCAAAAACTCTAGAACATAAATATGTATCGATTCCAGGTGAATGGTAAACCCATTTCAAATGCTAGATTCTCCGATCAAAGAATCTAAATATCAAAATAAGGCACAAAACAGAAACGGAAAAGAATGGTAGAATAAGATCTGCAAAAAATCTGATCCTAACATGATACTTGTGCATTTTTGGGTTTAATCCGTGAATTTGGATTACAGATGAATAAAAGGGTTCAAAGGATCATATGCAGGGCATCAATTATCTATTTACGAGACCAAATTTGACTTAAGATTATGAAATGTGATTACAAGTTGAGATAATTGTGATTATATATCATAATCTGTTGATGGTGGGGCATCATGTGTATGGATGACACCCCCGTGATTCATTGTCTAGAATCATATATGAATTATCAGACGCAATTTGATCATTTTAATTTTTTTTTTCACAAGTGCTTTTGAGTATCTTTTAATTTTCAAAAGAAAACAGATGGGACTTAAAATAAATAAAAAATAAATAAAAAATCACAAGACGATTCTGCAGTGGAATATATATGAATTGGATAATGTATGTCCGTACTGACCTCGTGTCTACAAAACTCATTAATTTTTATGAAACAAAATTCTGACCAGTTGGTATGAGTAGTAATTTATCAGCTGCATGCATGCTATCCATGTCATATTTGCAGTATATGTGTATCCCTTTCAATTTGGAAAAAAATGTGGAAGCTCTGTTCGATTCTTTCTTTAAAATGCCTTCAATATAGTGAATAGTCTTATTCATGTTAAGTTTTCTCTTTTAAATGAGGTCTATGTAGATCGTGTTTGATGATTAAAATTAAATTGAAATGAACACGTCATCGTACAAAGCATAGATATGAAAGAAACTTATAACTTCGAACCCCTAAGTCTTTTTCAACTTTCAAGTTGGACATAACTTTTTCATTTCTTTTTATGACGTAATTGTGAGTTATTCATTCAAGATCTATTCTTAAAGTCGACCAAGCGAAGCCTAAGGGTTTCATTCTTATCCCCCTTTCTGTTTAATAAAAAAAGCTTATAAATGATCTAGCGTTAAGCCCAGAACATATTTTACAACATATTCAAAACAATATTAGTTTCGCAATTTATTTATGTAAAAATGCTATTTCTGTATATTTTTTCCTAAAAATTTACATGCAGTAATAGCCCGTTCTTCTCTTAAAGCAATTTCATCCCTAAGGACTTTGTGCCAGCATCCAGCCTATTTATCCACTCAAATGAACAGTAATAGACCCCAATAACGAAGCAACATATACATAGTCCTTGTTGAGACCCTAACATGACGAAGGGCCTGGTGACAATAACACATCTGGGTTGCCTGCCTGATTGGCCAGTGATTTCAGAATGGGGGGACCAGTTGTATCATTTGGCTTTCAGCAGTGGGATTTCATATGTCAGAAGACATCTAGCAAAAGCAAGAGCAATAATAGCAAATATGTATTAGGAAAAAGTTATAAAAACAAAAGAAAGATGACATTTTTGTGAAGGTGGGAATTTGGAAAATGAAAATGAGAGGAATTTTTTGTGAAAAATGATTAATTGGTAATTTTTGTGTCGTATTAAAATCGAAGTTTGGACTCGGAAAGATTAGGGTTTCCACCTCAAAGATTAGGCTCTCAACGGTACTAAAAATTATCCAAATTGGAACCTAAAAAGGTACTTTTGGTAAAAAAATGTTGTTGAAACCAATCATTGGTAAAAATTCAAATAGATCTTGGAATAGCACTTGAAGTGCTCATGCAAAAAGCACATATATGGTGTTTCTTAAAATAAAAAAAAATAAAAAATAAAAAAGAGTTTTAACGAAACACTCCCGATACTGTTCACTCTAATGAAAAAGGATAATTTTACTCTAAAAAGTCACTCATGGTACTATTCACTTACAACACCTTTTTGTCATTTTGATTTAAACTTAAAGTTTTCAAGTCATTTTCATTAGTTTTCCTTAAAGAACAAAAAAACACTTAAAGTGTTTTTGGAACTCAAAATCAATTTTACCAAAAGCGAGCTTTCAATAATTTAAAAAACACTTCCAAACGAGCCCTGACTCAATATGAATACTCTTTTTTCCCTTTCCTTTTAGGGTGAGCTCCAAAAATTAATTAAAGATGGCTTGGAAAATCAAAAGGAACAAATAGATTTTTTGTACGTACTCAAGCTCAACTTCATTTCTGTCTTAGTTGATTCTCATTTGACATAAAAAGTAAAGGTATTTGTTGATTTCCTCCTGAACTTGTAAGGAAATGCTAATTTCTCCCTTAAAATTTAATTTTAGTCGATTACCCAATGAACTTTTAGCCAATTTCATGTTAGATTTTGGAAATTTTCCATCCAATTTTCTATTCATTTTGATCACATGGTAATGTTTAAGGCCAATAAAGTAGTTTTATCCCTGATGGTGGACATCATATTGTTTTTTTTTCTTTTCTTCTTCTTTTTCGTTTTCGATTCCGTACACTTTCTATTTGAATTAGCCATGAGAGTGCAATTAGCAAATGATTGGCTTTGTGCCCAATTAACTAAAACAACATTACCTTCTTGCTCTCATACAGTTGCCGTGTGTTGTACGCATAACCAAGATGGATGGAAATTTGGAAGCCAGGGGAAAATGGCTATTTATAACAATTCATACGAAATAATCAGTTAAAATTAAAGTTCAGAAAAAAAAAAAAAATTTGCAGCTCAATACAAGTTCATGTACAAATCGACAAATAGGTCATAAAAGTATATTGATTTTTCTCTAATAACCGAATCCTGAAATTTAAAATTTTCATGTCTTCACCTTTTCTACTTAATGGTATAATATGCAAGTCTCTTTTTTCATAAACAATTATAACTTCAAATAGTGAGAGAGCGACAATGGAAGTCTTGAACATGGGATTAATGCTCTTCCACTCAACATATCCTTGTTTTCATGATCAAGTTTTTGCACTTGAGATTTATTTAATGACAAGTTTGAGAGTGGCCAATTATTAGTCATACACTAGTACAGATATCATTGGGGATTTTAGGAAATGCATTTCTTTTACCAAAAGGCATTTCCACAATTGACTAATGTTTATCAATTCAAGCAACATAGATGCATGCCACCTCCTAGTGAAAGGTACTTATCTTAAGGTGACTTGCAACCGACCGAGGAACATATATAGGCATTACATAATGGAGCAATAATAAATCTATAAACTAAATAAATCACGAGATTAAGAAGTAATTAACAAAGAGTGGCGTAGGAGAAGAAGATGGGGGATAACTTAAATCGTGTGGTCTATGCAATCCCTTTGCTGCAAGTTTTTTATCGGTTATTCTATGCAAAGAAAAACGCATCCAATGCCTTGCGCCTCATTTTCTTCCTAGACCCTAAACGTAAGACAAGACACGTTAATTTCAAAACCCAACAAATTATTTTTTCACAGTATTTAAAGAATATGGATGCTCTCCTCTCTATCCTCTCCTATTTGAATGTTCAAGATTGAGCCACACCTCTGTAAGAAGAGAAAGAAGAAGAGGGAATTGAGAGAGGACGGGTGGGGAAAGGAAGGGGAGATAATCCAACTCGGTATTTAAATACAAGATTTATGTATTCCAACGACAAAAAATACAAGATTTATATGTTTTCAAAAATAGAATAAATTGCCCACTAAGGATTCCTCCCAATCATCACCTCAAGCAATCAAAGATGGCTAAAAAAATGATGCCCCATGTACATATATAGCAGGATGTCCTATGCCTCACCCATAATTATACATTATCATTGTGCTTTATCTTATTGCTAATTAACTCAATGTAAATTTATTTGAGATTTCGTGGTTAAAACTCAAAAACACAAATTCATAAGCACTTGGAGAGAATATTAATAGCTAATATATAGGCGATTGCCCGTCGTTGATATATATATAAACTTCAAATACATTCCACATGAAATACGTTTTCATATTAGTATATGAAATGCGTTTCTCAAATCTAAACTTCTAGTTCTCTTAAGTTTTGATCAACTATAATTTTATTTTCGAACATGTAAGGAGTTAAGAAGTTAATATGTAAATTTTCTTCCATTGGATCCAACTTATAGCTATGAAGCTATCCATCCCATGAAGTCAAGATTGAGACTTGTCGATCAGGAAAGCAATAATAGAACAGGGGACAGGATAAAATCCACGGACTGAAGGGTCAGAATAATCAAAGAGTTAATTACGTGCAAGTTTTTTATTCATTTATTCATTTATTTATTTTATATATATATATATATATATATATGTTTTTTTTTTTTTTTAACAAGATTACATATGTTGGAATAGATTTAGTTAATTCAAATTTTTTTTCGTAATTATAAGAATGTAATTTTATATTTTAATATTTTAGGATTCTTTTTACATATGGATCTTGTCGAACCCGATGTATTGTAAACATGCTATCAAATTAATTTAAAACGTCATATTTGTCACATCCCGATCCGGGCTCCCACCACATCCCGCACTCGATTCCGCCGTAGAACGATATTGTCCGCTTTGGGCCCCTACCACCCCATCACGGTTTTGTTTCTGGGAACTCACACGAGCAGAATTTTCCAGTGGGTCACCCATCCTGGGAATACTCTGACCCATTCTCGCTTAACTTCGGAGTTCCGATGGAACTTGAAGCCAATAAGCTCCCAAAAGGCCTCATGCTAGGTAGAGATGAGAATATACATATAAGACTTACAAGATCCATACTCCTGGACAATGTGAGATCTTACAATATTCCTGCAACATACAAATTTAGTAGATGAAATATATGATATGCTGAATTGAATAAGAGATTTTAATTTTATATTAAGATTTATAAATAAACTTTTCAAGAAACTACGACATTATCAAATGTCAATGCATTTGGGCTTTCGGTTAACAATTGGAGACATGATATATTTACAACAACAACAAAGCTTAATTTTACTAAGTGGTGTCGCTTACAAGAATTCTCGAACGCCACTGTACTTGGTTTTGCGTCAAGCCTTCCATTAGCTCCAAGTAATTTTTTTTTTTTAAGTATTTCTTTTCATGCCTTCCTAGCTCTGGTGCATGATCTAAATCGAAAGCATTGGTTGAAGTTCGGAAGGGGATCATTTCTGGATCTCTTCCTCCTAATCTACCAAATCAGTGGATCCGTGCAATTGAAATTTTATCCAACGATTGAACGTATTATAACTTTTAAAGTGGACCTCTGTTTGTAACCGTTGGATCAAATTTCAATAGCACAGATTCCCTGATTTGGTAGATTAAAAGAAAAGAATCCTCCGAATCCATTTCCTCGAAGTTCATATAGGCATCTTATTATATATGTATGGCAGTACTCATGTCGTTGTTTTATTTATTACCTCCCACCCACCATCCATGCCTTGTGTTCCCCTTCTTATGTAGGGTCTATTTTCTTGTGATGTTGACTTAAAACCCTTGATAGCTATTCTATGACCACTTGCATAAACCCAAAGGAAAACAAGAACAAAGGGAGGAAAAAATTGGGGCAGAAAATAGTAACTTAGAAAAAAAAAACATTTCGATAATTATGTGTTGTATAAAACATTTTAAGAGCTTAAATAGAAGGAAAAACAAAATTATTTATCCACTTTTAATATTATAATTGATTCTTTGTTGTAAATTTTTTTTACTCTTTTCTTACTACAAAGTTGTTTTTATTTTTTTCGATCTTTAACTTATTAAGTTTGAAGTGATTTTCACATTAACAATTAGCTTATGGTGCATTCAACAAAAATTTCATCTGGCATCTTAGTTGATGGTTGCACACCATTTTGTCGAGTTGGCCTTGGCTTCCTTTCATGTCTCAGTTTCTTTGAGACATTTTATTAAACATCTTTGCCTCTAAGTAGGCATGCTAAAAAATAATATTAAAAGAACGGGAGTGCACCGATAACTGTATGCTATAATGGTTCCCTTAGTAAATTGCTCTCACCATCTCAACAATTGTTACCATGACCCCACAACTAGTTCCATAGATCAATAATTAGGCATTTTCAATGAGATAGGATCCTCCCCGGATCCTCTTTGTGAGGATTCCGGAGATTCTTTAATCATGTCCGTTCATCGCAGGTGGTCAGCTTTCGTCAGATACTGTTTGTGTTTAATTTAAAAAAAATAATAATTTAAAATAATTTCTGACCGCACGATGTACGATCAAAGGACAAGATTAAAGGATCCCAGGAATCCTCACAAAGTGGATCCGGCGAGGATCCTATCTCATTTTCAATGAAAGGCCTTTAATTAGTTTTAAATTACAAATTATGGGTATCTTTCTCCTCTTATCCTCCTTTATGCAATTGTGTTTTCTTTATTTGTGTATTTGTAAGTTAGACTTGTAGAATCAAAACTTATCTAAGCCCTCACCTTTTCATTTGTCCATTTCTTGACTCTAAAGCAGTCTAATCTTGATCGCAATGCTGACCCCACCCCACACATCATCTTTGATGGTTCTCCAGGAAATGTTACAAAAAACCCAACACTCATGATGTCCATTAAAATTATCCAATGCTTCATGGAACTGGAAGCATGAGCAGTTCAGCATTGTGTTTCCCTAATATGCTCAGCAAATTCAGAAGAAATGATAAAATAAAATAAAAAAATTTAAAAAAAAAGTTAAGCTTGAAGGGGGCATTCCGAGAATTGAACTCGGGACCTCTCGCACCCTAAGCGAGAATCATACCACTAGACCAAATGCCCTTCATGGCTCTTTGCTTTACTTCAAACCAATATTATATAGCAATCACATCGGATAATTAGTTAATGACTACTATTACCGGTTTGGAATTAGCTTGGCTAGTTTTTTTCTCTCTTTTTTTAGCTTCTTGCAATGTATAAAAGCAATAAGGGAATAATAAATGTAAATATTCGGTTTGGAGTGAGTGTGTCTAAAAGTAAAGCATCAAAATTGCATAGTAGAATTAGTAATCTAATTACAGTTATTGGTTTGAATTCAGTTTGGCAATTGATTTTCACTCTCATTTTCTTAGCTTCTTGCACTCTTCCTGCGAGTGAAGAAAAAGAAAATTGTAACGAGTCATTTTGAAGTGCATAAAGCTAAAAAATGAGTGTCAAAATTGCTCCCCGTTAGATTTTAGAAGCTTTAAGCCCGAAATAATTGGAATATTTCGATATATTTGAAGAAGTGACTGGAATAGAAATTTCACAAAGAATGATTACTATTAATTTCCATACGGTATGCTGCGAATATTACTAGTCACAAGAAACAACAGAAAAAGCTACACGAAGATTGTTCGAGGTTCCACACGTATAAATTCTATATGTTTCTACTTTTTCTTGATAAATTTTGAAAGTGTGGGCAGCGTAGTGATTTCCACTCACAGTATCCCGCTTGGAAAATATTATCTCCCTCAAGATTGGTTCGTGGCCGTTGAGAAGATTACCCAAGCTTAGAACTTTTCTCCACGACTGATTAGCAGTTGGATTTGTTAACATATTTGACACGACCTGCCTTTTGTGCGTCCTACTTGTTGCTTCTTGTCAAACTCCTCCAAAGATAAGGGAGGTATAAGATATAACAATTGTTGGGGGTAAGGCTCAATGCAAATTAAACACTCTGTCGAGGAGCTGAGAAAAAGGCTTCCAAAACCTCAAAGAATGAAAAGAGAATGTTTCGACCCCTCGAGGCA
This sequence comes from Cotoneaster glaucophyllus, assembly GCA_036320875.1. Lineage (NCBI taxonomy): Eukaryota > Viridiplantae > Streptophyta > Magnoliopsida > Rosales > Rosaceae > Cotoneaster > Cotoneaster glaucophyllus. Next base: position 4,682,584 of record CM070061.1, read on the forward strand.
TGAGGGGCGTTATGTATTGAAACATGAGGGACCTTACGTATTGAACTAGCATAAAAGGAAGGTTGTCATGATGAGCTTGTTAGTTCCCGTTCTGGGAAAAGCAGTCAGAGAAAATGGCGATCAGAGAGTCATAGGGCTTCCAAGAACTTGCGATATGAAGGGAAGCTGCAACGGTGAGTGGCTTCTCAACATGTTCAAAAACACTGCAGAGCCGTCTTATGTCTTCAATAGTCTCACTGCCAGCAGATAGACGATTTGCCGGAATAGAAGCCAAATTCAAGTTGTGTACATGCTATTCATATTTTTCCTTTCCAAAAGAAACAGATTAGGAAACCTTGGAGAGACCTTAACGCAGACGCCAAAGTAATGTAAAGTTGATCCATTTTGGTTGCCATCTGCTTCAAGCCTCCATAGCTAGTCTGGTTCAAAGTATCTGATGCTCTGAAGGCAGTACAAATCCTTTGTTCGAGCAACTGATGGAGTTGTAATTGTGGATGCAAATTTTCTCCTCTTCGGTCTTGGACGATTCTGCACCTACAAAACAATTAACACCTTAGGTTAAGGCGAAAAACCTCACGCGCCCACGATGAATGGGGGGGGGCTTTGGCCGAAGAACCTCCGATGCCAAAGTTAGAATTTTAGAGAGAAAAAGTGTTTAGAGTATTTTTTCCAAAGGATTGGAATTAGGTTTTGTGAGAAATAGGGTAGTATTTATAGGAGATGGCCGGTCCCCTTTTGAGAAAAGGTGGCCGGCCCTTAGAGGGAGTTTTTGGGTGTGATTTAGGTTTAATTAGCCCATTTATTGGCTAATTAAACCAAAAGGGAATGTATTTGTATTTATGAAAAAGAGTTATAATGAGTAATTGGATGATTGGCTTAAAAAAGGGAAGAAAGGGGTAAGGAAATATGGGAAAAAGGGAAGGAAGTGGCCGGCCCCCTTTGGAGAAGGGAGGACCGGCCATTAGGGTGAATCTATGGCTTTATGGCTAATTTAATTGACAAATTAATGAGGAATAATCCCATTAATTTGCCAATTATCTCCATTTATGTGGGATAATTGGTAGATTTATGAGATAACTACCTAAAATGTGGATGGATGAAATAATTCGGATTTATTTACCTTTTATGGGCACCTTTGACTTGACCGACGATAATTACCGGCTGCTCGCGCGTAGGAATTCTAATGCACCTCAAGGGCATTTTTGTCTCCTTAATCCGAAAATCCACGTGTCGCCTTGTGATTATTTTTGGCTCCACAAATGCCCCCACACCTGTTGGGCTGCTCGTAGGAAAGGGCAGCAGGTGTAGAGATCTTCTTGCTTCAGGAACCATAGGATTGCTTCCTATTTTGATGTTGATTCTCTCTTTAATTGGAAATTAGGTCCTTCTAGGAAAGGGAAATAAACTTCTCTCAAAGCCTATTTAAGTCCACCTTAAGTGGGTTATTAAATCAACTTTGGAGAGCAATTTATTCTACCCTACAAGAGAGAGAAAGCTAGAGGATATTTGTTCCCCCTCCTCTAGCAATCTTCTACATCTTGCCCGTGCAAAGGACCGTCTTTCGTTGATTTCTTCGTCTTCTCCTTGGAAAGTGCTATTGCGGGGCAGCCGTCAAGGTGGTGCGGCACGTCGGCTGGCAGGGGCCAGGAGTTGGCTCGGCAGGGGCCGATGAGATGTCTTGGCAGGGACCACTGCTTGGGCAGCTCGGCTTGCCTAGAGCCAAGGGCAGCTTGAGAGGCTGGGACCGCGAACCGAGGCGCTGGGGTGCAGTGCTAGGGTAGTCGCACGGCTCACATCCTTTAGGACCTGACGCGGGCCAAGCTGACTATTGAGAGAAATGAGGAGGTTGCGGGCTTCATGAGATGCTGGAAGGCTGGGCATGCAGACCTCCTGCCTGCTAGAATGCTGGGTTGAGCTCCTCTGCCGAGTACCATGAATGGCATTAGCTGCTTAGTCCTCTTTGTCGGGAGAAAGGTAGGCTATTCAAGAGATGCCGGTTGGGAAAAACTGAAGACTTTATCCGCTGCTTATGAGGGTCCGCCTGCTGCCGAGAGGTCTGTGATTGGCACGACTTCTTCCAATGGGAAGAGAAATGAGGCTGCTAGATGTGCCCCCAATGCCGAAGTCTGCTGGGATGGAAGAGACTGCTTGCGTGGGCAGCTGCGAGAGTTCCACTAAGCCTGCTTCTGGGGAGGCTGATAAGATCTGTGTGCTCTTAAGACCAGACTTTCTCTATTTCTCCAGGAGATTTCCTCGCCTTTACTTTCGAGTCTTCCATCGGTGAAATAGTTGGAGATGGGAGTGTCCACGGCGGGGCAGCCGGGAGTGAAGCGCTGGATGGTACCACTGCTGGAGTTGCCGTGGCTGCCGAAGGTGTGACAATGGAGCAGTCGTCGGGTGGCCAAGCTGCTGAAGAGTAGTCTTCTAGGTAGCCTTTAGGATCTATTTTTCCTGGTTGCTTTTGCCTTGCTTGGACTCCTCCAGTCTTTGTCAGTTGTTTATCAATTTTGCTAGAAAATTTAATAAACTTGTCTCCTTCGCTTTTCTCCATCCTCGCTTCTTTTGTTCATGCCTTAACCTTTAGACTTTATAGGCCAGTAGCAGGCGCGCCACTTTTTTATAAGCAGACAGGCCGCGTAGCCCACATAGTCGTAGGTGTTGGTGTAGAACTTTTTCTTGCAAAGTTATTAGCCGTAGGGTTGGCAGCCGGACGCCTTACTTACAGAAGCAGACAAATCCGCGTGACCACTAGGCTATTAACCTTGGCTTTCTCCAATTCCGTAGGTTGCACAGCAAGTGTCACAACACTTTAGGACTTGGTGCAAGTTGCCGCAAAGTTGTTAGCCGTAGGATCGGCAGCCGGATGCCTTACTCACTATAGCAGCCACATCCACGTGATCACTAGGTTGTTAACCTTGGTTTTTCCCAATTCCGTAGGTTGCGCAGCAAGTGTCACAACACTTTAGGACTTGGTACAAGTCGTCGCAAAGTTGTTAACCATAGGATCGGTAGCCGGATGCCTTACTCACTGTAGCAGCCACATCCGCGCGATCACTAGGCTGTTAACCTTGGTTTTCCCCAATTCCGTAGGTTGCGCAGCTAGTGTCACAACACTTTAGGACTTGGTACAAGTGAAGCTTATCGACTACGTAGCATGTCGGTAGTGGATAAAACTTCACATATGCCTGCTAGCTTGTTTAACCTTTCATAAGAATGTGCAGTTGTATAAGTCTAGTGTGGCTTCACTGCTTGAAGGGCAAGTCGTAGGCAGTTTTCCAGAATCCGTAGGCTACCTTAGTATGCTTGGTAGCAGCTTTAGGGTTCCAGGGATAATGTGCCCCCTCCGTCTCTAGGGCCCGGTTTCTCGCGGATTAGGCCAAGAGACCCAAAATCCTTCAATTAGCTAAGCCTTGAAAAAGACCATTGTGGCTACTTCTAGGAATTCCGGCGCAAGCCATCGTGCATCTAGTTACACTAGGGCAACCAGGCTCATCCACGTCTGGATGTTCGGAGTGAAGAGTTTATCCTCCCGCTTTGGAGAGCAGATTGGTCCCTCGGGGGGCATTATTTCTGCAGTGAGTCCCTAAGAAGGGCGCGATCTTCTTTTGAAGTGCAGGAGTTGTCAGCTGCCTCAATGGAATCAAGTTGTAAGAGCGTTCCTCATTGAAAAACAAGTGAACAAATAACTTGATTGTAAAGACTGCGGAACAACTGGTAGTCCTCGGCTTGCGAGGTTTGTGCCCATCTGAGCTGTTTGAGCCTTCGGGCGTAGTCCTCGGCTTGCGAGGTTTGTGCCCATCTGAGCTGCTTGAGCCTTCGGGCTTGTGCCTGTCTGAGCTGCTTGAGCCTTCGTGCGTAGTCCTCGGCTTGCGAGGTTTGTGCCCGTCTGAGCTGCTTGAGCCTTCGGGCGTAGTTGGAGATCACGCGTGGTACTTCCTCAAGTTGTAGACGTTCCACTGTTTTTCGATCTCCTCGTCATTCATGGTGGCGGGGGTGTAGCTCCCCTTGTCGCCTACTCTGCTGATCTTGTAAGGTCCTTCCCGAATAGGGTCCATCTTCTTCGATCCCTCCCTTTGAGTAGTGATGAAAGCCTTCCTCAGAACTAGATCTTCGGGTTGAAACTGCTGGATTTTGGACCTTTTGTTGTAACTAGAGAAGAGCTGCTGCTAGCAGGATGCGATGCGGGCTATGGTCTGCTCGCGCCTTTCCTCCGCTAGGTCCAGGTTTGTGGCCGTCTCTTCACTGATCTGCTCAACATCTGGCAGTAGGGTGGTGATGCTTGGCATGATGATGTTGGGAGGAATGATTGTTTCCGAGCCAAACGCCAAAGAGAAAGGGGTTTCTCCGGTTGCTCGCCTCTTGGTGGTGCGATATGCTTATAGACATCCGGGGAGTTCATCTGGCCGTTTTCCCTTCTTGTTGGCGAGGGATTTCTTGAGGCAGTCGAGGATCGTCTTGTTGGATGCTTCGACCTGCCCGTTGCTTTGAGGATGTCTTGGCATGGACATGTGCTGCTTGATGTTTTACTTTTGGAAGAACTTCGTCAAATCTTTGTCCGCGAATTACGGGCCGTCGTTGGTGACGATGAACTGAGGGATGACAATCAGCAAATGATGTTCCTCCATACGAAGCACTCTATGTCCGTCTGAGTCGTGGTTGTCGTGGGCTATGCTTCTACCCATTTGGTGAAGTAGTCGGTTCCCACGATCATCATGCCTCTGCCTCCAGTAGTAGGCGGCATAGGTCCTACTAGGTCGATTGCCCACTGCATGAACGGCCAGGGACTTGTTTGTGGATGTAACTCGATGGCATTCAGGGCCGGTACAAGCTTGTAACGTTGGCAGCGGTCGCACTTTTGCACTAACTCCCGGCATCTTGATGCGTGGCTGGCCAGTAGTAGCCTGCGTTGAGAGCTTTTTACGCCAAAGATCATCCTCCAGAATGGTTCCCACAAACGCCTTCATGGATTGAACTTAGGACCTTCAAATCATCGGGAGGTGCCAAGCATCATAGGTGTGGTCCGGTGTAGGATCTTCGAACTAAAATGTCCTTCCACATGTAGTAGCGCGCTGCTCGAGTTTGAAGTTTCCTTGACTCCAACCTTTCTGTGGGGAGCGTGCCATTGACGAAGTAATCTATAATAGGACTTTGCCAATTTGGAGTTACACTAACCTGCGTCACCTCGGCTACTGGCTCGGACTCTATGCTCGGCTTATCTAGGTACTCCACCGGAATTGAACGCTTGAGCTGGTGATCGAGGGCAGAGCCCAGGCCGGCTAGCGCATCTGCATGGGCATTTTCCGTCCGTGGAACTTGAGTGAGCGTGTAAGTCTGAAATGCCTCCAGCTGCTCGCGTACCTTCTTTAGATATTGCGCCATCCTTGGATGCTTCGCCATGTATTCCCCTGCAGTTTGGCTAGTAATCAGCTGAGAATCAGAATAAATCGCCAGCTTCTTCACTGCTAAGTCTTTCGCCATACGGAGGCCTGCTAGTAGGGCCTCCTACTCTGCTTCATTGTTAGGTGCCTTGAAGCCTAGAGTGATCGTCTGCTTGAGCATTGAACCGTCTGGGGTGGCAACGACCATGTCTGCTCCTGAACCTTTGTAGTTAGATGTGTCGTCAACATACAAATGCTGGAAATCTCCATTGAGGGAGCAGGTGCGGCTAAGGTGTGCTCGGCTGCTTTCGGGGCGAGCAGGTGCGGCTAAGGTGTGCTCGGCTGCTTCCGGGGCGTCGTTGGACCGCTCTGTTGCGTTGCTTAGGCTAGGCGTGAAGGCGCGGTCGGGAAGTGTAAAGCTGGTGCCATGTTACACGTAGCAGGAAGTGCTCAAATGCCGGTATTGGGCCACTCTAGAGTTGAATTATGGAACAAAGGTCGGCTGGGGCCGTGTGACACATAGCAGGAGGTAGTGCTCAACTGCTGGTACATAATGCTCCTACGTAGAATCTTTTGGGGCGACGAGGACAAAGCTTGCTTCTGAGTGCGTCCTTCTAGTGTTCGTCTGCCCTTGGCACACCTTTTGGGCTGAGTTGTTACGTTCGTCAGAAAACTTTGCATTGCCAGTGTCTGCGCCTTTATCGTCACGCGTCTAGATTGGGCGGAATAGCGCTTCATGAAGATGACTGCGTGCGCCTGATTTGAGCTTCCAGGTTGCAACAACTATCGCCAAAGTTCGTTTTTCGAATTTCTGGTAGCATCGAGGAGAGCTTTTGAACTGTGGAATACAGGTAGTCGGGCCCCCAGCTCTTCTCGTATGATGGTAGAGCTTATTGCTGCCTCAGATACCGTCAAACATGCGAATAAGTCCTCCATTGTTTTCGGTTTGGATAGTTGGGAGGTGATGTCGGATATTCCTTTCGGTCCTTGAATCTGGATCAGCGAGCCTCGTCCCAAAGTGCATGCTTTTCTGCTAGAGCGAGAGAGTCTACCAGAGTCAGATCTTCTTTCATGATCAATTTTTCGAACAGCGGGTGGTCTGCTGGAAGTTCTTTTTGGAAGGCTGCTCTAGCTATCGAGTCATTGCATCCGACTATCTTTGTCTTCTCTGCTTTGAACCTCTTCACATAATAGCGGAGCGACTCCTTTGGGTTCTTCTTGACGTTGAACAAGTGGTCAGACTTCTTCTTGATTGAGCGATAGGATGAATATTCTTTGGTGAAAACTGAAGAAAGTTCGTCAAAACTCCGGATAGATTATGGCGGCAGAGTGTAGAACTAATCTTGCGCCTCGCCTTGTAGAGTAGTGGCGAATATCTTGCACATGAGACCGTCATTGTTTCGATAGAGGATCATCGCGCTTCGGTAGTGCTTTAAGTGTCTCTCCGGGTCTTCATCTCCTTTGAAGGACGTGAAATGTGGCATGCTAAACTTGTGTGGAGGCTCTGCCTGCTCGATCTCGTTCGCAAATGGTGACCTGCTTATGTTGGTCACATCTCGTCGGTGACCTCGTTGCGTTGGAAATCGCGCAATCGCTTGGTCAAGATTTTCTCTACTTCTTCCTGAACTTGCCTTTGTTGGGGTAATGGAGCTCTCGGCTGCCCCCAGTTTTGACCTGCTGGTCTAGGCTATTCTTCTACGTGCTCGGCTCGTCTATGCTGCGGTAGCGGTGCATGTGGTGGATTCCTAGCAGGCGAGGGATTTCGCAAGCTGCTGGTTGAACTTGAGCCTGATTGAGTGACTACTTTTCTCCGTCCGTCATGCTGCCTACTCCGATGTGATGTGGAGGATGCTCCTTGCAGATTTAGTCGCGAATGAACACTTCGCTTGGAAGACTGCTCATGTTGATTATCGGAGTGTGGCCTCAACCGTGAGTGTATGCTCGTCCGTGGGTCTAGTCGAGAGTGCACGCTCATCCGCGCGCTAAGACCGGAGTATACGCTATCTCGAGGGCCCAATTGGGAGTGTGCTCTGCCCAAACGCTCGGTTCGGGGCTGGTCGAGTGGTTGCTTGCTGGGACGGTGCTGGAGAGGTTCTTCATCTGCCCTTGTCCTCCTTTGGGACACCTCGTTTGGGACACGTTGCATCTTGGTGTGCTGCAAGAGCTGGTTTACCAAGGTCGTCTGTTGTGCTAGAGCGCTCATCAACTCTATGACTTGTCGGGACAAGTGTTGTTCGCCATTTGGATTGGAATAGCTTGTAAGGAATGTGCCTCCTTGAGCAGTGGAAGAGTGGTAGACTCCGGACGCGGGATTTGAGTTGAGAAAGGTCAAATCCGCAGAGAAATATGGTGAGAATACCCCCGGCTCAATGGTAGGTCCGGATGGCTGAGATAGTCTTGGGCCGACTTGGGCTGCTTGGAAAACCACTGGGGCAGGCTGGGCTGCGGGGGCAGGCTGGGCTGCAGGGGCAGGCATGGCTGCAGGAGCAGGCTGCTCAGTACGAGATGCAAGCGAGTGTGAGGCTTAGGCCGTGGCTTTGGTGGTATGGACTTTGACTTGCCTCGGTGGCACGACTTGGGCCGTAGTAGCGGTGCCATGGACCTCGCCGCGGGTGGTCACCGCGGTGGTTCTCATGGTGGAGCAGGCTTGGGCTGCTTGAAAGATCATGAGGGCATGGCGGGCCACGAGAGCAGGCTGCTCGGAGGGAGCAGGCTGGACCACTGAAACGGGCTGCTTGGGGGGGAGCAGGCTGGACCACGGGAGCGGGCTGCTCGGCGGGAGCAAGCTGGGCCACGGTAGCGGGCTGCTCGGTGGTAGCAGGCTGGACCACGAAGGTGAACTGCTTGGCGGGAGCAAGCTGGACCACGGGAGTGGGCTGCTTGGCGGGAGCTGGCTGCTCGGCGGGAGCAGGCTGAACCACTGGAGCGGGCTGCTTGGCGGGAGCGGGCTGCTTGGCGGGAGAGGGCTGCTCGGCGGGAGCAGGTTGGTCCACGGGAGCGGGCTGCTCGGCGGGAGCAGGCTGGACCACTGGAGCAGGCTGCTCGTCGGGAGCAGGCTGGACCACGGGAGCGGGCTGCTCGGCGGGAGCAGGCTGTGCCATGAAAGTGGGCTGCTCGGCCGGAGCAGGCTGGACCACGAAGGTGAACTGCTTGGCGGGAGCAGGCTGGACCACGGGAGCGGGCTGCTCAGCGGGAGCGGGCTGCTCGGCGGGAGCAAGCTGGACCACGAGAACGGGTTGCTCGTCGGGAGCAGGCTGGACCACGGGGGTGGGCTGCTCAGTGGGAGCAGGCTGGGCCATGAAAGTGGGCTGCTTAGCGTGTGGCACACGTGGGTGCGAGGCTTGGGCTTGGCTAGGCAACGTATTGGGCTCACGTTGGGCTTGGAATAACATGGCTTGGGCCGGGACCTTGGATGGCACGGCTCGGGCCGTGGTGATGGCGCCATGGACCTCGCCGTGGTGGGCTACCGTGGTAGCCACCGCGGTGGTTCCCGTGGCGGAAACTCGTGGTGGTGGTGCCGCTCCACTTAGGATCACATTTAATCTTGTGGATCGTCGCGGTCTCGTTTCTTGAATATTTGAATTATCACTCGTGGAATTTTCTAAATTTCTAGCCATTGTATATTTTTTTTCTTTTTTTATACGTTTTATCAAAGAACCTTTGCAAATAAAATTCTTATAATGAAAACGTATGAAAAATACAAATGGACTAGAAATTAGAGAAAAAACCTTTTTGTGCGAGAGTCTTTTACGAGTGTAGATTTCTTCCTCTCAATGAAAGCACCAATTTGTGGATGCAAATTTTCTCCTCTTCGGTCTTGGACGATTCTGCACCTACAGAACAATTAACACCTTAGGTTAAGGCCAAAAACCTCACGCGCCCACGATGAATGGGGGGGCTTTGGCCGAAGAACCTCCGATGCCAAAGTTAGAATTTTAGAGAGAAAAAGTGTTTAGAGTATTTTTTCCAAAGGATTGGAATTAGGTTTTGTGAGAAATAGGGTAGTATTTATAGGAGATGGCCGGTCCCCTTTTGAGAAAAGGTGGTCGGCCCTTAGAGGGAGTTTTTGGGTGTGATTTAGGTTTAATTAGCCCATTTATTGGCTAATTAAACCAAAAGGGAATGTATTTGTATTTATGAAAAAGGGTTATAATGAGTAATTGGATGATTGGCTTAAAAAAGGGAAGAAAGGGGTAAGGAAATATGGGAAAAAGGGAAGGAAGTGGCCGGCCCCCTTTGGAGAAGGGAGGACCGGCCATTAGGGTGAATCTATGGCTTTATGGCTAATTTAATTGACAAATTAATGAGGAATAATCCCATTAATTTGCCAATTATCTCCATTTATGTGGGATAATTGGTAGATTTATGAGATAACTACCTAAAATGTGGATGGATGAAATAATTCGGATTTGTTTAGCTTTTATGGGCACCTTTGACTTGACCGACGATAATTACCGGCTGCTCGCGCATAGGAATTCTAATGCACCTCAAGGGCATTTTTGTCTCCTTAATCCGAAAATCCACGTGTCGCCTTGTGATTATTTTTGGCTCCACAGTAATGTTTCCAAGTAATGAAGGATCTACAATGTTAGAAAAGCATTAAGTAGATTCTGGATACACCACAAAACACAACAATGGAGAAGGCACATGACTTGTAGGTTACTTACTATCATTTGGGTTGGTCATTCAAGTAAGGAAATGGGCCTACGAAATGGTTGTGCTTACGATAGTAAGTAATGTCTAACTAAATTTAAAGGCCTACTAATATTTATGCATCCAACCAAAAGACCAAACAATCAAAAATAAGTTATATTGTGGTTCCTTAAGCTGAAAAAAATAACTAATAAATACATTATAAAAGTACGGGTTTTCACAATCTATCCTCTTTAATTAAAAGAAATTTTGTTCCCAAAATTTATAAACAAACTCCTTTCAATTCAAGCATATCTAACTTAAACTAGTCTTGTTCTGATGTTCTAAGAGGGCCTATTAACCTGGCTCTGATACTATTTTGTTGCTCCAAACACGGGGATAAATAAATTGCGGGTCAATAAAAGTAAACAAAATGAAAAACAAACTTGTCTTATACAAATAATCCGAAAAGCCTTACTTTAAATCTCTCGTCTAACACAACCTCAGCTTGTACCTGTTTTGCTAAAACTCATCTGAGAAATAAAAGGGTCAAGGGTGAGCAACAACCACCGTCGCCGATTGAGTAAAATATGTAAATGCCAGCCAAACTTGTTGTTTTACGCACTCTAAAAAAATATCACACAGTTATATCAAAACTTTAGCTACATAATTTTAAGCCACATCATCCCTTCACGTAATTTCTAATTGTAATTGTAATACTTGGACAACAAGAATTCTCTCTTCATTTATAGTATAAATAAAGGCACAATACATGAAAACCATGACACAAAATTCCTCAAGACATTCTCTCTCTTCTCTTCCCTCTAACCGATCTCACCCACTAAATTTATATGACAACATGTTATTATTATTATTTTGTAAAAATTATGGGGAATGTACGTATTACGTAACCTCTCACGTAAAGTGCTTCCAATAAAATAACATTTTCTCAACAATTTATCTTAAACTTAAAAAAGGATAGAGAATATTAATATTAAGAGTAATACGTGGGAGACAAAATTTATAAACTAAATGATGTGTCACCAATAGGAATGAACACGTTTATCAACGTTTAAGTAATAAATCAATCATTAACTTCCATGTTATTTAGTTTCCAAAATTTTGTCCACAAATTTAGTCTCCGTAGTATTACCCTAATATTAATCAGTTATTTGTCTTTCGATTTTGAATTTCGCAAGTATGGTGGATTAGGGGCGTTGAGAACGTCGCAATGGAGAAAGGCAAATGAGGCGATGGGAGAGAGGAATACGATGATAGATTAAAAAAAAAAAAAAAAGCAAATTAAATACCACGTGTTACTAAGCATGAGAAAGAAGAAAAGGAACGTGTATAATTCATTTCTCAAATTCAGACTCGGACCTTAAGATGCACAACATACCCTCGATCCAAACTCGAAATCTAAACTATCAAAATCGAAAGAAAATCTCTTACTAGCAATACGTTGTCCCAGTGAGCAGTGGAATAGATGATTGCTATCTATTCAAATAGTACATAATTCGTTCGTTAGATAATTGTCCCGTGATGTCACCAGTTGCAAATAAGAACTTCTCCCCAACACCATGAGCATAAACCTCATACTATGGACCATAAAAACCCCCATGGTCCAAGATTCAGGATCCGGGCCTATAGCCCAAATCATATTCCAAGTTGCCGCCTCTGTAAATCAAGGCCAAGGTCCAAACCCAACATGTCATTTGTCGGACCGAGCCGAGATTTGAGTGGGCCCATCACAAGGGATTCCTCTGGCGATCCATTTGGGGAATTTGACCATTTAACAAGAGGGAAATACAATGTGATTTGAAAACGGTGGACCCGCCCGAAGAAAAAGTAGCTCCCTATCCAAGTCCCGGAAAAGGATCCTTTTTCCTGAGAATCCAAGGGATTCCATGATCGTGTCTGTTTATCGTATATTGTGCGATCATAAATTATTTAAAATTTAAAATTTAAAATAAAATATAAATAGTACCTAACAAAAACTGACCGCATTATGTACGATGAATGACCATGATCACGGGATCCTCCGATTCCCCAGAAAAAGGATCCAGCGAAAATCTTTTTCCCCAAGTCCCAACAGCAATGGGAACCGGATCCCCTCCGGACCCAAAGGAACTGAGTCCAAGGATCAAATGATTCGGGTTATTGAAATTTGATCTAACGGCTACAATTATTATAACTTTTAAAGGACCCTCTGTTTATAACTATTAGATCAAATTTCAATGATCCAGATCATTTGATGAGTAGGTTCAGTTCCTTTATGTTCGAATGGGATCCGATTCCACCGCAATGAACCCCACACCTATAGACACACAGGGGTACCCACGTTGGATCAGATCGGAAAGCAGCATCATCATCACTTATAATATACGGCCAGTTGTAATTTATGAGAAATGCAAAAAAGACTCATTCGAATGGAATTTCACCATCAACTTTCTTGTCAATATTTCTATTTTTGAGGGACCTCCTTAGATTGCTTTGTAATTCGTAAAACAATTCATTAACGAGCAGTATAATATTGTTATCTATTTGTCTCATCTTTTTAATAAAGATAGAGCTCACAAATATATGTTGATCCCATTATTAGAGTGCAAATAATAGTACAAATAAACGCTAAAAATAACATTTTTGTTCATTAACGAGCTCGTTTGAATGTGTTTTTAAAATGACAGAAAGCGTTTTTGATGAAAATATTTTTAGAACCAATCTTTAGTAAATGTGATTATTTCAGGAAGCACTTGAAGTGCTTTTGAAACCTAAATTTTTTTTTATTTTCTAAAAATACTTTCAATCATTTTAAAAAGACATCAGACAAAACCGAACCGCACAAATTGCATGTCCACGCTCGCAAACAAAATAACAAAACCACCGCGCCACTCCTCCCTATCTCTCCTTTTATTTGTCAGAAAATGAAGAAACTCAGAAATCTGAACATGACGAGACCACCCTCTCAGTACTATCTGTGTTGCTGAACTAAATACGGAGACGAGGAGCGAGTCACTGAGTCGTCCGAGCCGAGCCCGCACTGAGCTTCTCTAGCTAACTTAGCTAACCATGGCTGCAGCGCTGGAGTGCTGGTCGGGCCGAGCGAGCGCGGACGAGGACATGGTGGAGCAGGGGCTGATGAGGACGCATGACAGATCGGAGAGTGCGACGGCGGAGCCGGAGAGTTCGACTGGCGCCGGAGTGAAGGATTCGTCCGCGATGCAGAAGAAGCTGCAGAGGCTGAGCCGGAACGTGTCCGAGGCCATCGCGTCGCTCAAGAACTCGCTGAATCTCGACTCGGCGAGCGACTCGGCGACGGCGTCGTTTGGAAAGATCGAGAGCTCGAGGAAGTTGGTGTGGGGGAGTGTGGTGCGAAACCTCACGCAGCTCTACCCTGGCAGTCAGCTGCCGGAGAAGCTCGTCTCCAACATCCGCAAGCATTACGATTCTCTTCCCCTCAGGTTTCAAAGCTGAATCTTTAGCTCTGTTTGGTTACTGAGTTTGGTTTATACTTGTCTGGATTGATGGATTGCGACTTTGTGCAATTTGTTGAGCAGCCAAACAGAGGATTTGGATTGTGTTGTGATTGATTTTGCTTGTTTAGTAATTTGGGTTTTTGTGTATGTGTTGAATAGTTATGCTCAGGCGGGGTTCGAAATGAAAGAAGTGTTTCTTCATATAAAATTGATAGAGCAGGCATCATTGGATGGGCATCCTGCAATGTTGATTCAAGAGGTGTCTGACCCGGAGGCTGAGGGGTCTGTGTTCAAGCTCACATTTGCTTGTAATTGTTCGATTTCATGGCCATTGATGTCCGGTGCACTCGATAATGATTTTATTTTCTACAAGAAGATACAGATTTTTGAGAAGAAAGGGTGTACTATTGGTGTTCTTCTTCTTATGGTTGAAGCTGGAGAAGATAAATTGATCAGAAACCAGGTCGAAAATGCTTTGAAGTCGGCCATAAGGAAGCCTAAATCGAGCACAGTGAAGCTCGCATTTGGGCTATGCGGGTGTCAAGAAGAGAATACTAAGGGGAGGGAGGTGGGAGATATTGAGGACGACATTGGTGGACAAAACTATAGGAATGGGTTTGAGGTTTCTAGCCACAAGATTCAGCTTCCGAATCCTCTACCCACTTCGTCAGTCGTTGTATCAGTAGACGAATGGCAGACAATCCAATCTGGCGGGGATGGGATAGGAGAGTGGCTGTTGAACTCTGATAATTTCGACTTTGTTGATCAGATTGGACCCAATTCATATAAGGGAGTGTACAAGGGAAAAAAGGTTGGAATTGAGAAGCTTAAAGGGTGCGACAAGGGGAATTCCTATGACTTTGAACTCCGAAGAGATCTTTTGGAGCTCATGACATGTGGGAACAAGAACATTCTGCAATTTTATGGTTTTTGCATCGATGACAATCATGGGTTATGCGTTGTTACGAAGCTGATGGAAGGTGGATCAGCATACGACTTGATGCTTAAGAAAAAGAAGCTTCAGACTAAGGACATATTAAGGATTGCTGTTGATGTAGCAGAGGGAGTCAAGTTCATGAATGACCACGGCGTTGCATATAGAGACCTCAACACACAGCGAATATTATTAGATCGACATGGGAATGCTTGCTTAGGTGACATGGGTATAGTTGCTGCTTGCCAAAGTGTTGGTGACGCAATGGAGTATGAGACTGATGGATACCGGTGGCTAGCTCCCGAGGTTAGTTCATTGTTGCCTCAGTTATTATTCCGTTAATTAATATAGCTTAGTACCTATCGGCAATCTTTAAACCAGTTAAATTGAGTTCTTTCACTGGTACAAGCTTTTTATCCTGTCAATCTGCATGGTCCAAAACACCGGGAAGAAATTGACGCTTGTCCATTTCCACCGTCCATTGCATATCCAAATGTGTCATAAACCGAGTTCGACATCTGTTGCTGTTGTTCCACGAACTCTCTGATATGATCGAATTGCAGATAATCTAGGCATTATTTTGCTACAAAAGCTTTACCTGCATAGACCTTCCCAGCAAACAAGATTTGATCTATTTCTTACGGATTTTGTGTTAGGTTTCACCGGCACTCATAGCCGATTCAATGTATCAATTCACATATTCATGATCAATCGATTTTCACTAAAGATACTTTATGTCACTTACCCCGACATAACTGTTTGAGCATGCCGACCATGTCTTCATAGTTGTCGGCACTTTACATCTCAATGTACTGTTTACCTAAAAAACGATAGAAGTGGTCATGAGTTTGTCCCCCGTAAATCATTTTGTTCTTCTGTGAAAAACCTGTCAATCCTCGTTACGTTGTCACGTGAACGATCACGAGACTATATTTTTAAGGGTATTGTTGTCAAACT
Organism: Cotoneaster glaucophyllus; assembly: GCA_036320875.1. NCBI lineage: Eukaryota > Viridiplantae > Streptophyta > Magnoliopsida > Rosales > Rosaceae > Cotoneaster > Cotoneaster glaucophyllus. The sequence continues at coordinate 4,697,961 of CM070061.1, forward strand.
AACCTCCACGTACGAGTATATTGACAAATTTTTCACGAAAATACCACAATGATTTGCGATGGACAAATTCAAGGACACTTCTTATCGATTTTCAATGTCAATGATCAAAATAAAGAGTTATGCCGATCTCAAGAACTATTTTTGGCTAAAAATCTCACTTTGCCCAACTACTTTTATCCATTCCACTAAACAAATCACCGTGGCCGCAACCTTAAAGTAGTGCTACCTTCAGAAATACAGGTATTATAAATGAAGCTTTTAAGTTTTTAGCCTGATCACAGTTCAAGCATTATACCCTTTCCAATTGTTTGATCCCACTCTATAAACCCATATTTTATCCAACTTTTATTTGCTTTTGATAATAATTGGATGCTGATACAAACTCTAGGTACAAATACTTGATGAAATTAGATTAGCTTTGATTTGGGTCACGGGAAATGCGGATGCAAATCACTTAGAACAGAATAATTCTTTCTTTCCTCGAGTTTGGCCTTTTGGGAGCACTTTTGGTCACTTTCACCTTTATATAATATCTAACAATCTGAACGCCTCCAACAATGAGCTTGCTCAGATATTTTGTAAGTACAGTGCATTCTAATAAAAATTAGGCTTATTTTTAGCAGCATAATCTCTATTTCCTCCCTATAATTCAAAAGTCACCACTTTACTCTCTGAAACTAAAATTCGCTTCACTTTGCCCCTCGACTCGATTTTGATCCCATTTTGCTCTCTGAAACTCAAAAGTCGTCATTTTACTATATTAAACTCAAATTTGCTCCACATTGCCTTAATTTTGTTAATTCCATTATGTGGGTTTGATTTGAGTGCAACAGGCTAATTAATGTCTTTTTTATTTTTTCCATTTCAAAATATCTTCTTTTAAACTTAAACATTTCTGATTGTTGAATGTTAACGCATAGCGGAGATTTATAATCAAGTTCATCAAAACATGTGGCATGGTCTTATTGGGTAATGGGTTACACATATGTTCCAGGGGCTTGTGGAACAAATTTGAAGTTTCAGGTAGTAAAATTGTGATTTTTGAGTTATAGGAGTCAAAGTAAGATCAAAATCGAGTTACAAGAAGCGTAGCTAAAAATAAGCCAAAACTTACACTTGAAATGTTCCTCCACCTCATCTCTGATTTGAATTAATTGTATCCAAGCTATCCAGCATACTAGCTGGGTGACATCTTTTATTCACCAATGTATTTCCACATCCCCGCTTTCGTATATCTCCCATTTATGATCTGAATACTTGAAATATAGAAATGGTGTTCATTGCTTTGTTTGCCCTTCTGGTTGGACACAGATCATCGCTGGTGATCCGGAGTGTGTTAGCGAGACATGGATGAGTAATGTGTACAGTTTCGGGATGGTTATTTGGGAGATGGTCACTGGTGAGGCAGCATATGCCGCATGTTCACCGGTCCAAGCAGCAGTCGGGATCGCTGCCTGTGGCCTCAGACCCGACATTCCGAAGGACTGCCCACAAATTCTGAAGTCCTTGATGACCAAGTGCTGGAACAATTCACCGTCAAGGCGCCCTCAGTTCTCGGAAATCCTCTCGACCTTGCTGCCATCAAACAACAACAGTAATAGGTGAACATCCTTTAGCTAGTCTCACTGATATTTTATTGGGAAGAGGATCCTCTCCGAATTCACTTTGTGGGGGATCCTAGGGATCCTCTTATCTTAGTCGTTCATCATACATCGTGCAGTCAGTTTTCGTTAGATACTATTTGTGTTTAATTTTAATAAAAGAATATCAAATGATTTCTGATCGCACGATATACGATGAATGACTAAGATGTGAGAATTTCTAGGATCCTCACAATTTGGATTCGGATGGGATTCAAATCTATTTTATTGGAACTCTCTCCCTAAACAGAGGGAAAAAGAGAGAGCAAAAATATATATTTTATTGGATTACTTTAGGCTATCTCTAATGTTCCGGCCTAAAGTTAAAAGTTTGGAAGTTATATTTGACTTTAAAAGTTATATCATCTCCGATTTTTGGCTTTTAATTTTTGACTTTTGTACATTGGAGACGGTTCGAACTCAAAGCTATAATTTTGTTTTGTTTTTATTTTATTTCGAATCCTAAACCACTAAAACACATACATTTTATTCCATGACATTAAAAACTATCATCGCTTCTTTGCGTTCTCCTTGTCGATCCACTAGTGCTCAGTGAGATCAAATTAATATTGTGATGAATCTAATTGTGGCCATTGAATACATATTCGGTGCAACATTTTGGAAGAAAAAATGTTAACAACTATTTGAAATAAAATAGCCGTTAAGCAAGAATTCATGGTATTCCATCGAATGATGAAGGTAAATACAAATAAAGTTGGCCATCAATTTTGAAATAATACTTATTTTTTGTGTAATTCAATGAGGATTCCACTTTAACTCTGTTAAACCTCAATTAAACATGAATTGATACTTGAGTGAATTTTTCTCAGTGTGCTAGAAACACGGCCAGTACACCAAGTGTAATAATACCATTGATTGATTTTTTTTTTTTTCAAGTTTCGAATCAATTACATTATTTCACTGGTGCATAAGACCGTGTTCTGGAAACAGTGAAAAATTCTAGACACTTGACTCCAAAGTCACATCCCTAGTATATTTATCCAACTAAATAATTGTATAGATCCAAATATATAATATACGTAATATCCTTCCAAACATATGAATTATACCTCAATAGTGTTACAGGTTATCAAAAACTACTATTTGTAAAAATACGTCAAATAAAGGTCCTAAGTTCAACTCCCTTCTTACCAGTAATTACAAAAAACATTCTAAACTAAAATTAACAAGGAATTATGAAAGGATTAATCACTTCAAAGAAATGTTAACTCGCAGAACGAACGACAAATCAAACGCTTCTTATAGTAAACTTTTCATGTCATCAATTTCTTTGATTCATACAAAATCCTATAACAATTCAAGTTCCATAGACATCAGATCAGAGCATGCTTTTGAAATTCCAGATACAAATATAGCAAGCATGGACAACAAATTTGCACAATTCCAGACTTGAGCGGCATCAGCTCTTATCAGCACCTTCATCAAATGCACCGGAGTTTACAACTCGGAAATCCAGTTGCTTCTGATGCTTCAACCGGCGTCGTTCATCAAAGCTTTCCCAGCCTTCAAACTGTGAACATAATGTTGTCAGTGAGACAACGATAAAAGTAAAAAGCTAGACTACTTTACAGAATGACATTTGCTGCTAGTTACGTACCTGACGAAGGACATCCACAGTTATTTCTGTATTGTGCAGATCAAGTGTTGTGAGCTGTAGGCACATTTTGAATAACGCAGAGGGAAGCGCTTTCAACCCGTTGTTGCTGAGATACAAAGACTGCACAAAAGTAGAGACTTCAGGCGAATATCAGCCTGGTGACTTTGCACTTACTCTACAAGTGCTCAAGTTAGAAGACGACTACTGCTAAAATGATATCTATAAAAACTTCATGTAAAAGTTCATGGATGACGAGGCAGTAAAGGGAGTCAAACTTTAGGATGGCACGATACCGTAACCATTAGGTCTTAGCTCAGGTATATATCAATGGGCAACAGGGGGTGTAGGCAGATACAATAGCAAACATCAAGTCGATGGGCGGTGAACAGCAGGTGCAATATGAATAAAGCGTGAAATGGAAAACAATCTTATAAGAAAAGGCAAAACAAATTACTAAATAAATTCTAATACAGGAAAAACGTAATCAGTGTAATACGGAAGATTAACTAATTAACTGAACCACTCAACTTTGGAGGGGGTACAAACTGAAACGAAGAAAGAGGGATAATAAGTTCAAAACAGTAGATTAAGTAGGGACCTTCAGATTGTTCAAATTTCCCATTGTCTCTGGCAACTCGGAAAGAAGATTTGACGAAACATCAACCTGCACCATGTGGAAAGTAAATCAGATGCATAACTGAACTACCTAGTATGGGAAACAACCAACCCTCTAATCACCCCTCCACCCACCAGACACCTGAAAGAAACGAAAAAATAGGAAAACACCAAAAGAAGTACCTCAATAAGAGCATTGCAATCCCCTATACATGTAGGGATGATGCTTATCCTGCAACATAGACATGCGTAAGTTTAATTAGATATGTTACCAACATAACACACGTCTTTAAGAAATAGCGTCTTCATCAATATATCATTGATGCATAAAGGGGAAACAACTTTCCTAACCCAAAAGCATTCACAGGAGAAAATACAATGTCCACAATGTAGACATGTCAAATTTATTAATCGTATCACATTCAGATGAGAAGACAAGGAAAAACAAGAGGAACCAGATTTTGATTCTCTAATTCTCAATACGTAAAACACATGTCCTTGGCATCCTTGCATATAATACTTTCAAAATTACCTGTTATTGTTCGCTTTCAGAACTTCAAGCTTAGTCAGAAGTCCTATTTCATTTGGGAGGCTAGATAATTTGTTTTTTGCAACATTAAGTTGCCTCAGTGATGTCAACAAGCCCAGTGAAGATGGCAACATCGTTAAACTGCGTACATCATGCAATTCATCAAAATATCCAATACAATGTGAAGAGAGAAAATGAAAGCCACTCGCTATTGGTTAGCTTTATTTGAAAAGTAAAAGAGACACTCACTGGTTTTGCTCCAGAGACAGAACGGTTAGATACTTCAAAGATACTATTCCTTCCCAGCTAATAGAATCGTCCAATATATCATTTGCAGCGAGCAACAATTTCTACAGAATTTTGAGAATGAACTGAAACTAAGTAAAACTTATGGCAAGAATTTGATGTAGATGGAGCGAAAATATGAAACAGAGGTTTCTGTACCTGCAAGGAGCTTAGACAACCAATCTTTGAAGGTACATCTCGAATAGAATTATTGCTGAGTTCAATAACTCTTACAGAAGTCCCAGAAGCCCACACTTCATCAGGTATAGCCTTTTCAAATTCGATCAACAAGAATTTGTCAACATCAGAAAAACTTAGGTCCTCTAAAACAAAATCAATATTGCACTCCGATCAGATTCACAAGTATCAATGGTTCAGATTCCCACTTCATTTCTATTGGCGAAAAAAAAAAATATAACTCTACAAGGCATATCACTTCTATTAACATACTCAATACCTGTTTCTCAGGCCATACAAGTTACACATTGAAACAAGAATGCTTCTCTTGAAGTGAAATGTAATCAGAAAAACGCAAATTCGGTTTTGGTCCATAATCAACAAAGGCCAGTTTCGTATACCTTCAAGTTGTAGTCGGACAGTCCTATAACTCCCATAGCCTTCCATCTATCCAACCGGTTCTTTTCTTTTCCCAATGTATCAACAATTCTGAATCTGGAAATGGGGCGTGTTTGAGCTTGTTTTAAGATGGGTCCGTCCTATCCATACCAAAATTTCAAGAAATTACCACATTATCAATAACCCATTTGTAATAACTCAACGCTTCCAAAAGAACACTTAAAAATGCACATCAAACTCCACAGTTACTGCAATCCAAGGTTTGATGAAATTGATCACCTACATTTTACTCTAGGAAAAAAAGTATCTTTCTTGATGAACCATCTTTCTTTTCATATATTTTCTCGACTACCAAACAAGTGGGGTTCTTCCATTTCCATCAAACTCAATCTCCCAAATTCAATTCAATAATTTCAAGAAACCAAAAGGGTAAAAAACAAGAATTGAACTTCATCTAGAAATACCCGTACCCCTTGGTGCAAGCCCTGAGAAGCCATGAGCATGATCTTGGCTCCATCCCTGACCTCAGACTCCTTCAGTGTCATTCCATCCACCAGAAGCTTCCCTGTCACAAAATACCCACAACCCAAAATTCAAAACAAACAACGAATAGAAAACTTGCCATTCAATTAAAATCAAACGAATCCAAAAGGAGGCACCTTTGCAGATGAGCTTTTGGCCGCGAGGGAGGACATTGGTGAGAGGCTGCAGAAGGGCCTTGAGGTCTTTGACGGTGGAGTCCACAGAGAGGTTTGTGATGGGAATTGTTCTGCCGCTGAACTTCACGGTGAGGCTTACGGTGGCGCCTCCGCTATCGTCACCGCCGGTGGCACTGCTTGCCATTTTCTCTTTCTTGCTGTGAGTTCTTGGTGGGTCTTCTTCTGCCTGTGTTTGCTTGCGTCTGATCTTTCCGATGACTTTTCAGAAACTAGTGTGGATGCCTCCTCGCCTCCCTTCTTTGCTTTTATTTTATTTTTTATTTTGACAATACTCCAAAAATCTAATTGTAAACTCTAAAATTTCTATTTATTCATTTCTAAAGTACGTTTAAATGACTAAAAATAATTTTAGAGATTTTTTTTTTTGAAACGAATCCATAATAAAAATGTCACATCCCGACCTGGGGTCCACCACATCACGATATTGTTCGTTTTGGACCCCGACTACCCCCTCACGGTTTGTTTCTGGGAACTCACACGAGAACTTCCCAGTGGGTCACCACTCATGGGAGTGCTCTCGCGCGCTACTCGCTTAACTTCGGAGTTCCCATGGAACCCGAAACCAGTGAGCTCCCAAAAGGCCTCGTGCTAGGTAGGGATGAGAATATACATATAAGGATCACTCATCTGGGTAATGTGGGATCTCACAATCCACCACTCTTAAGGGGCCCGACGTCCTCGTCGGCACACCACGGCCAGGGTTAGGTTCTGATACCAAATTGTCACATCCCGACCCGGGGTCCACCACATCCAGGGCCCACTCCACCACCGTAGCACGATATTGTCCACTTTGGGCCCCGACTACACCCTCACGGTTTTGTTTCTGGGAACTCACACGAGAACTTCTCAGTGGGTCACCCATCATGAGAGTGCTCTCATGGGCTACTCGCTTAACTTCGGAGTTCCCATGGAACCCGAAGCCAGTGAGCTCTCAAAATATTTTCTCTAAAATTTCTTTCAGTCGTTTAAAATACTTTCCAAATGAGACATTTAGAAAGAAAAAAAAATCTTGTGAGAAATGGGCACAATTAGATTTTTGAAATGTCAATATCAATTCTGTATTTTTAATGGTGGTTTTTATCAACGATTTAGAAGTTTTTGAACAAGTTTTTATTTTATCTTTTTTTATATAACGATATATTTACAAATAAATGTCTTAATGATTTTAAATTTAACTATTTTTTCTCAAAAAGAATCTATGAATGAGAATTAAAATGTATATGATTTGGATTCTTGAAAAGTTACAAATGAACTCTATAAAATATGTGTCAAAAAAATAAGTGTAATGGATCTTGATCCATTGAAAATTGTTTGGGTGTCCAGAAAGAAGCCATATCTCCTTCACATTGTTCTCAGTCCAACACTGACGATATGCTCATGGAGTGGTGTTTGCAACAAGAAAGATAAGACTATTAATTTTGTGGAAGAACTTGTATAAGGTTTGAGAAATATGTTGTACTTGTGATTTTGTATGCTATGAGTGTTGCTATGTGTTGTTTACTTTGTCAAACTATCATTAATTAGGTATGTGTATCATCTTTTTCATGTAAGTTATGGTTTCTTTCTTCTTCGTTCGTTTTGATAGGAAATTTCATTGCATTCTTCTTCTTAGCACCAGGTGAGAACAAGAAGCATCTTCGGCCAATCTCCATTAGGCCCAAGGACACCTTTGCACGTTCTTTCTTCTTTAGCAAAAGGCTGGACTCTCGATACGAAAACTTTTTCAGACCTATTGCCGAATGCTAAAGTTAAGTAACAGCCAAAAATTTGTACCTATTTTTCGTCTCTCAAGACTCGGGCCTTTTATCATAACTTTTGCATTGCAAAGAAGTCGAGACCTAACAATTTGACACGACTTCATCTCTGTTTTTTTTCCATTAAATGGTCTCTCTATCTCATTCTTTCATGGAATTTTTGCAGGAACCGATAGAATTGATGAGAATGTTAATGCATTAGATCAGATGAGTGTTAACAGAGTCCTTATTAGGGGTGGAATTTTTTTGTCAAATTGCCGTACTAACCGAATTGTCAACCGTGTCATACCGATTTTGTGCCAATTGGTAATGGTACGGTATTGTACCATACAAAAATTTCATGATACAGTATTGGTAATGGATACCATTATCAATGTATTACCGTACCGTACCGAAAATACAATATAATATATCATTTATAAATTATATAACACATATTTATAATATTCCAATAATTTGAAAATAAAACCTTATTTATATTAAAATTGTTGTTAGTGACTTTGATCTCTTGAAATGGTGGAAATCAAACACAAAAGAGTTCCTAATTCTTTCACAAATAGAAAAGATATCTTTGTAACCCTCACTTCTACCGTTGCTAATGAAAATGCATTTAGCCTGGGGAGGAGGGTTGTGGACTCTTTTAGGGCATCACTGACTCCTAAAATAGTAGAGGCACTAGTGTGTATTAGTGGTTGGCTTAGGGAAGATGAAGTAAACTTCTACAAGGAACCAATGAAAGATATGCTTCAATTTTACAAGGAAATGGAAGAAGAGGAAACAAGAAGTATATGCATTAATTCTTTTCGTAAATTTGTTATTAAATGGTTTTCAACTTTAATTCTTCTTGCTACTAATTAATATGTTTTCTTTGTTTGTAATGTAGGCTTGACACAAACTCAATCTTTTACAAGTTCAATGCCTCCTCCAAAAACTTCGACATCTCAAGCTTGAATAACTCATCAATGAATTCTACTTTTTGAAGTTTAGTTCTAATTTTCATTTGGTTTGAAACTTTAATTTCTATTTGGATTGTTAACTTCTATTTGTTTTGGTTCGTAACTTACATTTGGATTGTAAGCTTAATTTCCATCATGAATCTTTATGCATCATTTGAATTATTTTGTGTGTGAATTGTGAACAATAAATAATATATGAATTTAAGCTACAATGTATGAGATAAAGGTACAAAAAAAAAAAGTTTTGCCCTTCAATTGGGTTAAAAAAACAAAAACAGATTTTGTCCCAAAACAAAATGGCAATTACCATTGACATACCATACTAACCGAACTTTTGGCAATACCGAACTTCGGTAACCGAAAGTTTGGTATGGTAATGGTAATAGATTTTACCAAACCGAAAATTTGGTTAGGGGTGGGCACGGTCCGGTTCGGCTTGGTTCCATCCTCAAAATGGAACCGGAATCGAAAATTTCAACGGTTCGGTTCGGTTCGGTGCGGCTCCGCTTAAATTTATTACTAAAACCTTACGGTTCGGTTCATAACGGTTCCGGTTCGGTCCATGCCGGTTCACGGTTCTAAACAAAATTATATGTATGTTTTTTTTCTAATTTTCTACTTCTAATACCAAACACATATTTCAATCACAAATTCAAGTAAATTTGAATTTACACTACTAGATCTACAAGATTTGTGACCGGAAGATAGAAAGTGTGCATATAAATATAAATCAAAAGATAAAAAGGCTCATATCAAGACCAAAGTGTAGATCTTAAACTAAAACTAAAATGTACATAATGCATAATATACTAGAAAAGAATGGAGAAAAGGAATAAAACAACAAAGGAAGGGGAGAGAAGTGAAAAAAAATATTGGGCTTATGCACATGGTCTTCTTGGAAAAATGTCTTATTTATATAAAAATAATAATAAAACAATTATTTATATTAAAAGCGGTTAGGTCCGGTTCCTCCGGTTCTTAATATTTCCAAACCGGAACCGGAACCGTTTGAAACGGTTCGGTTCGGTTTTTGTTCCGGTTTTGACTTTTTTGGTCAACGCGGTTTTTTACAGTTTTTTTTTGTCACGGTTCGATTCGGTTTTTCGGTTTGGCGGTTTTTATGCCCACCCTTAAATTTGGTACGGTAACCGTACCGAACCCATCCCTAATCCTTATTTTATCAGTTTTGAAACTGCATTAATGAACTCTAGCTGGTATTGGCTTCTTTTGTTGTTTTCCACCTTATTTTTACAGGATACGCAGCACTTTTTGGCTGCAACGTTGTTACCCTTTTGTTGCGTGGGTTATGATATTAAGAGAATTGTTGTTTGTGTTTTATAAGAAGTTTGTAGACATACGTTGGATGATAACTATGTAGTTTTTTGAAATATATACGATGTGCAATTGTCTTTGAGGATTTGATTTTATGTATCTTGCATCATGTGACCTTAAGATTGCACACAAAGATGGAACAGGTGATGGTTCGGATCAGTGGTCAGCTTTTAGTGACCTCTCTATTGAGGTCACCACATAGTGCATGTGACTTTCGGTTTAGGTACCATTATATTGTTTTGGTGACGAAGTTAGTGACCAAAATTATGGTCAGTAAAACTTTTATACTCAGTGACTACACAAAGCCGGTCACTAATAATTTGACGTATTAGTAACCTGATATTTCAGCGTCACTAAAGAGAATTGTGACGAGCTTGTAGCGACTTCTCAGTGATCAACCTATTTTTGGTCAGTGAGTTGGTTTAGTGACCATTTCATTTTCAGTGACGAATGAATGGGTTAGCTGAATCCCTGTTCCCTTGTAGTGTTGGATGAGATTGTGGCAACGAAAGCTGAAGACACAGAAACTTCGAAGATAATGTCACCAGAGCTGAATAAAGATTCGTATTTTTACGTGCATTTTGACAGCCGGCGCACAATCTGCCGTCTAAATATTGACAAATTCTGCGGAAGGAGCTGCCGCAAGCCGAGGTTTGAAACTCTGCTTGAACATGTCGAACGAGGCTATTTTTTTTAAGGAAAATTAATGAAAAGGGCTTGAAAAGTTTTAGTTTTAATAAAAAATCATGTTATAAGTTTTGTTTAATAAAAAATCATGTTATAAGTTTTGTTTAATAAAAAACCATGTTATAAGTTTTGTTTAATAAAAAACCATGTTATAAGTTAAGTCACTGTTTCTGGAATTTAAGTCACTGTTTCTGGATTTTAAGTAACACTGTTTCTGGAATCTAAGTCACTGTTTCTGGAATTTAAGTCATTGCACTGTTAGTTTATTTCCAGCGACAGTGTTAGTTTTTCCAGCGACAGTGTTATGTTTTTCCAGCGACAGTGTTAGTTTTTCCAGCGACAGTGTTATTTTTTCTAGCGACAGTGTTATTTTTCCAGCGACAGTGTGTTATGTTTTTCCAGCGACAGTGTTAGTTTTTCCAGCGACAGTGTTATTTATCCAGCGACAGTGTTATGTTTTTCCAGCGACAGTGTTAATGTTCATTTTCTTTCCAGATACAGTGTTTGTTTGTGCATGGCCCAAAGGGCTTGGTGTGGTTGCTGCTCGCCGGAGCTAAACGGAAGGGAAGATCATATTTCGGCCGGAAAGTTGGACAAACTTTAAACGCTCATAATTTTGTCAATACTCAATGAAATTAAGTGATTCAAAAACGAAAATTGTAGTTCTCGCAGAGACGAAGAGAATGGTACCTTGCACGATAGCTAACTCGTTGTAGTTTGGCCGAAAAACGCCTCGAAAGCCTCGGAGGTCGCCGGAAACTGGGTTGGACAAACTTTAAACGCTCATAACTTTGTCAATACTCAACGAAATCGAGTGATTCAAAAACGAAAATCGTAGTTCTCGAAGAGACGAAGAGAATGGTACCTTGCACGATGGCTAACTCGTTGTGGTTTGGTCGGAAAATGCCTCGAAAGCCTCGGAGGTCGCCGGAAACTGTGTAAGATTCAAATAGATATAACTTCTTCAATACTCAACGAAATAGGGTGATTCAAAAAGGAAAGTTGTAGTACTCAGCGAGACGAAGAGGAGGAGGAGGAGGAGGAGGAGGATGAGGGCCAAAGGAGAGCCCATGAGTGACTGGCTGGTGGTCGAGCTGTCTGTTGGTTTGGTGGGTTTTACCTTGTTCTGAGATGGTTTTTGGTTAAAAAAAGTTATATGATGGTTTTTGGTTAAAATAAACTTAGTTCAAGCCCTTTTTATTAAAGCTCCCTTTTTTTTATGCAGGGTGAATTCGAAGGAGACCATGAGAGAGAGTCGGATGTTTATGCCTATGATTTCCCCCATGACACATGAGTGACGGTCCATGGCATAAGGATTCCGTCCCGAGTTTGATTGATCACGCGATCATACTTGGGGAGAAAACAATCTTCCATATGGCGGCGAAAATCCATGTTTTTTTAAGGTTTTTGATCATTTTCTTCTCCAATCCTGTAATGATCTCCCTCATTGCTTGCGCTACTCTAGTCGTTCCGGAGCCACAAGCTAGTTGTTCTGTATCATACCAGAACGGAAAATGTTGCATACATTTTTGACACTCACAAAGACCAGTGGGAGCCTAATAAAAGCAAAGTCCTTACTGGGGTTTTGGGCTGCTGCGGAGTTCGAAGGCTTTCTAATCGGCATGATTCGGTTCAGCAAAGAGTTTGTGGATAAGAAGTTGGATTCGAATGGGATTCCCAAGCGGTATTGGGTGCTACATGAGCTTGATGAGAAAACATGTGGAAAAAGCTAAGGCGCCACGTGTTTTTGTATTATTGAGATGGAAACGCTACGTGACGGTGTATCCGTGTCATGTAAGTCCTCCAATAATATAATCAAAGCTATACGTGACAGTGTTTTGACAGGTGCAGGTCAACTAGATCTGGTCATTTGTTGCTGTAGAACCAAACCAATGCAAGGATTTGCCAGCTCTGAGACTCACAGAAGAAAGGAACAAATCCATACCTTATTTTGGAACCCTAAAAACTCGAGTTTGGTTCACATGAAAGAGGATCTCTATGCTATTCTTTAACTTCTACGTTCAATCGATCAAGCATGTTGCCACAAAGTCCATAACTTTGTTACTCTACTTCTTCTCCCCGCAACCCATGTGAACTTTTCAGAATCCACCCACTGGGTGGGTTTTCTGCTTTACTAACTTTTGCTTTTGGAAACAACAGATTTATTCACACTTTCAGAACTACCAGACATGTATTGTCTCCACTACACTACGCAGTTAATTATGCATGGTCCCTCATCACACATGTTGGATATCATTGCTACTCGTCTCGTTCACTCTCTCCTCTCTTATTATTATTATTCTCTTTTGACTTCAAAATAAGTGTATTATTATTCTCTTTTGACTTCAAAATAAGTGTGTGAAAACACATTTAACATTATATTCGATGTCGTTCGTTTGATTTTCGTTTCAAATCGTTTATATATACGAAGATTCTCGATGCCGTGTTTCTTGAAGGACGGATACGCTGAGAGAATCTCACTTGTGATCAAGTTTCTGATCACCACGTAGAGCTTAGACTTTAGTTTTAAGTGTCGGGTTGGTTAGTTGCTCGGATTTTAGATTTGAAGTCTCAAGGTTTGGTATCTTAAATAATCAACCATGTCAATAAATTAGATCTAAGTGAAAAAGTTGACTAACAATGAGCCTTTCTCGACCCAACAAGCCTTCAAAATATAAAACGTCGTGTTCTCAGAAAAATTATATTTGTATGTGCATATCTAACAAAGATGAAAACAAAAACCTAATTGTAAGACGGGTAGCAATCATAATCTACACATCTAAGCTATGGGCAGGAGGGAAATTTCAAACTCGGGCCACAACAGATTGAAAAAAAAAAAGTTTTATTCACCTAGACAATCCACCGCTTACAACGTAATCGGTTGAAGTTGTGCTCGTGTGAACTGGTGAAGATTTTGGCAAGCAGAAAATGTCAATGTGCTTGCTTAGTATTAATGGGCTGGCAAGAAAATGAGCACGCTCCCATACTCCTGCATTATGTGAATAATTTAAGATCCACCACACCCTTCTTAAATATATGCTCAAGAATAATATAAATAAGATGTTGCATAGCACGATCTTGTGCAGATCATTTAGATAAATAAGCACATGATTTTTAATAAAATGCTTTAATTTAAGGCATATAAGCAGATATGCTAGCTATTAAGCAGGAAGCCTTGTTGATTTGAAGTAGACTTTTTTATTTATCTTGTTTTCAAGATTTTTGACTTGCTTGAGCTGCTTTCTTTCCAATTCGAACCGCTTTCGTTTCTTAAAACTTTTTTCCACTTCAATCGACCTCTATCTTGTACTACATCAATGCTGGTTAAAAGTTGTAGGTGAATGTAAAGAGTAAACCGAACTCAAGCTTAAAAATGTCATTAGCATCAGTCATCAGTAATTACCAACTCTTGTGTAGTCAAGCAGTTTTGTCCCTCTAAATCTCAGTCCAAATCCAACCCAAGATAAATAAAGTTGCCCCCAATATACGTCAACTGTGACGTATACAAAACATAAAAGGAGCAATCTTGACTAGGTCCACATAAAAAGTATATGGAAAATTAGGAAAAAGTTACTTATCTCCTAAACACAGGACCTCTCATCTATAATTAGGCTCTAAATCCCAATTACCCATCTCACTAATTACCACCTCGCATCCCTCCCCTTCTCTCTTAAACCCCCTTTTAAGGCATAAACAAAACACACCACCTTTCTCAACTACCTTAACCAACTGCCTAACCCCCCCCCCCCAACATTTTACCCATCCATCCAATCCAATCCAATCCAATCCAATCCCTCATCTGTCTCTCTCTCTCTCTCGCTAGAAAGTTCTCCACAACTTTGCAGAACTCCCTTTCAAATTTCAATCACCAAGGCCTTTGCTTTAAGCAAAGCAAAACCAGAAACCAGAGAAATCACCCCACAAATCCCATAAATTAAAAAAACAGAGCAAACCCAATTCATATTTCTTCCTGTTTCTTCAACCCAATTCATAAAGTTGCAATCTTTGTTCAATTATTCATCTGGGTTTTGCTAAAATCCAACTTCTGATCCCAACCCTCAAATGTGGCGGCCGTGGAGCAAATCAACTGTTCAGATTCACGGCACGTCATCACCATCCTCCCCCTTCTCCTTCTCCTCCTTCAAAGACATCCAAACCCTCTGCGCCGACGAAACCGACGACCACTCCCAGCAGCCGACAACCGGCGCCGCCACCAAAAAAGCCTCCGCTATCTTCCATCGCGTCCGAGTCGCCAACTCGCTCCTCCGCGCCTGGTCAGCCGCCCAGCCCTTCACATCCTCACACCTCAAACCCCAACCCGACGATGAAATCTCCACAAAACAATCTGAGCCGTCGATCAGCTCCATCCCGGGCGCGGAGAAACGCATTGTCGTTTACTTTACAAGCCTACGTGTCGTTCGGTCGACGTTCGAGGACTGCAAGACCGTCCGATCGATTCTCCGAGGGTTTCGCGTATCATTGGACGAACGAGATCTGGCGATGGACCACGGGTTCTTAACCGAGCTGCAGCAGATTCTGGGTCAACAAACTAAGTTGACCTTGCCGAGGGTTTTCATTGGCGGGAGGTACGTAGGCGGCGCCGACGAGGTGAGAAATTTGCACGAGGCGGGCGAGCTCAAGAAGTTCGTGGAAGGGTTGCCCGCACAGGAACCGGGCGTATGCGACACGTGCGGGGGGTACAGATTTATTCTGTGCGACGAGTGTAGCGGCAGCCACAAGTTGTACTCTGAGAAGAACGGCTTCAAGAGTTGTACGGTGTGCAATGAGAACGGTCTCATCAGGTGCCCTTCTTGTTCGTGTGCGCCGCTCTAATTTAGTAATTTTCCCTCTAAATTAGAATTAACAAAAATGAGAGAAAAATGTGAAGAAAAAAAAGAAGGGCAAAAACCCACTTGGCGGGATTTTTTTTTATTTTTTTTATTTTTTAGTTTTTGTAGTTTTGTTATTAAAAATGTTGTTGGGCATGTAAGAATGTGTAGGCCCGGCGCATGTTGGGGTGTGGCTGGCTATGTTGCCACGCAAATTATGGATTACAAGGGTTAATGTCAGCTAACTTTGATTATTATATTTGAGCTCAATTTAAGTACATTTTTTCTTCTTCCTGAATTTTATTTTTTACTCTTTCTGTTTTTATTTTTGAGAAATTTTGAGTTCGACGGTCTATATTTATTTATTTCGTTGATCCACCTCATATAAATCAAATGTCCGAATCTTTCTAAATTTTTTTTGTTGAACCGTTCGAACTTTCTGATTTTTATGCTTTGGATAGTAAAGTTCGGAAAGATCCAAATTTCCAGCCAAAATGAACATTTTATATATATTCTTTTAAAATTTATCCATTGGACTATCGAGAAATTTTCCCGCCAACAAAAATTGCATATTGGATTGGTTTTAATGAAATTGTGTGGTTGAGATTAAAACACAGGCCACACAATCTCAACCACATAATTTCATTAAAGTCAAATCCAACGGTCAAGAGGGTGTCCCCATTTTTTTAGAAAAATGGGGATTCCTCTTGTGAAATGATTCATATATATATATATATCGTCTTGAAGTAAAGAGGAATTGAAATTTTAGATGTGGAGATTGAATAGAGATCTTAAATTCACAGTTCCAAAATCATGTTAGACAAATTTTAATCTGATGACATTTGGTTCGTGAACTAGAGCAAAATTATTGGTATTTTGTGGTTCGCTACGTCTTCGGACAAAGGGAAGAAAACCCTTTCATTCTCATTGTCTATGTACAAAGACACATGAGAGTTTCCTTCTAAAGAACCAAACCCAGTGCATGTCTAACCAATGAGCAAAAATGTAACATATTCGAGAAAGCACAAAGGTTTGGAGCCTCTCACCCTTTGTTCGAACTCTCTACAGATGTATTCTTTGGGGCTACTGGTTCTACTTTGACATAACGTTGATCCGGAACCAAAATACGTTGTCGCCTCATATGCTACCGGAGATGCATGAGAGAAGAATTGGCCTGTTTTCGATGTGTAGCTACTATATTAAGAAAAAGGGAAAAAAGAATGATAAATTATACATTGGAAATCCATTAAAATCAAAAGTGAAGCCTAAAAATACGGAAACCTAGGGCCCATTTTTCTTGTATATCCTTGAGGTTGGCATAATCAAGGTATTAAATATCGGTAATATCGGAAATATCGGTAGTCCGAAAACACGGAAATATCGATGGAAATATCGGGATAATATCGATATCGATAAAATTTCCATGGAGACCACGGAAATTGTAAGAAAAACTTGGAAATTTTTATTGAAACTTTGCAGGATGTTTATTTAGTCAATTATCTATTAGTTTATCACAAAAAATTGGAAGGAAATGCATTGCATGATGGATTTAACATTATCAAGTTGATTATATAGCGAGCTGGCAAACATTGTGAGTGTAGAAAATATATAGTAATTAATGAAAGAAGTTTAAACACACCAAAATCATTTATATATAATGAATTAGTGCAATATTTTACACTTTATACATTGCATGGTAAGATACATGAGTGACTTAGTAAATATTAGCTTGCAAGCCTTGCAGACATCTTAACGACCATATAAATATTATAGGCTAAATATGTAATCACAAACACATCTGTAGCAAGTTGGATAAGGCCCAGGTGCGTGGTTGACAAAGGGAGGGGTTCGAATCCCTCTATGCTCAAGATTGAGACTTTTCAGTATTTTTCAAGTATTTTTAGGTTTTATCTCTCGATATTATCGATAATAAATACAATTTTCACATCTAAGTGGGGTAGGGAAATAAGAAAAGGGTGGGTTTAACACTCTTCTTTTGATTTTATCTGGTGGGATCCTTTCCCACACCCATCTCTCCCTCTCTTCCACGTGTCCCTCTCCCTTAGATATTTTCCATATCCATGTGGCGATCTCTAGGTTTGAGACACTTCTTTTGATTTTATCTGGTGGGATCCTTTCCCACACCCACCGCCACTCACTCACTCTCAAACACTATCTCATTTCACTCTCTCTCTTTCCCTTTCAACTCGAACTCTCTACCTGCTCTCTGTGCACAGACGCACTGAGCCACCTCCTCGCCCACTCCGGCGAGCCTCATAATAACCCAGACCACAGTCACGAAGCACCTACCCAGAAACAACACCATCGAACAAGGGCCTGCCACTGTTCACTGTCTTCCCCAAGAAAACTCCGGTGAGTTCTTGACTTTTCCGATTAGGGTAAGCCTCGGGAACTCACTCTCTCTTCCTTTTTCGTTGTCTGTGAAAGATCTTAAGGTTTCATATCTGTTTGGTAAGGTTTGGAGGCAGAAAGGGACGCGACGGTATCGAACCCAGTTTTCCGGCGAGGAAACACCGTGGGTTTCAAGCCATTTTCCGGCCGTATCCAGTCTCCGTTGAGCCTCATTTTTGGCATAAATCTGTTCTTCTCCGTGCAAGCTTTAAATTGGTAGTTTATAGGCTGGATTTGACTGAGGAATGAGCTCGAATAGAGCTATGGAAGTTGGCCCTTGAACCTAAGAAGCGCACCTGCAGCAGAAGCCGGTTGGTGAAAATATCGTTTTTGATAATATCGCGATATATTGCCCAAATAATGTATTAAAATGCTAAAAATATCGTTTTCGATATTATCGCGATATTTCGTCGATAATATCGCGATTTTGACAATAATTAATGGATAAGTGTGAAAATATCGTAAGATGAAAAAAACGATATTATCGGCGAAATATCGCCGATAATATCGATATTTTGGTCATTGGGCATAATTACAAGTGATGTGGACTTGCATCCCATCCAGTTTCAAATTGTCGAGATTTTAGGGATCCTCGTATAGTAGCCGTTCATAGTATACCGTATGATAAAAAATCATTTTGAATTTTTTTATTTAACATTAAACACAAATAGTACTTAACGAAAACTGACCGCACGAAGTACAATGAACGACTAAAATGTAAGAATCCTTAGAATCCTCACAAAGATGATCCTCATTCCAAGTGATGTATGTCGGAGGAGATGCACATTTGATGCTCACCTCTTATTATATCGTAAAAATTATTAGGTCAAATGTCACTAGTTTAATAAAGTGGATAATAGAGAATTGGTACACATCGTTTTAGGAATATACCCATCTTTGTTTCTCACCTAAATGAATAAGAAAAATGATTACAAATTGTACAAATGAAGCTCCATTTTGATAGTGTATACTTAAGTTTTTGGAGAAACTTAGGTAATTAAAAGATGAGCTATGTGGTTTCGTTCAGTCCAATTCATCCTTTACTTCTTTTTTGATCATACGTATCAAAGCTCAAGCTTGGTTTGTTTTGAAGAGAGATTTTAAAAAATGACAGATCTATTCACTCTATCAATAATTGAGACGGGTCTGGTGAATTGAATTTCTTGCAATGATGAGTTGTTGCAATTGCGAAAAAGGAAATATGTTTTCTTACATAGAATCATTCATATATGTGTGGATATGAATAACATATCCATTTTTTTTATATGGATCCATTTGATTCGTTTTTCTTCGGTTCGAGCCAACTGAAACAAATAGAAGATTATGCAAAACGAACTTTATCGATTTACAATTACAGCTCGTACTTACGACTATTACTTTGGGCAGGTTGACCAATGCACATGTGACATGGTTCCCGTTTGGAACGAAGTTAAACTTTGTGAAACAAGCATAAATTTAGGTCCACCTCACATAACATGCATGTGATAGAGTACCTTATACCACTTCAATCATGGAGGCATAGGTCTTACTTTTGAGGAGGACGGGCTGCCATTGATTTCAATGGAGCTGTACACACCGGATGATGTGCAAGATGTACTTTCATATAATCCATCGTCTTAGATGATAGTGCCACAAATCAAGACCCAACGATCATTTCGTTTAATGACACTCAGTCTCCACCCCTCTTGTTATAAGCCAGTATCAATGGTTCCTAAATCACAAACCAAAACCAACTGGCTTCTCAAAAGCTCATTTAAGAGACTCAATATTCCTACATATTGATCCAGCGTCTCTGGAAATATAGATAGGCCGACATTTTTTATACCAGAAGGTTGTGTTGTCTATTTTTAAAGGAGACCAGAAAGCCCCACATACGGTAATGGGTCTAATTCAACTAAGTACTCATTCACGCACAAACCCTAGAAAAAATGCGCAGCAAGTTAATGTGGTCCAGCTATGGGGTCCAAAACCCTAAAAGCATTTTCAAGAGAAGTTCTAAATTTTCGTTAAACTAGCAAGTGATCAATGTCAAAAAAAATTTAATTTAGTTACTCAGTTTAACTTTTTACTTCCAACAACACTCTATTTAACAAATTTTGAAAACTCAACCTCCTCATTTTCTAAACAATCTTCTCTCTTCCTTTCACCTTGCTTAAGGGTCCACCGTGGAGTTTTATTATCTTTTTAATATATAGCAAGTGAACGGTTGCCCTTTAAATCTAAAGTGTGATTGTTCATTTTGTTATAACAGAGATACTTTACAGTATCTCAAAAATGAATTTTTTCATTTTAGCTCTTTAAAATAGAATATTAGTTGTTTTACAGCATATAAAGCCTCTACGAGTATAACAACACTTTATTAGCTTACAAAACCCTTAACACAATCCACACACACAAAAACAAAAAGATAGCGTTTCCCCTTCTTTTTTGTGTTTCTTTTATGCGAAAACAAAACCCCAAGGAAACCTAATTATCTAAGTTGATCAAATAAGAGGCCAGATGTTAGATCCCACATCGCCAAGGGGAGTGGATCCTCTATACCTTATATGTACATGCCCACCTCCTTTAACACGAGGCCTTTTGGGAGTTCACTGGCTTCGGATTCCGTAGGAACTCCGAAGTTAAGCGAGAATGGGTCAGAGCATTCCGAGGATGTGTGACCCATTGGGAAGTTCCGCTCGCGTGAGTTCCCAGAAACAAAACCGTGAGGGCATGGTCGGGGCCCAAAACGGATAATATTGTGCTACGACGGAGTCGAGCCCAGGATGTGGTGGGGACCTAGGCCGAGATGTGACAATTTGGTATCAGAGCCAATCCCTGGCTGGAAGTGTGCCAACGAGGGCGTCGGCCCCTAAGGGGGCTGGATTGTTAAATCCTACATCGCCCAGGGGAGTGGATCATCTATGCCTTATATGTACATACCCACCTTCTTTAACACGAGGTCTTTTGGGAGCTCACGAGAATGGGCCAAAGCATTCCCAGGATAGGTGACCCACTGAGAAGTTCTACTCGCGTGAGTTCCCAAAACAAAACTGTGAGGGCGTGGTCAGGGCCCAAAGCGGACAATGTCGTGCTACAACGGAATCGAGCCCAGAATGTGGTGGGAGCCCGAACTGGGATGTGACACCAGACCTTGCTGCATTTTTTTAAAGTGTTGTGGACTCTGTCCAAATGGCTTGTATGCTCTCTAAGTGTATATAAACCCAAGCTGAAAGTTTCAACTCTCTTATTAAACATGCATTAAGAATGTCAAATTAATTTTTGTATTTCAAAATTAAAGAATGATACGGTTAGTCGCTCCCGAGAGTATTCGGGACTCGAGAGTGCGCAGACCTCAAACCTCGTTAACTTCTTTTCCAACTGAACAGAGATACACACTCAAAGAGGGTATGACCAAATGGACCCCATTAAGGTCATTGTAACTTGCAGAAGATGTTGCTGGGCAGAGAAGACTCTCTAACCCACCGAAAACTGAAGACTTGGAAACCACTTCAGATCAGCAACTCAATTTTATAGAAAGATTATATTTCACTATCTTCTTTCCCCTACCTGTAAAAGATATGTTAATTACAGACCAAACACCATTTTATCTGCTTGAGCTGTATAGTTTAACTCTTTTCACAATTTAGGGCATGCATTATCTGTTATTTGCTACTAATGTCCTTTTTCTTTCACAAAGACGACTTCAAGCCAACAAGGCTCCTTGCTTGGCGAGGGTTGAGGAGAAACGTGTATAGTACACACTATTATCCCTTGGTTTGCAAAAAGGTTGTTTTCACAACGTGAATTCATAACCTTTTGGTCACAAAAGAGCAATATTTTTGTTATGCCAAAGCCCGCCCTCTAATGTCTTTTTTCATGTTAATCTAAAAATAAAAAAATTAATTTAATGTAGGTCCACATGAAGCACTTCCAAGTAGGAATCAAGATATTATTATTATTGGAGAACAAAAATATTGTTTATTATTAATTAATATGATCTTTGGGAGTTCACTTCCCCCAAAACTTGACAAACTGGTCTGCATCATTGTTTGTGGAGACAAAATAATACAACCATGATGAACTACTAATTAATTGTTAAATGGTTGTCTTGTGCAGGCCGGAACTGAAAGTGGTTCGTGGAATTTTTTTGGTCAACTAAACTGGTTCATGGAATTCGTGTGATGGAATGACTGGTTCAAGTTACAGATTCAAGACTTCTCCAAAAAAGAAAGAAAAAAAAAAACTATAAAAGAGATTTTCGTTGTTCTCCATCATGTAATGTTATTATTCTTTTAGGTTCTCGATGATTTACGTGTGATGGAATGACTAATTCCAGTTACAAATTCACAAGAAATTTTTTAGCGTGCTCATATTATAACATGTGTATTTATTTTTCATTAATGTAATATCAATTGTGTCATTCATCTATTATAAGACAGAAGAAAACAATACGGAGTCAAATATTTCTATTACATGTAAAATTTTCTCCAAATTCACCCCGCACCCAAATTATAATAAAATGCAGAAGAACATTTTTGCCTTATGAGTTGTAACCAACTGCATGATGGCATATGATCCATTTTAAGTTATAATTGAGGCAGTATGTATCTGGGGTATGAGTCCTGTGTACATAGTTCAATGAAAGTAAGCTTGAACTTTAACCTAAAAAGGAATATGGCTCAAACTATGCAGAGAAGAAGAGACCAAAAGAAGGGAAATTACACAGAATGATCCCTATATTCCCAAAAGAATTAAGAAAAAATGCAACAAAAACAAGCAAAAATGGACATGAGTATATTCAAGTAAATGCAGGTGGGTTCCTTTAAGTTACGATGGTTTCACTGGCTACATTACCTTCTCCTTCTACCTTGACTCGTATGTAATTTGGTTTAATAACCAACCAAACCTTCTATCTCTTCCCCCCTCAAAACGTATTCTACTAATAGAATACCACAATCAGAATTCGTTGAGTCATCTAACTGTTATTATACACGAAAACGGAGAATTTGATTGGACATTGAGTTAACATACTCTCATCAAATGACTAAACAATTTTCAATTTGACTTTCTGCCAATTGTTTGAGGATGACTTTGAAGATGAATGATTTAGATTATTTTATAACAATGCAGAACGAAAAAGAGAATGACGATCACCAATGAAAGTCAAATCTACAGTATCTTAATCTTCATCATATTATCTCCATTCTTTGACAAACATTTGGTTTTATTCTTCAAAATCATAATGTAGCTCAGATCAGTTCAAATCACATGCAATAAAAACACGTGACTCATGCACCTGTTAATCTGATTAACTAGTAATTAACAACAACAACCAAGTTTTATCTTATTAGTGAGTTCGGTTGTAAGAATCTTAGAACACTATTGCGTTCAATTTTGCGCTAAATCTTCTGTTAGCTCAAAGTACTTCATGTCATTTTTTATAGTCACTTTCAAAGTTTTCATGGGTCTTCCTCTACATTTGTAGGTCTTCGCAGTTCGCCTGTCAATCTAATTAAATAGTAATTAAACTGATTAAATTTCCAAATCTTGATTAGTACTCTCATCATCCAAAAAGAAAATATCAAAACCAGAGGTCAATGATATTTCTAGGAAAAATGCTACAAACTGATCAAAAATTGTGGCAAGTGGCAACCTACAAAAGTAGGAAGGAAGAAAAGGACGGAAATTGATCATTTTCGGATCCCTTCATTCTAATTCATCAAATTAGGGAATTCGTGTCGTTGAAAATTAATCCAACGGCTGAAGTTATTATAATTTTTAAAATAGACCCTTGTTTGTAGCCGTTGAATTAAATTTCAACGACATGAATTCCGTGATTTGGTGGATCAGGAGGATCCCTTTCAGAAAAGGAAATCTCACCCAAAATAATCACGTGAGCGGCACGTGGCCACGATAGGACGGCGCAACAAATATATGTCTTGGAGTTCGAGCCCAGTCGCGGGCTGCTAGCTACAAGACAAACAAGGCAACGTCGCCGGATTGCCGGGGAACCGAAACATTCAACATTCCGTCGTCTTTCCCCGATATTTCGGTCCCCGTTCGGCAAGTTTTTGGTCAAGCATTTGAAAAATTGGAACTTTCCAAGTTGTAAGTAATTTTTAACAAGTCTCTGATTGCACGCGCTTTCTTCCACCTCTGTCCAACTTCTCTTGCAGTTCTGGTGACAAAAATATTTCCTCTCGGTGTAAATGTTGCAGCTTGGGTATTTGTTATTCTGTTGACGTGGGAATTAATGGATCAAATGTGGAGAGTTTCTGAGTTTTCTGAGCACCGCCGGATTGCGGTGGTAGCGGTGGTGTTTCTTTTACTGTTTCATCAGAATCTGAGCCCGTGCTGGTCCCTTAACATTGAAGGTCTGTGAACTAGTAGTACTTGTTTGTTCTTCTGTATTTCCGTACAGTTTCCAGTCAGCTGCTTAATGGTTTTTCGCTTTTTTCAAAAGCTGCTTATTGGCTTTTGGTGAGCTGCTTAATGGTTATTGCTTTTTTGGTCAGCTGCTCAATGGGTTTTGGTTTCTGATAAATGGGTGGCGTTTGGATGCAGGTTTGGCGTTGTTGAGGTTCAGGGACAGGGTGGTGACAGACCCTTTTGGGGCTTTATCGAATTGGAACAACAACGGTGGAGAAGATGATCATTGTTCCTGGTTCGGGGTGGAGTGCTCGGATGGAAAAGTGGTCATCTTGTGAGTGGCATTTGCTGATAAATCTCTATTTTGTTTTAAGTTATTATCTTTTGCTTCGGCATCTTGTTTTCGAGTAATTATTGTGTGGTACTGGAACACGGCTCAAATCATTTGATGTTCTTCCATGCCAAAATAGGAAATGGTTTTTGTAAATTTATTCTGCCAGTGTTCTAGCTTGAAGCTTCAAAGTGACTGCAAACGGCAATCCATAAAAAAAAACACCGATACTGAGATCCGCTAAAACAATGTGTTGGGAAATCATAAATCTTTAAAGATTTAATGTTACATTTGAAACAACTTGCAGGAATTTGAGAGATCTTTGTCTTGGAGGAACGTTGGCTCCTGATTTAGGGAAGCTGGCTTACATAAAATCTATGTAAGAATATAACTGGTTCCAAGTCCAACAAAAGGAGTCCAATGAGTTTATTTATTTATTTTATGTATTATTTTTTTCCAACCTTTTGCTTCAAGGCATTACTCTGAATCTGGTACTTCTTACTGCAGCATTTTACGCAATAATTCGTTTACTGGAAACATTCCGAAGGAGATTGCAGAGTTAATGGAGCTGGAGGTTTTGGACTTGGGATACAATAACTTTACTGGACCTTTCCCACCTGATTTCAGCAACAATCCGTCTCTTACTACTCTGTATGCACATCTTTTTCGAACTGTTTGGGATCACGAGTCTTATTCTCTAATGGCTTCCACAATTTTACTAAACTCATCTTGTGATTTTTATTGCAGTTTACTTGACAATAACAGATTTCTTGGTTCCATATCTTCTGAACTCCACCAATTGAAGATGCTTTTGGAATGCCAGGTAGATCAGGATCAACGACTAACAGATGCCGCTTTCTGTACTAGCAGATCTATCAGCTGGTACGAAGTTAAACTGATCTAATATTATGTCTTGGGTTCAACATATAAACGGCCAGAGAAATTCAAACCTAATTTGCTAAAAACTAGTTTGTTTCTTCTCACAGTATTTCTAATAAATCCGTTATTCTGTTGAGTTAGCTGAGACAAGTTCTTTGTGTTTTGGCATTGTAAAAATTTCTATGGGGAGTATTACAAACGGTTTCATATGTTGTAACATATAATTTCCTTCATTCAGTCCATGATGACATTTTTTTGTTAGGAGCACTGCCAAACCTGAAGATGCAGCTCATCGTAGGCTGCAGCAGGTGGCAGATGACAAAGCACCGTCCAGATTCAGAAGGGCTAAAGAAAATGAACGCGGTTCTTTACCAACTTCGGCTTCTTCATCTTCCTCACCACCACTTCATCAGCCTTCTTTACCACCTTCACAGCTATTTTCAGTCTCATTGCCACCATTTTCATCTTCACTGTCATTAGATTCCCCTTTACCATCACCATCACCATCACCATCATCTTCTCCTTCTGCATCTCCCTCAAGTAGTTTTCCGGCTCCTTCACCCTCACCTTGGGTAGCGCCAACTCCCACCTCTCCAGTCCCAAGAAATCCACCAACAACTATTTTTCCACCACCAGAGTCCAGTTCAGAACCTTCCCCTTCTTCAAGTCCAAGTCAAGTGGCTCAAAGCAATTCCAATTCAAGGCATCGTGTAGTTATGATATGCGCAGGCATTGTTGGGGGTTCTTTATTGATATTCCTTTTGGTTGTTGGCGTTATTGTCGCCAGAAGCAGCAAAGTTGTTACTGTCAAGCCCTGGGCCACCGGGTTAAGCGGGCAGTTGCAGAAAGCATTTGTAACAGGTGAGATTTGTGAGAATAATCAGGCTCCTGCACACACAACCTTAAACACTTGTGCATGTATACATGTATGTATATATTCACCTCTGATTCCCTTAGATTCAGGGTGGTCAAAATTCCAGTTAAATTCCATACATGTTTCAAATAATCAGCTTGTTGAACTGTGTTCAGGTGTACCAAAGCTGAACCGATCAGAACTTGAGGCAGCTTGTGAAGATTTCAGTAATGTAATTGGATCTCTCTCAGATGGCAACGTTTATAAGGGAACTCTTTCAAATGGGGTTGAAATAGCTGTGACATCGATCACAATGGAATCTGCTGCAGGCTGGACTAAAAGTTTGGAGGCTCAGTTCAGAAAGAAGGTACATAGGAAACAATTTCTATGAAGGTCAATGCAATATTTAGTCCGAGAGTCCCTAATTGCCACATCTATCGCTGTCTAATCTCTATAAACCTGGCTTTTTTTGCTTTTGCAGATAGAAACATTGTCCAAAGTAAACCACAAGAACTTTGTAAACCTTATCGGGTTTTGCGAAGAAGAGAAACCATTCACAAGAATAATGGTTTTTGAGTATGCTCCAAATGGAACGCTTTTTGAGCATCTACACAGTGAGTACTCTCTCTATGTTGTGAAGAAAATATTAATGAAGTCAATCTGTACTTCATATAGCATATTCGTAATCAAAAAGCATTTGCACAGAATGCTTATGTGTGTTCGCGTGCTTGCACGCGTGATCATGTCCACCTTTGTCACATTCATACAGACATGCATGTCAATTAAATTTCTGCGAGTTTACAGAGAATTCTCACATTATTTCCAGGAAAAAAAGTGAAACGTTCGAGTTAGTTTTAAGCGGTAATATATATGCTGGTATGCACAGTTTTGATAATACCGAATTTGTGTCTTGCAGTAAAAGAAGCAGAGCACTTGGACTGGGGAATGCGACTACGAATAGCCATGGGCATGGCATACTGTCTAGAGTATATGCACCAACTGAAACCACCTATAGTTCAGAAGAACTTGCAATCATCCTCTGTATACCTGACCGAAGACTACGCAGCCAAAATATCCGATTTTACCTTCTTGAATGAAGTGACAGCAGCGAAGATGGGATCCGTTGACAAGAAGCTTCGCGATTGCATGTCCACAGATCCAGAAAGCAATGTCTACAGCTTCGGGGTAATATTGTTTGAAATGATCACCGGTAGGATTCCATACTCCGTGGAAAACGGTTCTCTTGAAGACTGGGCGTCACACTATCTGAAGGGAGATAAATCCTTGAGAGAAATAGTGGATCCTACCCTAAACTCTTTCCAAGAAGAAGAGCTAAGCGAACTGTTTCGAGTGATAAAAGACTGCGTCCATCCTGACCCGAAACAAAGACCGACAATGACAGAGATCACGGGCAGGTTAAAGGAAATCACAGCCATGGAACCTGACGGAGCCACACCGAAACTATCACCTCTTTGGTGGGCAGAACTTGAAATTATGTCAACAGAAGGAAGCTGATCATGAAATCTATTTGATTTCCTTGTCTACTTGTTTATTATTTTGTGTGATATCTAAGTTAAGTTAGAGGAATGGTGTTGTAGATAACTGTGAAAGTGAAAATTTTAAGCTTGTATACGCGAAAATATACGTCTGATATCAATAAAATTTGACTTTCTGAGTACTGAAGGCCTCCGTTTAACGGTCTCCATATTCAATTTCTAGTTTCATCTTCGAGAGCCTGAAAATTACGGTAAACCTTTCAGGGCAACCATCGTTGGCAGATTGTTTCATGATCTTGCCGGCGAAATTAAACAGAAACAAAATAAAAGAAAATCTGAAATATGTTTCAGTAATTGAGATATATAGATGTCCTCACAACTTTGTTCATGTACAATGGGATTGCATAGGAGATCCATTTTCTCATCGATGGCATCAAACAATTCTCAAGGTTATATGATCGAGAATTTTAAAAAGTTAAAAAAAAAAAAAAAAAAAAAGTTGAAAAATGGAATGCTAATCTTCAACCTGTGCTCCTATGTGATTCTTTCTTGCATAACCATCTCCAACTAGAGTGGTCAACGAGGCTGCTTCCGGCTTGCAGTCCAAGTTAATCGCGATCTATTGACAATGCCATATATACAAAAGCATTCTGTTCGTTGTCTATTTCCCTTGAACCATACCTTCTTGTTGCTGGGAGGGTTTGCAGCCGAACAGTCTTCGAGATCATGGTTTCTGGGAGACATTTTCGAACAATGAAGCCCCTGTAATATTCTCTCTTCAACACTAAAGATGAAGTCTCCCACACACTGGACTCGTGAGCAGCATATATACATGCTAAATATCATCTCAATCCCTTGCTCGATTATACAAATCGATAGTGTCTGTGTGGTTGGGGTCCATGCAGAGAGCAGCTTGACAATCTTGGAGAGCAGAGCTTAAATCACCAATTGACTCGTGAAATGCAGCTCGAAGATGAAGCATTTGCAAGTCAGGCTTGAAAGATATGGCCCTTGTAAGCTCTTCTATAGCTTCGGTCTCTCTTTGTTCATCCATCAGCACTGTTGTCATGGGACTCCATACATTAGCACAATGTTTTCGGTTTCACAAGTAAAAAAACTCTTCCTATTAATCAGGGACTATTATCAAGCCTAAAACAAAAGAAAAGTTCGTGTACTTGGCAATGCGAGTGCTAAATGAGTGGTAGATGTGTGTGTTTTACAATAAGAAATTGGATTCTCAATCACTTCTTTGACAACAAAGTGCAGAAAATTAGGGAAATGAGAAATAAAAGTAGGGGTCAGAATGGTTACCTGCTGCCCTGTATCTGTACGGGTATGTCCTCAATGGGTCCAATTGTGATGCCATACTGAGATCATTCTTTGTCATCTCAGGATCACCATACTCTGAACGTTTCTCGTATGCTGATGCATTACTTTGTGCCTTCTCTATGAGTTTGGTCATCTCATCATATGCAGCTTTTCGTTGATTCTTAAGATGATAAACACGCGCCAACCCTTGATGAGCTCTTGTATGCTTGATGTCAAGAGCACTCACATAGCAGTCCGCAGCCTTGTCCAGCTTACCACAATCCACATATATACTCCCCAAGTTATTTAGTGCCTGAAAATTTTCAGAATAACTTGTCAAACGAGAATGTGAAGGTACAACGATAAAGAATGCAAGCGTAATAATTCTATCAGAATATTCTATTGAACAAGAATGTGAATGTACAATGATGAAGAATGTGAGCATAACGAAACAATTCTCACTTGTCCTTTACGAAGACCATCTGAAGGACACTTGAGAGCTTCCTCCAGCAGTTGAATAACATGAGATGATGCTTCAGAGTCCAAGCTAGCATCTGCCAGTACATACGCTTTAAGGAAAAAAGCTTCAAATGATCTCTGAATGTGAATGGACTTTTCCGCCTTTACGAGAGCTACTTCACGATTTCCGGTGTCATATAAAATCCACCCTTCATAGACCAGCCTCTCATGCTCAGAGCCAGAATTATTTCTTGCCAACCGCAAACTGCGCATTGCAGCCTTCTGACAATTTAACCTATTAAAGTTCATAAGTCAGGAAGCTTACATCGGCAGAGTCAAAGTTCTACATTGCCAGCACATTTCGCTTATTACTGAATATTGATAAATCAGCACATAAATTTCATTAATCCAACTACATTTTGATATGAAGTGATTCAAATGTGCGGTAGGTTTTATACTAATTAATAAGAAAAACTGCTAATTCTACAAATATAGAACATTTCAATCAACTTAGGCTAAAAACTAATCCAGATATCATGACTATGTGATGACATTTTATAAGTAAAAGATAACAGGAAGTATATTACACAAACATTGTAGCTGGATAACACAGAAGATGATAGCTACGATCAGAAAAACATACCGTAAAAGGAGTAAAGATTGCCGAAACTGCAGGAGGCTCTTTCGAGGGGTATGTCCCAACATCTGATGTATGATAGCCAGAGATCCAATGTCATCAACAGACGACCATTGATCATATAGTTGCATCCAGCACTCGGCTTCACTCAATTGCTTAACCCGAAGGCTGAGAAGCCCCACCAAGTAATCCCCACTAACCTTTCCATGAAACATCATGTAATTGGGTTCCAAAGTTAATAAAACGCGAATGTCTCTTAGAGCACTTTCATAATCTTCAAGTGCAATGAAGAACCAAGCCCGCAATTCAATACTGTCGGGCGACAACTTAAACCTAACAGCTTTGTCAATCTCCAAAATGGCTGCTCTAATTTGCTTCTCCTCCAAATTTGCAATGGCTCTATATTTATATGGAAATGAAAGAGTGGGATCTAATTCAGTTGCAGTGCTCAAATCCAAAATCTTTTCCTTACCGATATTGTAGAGGGCGCGTTCCTGGTACATCCACCCTGCTGGTTTATACTCATTGATGATAGAGCTCATCAACGTATACGCCGAATACTGTTGCCCCTGTTTGTACTTCGTCCTTGCAACACCAGCCACTGAATAGACATGACCTTCCTTAGCCGCAGCCAGAAAGCGAAACTGGGCCTCCTTATACTCTCTTCTTTCAAGCAAAACACAACCCAATTGATGCAACACAAGCGTCTTCTGCCACCTCTGCGTTACGCATTCTTCCAACCTCTCTAATAACATTACAGTTGTGTTTGACACCATACTTTCCTCCATTGCCACATGGCTTAAGAAATAATACAATAAGAAACCATACCCTGCCACGGCTAATCTCTCCCTAACCTTGGAGCTACAAAGAAATTTCATAGCCTTTGAATTATGCAGAGAACTTGGGAGCTCTCTCAGCAGCACCTGCAAGCAGGCAGCTACAAGAAGATATGCCATCTCCTCCAAACCGTATTCAATAAGAACCAATGCATCATCAATGTTGTCAACGGATGAAACTAAATAAGCATCACAAGAAGACTTCATCTCCTCACAACAGAACCTATTTGCAAACGAAAGCAACTCCACAACAATCTCACGACTAAACAAGTCTAACCTCCTAGTCCTGCTATACACTTCCACAGCTCTCATTCCCTTCACAGATATCCCATTTTCTGAAAAACCAATCCTACCCTTTTTCGATTCTTTAAAGGATCCATACAACATAGCTTCAAAAGGGCTAGAAAGCGATGCAATTTTACACCTTCTACAATTAATTTCTTCATCTCCTATACAAAATGAAACATCACTTCCCTCCTCATCTAAACCCAAACACTCACTGCCCTTAAAAGCAGGCACACTAACAGCTTTAGCAGCGTCTTTCCCACATTGGCAATGACACGAAACCAAATTCGAATCAACCCCATTCACCAAAGCATCCTTAGGACACTCCATAACTTGCCCACCACAATCCATAGCCGCCATCCCCACAAGCTCATCCTCCCTCCTCTCGAACCTCAACCACGCCGAGAGCACAACCTTATCGTTCACATCAGCAGCATTCTGTCGAGCAGCTCTCAGACACCGTCGAAGCAGCTTGGGATCACCAAGACCACTCAACAGAGAGTACTGCTCAACGCACAACAATGACCTTTCAGATTGAGAGGAACACCCCTCCAACCGGCAATACAAGTCGGCCAAGTTTTCGACGAAATCAGAGGGCTTAAGGTGGGGGTCTATGGAGGGCTCAAGGAGGTCAGTTGCTGGGACTCCACAGGGAAGCAGAAGAGCTTCAGCCCCGGAGCCCGAGCTCAAAGTTTTGGGCTTTGAGTTCGACCCAAATGACTTAATCAGACGGGAATTAAACTTAGCTCTCGAAACGCCGCCATGGCTTTTGCCATTGGAGGGTTCGGTGGGATTTACAGCGTGGACTTGTGTGCTTGTGAATCGGTCTAAAATCTTCAGACCTCGCATATCTAAATGGCAGTAAATCTTCTGCATATATACATGAACAAGAACAAACATACAGAGAATAAGACTAGTAAAGTTCTGAGCTTTTGCAAAAGCACCGCAAACACAGAATAATGTCTGAGTTTTGAGTTTTCACCTCCGGGGAATGAGAGGTGGTGAAGCAGGCTATAGGCCAATGTGGTGTTTGTTTCCCGAGAAAATAAATGGAAGAAAATGGCTTCTGCTTCTGGGTTTTCTCTTTGCTTCTGCTTCTGCTTCTGGGTAACTGAAGACTCTGTCTTTCTCACTCTGCGCTCAAAGGGGTTTTGGTTACCCGGCAAGTTTTTGTTGTTCGGGTGGCGAACTCCAAAGCAAAGGAGTTTTTTTCTGTATATCGGAGTCAGTTCAGCAGCACCCACCATTGTCAACCACTATAAGGATGCCACGTGGCGTATCAAGGTGGGAAAATTAGCCTTTCCCAAGTGAAGTCGGTCAACCGGTTAATTTTCTATCTTAGCTCATCATAAGCAGGATTAGTAATTAATCAACTACAAAAATGTGGATTAAGGAGAAATTGAATGTTAAGTAAAGGTCATTTGGCTCACCAAATGGATGATGGATCCTTATAATTAGGCAACTTTTATTTTCTTTTTTAGGTAAGAGTAGGCAACTTCTCTTTTGCACTACCATATGAAGTTAAATTAGTCACATTACCTTACTAAACTTCATTACGTTATGTACCGTCGTTTTATCACTAGACATTCTTTTCTTTTGATAAACTAGCCATGAAGATTCGAATTTTGAACCTCCTTCAATATTGCGACAAAAACCACGCTAACCGAAGAAGTAGTTGGTGCAGGAAAAGCGTATGCATTGATCTTTAATATAAAAAGCCACATTATTATTATATAAACAATGCACTAATCTTGTGATTGTGTTCAATTAGTGGTTAAATGTCTACATCATGCTCATGCATGCTCCAACAAATTGGTTTTTAATGACCTTACCTTAGGCACCACCCAAACAAATATCCCAACTCTAGATTTTGCTTACACTAATTTTGGATGCCAATTTTCCAAGTAACATTTATCTGTACGAATATACATCATTTAGCAAAATTAGAAGCTAATTTTTAATTTTTGTTTAAAGAAAATTATCAATTAATTATCTTCTTTTTTATATATATAACGATAGCGTTAATGGGTAAATTGTTATTTTCCGCACCAGAATGCATAGACATTATCATTTTCTGCAACTACAGCAAATCGCCATCTAACTCAATTAATTATCATTGTTATTAAATAATGGGGAACTCAAAGACCAAATTAATAATGGGATTAAGAAGAGATTAGATCTAAAACGATGAGTGTTTCTGCTTTTGATAAATAATTTAAACTTAGGTTGCATCTATTGGTCTTTCTCCCGCCACTTGTTATGCCTTTAAATATTCAATTGCAAATAATTGGAAGTTGTCGAGCATCTCTGTCTACGACATCTCTACAACTTGCATGCTTATCTTAATAAAAATAACGAGAATAAATTATTGTAGCAATATTTTTTTAACTTTTAATTTAATTGGTGTAATGATCATTCAACTAATTTTTTTTTATTATTGGTTCTTTAACTCATCAAAATGTGCAACTACGCTCATTTTCATCAACTCCGTTAGAACTTCTACCAAAACGAGTTACGTGTCATGCAATTGAGGCTAAATCAAGGAACAAATATGGAAAACCAAAGGACAAAAATTATAGCAATGGTTCCTCAACTTTAATCATATTGGAGAAATAGTTTCTCAACTTTAATCCAATTGGAGTAATGATCCCTCAACTTTAACCAAATTGAAGCAATAGTCTTTCCAGCATGACTCATTTTGACAGATGTCTAACGAAGTTGACGAAATGGGTCATATCCTCGTAGCTGCATATTTTGATAAGTTAAAGGCCCAATTATCATGAGTTTTTAATTGATAGATCATTGCTTCAATTAAGTTAAAATTGTAACTACAATTTTCTCAAATAAAAAATGAAGATAAAATTAATAATAATATTATTACTATTTCACCTCAAAACAAAAAATAATAATAGACCAATCTGATCACGTGCGGATGAAGCTACGTGCCCAAAAGACCACGTGAATGCTCTGTAGTCTTTTGTTTCTCAGTAGTTCTTGACAGAGCAGACTTAGGGCTGGTTTGGTATTGCTGTGCTTTGAAAAAAAGCTGCTTCTGCTGTGCTGTGAGAATAAGCGGCTGTGAAATAAAGCAGCAGAGTGTTTGGTAAACTTTTTTGTAAAAGTGCTTTTGAAAAGAAAAAGCAGTATTATAGTGTTTGGTAAACTTTTATGTAAAACAGATGTGAAAAAAAGCCGATTTTTCAAAGCTGGGTTTTGCAGCTTCTTGTTTTTGGCTTTTTTTCACCCAAAACTGTGAAAAAAAGCTGAAGCTGAATGTTTACCAAACACTAAAACCTCTCCCAGCTTTTTTTCATAGCAGCTTTTTTAAAAATCACCTCAACCCCAAACTGGGGCTAAATTGCACCATCTTGTGCAAGTGATGCCAAGTGATATTTTTGTCTGCTAAATCAATATCTCCTACAATGTATCCAAACAAGCATGGATGCTTGCCCATATCACACGAAACGGGTACGGTTTCACGCACCTCCTCTTCCAGTCTCTCTCATCTCGGGATATGGAAGAGGTGCGTGAGCAACTACCCCAATCACAACTCTTTTAGGAGAATGTTTGGGACATTCCTCATTGTTTGTGTGGAACACGAGAGAATTTTGAGTCTGACTGTCAAACTATGTGGCCTATCCAGGCTATCCACGACCTATTATTAACACGCCATTGACTATCGACATGTCATTTTTATTATTCACATAACCAATATTGTATTGTGTCAACATACTTGTCAATAGAAGTCTAAGGAAAAAGTAACTGACGATGTAGCTACATCTTATTAAATGGTGGGATAAGACACGTAGTCAGGCCGTCTGACCTAATATTTTCCAGGGTAACACATCATCGGGTGACAGGACGATTATGAACAGTGATGTCCAGCCAGGTATACAGTTCCCGTATCCGCAGGCAGCAGCACCACAAAGAACATACAAAATTATCAACTTCATAATCCATCACATAATTTAAAAGTGAAGAAAGATTGCGCCCACTCAATAATTAGATTTCTTGCAATTTACTTTATATATAATTAAAGTCAATAATTAGAGAGAGAAAAAAAAAAGGAAACAGTATAAAGCAACGCCAGCTCTAATGAAAAAAAAAAAAAAAAAAAAAAAAAAAAAAACTGAATTATGATACATAGCCAAGGTAAATGCTAGCAAAATTATCAAAAGCAGAACTTTCCATAGACTCTTTGTTATCTCATATTTTTGGCATTATGTTTTATAATGTTGGTACAAGAATTGAAGTTAAACAATGATTTGACAAAGAGCCCCTAGAGAGTCCCACTTTGAGAGTCTCCTAAGCATCTTATATAGCCAATGAATTTTGTACTATCTAATTGCGACAAAAGAGACAGATTGATAAAGAAGAGGATAAATGCTAACGTCAATTCCCATGTCAACAATGTAAAACATTGCCAAAAACATGAGGTGTCAAAGAGTCCATGAAGAGTCCCACTTTTGAGAGAGTCCCTTAGCATTTCTAAAGAAGCAAACCAACCATTCATGATTGATTCATGGTCTCTTTTAAATCCATTCATGATTCCCAAATGTCATCCTCGTCTGCAAGAGAAAAACTTTGGTGCGGCGAGGAATAAATCCCCCTATATCTACTCACTACGTCACACGACTAGTGAAGTAGGGGGGATATGTCCTCGTTTTAACACAATGAAAGATGTATGAACTACTACTGACTTGGAGATGATCTAATGCAACAAAAGGGCAGAGATGCATGAGAAATATGAAAATTCTAAAAGCAGAACAAGTCAAGAAACCGGCAAAACATACCTGTAGTATTTGTACGAAGTCTACTTAATTACAGAGTTGTAGCTTCGTTATTATGTTTACAGCTGCAACCATATGCACGAGTGAAAGATCACCAAGAGAACTTTTTGGACATCACAGTTAACCTGCCTCCATGATTCGGCCATGCCTAATTACGACCAAATCTCATACCCACCCATAACTATACAAAATTAACATGTAAATTGCACCAGGAATTAAAGTTCCGGTGCTACAAAATGTTCACGAACAAAACTATACTTGGATTCTCATAACTTGTTGCCAATGTCCTTTAAAGCGTTTTTATGATCCATAGCTTATATTTCTTTATAAACAGATAAAGAAGAGACGGCCCAATCAAATTGGCATCTGAGAGGCGCCTGCAAAGTTTGAGGTAAGTATCTACACCGCCAGATTGTTGGATCCTTTTCTGTAGTCCCTGCAGCACAGCTGCCCTATCCAAAAACTCCGGGCGCAAACCCAAATCAAGCATTTTTACTACTGTTTCTGCAGCATCATCAAAATGTCCCCCTTTAATGTAACCTCTTAGCAACCACGATAGGCTTTTCTTTTTACGCAGAGAGCTGGAAACATCTGTTCTAGTAAGCAACCGTCTGATGGCATTGGCCTCCTTTTGGGAAGCACAGATGGCTAAAACTATGTCATAGAGGTCAGCATACGCCTCTTTACCAACAAGTTTCATTTCGCACAACTGCCTCTCGGCCTCAAAGCCATGTCCAGAGCAGATATACATAGCCAGGAGCCTCTCATGAACCACCCCATGGAGTGAAGAACTTCCCTCCTCAATCACCCAATTGGACAGTTGTACTCCATCAGCTATAAGATCTGACTGATAATTCTCAATAAGGCAAACATTTTCCGTATCAAATTCAGCTACCAGCCCAGCCCTTGCAAAACCCTTCAACTTCCGCAAAGCTTTCGCAAGTTCATTTAGTTCCTTAACCACAGCTGTCATTGCAATGAGGTAACTGTAGACCTCTGGCTTCAGCCCAGATTCTCTAAGATGAATCACCAACTTCACTGAATCCCTATAGTTACCCTCGACCTGCAGAAACACATTCAATAGTTTCATTCGTAACCTTTGGAAACTGTTAAAGATTTTCGAACATATATTTATGACAAATGAATACAAACCCAAATTAATGCTAACAGTTTTCCTTTCTACTGATTTATGTTTTGCTAGCTAACCAGTCGTAACAATAATTATTGACAATTTGTGTAATGAATGCAATCCCTTGGCTATAATTCACTGACATAACGTGGGTTGGACAATCTGCACATCATCCAATTGATATGTATACATACTATAGTAATAAAACTAGCTCTATGACGGGGAAAACCGCTAAATTCATCAAAAATGGACGCACCATCCTAATAATTCAGCATGGCAAGGTTAATTCAACTCAAAGCCAAACCCTTGGCATGTGGACAGTTCAAAATGAAATGCATATAAATCCACAAGTACATTTCACAATTGAATAGCATATTATTGAGGACAACAGTAAACAAACACTTACCATCATCTTCCAAGCAAGATAGCCAGTCGGCCCTCCTTTATGCCCATCTGTATCGTCTTCCTCCGAATAAACAATTCCGCGCTTCAACACCTCTTTCACAAAGAAAACCGCCTTTTCCTTCTCACCCATCTCCCAGTACAAAGATATCACCTTCTCCATCATGCTAAAACTCGGCTTCAAACCCACACAATCCGATTCCACAAGAAGGTCCACCACATCCCCAATGTCATGCTCCCCCTCAATCAACTTCTTGACCCAACTACACATTATCGAAACCATGAGCTCCATCGTCTCCTTATCGACCCGATTCTCCTTTCGGAGCCACTCAAACACCTCAAGGGCACACCATGAGTCCCTACCCTCCTGAGAAAAGTACACCAACACAAGCTGCAACTCTCTGGCCGACAACCGGTCGTTCATTTCCTCAAGAACATCGGACGGCTCTCTTGCCATCCGCTCCAATTCCTCAATTGCCTCAAAGAAACCTTCACCCATTTCGCCCTCGTCGTCGCTGGTCACGAACTGGTCCAATTGAACCGAATTGAAAACCCTAAAGTCTCGAACTTGGCTCGATTTCGCAATGACCAAGTTGGGGTTTTGTTGTTTGCAGAATATGGGAAAACCCCCAGCGCAAGATTGAGCCGAAAAACCCTGGCGACCGATAAAACGGTCCCGTTTAACCGCAAAACACAACCGGGTGAGCGAAGCAATCCCCTGAGCAGAGGCCATTTTCTTCAGCCGAATCCCAAAACTTCTCAACCGAGAAAACCCAGTTTCCACTCCGTTTGGTTGCCAAGAAAATCAAAGAAAGCGAAAAGGAAAATATAAGAAATTTTCTGTGAAGTCTCACTTCAACCGAGTCAAATATCCGCAAAGTAGAACCTACCCTTGTCTGGAATTTAAGCATGAAGAAAATCCAGAACGACGATTCGAAGTCGTCACCTTTCTTTCTCTCATTCCTAACTTTTCTCGGGAGCCAAACAGGATTTGGGATTTTCAGCTGGAAAAGCTAAACCCCAAGAGCGAATTCCCGAGGAATGTAAGGAAAATGAAAGACATGCGCTTTATATGGTATCATCAAATTGGAATCGAAACCCTGATAAAAATAAAAATTGGGAATTTAGGGAGGCGAGCGGGGTTTTGTTTGTGGATTGATTGTGAATTGTGAGGTGCTCCTGCAATGGCCGAGGCTTGCCACCACAGTCCTCCGTGACACTGACAGTGACAACCAAACCTCTGATTTTTCACCGTTGGGTCTGTTGAGACCATCTCCAATGGTTAGGCTAAAAGCCAAACATTTTAGCCCGAAAAATTTAGCTTTTAGTCCAAAAACAGTTTTTCTACTCCAACCCATTCTACCTTAAAATTTTAGTCCAAGATTATTAAAGAATAAACTTAGGCTTTTTTTTTCTTAAATTAATTTAAAAATAAAAAATAAATATGTAGACTATCGTAAATTAATTTTATGAACATTTTAATTTAAAAAAATTTAAATTCCGATAAATATTTTCACTCGGTTCGGTGGAGCCCACACCGATTTCTGGGCTAAATTCTGGGGGGAATCTGGCCTTAGTTTAGCATTTAACATTTAGCCCAAATTTTCCCCTTGCATTGGAGTGAGTTTGGGAGGAAATTTTTGGGAGTAATTTGGCTTTTAACCCACCATTGGAGATGGTCTGATGGCGCGGAACTGTCACGTGTAAAATGAGAAAAACTAGGTTTTTTTTGTTGTAGATTTCAATTTTTTTATTTTTTAATGATAAAAATCGGTTATATTATAAATTATTATGTAAAAATTATTTCTGTAAAAAAATCAATTTAAACTCTTGTCCTCTAGTCAAATAATTAGAGAGTAAATGTATAGATGGTTCAAAATACTACAATTTGATTGACTAAGACCATCTCCAATGGTGGGCTAAAAGCCAAATTACCCTCCAAAATTTTCCTCCAAACTCACTCCAATGCAAGGGGAAAATTTGAGCTAAATGCTAAATGCTAAACTAAGGCCAGATTCCCCCCAGAATTTAGCCCAGAAATCGGTGTGGGCTCCACCGAACCGAGTGATAATATTTATCGGAATTTAATTTTTTTGGATTAAAATGTTCATAAAATTAATTTACGATAGTCTACATATTTATTTTTTATTTTTAAATTAATTTAAGAAAAAAAATAGCCTAAGTTTATTCTTTAATAATCCCGGGCTAAAATTTTAGGGTAGAATGGGTTAGAGTAGAAAAACTATTTCTGGGCTAAAAGCTAAATTTTCCGGGCTAAAATATTTGGTTTTTAGCCCAACCATTGGAGATGGTCTAAAGGAATTGTGATTTAGTTGTTACAATTATTGACTAAATAATTTTAATTTTAATTTATTTTTTGTAGAGATGATCCTCACAAAATTATTATAATTTGACCATTTTTAATTATAAACACAAAGTTTTGTGAATTGCTTACAAATAATTTTTTTGATAAAGGCCACGAAGTGTCCCCTACTCGAAGGGTGGTATTAATCTCAGCTCGAGGTTCGGCTTGCCTCTAACCTCAAAGTGCTCTTAGCTGGTTTTGAACCCCTGCCAGAAAGGTACCACCAAATGAAGGTGGCAATTTGCCAATTGCACCACACCTTTGGTTATTTATAAAGAATTTTGAGTAAGAGTTTCTATCTATTATTAAGTAGCCAAATAATATTTCACCATATAATCTGTCACATCCTGGCCCGGGCCACCACCACATCCCGAGCTCGACTCCGTCATAGCACGATATTGCTCGCTTTGGACCCTGGCCACGCCCTTAAGGTTTTGTTTCTGGGAACTCACACGAGAACTTCACAGTGGGTAACCCATCATGGGATTGCTTTCGC
Source organism: Cotoneaster glaucophyllus (assembly GCA_036320875.1). Classification (NCBI taxonomy): domain Eukaryota; kingdom Viridiplantae; phylum Streptophyta; class Magnoliopsida; order Rosales; family Rosaceae; genus Cotoneaster; species Cotoneaster glaucophyllus. The sequence goes on from CM070061.1 coordinate 4,738,530, forward strand.
GCGAACTCGCTTAACTTCGGAGTTCCGATAGAATCCAAAGCCAGTGAGCTCCCAAAATGCCTCGTGCTAGGTAGAGATGAGAATATACATATAAGGCTTACAGGATCCACACTCCTGGACTATGTGGGATCTTACATAATCCAACACACTATCAAATTTTAGAATTTAGCTCAAATACTTATAAGTATTTAGGCTTTTCACAATACTTGAGTTTGATTCCTATAACAATATTGTTACACTAGTTTGAGTTCGATAGAGGTGAGTCTCTTTTCTTTTTTCCTATCTTGAATTCAAAGAATTAGAATCACTTTCATAAAACTCAAATCTACTTACCCACTGTAGGATTTTGATTCTTATAAAAATGGAATCAAACTCAATTTTCTAGCTCATTATGGAAGACTTTAATATTATCACCATTTGACGGTCAGAAGATATCCAAAGAGCATATCTAACTGTGGCAATAGCTCATTTAGTATTACAGTTTAGTGGTATTCCTCTTCACTTTATAAGTGGGAGGTCTTAGATTCGATTCTCGCTAAAGACGAATTCACATTATTGCTAGTCCATAATGAGGCTAAACCTCATTCGTTTAATGTAAATAATATCGTTCAAAAAATTGTCGCACCAAATTTTTAAGATAACTTTATCAAATAATAAAGGTTCTAGCCAGCCAGTTTGTTGACCATTTTAGTCGTTCAATTTTTTTTCTTTTGGAAATTTTCATCTTCGGCTTTTCGATTTTTATACCCACTCATGCCAAATTTTAGTTAAGTTCATCCAACTAAAAAATTTGTTGTTAAACTTTCCAATTTACACTCAATGGCCGAATATGTATGGTCCCTTTTTGCGAAGAATTCTTCAAATAATTTTATTTGAGGAATATATTTTAGTGTCCATTACATAACATTTTGTAACGGTCGAAATTATCTATCTTTTAGTACATCATTTGTAGATCTTGCTAAAAAGTTAGATAAATCCAAAACTATTAAGACATTCAATTGTAGTGAAAAAAATAGATGAGTACAGTTTTCAAAGAAACACAGATGGCTACCATTTGATTCACCGGTCAAATAGTCTTGGATCTTTGTAATTTTTAATAAAGATGACCTCTGAGAGTATACCTAAAAAATCGTTGGTTGGCTAGATCGTCGAAATACGATGTAGAATGAGCCATACAAAGAATCCCTCAAATAAGTTGATTTAAGAGATCCCTCGACAGTGGTAAAAATTTGGTTATATGGCAAAATGAATTGCCCTAGTGGTTAGTAAGACAAAATTATGTAATTCAAGGACATCTTAGAATTTAGACTTTCAACTCAGTTAATTGGATCGGTCCATTGGTGTGATGAAGAGGTGAGAAATATTGAGCGAGGTAGGGAGATTTGAGGAGAGGGCTGCCATGGTTGAAGAATTCAGGCTTGATGAAGTTGAAGATAAAACAGAGGTAGAGGAAGAGAGGGAGGAAGATTGGGAGTTTGCCATATGATTGAGTTTGTGGCCTTAGCCTTTTTGTGTTGTGATACCACGAAGAAAATTGTATGGTAGAACATCAACTTTTTCGTGGTATCATATTAGGTTGTCTTGCATGTGAAGCACAACGACCACGTGTGCGCCACATCGATTTGTGTTACCTGTATGCTAGACTTGAAAATTCGCCACATGTAATGGGCGTGTTGAGAGTTTCAATCCCACATAAGAGAAATGTAAGACCTTGCAGTGCTTATAAGTATTTGAGATAGTTAGACAAAATTAGTGTAACATATCGCATGTAATATAGAAATGTTACATTCAAATTATTATTATTATTATTTTTTTCACTGGATAATTCAGTGCTAGTAATTACGGGTGGGAATTAAGTTGAATTGCAATTGTCACTTAGTACTACGGATTAGTGGTATTCCTCTTCATCTGTATCGCATTATTGTTAGTTCATTGTAAAGTTTAGCCCACTCTCCCACCCCCCTTAGACTCTCTCCAACCCTGGGCTAAATGCCAAATTTCCGCCCTATTCCCCCAGCAAACCCAACCCAACCCAAGCCAAATTTTTGAGCTAAAAGACAAATGCCAATTGAGGGCCAAATTCCCTTCGAGAAATAGCCCAGAAACGCGTGGACTCTCCCTTTCCCAACCCACTCTCGGCCCGATCATGCGGGCTGACTCCTTCAGTGCCCAACAGGGTGGGCCCCGCTGTCAGCGCATGTGTCGGCCTCCAAACCCAACCCAACCAACGGTCCATATTCAATTTTTTTAAATGTAATTTTAAAATACATTAAATCCAACAGCTGAGATCGAATATAATCAAATCTAACGGTAAAACAAAGATCTAACAGCCCAAATTTAAATCCAACGGCTAAAATAATTTAAAAAAATTATTTAACTCAAAATTCACTCAAAAACTCTATAAATACCTACGTATTTGTTCAAACATACATACAAAACTCACTTTTCTCCTACAATTCTTCCAATTTTTCTTTCTACCATTTCTCCTACAATATTATCTACACTATTTTTTTTTTGTGAAAGTTGAAAGTTTGGTGAAAGTTGAAAGATTGGTGAAAGTTGAAGGCTTGCTTTGTGGAAAGATTTAGTGATTTTTCAATATTTATCAGAATTTAAATATTTTTAGATTAAAATGTTCATAAAATTAATTTACGATAGTCTATATAATTTTTTTTAAAGTTAATTTAAGAAAAAAATTAGCCTAAGTTCATTCTTTAATAATCCCGTGCTGAAATTTTAGGCTAGAATGACTGTTTCTGGGCTAAAAGTTAAATTTTTCGGGCTAAAAAATTTGACTTTTAGCCCAAGGGTTGGAAATGATCTTAGTGTAGATAATACTGTTTGTTCAAAAAAAACAAAAATTGAATTGCAATCGGACCCCATGGTCGGTTCTGTGTAGTTTGTACATACTGAATTACAAATCTGGTTTAGTATTTTAATTTCTAAAACCTTATTTTTAACCTAACCAAATCAAATTGAACCAATAAGCAAATTTGAAAATCATTTTGAAAGTTTGCAGCAAAGAGGGTCATACGAACCCTTGACCCTTCCCTCCAATATTTGTCAAGCCACCAACAAAGTAGCTAGGTGTCATTTTGATTTTTTTTTTCACGTCTTTTAGTTTCTTGATATATGTTCTTTGAACAAATTTTTAACAATTGTTATTAATAGTTTCATGAGACTTTGAAAGTCCCCGTCCAAACACGATAAGGTAAAAGAACTTCAAAAATAAAAAATAACAAAAGCTATTTGTTACTTTCAACTTTTGGCATAAAAAATTAAACATGTTTATGAATCACCAAAATTTTTTTTTCCCTTATAAATCATAAAAATACTTACAAAACAAATTGGCCTTTTATTAAAAAGAAATTGCTGTGTTTAATCTATCAAAAGTGTATTTCAACAAAATTACTTGTGGTTACCAAACGAATCACTTAAAGCACTGTGAATCATTATTTTGAAAATTCAAAAATATGAAGACCACATCCAACAAATTTTTTTGTTGTTGAGAAAACCAAGCATATAGGCATAAGCAATCAAACAAAGTTGTTTGAAACAAAACCAACAAAGAGAATTCTGATCGGTGTTCGTGTGTGAACAAATAGGAATCAAATGCATATTGCATGAGCAGGCAATGGTAACATCCAAGAAATTAATGCATATATATATATATATATATATATATATATATATATATATATATATATATATATATCTTAACACAAAACAAAAGTTCCAATATTATTCCATCTAAAATAACCCAAAGTTTAAAGCTTTAGAGTCCAAAGCAATAATATTAGAATAAAAAGACACCAGAAAAAGGAAACACAACGAGCAAAACGAACATTTTACTTATTCAAGCCAAGCAATAACCCATACAATCAGTTTCATTTGAAGAAATGCTCCTGCTGCTGTTTCTGCTCATTGAAGTTCATCACATCTTTCATCTCTTGATCCCCATCCTCTGAGTTCATCTTGTTTATATCTTTCTGCTGCGGCACGGATTGGTCTGAGCTCGCAGGTTCCTGGCCAGCCATCGTTGTCAGCCCAACCGGTTGGTTTTGGTTTTGTTGCTCCTCTTGTGCCACAGTGACCTGCTTCAGCTTATTGGCCTCGCTTGAGCTTTCTCCAACTTGTAGTTATATATACAAAAAAGAGAAAGAAAAAGGGGAAAAGTTAATCTACATGATTTTTCATCAACGGAGAGGGACTTTTGAACTTAGAACCGCTTCTAATATTGAGAAGAGAATCAACTCTGGACTATGAAGAGTTGGTACCTAACCGACTCTTAATTATATACGAAAAGAGAGTGAGTGTTGAAGTTAATTCTTTCATGCATGATTAAGTTGTGGTCTGAACTTTGAAGTGCACATGATATACATTCTGCTGTAAAGGAACGACTACATCCTGCATGTTTGTTTTTAATTTCTTTTAGAAAACCTCGACAGTATGGAGGGAGTTCTTCATATGTACAGTAGGATGAACTCGAAAATAGGAAAAGAAAAAGTAGTACTGCCTAGTTCTCTTCTCTGTGCTATTTCCAAATATTATCAGGTAAAGGTTCGTGAATCTATGATGTGCCTATCTTAACTATTTCACTCCTTTCGTCTAAACAGTGATGTGTCCAATGAGTACAGATATCTCCACTCTGGCTACCTCAACTAAAAAAAGTAAACCCGTCAATCTAACGACACAAAAGTATTTACACTAAATGCGAGTCTAGAAAACAAAAAGAAACTGTTGCTTCTAGTTTCACTCGGCCATCCTTAATGAAAAAAGACTAAAAACTGGAAATTATGCAAAGACGTCGTGTTTATGCGGGCACTTATGAACATAGTTTCGTTTATCTTGTCAAAGAAGACCCATCCTTGAGAGCATGGTATGTTTTTGCTTGTCTATACCTCTTTTTTTTGTTGAAAATGCCTTCCACGTTGATAATCTTTTGTAAATGCTATTATGTTTTTTCATACTAAGCTTGTGAGGTTATTACTATTTTTTTTAACAAACAAGTAAAATTATTCAAAAATTAAAACGTGGACAGCGAAAAAGGTTTAAAGATCAACCCTTACTTAGATATGTAGTCCCCCTAAACATGTAGTATCCTAAACCACAAATATGTAGTATAGCATGAGTATAATTAGTTAATATATCCGTACTTAGATACCAATCGATAAGGCGATGCGTGTAACATATATTATTTATAACACATAATATGCTACCATATATATCTAGATATTATCCAAAATTGTTGAAATCTGTTAATGCCTGTAGTAGACCAAGGAAAATGTACAAAGAGGAGAGATTAATTACAAAAATTTCAGATGAAGGACATTTAACTTGCAGGTATCCGGCTAGCTAGCTACATTATATATTAATTGATTTTCTTTTTTACCTTGGTCTGAGTTTGAAAAGTTCATCTTTCCAGGACCAGACTGTTTGAAACCTGGAGTTGGCATCTGCTTCATCAACCCTGCTTCTTTCTGATTCACCATCCTCCTGCTTGCATTTGCGCCGGCTTGTATGTTGCCCTTTTGGTCTAGCAGTTGCCTCAGTCTGGCAACCTCTTTTTTGGTCGCTTCAATTTCAGCTGCCAAATTAAAAACACACTTCTCATTGTCCAAAATAAACTACATGCTATATATAATGGAGCACTTCGAAGAGGTACTATCGTCCCATTTTTGCTACAGTAGAACGGGATTCCGGCTAAGAAGGGGCACGTGTGTGTCTAGCTATATAATCAGTAATGCTGAAGGTGAGAAGAAACTAGCTAGGGTTTTACCATCTTTCTGTATCTTGTCGTTGGTGTAAGCAGCTATTTTTCCGTTCAAGGACTTCTGCTCCATTTGCAGAAACTGCTTTTGGTGCGTGTAGAACTCCACTTGAGGAGCTAGAAAAGCAATTTGGCTCTATGTACAGACAAGTAAAATATATCAAATATTAGTTTTTTGGAAGTAAATTAAGTATAGAAAATATACATATTTTAAAGTCCAGTAAATAGCGAGTAAAATATCTAATCGCCCGACGGTTATTACCTCTAGAGTCTTCACCTTCTTTTCCATTTCCATAACATATTGAACCTTTTTGAGTCTAGATTTCTGAGCGGAAGCCCGGTTTGATATTATCCTATAAGAAACCATCAAATATCGACACAAATGTTTTGATTATACATGATTATTATATATATATATATATAGACATTTAACAAAGATAATGCTCAGAGAGTATGGTTACTTAAAACCACGACTACAACAATGATATTCTTACTACATATTTGTATTATGTGTTGGTGGGTCCTAATTTTATTAGAGAGATGATACAAATGATTACATAAATATCTAGTTAGTGTAGGATTACTCTTCTGGCCATTCTACATCCTATCTTCTTGTAAAATTGGAGTTCACCATAAAACCACTTGGCAACATAAGGAGTAGCCAATGATGCGTTTGTTGCATCGGATTATCTCGAACTGAACTAGCTTCATGGATTAAACTGGATTGACTTAGTGAAACGTTTGTTACAATATCAGACTAAGAAGTAGGATAGTTAAGATGCTCTAATACTATATTATTTATTCCACAAATATTAATTCCATTTTTCTGCATCTTTTTTCTCACTTCTCTGTGCCTTTCCCTTTTCTTCTCCCTTCTTCGTCCCACTCTCTCCCTCTTACTCCCCAGACCAAACCTCACCGGATGGGCTCCTCAAAAAAATTTCGCATCAACTCCCTATCGATTCCTCTCTATATCTCTCTCCTAGCTGCGATTTCTTTCATGACCAAACCTATTTCCCCGACGCGTTTTTCGGCCAAACCTCGTCGAATGGGACGAGGTTAGCACCACCAACAAACTTCTCACCATCTTAGACCCAGATTTGAGCTTTTCATGCTCAAATCTATCACGAATTCGAAGAAACCCAAACATGCTGAGAATTTCAGGTCATTTTTCGACCATTTTCGACCACCTTTTGGCCTCCCTCAGGTATAATCCCCCATTCCCAGCTTCAAATTGGTATTTATGTGAAAAAATGGTTGTGAAACAGATTTAAAATTAGTCAGCCTTAGCTAGTCCCATGGTTCTTTGGGGGTGTTGCTAAGAATCGCTAGTCCTATAGTTAGTCGAGGCTAGTGAAAGTTAGTGTCATTAAACCCAATCTCTGCAAGTAGCAAACACAAGACTAATATTTAGTCCAATCAAATCCAATGAGAGTTAGGGAGGGCAAACAAACGCCCCTTATAAGTCATTAGCTAGCCTTGTCTTTCATCGATGTGAGACAAACTGTCCACGCATATTCAACTCTCAACATGCCTCCGTGTGGGTGACATGTGAGCACGTGTGGCCCTTTGGGCTTTCACACGAGGGACAATCTGCTCTGATATCAAGATGAAATTGAGATACCATCATATAACCAATTGACAATATGAGGAGTAGCCTAAGACCATATAAATCATTAGCTAGCCTTGTCCCTCACTGATGTGTGGGACAAACTATTCAGACATATTCAACTCTCAACATCTTCCTCTATTAAACTGGGACCCACATGAGCATAATATACACAAAGGCTTTTTAGCCAAAATGATTCTTAAGATTAGCATAACTTCTCACTTTGGTCCCTGACATAACTCCACACATATTCAACTCTCAACATCTTCTATATTAAATTGGGACCCACATGAGCATAATATACATAACGTCTTTTTAGCCAAAATGGTCCCTAAGATTGGCATAACTCCTTACTTTGGTCCCTGAGATTTGAAATCGATAGAAATGGTTTTGAGTTTGTCCATGATTAATCATTTTAGTCATTCCGTGAAAAATCTCAGTTAAATAAGGACCAAAATGACAAAAATACCATCAATATTTGTCAAATCATTTCAACCATTGTTTATTAAATTGATGATATTTTTGTTATTTTAATCCTTATTTAACAGAGATTTTTCACTGAGGACCAAAAAATGATTTGACGGTGGACAAACTCAGAGATCACTTCTATCGATTTCTAGTTTTAGGGATCAAAGTGAGGAGTTATGTCAATCTCAAGGGTAATTCTTGACTAAAATGGCTATATACACAAATAAAACTACTCTGTTAAAGAGACGGTCAGGAAAAACGTGGTATAACAACATTATTTTTCCGTGAGCACCATATTAATGCATACAACCAGTGGTTACCGTTTGAGTTTTCTTGAATCCAAGGACTCAGTGTCCATGTTGCCACCCAGTCTGACCTGAACTCCATCCACAAGCACAATTTTGCATTTGTTAATATCCTCATACTGATTTCCAGCATCAGCATGGTCATCATCATCACTATCAGGGCCTGAGTTCTTGCCATCAGCATCCATCACAGCTGCGACAGAAGCTGTGTTGGTCCTGTTGGCAATGGCAGGGTTATTTGATGAGGGCTGGAGAGGGGGCTGGAGAGGGGGCTTATTGGCATAAGCACAGCTGCTACTTGAACCACCAATACCAGAAGAATGGTTCATCAAGTAAAATTGGTTCCACACTTGAGATGAACCAGCTGGAGCTAAAGGAACATTGGATGGAGCCATCTTTGAAAAGGGTTTTTGTTCAGGAAGGTTCGATGGAGCCGTCATTGAAAAGGGTTTTTGTTCAATGGGGCTATTATTATTAGGCCATGATCCTAATCCATCATAGAAGCTAATCCTTTTGTTTGGCTCCATAACTGTTACTCTCACTCTCTTTCTTTTCCTCTCTGAGCAACAAGAAATGCAAAGAAGACGCACACAAATAATGTCCTTATAAAGGGAAGAGGAGGACCTTATGTTAGAGAACAAAACACCAGAAATAAATGTGTACACTTAACCCGTACACATTTACAGACAAGCAGAAAACTGACCAAATATTACCATAAACACATATCTCAAATTTGGCTAGTTTGAAATATATCCGAGTAAATTACAAAACTAGCCCTTAAAGCCTTCAGAAATCATGTTGGATGGTTGGTGGATTGGGCAGTTTTGGTCAATTTGTACATCATCGTTAGATAATTTTGATGGTGTGCTTGGACAACTAAGACAAGTGCTGGTGGTGATTAAAATCTGATGGTTTTTCTTCTTAGGTTGTTGTGCTGATCTCTTACAAGGAGTTTCCTAATTTATTAGAAATTTCTTGACCGGCGGCGATTATACACAACCTCCTCTCAAGTTTGAACTTTTTTACTATATTTTTTAAGGCACACCTAATTGATCCCTGATGCTAAATGCAGAAGAAGATATTGAGGCAAAAAGTATATTGAACCCTAATCAGTATAGGGTAGCAATACTGAGGGAGTCAGCCAAATCGTGCCACGAGGACTCGATCGATACATGGCATGCACTCTGAATAAATTTTAAACAGCTAGCAAGATCCTAATATGTTACTCGATAGCTTTCAATTGAGGATGAGAGGATTAAGAACAACAACAATAAAGCCTTTTTTTCATTAAGTAGGATCAGTTGTATGAATCTTAGAACGCTATTGTGCTCGGCTGTATGAATCGTACAACAACAAAGTCTTTTCGCACTGAGGATTAAGAAAAATTAATAAAAATTGTACTTAATAGAAATAGCTTGATTGAAAAATGAAAATAAATTCGTAGTTAAGTAAAGCATTGACTCAAAGAAACTCTTGTTCTTATAAAGACTTATCATGCTCTACATTCCTACACAAAAAAAACTTGGTTTGAAGTGAAGCTTAAGAAGGAAACATGTACACTGAGAACAGAAAGCAAACAAAAGAAGACAAATTTTTATCTACGAACGAATTAAGCACATAGATTAATAGAAAAGATCCAAAGAAAATCTTGTCACTTTTTTGTTGACAGAAAAAGCATTAATTGAAAATGTGTGTGCATATACGTAAATTAAGTTATTCCGGTGCGTGTGGGAAGATAGGATATAGTTTGAGAAAATAAATCTTGAAATCTAATATTGTTTGATTAATCAAGGAGTTACACTGTTTTCTTTAAAGAGTATTATATAGAGTTACATATCTATTAAAATATTCTATATAAAGAGTTATAAACACCATATACATGCGATGCTAATTAATGAGTCTGATATATGAAAGTTACAATGGCCTAATGGGAAGCAATAGAGAACATGTAAAGTTATGAGAGAGAAATGACTAGAAATCATTATTAACTTAATTTTGTGTTTAAACTTGTTATGAAACATGTTCAAGGTTGGAAGGTTCTACTTTTCTAATTCTCTTCTTTTCCTTAGGCAACCAGAGTTCCCTTTTGATTATAACGTAAATTTTTTTGAATAACGATATTATCTACACTAAGAAAGAGGGGGTGGACTTAGCCTCACAATGGGCTAGTAATGTGGTTCAAACTCGCTTTTTGCGAGAATCGAACCTAAAACCTCTCAATTACAAGTGAAGAGGAATACAACTAAACCGTAGTACTAAGTAGCAAATTTTTATGTGGTACAAACTAGCCCACGTTGGGGCTCATATGCCTAGTTAGGTACACTGGCGAAGCCAAGAATAATATGAGAGAGGAGCGAAACTTAAAAGGATAATAGGTCCTAGAAAAATGTAGACAAGTAAATCCTAAACATCAAGCGAATCATTTTGATGACATATTTACAAATCCATAATTAAGTTATACTACAACTAGTACATCTCAAACACAAACAGAAATAATGACAACCCCTAACCAAAGGAACAAGACCATGAAACATCAAATACAAAGAGACAACATAAGACTAAATTAATTAGACTAAGAAGGGTACTTGGAGACCGAAAGAATAAAGGGAATGAATATAAAATCAGGAGGTGAGTTTTCATGAAATGCTAAAATGCAGATCCAGCAGCCATTGACATGCCCTTGAAGCACTTGGAAAGCTGGAAATTTCAACAATTTGAGAAGCGGCTTAGGTGGCAGCTCCACATACAATCTATTTTCTCTGAACACAAACTCCCTCTCCACCTTATTTCTCTTCTCCTCATTCAATTCGTACACATGCAAGCTCTTCTTTATTAAATGAAAAAAAAAAAGAAAAAAAAAACCTGACAAGCAGAAGAGCAGAAAATTCAATATTTAGAGATAAAAGGGAAAAATTGGAAAATGATGGTGGGTTTTGATAAACTCTCCATGATTGATGGTGTTTTTGAAAACCATGAGAGATCTCAGCAAATGCGGGTCACAATCACAGTCACAGTCACAGGAATCCATGATAAAGGAGAGAAAGAGACCATTTCTTCTTCAGGGCAACAAGTTACTTTTCAGACTTCTTTTGAGGGTGTTCTTTCTCAGTTTACTATTGTTTATGCGGCTAATACCTCGACTCTTCGTCGTGTTTTATGGTGTGACCTCTTAAATATCCGTTCTAATACTACAATGCCGTGGATGGAAATTGGTGACTTTAATGCTATCCTTTGAGCGCATGAGCAAATGGGTGGTCACTTGCCTGCTCGAACTTCGTGTGAGGACTTTCGCAGTACTACTGAGCTTTGTGACTTTACTCATATGGATACGACTGGCGCTTTTTACACTTGGACTAATGGTTGGAGTGTCCGTGGTTACATGGAGAGGCGTCTTGACCGCTCTCTTTGTGACACACGTTGGTTACAGTCTTGGCCTTATACTAGTTGTTCAGCTTTACCCAGGGTTGTTTCTGATCATAATTGTCTAGTTTTCTCGGCTTCTGATATTCGTCTTGGAGGTTCGCGGCCTTTTTGGTTTCAGTACATGTTGACCTTACATTCAGAATTTTCAGGTTTGGTTGCTAAGTGCTGGCAATCAACTGTTGCCTATGGGTGTCCTATGTTTGTTATGCTGGAAAAGCTCAAGGCCCTTAAGCGCTGTCTCCGAGATTGGAACTCTAATGTTTTTGGCGATGTCCATAGAAATGTCACTATTGCTAAGGAAAAACTTCATAATATCCAAAATAGTATTTCTTCTGATGGGAATTCGCAAGAGAAGTTTAATGAGGAAGTTATGGCTAAGACGGCTGTCCTCGATGCTCTTCATATGCAAGAAGCTTTTTGGCATGACCGTGCTCGGGTTAAATGGCTCACTGAGGGTGATCGTAGTACCGCTTTTTTCCATGCTTATGCTTGAGGTAGGCATTCTTCCTCCAGGATTGTAACTCTTTTGGATGGTGATAATGTACTCTCTTCACATACTGCTATTGTTGATCATGTGGTAAACTTTTATCAGTCGTTATATAATTCTTCATTCACCCCAACTGGAATTGAGGATGTTTGTGGTGTAATACCACCTATGGTTACTGAAGAGGAAAATCTTTCTCTTTCTTGTTTACCTTCTGCAGATGAAATTAGAAGTGTTGTCTTTTCTATGGATCCCTCAAGTGCTCCGGGACCTGATGGCTTTCCTGGTTCCTTTTATCAGTCATGTTGGGATATTGTTGGTTTAGATGTGATTGCTTTTGTACAAGATTTTTTTAAGCGTGGATGGCTTTATCCCAATGCCAATTGCAATTTTGTGGTGCTTATACCTAAAGTAGAAGGTGTGGCCACTATTGCTCAGTATCGACCCATTGCTCTTGCTAACTTTTTGTTCAAAATTATCCCCAAGATTCTTGCTGATCGGCTCGGCCCAATTGCCACTCGCATTATTTCTCCTCGACAAACGGCATTTTTGAAAGGTAGACGTATTTCTGATTGCATTGGGCTACTTTCAGAAGGGTTCAATTTTATGGACAAAAAGGCTTTTGGTGGTAACGTAGGCATAAAAGTCGACATCGCTAAAGCTTTTGATACTTTGAACTGGAATTTTCTTCTCCATGTGCTTTTTAGTTTTGGATTTTCTACTATCTTTGTGGATTTGGTGCGTGTTTTATTACAGTCAGCTCGCCTTTCAATTCTGGTAAATGGCACACCTCATGGGTTTTTCTCTTGCTCCCGAGAGGTACGTCAAGGTGACCCTCTTTCTCCACTTCTTTTTTGTCTAGCAGAGGAAGCTTTGAGCAGAGGTTTATCTTTGCTTTTCTCTACTGGACGAATTACTTCTATTTCAGCTCCGCGAGGTTGTTGCCCTCCTACTCATGTGTTATATGTTGATGATCTTTTCATCTTTTGTCATGGAAATGTTCGATCTCTTCGTTCTCTTCGAAATTTCTTGGATAAGTATGGTTGTGCATCGGGGCAACTTGTTAATGCATCTAAGAGTACTTTTTATCTAGGCTCTTCCTCGGTCCATCGTAAAGCTTATGTCTCCAGGCACCTTGGCTTTCGTTTGGGTGTTGTTCCTTTCACTTATCTTGGGGTACCCATTTTTCGTGGTAAGCCAAGGAGAATTCACTTTCAAGCTTTGGTAGACAAGGCTAAAGCTCGCTTCTCGGGTTGGAAAGGTAAACTTCTCTCAATGGCTGGACGATTTCACTTGGTGCAGTCTGTTTATCAAAGCTTATTTCTCAATTGTTTCTCAGTTTATCAATTGCCATCTTGCGTTTTAAAGCCTTTTTCTGCTTGCGCAAGGAATTTTATTTGGTCAGGGGATTTATCTTCCCGAAAATTGGTAACAGTTGATTGGAGTATGGTATGTGGACCTAAAAAAGAAGGTGGGCTTGGTCTTCGTGATTTAGCTTCTTTGAATTTGACAGTTTTGCTTAGTTTTGGATGGGCTGCTTTACAATCCTGTTCTCTGTGGGGTTCTTTTGCTCGTCAGCGCTTTCCTCTTTCGCCTTACAGAAATCAAAATGTTTACTTATTATCTTCTGTGTGGCATGGTTTGAAGCGTGCTTTGCCTATTTTGAAAAATAATAGTCGTTGGATTATTGGTGATGGGAGGTCAGTTTCCTTTTGGTTTGTCAAATGGTTGGATGAGCCTATTATTAGCCCTTCTTTATTTTCGGTTATTTCTCCTAAGGTTCTTCCTTGGGTTTCAGATGTTATTGAAGCACAAAGTTGGTCTTTGCTAGGTTATTTTACAAATTTATTCCTTTCAATTGTGCAACAGATTTTACGTCTACCTTTGCCTTTAAATGTGGAGGATGACAAATTGATTTGGGAGCCCTCACCTACTGGGAAGTTTTCTTTTTCTTCTGGTTATCACCTTATTCGAAGGAGACATAGTGATTGCGCTTGGGCTAAGGTTATCTGGCAACATTTTATTCCGCCACGCCTATCTATTTTGGCTTGGAGGCTCTTTCATAATAAACTTCCTACAGAGGATGCGCTACAACGACGTGGTATTTCTTTGGCATCCATTTGTTGCTTATGTCATAATTCTGAAGAATCTACTGCTCATCTTTTCTTTGGATGTCGGATATCTAGGCAACTTTGGAGGTGGTTAGCATGTCAATTTGGTACATCCTTGCCTCTTTCAGATTCTTTGGCTGTTTTTTGGGATGTCTATGTTCGAAAGCCCTTTTCTAAACAGTTGCACAATCTATGGATATTTGCTGGTCTTTCTACTATTTCAGCTATTTGGAAGGCTCGAAATAAATTTATTTTTTAGGGTCGTCCAACCTATTTTCATCGTCTTTACATGTCTATCAATTCGGCGATTGTTCATGGTGGGAAGTTTATTCCTGGTTATTCTCAGGGTTTGGACACTCGGATCATTTCTTCTATGGGGATCCAACCTATCCCTCGCAAGGCACCCACTATTATTCATGTCCTTTGGTCTCCTCCTTGGTTTCCTTGGGTTAAGCTTAATACAGATGGTTTGTCTAAAGGAAATCCTGGTCCTGCTGCATGTGGAGGAATTTTCAGGAATTGCCATGGTCGTTTTCTTGGAGGTTTCTGTCAACGGATTGGTCATCGCAACTCTTTTTTTGCAGAGTTATCAACAATTATTATTGGTATTGAGTTTGCATATCAGCGGGGTTGGCATTGTCTTTGGTTGGAATGTGATAGTTCTAGTGTTATTGCTGCTCTTCAATCGTCTGATTTTGATCCTCCTTGGCCTCTTTATACGCAATGGTCTATTTGTTTGGATCGCATTCGGAAAATGACTTTCTACGCATCTCACATATATCGCGAAGGAAATCTTGTTGCGGACAATTTTGCTAACATGGGCTTGTCTACTCCATCTTTAACATGGCATGATTCTCCTCCGATGACGGCTCGTGCTGCTCTGTTTTCTGACTATGTTGGCTTGCCTGGTTACCGCTTCTCAAATTAATGTGCATGTCGGCATCCAGGTTTGTCTCACTTTTTTTTTTCTCCTAACTTTATGGTGTTGTTTGACTTGTTTTGCAGGTTTAGACCTTTAGGTTTGGTTCTAGAGGGGTTAGGTTTCATGTCCCCCTATTTTCTTTGTATCATTCTCATTTTTTGTTTCTAGAAGGGTAAGGTTTATGTCCCCCCCTTCTTTTTCGTGTATTCCTTTTTATTGTCTCTGTTTTTTGAAGGGTAAGGTTTATGTCCCCCCTGTCTAGGTGTAACTCTTTTTTTTTGTTATCAATAAAATTACCCTCGTACCGTCGAGGTTTCCCAAAAAAAAAAAAAAAAAAAAAAGAGACCATGGGGTAGAAAAAATAGAAAATGGAACAGTTTTGTGCAGGTCAGAGGAACCAGAGAGGCGAATTTTCGCTCTTAGGATCAATTTTTGACGATCGAAAGTGCGACCGCACTCCTTGCTCCTATACGGCTTCGCCACTAATTAGGTATATGGGGACCGACCTCGAGCTAGTTAATAACTCGCATTTCGTCGTAATAATATAATGTCTAATAGGATAAAGGTTCGATCAACTAAATTAATTATGTTTTAATTTTTTATGAAGTACACTTCAATTTGTTCAAGCTTTACTTATCAAATTGAGAAATGATAAACACACCCTTTTTACCCTTTTATATACTTACGTTTAGCTTTTGTTAGTAGTTTTCATTTAATTTGTACAATTCGATGACTATATAACTCGTGGGCCAAGTATTATATCAATTACGTATCTCAGACCCCGTGTTCTCGTATTTAGTCCAATTCGCTCCCTATCAATTTGGGATAAGGGACAATTTAAGATGCTGAAATCTATCTGGAGCTTATAGGTTTCAATTTTGCTTGCCAAAGGCACTAGTCTCACCTTCGATTGTGAGGGATTTGAGGCCGATTTTCGATCCATGCTTGCCAAATATATCTGTTCATATTAATAAAAAAAAAAAAGGGTTGATAACTTCCAACCTCCTAATATAAATTGTGAGCAACTACAAAAAAATGATTAGACAACTCGTTAGATTTATGCTAAGGAGCGAATTGATCAGCTAACAAATTAAGAGTTTGAATTAACATAGATTTGAAGAGCCTAGTGTTACAGGATCCTCAACTGTTGAGGATTATTTTCTTCTTCTTTTTTTCTTTTCATAATCTGCTACCTAGTTAGTTTTCAAGTAGTAGCAATGGTTTGAAAGGTGAAGTGTCTTTAGTCCCTGAACTATTACCTCAGTGAAAACTAGGTCTCTAAATTATTTTTTTAGATAAAATAAGTTCCTAAATTCATTAAAAATTGTTAATTTCATCCCTATTATTATATTCAAAACTATATTATCCAATTTTTTATCAACTTAAGTCACTTGTCACACTTTAGAATGTAATACCGTTATTTCTCGCCTATAAGCCTTTAACATTTCATATAGTTTGCTACTCTATCGTCTAATTCACCCTCCAAAGTTAACTTACACTATTCTTATGAAAAACTACCAATTTATGTGAGATCTCACATCGACCAACGGAGAGACGGTGATGTGCCTTATATGTACATGCTCCCCTCCCTATAGCACGAGGCCTTTTGGGAATTCATTGGCTTCAGATTCCATCGGAACTCCGAAGTTAAGCTAGTTCGAACGAGAGCATTCCTAGGATGGGTGACCCACTGAGAAGTTGCTCGTGAGTTCTCAGAAACAAAACCGTGAGGGAATAGTATGCCCAAAGTGGACAATATCGTGCTACGGCGAAGCCGAGTCTGGGATGTGACAATTTACCCTCCAAATTTAACTTCATACACTATTTCTTTATATAAAAAAAACTATCAATCTACACTTCCATGTGTATCACATGCAAGTGACGTGACTTAAATTGACAGAAAATTGAATATAGTAGCTTTGGATATAATATTAAGGATGTAATTGGCAGATTTTTATAATTTAAGGACAGATTTTTCTGGAAAAAAAATAGTTTAGGGACCTAATTTTCACTGATGTGATAATTCAGGAACTAAATTGGCAGTTCACCCATGATTTGATATTCCCGTTCCAACGTAACTAGAAAAAAGAAGAAAAAAAAAACAGATTAGTTGGGTACAAATTTCATATTAGGAAATAGAAAATACACCATGAAAATTTATTAGGGTTCATGCACCTTCTCAAGAAGTCCAACCTAGGAATGTCTGGATTTGTACATATCCTTTACATGGAGAGATTTTTTAGTGTTTCCGTCACAAGAGATGGTACACCACGTGTCTTTATATAAATGGTTGGATATGTGTGTTAAAAGATTAATAACTTAAAAATTAAAATTTTCCACCACTTACATAAAAACACGTGGTGTACCATCTGTGTTCCCGTCACAACTAAAAAACTTCCCTTTACATGGAATCCTAATTAATTAGATATATATGGTATATGTGCTGAAGGAAGGAAGAAAAACCAGTCCTTATCCCGACTTCCCATATTTCCTTTTGGGACGCTCTCCTCTAAAGGAAAGCACGAAAGAGGAAGACATCATAGGTATTTTAATTAAGAATTTACCTTGTATAAAAGAATTTAAGAACTTACCCTGTATAAAAAAAAATTAGAATTTACCAAATAAATCAAACAATGAATCTACCTGAAGAAATTAAGGTCCCTTCATATTGACAGTCTGGTATAGTTACTTGGCAAATTAACTGTCAAGCATAAAAACATTTCTTTATTTATGCAGATTTCCTAATGTGATAAGCTGATACTATGTTTTGGGTCATCGCCTAATCAGGTTATTTGTTTTGGTGGAAATGGAGCCAATCCAAGAAGGAAAGAATAAATTATTAAGAGGTTTACATGTACAATACAAATGCCTAAAACAACTGTGGTAATTCTTGAAACGTAAACTGAAAATGCGTAGAGTTTACAAAATGATATCAAATGTAAAAAGAGGGGGAGGCAAAGTAGTGTTTGAAAATTACAAGTAAAGGACTAACATAGCCTTCATTAATCAGGTTTTTGTCTCTGTTTTTCAGACTTTTTCACATTACTACCATTTCATAATGCAACAAACTATTAATTGACAATGAAGTAACATGAAAATTATACAAAATTATAATTAAATTTGTTTTGTCAACCACTCCAAGATTATGAGAAATCCTACTTGAAGAGTAGACGTACCTAATGAACCAGTAGGGTTTTCACTAAAACATGCATAATGGACAAGTAAGGTTTAAGTAAAAGGACGATGCCTATAAGGCTCTCCGCTTTGCGCACCGGGGAGGAGGAAGGGGAATGTCTACCATCCACAGCCTTACCCTTGTTTTCCAATGAGCTGTTTTCATGATTCAAACCATGACATTCCAGTTGCAAAGGAGCAACTTTTTCGTTACGCCACGGCTCACAAGTAAGGTTTAACTAATTAAATAATTTAAATTCAGCCACTGGCAATGAGCCAACACATTAAAACGTCTAAAACAAAAAAAAGGCCGTCCATATTATTAAGTTCTCTCTTTCAGACTACAAAAATGTGTTCACTGCTATAAGAAAAGAAGACTACGCAAATAAATTACCGTGCACAAAGCATGGATGTGTGTGCACACAAAATTAAACTACTACACCAAGCTAGCTAGCTAAAGGATCATGGAGTTTTACATGAACTTGTTGGCGGACCCATCTGGGTTCTGCTGATCAGACTCATCAAAGTCATTGTTGATCATCTCCAGAGGATTCATATCCATATGATCATTCATGTCTATAATGTTGTTCATGCCATTGTTGTTCATGTTCATGTTGTACGTATCCACATTGTTCATCATGTCGATATTGTTCATGTCCACAAAGGACTGTCCAGCAGCATGTTGGTTCAGATCATCAGTAGTTTGCTTCAGCACCAGGGTGTCAATGGGGCCGGCCGGCTGGTTGAATTGATGAGCAACCCCAAGCCCAAGGCCAGGCTGGTTCAGACTCAAATTGGTCATTTGATAATTTGGAGGCCTGAAGGCCTCAGCTGCTCGCTGTTGTCGAGTTGCTTCATAGAGCTGAAGCAACGAGTCCTTTTCTCCCTTCAATAAGTCATGTTCAGCTGCATATAACACCCAAGATTTAAGAACACACCTTTCTAATTAACTAATTCATATGTGATTCAAGAATAAAACTATTGGTCCAACTTCACGTGATCAATTAAGATAGTACAAATAGCTATAGTACTCGTACGCTTTGTGTGAGAGAGAGAGAGAGAGAGAGAGAGAGAGAGAGAGAGAGAGAGAGAGAAACCTCTTTTGTATATATATTCGCCAGATTTGGCATCAACCATTTGCCTCATTGTATTGTTTTCGGCTCTGAGCAGCATATTACGCTGATCGGCGAATTTGACTCTTGGAGCCTTGATAGCTACTTCAGTCTGCACATGAATATATGTGTACATATAAAAGCATGCATGTAACAATTATTATTTTTATATAAATTAAATCATACACAAAAACTCATTAAGGAGCAAGTCGGGTTCACATGTGATATTTACTTGAAGTGCGTTCAGTTCGTTTTCGAGTTGCTCAACATAACTTGCCTGCTTCTGTCGATACCTTTGTGAGTACTGTCTGCTAGCCAAAAGTCTAGAGAAAACAGATCAAATATTTATGTAATTAATTTATAAATAAATAAAAACAATACGAAAATGAGGTTTCTAGAGTAGATCTTTATAATACAATGTTCTTTATGTTTTAAGTACTTTTATGGAAAATAGCTAAATTTTTTGGAGGAGGGAAATTGTTTGAGAGTGTAAATTCCTACATCGGAAATGTCAATGCTCTGCAACGCATCGTGAGCCTGTATACTTGTTACCAATTGGTTTTGGGCTAGATCCTTCAATTTCAACCAAAATAGCCAAAGTTCAAATTTCCAACGACTGATTTGATTTTCCAAAATATATAGGCAAAGGAGATCTAGAAGGCTAGATAATCAACCTTTTGAGCTTTTTCTGGTCCATGTTAGGTTCTTCAGGGGGTGGTGCAACTCCTTTAGCTTTGTCTAGGTCGCCATTGATTTGATAGGATGGTGGTGCCAATCGAATGGTGATAGAGTCGTTGTTTGAGCTATGAAGCCCTAAATGTGATGATGGAAGGGTTGGGAGTGGTGGCATCTTCATGGTTGTCTTCTCATTGAAGCCCTCCATTATTTGTATGTTTACCTAGAACAAAATCCAAGCAGTTGCCATAGAGTTAGTGAAGAAGAAGCTGCAAACTTAACCAATGAAACGTAAAAAGTAAAAAGATCCTATAAACACTAACCTCACAAAAGAAAGAAATGATCAGAGCAAGTGAGCAAGTGAGTATTAGGGTCTGGTATACGTCTCTCTTATAGCTGCTAGACAAAGGGGAAAAACAAGAGATGTCTTGGATAGGATCGAGTTTGTTTCTCTATAGATATCACATTGAGCTTGTAATTTAATTAGAGCAACCACTTTGTCACAACCCAATTAGGTTTTCTCATCCGTAATACATTCCTATTTTGCAAGAGGACAACCAAAGATGATGTGTGATAGAATAATAGAGTTCCCAATTACAAAACTTGAAAATTAACTGTTACTACTATTACGCGGCTAAAATGAATGTCCGATAAAGCACTTATAAGTGAGAAGAAAGTATTGTATAAATTTTGTAAACGTGTTTAGTGCACATTGCGAATGGTAAAAGATTTTAGCATCTCTTTATTTTATAAATTCACCACATAATTAAGGGTGTGGTTCACTCAGGTATATATAATTTTTAGCTAATGGCTTATTCTATCTAACCGAAACATATTACAATTTTTAATACATGCGAAGCATTATACTTCGGATAAAACTTAGGTACTTCTAGTAAGGATTATATATACTCACTTTCAGATTTAGCCTATATAGTGTATATAGAGAGTACTATATACACTCACTTTCTGATTTAACCTATTAAAAAAAAAGTCACGTGTTTCTTATTTTTTAAAGTAAAAAAAAAAATTAATATGTCCATTATTTTTTAAAATAATAAAACATGTGCTAAAAAATCATTTGACAAAATCAAAAGGTAAGTATTCATTAGTGAGCATCCAAGTATTGTCCTTATATTTCATGCTAGCTACGATCCACTCAGAATGTTCAATAAAGTAGACTTCCTATGTATACTAATTCATGAACGGTTTATCTGGATAAAAAAAAATCCAGATTCATTGTTTGTACAGAGTTTGATACAAATTCATTGTTTGTACAGAGAACATCTCCCACCTAAAATTCGCTCTATATGCAAAATAATTTTGACATGACAAACAGTGCAACGCTTCTAACAACATGGTTCTAAAAAACACTAGACGCTAGTCGGACGGCGGGCTAAAGCCTAGTGCCTAGACAGACTAACTGGATTTGAACTTTTAAAATAAATTTATTATATGATATATAAATTGGTGCATGTTTACACTAAAAAATTATACTTATTGAAAAAATAAATAAATATTTATTATAAATATAATGTATTGTATAAATTTTAGAGTTTTTTTTTAAAGGAAAACTAATGAAAAGAGCTTGAAAACTCTTAGTTTTAACGATAAGGACAAAATAAAGGGTAAAGTGAATAGTGTCATGTTTGACTTTTTAGTGTAAAAATGTTATTTTTCGTTAAAGTGAACAGTACCGCGGGCTTTTCGTTAAAACTCAATTTTTTAAAGACCATAAGTTTTAAACTATCATTGGGCCTTTTTTTTTTTATAATAAATTTGAAGTTGGGTCTGCTATAAATCTTTAAAAAAACATGCCACAAAACTTTAATTAAAAATAATAATGAAAAGGGTTTGGGCCAATAAATATTTAACCAAAAACTATTCTAAAATGTTATTTAACCAAAAGGGCTCAAAGTTTAATAAAAAATCATCCAAAACTATTGCCCACAGGTTAAACTTACAAGCCCAACCCGCTACAAATCTACACTTCCGTAAATACCCCTAAATGATTCGATATTGTCCTGACTCTTCACCAACCTCAACCCATAACGAAACTGCCATAATAACTCTCTATCTACTAATCGAATTCCTCCATTTCAAATGTCACATCCCGGGCTCGACTCTATCATAGAACGATATTGTCCACTTTGGGCCCCGACCACACCCTCACGGTTTTGTTTATGGGAACTCACACGAGAACTTCCCAGTGGGTCACCCATCCTGGGATTGCTCTCGCGCGAACTCGCTTAACTTCGGAGATCCTACAGAATCCGAAGCCAGTGAGCTCCCAAAAGGTCTCGTGCTAAAGAAGGTGAGCATGTATATATAATATAATGCATAGAGGATCCACTCCCCTGGGCGATGTGTGATCTAACATAAAAAACAACCAAATCAAAGTTCAAATCAAAGTTGAAAAAGGAAGCATTTATCGGAACGAAGCCGCCGAAACAAGTTCAAAGAAGTTTAATGGTAGAAACCGGCGAAAAAGTGTTTGGAAAAGAAAAAAAAACATAAAATTGTTTTTGGAGAACCCAAAACATAACACTGTTTCTGGAAAAAAAATTCAGATACAGTGTTTGTTTTGTCTATGCACAAACAAACACTGTAACTGGAAAGAAAAGAACCAAAATCGAGAAACAGTGACTTAAATTCCAGAAACAGTGACTTAAATTTTAGAAATAGTGACTTAGATTTCAGAAACAGTAACTTAAATTCCAGAAACAATCTATGTTTTAACCTTTGACTGTTTCTTTTCTTTCATGCATCAGTTAATTATATTTAAGAAACATGATGCTTATTTTGCTTTGAATCCAAATACAGTGAATTTCTAGCGTTTCTTTTCTAGCTTACATTTAAGAAACAGTGTGTCTATTTCATTTGAATTCAGAAACAATAACTTAGATTCCAGAAATAGTGACTTAGATTCCAGAAACATTGTTACTTAAAATCCAGAAACAATTTATTTTTACAATCCAGAAACAGTGACTCGTCGTTATTATTGAATAGCATGCAGATCTTAAATTTATTTTCTGGAGAAACAAACAATGAACTCCACTGACGAAGAAAAATTGAAAACCAGTACCTCGAATACATTATGAATAATAACGATGATCACATTTCAACGAAATAATACAAAATATAAATTAAATAGCATGATGATCTATATTTTTGTTTCAAAGAAAAAGAAGAAGGTCTGCAAAACAACGATGAACTCCATTAACGACAAAAATCTGGAACTCAACCTAAAAAAGTTTAGGGATAAAATCGACAAATCATAATTTATTATAGTTGGGCCATTTTTAGTTGGACTACTTTAATATGGGCCTTGTACTAATCATTAAACAAAACTTATAACATGGTTTTTTGTTAAAACTAAAACTTTTCAAGCACTTTTCATTAGTTTTCCTTAAAAAAAAATCTAGTAACACTAGCAAACATTAGCCGCACCCACCCTATTTTTCTCTCAAATCTCATCTGTTGTTTCTATCTCTTTTATCTCAATCTATGCAGACTGCAGAGATCTCTTTCCCTTCATCCCTCTCTGGAGAGATCATTCTCTCTCTCCCTCTCTCTTTCACTCAGATTTCATCAGGAAATCTGAGGTCGGTGACTCAATGCGACCGGAGGTGTAAGGCGACGGGTAAAACAATGATTGCAAGTGCGAGAGTATGCGAGAAAAAAAAGGACCGCCTAGGCCTCTTAGGAGCGCCTAGGGGCGCCTAACACCTCCTTACTTCTGTCCACCAGTTGGCACCTAATCGGGACAGCACCTCATAGCGCCTAAGCGTCACCTAGGCCGATTTTTAGAGCATTGTTTAATATTGTGGATCACAATCATTGATTAGGTTCATTATTGTCTTATGATATGTTTGATTCAAATTCAGAGTATAGCATGAACATCTCATATTGTCACACCTCCATTCCCCAATGAACTGAGCTCCCAAAGTACCACCACCTTCATCTTCTCACAACCACGAACTCAAATTTGAATTTTGCTTTGTGAGAAACCAAGTTAGAGGGTGATACAATGAGCTCCGATGAGGTTCCATTTTCTCGGAAATTTCTCGCCATGCTCCAACGAAGGTAAGGCTTCTAACCACTACCAATCTCTTTCTCGTGTTGAGTAGTGTTAGATTTGTGTTCTATTAGGAGAAAACGATGAGATTTTGATGCAAATCAAAGAAAGTTTTCTCCTTTGCAATTTCCGACGAGTTTTGCAGAATTTCGACGAGCTTTTCCGACTTAATCTCATCGAGTTTGACAAGTTGGAGTCACCAATCGACCCACCATCATCCTTTGTTCAAAATTTAAGCATTTCATGCTCGGATCTGCACAGATTCAAAGAGATTCAAAACCTAGGTTTTCGGCCAGTTTCAAGCCATTTTCGGCCATCTTTTGGATACCCAATAGGTATAATCTTATTCCTCTCATTTCAAGCTTTATTTTGACATAATGATCGTGAAAAAAAAGACGAATCTTAACCCTGTTATATCTCTGTAAAAAAATTCGGCGAAACACTGGGCGACTGACGGAAGTAAGCGACAGCTCCGACAACTGGCGAAAGGAAGAAGACGACCAATATTATGTAACAATGACAAAATATTTTGTCCAATGACCAAAATCTTCTAGATTTGGGCCAACGACGACAATATTCTACCACCGACAGGTGCATGCGCATGACGACTATCAGCCTGCGTGTGGTAGTGTGTGGAGGCGCATGAGCCATGTTTTAAGCACTTTCAAACTTCTTTTTTAGCAAACGAAGGGAATTTCAAGTCTTTCCTTAGTAATTACAAGTTTTGGGTAGTTTTATAATTAGTATAATGATTTTCTATGTAGTAGAGACTTATCTCGATGATTACAGAGGCCAGGTAAAGCGGCTACAATCCGACCATGTATCAGTGAGTGGGCTTTGTTTTCAAGCATATTTTATATATATATATATATATATATATATATATATAGCTTTCATAACTGCTTCGGTAATTTTACATTATGTTGCGCTTTTACTTATAAATACAAGTATTATTGGATGATGTTAATATCTATGAAAATATGATGGCATGATGATACATACTTTATTTGGTCATCATGTATGCTTGCACTGATGTTTATAGTACTTGTTCGTGCCAGGACTACCTTCATGTGTAGGTTCACATCGCATAGTTACGCTCATAATGGATCCATTGTAGTTGCCAGACTGCACTAATTTATTTTGCATCTAGGACTTGTATTTGACACGTTAAACACTAGCTTCATGTGTATGTAGTACTAAAAAGTAGATTATTATACCAGTCTGTTTATATAGCTACTTTCTGCATGCGTTTGTGTCTGCATAATTTAGATAAGCATATTATATTATATTGTTAAGATATTTGTGATTTACCCGTACCCTTAGCATAATTGCTTTTATACAATTTACTTTAGTTTTCATACTTATACGTAGTATGATTTTAGAAGCTATACGGGTTTTACAACGAGGAGTGACTATGTTACAAAAACCAAAGGTTTTAAATAAATCATTATTTTTGTCCCTCACACTTTCTGTTCTCCGCCTCCAGGACTTAGTAGCTGGACTATGTGGCGAGTGAGGAATCATTCGGGTATTCTAACATCCACTTCTGACAATGTAGATAACATCTCCTACGTATAGATGTTGCTACATAAATTTTACATTAAAAGGTAACATAACTTAAACCTTAAACCCTTTAATTCGAGGTTTGTTAATTTCTTAACTCAAAAAATTTATGTATACATATTTAGAAGGGAGTGGCCATGTTAAGGTTCACCCTACCTCCGCTGCTCAACCACTTACCAAAGCGCTACCATGCATGGACGATTTTAGTTTTGTTCGATTATTCTTAATAAAAATGGGAGTTTTAACGAAAAATTCGCAGTACTGTTTATTTTAACGAAAATTCACATTTTTACACTAAAAAATCAATCTTGGTACTATTCACTTTACCCTTTATTTTGTCATTATCATTAAAACTCAAAGTTTTCGAACCTTTTTCATTGGTTTTCCTTAATAAAAATTGCGACAACCAAACGAGACCAAACTGGAAGGGGTTGTCAGTTCTAATGATTTTGGATGATCTAAGATGAGAAAGAATAATATCGTGCGGCTGCGACTGACCAAACTATTTAGATCCAATCAGATCTAACTGAATTGGTATCATACTTGTTGATTCTATAGTATGAGAATTGAGAGAGACAAGAGATGGTTGAGGGATTGAGTAGCACCATTGGTGAAGGGAAAGGAAGATGGCACGAGAGAGAGAGAGAGAGAGAGAGAGAGAGAGAGAGAGAGAGAGATTGCAGAGCAAGGGAGAGAAGGAAAAGCGAACTTAGATTAGGAGGAACAAACAACTACTAGGTTTGTTATGAAGGAGCGTATGTTCTTTTATATGGAGTGATTTACTTCGGTTGGATCAGATTCAAAATTTTGAAAATCGTGAGCCCAATCGATTTAGAATGGTAAGTTTTTGGTTGGTAACAGACTTCTCTTCATAGTAGTACTGGTAGAGTGACACATGTAATGTATGTGAGTTAGTTTTTGAAGAGTGTTTTTTTTGTCGGATGAGATGTTGAGAAATAAATAAGAAGAGGGAGTAGTGGGGGAGAGAAATCTGATAGAATTCTATTTTTTGGAATAGGATCTTTTCGGATTTTTTTTTTGGTGGAGATTCACATGATCAATAAATCGTGTTCGTTTATTGTTCATAGTGTAGTTAAAAATTATTTTAAAATTTTAATTTAAAATTAAATATAAATAGTACTTAACGAAAACTGACCGCATGATGTATGATGAACGGATACGATTCATTGATTGATCTCCGGATTCCCATAAAGAGAATCGGAGAGGATTCTTGTCCCTATTATTTTTTTTAAATAACAATTGTTTATTGCTATTTTCTCTTATTAAAACAATAGTAAATAATTTCCTCGATGAAAAAAGGGAAATTTATATACATTCTACTTGGACTATACTCGGAGTGTGCGCAAACACTGCTCAAGCTAAAAAATTTGGGAGTTTTAACGAGACACTCCCGGTACTGTTCACTTTTAACGAAAAGCCACATTTTTACCTTTACCTGACACTATTCACTATACCTTTAAAAAGGGTTTTTCGTTAAAAGGGAAGTTTTTTTGGATTTTTCATTAGTTTTCCTAAATTTTTTTATCAATTTACCGCTTAACTCCATTTTAATTTAGATGCACCACTTCCGTTATTTTTTTGTCAAAAAATTTAGTCAAAGCATATTATTTAGCGGGTAATGATAGAGTGATTAAAATTTTAGACCAAATATGCAAACCTAATTATGTGTCATCAATAAGAAATAAACATTTTAATCAACGCTTAAGTAATAATTCAATTATCAATAACTACATTATTTGGTTTTAAAAATTTAGCATGTCAGCCGTTCCTCTTTTGTAAACCAAATGATAAGGAGACCAAATTGATAAACTGAATTTTGTAAACCAAATAATGTAAATTATGATAATTAGATTATTAAATATTATTTAACAAGTTTATTTCTTATTACGACATTATTTGGTTTCTTAAGAAAAATATTCATAGTCAAAGTGATAAAAAAAAAAACAAATTGTTTTATTAAAATTAGCCTTCGCATAAAGTATTTTTTGAATCATGGTATGTTACGCGCGACTTACATGTTTTAAATGTATTTATATGCGTAAATTGACAAAAGGAAAGTCAAATATTTGAAGTAAATGAATCATTTTAGATCATGCTAGAAGAAACCCCTCATAAACCAATTAAAGCAGCTGAATTCACATAATAAAATTGGTTTTTATAGAATTTACATTAAGAATAGAGAAAATAATATTTAATAAACAATTAATTGAATCACATTATTGCTAACACATTGTGAAGCTAAGCCCACCTCCTCCCCCTTAGTGTAGAAAACATTGTTTGTTAAAAAAATTCATTTGACAACTAATTGAATCACATTATTATGCCCGTGCAATAGACTTTTTTTGTAACTGGCACTACGCACCTCTTAAGTGTTTAAAAATTGAGAAATAATATTTAATAAACAACCGCGTGCAAAATGCATTTTAAATGTGTTCTTGCTCCAATCTCTTCGGCGGATCCAACTAAGGAATGAACTGGCTTATTTGTAGTTTTTGGGGAGGAATCCCTTTTTATTTATACTTTTTGGTTTTTCCAAAAATCATTGGTGTAGCACGTAGGTGGATGAACCCTTATAACATGAGATCCGAGGAAACATATTCGTGAATTGCTTCAACATTTTTTGATTTCGTTATTTTTTTTTTAATCACCTGCATTACGCGTCTCTTAAAATGTTTTGAAAACAACATTCATAATTTTTCTTATTTTTTATTATATTTTACTTTCCCATCACATGGGCACCATCAACTTTATATTTTTTTATGACCAAATTACCAACTTACCTTTGCATGATTTGATATATTATTTTAGACAGATTTTGAATTTTTTTGACCGAGGGGCAGTTTGGTCCAAATAATTTTGTCGAAGGGGGTGACACCAAATTTTTTGTCGGCATCCGGTGACACCAAATCTCACTGTTTTTTTTTTGTCAAAGGTAAAAGTAACCAAATCTCACTGTTCACTGCCCTTAGTCAAAGTGATAAAAAAAAAAAAAAAATTGTTTTATTAAAATAAAGCAAGTGCCGGTGAAGAGACGCAAGTTCAGAGCATTTCATTGGAGCAGAAATGCGCTCCTGCCTTGCCATAGACAGCATAACCAGGCCACGTTCCTTCCTTCCTCTGCCAGGTAGGCCACTTTTCAAGTTCGTCTTCTACCTCCAGACTCGGTCTTCTTCTTCTCATTCCCAAATCAATTCCAGACACTTCCACCCTCTCTCTTCTCGCTGGCTCACTCAGATTCCCACTCACCACAACAATCTCCTAGCGTCGGGCTCGCCGCCGCCAACTGACGTCAGCTCCCGCCACTATGCTTCCAGAAAACCCTGTGGTTGCTGACATTTGCGCCGCCTTCATTGCAGGCGGCGTTGCTCTTTTCTTCCTGCTGTTGTGGGAAGAAACCGCCAAGCGTGGGATCTTCGACCAGGTTAAAATCCCATCTTTAATCGTATAATGTGTATTTTGTACGTATTTTTGTACTGTTTCTATTTGGGAACGCTATTTTTGGTCTTAGCCTTGGTGGGTTTTGATTGATTTGTAGGAAAGTACTGATCTTTTTGCTGACAATTAAGAACTGTAACACAAATGGGTTAACAGTTGAAATTTGTAACACTTCTGAATTAGTGCACTAATGACTAATCACTTCCAATTTCCAAATGAGGCTGTTTGATGTTTGAGTATCAAAGAAGTGTACTTGGTTGTTCCACTAAAGCTGCCATGGATGCGAAGAGTGGACCAAAAGCATGCCTCAAGGCTGATGCCTCATGCACCAAAAGTGAATGTAGTTGGTATAAGCAATAGCTAATGTTGAGAGTGTCCGCTTCCCGGAATTGTAGTCTTGGATGATAGTTTAAATGATCTTAAGCCTCTTTGCGTATTGCCAATTGGTTTTGAGATGTTCTTCACATTCTAACAGTTAAGAATAAAGAATGACTTTGTAAAAACTTGATCAGTTAGTGTTTAGGGGTTCTGTATGGTAGTTATCCATGCTGAAAATGCTTTCAGATTTTCTTATCTATTACCATCTTTTGATAGCATGATTGCAATTAGATTTGTTATATCGTTTTTATGCTATGGATCATTATACCCCAAACAAGGGAGTGATCAGTTGAGAATGGGATGTACTAGATGGTCTTACAATCCAGGAGTTGTATCGGGCCTTACAGTTTTGTCTAATGCAGTACGTCATTGATCAAATTCTCAGCTTTATTCGGGGCCTCTGAGCATAAATGTGCACATAATACTACATAGCTTGCAATGGTTTCAAATTATTGTGTCGGAACCTGATTATGATACATTGGTCTTGTAAATTTATTACTTTAAGACTTTCGCTTGGCTTTTTGCCTTCTTCAGTTCAGATAGAGGAGAACGGTAATCTGATCCTGCCATGGGTTCTGCTTCAATATATGTATTCTGATGGGCAAAATCTTTACATTGGATTCAATTTAATCATTACAAGTTTGTTTTGTTATAATTCAAAGTGGTCAATCATTCATAACCTTCTCAACATAACTTGTCTTAGAATCCTGCCCATTTGAATTCTGTTACCTTTTCTTTTGTAGAAACTCAATAGAAAGCTTGTGCACGTGAGCATTGGCCTTGTTTTCATGCTTTGCTGGCCACTATTCAGGTACTCTCTTGACTAAAGAAGTCGTTTTAATACCTTTTTTTCATGAATCTGCTCAATAATAGCTACTATGTGCAATTGCAGTTCTGGCCTTCAAGGAGCATTTTTAGCATCTCTTACTCCAGGCCTCAATATCTTCCGAATGCTTCTATTGGGACTCGGAATATATAAAGATGAAGCCACAGTGAAATCGATGAGCAGATACGGAGACTACAGGTAGTGGTTTTGAACGATCTATTACTTCAACGATGTCAAGTGGAGTATCTCTGCCATGTCCCCAAATATGATCGACTTTGGTCCTATCTAGAGAGTTCATTACTAATTTGCTGTGAAGTAACCCAGCAACTCGACCCCATTGTTTTATGAAAAACAATATAATTTTTATTAACATAATATCAAAAACAGGTACAAATGTAGCGGTAAGTTTCAAATCCCAACTTACCATATGACATCTTTCCCTTTACGAAAACATTTCCATAAAGAAATGTCTCCCATTAGTTTTTCCAGTATGTTTGTAACTGTGCTTAGAACTGTAAAGAGAGATGATAATCAACACTCCGCCCAAAGTCAAATCTAAACTTATGTAAGTCTACCACCTTTCAGTCTCTTCTCTACTTTCTTCACAACCGTATCCCATAATTTAACACACAGATTATGGTGGAAGACCCAAGTATCTCATGCCACAGTTCTTAAAACCTGTAACCCAATGTAAGTCCTCCAATTTGGTTTCTTGAGAGCTTGACCAGAGTCAAAATTGCTTCATCCCATTGGCCAACAGAAGGAATTGGTTTTGGTTACTTACCACTTCGTTGGCCACCTAAATTATGATACCTGCTAGCGGGAGCCAAGTTTGTACAAAGCTATGTATGAGCAAAGACAAACAACAAATTTCGTTCGATGCATATAGCCATTGGTTGATTTCCTGAACTAACATGATTTCTTCATTTACCTTTACTTCATGCATCAGGGAACTTCTTAAGGGACCACTGTACTATGCCACGACAATCACTTTGGCTTGTCTAATCTATTGGAGAACTTCTCCTATTTCAATTGCTCTTATATGCAATTTGTGCGCTGGAGATGGTACATCTAATTGATTCAGTTTGTCCATTCTTTTTTCTTGATTCTGGACTTCTTTCAAATGTCTAATACTTG
Source organism: Cotoneaster glaucophyllus (assembly GCA_036320875.1). Classification (NCBI taxonomy): domain Eukaryota; kingdom Viridiplantae; phylum Streptophyta; class Magnoliopsida; order Rosales; family Rosaceae; genus Cotoneaster; species Cotoneaster glaucophyllus. Next base: position 4,770,018 of record CM070061.1, read on the forward strand.
ATTGCTTCAGGTTTAGCCGACATTGTTGGTAGGCGGTTTGGTACTCGGAAAATTCCATACAACAGAAACAAATCTATAGCCGGTAGTGTTGCAATGGCATCTGCTGGTTTTTTAACATCTATCGGGTAGCTTTTGCTGGCTTACTTTTCTGCTCTTTTAGACCTGGATTGAATATCAGAGTCTAGCATGTTTCTTAACAATTGGTAATGCTGTGACAGGTACATGCACTATTTCTCCAGCTTCGGTTTTGTTCAGGAAAGTTGGGGCATGGTTTTGGGTTTCTTGGTTGTGTCTCTTGCCTCGGCACTGGTAGAATCCCTCCCCATAAGCACTGAGCTTGACGACAACCTAACAGTTTCACTTACTTCTGTGTTAGTTGGCAGTTTGGTTTTCTAATATGGGGAACCCTTGTAAATAGCAGCCAAATTAGGAAAATTGATGAAGCCAAGTTCGGATAACAACCATCAGTTGCCGTTGGCCAACTTGATTGGGTGTTGTGTTGTATGTGTACTCTAGCATTGTTTATTAGCTTGACTATATGTAACAATAATGCTGTATCAATAAACAATGAAACTGCGATGAATAATAAGACTCTGTTTCTTCTTGTAATCTGAAGCATTCAGCGTGCATCGATCCATTTTCTGTATGTGTTCTATGTAGTCTTAATTTAGCCCACAAATCAACGGAAAATGTTTGCTGCGAATCTTCCACTCTGGTTTAAGCATTTTTGAGTTCCAGAAAATGCTTAGATCACAGATACATGTAGCAGGAGCACAAAAAAAACCGAAACAAAGTTCTTCGATACGAAGAGCCGCTCTTTATTCCTCGAGGCAAAGTTTTGAAAGAAGATTTCGATATCAATCATTTTACTAACTCAAAGGAGGCAGATGAATTTAGCGAAATAATACCAGAAAACATGAATGAAAATAGAAAGATACTTAGGTGGGTGATTGACAATTCAGACCATATAAATACACAGATATATAAGCCTACTTTAGACAAGCTGTAGGGGTTAAAGAGACATTTTATAGTGATACCGACATGGAAGGCTCTCATCAGAACCACATCCCCGATTCCATGTTAGCCATACAAAGCTCAGACAACAAAGCTCCTATGCAAAGTTCTCTGAGTAGAACATGAATGATATCCGCACGCCATTTTTCTCCTTTTGCACATTTTTGTTCATTTCTACACGCTTATTCTGGTTCGATATATTCAATCCAAAGGCCAGAAATAAACAAGCGCGTGCAACAGGAAAAAAAAGGTGGGTTGAAAGTTTGAAACCGCAATGTTATGAACTAGGGTTTCTTGTAACTTCACTACTACACCTCCTCAATGGCAACTCTGTTGAGCTTGCACCATGTTCATCTGCCCTCCTTTTCATAAACCATGATGAAAAACAACTACACGGCTTCCGAACGACGTTAGAGTCTTCATCGAGCGAAGATCGCCGATGAAGATTCTTCGCTCGCCAGAGACGGGGAAATACGAGAAGGCAGACAATGAAGGCAGCAAACAGAAGAATCACAACCACCATCATGACCTCTCCATGCAAGGCGTAGTGCCTGTCGAGCAAGGTGCGAACCCCGTCTTGGTCTTGTGGGGAAGAAGCCGTAGGAGCCATGGAAGGTGCCCGTGCTGCTGCTTCTGTCACCATCCTCATCTCTGAATTTCTAATCTCTCTTGCTTGCTAAGTTATTGCGACTATACAGTTGTATTGGTGGTTTATTTTTTATGCCTGTCAGTAACGAAATGATCTGGAGCCGTCACGTGGAGAATTTTTTTAATGAGTCGAGAAGACGACTCGGTACATCAAGTGTTATAATATAAAGACTTAAATGTTAAAATGATCAAGTGTTTTACTCTATCGGTCAATTTGGTGCCCGTGTTTCTAATTTGGCCAAATTGGTCTTGATGTTTACCTCCATTAACCAATCCTAGACAATCCGTTAAATAATCGTTAAAATAGAGACAAAAATGTAATGTCATTGTAAATCCATTAAATGCACGCAAGATCAGATGATCGATGACGAGCCTTCAAAATATTTTTGCAACAAATAGTCTTGCGGACATCTATTTGCAGGCTTGCAAATTAGCTGCATGATAATTTTTAAGATTACAATTTTCTTAGAAAGTAAACAAAGATTTCGAAAGTTTAGGCGAAGACGAAGTTGACGGGGTTCATGGCATTACATTTTTGGCCAAATTGAAAACACGGGAATCATATTGGCCAAATGTATGAAACACATGGACTATTTCTAATACAAATGGTTGGAAATTTCTTTTTCAAATATCCAACTATTTGTATTATGACAATTGGTGTACCGAATCGTGTTCCGGACACACTAAAAAATCTCTCCATCACGTGGTCATGTTATGAATGCTACTTCCTTCGTTGTGTATGCTACTAATTCACATGTAATAAGAAAATGTTTGACAATGTTACGGTCACACAAAAGAATATTTTCTTCTTCTAAATACAACGTCACATTACCCTAAAGGGTAAATTAAGACTCATAACAAATCAACTATAATAGCCTTGTGTTGAATTCGCCATATGCAAAAGTTAAATTCCTACTTAATAAAGAAGAATATTATCAGACCGATATAGAAAAATGTGAGTTGTTTTTTTTGGTTGGAAGTGTGGAGTGTACGACAACTGCATGTAAGAACAAAATCGTCGGATGGTCAAAATGTCTCATTAACAATTTTGGGGTCTGACAAGTGATAAGTGACAAACATTCAAGGATGTCATGGGCCTGGTGGGTCAGGATTTCTTAATCCAAATCTTGTTTTTTGTGTTGGATTTTATGGGTTAGTGGGTCCATCATTCTCAGCCCAATATGTTTGAAAGCCTTTTAGTTGGCGTTTACTTTGGACTCAATTGGCTAAGAATGTCACTTGTCATGTCCTCACTTTGTATTTTAAAATAAGGCGGTGATGTAGAAATTGATATTTATGAATCTTATGATCAAATTATTCATTATCAGAAAAAGAAAAAAAAAATGCAAGATCTGACTGATAGAATAAACATTATCATAAATCAAATAGAAAAAATTACAAAAGACAAGAAAAAAGGATTTATAACTTCAGATAGAAATTTGAGTTCTAACAAAATTAGTTATGATGATAAAAATCATTTTATTTCATTTGATCCGATGATCAAAATTGAAAGGAATGTGTCATAAATAAAAATAGGTGTGTAGATAGCACTACTCTTGTAGTATATGGCAAATGAGTATCCAATGTAATTATGAATCTTTTGACATATTTACTTTATTATCATGATATATCTATTGGATATCAGTTTGCCAACTTTTTTTTTCTTTCAGTAGAGCGATATCGTTAGTGTTATATAGTTAATTATTAGGAAGGAGAAGAATCGTGGAGATCAAACTTGCACAGAGAGTGAATATTTGCCAGGTTTTGAATGTGTAGGGAAATCGTAATTAGAAAAACCACTTTTTCTATTCCCATGCTTGGTTTTTCTTTGGACGAATTATGTAGTTAAGATTATTGATAGAAGCAATTCACACTCCAATCTAATTTTTCACTTTACCACTTAAAATTTAGACTTTGAAAATTCAAGCTACTCTTGTTTTGACCTACTAGGCCTCTATTAGTTGCTAATGCGACAGATGCAAGCTTACTTTTATTATTAGGCAATCAATTCACACTAGCCAATTTTTAGTTTTCTCAACCAATTTTGATGGGAGGCAAAGTTCTATGCACAAAATATGTTAAATTAAAAAACATATAACTCAAGTGGTTAAAAAACATATAACTCTAGCCAACTTTTAGTTTTCTCACCTCCTTATTATCGCTTGGAACAAGAAAATTTCAATCCAAAATTTTAAATTATGTAGACAGTAAAATTTGTGTCAACCCAAATAAATGGCAGTTGGGGGAATAATTAAAATGGCTTGAGTTTAGGAAATTCTGATGATTATGGTTGACTCTGTAGTTTTGAGGTTATCTTAAATCTTTCTGTCTTATTGGGAAATATTTTAGCCTTAACTTCTGCTTTGGTTGGCTCGAGCTTTAGGAGCAGAACGCTGACCGACGAACGAGGGTCTAATCGGATGTGATTGACCTGGGGATTGTAATTTGTAAATCTCTCCGTTGGGACGATCTAGTATTGTGAGTAATTAAAAGGTTCGCTTTTCTTTGAAGTGAGGTCACACATTAGATAATAATTATTTGTCAACTTATAAACAACATCCGTTGTCGTCCAGCGGTTAGGATATCTGGCTTTCACCCAGGAGACCCGGGTTCGATTCCCGGCAACGGAACTTTTTGTATTTTCAGATTATTTTTGCACTTTTGGCCAGATGGCATGCAACGATAGGTGAAATTTAGTTCTTCCGGGACCAGATGGCATGCTATGATAGGTTGAAGAAGTCAATAACAGAAACAAGCGCGTCGCAGTGTATCACCCTCCGTCTCCTTCCCCAAAATCCCAATTCCATCGATTTGGCATCACTTCCCTCTCTACCTTCAGTCTCAGAGCAGCTTCCGATCACTTCCATCTCTCCCTTCGAAACAATCAGTAAGTCCCTCTCTCTCTCTCTCTCTCTCTCTCAGTTCAATCAATTCAATTCCACGATCTGTATACTTATAAATTCTGAATTGATACACTTGTAAATTCTTGATTTAATATCAAATTTGCTTTTCAAAAAACAATTTCTTCTTTTGTTTGGCGATGAATTCTAATAAATTTTCTGTATTTTGGGTAGGTTTATAAACCCATTTAGCTCCTTCATGTCGCTTCCAAATGAAGAAAATGATATGTCCTCTTCTCCCGATGCTCAGGTATTTCCCCTTTTACATTCAAAGCAACACCCTTTTGTTCTTTTTGCATTTGGGTTTTGCGGTATTGGACCCCGAAGAAGCTGAGGGATTTTGAACTTTTGGTTTGAATGTGTATGAAAAAATGGGTTGGAAATTTTTTGTGGGTTTTGAGTTGTTATGTGTTTAAAATGCATTGAGATGGAGATGTGGGTTAGGCCGGTTGGTTATGACATTGTGCCTCCCCTTTGCAGCCTAGTTCGTATCCTCCTCCTCGTAAATTAGAGTAGTTTAGAGTAGTGTCTTGTCAATAGAAAAATGAAGATAATCTGTTCTTGACCTTTGGAAGAACAGATTACTAGCTCCATTGATTTTAATGGCTAAGTGGTTCTGTACTAGTAAGTTGTAGATATCTTGCTTTGGTTTGGTGATCACTTCTTTTCGAGAAAGAGAAAATGCCCATGATACAAGGGTTGTCTTCTGCCGTTTACCAAATTCTTTGTCAAGATGAGCAAATTGATGGAACTAAAGATATGAGTTTGATTATCATAGTGGAAGAAACTGGTGGATTTTACGTTTTCAATAAATGTTTAGGTATGGGATGTTCGAAGGCCAATCCCTCTGGTATTATCATAAATTTCTACTTCAGAGCAGTATAGGGGTTTTTTTTTGTTGGCGAATGTTCTAGTGTAGGCAACGCCTAGAATAAAGATGATTAATGTAACCTCAAAACTTAACATTTGAAAGATTTCGTGTGTGCATGTAGAAATCGGTTGACAATATAATTTCGTAATTTCATGGCTTGTGGTTGCAGCTTTCGTCTCATGTTTTCGGGGACCTCCTCGATTCAATTATTGTTGATGTTGCATCTGAGTGTCATCGAATAGCAAAGTTGGGTCTTGATCGTAATTTTGAAGAAGAGGAAGAAGAACTAAGGCTTTCAGCCCAAGCACGGGTGAGGGTAGCTGATCCTAGTAATAGTGGTGAAGCAAATGGCAAGTACGTGGTTGACATATTTGGGCAGAATCATCCTTCTGTAGCCAGTGAAGTGTTTGAGTGCATGAATTGTGGTCGGTCTATCGTGGCTGGGAGGTTTGCTCCTCATCTGGAGAAGTGTATGGGAAAGGTAATTAGCTGTCATCTTTTCATGTAGTAGACTTTCCCCCAGTTTTCATTTGTGAAGTCCTTAAACGAGGGACTAACAGATATTGTGATTTGTTGCTCCATCACAGGGTAGAAAGGCTCGCCTCAAGGTGACAAGAAGTACCACGGCTGCACAGACTCGGAATTCACGGGGAAACCCTGCATCTACATACTCCACATATTCAAATTCCAACAGCACAAACCGGTTATCAAATGGAGCATCCGCTGTTGTTGGTGAGGAGTACTCGAATGGTGCATTGGAAGAGCCATGAAACAGTTTAAGCACTGGTGAGCTCCCCAAGTTACTTGGATGCAATGGATCTTGCATACTTGCTTAGGTCGTGATGTTTGTGGAAATTGAAGCCAAATTTTGAATAGCAGTTTGTTGGTTTAGTCCACTTTCCACTGTGATATAATATGACCGGAGGAATTATGTGATGACATTCGTTTTCCAGTACGAAGAAAAGCGCTGTGTATATAACATTCTTGATCGTACCTTGAATGATAACTCTGAATCTCATAAAAGTTGATTTTGTTTACGAATTCTAGTTGTTTGCAGAACTTATATTACATATATAAGAAAACCCAATCCAAGCTTTGTTAATTACAATGGCTAAAGTCTGTTGTAGTCTTCGTAATGTGATTCAAAACATCAAAATTTGAAACATTTCATGTATGAATTCAAATGTCAGTTGACAGTAAGTGTTTCAGACTTCCGTTCCTTGCTGGCTTCTTGTTGCATCTTTCGGCTTCCATTGTTGTTGATGTTGCATATGAGTGTCACCCAATGTCATATAGGTTGAAAATCAGAGTACATGACGAACAAACAAATCACTGAGGCTTACATTGTGATTGACTTATTATTCTATAGAGCTACAAAGTATCACACACATATATATAGAAAATAACCTAACCCAAATAGGCAAGATAACATTTTTCAGAATATTGCTCGCAGTTTGTAAAATGTTGCTCATCATCTTTCATTCGTTTCGTTGATCTCAGAAAAGATTGTCACAGATATATATTGTTTGGATTCATTGGTAGCACAACTTTGCGCGGTACTACTGGTTTTGTCGCCCCTGTCATTGGAAAAGGCAACCTCATTGTCAACCTTACTTCCAATGGTCTTTTGATGAAGTTGCAGTGCAAACTCAAGGCCCCTCACAACATCATTCATCGACGGTCGTTCGATTCCTTTATCATGTAAGCAACTTATAGCAATCTCAACGAACTTGTTCAAGCACTCGACTTCAATATTACCCTTCACATTTGGGTCAATGATCTGGTCAAGTGTCCCGTCTCCATGACAACTCTTGGCCCACTCAGCGAGGTTGATTTGCCTAGTCTCCACCGTATGCAGCAGAGCTGGCCTCGCACACAGTATCTCCCACAAAACTACTCCAAATGAGTACACATCAGACTTTTCAGTCAGCTGTTGGCGTTGGAAGTAATCCGGGTCTAGATACCCGAAACTACCTTTCACCACCGTGCTGATGTGCGTTTTGGACGTGTTGTTCGTGCCCATTTTTGACAACCCGAAATCTGAAACCTTGGCGACCATTTTCTCATCCAATAAAATATTTGTGCTCTTAACATCACGGTGAATAATGGAGCCATTGGCACCACTGTGAAGGTAGTGCAACCCTCGCGCTGCGCCAATACAAATTTGGAGTCGTTGTTCCCAAGGAAGAGGTTTAAGGTTACCAGTGCGATAAAGATGGTCACTGAGAGTGCCGCGTGCCATGTAATCGTAAACCAAAATCATCTCGCCATTATCGGAGCAGTAACCAATCAGTGAAACCAAATGGCGGTGGCGGAGTTGGGAAAGCACCTCAATTTCCGTCTTGAACTCGTGGGCCCCCTGTGATGACTCCGGTCTCAGCCGTTTGATAGCAACAGAAGTGACACCACCGTCAATGCACCCTTTGTACACATTGCCAAACCCGCCAACACCAATAACGAAAGTATCGTTGAAGTTTTGGGTGGCAACTTTAATCTCAGCCAGTGGAAAGTAACGACACATATAAGGCGGTAAAGGTGATCTCGGAGTCTCTGTCGACTTTGTCTTCCCATGGTTGGAGTCGAAAGACTGGACTTTTCCTCGTGATTGGAACATATCTTGGAAGAATCCTAGGAGGAGAGATAAGATAAGTATGACAAAAAGTACCTCAAAGACGAGGGAGGCAGTTCTTGGGGAAGCACTGGATACAGTGACGGCTAGCTTCATGTCTGCCTGGCAGTGACTGCTAAAACTGCAGATGTAGTAGTGGTCGCCTGCGGAGGTGAGTGTGATGTTTGCTGGGCCAGTTGTGAGGGATGAGCCATTTCGTTCTTCGTTGCATGAATGGAATGATGCCATCGTTACTTGGACAACGTTGTGTACACCGGTGGTGAAGTTGAAAACTGGCATGAAGAGTTATTGCAATTTTGTGAGTACAAAAAATAAGGTTATTTAGCTGAAAACTTTACTAATTAACCATATAATATGTGGCCAATTTTTATTTTGAACCTAATCAATTAGGTATATTCATTTGGGAAAATACTTGTGTCATTTCTATTGGGGAACCTACTTGTCTATCCATTTCAGATTAACATATCTTTACCTTACAAACATCATAATCATAACTGATCATTCGCTTTATGACTTTCCTCTCGCCACATGCTTACGTATGTGATAATTAGCTCTTTTTAATTATTATTTTTTTAATTTTTTTATTTAAATTTTATTGTTTTTTATTAAAGTATATTTTGAAATATAATGAACGTAGCCATCCACAGTTTCACTATGTGGTCTCTTTTGTATATCTCTTTTAAATCTTAATAGGAGGCGGGTAATTTGGGTATTATGAAGGCTTCACCATTTTGGCTTCTCCCTTTATTATACATAAGAGTAATCTAAAGATCACCTTGCAAAAAGTTTGGGTATTATGAAGTTTTAAGGATACATTTAAATTTTTTGTAATTTTTCTGTTTTATTTTCCTTTTGCATCTAAAGTTAGTTAAGACTATTTAAACAACTTTTAGGGTTTTATGTCATTCAGTTTATCATATTATTATTCAGAAAATCAAGAGATTCTCTCAAAATTTTAGGGTTTGTTTGGTATTCTATTTGAAAAATTTTGTAATTTCTCAAAACATTTCTTAAGAATTTTTCTTGAAAACAATTTTTTTTAAGACTCAAAAAGTTGTTTGGTATGCGATTTAAATTTTTTAAATCTTACAACTTAAACTAGACAAAAAAATCCGTACAGAAGGGATCGAGAGAGAAAGAGGAGAGAAGAGGAAAGAAAGTAAGAGATGATTGGAGGAAAGAGAAAGAAGTGAGATAATGAGGAAGAGGAGTGAGATAAAGAACCGAGAGAATGAAGAGAGAGGATTGGAGGTGAGACGAAAAAGGTAAAAAAAAAGGGGAGAGAGAAAGAAGAAAAGAGAGATAGATTTGGGGCATGTTTACTAATCCGTAATCAGATTGGGGGGAATTGAATTGAGGATGAATTGAATTGAGGGGGAATTGGAATGTGCTGGAATCAGAATTAGATTCCTATTAAAGTTGTTTACCAAAACTGTCTGGAATCGAAGTAGAAATGACATTGATCTATGTAAACTGTTTACTAATTCATATGAATCGGAATAAAATCTAATATAATTACTAAAGTATCCCTGCTTAACTAATCTATTTTATTTGCTAATTATTTTTAGTAAAACTTTTACTTTTTCATTTTTTTTTTAGAAAGAATTTTTTTTAGTACAAATTTAATATGAAACAATATTTTTTATTTGCTTTCACATATTTGAGAAGATTCTTAATCACCGTAATTTATTTCCTCTTCTCTTTCTCCTCTTCTCCCCAATCTTTCTCAGCAGCCGCGGGATACCTACCACCATCCTCTCCAATGCCCACCACTACAACCGTCTTTCCTTTCTCCCTCCTCCCTCCTCCCTCATCCTCTTCTCTATCACCCTCCACCGCCTCAAGTCACTCCTCCTCACCCACAAGACTCTCCTCATCGCCGACCACATTCTGCTCCTCATCTTACCATAGATTAGCACAACGTGCAAGGGCTGCAAACAACATTCCCTAGTTCGTCCTTCCCCCCCCCCCCCCCCCCCTTAAAAAAAATATCCCAATATTCCTTTGAAGCTTGAGGGTATTACCAGTACAAAACTTGGATTCTTGATGAACACAATTTCGAGGAATCCAAATCCCTCATCTCACCCAAGAATCCCACTCCGGTCATTTCATTAAATTGAATTCCTGATTTTATGCGGGTCCCACTAGTTTTTTTATTCTTGAAGTTTTGGTAAACACTTGAATGAATGGGGATGTGTGCAATTCTGTTTCCTATCATTTCATTCCCCTTTGGTAAACATGCCCTTGGTGTGAGAGAGGAGGAGGGAGAGAAAAGAAATGAGTGAGTTTAAGTTTAAAAACTCTAAAAACTTACTTTTTGTGTATTTAGATAATATACTATATTTTTAAGTTAGTTTTGAGTTCAGTTTTTGAAAATAGTTTTATCAAACAAGTTTTTAATGCCTAAAATTTGAAAATTGTTTTTTAGTTTAAAACGTTAGATTCAAGTAGAGTACCAAACAGGTTCTTAGAGTTCCAGTATTTTTTCAAGGGTGATCGTTTCGTTTGTAATTATCAAGGGGGAGAGGGAAGGGTTCGAAAGTATTATTTTTATTAAAAAAAATTATTATTATCAAGGGAAGATGGAAGAGGGAAGAGTTCGAAAATATTACAAGATTTTAGGAGAGGGGGAGTTTTGAACCTGAGACGCATGAGTAGAACCCAACATCCTATCACTAGAATATTAAACCACATGCGTCTACAAGAATTATAATGAGTAAATAGGGTACAAATACTTTTATATTACTTTTGGTATCATTGTGCCAAAATATTAAATGATAGAAAACCACAATATGTATATATTCAATCCATTAAACTTAAAGAAATTAGGTTCACATCCTTTTTTTTGCTACTCCATTGATTAAAATCCTATTCATTTTCAATTTTTGATTAAGGTCCTTGGGTATTAATAACATCATTAATTATTTGAATAATAAAATATTTTTATTTTTAAATATGTTCCTTTAGTGTTAAAAATGTTACAATTAGTATATTTATATTTATGGCTAAATTTTTTAATATATTTTTATTTTTAGTTTGTATCTATTTTTAATTTGCAAATATTTTTTAATTTGTACCAATTTTCTTTTCATTTTTAATTTGTACCCATATGTGAGATCCCACATCACCCAAGGGAGTGATCCTTATATGTATATTCTCATCCCTACCTAGCACGAGGCCTTTTGGGAGCTCACTGGCTTCGGGTTCCGTTGGAACTCCGAAGTTAAGTTAGTAGCGTGCGAGAGCACTCCCATGATGGGTGACCCATTGGGAAGTTCTCGTGTGAGTTCCCAGAAACAAAACCGTGAGGGCGTAGTCGGGGCCCAAAGCGGACAATATCGTGCTACGGTGGTGGAGCGGGCCCGAGATGTGATGGACCCCGGGCCGGGATGTGACACATATATTAGTTTCTTTTTGTGCCCATATTTTTTAAAGTTTTATTTGTGTTTGTACCCATGTGTATACTGTCACGTGACATTGTATATTTAATCAATGATAGAAAAATTACATATGGTATATTTATGTTTTATGCCTAAACTTTGTATCATATATTTATATTTTTAGTTTGTACCCACTTTTAATTTGCAACATTTTTTTTTTTTTTAAATTTGTAGTATTTTCTTTTTAGTTTTATTTTGTTCCCATGTATTAATTTCTTTTAGCGCCTATATTTTTAAAAATTCATTTGTACTCATAATTTGTAATCTTTTATCTGTACCCTAATTTATTTATAATGTACCCATTCTTTTTTATTAATGTACCACTTTTGTTATATGTGAAATGTACCAATTTTTTTGTAAAATGTTCCAATTTTTTTTAACACTATGGATACATTCTTTTGCCATTTATTATTTCTTATTTTTACATAGGTTTTATCCATTTATTCAATCAAAAATATTTGAATTTTTTTTATTGTAATTGTTTCTAATAGTATTATAATGAGAGATTTTAAATTTATAGGATTATAAATCTCATAAAATATCAAACAATTAATGTCAAAACTATAAAAATATAAATGTTAATAGTAATATAATGAGATGTACAAAGTCAATGGACTTTGATCAAACTTTGAATACTATTAAGGTTTTAATCAAAGAATGTTAAAGATTAGGGACCGCATCCAAAGTATCCATAAATTATAATATGAATGAGCGACGTGTTTATAACATAAGCGAAAAATCTTACAGAGTGTATCACCAACCGAAAAATCGTTGCTAGCAGCCCAATATGCATATTCTTGTGCCCCGGATACTGGGACAGTCCAACCCATGTTATCTCCCACCACATGCGCTGTCTGTTTTGCCACACTCTGCACAAACATTGCGACAAATACACCAAAAATAACAACCATATGTCTCTCCATTTCTCTCTGTCGATGATCAGTCTGTTTTATGATGGATGATTTTTAGCTCCTACTCCACCAAATTGTATGGATTATTTGTCAATATATATATGTCAAGGTTGCATGAATTGGAAAGAGGTTTTTTTCAAAAGTCAACAGTGGAAAAGAGTGATGAAAGACTTACTGGAGTCTTGGACGGGTAGCCTTGACCGGAGAAATTCTCAGTCTGTCGAGAACACAGTTCGGTACACAAAATGTCATAATATAAGTACTTGATTTTTTTTTTCAAACATTGAACTACTTGTATTATGATATTTGATGTATCAAACTGTGTTTCCGACACATTAAAAAATATGTCATGGCATTTTACCTGCATCTAGGAATGCTTGCATATATATGGGACACTTGGTTTTCTTAACTCTGTGTGCTTCCCAATGAACGGGAGCCAGAGTGCTTATAAAATTAGTTATGAATCTCGTTTGTTATAACGTTATTTAGCACAAAAAATTGACACACTAAATGATATATTTTTTAATGTAAATGAGTCATACTCGGACACGGGTTGCTCACTTATTAGAAAATGTACGAGCAAATATATTAGTTATTTATGTCTAAATAACATCACCCGTCTATTTAAATATGCATATAAAAATTCTTTAAGCACTTTATAATACCGAATTAGTTTTTGGGAAAAGTGCTAGTCACTTTGCATGTTTTGGTCCAACGTAAATTGATTACCAACTAATTGAAAATTCCACGAATTTGATACTTTTTAAAATTCTAGCATTTTACTGCTTTCTTAGTTACTAGCCTTCATGCACGGGCTCACGTATGTCAATAAAGCATTTTTTTAATTACAGCGTGCTACGTGCGATTTACACGTTTTAAATGTATTTATATGCGTACATTGACAAAAAGAAAAACAAATATTTGAAGTAAATGAATAATTTTAAATCATGCTAGAATAAACCCCTCATAAACCAACTAAAGCAACTGAATTCACATAATAAAATCGGTATCTATAGAATTTACATTAAGAATAGATAAAATAATATTTAAAAAACAATTTATTGAAACACATTATTGCTAACCCATTGTGAGGCTAAACTCATCCCCTCTCCCTTAGTGTAGATAATATCTTCTGTTAAAAAACTAAAATAAAATAAATTAATTTGACAATTAATTTAATCACATTATTATCTATAAGCAAAATATTTTTTTTATAACCGGCATTACACGCATCTTAAGATATTTCGAACGTGCTTAAAAATAGATAAATTGAATCATATTATTGCTAGCTTATTGTGATGCACTAATTATAAAAAATAAAATAAAATAAAATAAAACTGCACCAAAAAATTAATTATTAAAAAAACACTGTTAAAATTACAAAATTACCCTTGTATTATTTTATGCATTCTTTTTTGCTACATTTGATTTTTTTTGGCTGACGAGCATTTTGGCCGTATTGTTTTTTGTTGAAGCCGTGACCCCAAAGTGAGGCTCTTAATAAACAATTGATTGAATCAAATTATTGCTAGCCCATTGTGAGACTAAGCTCATCCCCTCCCCCTTAATGTAGATAATATCTTTTGTTAAAAAAAAATAATCATTTGACAATTAATTCAATCACATTATTATCCGCGTGCAAAATACTTTTTTTATAACTAGCATTACATGCATCTTAAGATGTTTCGAAAGTGTTTAAAAATAGAGAAATTTAATCGTATTATTGCTAGCATATTGTGAAGTACTAATTATTAAAAAAATATATATATATAAAAATGTACAAAAAAATTAATTATTAAAAAACACTGTTAAAATTACAAAATTACCCTTGTATTATTTTATGCATTCTTTTTTGCTGTTTTTGACTTTTTTTTGGCTGAGGGGCTTTTTGTCAAAAGTCAACAGTGGAAAAGAGTGATGAAAGACTTGCTGGAGTCTTGGACGGGTAGCCTTGACCGGAGAAATTCTTAGTCTGTGAAAAACACGGTTCGGGTAGTTGAATATTTTTTTCAAACATTTAACTGCTTGTATTATGATATTTGGTGTATCGAACCGTGTTTCCGACAAATTGAAAAATCTATGATAGCCTTATTCCTTCATCTAGGAATGCTTGATATATGTGGGACGCTTGTTTTTCTTAACTTTGTGTGCTTCCCAATGAACGGGAGACAGAGTGCTTATAAATTTAGTTATGAATCTCGTTTTGTATAACATTATTTAACACACAAAATTAACACACTAAATGATATATTTTTTAATGTAAATGAGTCATACTCGGACACGGGGTGCTCATTTATTAGAAAATGTACGAGCAATTGATTAAATCACATTATTGCTAGTCCATTGTGAAGTTAAGCCCATCCCGGCCCTTAGCGTAGATACTATCTTTTGTTTAAAAAATACAATCATTTGATAATTAATTTAAGAGTTAATATCTGTTTACTACCCTCATGTTTCGTGGTTTTCAACATTTAGTACATCATTTTTTTTTCGTCCCAGAGTCATACCTAAAGTGTTAATTTTGGGACAGTCTCATACATCCGTTAGTCAAACTGTTAATTCTCCCGTTAAGTGATGAAGTGGCGCCCAGGTGGACAATGATTGGGCGCCACGTGTCATTTAAAAATATTAAAATAATTAATTTAAAAAATAAAAAAAAAATATGCAAACGCAGAAGAAGAAGGAAGAGGAGGAAGAAGGAGGAAGAAGAAGAAAAAAAAAAAGCCAAATCTGCAAACGCAGAAAAAAAAAAAAAAGAAGCCGAATCTGCAAACGAAGAAGAAGAAGAAGGAAGAAGTAGAAAAAAAATAAAAAAAAAAAGCCGAATCTGCAAACGCAGAAGAAGAAGGAAGAGGAAGAAGAAGGAGGAAGAAGAAGATGAAGGAAAAAAAAAAAAGCCGAATCTGCAAACGCAAAAGAAGAAGAAGGAAGAAGAAGGAAGAAGAAGGAGGAAGAAGAAGGAAAAAAAAAAAAAAAAAAAAAAAAACGAATCTGGGAAGAAGAAGAAGAAAACTCTTTAGGTAGAAGAAGAAGAAAAAAAAAAATCTTCTTCGCAGGAAGAAGAAGAAGAAGGAAGGAGAAGTTTTTTTTTTTTTTTTTCAAATTAATATTTTAATATTTATAATGACACGTGGCGCCCAGTCATTGTCCACGTGGACGCCACGTCATCAGTTAACGGAAGACTTAACAGTTTGACTAACGGATGTATGAGACTGTCCCAAAATTTACACTTTAGGTATGACTCTGGGACAAAAAAAAATTGATGTACTAAATGTTGAAAACCACGAAACATGAGGGTAGTAAACATAGATTAACCCTTAATTTAATCACATTATTATCCTTATGCGAAATAATTTGTTTATAACTGGCATTATACGCCTCTTAAGATGTTTCGAACGCATTTAAAAATAGAGAAATTGAATTGTATTATTGCTAGTCTATTGTGAGGTACTAATTATTAAAAAAAATATATATATAAAAATGCACCAAAAAATTAATTATTAAAAAAAGCACTATTAAAATTACAAAATTACCCTTGCATTATTTTATGCATTCTTTTTTGCTGCTTTTGATTTTTTTTGGCTGAGGCGCATTTTGGCCAGATTGTTTCCTCCGTGACCCCAAAGTGGGGCTCTGGCTTTATACATAGATAGATATAAAAAGAATGGAAGCTATAAGGAATTAGATTGCATATACATAATTGCTCCGATCACTTCCCTTCGAAACAACCAGTCTCGGAGCCGCTTCCGATCACTTCCCTCTCTCCCTTCGAAACAATCAGTAAGTCTCTCTCTCTCTCAATCAATTCAATTACGATCTATTACTTATAAATTCTGAATTGATACACTTATAAATTCTTGATTTAATATCAAATTTGCTTTTCAAAAAACAATTTCTTCTTTTGTTTGGCGATGAATTCTAATAAATTTTCTGTATTTTGGGTAGGTTTATAAACCCATTTAGCTCCTTCATGTCGCTTCCAAATGAAGAAAATGATATGTCCTCTTCTCCCGATGCTCCCCTTTTACATTCAAAGCAACACCCTTTTGTTCCTTTTTGCAATTGGGTTTCACGGTATTGGACCCGGAAGAAGTTGAGGGATTTTGAACTTTTGGTTTGAATCTGTATGAAAAATGGGTTGGAAATTTTTTTTGGGTTTTGAGTTGTTATGTGTTTAAAATGCATTGAGATGGAGATGTGGGTTAGGCCGGTTGGTTATGACATTGTGCCTCCTCTTTGCAGCCTAGTTTGTATCCTCGTCCTCGTAAATTAGAGTAGTGTCTTGTCAATAGAAAAATGAAGATATAAATAATGCAATGAGATGCATTTTGTCCATTTGTAGATGATTTCACAGTTATCTGTTCTTGACCTTTTGGAAGAACAGATTACTAGCTCTATTGATTTTAAAGGCTAAGTGGTTCTGTGCTAGTAAGTTGTAGATATCTTGCTTTGGTTTGGTGATCACATCTTTTCGAGAAAGAGAAAATGCCCATGATACAAGGGTTGTCTTCTGCCGTTTACCAAATTATTTGTCAAGATGAGCAAATTGATGGAACTAAAGATATGAGTTTGATTATCATAGTGGAAGAAACTGGTGGATTTTACGTACGGGATGTTCGAAGGCCAATCTCTCTGGTAGTATCATAAATTTCTACTTCAGAGCAGTATAGGGTGTTTCTTTTTGTTGGCGAATGTTCTAGTGTAGGCAACGCCTAGAATAAAGATGATTGATGTAACCTCAAAACTTAACATTTGAAAGATTTCGTGTGTGCATGTAGAAATCGGTTGACAATATAATTTCGTAATTTCATGGCTTGTGGTTGCAGCTTTCGTCTCGTGTTTTTGGGGACCTCCTCGATTCAATTATTGTTGATGTTGCATCTGAGTTTCATCGAATAGCAAAGTTGGGTCTTGATCGTAATTTTGAAGAAGAGGAAGAAGAACTAGGGCTTTCTGCCCAAGCACAGGTGAGGGTAGCTGATCCTAGTAATAGTGGTGAAGCAAATGGCGAGTACATGGTTGACATATTTGGGCAGAATCATGCTTCTGTAGGCAGTGAAGTGTTTGAGTGCATGAATTGTGGTCGGTCTATCGTGGCTGGGAGGTTTGCTCCTCATCTGGAGAAGTGTATGGGAAAGGTAATTATCTATCATCTCTTCATGTAGTAGACATTCCCCGACACTTAATTTGTGAAGTCCTTAAACGAGAGACTAATAGATAATGTTATTTGTTGCTCCACCACAGGGTAGAAAGGCTCGCCTCAAGGTGACAAGAAGTAGCACGGCTGCACAGACTCGGATTTCACGGGGAAACCCTGCATCTACATACTCCACATATTCAAATTCCAACAGCACAAACCGATTATCATATGGAGTATCCGCTGTTGCTGGTGAGGAGTACTCGAATGGTGCATTGGAAGAGCCATGAAACCGTTTAAGCACTGGTGAGCTCCCCAAGTTACTTGGATGCAATGGATCTTGCATACTTGCTTAGGTCGTGATGTTTGTGGAAATTGAAGCCAAATTTTGAATAGCAGTTTGTGGGTTTAGTCCACTTTCCACTGTGATATAATATGACCGGAGGAATTATGTGATGACATTCATGTTCCGATACGAAGAAGAATGTCTTGTATATGACATTCTTGACCATATTTTGAATGATAATTCTGAGTCTCATAAAAGTTGTTTTGTTTCCAAATTCTAATTGTTTGCTGAACTTATATTACATAGGCTTTTTAGCCAAAATGGTCCCTGAGATTTGCATAACTAATCACTTTAGTCTCTGAGATTTGAAATTAATAAAAGTGGTCCTTGAGTTTGTCCATTATCCATCATTTTGGTCATTCCTTAAAAATGAATGACCAAATGACAAAAATACCCTCAACTTAATAAACAATAGGCCAAAATGATTTGACAAAAATTGAGGGTGTTTTTGTCATTTTATCTTTATTTAATAGGAAAATTAATGAAAAACGGCTTGAAAATTTTAAGTTTTAACGATAATGACAAAATAAAGGGTAAAGTGAATAGTACAAAGATTGACTTTTTAGTGTAAAAATGTGATTTTTCATTAAAGTGAACAATACCGGGAGCTTTTAGTTAAAGTTCCCTTATTTAATGGAGATTTTTCAAGGAATGATCAAAATGATTGATAGTGAACAAACGTAGGAACCACTTCTATTGATTTCAAATCTTAGGGACCAAAGTGAGAAATTACGGAGGCCATTTCTTCTTCGGTCTCGGCAAGCAACGAATCCAAGCGAGATGACAACCTACCTTCGGCAATCAGGCATAGCAGTGAGGAAGTGGTAGTCAGGTGGTCACCTCCGACGCAAGGTATGGTAAAGATTAATGTGGATGCTGGTTGGGTGGCTAGAGATGGTTGGGGTTTCACGGGGGCTGTGGCAAGGGATGGCTTGGGCAGGTTCTTGGCTGCCTCTAGGCACAAGATCAAGGCTTCTTGCGTTGCTCAAGCGGAAGCTCTGGCTATTTTACATGGGTGTAATCTGGGGATAAAAAAAGGGTGGACTTCGGTGTGCATAGAATCGGACTCACTCGTTTCTATTTCTTGCTTGAAGGATCGGAGCAAGAAAGGCAATTGGGAGGCTTTTCCTATTCTAAGTAACTGCTGTGGAGTGGTTAAGGCCTTTCAGTGTTGCCGCTGGTCTTGGGTCCCAAGACTGGCCAATTCTGTGGCGAACTTTTTAGCTTCGCGAAATTGTAGGGAAGTATGTGATCTCATTTGGGTTGATAAACCCCCATCTTCTCTGATTCATGTTCTTTGTAATGATGGGCTTCCTTGCCCCCATTAATTGTTTTTTGGTTAGGGTGAGTTGGGACGTTTAGCATTAGATGCAACGTCTTGTTAGCCTTCTCGCACTACTTTCTACGTTGTATTTGGTCGGTTTGTTTGCCTCGGTGTAGGCTCTCTTGTACCTCTTATGGCATCTTTGCCTAGATTATGAAATCTAGTTTAAAAAAAAAGTGAGAAATTATGCAAATTTCATGGACCATTTTAACTAAAAAGCCTATTACATTATACATATACTAAAACCCAGTTTTACTGCCACTGTATTTCACTGTTGGCGGTAATGCCCTTCGCTTCTGCTGATTCTCAACTTTAATTTTCTGTATTGCAATTTTAGCCGTGTTGTGCGCGTGTTGATCATCGCGTAATGGGAAGGAGGATGCAAAAGCCGAAGCCAGCTCTCTCTCTCTCCCTCTTTCTCAAAGGTTCCTCTCTTCTTCTTCTTCTTCCTCTGATCTGAAACCAATCACAGTCAGATTCTCTCTTCCAACACCCACATCAATTCACAAATTTGATTGGCTTTTGCATTCCATTGTACACTGTTTCGGGTATCTTTAGCAAAAAAGTTTAAGGTCTTTTATTTTTCTTTTTGCTGCGGATCTGCAGTTTTGACAAGTTTTTTGTAAAAGATATATTATAAAAGATTGCATCTTTATATATATATATATATATATATATATATATATTTATTTATTTTTTAACTGAGAATTTCAAGCTTTCTCTCGCTCTCCATGGTTGCTGACAGAAACAGATGCTAAAGGGAATCAGGACATCAAAACTTGACTGGTAATCTGCAAATCCACGAGGTGGGTTTTTTCGAATTTTCAAATCTTATTAGTTTGAACTTTTGGTGTTTTGAGGACATTTTTGTGATTATTTGGCTTTGAAATTTAGGATTTTGGCAACAAAGGTTTGTCAAAATCTGATTAGGGAGGGCTCTCTGATCAAAAGGGAGATGTTTTTCTGTAAATTTGAGAGAACCCAGAAGGTAGGATTTGATTATTGTGGACAAGTTAATATGCGTTTTTGCTGCTTTGGTGCTTCGGTTGCTGAGAGGAAAAGGAAATCTGGTTCTGGTCGATTTGGCCATGATCTTGATGGTACGGACATGGTTAAATGTTCCCACATTCTGGTTTTGTTATTTTTTTTTACCTCCGTACTGTGGTTTCTTTGTTCATGTGATTCTGCTGGATCATCATTGTTATTCAAGGCAACAAAATACCACAATTATTCCCTTTCAAATACTTTTGGTGCTAAACTTCTCCAAAAAGGCATGAGAATTAGAGTGGGGGATGGTTCCTTTACAAAGTTCTGGGCTGACCGTTGGTTTGGTGCAGCCAAGGCAAGAATGCCACGAATGGTGGTCATTTTAGCAACCTGGGGCAAATGTTTCCCCTATCTCTAAATAGGTTCGACTCAATATTCTTGAAGGTTTGATTGATTGTTTTGTTTGTTGCGTAGAGAACGTGCTGGAAAATATCAACTCTTTCTCCTACAATGAATTAAGATCCGCGACGGATAATTTCCATCCGAGTAATAGGATAGGGCGAGGTGGTTTTCGAACTGTATACAAGGTACTCAAGATTATGCATTTGTCTTTATTATTTATATTGGGAAGTTTGCACCAATTATAGAGAGTTCATGATATCTGTGGTTCGAAAGATGTCGTTGTTTCAATTCCAAATTTGCTGCAATGACTAATGAGTTGGCTCAAAACATCAAGCAATTGGGTTTGCGTTTTAAGAACACTTCAAGTTCTATCCTTATGTTTTTTAACACATAGATGCAATGTTTGGTCTGCTAAAAACTCTCACCTGTAGTTCAAGATTTGAGAAAAATATAGATTTTGTAGCTTCAATTTCCATATAAAGTTTCCATTTTTCATGATTTCTTGAATTTGGGTTTTAAACAATGGAAATACTGCTAGATTCTTATCATTATGTACAAATTACTGGTGATTTATCATTATGTACAAATTACTGGTGATTTGGATTGGTGCCTGAGATTTAGAGAATGGCTCGCAGCTTTAATTTCTTTTTCCTTCATTATTGCTGTTTTCAAAATTTTTGCTGCTGGGTATTGATAATTTGTTGCCTGTGAGGGCTTCAATCTGTTGGAATTTGGGTGGTCCAAATTTTGAATTAGAAGAAAACCATTTGATTAATATTTTTGGTGGATTGGCTCTCTGTGTTTTCTCTGTTATTTCTTCCCCAGTTGGAAAGTGGAAGCCCCAACTTTGAGCTCAGAGCTTGAATTTCTCAATCATTCGTTTCTCTGCACTCGCATCAGTCACTCTTGATCCTCTCTCTGAGGAACTGGGTAATTTTCCAGCTCTATCAAGTAATACTCCATTTAATTGCTTAATTGAGGTTTTTTTGTTTCTCTTTTTAGCTCTTTCATCAGTTCATTGGCTTTGATGTTGGGCTACATGACAGTTCCATTAAATTTAAATTTAATCCTTGGGTTAAGCGGCTAAGCACTCCTTGGATTTGGGTTTTCCTTCGATTCCTACACTGTCCAAAAAAAATCGAATTAGTACTAGCTGAACAGAGTTCCTCTCTGCAACTCCTCCTCCATTACTGCATTCGAATTTTCGACAATGGTGAGTAATTCAAATGCTTCTTTTGTTCGATCGTGTTTATTTAGTTTAATTTAATTCTTTCCGATTTTGTTTCGGTGTACTTATATGTAGCTGATTGCTCTCTTGACTTTTTATCCATACCGTTTGGTTCAAAGAATGAAAACACGCATTGACCTGAGAAATCTTAAGAGTTGTTTACAAATTAGTAATTAACTTTTCAGTGTGGATGGTTGGTGTTTTGTTATACTCTATACAAAGGCTCTTGATTGTTCCTAATGGTTTTCTCTTGCCTAATAATAAGGTGAACAAAAAGGTTTATGTGGATTTACGTGTTGGTGATGTCATCCGCTTTGGGCTGTGAGTATCTTCTTATCTTAACTCACTCTGCAACGCGATTGACGATCTCTTCGATCTCTGTTTCTTTATCTCTTCAATCCCTGCTTTGTGAACTCTTCAATCCCTGCTTTGTTATCTCCGTTGTGTTGTTAAATGGTTTTGGATGGTGTTGGATGACTTGGTGTTTCCATTTCTGTGTTGCAAAGGATTTTATCTTTGGTGGTAGCAAGTTTTTGTGAAAATTAAATATGAAAAACAATCAATTATTTCAGAAAGGTTTCTAGGGAGGTGGTCTGTTGTCGGTGCCTTCGCAGGTGGAGGCGTGATATGGGGGGAGAAGGAGGAGGGGGGGTTGGTTGCAGAGACTGGAGGCGTGATTTGGGGGAGATAGGGGTTGGTTGCAGAGAGAGGGTGAGGACGGGTGCACGATTAGGGGGACAGAAAGAGAGTTGATTGGGTGCACGGTTTGAGGGTAGGGTTGAGAGAACGAGTGTGTTGGCTGCAGATAGAGGGTGGGGTTGAGGGATTGTATCTCTCCCTCTCTGTCACCTCTCTTCTTCTTCCATTACCCCATTCCTTACATTTGGGATTGTGTTGGGGGTTTTGTTTGTAACCTGCGATTCTCCGTGTGGTTGTTTAATTTGGTTTTGTTTTCAGTTTCAGCAGACCTGGTTTTTCGGTTTTCGGGGCTTTTGTTTGTAGCCTCCTAAGCTGTATGTGCTCACGCCCTATGATAGTAGTGGCGAGCTTCCCTTTCAAAAAATTCCTTCTTTCCAGTCTTTTACTAATTTTTGTTAACAATCAATCATTCACAGGTCATGCTATTCAGATAGTGGTTCAAAGAATTCCAAGAGCTTCATTCACACAATTTATGCTTTTCATGTAAAAATTCTTTCAAAAAGTTCAAACATCTTTCAGTTTAAATACCATTAATGTTTTATAGCAAGCTCTTATAGCCTTGAAACATATTTTTTCCATACGGTTTCTAATCCCGCAGCAATGTGCGGACCATATTTCTAGTATATACAAAAACCCAATCCAAGCTTTCTTAATTACGATGGCTTAAGTCTGTTGCAGTCTTCGTAATGTGATTCAAAACATCAAAATTTGAAAGATTTCATGTGTGAATTCAAAAGTCAGTTGACAATAATGTTTCATACTTCCGTTCTTTGTTGGCTGCTTGTTGCATCTTTCGGCTTCCATTGTTGTTGATGTTGCATCTGAGTGTCACCCAATGTCATATAGGTCAAATGTTGCATCTGAGTATCACCCAATGTCATATAGGTTGAAAATTAGAGTACGTGACAAACAAAATAACCATATGAACAAACCGGATGAACAAACGAATATCAAATGAATATAATTTTATTAACTGAAAATAAAGAATGACGCCTACAAATCACAGAGGATTACAATGTGATTGACTTATTATTCTATAGAGCTACAAAGTATCATATATATATATATATAACCTAACCCTAATAGGCAAGGAAATGAAACTCTGTTATTAGGGGCAAGCCCCAAAAAAGCAAACATTAAAATAAACCCAAATACTAAGATTTTCCAACAATATACACGTATACATAAATCCTATCGAGATATCATTTTCAAAATATTGCTCACATTTTGTAAAATTGTGCTCATCATCGTCCATTCGATTCGTTGATCTCAGAGAAGATTGTCACAGATATATGTTGTTTGGATTCATTGGTAGCACAACTTTGCTCGGTACTACTGTTTTTGTCGCCGCGGTCATTGGTAAAGGCAACTCCATTATCGCCCTTACTTCCAATGCTGTTTTGATGAAGCTGCAGTGCAAACTCAAGACCCTTCACAACATCATTCATCGACGGTCGTTCGATTCCTTTATCATGTAAGCAACTTATAGCAATCTCAACGAACTTGTTCACGCACTCGACTTCAATCTGACCCTTCACATTTGGGTCAATGATTTGGTCAAGTGTCTCGTCTCCATGACAACTCTTGGCCCACTCAGCGAGGCTGATTTGCCTACTTTCCACCGTATGCAACAGAGCTGGCCTCGCACACAATACCTCCCACAGAACCACTCCAAATGAGTACACATCAGACTTCTCAGTCAGCTGTTGACGTCGGAAGTACTCCGGGTCTAGATACCCGAAACTACCTTTCACCATTGTGCTGATGTGCGTTTTGGACGTGTTGATCGTGCCCATTTTTGACAATCCGAAATCTGAAACCTTGGCGACCATTTTCTCATCCAATAAAATATTTGTGCTCTTAACATCACGGTGAATAATGGAGCCATTGGCACCACTGTGAAGGTAGTGCAATCCTCGCGCTGCGCCAATACAAATTTGGAGTCGTTGTTCCCAAGGAAGAGGTTTAAGGTTACCAGTGCGATACAGATGGTCTCCAAAAGTGCCGCGTGCCATGTAATCGTAAACCAAGATCATCTCGCCATTATCGGAGCAGTAACCAATGAGTGAAACCAAATGGCGGTGGCGGAGTTGGGAAAGCAGCTCGATTTCCGTCTTGAACTCACGGGCCCCCTGTGATGATTCCGGTTTCAGCCGTTTGATAGCAACAGGAGTGACACCACCGTCAATGCACCCTTTGTACACATTGCCAAACCCGCCAACACCAATAACGAAAGTATCGTTGAAGTTTTGGGTGGCGGCTTTAATCTCAGTCAGTGGAAAGTAACGACACAGATAAGGCGTTAAAGGTGATCCCAGGGTCTCTGTTGACTTTGTCTTCCCATGGTTGGAGCTGAAGGATTCGACTTTTCCTCGTGGCAAGAAAATCTCTTGAAGGTGAGGCAAAACAATCTCTAGGACGGTAGAGAGAACAAGTATGCCAAAAACTACACCAAAGACGAGGAGCACTGTTCGTGCTAGCGGTGATTCTCGGGAAGCATTGGATACGGTGAGGGCTAGCTTCATGCCTGCCTGGCAGTGACTGCTAAAACTGCAGATGTAGTGGTGGTCGCCTGCGGAGGTGAGTGTGATGTTTGCTGGGCCTGTTGTGAGGGATGAGCCAATTCGTTCTTCTTCGTTGCATGAGTGGAATGATGCCTTCGTTACTTGGACAACGTTGTGTACACCGGTGACGAAGTTGAAAACTAGCATGGAGAGTTATTAAAATTTTGTGAGTACAAAAAAAATTAGGTTATTTAGGTTATTTAACTTCATTCGGAAAAATACTTGTCTCCTTTCTATTGGGAAATAATAAATATATTTTCATCTTACAAACATCATAGTTGAACTGATTATTGACTTTATCACTTGTCTCTTCGCACATGCTTGCCAATGCAACGATTAGTTTTTTTTTTTTTATTTTACTTATTTAGATATTATTTTTAAAAAATATTTTTTAAATAAATATATATATAGATAATCTAAAGAGCATCTTCATGTTGCAAAAAGTTTGGGTATTATGAAGTTTAAAGGGTACTTTTAAAAAATTTGTAATTTTTCTGTTTTATTTTCCTTTGCATCTAAAGTTTGTTAAGAATATTTAAACAACTTTTAGGGTTGTATGTTATTCAGTTTATCATATTTTTAGTCAGAAAATCGAGAGTTCCTCTCAAACTTCTAGGGTTCCATTATTCTTTCAAGAGTGACCGTTTGTAATCCCTTCTATCTACAACTTACGTTGTTCCATTACATATATATAAAAAAAAATTGGATAATGCTAGGGAGACTAAATTTGTAGACAAAATTTTAGAAACTAAATAACATGAAAATTGATGATTGATTTACTATTTAAACATTGATAAACGTGCTTATTTTTATTGGTGACACATAATTTAGTTTGTAAATTTTGTGTCCAAATTTAATCTCTCTAGCATAACTCGGATTTTTTATTGCTTCTATCTACAACTTACGGGTGTGAAACTATTAAAATAATTTAGAGGAGAGTGAGGTTTGTTTCAAACCCAGGACGAATAAGTAGAAACCCAACACCTTATCATTAGGATATTAGACCACAAGCGTCTACAAGGATTATAATGAGTAAATAGAGCAATGTGTTTATAGCATATAATGAGAAAAATCACAATATGATATATCTATTGTTCATGAATTCTAAATTAGGAAAACTAATGAAAAGAGCTTGAAAACTTTGAGTTTTAACGATAAGGACAAAATAAAGGGTAAAGTGAATAGTAATAGATTTGACTTTTTAGTGTAAAAATGTGGTTTTTCGTTAAAGTGAACAGTACCGCGGGCTTTTCGTTAAAACTCCCTTCTAAATTATAATAGAAGTGAAATAGCATGAGTGCAAAATCTTACCGAGTGTATCACCAACCGTGAAGTTGTTGTTAGTAGCAGCCCAATTTTCATATTCTTGTGCTCCAGTTGCCGGAATAGTCCAACCCATGTTATCTCCCACCACATGCACTTTCTGTGTTGCCACACTTTGCACAAACATTGCCACAAATACACCAAAAATAACAACCATATTGCTCTCCATTTCTCTCTGTCGATGATCAGTCTGTTTTATGATGCATGACTTTATCTCCAACTTTACCAAATTTTATTGTTTATACGTACGTCAATATATGGCAAGGATGCATGAATTGGAACGCGGTTTTCATCAAAAGTCAAGAGTGGAAAAGAGTGATGAAATACTTGATGGATTCTTGGACACGGTAGCCTTGACCTGCATATGGAACGCTTTGCTTGTACGTCGGACGCTTGGTCATCTTAACTTTGTTGAAGAAATTTTTCATTGTGCCCGAAATACCGGGTGGTACACTGTGACTACATGTTATTATACAAGTAGAGGGACACTTGAAAAATAAAACTTTCATCTACTTATATAATGATATGTGGTGTACTATCTCGTATTCCGGGCACACCGAATAATTTCTCAACTTTGTGTGCTTGCAATTTACATTCCCATGCCAATGGACAGGAGCCAGAGTGGAAAGTTTTTAACCTTCTAAAGTTAATTCTGAATCTCGTTTTTAATAACGTTGTTTAACACAAAAAACTGACACTTGATGATATATTTTTAATGTAGATGAGTCCCACTAGTATATGTGGTATTCACCTATATATATTAGAAAGTATAAGAGCAAATAGGTCAATTTTCTATGTCTAAATAACATCACACGATTATGTTGGTTTTTTTTTTTTTTAGTACATCAATATTTTTACACTAAGGAGATGAGGAGTTTAGCTAAGTCACATAATGAGTAGTCTAATTTGGTATCGAATCCATCATCCATGAGATTCGAACCTAAGACCTCTCACTTCCAAATAAAAAGGAATACCACCAAATCGTAGTACTGAGTGACATCACTCGTTTATGTTTGATATGAAAATAAAAAAATTCTTTAAAAGCTTTATAATACTGAATTAGTTTTTGGAAATATGCGAGTCACTTTTCATGTCTTAGTCCAACGTTATATTGATTACCAACTAATTGGAATTTGAAAATTCCACGATTTTGACACTTGTGAAAATTCAACGATTTTAAGCACACATACAATATAAAATAAATTCATACGAGATTCAAAAAATATTTCGTAATGCACCACAAACTCGTAATCACTTGAACGTATATCTCATATCATTAGATGATTTACCAAAGTACTAAGGAGAATTTTTCAATATAAAGACTTAAATGTTAAAATGATCAAGTGTTTTACTCTATCGGTCAATTTGTTGCTTGTGTTTCTAATTTGGCCAAATTGGTCATCGTATTTACCTTCATTGGTCAATCCTAGACAATCCGTTAAATAACCGTTAAAATTGAGACGAAAATGTAATTTCACTGTAAATCCATTAAATGCAAGCGAGATCAGATGATCGATGACGAGATTTCAAAATATTTTTGCAACAAATAGTCTTGCCGACATCTATTTGCAGGCTTGCAAATCAGCTGCACGATAATTTTTAAGATTACAATTTTCGTAGAAAGTAAACAAAGATTTTGAAAGATTAGCGAAGACAAGGTTGACGGGGTTCATGGCATTACATTTTTGGCCAAATTGAAAAATTTGAGTTGCTTTTTTTGGTTGGAAGTGTGAAGTGTATGACTACTGCATATAAGAACAAAATCGTAGAATGGTAAAAATGTCTCATTAACATTTTTGGGGTGTGACAAGTGACAACCATCCAAGGATGTTATGGGCCAGGATTTCTTAAACCAAATCTTGTTTTTTGTTTTGGATTTTATGGGTTAGTGGGTTAGTTGGCGTTTACTTTGCGGATTCAATCGGCTAAGAATCACACTTGTCATGGCCGTACTGAGTATTTCAAAAGGAAAACTAATGAAAAAGGCTTGAAAACTTTGAGTTTTAACGATAAGGACAAAATAAAGTGTAAAGTGAATAGTACTAGGTTTGACTTTTTAGTGTAAAAATATGGTTTTTCGTTAAAGTGAACAGTATCACGGACTTTTCGTTAAAACTTCCTATTTCAAAATAAGGCCGCGATAGAGAAGAAATTGATATTTATGAATCTTATGAGTGTGCGGCATGTATCGTGTTATTTACCCATTTATTTTTATTTATTGATTAATTTTTGCAATTAATATTTTTAAATTCATTCATGATCGAAATTAAAAGGAATATGTCATAAATAAAAATAGGTGGATAGATAGCATTACTCTTGGGGCTCGTTTACTAATCCGTAATCAAAATAGATGGAATTGGATTGAGGGGGAATTGAATTGAGGAGAAATTGAAATCTAGATTTCCATTAAAGCTATTTACTACAGTTATCTGGAATCGGAGTACAAATGATCTTGTTTGAATATAAGTTGTTTATTAATTTACTTGAATCGGAATGAAAATTTGTATAATTACTAGAATGCCCTTTATTATAAATAAATATTTTATAAGAGCTTATAGGAAATCAAGTCAATGATATAAATTAAAAATAAAAAACTAACCTACCGAACCCCAACCCAACCGTTCTCTCTATCTCTACCTCAATCATCTTTCAACAATTTGAAATTCACGGTGGGTTTGAGGCCTATGGGAAGTGCTGGTTGTGGTGATGTAATTTCTTTGAAGTTTAGTTTACGGGGTATTTCATGTTGATTTGAATGTGAGGAGTTTGGTTTTTAGCATTGTGTTGAAAAGAAATAACTAAAATGGGTTCTTCTTCAGCTTTCGCTTGATCTTGTTTTCTGGTTGTCGTTGTTGTCTAGGAAGATGATGGTGGGTATGTGGCCTTGGGAAGACAGGAAGGGGGCGATAGTGAGAGCAACTCCAGCCGTGGGACTTGCTCGGGGGACGGGGGAGATCAAAGGGCCCGAGGGCTGGTGGGGAGAGCTCCAGCCATGGAGAGCCGGAGGGCGGGTGGGAGGTCGAGCAGCGGGGGGGGGGGGGGGGGGGTGGGGAATCAACGGGCCTGTGGCCCGAGGGAGAAGAGGTGTGTCAGGCGGGAAAGAGAGAGAGAGAGAGAGAGAGTTAGAAAAATAATAATATTTTATGGATTGGGTGAGAAACAAAATATTAATATTATTGTCTATTGCCAGGGGGAAGGGCTCCAAGGGTGGAGATGCAAATGTCAATTACTGTTCATTAATGGCAGTTACTATTCATTAAAGGCAGTTACTGTTCAATAGGGTGGATTGAATAGTGGATTGTCAGGGGGGAGAGCTCAATGGGTGGACTTGCTCTGAGGGAGAAGGAGACAGACTAGCGCTAGGCACGAGTGCTGGTTTTATCATTGGAATTTCAGCAATTATGTGAGGCCATTATGGGTATGAAAAATGGATTCCCCATTCCCTCATTCTTTCGGAACTCAAATACCACTTACTATCAAGGGATCCAATTCCTCCCAAGTGAGGAATTGAATTCCAAACTTTGTGTGGGTCCCATCATTTTTTATTCCTTAAAATTTAGTAAACACATGAATGGTCCGAATAATCGGACTACGATTCCATATTTTGATTCTCATTACGTGTACGTAAACGCGCTCTCATAGTATTTGGCAAACCAGTATCCAATGTAATTATGAAAGTTTTGGTATATTTACTTTATTATCGTGATACATCTATTGGATATCTGTTTCGGGTGTGAAATTTAGTTATTCGGGACCAGATGGCATGCTATGATTGAAGTCAATAACAGAAACAAGCGCATCACAGTGTATCACCCTCCGTTCTCCGTTCTCCTTCCCCAGAATCCCAATTCCATCGATTTGGCATCACTTCCCTCTCTACCTTCAGTCTCAGAGCAGCTTCCGATCACTTCCCTCTCTCCCTTCGAAACAATCAGTAAGTCCCTCTCTCTCTCTCTCTCTCTCTCTCTCTCTCTCTCAGTTCAATCAATTCAATTCCACGATCTATATACTTATAAATTCTGAATTGATACACTTGTAAATTCTTGATTTAATATCAAATTTGCTTTTCAAAAAACAATTTCTTCTTTTGTTTGGCGATGAATTCTAATAAATTTTCTGTATTTTGGGTAGGTTTATAAACCCATTTAGCTCCTTCATGTCGCTTCCAAATGAAGAAAATGATATGTCCTCTTCTCCCGATGCTCAGGTATTTCCCCTTTTACATTCAAAGCAACACCCTTTTGTTCTTTTTGCAATCGTGTGTGCTTGTACAAATCGGTTGACAATATAATTTCGTAATTTCATGGCTTGTGGTTGCATCTTTCGTCTCATGTTTTTGGGGGCCTCCTCGATTCAATTATTGTTGATGTTGCATCTGAGTGTCATCGAATAGCAAAGTTGGGTCTTGATCGTAATTTTGAAGAAGAGGAAGAAGAACTAAGGCTTTCAGCCCAAGCACGGGTGAGGGTAGTGTGGGAGGATAAAATCCGGTTTCGACTCATGGGCCAATACCAATCATCCAAAGTGTTGTGCAAGGAGAAAAGCCCACATGAAATATACGAACGCAAGGGGACATGCCTAGATAACTACCCCACTACAGAGGAGAAGTGTGGGAGGGCGATAGATCATGGCACTTGTTCCCAAAGCATGCAGTTACATGACGGATGACCACTAAGGAAGTGGGGAAGGAGGGCTGGTCGTGGCGCTTGATCCTCAAGCATGCAATCCTATAAATAGGAAGAGGAGCCAAAAGACGAGGGGGGAAAGAAGAAGACCGGAGAGAAACCAGAGAATAGAAACCACTTGACTGACTTGAGCGTCGGAGTATTTTCTGCAGGTACCCGCCCGGGCAAAGCTGCGGAGGAAGATTATTTTGGGACGCTTCGAAGAAGGATTCGGCGAACGTGAGGATTGCGGTCAACAATTTCTGTGGAGGTATTTCTTCTTGTGGGAAATCTTGCTCCAACAGTTGGCGCCATCTGTGGGAAAGAAACAATATCAAGCTATAAACATGACTGGATCCGCACAAGAAGTTCCGAATCCCGCCGAAGGCGCAAGGACTCGATCGATACACTCGAGGTCTCAATCCCAAAATAGTGAACCCAGTCTCGCCATGGAACAATTTAGAAGGCTAACGAGGGAATTGCGTGAAACAAAAAAGACCGCAGATGAGGCGTTGAGGAAGGCTGAAGCGAAAAACGCATTAGAGGATGTAACTGGCACGAAGAGACAGCGTGCAGAAGAGGAAGATAAGAAGGACAGCTCTAGTAGCGCACCATCCAGTAACCGTGTTTAAGTGATGAAAAGTCAGGGCGAAGGTGATCACAGGGGAAAGAGATTGAAAAAGGTAAAGGATGTTAACTTACAAGAACAAATTGAGAAGATTGTGAAGGGATACAAGCCCCAGACCCCGGCGGAACTTGCCTTAGAAGCGGCCAGAGGGATTCGCAAATCGCCGTTCACAGAGGACATCCTGAAAGCTAAAAAACCTGCCAAGTTCGCCCAACCAAAGTTTAGGTTGTTTGAAGGCACGACTGATCCCGTCGAGCACATTTACCACTTCCAACAGCAGATGGCGCTTGAAGGGGACGACGAGGCCCTCCTGTGCAAGCTGTTCCCCTCAAGTCTCTCGGGATCATCTTTAACTTGGTTCAGACAACTGAAACCGAGGTCTATCGGAAGTTTCACGGAGCTTTGCGAAGCATTCATATCTCAATATGTCTGCAATCAGAGGCCAAGAAAAGATGTTACGATCTTGTTGAGCACCAAACAAAATGTCGACGAGAGCCTCAAAAGCTACATGACTAGGTTCACGGAAGAGATGTCCACCCTAGAAGAATGTGATTCTCACACTGCGTCTTTGGCATTCCGAGAAGGGGTGTTGCCTGGAACAAAGATGCGTAAGTCATTAATCGAAACACCACCACTGGACATGAGGGAGGTGATGGCCCGAGCGGATGGAATCATCAGACTGGAGGAGGAGGAACTTATTCGGTCAAAGCGGGCCACAGCCACTATTGCTGCATCTCCAGCGGGCACTTCCGCGCCTATTTAAGGTAGGTGAATGGGTATTGAGAAAGGTCATGGAAAACACAAAAGATTTGAATGCAGGGAAGCTTGGACGTATATGGGAAGGACCATATGATGTGACCGAAGCCTTCGGAAAGGGAGCCTATAAACTCAGGCACGTTGAAACAGGTCAGTACGTGACGCGCCAATGGAACGCAATTCATTTGAGAAAGTACCACATTTAGCTTTTCGTGTTTATGTTTTCCGTATTTAAATTTTTGTTTCCAGCAATGTTGAAGGGTAAATCCTTTCTTGTCTTCCTTGCATGTCAAAGGGTGTATCCCTGGATGTCTATTGACATCTCCTCATTGTATGATAAATAAAGTTGCACTTCATTCGAATCTTATAGACTAAAGCCTAAAGCTGAAGAGTATAAACCAAAGAGATGAGGATCGAATCAAGATCGAAAACATAAGATCGAGTGGGAAAAGAAAATCCAAAATCGGATGGGCAGAGACCCAATCAAGATCGGAAGTCTAAGATCGTGTGGGAAAAGAAAACCCAAGATCGGATGGGCAGAGACCCAATTAAGATCGGAAGTCTAAGATCGTGTGGGAAAAGAAAAC
Organism: Cotoneaster glaucophyllus; assembly: GCA_036320875.1. Taxonomy (NCBI): domain Eukaryota; kingdom Viridiplantae; phylum Streptophyta; class Magnoliopsida; order Rosales; family Rosaceae; genus Cotoneaster; species Cotoneaster glaucophyllus. Next base: position 4,803,076 of record CM070061.1, read on the forward strand.
CCAAGATCGAATGGGCAAGGACCCAATCAAGATCGGAAGTCTAAGATCGAGTGGGAAAAGAAAACCCAAGATCGAATGGGCAAGGACCCAATCAAGATCGGAAGTCTAAGATCGAGTGGGAACAGAAAACCCAAGATCGAATGGGCAAAGACCCAACCAAGATCAAAAATCCAAGATCGAGTAAAAAATGGATTAAGAGTAAATTCAAGGTTGAACGGTTTTGAGATCGATAACAAAAGGGCGAATTTAATCTGATTTTCCTCATCGAACACGTCGTGTGTTTGTAGAGGAAGATGAGGCATTACGTGCGCAAAAGTAAAAGCTTAAGCAGTGGGACATTGTTTCCCTGCCGTAAAAGGGAACATCTTTTATTTAAAAGAAGAAAACCTCTTGAATGTTGGATGCATAGTGCGATAAAAGATAAGAATGAAAGAAGAAGTGAACCTACTAGTAGAAGAGGAAAACAAGGACAACATCACTACTAGATATCCTGTTTCACGCTCGCCTAATAGCAGGGAGTAGTCGAAGCACTGAGGGCAGCGTGGGTGGCGACGGGAAGGTGCGCGAGAAAGGCCCACTTCATCTCTTGCATATGGGTTGGGAGAATAAACGATAGAGTCAGAAGCCTGAGTTCCGTAACTCCCTCTCGGAGAGACTATTCTATCAGTAACAGAATTATGAGCTCGGGTGGTATAATTTAGCCTTGGAGAGATCTTCCCGCCGACAACGGGGTCTAAAGCCCGTTCACCTGACCTTATTTGAGACCGGTATGTGGATTCACGAAAAGTGTTAGGGACTTCAGAAGAATGAGAAATCACAGGCTTGGAAGAAACTGAGCAGAGGAAGTGAAGGAAAATGAGGATGAAGGAACTCAAGGTAATGACATATAGATATATACACATGTATGCGTAGAGATATATGCAAATATATGAACAGTACATGCTGAGATTTGCATGTCGGTACACAAAGGTATGCCTATGTTGCGGATAAGAATGTGCCTATATATACCAATGTATCCCAGATATATGTATAGATGTATATGTGTAGTCTGGTCAAAGATGTGATGTCTGCAAGTCTACAAAAATATATATATAGATAGCTAGATAGATAGCCCAGTCAAGGATGTGATGTCTGCATGAATATACATAGATGTATAAGAGAAGGAAAAGCAAGTGTTAACGTGCATGTGATTTCTGCAAAAATGAAATATATATTTATAAAGAGAGAGAGAGAGAGAAAGGCAAGTGTGTCGGTGTGTGTGCGTAAATATATATATATATATATATATATATATGTGTATATATATATATATTGATACATTGGTATATGTATATATATATATATAGGCGTGCAGGTTAGATGTGCAGATTAGATGTGCATACTAGGTATGCAGCATAGCATTATGGATTACATGTGTGAGGAGGAAACATGTATATATATATATATATATATATATATATATATATATATATATATATGTATATATATGTGTGTGTGTGTGTAAATCAGGTAAATGAGTACGTAGGCGTGCATACAAGATGGGAAAGAGATCTGAAGAATAAGTACGAATAAGGTGTCAGTCCACTGTGTGTCAGTCCACTTTCGTAATGTCAGTCCTCGTTCGTAAATCCTCGTTCGTAAATCCTCTTTCGTAAATCCTCGTTCGTAAATCCTCTTTCGTAAATCCTCTTTCGTAAATCCTCTTTCGTAAATCCTCGTTCGTAAATCCGTTACCACGTTAGGCCACTTTCGTAGTCCTCGTTCGCAGTCCTCGTTCGTAAATCAGTATCAATCCTCGAAATCCTCGTTCGAAACGTTAGCCTTCATTCGTAGATTTTGATGTCTATTGATGCTCGTAAATTACCTTCAGTAAATTTATTCTTAGAAAAGCAACTTCCACAAACTTGACCTTAGTAAAAAGTGCTTCAAGTTTAGCTCTTGGCCTAAAGAGTGTAGTTTCAAGGCCCCATGAGATCGAAAAGCTCAGTTTTCCCCTATTTCACATGCGTAAAAAAGGGAAAAAGGGGGCACTGTGGGAGGATAAAATCCGGTTTCGACTCATGGGCCAATACCAATCATCCAAAGTGTTGTGCAAGGAGAAAAGCCCACATGAAATATACGAACGCAAGGGGACATGCCTAGATAACTACCCCACTACGGAGGAGAAGTGTGGGAGGGTGATGGATCGTGGCACTTGTTCCCAAAGCATGCAGTTACATGACGGATGACCACTAAGGAAGTGGGGAAGGAGGGCTGGTCGTGGCGCTTGATCCTCAAGCATGCAATCCTATAAATAGGGAGAGGAGCCAAAAGACGAGGGGGGAAAGAAGAAGACCGGAGAGAAACCAGAGAATAGAAACCACTTGACTGACTTGAGCGTCGGAGTATTTTCTGCAGGTACCCGCCCGGGCAAAGCTGCGGAGGAAGATTATTTTGGGACGCTTCGAAGAAGGATTCGGCGAACGTGAGGATTGCGGTCAACAATTTCTGTGGAGGTATTTCTTCTTGTGGGAAATCTCGCTCCAACAGGTAGCTGATCCTAGTAATAGTGGTGAAGCAAATGGCAAGTACGTGGTTGACATAATTGGGCAGAATCATCCTTCTGTAGCCAGTGAAGTGTTTGAGTGCATGAATTGTGGTCGGTCTATCGTGGCTGGGAGGTTTGCTCCTCATCTGGAGAAGTGTATGGGAAAGGTAATTAGCTGTCATCTTTTCATGCAGTAGACTTTCCCCCAGTTTTCATTTGTGAAGTCCTTAAACGAGAGACTAACAGATATTGTGATTTGTTGCTCCACCACAGGGTAGAAAGGCTCGCCTCAAGGTGACAAGAAGTAGCACGGCTGCACAGACTCGGAATTCACGGGGAAATCCTGCATCTACATACTCCACATATTCAAATTCCAACAGCACAAACCGGTTATCAAATGGAGCATCCGCTGTTGCTGGTGAGGAGTACTCGAATGGTGCATTGGAAGAGCCATGAAACAGTTTAAGCAATGGTGAGCTCCCCAAGTTACTTGGATGCAATGGATCTTGCATACTTGCTTAGGTCGTGATGTTTGTGGAAATTGAAGCCAAATTTTGAATAGCAGTCTGTCGGTTTAGTCCACTTTCCACTGTGATATAATATGACCGGAGGAATTATGTGATGACATTCGTTTTCCAGTACGAAGAATAGCGCCTTGTATATGACATTCTTGACCATATCTTGAATGATAATTCTGAATCTCATAAAAGTTGATTTTGTTTCCAAATTCTAATTGTTTGCTGAACTTATATTACTTATATACGAAAACCCAATCCAAGCTTTGTTAATTACGATAGCTAAAGTCTGTTGCAGTCTTCGTAATGTCATTCAAAACATTTCATGTGTGAATTCAAAAGTCAGTTGACAATAATGTTTCATACTTCCGTTCTTTGCTGGCTGCTTGTTGCATCTTTCGGCTTCCATTGTTGTTGATGTTGCATCTGAGTGTCCCCCAATGTCATATAGGTTGAAAATCAGAGTACGTGACGAACAAACTAACCATATGAACAAACCGATGAACAAACGAATATTAAATGAATATAATTTTATTAACCGAGATAAAGAATGACACCTACAAATCCCAGAGGATTACATTGTGATTGACTTATTATTCTATAGAGCTACAAAGTATCATACATATATATATGTATATATATATGTGTATATATATATGTATATATAACTAACCTAACTCTAATAGGCAAGGAAACGAAACTCTATTATTAGGGGCAAGCCCCAAAAAACCAAACATTAAAATAAACCTAAATACTAATATTTTCCAACAATATACACGTATACATAAATCCTATCGAGATATCATTTTCAGAATATTGCTCACATTTTGTAAAATTTTGCTCATCATCGTCCAATCGTTTCGTTGATCTCAGAAAAGATTGTCACAGATATATGTTGTTTGGATTCATTGGTAGCACAACTTTGCTCGGTACTACTAGTTTTGTCGCCGTGGTTATTGGTAAAGGCAACTCCATTGTCACCCTTACTTCCAATGCTCTTTTGATGAAGTTGCAGTGCAAACTCAAGGCCCCTCACAACATCATTCATCAACGGTCGTTCGATTCCTTTATCATGTAAGCAACTTATTGCAATCTCAACGAACTTGTTCAAGCACTCGACTTCAATCTGACCCTTCACATTTGGGTCAATGATTTGGTCAAGTGTCCCGTCTCCATGACAACACTTGGCCCACTCAGCAAGGCTGATTTGCCCACTCTCCACCTTATGCAGCAGAGCTGGCCTCGCACACAATACCTCCCACAGAACCACTCCAAATGAGTACACATCAGACTTCTCAGTCAGTTGTTGACGTCGGAAGTATTCCGGGTCTAGATACCCGAAACTACCTTTCACCACCGTGCTGATGTGCGTTTTGGACGTGTTGGTCGTGCCCATTTTTGACAACCCAAAATCTGAAACCTTGGCGACCATTTTCTCATCCAGTAAAATATTTGTGCTCTTAACATCACGGTGAATAATGGAGCCATTGGCACCACTGTGAAGGTAGTGCAATCCTCGCGCTGCGCCAATACAAATTTGGAGTCGTTGTTCCCAAGGAAGAGGTTTAAGGTTACCAGTGTGATACAGATGGTCGCCGAGAGTGCCGCGTGCCATGTAATCGTAAACCAAGATCATCTCGCCATTATCGGAGCAGTAACCAATTAGTGAAACCAAATGGCGGTGGCGGAGTTGGGAAAGCAGCTCGATTTCCGTCTTGAACTCACGGGCCCCAGTGATGATTCCGGTTTCAGCCGTTTGATAGCAACAGGAGTGACACCACCGTCAATGCACCCTCTGTACACATTGCCAAACCCGCCAACACCAATAACGAAAGTATCGTTGAAGTTTTGGGTGGCGGCTTTAATCTCAGCCAGTGGAAAGTAACGACACAGATAAGGCGATAAAGGTGATCCCAGGGTCTTTGTTGACTTTGTCTTCCCATGGTTGGAGCTGAAGGATTCGACTTTTCCTCGTGGCAAGGAAATCTTTAGAAGGGGAGGCAAAACAATCTCTAGGATGGGAGAGAGAACAAGTATGCCAAAAACTACACCAAAGACAAGGAACACTGTTCCTGATAGCGGCGATTCTCGGGAAGCATTGGATACGGTGAGGGCTAGCTTCATGCCTGCCTGGCAATGACTGCTAAAACTGCAGATGTAGTAGTGGTCGCCTGCGGAGGTGAGTGTGATGTTTGCTGGGCCTGTTGTGAGGGATGAGCCAATTCGTTCTTTGTTGCATGAGTGGATTGATGCCTTCGTTACTTGGACAACGTTGTGTACACCGGTGACGAAGTTGAAAACTAGCATGGAGAGTTATTAAAATTTTGTGAGTACAAAAGAAATTAGGTTATTTAGCTTCATTCGGGAAAATACTTGTCTCCTTTCTATCGGGAAATAATAAATATATTTTCATCGTACAAACATCCTAGTTGAACTGATTATTGGCTTTATCACTTGTCTCTTCGCACATGCTTGCCAATGTGACAATTAGTTTTTTTATTGTTTTATTTTTTTTTATTTTACTTATTTAGATATTATTTTTTTAAATATTTTTTAAATAAATATATATAGATAATCTAAAGGAGTCCAGATCTTCTGCACCCAAAACCTCATGTGGCCCCTCTGTGCCTTTGCTTTTTGGCTGAGGATTTGGTTTATTTTTTATTATTTTAATTATTGTCAAGTTAACATTAATTATATTTAGTTCAAAAAGCAAAGGCACAGAGAGGCCACATGGATTTTTGGGTGCAGAAGATCTGTACTCAATCTAAAGAGCATCTTCATCTTGCAAAAAGTTTGGGTATTATGAAGTTTAAAGGGTACTTTTAAAATTTTTGTAATTTTTCTGTTTTATTTTCCTTTGCATCTAAAGTTTGTTAAGAATATTTAAACAACTTTTAGGGTTGTATATTATTCAGTTTATCATATTTTTAGTCAGAAAATCGAGAGTTCCTCTCAAACTTCTAGGGTTCCATTATTCTTTCTAGAATGACCGTTTGTAATCCCTTCTATCCACAACTTACGTTGTTCCATTACATATATATAAAAAAAATTGGGTAATGCTAGGAAGACTAAATTTGTAGACAAAATTTTAGAAACTAAATGACATGAAAGTTGATGATTGATTTACTATTTAAGCGTTGATAAACGTGCTCATTTCTATTGGTGACACATCATTTAGTTTGTAAATTTTATCTCCAAATTTAATTTATCTACCATAACCCGAATTTTTTTTATTGCTTCTATCTACAACTTTCGGGTTTTAAACTATTAAAATAATTTAGGGGAGAGAGGTTTGTTTCAAACCCAGGACGAATAAGTAGAAACCCAACACCTTATCACTAGGATATTAGACCACAAACGTCTACAAGGATTATAATGAATAAATAGAGCACGTGTTTATAGCATATAATGAGAAAAATCACAATATGATATATATTGTTCATGAATTCTAAATTATAATACGAGTGAAATAGCATGAGTGCAAAATCTTACCGAGTGTATCACCAACCGTGAAGTTGTTAGTAGCAGCCCAATTTACATATTCTTGTGCTCCAGATACTGGAATAGTCCAACCCATGTTATCTCCCACCACATGCACTTTCTGTGTTGCCACACTTTGCACAAACATTGCCACAAATACACCAAAAATAACGACCATATTGCTCTCCATTTCTCTCTGTCGATGATCGGTCTGTTTTATGATGCATGACTTTATCTCCAACTTTACCAAATTTTATTGTTTATACGTACGTCAATATATGGCAAGGATGCATGAATTGGAACGCGGTTTTCATCAAAAGTCAAGAGTGGAAAAGAGTGATGATGAAAGACTTGATGGATTCTTGGACACGGTAGCCTTGACCTGCATCTGGAACGCTTTGCTTATATGCGGGACGCTTGGTCATCTTAACTTTGTTGAAGAAATTTTTCAATGTGCCCGGAATGCCGGGTGATACATCACATGTTATTATACAAGTAGAGGGACACTTGATTATGTTTTTTTTTTTTTTTTTTTTTTTTGAGTACATCGATATTTTTACACTAAGGAGATGAGGAGTTTGGCTAAGCCACACAATGAGTAGCCTAATTTGGTATCGAATTCATCATTCACGAGATTCGAACCTAAGACCTCTCACTTCCAAATAAAAAGGAATATCACTAAACTGTAGTACTGAGTGACATCACTCCTTTATGTTAGATATGAAAATAAAAATTCTTTAAAAACTTTATAATACTGAATTAGTTTTTGGAAATATGCTAGTCACTTTTCATGTTTTAGTCCAAATTCTTGAGACTAAAATTGAGGCACGAAGCGATTTTGGTTTATGTCGTTATTGGAAAAATGTTGAATCTCTTGGAAAATCGTTGAGGCACGAAGCCATATATGTTTCTTGGATACTGAATCTGATTCTGATATTGTTGTAGCATGAAGCTTACTATTTTTTTCAAAATCTTGATTTGTTGAAAAGGATATAGCACGAAGCTATTATTTCTTTCCAGAAAACACAAATTAGGGAACAAAGCTCTCTGATGTGTATGAATTTGGTCTTATTGACACGAAGTTTATTATTTGATGGGTGAAACATATCTGTTTGCACAAGAATATTGTTGATTGTTATATAATTTGGAGATAAAAGGCGAAGTACAGTTGATATAAGGTGATTGAGTTTGGTTTTCTGAAGAATTAAGGTCTCCGTGGAGTTGTCTGTTTGGCTAATTGTAGTTCTTTGTCTTATAGTACCATGAGTTCTTCATCACTTAAGATGGAAGGTTTGTTGGGGATGCTTACCATTCAGTTACAAGATGATAACTTTGCTAGGTGTCCTAGAGGGGTATGATCTTTTTGACTACTTTGATGGTACTAATATTTGTCCACCTAAGTATGTAGTGTCTTCGGAGAGTGGAGTAACAAAAGAAATAACTGCAGCGTATCGTGAATGGATAAAGACTGATAAGGCATTACTGAGTCTTCTGATTGCAACACTTGGTGATGAGGCAATTGAATACGTAGTAAGAAGAAGGACAACTCATGAGGCTTAGACACAACTTACTGACAGGTATGCTACTGTGTCGAGGGAAAGGATAAATCACCTCAAGACTGAGCTACACATAATCAAGAAATGAGCTGATTCAATAGAGAAATATTTGTTGAGGCTTAAACATTTGAGGGATCAATTACACGCTGCAAGAAAAAAATATTTCAGAGAATGATTTGATTGTTGCTGCCTTAGCTGGTTTACCATCTGAGTATAACATGATAAGAACTGTGATTATGGCAAGAGAGTCACCTATAACTTTGAAGGAATTTCGTGCACAACTACTGAGTGCAAAAAGAACAACAGAAGAATATCAAACTACAATGCAGTTTCCAATGACATGCATGTTTTCTCAGGGTGAATCTTCTGCTAGTGGAGCTCAGAAACAATTTTACCAAAGGGAGTCTTCTGCAATAGGTGTTAACAGGCCATTTTATCAAGGAGATGATTCATATGGGTCTAGTTCCAATTCTCAAACCTATAATGGTGTTGGATTTGTAGGGCAATATCAAAGGAACTCTGGCAATGGCAATGGTGGAAATGGATCTAATAAGGGAAACTTTTCTCAGCATCAACAATTTCAAGGTCCAAGAAATAACAATGGTTGTAGTGGCCCTAGAGTCAATTAAAGACAGAGGTTTAATAGATGAGGCAATTCTTGAGGTTTTACAAACAAAAGTGGTGGTTTTTCTGGCTCTTCTAATAATCACAAGGGTAGTTCAAACTAGAATTCTTGGATGGAAATAGTGGATAGAAATCCAATATTATACCAGAGTGTTAGATTTGTTGCAAGAGGGGCCACACTGCTCCCAATTGCTACTACAGAAATGAACAAACTTCTTCCAATGCTCTTGTTCCTGAGTGCCAGATTTGTGGCAAACGCAGACACACTGCCCTCAACTGCTTCCATAAAAGTAATTACTCATTCCAGGAAGCTCAACCCCCTCAATCTATCAATGCTATGACTGCTCAATGCACAACTACTTTTAATCTTGATCAATCTTGGATCATGGATACTGAAGCAACTCATCACATGACTGGAAATATTGAAGACATGACCATGAATGCACCATTTAAAGAAGATCAGAAAATCACAGTTGGTAGTGGTGAATGCCTACCAGTGAAGAATACGGGTTCATCTTCTATCAAAACATCTTATAAACCTTTGAATCTTTATACTGTTTTGCATGTACCTGAGTTAGCTGCAAATCTTATCTCTGTCTATACCTTATGCAAAGATAATAATTGTTATGTTAGATAGAAGCTGCTTTGGAATATGATATAGGCCCCCATTACTCTTTCCTCTCATAAGTATTGTCTTTGTTGCCTTGTCCTGCACCCAAAATCCAAATTTAAGAAGATTAGAAAATCACAGTTGGTAGTGGTGAATGCCTACCAGTGAAGAATACGAGTTCACCTTCTATCAAAACATCTTATAAACCTTTGAATCTTTATACTGTTTTGCATGTACTTGAGTTAGCTGCAAGTCTTATCTCTGTCTATACCTTATGCAAAGATAATAATTGTTATGTTATTCTTGATGAATTTGGATTTTGGGTGCAGGACAAGGCAACAAAGACAATACTTATGAAAGGAAAGAGTAATGGGGGCCTATATCATATTCCAAAGCAGCTTTTCTTCAAGTATAATCAGCTATTGCAGTCTACTCCGAAGGCTTTTCTTGGGCAGTTAGTCAAAGCATCATTGTGGCATCATTGGTTAGGGTATCCAACCAATGAGATTCTTCATAGTATGTTGTCTCAATCTCAGATTACTTACACTAGGGATATAAATAAGCATGTATGTAGTTTCTTTCTTCAAGGGAAAATGTATAGACAAGTGTTTGAGTCTCGAACTTTGGGGTATGTACAACATTTTGAGAGAATTGCTACTGACGATGGGGTCCATCTTCTGTTGTATCTGTGGAAGGCTACAAATACTATGTCAGTTTTATAGATGATTGTACTAAATTCACTTGGATTTTTCCATTAATATATAAATCTCAAGTTTTTGAAGTGTTTCAATCTTTCTATGCCTTTATTCAGACTCATTTTCAAGAAGTTGTAAAGTTCTTTCAATATTATGGTGGTGGTGAATACATGAGTGCTGTTTTTAAGAAATTTATGAGTTCTAAAGGAATTGTTCATTTGATTTCTTGTCCATATACACCTAAACATAATGGTACTGCTGAACGAAAACATAGGCATATATTAGAAATTGTAGTGACTTTACTTACAACTGCCAAGTTACTACATAATTTTTGGTACCATGCTTGTGCACATGCTTTTTTTCTGATTAATAGGATGCCATGTAAGTCTCTAAGCATGCATTCTCCATTTTTCAAGTTGTTTAAGGTTCCACCGGTGCTTCGTTCACTGAAAGTGCCCTATCTTAGACCTACAATTCCTCTAAGTTGGATGCTCGCACAGATCAATGTGTGTTTCTAGGCTATGCTTTCGGATATAAGGGTGTGATATGTTACCATCGAGCTACGAAAAAGGTTGATTATTTCAAGACATGTTATTCATGATGAGTAGACTTTTCCATTTCATCAAGGCAGTGGTACATCAGTTATTCCAGAAACTGTTGGCACATCTGCTAGATACCATCCAGTTCTAGTTCCATATGTGTTTCCATCTTCAACTCGAAGGTCTCAATCAGTGTCATTACCGCGATTCTCTTTCTTGAAAATTCATGACGTTGCAAATTACGTACCATTCCCGCATGAATAAGAAGACTTTGTTTCTTCTTGTAATCCGAAGCATTCAGCGTGCATCGATGCATTTTCTGTATTTGTTCTATGTAGTCTTAATTTAGCCCAGAAGTCAACGGAAAATTTTTGCTGCACAATCTTCCACTATGGTTTAAGCATTTTGAGTTCCAGAAAATGCTTAGATCACAAATACATGTAGCAGGAGCACAAAAAACCGAAACAAAGTTCTTCAAGAGCTGCTCTTTTTTCCTCAAGGCGAAGTTTTGAAAGAAGTTTTCTATATCAATCATTTTACTAACTCAAAGGAGGCAGATGAATTTAGCGAAATAATACCATAAAACATGAATGAAAATAGAAAGATATTTAGTTGGGTGATTGACAATTCAGACCATATAAATACATAGATATATAAGCCTACTTTAGACAAGCTGTAAGGGTTAAAGAGACATTTTACAGTGATGCCGATATGGAAGGCTCTCATCACAACCACATCCCAGATTACATGGTAGCCATACAAAGCCCAGACACCAAAGCTCCTATGCAAAGTTCTCTGAGTACAACATAAATGATGTCCGCAAGCCATTTTTCTCCTTTTGCACATTTTTGTTCATTTCTACACGCTTATTCTGGTTCGATATATTCATTTCAACGGTTAGAAATAAACAAGCACGTGCAACAGGAGAAGAAAAAAAAAAAGAAAAAAGGTTGGTTGAAACCGCAATGTTATGAACTAGGGTTTCTTGTAACTTCATTACTACACCTCCTCAATGGCAACTCTGTTGAGCTTGCACCATGTTCATCTGCCCTCCTTTTCATAAACCATGATGAAAAACAACTACACGGCTTCCGAACGACGTTGGAGTCTTCATTGAGCGAAGATTGTTAGCTTAAATCAATCTCTGAGTATGTTTACTGAGTGGATTCGAAGAAGATGAAAAGAATTTGAAATGGTTTCTTCTTACTCTCTGCAAGTTGCAGAGGTGCTCTTTCTATTTCTGATATATGATCACTCACTCTCAGTTCAATTCCTCGAGTTGATTCCCGCCTTGTTGGTTATGCCGACGCAGGATACTTATCTGATCCGCACAAGGCGCGCTCTCAAACGGGTTATGTCTTTACCGTTGGAGGCACCGCAATATCTTGGAGGTCGACTAAACAGACCTTAGTTGCCACTTCGTCTAACCATGCTGAAATCCTCGCCTTACATGAAGCAACTCGGGAATGCTTTTGGTTGAGATCAGTAGTGAGTCATATTCGAAGCTCCTGCGATCTTCACCCCGCCATTGATGTCCCGACGACGATCTTTGAAGACAACGCAGCTTGCATCGAACAACTCAAGAAGGGTTACATCAAAGGAGACAACACCAAGCATAATTCGCCAAAGTTTTTCTTTTCACATCAACAACAAGAGCAGCAGAAGATCGAAGTCACGCAAATCCGTTCGCAAGACAATCTGGCTGACCTCTTCACCAAATCACTACCGAAGACGACATTTCAGAAGCTTGTTCATGGGATCGGTATGCGTAAACTTTCTGAGTTGTAACTTTGCTATTTCTCTTTGGAATTATGTCAAACTCAGGGGGAGTATCCTGTAGATACTTGCTTGATCTTAATGTACTCTTTTTCCCTACGATTAGGAGCATTTTTCCCACTGGGTTTTTGCTACCTAACTAGGTTTTAACGAGGCACCCACCTTGGGCTGGTCATATCCCTGATGACGTCATTTAGACGTTTCTTTTGACTTTGCATTTTTCTCACGCATTTTTCCTTAGACTATGGATTTTGTCCCTACTCGGGTTTTTGCCATAGCCTTAGGGTTTTTAGTGAGACTTACTACTTATGCAAGTTCCTACCTTATTGAGAATAAGCATTGTTCCTTGGAATCAGCACTGACGAGTCGACTTCCTCAACTTCTGCATGATGCTAAAATCTACCTTGAGTATTTACACACTCAAGGGGGAGTGTTGTGAAACATTCCTAATTGAAGTATGATTGTGTAAATCCTAGGTTAGATTAGATTAGAGTTTATCATTTCCTATTGTAACTGATATTCCTTGGGGACCAAGGAATATCCTATCATCTTATTATTATAAATAAAGGTTCAATGTAGGAGGGATAAACACACAATTCCCCTACAATTCTACAAACACACATCTCTCTTTTCTCTCTTTCTCTGCCGCCGGCCCTCTCTCCCTCTGTCAGATAAAATAGTCCACAACATCATTAACATTTTTGGGGTGTGACAAGTGACAAGTGACAACCATCCAAGGATGTTATGGGCCTGCTGGGCCAGGATTTCTTAATCCAAATCTTGTTTTTTGTTTTGGATTTTATGGGTTAGTGGGTTAGTTGGAGTTTACTTTGCGGATTCAATTGGCTAAGAGTCACACTTGTCATGTCCTTACTTAGTATTTCAAAATAAGGCCGCGATGGTAGAAATTGATATTTATGAATCTTATGAGTGTGTGGCATGTATCGTGTTATTTACCCACTTTTTTTTTTTGATAAACTTTTGTAATTTTTTTTTTTAAATTCATTCAAGATCGAAATTAAGAGGAATATGTCATAAATAAAAATAGATGAATAGATAACATTATTTTTGTAGTATATGGCAAATGAGTATCAATGTAATTATGAATGTTTTGATATATTTACTTTATTATCGTGATATATCTATTGGATATCTGTTTCGGGTGTGAAATTTAGTTCTTCGGGACCAGATGGCATGCTATGATACGTTGAAGTCATTAAATCTTCTGCACCCAAAACAGTTGTGACCTCTCTGTGGCCCCAATAAGTGTTTGACACGTATTCATTATCTTAATTTTTCTTAATTTTGTTGTCATAGATTTAATATGTGTCGAACACTTATTGGAGAGGCCACACCCATTTTAGGTGCATATGATTTGATCTCCAGTGTATCACCCTCCGTTCTCCGTTCTCCGTTCTCCGTTCTCCGTTCTCCGACTTCCCTCTCTCCCTTCTAAACAATCAGCAAGTCCTTCTCTCTCTCTCTCTCTCATGGTTCAATCAATTCAATTTCACGATCTGTATACTTATAAATTCTGAATTGATACACTTATAAATTCTTGATTTTAATATCAAATTTGCTTTCCAAAAAACAATTTCTTCTTTTGTTTGGCGATGAATTCTAATAAATTTTCTGTATTTTGGGTAGGTTTATAAACCCATTTAGCTCCTTCATGTCGCTTCCAAATGAAGAAAATGATATGTCCTCTTCTCCCGATGCTCCCCTTTTACATTCAAAGCAACACCCTTTTGTTCCTTTTTGCATTTGGGTTTCGCGGTATTGGACCCGGAAGAAGTTGAGGGATTTTGAACTTTTGGTTTGAATCTCTATGAAAAATGGGTTGGAAAATTTTTGTGGGTTTTGGGTTGTTATGTGTTTAAAATGCATTGAGATGGAGATGTGGGTTAGGCCGGTTGATTATGACATTGTGCCTCCCCTTTCTAGCCTAGTTTGTATCCTTTCGTAAACTAGAGTAGTGTCTTGTCAATAGAAAAATGATGATAAAAATAATGCAATGAGATGCATTTTGTCCATTTGTAGATGATTTCACAGTTATCTGTTCTTGACCTTTTGGAAGAACAAATTACTAGCTCTATTGATTTTAAAGGCTAAGTGGTTCTGTACTAGTAATTGTAGATATCTTGCTTTGGTTTGGTGATCACATCTTTTCGAGAAAGAGAAAATGCCCATGATACAGGGGTTGTCTTCTGCCGTTTACCAAATTCTTTGTCAAGATGAGCAAATTGATGGAACTAGAGATATGAGTTTGATTATCATGGTGGAAGAAACTGGTGGATTTTACGTTTTCAATAAATGTTTAGGTACGGGATGTTCGGCCAATCTCTCTGGTAGTATCATAAATTTCTACTTCAGAGCAGTATAGGGTGTTTCTTTTTGTTGGCGAATGTTCTAGTGTAGGCAACGCCTAGAATAAAGATGATTGATGTAACCTCAAAACTTAACATTTGAAAGATTTCGTGTGTGCATGTAGAAATCGGTTGACAATATAATTTCGTAATTTCATGGCTTGTGGTTGCAGCTTTCGTCTCGTGTTTTTGGGGACCTCCTCGATTCAATTATTGTTGATGTTGCATCTGAGTTTCATCGAATAGCAAAGTTGGGTCTTGATCGTAATTTTGAAGAAGAGGAAGAAGAACTAGGGCTTTCTGCCCAAGCACAGGTGAGGGTAGCTGATCCTAGTAATAGTGGTGAAGCAAATGGCGAGTACATGGTTGACATATTTGGGCAGAATCATGCTTCTGTAGGCAGTGAAGTGTTTGAGTGCATGAATTGTGGTCGGTCTATCGTGGCTGGGAGGTTTGCTCCTCATCTGGAGAAGTGTATGGGAAAGGTAATTATCTATCATCTCTTCATGTAGTAGACATTCCCCGACACTTAATTTGTGAAGTCCTTAAACGAGAGACTAATAGATAATGTTATTTGTTGCTCCACCACAGGGTAGAAAGGCTCGCCTCAAGGTGACAAGAAGTAGCACGGCTGCACAGACTCGGATTTCACGGGGAAACCCTGCATCTACATACTCCACATATTCAAATTCCAACAGCACAAACCGATTATCATATGGAGTATCCGCTGTTGCTGGTGAGGAGTACTCGAATGGTGCATTGGAAGAGCCATGAAACCGTTTAAGCACTGGTGAGCTCCCCAAGTTACTTGGATGCAATGGATCTTGCATACTTGCTTAGGGCGTGATGTTTGTGGAAATTGAAGCCAAATTTTGAATAGCAGTTTGTGGGTTTAGTCCACTTTCCACTGTGATATAATATGACCGGAGGAATTATGTGATGACATTCATGTTCCGATACGAAGAATTGAATGATAATTCTGAATCTCATAAAAGTTGTTTTGTTTCCAAATTCTAATTGTTTGTTGAACTTATATTACATAGGCTTTTTAGCCAAAATGATCATTGAGATTTGCATAACTAATCACTTTAGTCTCTGAGATTTGAATTTAATAAAAGTGGTCCCTGAGTTTGTCCATTATCCATCATTTTGGTCATTCCTTAAAAATGAATGACCAAATGACAAAAATACCCTCAACTTAATAAACAATAGGCCAAAATGATTTGACAAAATTTGAGGGTGTTTTTGTCATTTTATCTTTATTTAATAGGAAAACTAATGAAAAAGGGCTTGAAAACTTTGAGTTTAAACGATAATGACAAAATAAAGGGTAAAGTGAATAGTACAAAGATTGACTTTTTAGTGTAAAAATGTGATTTTTCGTTAAAGTGAACAGTACCGGGAGCTTTTCGTTAAAGTTCCCTTATTTAATGGAGATTTTTCAAGGAATGACCAAAATGATTGATAGTGAACAAACTCAGGAACCACTTCTATTGATTTCAAATCTCAGTGACCAAAGTGAGAAGTTATGCAAATTTCAGACCATTTTAACTAAAAAGCCTATTACATATATACGAAAACCCAATCCAAGCTTTGTTAATTACGATGGCTTAAGTCTGTTGCAGTCTTCGTAATGTGATTCAAAACATCAAAATTTGAAAGATTTCATGTGTGAATTCAAAAGTCAGTTGACAATAATGTTTCATACTTCCGTTCTTTGTTGGCTGCTTGTTGCATCTTTCGGCTTCCATTGTTGTTGATGTTGAGTGTCACCCAATGTCATATAGGTCTGATGTTGCATCTGAGTATCACCCAACGTCATATAGGTTGAAAATCAGAGTACGTGGCGAACAAACCAACCATATGAACAAACCGATGAACAAACGAATATCAAATGAATATAATTTTATTAACTGAAAATAAAGAATGACGCCTACAAATCACTGAGGATTACAGTGTGATTGACTTATTATTCTATAGAACTACAAAGTATCATATATATATATATATATATATATATATATATATATATATAACTAACCTAACCCTAATAAGCAAGGAAATGAAACTCTGTTATTAGGGGCAAGCCCCAAAAAAGCAAACATTAAAATAAACCCAAATACTAATATTTTCCAACAATATACATGTATACATAAATCCTATCGAGATATCATTTTCAGAATATTGCTCACATTTTGTAAAACTATGCTCATCATCGTCCATTCGATTCGTTGATCTCAGAGAAGATTGTCACAGATATATGTTGTCTGGATTCATTGGTAGCACAACTTTGCTCGGTACTACTGTTTTTGTCGCCGCGGCCATTGGTAAAGGCAACTCCATTGTCGCCCTTACTTCCAATGCTGTTTTGATGAAGCTGCAGTGCAAACTCAAGACCCTTCACAACATCATTCATCGACGGTCGTTCGATTCCTTTATCATGTAAGCAACTTATAGCAATCTCAACGAACTTGTTCAAGCACTCGACTTCAATCTGACCCTTCACATTTGGGTCAATGATTTGGTCAAGTGTCTCGTCTCCATGACAACTCTTGACCCACTCAGCGAGGCTGATTTGCCTACTCTCCACCTTATGCAACAGAGCTGGCCTCGCACACAATATCTCCCACAGAACCACTCCAAATGAGTACACATCAGACTTCTCAGTCAGCTGTTGACGTCGGAAGTAATCCGGGTCTAGATACCCGAAACTACCTTTCACCACTGTGCTGATGTGCGTTTTGGACGTGTTGATCGTGCCCATTTTTGACAACCCGAAATCTGAAACCTTGGCAACCATTTTCTCATCCAATAAAATATTTGTGCTCTTAACATCACGGTGAATAATGGAGCCATTGGCACCACTATGAAGGTAGTGCAATCCTCGAGCTGCGCCAATACAAATTTGGAGTCGTTGTTCCCAAGGAAGAGGTTTAAGGTTACCAGTGCGGTACAGATGGTCTCCAAGAGTGCCGCGTGCCATGTAATCGTAAACCAAGATCATCTCGCCATTATCAGAGCAGTAACCAATGAGTGAAACCAAATGGCGGTGGCGAAGTTGGGATAGTAGCTCGATTTCCGTCTTGAACTCATGGGCCCCCTGTGATGATTCTGGTTTTAGCCGTTTGATAGCAACATGAGTGACACCACCGTCAATGCACCCTTTGTACACATTGCCAAACCCGCCAACACCAATAATGAAAGTATCGTTGAAGTTTTGGGTGGCGGCTTTAATCTCAACCAGTGGAAAGTAACGACACAGATAAGGCGGTAAAGGTGATCCCGGGGTCTCTGTTGTCTTTGTCTTCCCATGGTTGGAGTCGAAGGACTTGACTTTTCCTCGTGGCCGGAAAATCTCTAGGAGGGGAGAGAAGACAAGTATGCTAAAAACTACACCAAAGACGAGGTACACAGTTCCTTGCAGTGGCGATTTTGGGGAAGCACTGGATACGGTGACGACTAGCTTCATGCCTGCCTGGCAGTGATTGCTAGAACTGCAGATGTAGTAGTGGTTGCCTGCGGAGGTGAGTGTGATGTTTGCAGGTCCAGTCGTGAGGGATGAGCCAATTCGTTCTTCTTCATTGCATGAGTGGAATGATGCTTTCGTTACTCGGACGACGTTATGTACACCGGTGACGAAGTTGAAAACTGGCATGGAGAGTTAGTGAAATTTTGTGGGTACAAAAAATATAAGGTTATTTAGCTATAAACCCAACAACCTATCACTAGGATATTAGACCACATGCGTCTACAAGAAATATAATGAGTAAATTGAGCACAAATATTTTTATATAATAATGGGAAAACTTGATATAAGTCCAATTTTTTTAGCCAATAGTAGAAATAGTCCAATTTATTAAAATAAGTCCAATTCTTTAAATTTAATTATTTAATTATCAATAATTATCTATTCACTAATAAGATTTAGGGTAAAGTACACAAAACTACCTCAACTATTGGGGTCACGACAGTTTCATACCTCATTTTTTTAAAATTGACAATGTCATACAACATCTTACGAATTTGTGACAATGTCATACCTCCGTCAATTTTTCTGTTAGTTTTTCTGTTAAGTGCTGACGTGGCTAGAAACGGGCCCACTTTCTATTAAAAAATTAATAAAATATTATTAAAAACTAAAAAAAATATTAAAATAATAAATAAGAGTCAAAGTCAAAAAAAAAAAAACCATCAGTCGGCCCTTTCTCTCCCTCCCTCTCTTCCCCATCTTCTTCCCTGCTAACACAGAGAGAGAATAAAAAAAATAAAAAATTGAAAACCCACCCCCCTCCCGGTAGAAGGAGGAAGAACCGAAGAAGAAGAAGAAGGAGGAGGAGGAGAGAAAAAAAAAACCCCCAAACTGCAACCAAGAAGAAGGACGGAAGGAGGAAGAAGGGAAAAAAAAAAAAAAATTAAAACTCTCCCTCCTGCAGAAGGAGAAAAGAAACCACCCCCCCCCCCCCTTTCCCTCTACTGCAACCCAGAAACCGAAAAAAAAAAAAAAAAAAAAGAAAAAAAGGAACCCAGTTTCGGCCCAAGAAGGAGGAGGAGAAGAAGAAGAACAAAAAAAAAAAAAAAAAAAAAAAAAATTATTCGAACACCCAGTTTCGGCCCAAGAAGCAGGAGAACCAAAAAAAAAAAAAAAAAAAAATTCAAACACCCAGTTTCGGCCAAGAAGGAGAGAGAAGGAGAGAGAAGGAAGAGAAGAAGGAGAGAGAAGGAAAAATATTTTTTTTGTTTTTTTATTCTTAATTTTTTAATATTTAATTATTAAAAATATATTTAATTATTTTTTAATCCAGCTGGATTATTGAGTGGTCCCCATTTCTAGCCACGTCAGCACTTAACAGAAAAACTAACAGAAAAATTGACGGAGGTATGACATTGTCACAAATTCGTAAGATGTTGTATGACATTGTCAATTTTAAAAAATGAGGTATGAAACTGTCGTGACCCCAATAATTAAGGTAGTTTTGTGTACTTTACCCTAAGATTTATTATAAAAGTCAAATTTCTTCCTAATTATCTCTTTGATTATTTCTTTTTATTTATATTTTTTGTTATTTCTTGTTCTTCCTCCTGCTTTAAACCTTATTTATAGATTTTATTTTTAATTTTTATAATCAACCTATATCACAGGTTAATTATTTTTATGTATCTATATGACAGATTCTTTTTTATGATCAACGTGTCACAGATTAATGTGTCTTACTTGTAGGTATATTATGTTTTTTTCCTACTTTTTAGTTAGGTTTCATATCTCGCTTACAGGTATAATATACATTCATGTATTTGTTACTTGAGTTAAGGTAGAATGTTTTGTAGGTAATTTTTGTTAGTATATTAGTTTTTTTTTTTTTTTGTTATAAGATATTAATTAGATTTTTTGGAGTTGAAAAATGCATAATATTAGAAGATTTTAATTGATTTTTAATATTTTAAAAAAATATAAAATGAGTATAAAATAAATAAAAACATGTAATTAGATAACTGGACTTATTCCTAAAACTCATCTATATTTTTGGACCTAGATATAAAAACCCCTATAATAATTGGTATCACTACACAAAAGAGTTAATGACAAAAAAATCACAATATGATATATATCATGTTCATGAATTCTAAATTATAATACGAGTGAGCGACATGTTTATAACAGGAGTGGAAAATCTTACCGAGTGTATCACCAACCGTGAAGTTGTTTGTAGCAGCCCAATTTACATATTCTTGTGCCCCAGATACGGGAATAGTCCAACCCATGTTATCTCCCACCACATGCACTTTCTGTGTTGCCACACTTTGCACAAACATTGCCACAAAAACACCAAAAATAACAACCATATTGCTCTCCGTTTCTCTCTGTCGATGATCAGTCTGCTTTATGATGCATGACTTTATCTCCCAATTTACCAAATTGTACTGTTTATACATCAATATATGGCAAGGATGCGTGAATTGGAACGAGGCTTTCATTAAAAGTCAAGAGTGGAAAAGAGTGATGAAAGACTTGATGGGAGTCTTGAACACGGTAGCCTTGACCTGCATCTTGGACCGTTTACTTTTATGTTGAGCGATTGGTTATCTTCACTTTGTTGAAGAAATTTTTCAATGTGCTTGAAATACCGGATGATACATCACATGTCATTATACAAGTGGAAGAACACATACAAAATCACACGTGGTATACTATCTCGTATTCCGGGCACACTGAATAATTTCTCAACTTTGTGTGCTTGCAATTTACATTCCCATGCCAATGGACGGGAGCCAGAGTGGAAAGTTTTGAACCTTCTAAAGTTAATTCTGAATCTTGTTTTTGATAACATTATTTAACGCAAAAATCTGAAACACTTGATGATATCTTTATAATTTAGATGAGTTCCACTAATATACGTGGAATTCACCTATATATTTAGGGGTGTAATTCGGGCGGGTTGGGTAGGTTAGAAGGTCAACCCAATTATAACCTAACTTTTACAATTCGGGCTCGGGTTCGGGTTGGGTTTCATTCGGGTTCATTTGGGCTGGGGTTTAATTGGATTAGGGTTTACTTAGGTTAGGTTCGGATTGCCCAACTTTTTCAAGTTTAATCTTGTGATAACTTAGTTTCCAAGAATTCCTAAAAAAAATTAAGCCAAGTAGCTTCAAAGCTAGCTAACTTTAATTTCATAAATCAATATACTATAAAGTTTTAGGATTTAGAGACTATGAATATGAGCTGACTAATCAAAGCTTATTATGTCCTAAAAGCTTAAGTAATTCTAAAGGGTAATTTATTAAAGAAAAATATATCAGAAAGGGCATTGATTTTTTGACTTGGCTCACTTGGATGTAGTAAGAGTATTAATTGATATGAGTTACAATATGGTTAGATTGGGTTTGGTTAGTCGGGTCGGGTTGGGTTGGGTTGGGGATAGACGGGCAAATGATCAATCTAACTCAACCCAATCAATGAACGGATTGAAATTGAGTTGGGTTTGGGCGGGTTATAACTATAAAAAAAAAAATCCACTTATTCGAGTTTAAAGTCAGGTTGGACATGAACAAGTTCAGATTGGCCTAACTCAAGTTGCACCCCTATATATATTCACTGGCGGAGGCATATTAGGACTAGAGTAGTCCTAGGCCTACCCTCACTTGTAAAAATAAGGTTAGTATTACACCTTGCTTTGCAACCCTTCTCAACACGTGAAACAAATCCAATCATTATCTATTTTTAATCCACCAAATTCCATCCCCAAATTAAATATAATATTTTGAATCGTCATTTATCACAAATCAATAACATTCAAATTCAACTCATCATTCACTTTTAATTAACAAAAATTATCTTTCACTTATGCACTACCAGAGCTATTTTCCTATTCTTCTTGAATTTCATATATTTAACCATTCCAAATCCCAAATTTATTGAATAAAGAACAATAAGGTTTGTAAAACTCTATTATCCTCTATAAAACATTTGTTTCTATTCTATCCTACCTCTTACTTTGAGTTTTAGGGTTTGCAATTTTTTAGTAATTCTCTCCATTGAGTTTAATAATTCTTTCAATAGTATAGATGACATCATGCACAACGGTCTCAAAATATGAAATTCATATTATCTATGGATATGTTAATTTTGACTATTTAATTATTTGGATATATATTATGATGTTTTGCATTTGTAATTTTATAATCACTATTCATTTTTTCTTCTTCTATACTTGTGTGAGGCCCCTCCTCACAAGAAATCATAGCTCTGCCACTGTATATATTAGAAGTATAAGAGCAAATATGTTAATTTTCTATGTCTAAATAACATCACTCTTATGTTAGATATGAAAATAAAAATTCTTTAAGAACTTTATAATACTGAATTAGTTTTTGGAAATATGCTAGTCACTTTTCATGTTTTAGTCCAACGTATATTGATTAAATTTGAAAATTCCAAGATTTTGACACCTTTGAAAATTCTACGATTTTAAAGCTCTCAGTCTACTCTGATGGGTATTTTACAGATATATATAATATTAGTAGAGTTATATCGTTATTGGGTTGGACAATTAGTTGTGAAGGAAAACGAAAGCCGATAAGAATCGATCCACAAAAAAATACACATGTATGATTATTTTTCATCACTGTGGTACAATGACAACTGCAAAATAATTAAATTCCCACAATTAATTAGCAATTCTTTTGGTTGCAAAAAAAAAAAAAAAAAATCGCATGACAATATTCTTCAAAGATCCAACAAGACCAAAATGTGTTCGGTTTAATCTTCTTTGTGTATTGTTGAGATTATGATGAGCATTAGAGTATCTTCAGTGAAAACTCTAAATAAGGACAACTACTTGCCTGACACGACTACTGCTGGACTGGCCAGACAATCCCAACAAAATGACATTTTTTTTTAATTTTCTCCACGGATTCTGGGAAGATGGGGTGATGGTATTTTATTATTAGATAAATATCAGTTTACCATCTTTAAATTTCGTGATTTTCACGTGGATCCTTTATTGACATGTGGTGTTTAATCATTGTCCACATATGTGTCACGTCATTAATTAACAGAAGATTTAACAGCCAAACTAATAGATGTATGAGACTGTCTTAAAATTAACACTTTAGGTATGACTCTGGAACGAAAAAAATTTCATGTATCAAATATTAAAAACTACGAAACTTGAACGAAGTAAACTGATATTTACCTTTTATTATTTATATTTTATTTTTTTAACGGATTCTAGGATGATGGGAGATTTTTTGTTTTTTGTTTTTTTTCAAAGATTCTATGAATATGATAATGATATGGCCTTTAATTTTATATTTTTTTTTATCCTTTTCAACAAATTCAATGGTGATGATCTTTTAATATTTTTCTTGTGAAGAAAAAAATTGGTATCAAAATTTGACGGCCTTCAATAATATAGTCATTTTAGTTACGTGTCTGAAAAAAAAAATTGGTATCCAAATTTTATTTATTTATTTTTTTGTTGTTGAAATGTTCACAAAAATATTTTAAGTCAACGTAGGGTGAATTTAATTAAAAAAAGTTAACATGAACAAAAAATTGCACTTAATCAAATTCTCACACAAAATCAGAGTACGTGACGAACAAATTAACAAACGGATGAACAAACAAATATCAAATTAATATAAGTTTATTAACCAAAAATAAAGAATGACGGTTAAATCACATAAGACTATTTTGTGATTGACTTATTATTCTATAAAACTACAAAGTATCATATATACCAATATTTTCCAACAATATACACATGTACATAAATCCTATTGAGATACCATTTTCAGAATATTGCTTGCGTTTTGTAAAATGTTGCTCATCATCTTCCATTCGTTTCGTTGATCTCAGAGAAGATTGTCACAAATATATATTGTTTGGATTCATTGGTAGCACAACTTTGCTTGGTACTACTGGTTTTGTCACTGTTGTCGTTGATAAAGGCAACCCCATTGTCACCCTTACTTCCAATGCTCTTTTGATGAAGCTGCAGTGCAAATTTAAGCTCCCTCACAACATCATTCATCGACGGTCGTTTGATTCCTTTATCATGTAAGCAACTTATAGCAATCTCAACGAATTTGTTCAAGCACTTGACTTCAATCTTACCCTTCACATTTGGGTCAATGATTTGGTCAAGTGTCCCGTCTCCATGACAACTTTTGGCCCACTCAACGAGGCTGATTTGCCTAGTCTCAACCGTCTGCAGCACACAATACCTCCCACAAAACCACTCCAAATGAGTACACATCAGACTTCTCAATCAGTTGTTGACGTTGGAAGTATTCAGGGTTTAGATACCCGAAACTACCTTTCACCACCATGCGGATGTGGGCTTTGGACGTGTTGGCCGTACCCATTTTTGACAACCCGAAATCCAAAACCTTGGCCACCATTTTCTCATCCAATAAAGTGTTTGAGCTCTTAACATCACGGTGAATAATGGAGCCCTTAGCACCATTGTGAAGGTAGTGTAACCCTTGCGCTGCGCCAATACAAATTTGGAGTCGTTGTTCCCAAGGAAGAGGTTTAAGGTTACCAGTGCGATACATATGGTCACCAAGAGTACCACATGCCATGTAATCGTAAATCAAGATCATCTCGCCAGTATCAGAGCAGTAACCAATGAGTGAAACCAAATGGCGGTGGCGAAGTTGGGAAACCAGCTCGATTTCCATCTTAAACTCACGGGCCCCTGTGATGATTTTGGTCTCAGCCGTTTGATAGCAACATGAGTGACACCACCATCAATGCGCCCTTTGTACACATTGCCAAACCCGCCAACACCAATAATGAAAGTATCGTTGAAGTTTTGGGTGACGACTTTAATCTCAGCCAGTGGAAAGTAACGACACAGATAAGGCGGTAAAGGTGATCCTGGGGTCTCTGTTGACTTTGTCTTCCCATGGTTGGAGTCGAAAGACTTGACTTTTCCTCATGGTTGGAAAATTTGTAGGAGAAGAAAGAAAACAAGTATGCTAACAACTACAACCAAGAAGAGGAGCACAGTTCCTAGCATTGGCGATTTTGGGGAAGCACTGGATACGGTGACGACTAGCTTCATGCCTGCCTGGCAGCGATTGCTAGAACTGCAGATGTAGTAGTGGTTGCCTGCAGAGGTGAGTGTGATGTTTGCAGGGCCAGCCGTGAGGGATGAGCCAATTCGTTCTTCTTCATTGCATGAGTGGAATGATGCTTTCGTTACTCGGACGACGTTATGTACACCGGTGACGAAGTTGAAAACTGGCATGGAGAGTTAGTGAAATTTTGTGATTACAAAAAAAAGAAGGTTATTTAGCTATAAACCCAACATCCTATCACTAGATATTAGACCACATGCCTCTACAAGAAATATATATATATAATGAGTAAATAGAGCACAAATACTTTTACATAATAATTGGTATCACTGCACAAAAGAGTTAATGACAAAAAATGACAATATGATATCGTGTTCATAAATCCTAAATTATAATACAAGTGAGCGACGTATTTGTAACAGGAGCGAAAAATCTCACTGAGTGCATCACCAACCGTGAAGTTATTTGTAGCAGCCAATTTACATATTCTTGTGCCCCAGATACGGGAATAGTCCAACCCAATCTCCACCACATGCACTTTCTGTGTTGCCACACTTTGCACAAACATTGCCACAAATACACCAAAAATAACAACCATATTGCTCTCCATTTCTCTCTGTCGATGATCAGTCTGTTTTATGATGAATGACTTGATCTCCTACCTTACCAAATTGTATTGTTTATACGTCAATATATGGCAAGGATGCATGAATTGGAAGTTGCTCTTACAAGTAATTTTCTTGTTTCTTTTGTGATTTCTTGAATTGGGTTTTTAATTTTTATGTCGAATTATGATGTGGGATAATAGAAGATCAATTGAAATTGAACTGTTATTCGGATCCTGGGGTTTATCAATTAACCTGTAAAATGTTCTTGATCGGTTTATCAGTTAACCTCGTTCCAATTTGGAACGAGGCTTTCATCAAAAGTCAAGAGTGGAAAAGAGTGATGAAAGACTTGATGGGAGTCTTGAACACGGTAGCCTTGACCTGCATCTAGGACCGTTTGCTTATATGTTGGGAGATTGGTTATCTTAACTTTGTTGAAGAAATTTTTCAATGGACTAGGAATACTGGGTGGTACATCATATGTCATTATACAAGTTGAGGGATACGTATATAATCATACGTGATATACTATCTCGTATTCCGGACACACCAAATAATTTATCAACTTTGTGTGCCAGCAATTTACATTCCCATACCAATGCACGGAAGCTAGAGGGGAAAGTTTTGAACCTTCTAAAGTTAATTCTGAATCTCATTTTTGGTAACGTTATTTAACAAAAAAAATCTGACATACTTGATGATATATTTTTAATATAGATGAGTCCCATTAATATATGTGATATTCACCTATATATTAGAATTATAAGAACAAATATGTTAATTTTCTATGTCTAAATAACATCACTCTTATGTTAGATATGAAAATAAAAATTATTTAAGAAATTTATAATGCTGAATTAGTTTTTGGAAATATGCTAGTCACTCTTCATGTTTTAGTCCAACGTATATTGATCAAATTTGAAAACTCCACGGTTTTGACACCTTTGAAAATTCTACGATTTTAAAGCTCTCAGCCTACTCTTATGGGTATTTTACAGAGATGTAGATATATATATATATATATATAATATTCAGGGCCGGTCTAGAGTTTTTTGAGGTCCGGGGCGATGCCACAAAATATGCCCTCATTTTATATAAGAAAATTATTTGTTTTCACACATAAGATATAGATAAAATTCTACTTAGAAAAACACTTCAAGCTTAATAATTTAGAAACACGGAAAAATTAATTTATTTTGTATCGTGAGGAAAAAAAAAACTCCGGGTTTACAAGTAGATAGATATGAGTTTTGTTTTCCATTTGAACTTTTAAAGTGTTTTTGTATGAATCGTGATGTATTTTTTCTTATTTACTAACCTTGTCAATATGGGACTAAAAAAATAATGATGTTTTTGAGTCTTTAGTTGATATGTATAAGTAATAAATGGGTACGAAATTAAACTTTTTTATGACACCTCGTATGATTTGTAAATTTGGTCAACATATTACTCTTTGTTGAAGATTAGACTTGAATTGAAACAAATGTTTTAAAAATAACAACCCACATAGCTACTAATTAAAAATAAATTAACAACCAAACAAAAATTGAAAAGAAATTTGTAAAAATTGAAAAGTAAATAAGCACACATGGTGTTTTGAACCCAAGACCTCTTCATTAATTTTAAACAACAAAACCACCAATTCTAGTTTAATTTCTTTGTCATTAAACCAAATTTTATAAATTTATACTCTTATGAAAACATATATAAATATACCACCCTAATAATTTTGGTGCCCCCAATTATTTTGGGCCCTGGACGATCGCCCTGCCTGCACTGGGCCCAGGCCGGTCTTGATAATATTAGTAGAGCTATATTGTTATTGGATTGGACAATTAGTTGTTAGGAAAATCAAAAGCCGGTGAGAATCGAATCCACAAAAGAATACATATGCATTGATTGTTTTTTATCACTGTGGTAAAATAACAACTGCAAAATAGTTAAATTCCCACAATTAATTAGCAATTATTTTGGTTGCCAAAAAAAAAAAAAAAAAACGCATGACAATATTCTTTATAGATCAATCAAGATCAAAAAGTGTTGAGATTATGATACGGATTAGAGCATTTTTAATGGAGTCTGTAAATAAGGTCAATCATCATAATAAATAGGTATAAAACAAATACAGTAACCAAACGAATGTCTAATGAATCAGAAAATGAATTTCTAAAATATAAGAATTTATCGAACATGTATGTACTCATATATGAACTGCATAGGGACACAATGAGTGAAAAATGTGGCCCATCACCTTGAATGCTTCTGTGCTGCTGGAAGGTTACTTGCCTGACACGACTATTGCTGGACTCGCCAGGCAATCCCAGCAAAATGACATTTTTTTGGATAAATTACATAGTAGCCCCTCAGGTTTAAGGTCTATTACAATCTCATACAACATCTTTAAAACATTTCACTTTCATACCTCACGTACTATTTTATTTCAAAATAATACCTCCGTTACATTTTCCATCCATTGATCTGTTAAGCGCTGACGTGGCTGCCATATTTGTGCCACGTGGCTACCAAATATGTGCCATGTGGTAAAATAATAATTTTTTAAGTTTTTTTTTAAAACCTAAATCTTCTAAATTAAAAAAAAAATGCTGAAACCTCCCCTCTTCTCCCCGCAACCCCCAAACCGTAACCCCTCTCTGAGGAAGTGTTCTTGCCGGACCAGCTAGCCCTCGTAGAATGCCTCGAATGCGTTCAACACATTGCAGCTGTGAGAGCCGTTTGTCATAACCAAAACAAAAACAGCAAAGCTTTTTGGGGTTTTAATGGCGATGAAAAACAGAGAGATGGGGGGGATTAAATAGGAGGTGGGGGGTTTCTTTTGCAATCCATAAAAGAAAAAAAAAACCTCGTCTTCCCCGCCCCTCCTCATCTCTTCTTCCCCATCTTCATCTTCTCTGCAACCCAGAAAAAAAAAAAAAAAAAAAAAAAAACCCACATCTCGTCTACGCCGCCATCGCCAGGTTCGTGAGGTGGGAGGAATGCATGGGTGTGGGTGTGGGTGTGTAGAGGAGAGTGGGGGGGGGGGGTGTAGATGAGGGAAAAAGGTGGGTGCGAAGGGAGGGATATGGGTTTCTGGGTGGGTGGGTTGTGGGGGAGGGAAGGATGGGTCGGACGGAGAGGGGGTGGGGAGGGAGGGTTGGGGGCGGGGGTGTTCTGGATCGCATGAAGGGAAGGTGTCCAAGAGCAGAGCCAGAAAATTTACGGTCGGTGGGCTAGCTAAGAAGTATAAAAAAAGTTGGTTTTAAAAAAATGACTATACGTTAATCTTATAAGCAAAGCTTGTCCGATTATTCTATGTTCATCAACCTTTAATATGATAAATAGATACATAAATAAACAGAAAAAGATTTAACACATTGTAAAACTTTTTTAAATACATAAAAATCATGCATAAAATAATTCAAAAACTGAAACATGCAACGAGTTGCTTTTGAAAAGAATTAAAAGCACTATAAAAATAAGTAATTATTGTCACGATTAATCATAAATGAATAGTATATGACGTGTAAAATAGATTTTGTTATTTAGAAAATAAATAGTATTGGTTAATGAAGTAAATAAATACATGGGATAATAGTGAGATAAATATAGAAATAAATGAAATATAGGGAATAATTGGTTTTGTACCCACAAGAGCTACCTAGGCTATAGCCCAGGGTAGCCTTGTACTTAGCTCCGCCATTGAAGGTGTCGTCGGGGAGGGGGGGAGGGGGGAAGGGTCTTCTTCCTGGGTTTGGTTTAGGGGTTCACGGGATGGTTTTTTTTTCTTTCTTTTTTTAATCTTGAAGATTTAGGTTTTTTTAAAAAAAAATTAAAAAATTATTATTTTTGCCAAGTGGCACACATTTGGCAGCCACGTCAGCGCTTAACGGATCAATGGATGGAAAATGTAACGGAAGTATTATTGTAATTTACCCCCTTTTTTTCCTCCAGGAAGATGGGGTGGTGGTATTTTATTATTTATATTTTACTTTTCGAACTGATTCCAACATGATGGTAGAGTTTTTGTTTTTGTTTATGATGATGGAAAGAGATCATTTCCGGATCATTTCCATCAAATTCGTTTCATCAATCAATTCGGATCTTTAAAATTTAATTCAACGGTTAAAGTTATTATAACTTTTAAAGAAGCTTCATATTTTTAGTCGTTTGATCAAATTTTAAATATCCGGATTGATTGATGGAATGAATTTGGTGGAAGGAATTCGGAGATCCATTTCCTTTGATGATGATGATGGCCTTTTATTATTATATTTTTAATCCTTTTCAACTAATTCAAAGAAGATGGTGATGGATGACCTTTTACTATTTTTCTTGTGAAGAAAAAAAATTAGTATCAAAATTTGATAGCCTTCAATAATATATAGTCATTTTATGTCATAGCCCGTTCCGGATTTTATTTATTTACGGTTATGAAATGACAAAATTGCCCTGAACGTTGGGTTGATTTAGACTTATGGAACTTAAATAATTCTAGGGTTTTGAGTTGGTAACCCTAGTTAAATTTTGAACCACTTTTGGTGTGGTTAGGTTAAGGTTTGGAGTTGTGGATGTGTGAGGACCACACAATCCTATCACACTCTCACTCTCTCACTCCCGTAAGCTCTCTCTCTCTCTCTCTATCTTTCTCGAACCCTCTCTCTCTCTTCCTTCTTTCGTACGGACAAGCCTAAAACACCCCCAAACTTGGTAGATCGAAGGAACAAAGAGTACCATTGTACTCGTGAGGACTCTACGAACACAACCGTACCAATTACATGTAAGAACTTCATCATTTTCACGTCGGTTTTCAAAGCTCCGAGTTGAACACTATTCATGAACTTTTGAATGGTTATGTTTTAGGACAATCCAAGCTCACAGCAAGCTTAGTAAGGTCCCAAGGAGGCTCGGGGTACCTCGTTTGAAGCTTTTGGACGCCGAGATCATGAGGTTCGAAAGTGGCCGGTTTTGGTAGAATTTTCCTGACGAGTTTTCGAGGCATTTGAAGCTCCAAAGAGGTATAAACTTCTTCCTCTTGTGATTTGTGGCATTTTGGTGAAAATTTCGTGGAAAATGGTGCAAAAACGAGCGAGAAAAAGGCAGTTGCAGGTCTGCCCAGAATCCGGTGACTGTGACACTATTCCGGCGTCTGGAGGTTGAAGGTGATGCGCATGGGGGGCGCGTGAGGCCGTGCCCTCCTCGGCGCGTGAGCCATAGAAAAATTATTTTAAAAATATCACGATGATCCTAAGGTTGTGTAGATCATTTTAGTATATTCACACACCTCATTTGAGCATTGTATGAGAAGTTATTAGCTAGTTTTGTCTATGTGCTTTAAAATAACGTAATTATAGTTGTTTCTCACATAGGCGAGACCCATTCGGAGGACGAGCGTAGCCAGGCTAGGCACGGGGGCTACGATCCTTCTACTTACCAGTGAGTGGGCTTTTGTTTTCCATATATACCTTATACTATGAGTTTTCCCAGAAATTGTTTTAAATGATTTATGAAAAGAAATGCCATGTTAAGTATACTTAGGTTTAAGTATACTTTGGAATGTTTTTCTAATGAAAAGTATACATTTATAAACGAAATGCCATGCCATTGCATATTCATATATCTTGATTATGCATAAAGAATTAATTATGCATCATGAAACGATTATGTAGTATGAATTGGTTATGCATTAAGGAATAGTTATGCATCATGAAATGATTATGCATTATGGAGTGCCTATGCATCATGAAATGTATGCGCATGATTGTTGGTGCTGAGGATGCTCAGGTAAGTTCAGGTAAGACTCTTGTGTGTTTAAATAAGAGTTGAGTTATGACGAGGTTGTTGAGATGCATCGAAAGCTCATAAACCTGCACCCCAGTGTTAGTGCTCCCGCCCAGAGTTAGGGGCCAGTCTTTCATGTGATGTTCACCTCCCGCACCATACGCTCATCTTGGATCCAATAGAGGTGCATAGTCTTGTCGTATAGACCACTTACAATGAGTTCGACTCATAGGTGACCCGCGATCATAGAAGTGGGTTTGACTCAGACCCATGATCTTTCACACAATCTTCACGTGATTGTAGCACTAAAGCGTACTATATTACACCCAGTCTTGTCGTATAGACCACCTAGAGTGGGTTCGACTCGTGTGCAGGATATATATTATGAGGAGATATGTTGAGATTGATTATGAGCTATAGTTCCAGCCGTGCTGATCACACGGTGGACATGTTATTATCTATGATGAGTTTATTTCATCTGATTTACTTACCTGATGAATAAGTGGCATGGCATGGCATATACATGATTTATTGGCATATTAGCATGACGGTGATTTCAGATGAGTTTTAGTATATGTATATACTATTTTTCTGGGAAAGTATACAGGTTTTACGGCGAGGGGTTATGCATGCTGTTTTGAAATGATTTTCGAAAAGACTTTGTTTTTGCCCACTCACGCTTTTGTTTTGCGCCCCTCCAGGTATTAGCTAGCGTTGTTGGTGGCATCCGAGGCAGCAGTAGTGATTCTGACAAACCTTCACTCATGTAGGATCCCCGTTTGGGTGTTTTGTATAAATACTCTTTATGTTCGACTGCACCTAGATTCATGCTCTGAATATATGTTAACACTCCTTGAATTCGGTTTTTGTTTATTCGTATTTCTCATTACTTTAATGCTTCCGTACTGTGCACATAGTTACGTCACCTCACGTGATGGCCAGCATGCCTCGATCTCGGTCGGGGTGTGTCATTTTAGTTATGTTTTTTGTGAAGAAAAAAATTGGTATCTAATTTTTTTTTTTTTTTGCTGAAATGTTCACAACAATATTGTAAGTCAACATAATATGAAATTAATTAAAAAAAAAATAAACATGAACAAAACATTGCATCTAATCAAATTGTCACATAAAATCGTAAAAATCCTAAATTTAGGAATTCTACTATAAGGAGTAAAAACTCTCCCATTGAAAGCAGTATTTTTTTAGGGATAGAAAAATTTCCTTAGAATTCCTAAACGAGTTCTAAAAGGTGGTGGTGGAAGTCTCTAAATAAGACTAAATAGATTACATAGGCATAAAGCCAGAAAAAGAATTCCGTTGCCGGGACTTGAACCCGGGTCTTTCGGGTGAGAGCCGAATATCCTGACCAACTAGACTACAACGGATTTGCTGCTAAAGTTGTACTGAGTAATCAAGTATATGCTGGAGTCTTGCTGCCCTATCTCACAAGCTCTTTTTTGACTTGCGGCCTGGTTTTATGGCTTGAACTTCCAGTCACTCTCACTTAAAGAGTTAATTACACTAACATTCCTTAAAGTTTTTTTTTTTTCTTTCTTACATTCCTTAAAGTTTTTTGAGTTTTTACAAAATTTCCTCAGGTTTGAAATATTACACAAACATTTTTTCAGATTTTAATTCACTTTCACAAATACCTCTTTGGTCGAAAATTTGCCAATAAAAAGACAACCATACCCTTATGGTTAATTACTTAACAAAATAAAAAAAAAATTATAAATCAATAAAAAAAGAAGGAAATTGATCATCTCCGGATCCCTTCCACCTAATCCTCCTCGTTAAACAATTCGGACCTTTGAAATTTAATTCAACGGCTAAAAACAGGGGCTCACTTTAAAAGTTATAAAAACTTTAATCGTTGGATCAAATTTCAAAGACCTGGATTGTTTGATGAAGAAGATTAGATGGAAGGGTTACACATAATATTAAAAATTAAATTACAAGTTTTGTGTAATTCGACCCTCTTGTCTCTCTCTTACCCAATTCTCTGCCATTAACAAAGAGTGAGAGTTTAGTTCAATGGACCCAAAAGACAAGAACCCGAAGTCTCCACTAAATTCGACCCGAAACTAATTGGGTTATCGGCATTTCGACCTGGAAATGTCGGAACCGTTGCTGGGTTCTCAGCCGATTCCTTCGTTCACTTCTCCTCTAATAGATTTCGAAGCCTTCTCTTCGGTAAACCCATTGGGTGCTTTCGACTTCACTGAAAAAGTTTCAACTCCAACGTCGTCGTTGTGGATGCAAATTTTCTCCTCTTCGATCTTGGACGAATTTGCACCTACAAAACAAGTAGCACCTTAGGTTAAGGCCAAGAGCCTCACGCGCCCACGATGAATGGGGGGGGCTTTGGCCGAAGAACCTCCGATGCCAAAGTTAGAATTTTAGAGAGAAAAGTGTTTAGTGAATTTGGGATTTTTTGCAAGAGAATTGGCCTTCTCTTTTGGTGAGAATGGGTGCCTATTTATAGGGCTAGGCTTTGCCCAATTTCTCCTATGTGTGGCCGGCCACTAATGGCCTTTGGTGGTTATGGTTTTGTTAATTAGCCAATTTATTGGCTAATTAAGTTTGAAGGAAATAAATAGGAAGTTACAAGTTTGAATATTTGTGTAAATAGGGTAATAAAATAGAGAAAATGGGAAAGGTGAGGATGGGAATGGTGGAAAAGGATGGCCGGCCCTTTAACCAATTTGTGGTTTAAATTGTACAATTTTAATAGGTAATTAATAGATTAAATGGTAATTAATCCATTAATTTACCTATTAATATTATTTTGGAGGTTACTTTGCAAGAAAGGATTTGATGAGATGGATTTGATTTGGTTACCTCTTTTTGGAGCATTTTTATTTTGTTGAAGGATGATTGTCTACTGCTCGCGTGTAGAAATCCCGGTGTACCTCAGGGGTAGTTTGGTCCTTTTTTGCTAAAATGTCCACGTGTCGCCTTGTGATTATTTTTGGCTCCACAGTCGTCTATGGGCAGCGGCGATGCCAACGTGGTTGTTCCGCCGCAGCCTCTGGAATGTCTGCAGGGCACTCCGGTTCCTCCGTTTTTGTCCAAGACTTTCGATTTGGTAGAGGACCCATCGCTCGATTCGATCATATCGTGGTTCACATGCTAGTTTTATTTTTTATTTTTTAATGTTTTGTTTAATTCTTAATTTAATTTTCCTTTTTAATTGATTTATAAAAGGTTTTTTATTTTTTTAAAGTAATTAATTAAAAGGGTATGATTGTCTTTTTCATAGGCAGATTTTTAACCAAAGGGGTGTTTGTGAAAGTGAATTATAATGTGAATGGGTGTTTGTACAACGTTTCAAACCTGATGGGGGTTTTGTGAAAACTCAAAAAATCTAAGAGGGTGTTAGTGTAATTAACCCCTCACTTAAATAATGGTCACGGATCTGGGGTTCCGGAATTTGTATATCCTTTATGTCTTCTTTGTAATTTTTTGATTTGGCGGAGGCTGTGGGCGACGATAGTGGTGGTGTAGACATTGTTGTGGGGGTGATTAGGGCTAACAATTTGAAATTTAGGGTTAGGGTTTAGGGGGAAGTAATTTGGGGTATGTGAATATAATCTCTCGACGACAACGATATCGTAAGGTTTAGGGAGTCGAGAGTAGGGTTTGGGGTTTTTGGGTCGGTGATGACGTAGTCGACATCGTTGTCGGTGAGGACGAAGTAGAGCTTTTGTTTCCAGAGG
This sequence comes from Cotoneaster glaucophyllus, assembly GCA_036320875.1. Taxonomy (NCBI): domain Eukaryota; kingdom Viridiplantae; phylum Streptophyta; class Magnoliopsida; order Rosales; family Rosaceae; genus Cotoneaster; species Cotoneaster glaucophyllus. The sequence goes on from CM070061.1 coordinate 4,838,453, forward strand.
CGAAAATTGGTGGTGAAGTCAAGCCGGTGGGTGGTTTTAAGTTCTGGGTATACGAGTGCGGAGAGAGAGAATGAATCGCCGTTCATTGTTGAAACCAGAAGAGAGAACTCTGTCGATGTTCTTTGGAGAAATTTTTTATTGTGACCGGAACACGACTGGTATACCACTTGTTTTTATATAAGTGGTGGAAATTTTATTTTTTAAGTTATTAACTTTTAAACACACATATCCCACCATTTGTATAATGACATATGGTGTACCACCCCGTATTCCTATCACATTGAAAAATTTCTCGTTGTTTTGATCGGATTTCAAGGGTTTACCCGCAACGCAAGTTATAGTTTCCCACTAGATAGATTATATTCACACACCCCAAATTACTTCTCCAACATCCTTTTAATTTTTTAATATTTTCTACACACCACTAACACTTGATAGAAAAATATTAAAAAATTAAAAAGGTGTGAGAGAAGTAATTTGAGATGTGTGAATATAATCTCCCTTCCCACTATACCTCTCCAAATCTCCCCATATATTTTTTTCTTTTGGCCCTTTTGGTATAAGATTTGGCTTACTAAGTCTATGCTTCTTCGCTTAGGCATCATTTCGTATAAGTAATTAGATTAGAATGAATAAGATATTATTTTTAAGGTATTTTGACAGCATAAATGAAAATTTGTGAACAACTTAGATAGTGATTACTCAAAAATATGATTTAGGCCAGGAAACTATGAAAGATTTAGGACATATATGATAAAGTTGCATAGTACTTACCCTTAAACGGTCCAGCCGGGTTACTATTACATGAGAAATATAAACTCAGTTTTGGGCTCATTTTTACACAAACTCGGTCTAGCTTGGACCGTTTTTAAAATTAAAGTAAGAATCGGATTGTTTTACATCAACTTGAGTAGTACAGTCCGAATGTCCGAATGTCCAAAGACCCGTATGCCCATCCTTAATTCTCATCTACCTTCAATCAGCCTTGAATTTAGATCCTATCATCTATACCAAATGGGTATGCTCACTTGCAAGGAATTGTTTATTAAGATGCGTATGTTCACTTGCAAGGGGTTGTTTATCAAGACTTAGAGTGTAGTCAATTTAAGAATTAATTTTAAAAGACTAGGGTTAAAAGACCTTAAAAGAGTCCATTAAAATTCAGGAACAGTCAATTAAGATTTTAAAATACCACTAAATATTATGGTCTAGTGTTTTTTCTTTTCACTTGTAAGTGCGAGGTCTTAGGTTCAATTTTTGTCAAAGGCGAATTTGAACCATATTATTATGGCTCGCCCATTGTGAGGCCTAGCCCACTTCCCACCCCCTTAGAGCTCGTTTGGATGTGCTTTTAAAATAACTGAAAAGACTTTAAAAGAGTCCATTAAAATTTTAAAATACCACTTAAAACTATGGTCTAGTGGTATTTCTTTTCACTTGTAAGTGAGAGGTCTTAGGTTCAATTCTCGTCAAATGCGAATTTGAACCATATTATTATGGCTCGCCCATTGTGAGGCTTAGTCCACTCCTCATCCCCTTAGAGCTCGTTTGGATGTGTTTTTAAAATAACTGAAAACACTTTTGATGAAAATGTTTTTGAAACCAATCCTTAGTAAAAATGCAAGTAAATCTTGGAAAAACACTTAAAGTGCTTTCTAGAAGAAGCATATAATTGGTGCTTGGTGCTTGATGCTTCTTGCAAAAAACACTTAAAGTGCTTTTGAAACCGAAAAATATTTTCTATAAAAACGCTTTTATCCATTTTAAAAGCACATTCAAACGCTTATGGTACGTAATATCACTTGTTTGAAAAGAAAAGAAAAATTAAGATTTTATAATAGATCAGTGTAACAAGAAACAAAAGAATTCCGTTGCCGGGACTTGAACCCGGGTCTTTCGGGTGAGAGCCGAATATCCTGACCAACTAGACTACAACGGATTTGTTGCCATAGCACCACACAATTTTTTATATAAATGAATTATAGATTTCATTCTCCTATAACTTTACAATTATGGGATCCCATCCCCATTTCTGTCTGGGGTCCACATGGCTACAATTCAAGAAATTCTATTACCTTTCAATTCAATATTATCAAATCTCAATCATTGATAGAATTGTTAATTAACCCAACCAAACTCACAATCATTGATCTCAACTTTAGTCAAATAGTTGAAACTTGTGCTCTTTTTAACTGCACAAACCTTTATACAACTACAGTTGGGAAAGCAACAACCAAGGTTTTGGAGTATGAGCATCAAATACCACAGGTGTATGTGTCCATTGCGTCTATCTTGAGTACTTTAGGTTCGGCCTGTCGTGACCCAAAAATCACCGGTTTCTCTTGATGGAGTGATTAGGAACACTTGACTTATCAATTTATCCAGTAAAGTTTCTATTTAAAGTATTCACTTTTTTAATCTTCTATGTAAATTTTTGTATTCAAGTATGACATGATAAGTAGAGTAGAGAGAGGCATCAGAACTAAGCAATACATTTGGAAAACCATATTTACAGATGTATAAATTGTCCGACGAACCCTTCCCTCAGTTGTTACCAAAGACAACATTTCACCAATCAAAATCAGTGTACAAAATTGTACCAAATGGGTTCGGGTTCTATGACGATATACATACATGTATAGGTATATATAAGTCCTTCCAAATTTATACAAAACCGGTATAATATGATGAACATAATAAGCTTAGTCAAACAGTTCCCAATCCTGAGTTATTTTGGTAGAAGATGGCAATGGGGTTGGGGCATTCAGGCTTCCAACCCCCAACTCAAACCTCTCCCATTTTGTAGTGACCGAGACCGCGTTGATACTCTTCTTGCTGAATGGATTAGGATTTCTCGCCTTCAGATTGTCGAGCGTGTCAACAAAGCTCTGCACACGACGAACCTGTATGCAAGAACATAACTATTGTCACTCTCCATTGACACAAAATATTCATGCAGGCACTTCTATGGAACATATGGGCGAGCAACTGTTTAACGAAAGTGATGTAAAAAGCATCATCTGGAACAGAAGATGGTGCACAGCTACGAGTTGAAATTTCTCTATGTTGGGCTCCTAGGATTCTTTTCTATGACACAATCCAAAATATGCACACGTGAAATTCGTTGGTGGTCCTTCCAAGAGCAAAAGAATCCCCAACCCATCTTTTTGTTCAAATGGAAAAATCTGAACCCCACATTTAGGATCCAAGAAATGTCTCCGAATCGCGCACTCTCAGTTTTCAAATTATACTTGCACCAGGTTTCAAATTTCTCTAGTTCTATCTCATTTTTAACTTTATGGAGCACGAGTAACAAGCATCATTTGTCGTAAGTAATGACTCAAGTAGCAACACTATTGATCAGGATAATGTGGCTTAGGTTCCCCATAAACATGGAAAACCTTATGAACCATGACACTAGTTATAAAGTTTCGAAAAGAAGCATCACCAACCTCGACCCGCCTCTGCACTTTTGCTTCTCCATCAGCTACTATGGAATCCAATTTAAATAACTCCACCATGAGTAACTCCGTTAAGACCACAATCTCCTTATCTGAAACCGCGGTGCCACTTAGCAGAGTTGTCTCCAAATCAACAACCTAACAAATGATTAACAGCGCGATTAGCTTATAGAACACTGCACGAAAAAGGACTTAATCAAACAGAAAATACACAAACCTTTTGAGAGAGCTTGTCAACCTGTGCTCTAACTTTGGCAACCTGCTCATAGGCTTTCAATATGCCTTGATTTTTCTTCATCTCCTCGAGCTTCTTCTCTTTGCTAGCTGGATCCTCTAGTAATACAATCTTCGACATATCTTTCACGCCAGCAATGTGCAGACATTCATTATCTTCCTTCTCTTTCCCTCTGAACAACAATCTTTGCTCCTTTGGCTCCAAGCCAGTGTCATGGGCAAGAACTCTTTTCAGATCACCTTGCATTTAACCGCGATTATGAATAAGTTCCAAAACAGTTACAGAATGTAGAATGATGAACAAAAAGATTCACATTCTATCCCACCACATAAATTCCAAATGCCAAGTCCAACACACCAAAAGGATGAAGCAAAAGACTACTCTTGAACAATAAGAAATTTGTTTCAGAATATATGTTACTGAAGAAAGAAGCTAAAGAGAATCAAGACAAACAAAACCCAAGAAGCAAACTTTAAGAATCCACTGCATATATCGAAGCATTAAAACAAATACAATTTCACAAATTATTACCTAAATCATTTATCAACTCACCCTTGCATTGTCCATTTTTAATTTTTTTTTTTTACAGATTTTAATAATAAAATAAACAAAATTTTCTTGGATGGCAACCACCAATTTTTCCAAAAAATATAATATGAAGAACCCAAATTGTAAATGGGCAATGCTACCCAAAATTCTCATCAGAAAAATTATGAGGAAAACAAGAAGAACCCAGAAAGTAAATTAAATCAGATTAACGAGAAGATTTACCAAAAGTGGATTGAGCATGGACAATGAGATCATGGTAGTAAGAACCATGAGAAACCTTGATCTTGATCATAATCCCAGAATTGGCATCCCCAATGTCTCTCTTTTGAACAAGCATTCCACCAGGCCTCAGCTCCCAATCTATCTTCCTATTTAACCCATCATTTTCCACACCAACTCTTAATCTTTTTTTCATTCTATTTGTCTGAGAGGATCATAAAATTATGGGAAAAATGGAAAAGGTGGAATTGTTGAGAGAGAGAGAGAGAGAGAGGTGAATGTGTGATGGCTTGGAGGGTTGAGTAAGCAAAGAAAATGCACTTGAAGACCCTCCAACCAAAAGTTGGTATGCAGATTGCAGAAGGAGAGTACCACTTTACACTTGCACTCGTGCGATTGTGTTTAATTTTCCTGGAGATTAAGTGGGCGCTTAAGTAATGGGCTTTTTGTTAAAATTTGGACTTGGGCTTGAAGTTCATGGATATTTTAGAAGTGTTCGTCACCAATGCACTTTGATTGGTGTCCACTTTGTTCAATGTGTTAAGGACATGGATTTTTGTGTCTTCTTAATTAGGCATGGGCTCCCTACCCAAACAACTAACTTGGGTTCTTATCATTTTTGTTTAGCTTATTCTAAACCATGAGCCACTAATGAGTCCAACACAATAAAAAGTCTTAGGTGAGGCTGCTCTATCCGACAACTCAATCATAGAGGGTGGGATCGAGTGCCATCCAACTGTAGGGCTTCTTCTTGCGTTTTTAAGAGAATTGTCGGATAATGTAGCCTCACCCAAGATACGCTTCTTAATAGTGGTTTGTGATTATGAATAATAAGTCATGTCAGATTTGTTCTAATTACTATATTTTTATCTTTAAATTAAAATCACTACTATTAATTTTATATGTAAGACCAAAAAAAGGAAATTTTGGACACATTTCGGTGAGTTTTTTTAGTTTTATTATTGTTTCTTTCTTGGCAAATTGTTATTATTATTGTTGTTGGTGTAAATGTCATAGAAAAAGGCATCTTTGTCACCGATGGGCTACCCGGTCAAGAGATGTAGACAATGGGCCCAAATTAAGGGATGAGGATTGTCTGCCCTTCTATTTCCCATTATTTTCCATCCCTTTCTATTTGAGCGGTTACGGTTAAATCACGTCAACATTTTATATTCCTATTCCTTTTTGTCTTATTATCTCTATAAAAAATCAATATAAAATATTGACGTAGCTTAACCGTGACCGCTCAAATAGGAAGAGATGAGAAGGAGATGAGAAATGGGAGGGCAGACAATCCCCATCCCAAATTAAGATAGCAGCTCGTGGACAGTGGTGGACCAATCATCATTCAAAAGAACGTACAGATGGCCCATCAAAGGACCCACACCCACAAGCCTATGACTCCAACTTTGATTGCTGAACTCAGTTGATCAAACTTTGAATATTGCTGGGAATCGGATATTTCTTTTTCTTTTCGTTTTTTTTTTTTAAGAATTTTAACGAAAAGCTTCCGGTACTGTTTATTTTAACGAAAAACTACATTTTTATACTAAAAAGTCAATCCTGATACCATTCACTTTACTCTTTATTTTGTCATTTTTGTTAAAACTCAAAGTTTTCAAGCTTTTTTCATTAGTTTTCTTTTCTTTTCTTTTTTTTTTAAAAAAAAAAAAAAGAAACCAACTAGTGGTTTTAACATGATAGTTCACCATTTGGGGTTTGAGAAGACTCACAGAAGTATTTCAGCCTCTTGGCCACTATCATTGATTCACCAACGTAAAAAATCGAACCCAAGACGGACCGTGTGGAATACGAACCTGTATATTTTCTTTCGTTTAAGGAGAACTTTAGTGCACGTGAGAAACTTTTTTTAATGACATATATGTCAACAAAACGCTACATTAGCAAGAAAAAATTTGTTGAAATTTTGATAATTGGGTTGTGAGAAAATTTAGAATTAATAATTTGTACATATAATGGATGAAAATTTCAAATTAGAGGCTTCTATTTGTATTGAATGGGATGAAAAAAATAATCCGCAATTTGATGAAGCAATTGACAAAACTAATGGCCGATGGGGACAATTACATAAATTGAAAGGTTATCGAGCTCAAAATCAAATTGAAAATTTAGAAAGAAAAGTGGAATAAAGCCTATAACTTAAGAGGCGTTGCTAAATATTTTTCTTTTGTTGCCGCTTAGAACTACGATCTAATGATATTCTTCTTCACTTGTAAGTGAGAGATCTTAAGTTTAATTCTCGTCAAAGGCGAATTTAAATCACATTATTGCTAACTCATTGTGAGGCTTAACCGGATCTTCAATTTTCCCCATTTTTGAGTTATAACCTAATTAGCCTTGTATCTGAGGGAACCATAACAAGTTCTATTCTGTTATTGAACTTGAATCCTTAAGGTTTGTCAAGCGCGCTGTTGTGTTTTCATTTTGAGGCATGGCAATCTTTCCTCTATGTAAATAAAAAACTAATTGATACAATTATTCGACGGAATTGCATATGTATATTGTTCTTCTCAAAATTTTAACAGCTTTATAATTCTCTATACGGATACAATAATCCGACTCCAATTATGAGTTATACTGCAATGCAACATCTGCACTTGAGCTTAGCAATCAATTTGTTTTCACTACAAGATATATTAGCAATCAATTTGTTCTCACTACAAGATATATCATCTGTATAATCTATATACTACCTTGCTATTAATGTTGTCTCCCCTTATATATAGTTAATTTCAAGGTTCTTTAAGCTGAGGAATAAGGACCACAAAACCACAAACCAAATGCATCCAGGGATGGACATCACATAACTCTCAGCGCTCTTGTAGTATGAACACCCACAGTGACACATTATTTTATATGACTAAAAAGAGATTATATATTTACCACTAAAGGTTTGTTTGGTGAATTAGACAAAATACAGGCTTTTTAAGGGAATGGATCCCCATTTTTCAAAAAAAAATGGGGATACCCTTCTTGACCGTTAGATTTGACTTTAATGAAATTTTGTGGTTGAGATTAAATCACAGGCCATAGAATCTCAACCACAGGATTTCATTAAAGTCAAATCTAACGGTCAAGAAGATGTCCCCATTTTTTTTGAAAAATGGGGATCCCTTCCCATGAAGGCTTCCAGACAAAATATATAATGTTCATATGATCAGCCAAAAAGAGGAGAAAAGCAAAGGTTTTTTTTAGCCAAAATAACTTCTAAGATTAGCATAACTTCTTACTTTGGTCTTTGAGATTTAAAATTGATAAAAGTGGTCCTTAAGATTTTCCACCGTCAATCATTTTGGTTCGTCCGTGAAAAATCTCCTTAAATTGAGGGTAATTTTTTCAAATCAATCCCTCTAGTTGAATTGGTGGTTTTTTTCAATTTAACGAAAATTTGTCACTTAAGGATAAAAAAGATTGACAGTGGACAATCTTAGAGACCACTTCTATTGATTTTAAATCTTAGATACTAAAGTGAGAAGTTATGACAATCTTAGGGATTATTTTGGCTGTAAACTCAAAAACAAAAAAATAGTCTTCATTGTGATTTTTTTTACGAAAAGTTTTTAATTAGCATTAGTAATATTGTCATGTGATGTCATAAGTTTGCTCATAATATAAGGAAAAGGATCCTCGCCGGATCCTTTTCCTAAGGATCCTAGGGATCAATTAATATGAACCGTGTATCGTATATCGTGCAGTCAGAAATCATTTCAAAATTTAAAATTTAAAATTAAATATAAATAGTACCCAACAAAAACTGACCGCACGATATACGATAAACGGTTGAGATTGATGGATCCCTAGGATCCCTAGGAAAAGGATCCGGCGGGGATCCATTTCCATAATATAATTAGACGACAAGACAAGTTCATATCAAATACAGTATTTTTTGAATTATTATATTATGAATGAATCAGATGACACTACGAGTTGGTGCAACGTTATTACAGTCACACATCAAAGGTCTTTTTCTTTTTGTGTGGTCATCTACGGTAGGGATTGTGTACTAACTTAATGGTGTAATTACGTAGGTCATCATGTTGAGTGAGGATTCTCGCTGGATCCTCTTTGTGAGGATCCTAAGGATTCTCAAATTACATCTGTTCATCGTACATCATGCGGTTAGAAATCATTGTAAATTATTTTATTAAAAATTAAATATAAACAATACCTGACGAAAACTGGTTGCATGATGTACAATGAACAAATGTGATTGAAGGATCCTCAAGATCCTCGCAAAGAGGATCCGGCGAGGATCCTCTCTTCACCATGTTGCCTAATGAGTCATGTACCAATCCTATTAACACATCAAGCTTCACCATCCTATTTTCTTTCTGCCAAAAATATCGATCCCATCTAAGAATTCTCATACTCCATCTGTATGTGCACCAACTGTGGACACGCCCAATGAGCATGCAAACAATTGGCCATCGGTTATCTGTCACATTATTATGTATCCACGTATCAATATCTTGATTAGGGTTAGGAACTTGGCCCCTGGGCAACGAATTGTATAATTATGGCATCTAGGGTTTGGGATGTGGAGATATGGATAATGATAATGAAGAGGGCTATCAACCCTTTTAGAACATACTAAGAATCAAATTCTACAACATCCCTAATCTTTAAAGGAAGATGTAGATTCTAATGTTGTTCTCAATATTTTTTTTCCCGAACTCTCCTCATATGGAATAAGTTCTACATGTATGTGCTATAATATATGTTAGGGACAATTTAATTGCGGTCACTGACAGTTTTAGAGAATTGAACTTTAAAAAAAGTTGGGTTCAAAAGTATTTTCTTGAAAAATAATATTAATCTGATCCAAACAGTTTTAGAGAATCACATTTCTTTTAGCTAGCACGAGAATGATTTAAGCTGATGTACAACTAACGTATCAATTAAACAGATCATAAGAGAATCACATTTGAGGATTGAACTTTAAAAAAAGTTGGGTTCAAAAGTATTTTCTTGAAAATTAATATTAATCTGATCCAAACAATTTTAGAGAATCACATTTATTTTAGCACGAGAATGATTTAAGCTGATGTACAATTAATGTATCAATTAAATAGATCATAAGAGAATCACAATTTTTTTTTCCAATACATGGGATGCATCTTCAGCACTTTACTAGAGAAGATTAGTCTTGTCGATCTAATTTGATATGAATATCAATAGAAAAGTAAGTTTCGCTCTCAATTTTATTTTGCTACACTCTTCTATTTAATTCTAACATTTGAATTGAATAAATGTAAGTAAAAACAAGAGACAACAGAATCAGAGGTGTGTAGAATCATTTCTATCTATACTTTTGTAGAATATCTTAGCTAGTATAGATATAAAGTGTCGGGCAATACTAGGAGACCAACTGTCACATCCTGGACTCGACTCCGCGGTAGCACGATATTGTCCGCTTTGGGCCCCGGCCACGTCCTCACGGTTTTGTTTCTGGGAACCACATCGCCCAGGGGTGTGGATCATGTAAGTCTTAATGTATATTCTCATCTCTAACTAGCACGAGGCCTTTTGGGAGTTCACTGGCTTCGGGTTTCGTAGGAACTCCAAAGTTAAGCAAGAATGGGCCAGAGCATTCCCAGGATGGGTGACCCACTGGGAAGTTCTGCTCGCGTGAGTTTCCAAAAACAAAACCGTGAGGGCATGGTCGGGGCCCAAAGCGGACAATATCGTGCTACGACGGAGTCGAGCCCGGGATGTGGTGAGAGTCCGAGCCGGGATGTAACAATTTGGTATCAGAGCCAATCCCTGGCCTGAAGTGTGCCGACGAGGACGTTGGGCCCCTAAGGGGGGTGGATTGTAAGATCCCACATCGCCCAGGGGTGCGGATCATGTAAGCCTTATATGTATATTCCCATCTCTAACTAGCACGAGGCATTTTGGGAGCTCACTGGCTTCGGGTTCCGTAGGAACTCCAAAGTTGAGCGAGAATAGGCTAGAGCATTCCCAGGATGGGTGACCCATAGAGAAGTTCTGCTCGCGTGAGTTCCCAAAAACAAAACCTGTGAGGGCGTGGTCGGGGCCCAAAGCGGACAATATCGTGCTACGGCGGAGTCGAGTCCGGGATGTGGTGGGAGCTCGGGCCGGGATGTAACACCAACTATTTAGATCAAATTTTGTAAACCTTATGACGTGATTATTAATGATTGGATTACTACTTAAATGTTGATTAACGTGTTTATTTTTTATTGGTAACACATCACATGATTTACAATTTGGTCTTAAAAATTGGACTACCTAACATTACTCTAAAGTGTCAATTAGCAAACTACTGAAATAATTGATCTCCATGCCTATCTCCTTTGCAACATGATCCATACTGAAGAAGAATCAAGGAACCCACACCCCCAATCACAAATTCCCCTCCCTACTCATCGTGAAGTTTGGAGAGGACCCACTATCTTTCCCCAGACCCCCACAAGAAAAAGTGGATCCCTCCCTACTCATTAGGCATATTAGGAATGCTTTTAGCTAGCTCCAAAGCATCAAATTATATTGAGAAAAAAAAAAAAAAAAAAAAAAAGCATATGTAGAGGGACAACATAATGCATGGAAAGAAAAAAAAAAACACAAAGCAGAGAGAGATTTGCAGACTTCTATTGGAAGATGCACTTTGTTGTGGAGTGTTGAATCATTAGAGAAGGGACACTCAGTTTTCAAGTAAAACATGTAATGGCAAGATCACAACCCCCTTGGTGGTAGTGGGTTTGGGCAAAAAGTGATTTTCTGGTGGGGTGGGAAAGCATAGCCTTTACACACACGTGTACACATTGCTGTTGGTGAACGTGTCCTTTCTAGTTAAATTAATGGAAGGTCTAATGATTAAGGAAGAAAGGTTAATTAGTAAGTTGGGATGGAACTAAGTACATGATTAAAGGGCCACAAAATAATGGAAAAGGAAGCATGAAAAAGAGCACAATAGCAATGGTTAGGGCATATTGTGCCATTTTTATTTTGTTTTTTTGTGTGAATGTAAGTGCTTGGTGCAATATTATGAAGTGATTGTGCTATTTTCTATTTGGGTTTCTGTTCTACATATTTTTAATGATTACTTTGTCATTCTATTAGGGTTTCTGTTGATGAGATTGTAAAAAGGATTCTGCTTAATGGCCTCATACACATCCCAATTTGTTGCAAATCTCACAAGTCACACCATCTTCGGCGTGCAATTCAGAGAGAAGTCTAATACGTATACTTTTTTTTATAGACAATCATCTATGTTGTGAGATAATTGAATTTGATCCACAGTTCCTAATTGTGCTTTTCTTAATCAGTTTCCACTGCGTTCTCAATTTCCTAGCTTTCTTTCATCAAAGAAATTTAGTTTCATCTCTCATTTTGTCTTGTATACTCTTTAATTTCCACGCACTTAAGGCGCATTAGGTAAGTATTATCATTAATATTTGCTTCATTAGCAGAGAGCTCAGCATGACTTAAGTGGGGTTTCACTTTCACTTCCGAATCTAAGTGTTTTTAAAAATGGAGGTTATCAGCCACACAACGCCACAAGCACACATACAACAAAAACCATAGTTAAAAAAATAGTCCAAAAATGAGAAAAAGTTAGTGTGGTTGGAAAGGGATTTCATTTCCTCCTTTCCAAACTGATAATTAATTAAAATAATCCTTTCAGAACTTAAATTAATCATCTGATGATATACCATGCAAACCAACAATTTTATACAAGCGTACACGTAGCCCCGCCGACACAAATTCAATTAATTAATTAGGTGATATTTCATCCTCAATTATTTAATTATATAATCCACATTATCTATAGTATATCTATAAATATTGGCCCCCGCCGACTGTACGGTGCATCGATGAGGTTGGTGACACAGTGGTGTAACAATTACCTGTATGATATTAGACAAGAGTGGTACTCTATTTTATACCCAATAAGCCAATACTTTGGCAAATTCAATGGGTTAATCTATCGGGGTCGGCCAACGACATAATACTCTTATTTCTTAGGCGTGCAAAAGTGGCGTGAGCCTGAGGTTATCAGAACGTTGATAGGTTTAATTAGTAAGTCCGAAGATGTTTAATTCGGAACATTATCAGATTATGTTAAATATATATTAGAAGTGTGACATATCAATATCTTTTACGTAAAAATTTTCCTCCAAGTACGATAATTCTAGAGAAATCAGGTTTTGGTTACCAACTTATGTGACAATTTTTTATAATTCGTTAACAGAATAAGTTTCAAAGTAGCACATGCATGCAACTATATATCACTTTCGCATTGATTGGTATTTTCTTTTGTCAAGAGGAAAATTCGAACTTGAAACTTATTCCGTTATTTTATTTCAAAGCTAAAGACAAAAAACGCAATCTATTTGTTTGTTTAACACCCTTTTGTCTAGTATATAATATTATTCTTGTATCTGGCCTAGGTTGATGTTGAGGATAGAGAACATTTCCAAGTGCCCCCAGCTCCATATAAATGCCTCCATGATTATCATTACGGAAAATTATTCAGGCCAAACAAGCTTGATAAAATAGCCTGCATTTTTTGTGCCTGAAGGTACATATATATGGCTTTGGCCCCTCTTTAGTATAGAATTATAAACCTACAAACCTCCCCTTTGTTTCGCTTCCAAGATTACTGATCATCGTACATATCTTGGACGACAAGGTTCAATTCCGGCATGGGATTTCAGGAGGCTATAATTCGAAGCTATGACGGGCTGTCGGATAGAGGAAGAGTGGAAGATCTCGAACGAAGATGTGAAGTAGGGCCATCCGAACGTGTGTTTCTCTTCACCGATACGATGGGTGACCCCATATGTAGGATCAGAAGCAGTCCGATGCACAAGATGCTGGTACGTTACAACAATACTATTCATTCTTTATTTTTCGATAATATTCTTCTTTAGTTTCCAATCAATTATACATCTTATCGATTGATCTGTTCATATAGGTGGCTGAGTTGGACAACCAGTTGGTTGGGGTCATCCAAGGCTCTGTAAAGGTGGTCACAGTTCATCACAACAAGCCACCACCTAATGATCAGGCCAGAGTTGGCTACATCTTAGGCCTTAGGGTTTCACCGCTGTATAGAAGAAAAGGAATTGGGTCAAACCTTGTGAGCAAATTAGAAGAATGGTTCATAGACAATGATGCTGATTATGCATACATGGCCACGGAGAAAGATAACCTTGCGTCAGTCAAACTTTTCATAACAAAGTTTGGCTACATCAGGTTCCGGACGCCGGCGATTCTGGTGAACCCGGTTCGTTACGAGCCCCGCCACGTGTCTTCCAACGTTGAGATTGCAAAGTTGAAGGTTGAAGAAGCTGAATATCTCTACAGAAAGTGTATGGCAAATACTGAGTTTTTTCCTCGTGATATAGAAAAAGTGCTTGGGAATAAGCTGAGTTTGGGGACTTGGGTGGCTTACCCTAGAGGAGAGTTGAGAGATTTTGGGGTAAATGGTCATTTACCTGAAAGTTGGGCCATGCTTAGTGTGTGGAATAGTGGGGAGCTTTTTAACCTGAGGCTAGGGAATGCACCCTTATCTTGCTTAATGTATGCAAAAAGTTGGAAATGGATGGCTAGGGTTTTTCCTTGCTTTAAATTACTGCCTTCCATGCCCGATTTTTTTATCCCTTTTGGATTTTACTTCATGTATGGGTTGCACCATGAAGGACCATTGTCAGGGAAATTGGTGAGGGCTCTCTGCCAGTTTGTGCACAACATGGCTGCTACCACTTCAGAGAATTGCAAGGTTATAGTGACAGAAGTTGGGGGCTGTGATCCGGTGAGACATCACATCCCACATTGGAAATTGCTCTCATGTTATGAAGATTTGTGGTGCATAAAGGCCTTGAAAAGTGAAGATAGAAGAACTAATAGTGTCCATGAATTCACAAGAACCCACCCAACAAAATCTCTCTTTGTAGATCCAAGAGAGGTATGACACAACGGAACTTCTGCCATGCATGCAAAATTCGAACTTTGTCTGAACCGCTAATTATGTTGATCTAATGGTTCAAACAGTGTTTGTGTGGCAGACGTTCTCCATCCACGCAAAATCTCCTGAGTCATGATGAACTGAACTTCTTTGGCCCTTTTGCAGCATAGGCTGCTTTGTTGCAGAAAAAAAAAATTGAAAAATGTTGAGAGAAGCCAAACTTAACCCCGGCCACCTCATAATGTTTTCTTTGATATAAGTCTTACCCTCCATTCCATGTCCACTGTGTTTGGAGCTTTTCTCTTGTTCCTTTCAAGTCGTGACACAAAATCTCGATAGATTTACTGAATTAGGTGCCACCATCGGTGTCCTTTGTGTGTTTGTGATTTTGATTTTGCGTTTTCATGATTCAAACTTATCAATTAGCCAGGGTGGTCCAAATTTTTGTACCCATCTCCTTATGAGGTAAAGATTTTAGCTGGACCCTCCAATGCTTCTGTCCTGTCACATTCTTGGATAGACACCATAACGTGCCATTGTATAACCCCATTTAAATTGAAAGCTATACATAATAGCATGCTTTGTAGTAATAATACTCGTCATATGATGACCAATATACATCAAATAAAGTACAATAATACAAGACCTGAGTTAGGATAGTCATCGAAGTAGTGGAGGACTCACAACCGTAGATGCATATATATAATTGAGATTCATAATACACTGCCGATTAAAAGTTGATCACTCGTGCGTGGACGCTTATCTCGAGCATTATTTATAGACTATAATGCAATGCAACGTCTGAAATGTAGATCCACATAAATACTTGAAATTTAGGCTCGTTTTCCATATTGTTTGAGTATTATATATTGTCACTAGCTAGCCAAATGTGAGGAGCTACAAAATTCACATCCCTTTCATATCGTACGTGGAAAAGACCAAAGTAGGGTTAAGGTTATAAGTCATTAGTCATGGTCAGGACAAGGATTAGATAAAACACGAGTTAGTTAAGCGTCTTATGCGTACTTCTATCTCCTGCCAAACAAGGAATTAATTGAAGCCTCTTTGTCTTTTTTGTGTGGTGGTGGTCATTACTAGCTGCAATTAAATAAATTAGGGTTTCAACTAATAAGGAGGCATGCATGTGCACTAGCACTGATGATGGTGGTTAATTAAGATATGAGGATAATGTATGGTGACAGTAGGGTTTAACTGTGATCGAGAGGCTCATTGTCCCCGTTCATCAATTTCTCATGGACAAGTAAGAAAATGAAAGAGTATAAAAGCTGTCCGGTTGGCATGGAAAAGTAAACCAGGGAGAGCCAGCTCAGCTATAATGTTTAGTGGAATTCAATTTTCTCACAGTTTGCAATTGAAACCGTTGAATGAACAAGAATTCTAGACTGTTGGATGGTTGTTAAGATAATTTTCAGTTATCGTTGACAAATAATATTGTGATTTTTAATCACGATAATTATTTATTGAGTTCATTGAAATTTCCTTGATATTTTTGTGTGCAAGATAAATGGGGATGCAAATCATATCCCTGATATGGGATCAAAACAATGCACGTGTTGATCCAATTAAAAGTCGTGGGCTGCAAGAAGTTCAAATATGCATGTACTTGTGCATGATCTAAACTCAATATTAAACAAACAACATGTAGCACTCTTAGTTTTAGATTCTTCACTCAATGATGAGATAAAAATGGGTTAGTAATTAGCACGTAGAAGATAGGTTGAAATTGTACTGACGGTTTTAGCTATGAAACCTAAGAAAGCACAAATTCTCTACGCGAAACCCTATCAAACTTTGAGTCTACAGGATGATGTTCCATAAAGTTAGAATTGCAATTGAACTCTATCAGGTGCCAGGCCGCGCCAAGCAAATATATGTCCTACAAATTCTCTACGCGAAACCCTATCAAACTTTGAGAAAAATACTAATTGTTTCATCTATGCTTCTGTCAGCACATATATATTCATTTTGGTTAAACATTATTGGGCTGACAAACCGGCGTCATATTTAGTTTGGTTAAACATCATCGTTGTTGTAGAAACGATCGGTCTAGGAGTACCTTCAGTTTGGTTAAACAAAACTTCTTCTAGTTTTGTTGGTTATCACCTTCTTCTAGTTCGGTTGGTTATCTATCCAAGTCTAAGTCAGTGAAGAGTCTTCAATTCTTTCACCGAAAGAGGTCACTTCATCAGGTTTCCCACTGAAGTGAAGTGTTCTATGAATAGTTTATTCACAAGTGCATTTCTGAATTTGGCATTCAAACGGCCAAACCACTTTCAACATAAAGACGCTCATTTCTTTTGAGTATCTTTATCCCTACATACTGATGTCGATTTGGTGCACCTGTTTTTTCACAAATATAGTTGAAGTTGCTGAATCTGGTGCAAAAGATTGAACATCTCAATGCCGAGAGTGTTCCTTCTGAGGTCAAAGTTACTACTTAACGGAACCATCTGGTAAAAAAATCCCAAGTTCCTATTATGTCAAGAGAGACTTTTTAACAATATGCAGAGAAATCCCAAGATTCTCTATCTCCAGTTTTCAACCTTTTTCTTCTGAATCTAGCGTTCTAGTCAATGAGAACAAAAGGATTGAGCAAACGTTGTATTCACAGTAGTTGAGAAAAAAGCCTCTTGGACCACGTTGAATCGTGACTCATGAATTTGAACATAAAGCCAATTTATGATCTGAATTGCTTAAGATAAGTAAAAAATTTTGCTCATACGATGCATGTACTGTTCTTTGAAAAGCTTGCCACTGCCTTGGAATGAAATTTCCGAGGACTATATGATCGATGACCAAAACACCTTTAATTTGACCGAAGACTAATCATTCCGCCGCCCAGAAGTCAGCTGTGCTGCGGATCCTTTTTGTGAGGATCGTGGTGATCCTCAAATCGTATCCGTTCATCATACATCGTACGGCTAGAAATTATTTTAATTAAATATAAATAGTACCTGACGAAAACTGACCGCACGATATACGATGAACGGACACGATTTGAGGATCCCCAAGATCCTCATAACTGAGCTGCCATGTCGCTACCATGTAAATCATTTATTGCAAGATTCACATAGAATACAAAGGTTTTAACATCTAGAGTTTGAAGGTTTGGTCACCATGTACGTTTGGAAGAAGTAACTTTCATTTCAGACTGTTAAATGATATAAACATAAGGATTTCACTAATTAAACCAATGTTCCAAAAATTGCTAGATGGCGGGGAGGGGTCTGGGCGAGGGGTTAGGCGATTTTTGTATTTTAATTAAATTTATAATGTAACATATAAATAAGTACATATTTATACTTAAAAATCACAATAAAATAACAATTGATGCAAATCCATAAAGTAACATTGATAAAAAATAAATTAGAAGAGAAAAAGTCCACTATTAACAACTAATTGTTGTTAGCCTAATTGATTGAGCGATCTAGGGAGAGAGTGAGAGAGAGGGGGCCGGCCACTTTAGAGAGAAGAGAGATTGATTTAATTGTGAGGTGTGTTTGATTCACCCCGTTGTGCCTTTATTTATAGTAGTAGAAAGGGTAAATACCTTTCCCTTTAGGATTACAACATTTAATAGGTAATCTAGTCCTAATATGAATATAAGATACTTTCCCATATTCTCTAGGATTTACACAATCACATTCTTATTCTAAATATGACTGCAACACTAATAACTTTCATTTTCAAATTTAGAACCCGTTTAAGGTTACTTAAAACTTTAAAAACCAGCTTTTAAAAAAGGGAGTTTTAACGAAACACTCCCGGTACTGTTCACTTTTAAGGAAAAACCACATTTTTACCTTTATCTGACACTATTCACTATACCTTTAAAAATGGTTTTTCGTTAAAAATGAAGTTTTTTTGGACTTTTCATTAGTTTTCCTTTTAAAAAAAGGTTGAAAAATTAATTTTGTTTGGTAAATGAAAGAAAAAGTGTTTTTTTTTTCCTAATAAAATCATGGGTAAAAAAACTTCATAAAAGTAAAAGCAAGTGAGACCAAGCTTCTCGAAAGAGCACTTTTTTAAGAGAGTAGGATTCTCTCCGTTCCTATTCTCATTCCCTTCTCTCATATTTTATTTTTTGTCTCTATAAAAATATAATATGTTGACGTGACTTAATCGTAACCGTTCAAGTAGGAGGGAAGAAAATGAGAGAGAGATTAGGAGGGGAGAAGTACCCATTAATGAAATTTTCTAAATTTGTGGAAATTTAGGGTTGATGTGTGTTTATGAATACTCGTTGACAGGTTGTGTTTAGGGTTTATATTGTTGACTGGGTTGAGTTGAAGTTATATTTTTCACTTGGTTGAGTTGTGTTGATGAAAACTTGTTGAAATTTCTGAATGAACTAAATTTTTCTAAATTCATGAAGCTTTGTTTAGGATTTGTGTAGGTTTATGAATACTTATTGACATAATGTGTTCAGTGTTTATATTTTTAAATCGAGTTTGAGTTGGAGTGATACTATTGACTTGGGTTGATCAGTTGTGTTGATGAAAACTTGCTGAAATTTATGAATGCTTATACTGTTATGTGTTAACTTTTGGTTTTAACTCATCTTCTGTATTTGGTAGCACAAATTCAGCTTTGTCTGCACCAACTTCATCTTGTGCATCTACATCCTCAGTTTATTCTATATTTTTGTCTACTTCTCTGTTATCCCCCATCGAAATCCAAATCAATAACTTGTTACTTCAAAGCTACACAAATATAATCCAAGTTCGCATGTGGTCCAATATCTTAGCGGATAACGTGTTGAGTTTCTATCTATGTGTCCCAGATTCGAAACTTCCCACTTTCCTAAATTATTGTAATAGTTTCAAATTTCACAACTCAACTTTGCACTCAATCTCAATAAGGGAAAAGAAAGAGTAAAGTTTGCAGCTAAAACACGAAGCAGTGTAGCACCATGAACCATCGGCTCCACAACTGGACATCGGTCACGACAACTACAACGACAGGACTTTCTACTTTTAAAATTTCTAAAATCAAACCGGATTACTCGTGAATTATTTGGGTCTTTAGAACTCGATTCTGCCAATAAACTCGGCTGATCACAGCGGTTGGATCTTCGTCACCATGAGAGAAACACTAACTGACCCAGCATTGGAAGGGCCAGGATTTGATCCAAACTTTTACCAGACCAGTCTCAAAGGTATTAGGGAGAGAACCTGCTACATAGTCCAGACAACTGAGTTGTTGGGCCTTTGAGAGGGAAATCCTCCTAAGCTGGAATTGCTGGGCATTTGACTAGTATTTGCTGGACTCCTGCAATGTACCCTCTTGTTTCTTCAAGCCTTGTGCGCTTTCTATGGATACAACTCTCATTCGGAACTAATAATATTATATCTGTTATAAATATGTAAAAGTTAGGGAGATAACCTTTACTAGTGAGGTGTGCGGAGCAGGTGTAAAATATTACACTGAAACTAGAGCACAAGGGAATGACAATTTAAGAGAGAGGAATAGATACGAATGTATTGCTTTTTCTATCTGTTTCTTCTTGTATACTTTCTGTCTCTGCACTTTTGATAACAATCGAATTGCTCTATTTATAGAGCAATCCCACACAAACAGATTTATTACACTTTGACATTTACATTGCCTGACTTTGAAAATGTGTTTCTTTTGTTTCCAAAGTCCATATCATCTGCATCAAAAGCATGGGCATTGAAATCTTTACCAAAGTTTACTGTGGGCATTCATTAACCCACAGCGTTTTCAACACTCCCCCTTGGATGCCCACATATCAACATCAGTTGCCTCGTTGAAACCTTGCTTGGAAAAACCCAGTGGGAAAAAACCATAACGAAGGAAAAAGAGTACAACTTTACCTGGATTGTTGATATAGTGTGAAGTATGCTTATGTTGCCTCGTTAAAACCTTGATAGGAAAAACCCAGTGGGAAAAATCCTAATCGAAGGAAAAAGAGTACAACATGCATGTATCATGGATGCTCCCCCTGATTTGTATCTCCCCCTGATTCCGCATTCTCCAAACTTAGCTGTTTGGTAAGTCGACGTAATCCGATGCTTTGCACTAGCTTCTGAAACGTGCATTTTGGTAGAGACTTGGTGAACAAGTCTGCCAGATTTTCATTGGAACGGATTTGTCTGACTTCAATAACTTTAGCCTTCTGAAGCTCATGTGCACTGAAAAACTTTGGAGATATGTGTTTAGTCTTATCGCCCTTGATGAATCCTTCCTTCATTTGGGCAACACAGGCTGCATTATCTTCATGGATGACAGTTGGATTGTCTGTCTTTGAAGTTAGACCACATGAATTCCGGATATGATGGATCATTGATCTTAACCAAGAACATTCACGACTTGCTTCATGTAAAGCAAGTATTTCTGAATGATTTGAAGATGTAGCAACTAATGTTTACTTTGTTGAGCGCCACAAGATTGTTGTATCTCCATTATTGAACACATATCCAGTTTGTGAGCGGGCTTTATGCAGATCAGAGAGAAAACCAGCATCTGCATATCCAACAAGGACCTGGTCATCTGTGGAGTTCTTTGAGTAGAAGAAACCCATGTCTGTTGTTCCACGAAGGTATCGCAATACATCTTTGACTCCCTTCCAATGACGAATTGTTGGAGCAGAGCTATACCTTGCTAACAAGTTGACTGAAAAAGCTATATCTGGTCTAGTACATTGTGCTAAATACAATAAAGCACCTATTGCACTCAAATATGGTACTTCTGGACCAAGGACCAGTTCATCATCTTCTTTTGGACGAAATGGATCTTTCTTAATGTCCAAAGAACGAATGACCATTGGCGTGCTGAGTGGATAAGCCTTGTCCATACCAAATCGCTTCAGGATTTTTTCAATGTAAGCTGATTGGTGGACCAAAATTCCACTAACATAATGCTCGATCTGCAGGCCGAGACAAAACTTTGTTTTTCCAAGGTCTTTCATTTCAAACTCGCTTTTCAGATATTCAGCAGTTTTATTGAGCTCTTCAGGGGTTCCAACTAGGTTCATATCATCAACATATACTGCCACTATAGCAAATCCAGAATTGGATTTCTTAATGAACACACAAGGGCAAATGACATTGTTGATATACCCTTCTTTGGTCAAATACTCACTGAGACGATTATACCACATTCGTCCAGATTGCTTCCGCCTATACAAGGATCGCCTCAATTTGATCGAGAGTATACCTCGTGGTTTGTTAGTTGTTTCAGGCGACTTAAGTCCTTCTGGGACTTTCATGTATATGTCAGTATCTAATTTTCCATATAGATACGCAGTGATGACATCCATAAGTCGCATATCAAGTTTTTCTGAAACCACTAAACTTATCAAGTAACGGAACGTAGTTGTGTCCATTACAGGAGAGTATGTCTCCTCATAATCAATTCCAGGTCTTTGTGAAAAACCTTGTGCAACGAGTCGTGCTTTATATCTTGCAATCTCGTTTTTCTCATTGCGTTTCCTTGTGAATGCCCATTTGTAACCCACAGGGTTTACACCAGACGGGGTTTGGACTACTGGTCCAAAAACACTTCGCCTTTCCAAGGAATTTAATTCTGCCTGGATTGCATCTTTCCACTTAGGCCAATCTTGTCTCTGTTTGCATTCATCAATAGAGCGGGGCTCAATATCATCACTTAATATGATTTCAGTGGCTACAGCGAATGCGAACATATCGTCAATGATTATCTCATTGCGATCCCACAATTCATTAGTACATGCATAATTTATGGAGATTTCTTTGCTTTCATGTACTTTTGTCTCTTCAGGGACATGTGTCTCATCAAGGACATTTTCTTCTTCTGGAAGTACAGAATCATGAATTGTGGATTTGTCATGCATTCTCTCTTCTTGAATGATTTCATTTGGATTCAGTTGTGCCCTCGTTTTTCTCTTTCGAGGGGCTGAATCTTTTGAATCTGAGGGTCTACCACGCTTCAGGCGTGCACCAGATGAATCATTCGCTGCCACTTTATTTTGTCCAACAGGGACATCAATTCTTGCAGGTGCATTTGCAGCTGGTATATGTGATTTTGTCACTTTCATAGCATCATTAAATGCATCTGGCATTTGATTGGCAATGCCTTGAAGATGAACGATCATTTTCACTTCAATTTCACATTGAGTGCTACGTGGATCAAAATGAGACAAGGTGGGAACAACCCATGTCAGCTCTTTCCGTTCTTCTGGAACGGTATTTTCTCCCCCTAACAGTGGGAAGACTGTCTCATCAAAGTGACAATCAGCAAAACGAGCTGTAAACATATCACCTGTTAAGGGTTCCAAATATCTAATGATAGATGGTGAATCAAAACCCATATAAATTCCCAGTCTGCGCTGAGGTCCCATTTTAGTTCGCTGTGGTGGTGCAATAGGCACATAAACAGCACAACCAAAAACTCGTAAATGTGAAATGTTTGGCTGATGCCCAAGCACGAGTTGTATTGATGAGTATTGGTGGTTGGCTATAGGTCTCAATCGAACCAATGATGCAGCATGTAAAATTGCATGTCCTAATACAGAAACTGGCAATTTTGTTTTCATAAGCAGAGTGCGAGCTATTAACTGAAGCCGCTTGATCAATGCTTCTGCTAAACCATTTTGAGTATGGACATGAGGAACAGAGTGTTCAACATCAATGCCCAATGTCATGCAGTAATCATCAAAGGTTTGAGACGTAAATTCACCAGCGTTATCAAGTCTGATTGACTTAATGGGATAATCTGGGAACTGTGCTCGTAATTTAATTATCTGAGCAAGAAGTCTCGCAAAAGCTACATTCCTAGTAGACAAGAGACAAACATGTGACCATCGGGTAGATGCATCAACCAAAACCATAAAATATCGAAATGGTCCACAAGATGGTTGAATAGGCCCACAAATATCCCCTTGAATTCTTTGCAGAAATGATGGGGATTCTGCATCAACCTTTAGTTGTGATGGTCTAATTACCAACTTCCTTTGAGAACAAGCCTTGCAAGGGTTATCATTCGAGACAGCAATATGTCTGCTCAATAATGGATGTCCATTAGAGTTGGTAATGATTCTACGCATCATGGTAGATCCTGGGTGACCCAGACGATCATGCCAGAGCATGTAGACCTTTGAATCAATGAACTTCTGGTTCATGACAGTATGTGATTCAACTGTCTTTATGTATGTACAATACAATCCACTCGACAAACCACGCAACTTCTCCAATATACGCTTCTGGGTATCATTGGAGGTAATGCATAGATACTCCACATTTTCTGCATTTTCGTTGCAATGTGGTATCCATTTAAACGTATGTCTTTGAAACTCAACAGATTTCGAGTAGATCGAGTGGCGTACAACGCATTCTTTATGGACAATATTGTTCCATTTGGTAACATAATCTGGGCTTTCCCTGAGCCTTCAATCACATCTGAAGGGCCAGATATTGTTGTTACCCCTATTCTTGTGAGCATTAAGCTAGAGAAATACTTTCGATCTCGAAGTATTGTATGCGTGGTTGCGCTGTCTGTAATACAAATATCTCCACCATTGCTCTTGTTTTGAGAATGACCATAATTCTTATCCATGCTTTCTGAGTAAGGGAATCACAGTTAAAAGCATGTTATAATAGAAAATTCAACTGCCACTTTTATTAAATTTTTGAAATGCAAGTTTTTGAACTACAAGTTCAATACATCAAACATGAACTATTCAATCGGACCGGTAAACTTCATTCCCTCTTTCCATAATGAAGTCCGAGACATCTAGGTGGGTGGTGTCCAACTGCCCTGATAAGTCAGACACTGGATCAGGTATGTCCATTGGTTTAGCCTGGTCGAGAAAATTAGTCTCGACACCCTTCTCCTTGAGGGAGGCTTGATACAGATCCACCAGATGTTTTGGGGTACGACAAGTACGCACCTAATGCCCATTGCCACCACATCTATGGCATGCTCCTTCAGTGTTTCTGGGAGCATTGTTCATGTGAGCCTTGCCTCTGTGGCGATTCACATTTTTAAAGCTTGGGCCTGAATTATGCCTCGAAACTTGGTTGTGAAACTGACCACCATGGTTCTTGCCTTTCCTATTCCACCGACCTCGCTTATGACCACGTCCTCGTTTATGATTATCACCACCAGAGGATGTGGCGTTCATTTCGAGGGAAGCAGCATTCACTTCTGGGAATGGTGCAGATCCAGTGGGTCGAGAATGATGGTTTCTCATCAGTAGCTCATTATTCTGTTCAGCTACCAAGAGCACAGATCAGGGCCGACCCAGGCCCAGTGCAGGCAGGGCGACCGTCCAGGGCCCAAAATAATTGGGGGCACCAAAATTATTAGCGTTGTATATTTATATATATTTTCATAAGAGTATAAATTTATAAACTTTGGTTTAATGACAAAGAAATTTAACCAGAACTGGTGGTCTTGTTGTTTAAAATTAATGAGGATGTCTTGGGTTCAAAACACCATGTGTGCTTATTTACTTTTCAATTTTTACAAATTTCTTTTCAATTTTTGTTTGGTTGTTAATTTATTTTTAATTAGTAGCTAGTAGCTATGTGGGTTGTTATTTTTAAAACATTTGTTTCAATTCAAGTCTAATCTTCAACAAAGAGTAATGTGTTGACCAAATTTTTAGACCAAATTTACAAATCATATGACGTGTCATGAAAAAGTTTAATTTAGTACCAATTTATTACTTATATATATCAACTAAAGACTCAAAAACATCATTATTTTTTTAGTCCCATATTGACAAGGTTAGTAAATAAGAAAAAAACACATCACGATTCATACACAAACACTTTAAAAGTTCAGATGGAAAACAAAACTCATATCTATCTACTTGTAAACCCGAAGTTTTTTTTGTTTCCTTCTCACGATACAAAATAAATTAGTTTTTCCGTGTTTCTAAATTATTAAGCTTGAAGTGTTTTTCAAAGTATAATTTTATCAATATCGTACGTGTGAAAACAAATAATTTTCTTACATAAAATGAGGGCACATTTTGTGGCATCGTCCCGGGCCTAAAAAAACTCTAGACCGGCCCTGGCACAGATATCAGCTGATTGTACTCAGTGAAGTCTCGCGCTTTATACTGCTGCTGCAGGAGCACATTAGAGGCATGAAATGTGCTGAAAGTCTTTTCCAGCAAATTTTCCTCAGTGATAGTATCCCCACAGAGCTTCATCTGAGAGGTAATTCTAAACAACGCAGAATTGTACTCAGCCACGGATTTGAAATCCTGGATCCTCAGGTGAGTCCATTCATAGCGAGCTCTTGGAAGAATCACCGTTGTCTGGTGATTGTATCTGTTTCTCAAGACATTCCAGAGAGCTAACGGATCTTCAACCGTTAAGTACTCGCTCTTTAGCCCCTCATCAAGATGGCGGCGCATAAAGATCATAGCCTTTGCCCGATCTTGAGAGGTTGAGCTGTTCTCTTCCCTGATGGTATCTCCAAGATTCCCTGCTTCCAGATGGATCTTGGTATCCAGTACCCAGGTCAGGTAATTATTCCCCGGTAATGTCCAGGGCAGCATACTCAAGCTTTGCCAAGTTCGCCATTTTCTTTTCTGAAAGAAAATGAGATGTGTAAGAACTTGCAATAATATGTATTCCTGGAGGAATATAGTGTTAGAACTTCTGGTTCTTACAAATTTTTCATTTTGATCTTCAGGCCAAAATGATAAGCACTCGAAACTTCTGGCTCGAGATTTTCAAGGTGAATGAGGAGGGCGATTGTACTGCACCATTCTCATTGAAATAATATAACATAGAATGGGCGATTATTCCGCACCACTCAAGTAGCAGAAAATTTAAATACGCAGAGTAGGATGGGCGATTATACCGCTCCACCTAAAATTGCAGTAAAATTAAACAGCAAGCAAATTTAAATATGCAGGGTAGGCTGGGCGATTATACCGCTCCACCTAAAATTTGTAGTAAAATTAAATCTGCAGTCCAAGATAGGCGATGATACCGCACCATCTTGGATCACAGTAAGATTAAATTTGCAGTTCAAGATGGGCGATTGTACCGCACCATCTTGGATTGCAGCAAAATAAATAATGGGTTAGTAATCAATAACTAAATCAAACAAGAAATCAAAGATGTATGTAACCGTCAGGTTGAGAACTAGGAGCAGGCATGGAGCAAATAGTTCGTCGCGAGGGTATATCGCGCAGTTGAGGCAGAGGAAGAAGATGAACAGTAAAAACCTTAACGGAAACTTTTTTTTTTCTTTCTTTCGTTCGGCGAAGAAGAATGAGAGAATTATTTCTTTTAGTGAGGAGGAAAGAGAAATAGTTATATTTTAGAGACTCGTGCTGATAACGTGTTATAAAATGTAAAAGTTAGGGAGATAACCTTTACTAGTGAGGTGTGCGGAGCAGGTGTAAAATATTACACTGAAACTAGAGCACAAGGGAATGACAATTTAAGAGAGAGGAATAGATACGAATGTATTGCTTTTTCTATCTGTTTCTTCTTGTATACTTTCTGTCTCTGCACTTTTGATAACAATCGAATTGCTCTATTTATAGAGCAATCCCACACAAACAGATTTATTACACTTTGACATTTACATTGCCTGACTTTGAAAATGTGTTTCTTTTGTTTCCAAAGTCCATATCATCTGCATCAAAAGCATGGGCATTGAAATCTTTACCAAAGTTTACTGTGGGCATTCATTAACCCACAACGTTTTCAACAATATCTTTCAATTTCGTCAAGTCAAATGCAAGAAAAAGTGCACTCAAGCTCAAGTAGCATAGGATGATGTTTTTTCCCATCATATTTTGGAGTATTGGATACTCCAGCTTTTATAATTGTTAGATATTTGGTCAAAAATACAAAATCAAGAACAGATATAAAGTTAAGAGTAGGCATATCCTTCAGAGCATCATAGAATTTTTATATGATGAATAGATTGACATAAGATAAATACAATAACTTAAAGTTTAAAAGTACGTACGTCCCTCTATTTTCCATGTGACAACATGTCCCTTTACGCGTGCCGAATTTTCAAGCCTAGAACATGTACAAAACAAATCGTGTGATATAGAGCACATGTGGTCGTTGGGCTCCACACATGGAACAACCTGCCATGATTCCATAAAGAAACTTGAAGTTTCCACCATAAAACTAATTGACAATATGAGAAGTAACCTAATTACTTATAAGCACATACAAAAACTCTTATTTCTTTGGTAAGAGATTCATACTCTCCAAAAAAAATACACTTAAAAGGCTCAATGACCCATTACCTACCTCAACTATTGAGCCTAGATAGTTAAAATTATAAACCGCATGATTGAACTTAGTGGTAGACACTTACAAATCCGTAACACAATAAAAATTAGATTTTAACTTTAAATCGTCTACTATTTGAACAAATAAATTAAAGTGATTTAGGAAGTGCTATGGTTTATCAATTTTCATAGCTGAAGTGTCATCAGCTTACTGGCTTGCATTAGTGAAAGCAATATTAGAACCCCCACCACTTTAAATTGTTGTATTATTTTTGGTTGGGAAGGTGTCTTCAGTCAACAAATTAATGGAATTCATACTCGGCCATCTTGTTTAAAATGATGCATCTCTTTCGGGAAGAAAAAGGTTTCCAAATTAAAATTTTGAACTGAAAATAAAAGTTACTAATTTAGATGTATTCGCCGTGAAATTTGTGTTAGTTACATTAGGTTAGATAGACGTTAATGACGTAATATCATCATGAGCAGGTTATTCACATGTAAACATAAGCAGTGACAGATTTAGGGGTCTTATCCTATGGGTTCCAGGACCTAAAGAAGTTGGGAAGTTAATTGGTATAAGGTCACCGGAGGATTCTATATCCATTCAGTAAGAGACTTTAGAATGCTCACAAATTGTTCAATAAAATGCCTCTTACACAAAATTTGGCAGGCCTTAACAAGTGATGCACAACAGCCCTTCGGGCAAGACTCAGCCACACACCTTGGGACAAGAGTCGGCTACACACCCTGGGTCAAGGTTTGGCAGCACGCCTTGGCAAGTGATGCTCGACATCAAGCCTTGAAAGTTGTCGATAGAACTAGGAAGATAACGACATGCTCATCAAGTGCTCGACTAAATACTTCAATGTAAATATTTAAAAAAAAAAATTTGGGTAATGAAGTTTAAAGTCTTGAATATTTCATTTACACAAGACACGACGGTCCGTGTCGAAAATACTGTACTAGTTTCAGAACCACAAATTTCGAAAGCGCGTGCCCTAAATTAGATACGAAAATTTTGCACAAAGTGCTTAGAATATCTTAGACCTCTCCAACAACTGCCAATTTGTTTGCGTTGATTTACCTTCTAACAGTCTAAAAGCAACCATATAGTTCATAACTTAATGTACAAATTTTCGAAGCAAAATTAACATTTAACTCAGATTTCAATTCACCATCGGTCGATCCATACAAGAACAAACTTCCTTCTTATTTTTTTTCCTTTGGTATACAAAAGCAATTAACTTCCTTCCTTTAAAAAAAATTGGAAGTGGAAACACACACATATCACACTTGACAGAATAGAATTCACTCCGAACCTTAATCTTCGGAGCTTAGGAATCAACAAATCCAAACCATCTGTCGATCCATACAAGAACAAAAGTAGCCAACTTTTTCTTCTTCTTCATTGTTCAGAAAAAAACAAACTCCTTTTTTTCTCTTTAGTATACAAAAGCAATTAACTTCCTTTAAAAAAAAATTGGAAGTGGAAACACACACATATCACACTTACAGAATAGGATTCACTACGGATCTTAATGCTCGGAGCTTAGGAATCAACAAATCCAAATCATCCAAATTAAATCCATCGATTCCCACTAACTCATTCTGCTAGCCACTCCATAGAATTCAACAACTCCAATTTCGTTTCCAGATAAATCGAAAGGTGATCCAAAGCTCCGGACGGATCCCGATTCCACACTCAATGTCTTAAAAATCGATATTATCGGCGATATTTCGCCGATAATATCGTTTTTTTCACCTACCGATATTTTTTTAACTTAAATTATAATATCTTAAAAATATCGCGATAATATCGCTAATATCGATAATATCGCGATATTAGTGATATTAGAGATATTATCGCCGGGATTCGTGGATTCGTTGTCGTCGCCGCCGCCGGGAGGTGAGAAAGGGAGGAGGAAACCACAGGTGGTGATGGTGCTCGGCGGAGTTGCAGAGAAGAGATGGGGGGGGGAGAACCGGAGAAGGATCGAGTTCGAGAGACTGAGGGAGAAGAAGAAGGATGGAGAGACTGAGGGAGAAGGATGGACGGAGGAGAGACTGAGGGAGAAGGATCGAGTTTTCTTTTCGGTTTTCACAGAGAGACTCAGATTTCTAATTGTTTTCAGACATGAAAAGGCTGTTTTGAAACCGTGCATGGCAGGGATGTCTTCAAAACCGAGAGAAAAATCTGACCATCCCTTTCGAATCCTAAGGACATCCATGCCGGATACTTGCCACGTGTCCCCATGATGGTCTTTCCCATGCGGCTCTATGCAGGCGCTGGGCTCGAGGTGCAGCAGGGCATCCAATGTTTTCAAACACAGCTGCTAGGGTTTTGCAGCACATGTGCCGTGCACGTGGACTTGGTGTGGGCTTACCGTGTGGGTTATGTGAGAGGTCCTTTTCTTGGGCCTTTGCTTCAGTCAGTGTGTTCTCTTTCCCAGGTCCAAGTTGTCCAAGGACTGAAAAATCGATAATATCGGTGAAATATCGCCGATATTATCTGTGCGTGTGTGGTCTGTGCGTGTGTGTGTGTGTCCGAGAAAAAAAAAAACAAAACGTGTGTGTGTATGTTATCCGAGAGAAAAAAACAAAACATCCAAATAATTTTGACAACTTTTGGGGATTTTTCATTTGATGACTACTCTTCACAATACACTTACTCTACACATAGAGATAATGAAGATAGTGAAAATTTTGAACCTCATAGGAACTCTATGTGGTACTAAGTCACTCATGTATCTTACCATGCAATGTATAAAGTGTAAAATATTGTACTAATTCATTATATATAAATGATTTTGGTGTGTTTAAACTTCTTTCATTAATTACTACATATTTTCTACACTCACAATGTTTGCCAGCTCGCTATATAATCAACTTAAATCAGTTAAATCCATCATGCAATGCATTTCCTTCCAATTTTTTGTGATAAACTAATAGATAATTGACTAAATAAACATCCTGCAAAGTTTCAATAAAAATTTCCAAGTTTTTCTTACAATTTCCGTGGTTTTTATTCAATTTTTATCGATATCGATAATATCCCGATATTTCCTTCGATATTTCCGTATTTTTGAATTACCGATATTTCCGATATCATCGATATTTAATACCTTGTCCACACTTGACAACAACGGAAAATCACGGATATCCACCGCAGCATGCCACCATCCTCCTCGTCAAATGGCTGCGAGACCGTACAGTCGCTGGGCCCCACAACCCGGACCCACACAATTTAATCCCACAAGCATCTCCCTCTCCTTCTCTCTCTCCTTCTCTCTCTCTCCATCTTCCCAACACGACAAGAAGTCCACAAATTATATCGGCCTCAGAGACAGTTGAACTTTTGGGTTTTTGGGGTGGAGGAGAGCAATTGCGCCGCCGAGTCAGTTGAATTTTGCGTTTCGGATTGTATCGGAAAATGGCGTCTTGCGTATCGGACACGGCTCGGTCCCTCTCCTGCCGAGACCGACGCGCCGCCGCGCACCTCAAGCTAATCTCAATCGCCGCCATCTTCATCACCAGCGTCGTAGGCATATCGTCCCCCGTCCTCCTCTCCCGCTACTTCCAAGGCAAGCCCGCGTACGACAAAGCCACGCTCGTCATCAAGTGCTTCGCCGCCGGCGTCATCCTCTCCACCTCCCTCGTCCACGTCCTCCCCGACGCCTTCCTCGCCCTCTCCGACTGCCGCGTGTCATCCCACCACCCCTGGAAGGACTACCCCTTCTCGGGGCTCGTCACCATGATCGGCGCTTTAATCGCCCTCCTCGTGGACCTCACCGCCACCTCCCACATGGAGTCCCACTCCGCCGTCGGCGGCCACGGTCACGGCGGATACGAGGTGGTGCCTGTGGGGGGGCGGGAGGAATTGGTGGCGAAGAATAGCAATTTGAAGGGTAAGAGTAGCAAACTGTCGGTGGATGTGGAGGTGGCGGTGGGTGTGGAGAGCAATAGTGGTGGGGGTAGTGAGGAAATATTGATCCGGATGAAGCAGCGGCTGGTTTCGCAGGTGTTGGAAATCGGGATTATTTTCCACTCGGTGATAATTGGGGTGACGATGGGGATGTCTCAGAACCAGTGCACCATCCGGCCGTTGGTCGCTGCGCTGTCGTTTCATCAGATTTTCGAAGGGATGGGACTCGGAGGATGCATTGCTCAGGTAAATTTAATTAATTTAAATATCTTAATAATTTTATTTTTTACTTAATTAGTTGATGCATTGACCATTTGACCCTATCCTTTCTAATCAGAAAAATAAAAGGAATTTAGGAGATAAATAATGACGACTTAGATTTTGTTGTTTATTACATTTTCTATGTTTGCGGGCCTATGATTTACATTTGAGTTGTTGACTGATGACTGACTGTTACTACTCTGGCCCGTTATTAATTAAAAATTTAGTATACTCCGGTATGATTAAGTTTCGTGTAGAAGTGCTTTTAAAATAATTAAAAATATTTTTTGTAAAATTTATTTTGAATTCTAAAAGTACGTTAAGTGGTTTTTGGAAGAAGCATCAGATATATGTTTCTTGCATAAAGCAATTAAAGTAATTTTTAAGGATCTTTTTGGATTTTTATTACGAATGGATTTCTAAAACATTTTCACAAAAAAAACGATATCAGTCATCTCAAAGATACTTCTAAACGAGCCTAAAATTCAGATTGTTTTAAAAGTGATTTAAATACTGAAATAAGAATAAAGACATGGATCATAACGTATATGTATTTTTACTTTATTGACACAGGACACAACCGTGGGGTATACATGTACCATATAAGTCTTTCTCGTAAAGTAAAGATTGTAGAGTAGTTTAAAATAGAATACTATTATCTATATGTTGTGACAAATAAAGAAAGTGCTTTTGCATGTACCTAGCTTCTAACATATATGAGTTGGGAAAATTGCAGGCAGGATTTAAGTTTGGGACAACAGCCTACATGTGCTTCATGTTTGCAGTGACAACTCCAATGGGGATAGTATTGGGGATGATCTTATTCTTTGTGACAGGTTATAACGATAGTAACCCTAATGCCCTAATCTTGGAGGGTTTGTTGGGCTCCTTCTCCTCGGGCATACTTATTTACATGGCTCTGGTCGATCTCATTGCTCTCGATTTCTTCCACAACAAGATGATGAGCTCTAACTCATGGCTGCGGAAAACGTCGTTCATCGCTCTTGTTTTTGGCTCTACCTCTATGTCCATCCTTGCCCTTTGGGCATAGAATTTGCCCTAGTAGCACATTGTTGTAATCACATCTCCATTTGGATCTTTGTAAGAAGTAGAGGACCGAAATCGAAAATGTTAACATCAATTGGGCGATTGGGTTCTACCTCCATGAGTTATATAAGATGAATTCTACCCTAGAGGTTCCAAACACTAACAATATATATCGTTCTCGCATCAAATTGAAAGAAAAAAAGTAATTTTTATTTATCAACGAAAATGAGAATTTGAATTTGGATTTGTTAGTTCCAAATACATTTTGTTTTTCTTGTAATTAAACGCCAAACGTTTTTGAACAAAATGAAGACTGTATAGCACTATCACTACCAAAAATAGATTAGACTAACATGATGCGAAAGAAGGTACTTAATTACTGAGTTTACAATGAGACTTGTAACTCAGTGAATTAAGTCATTTATTTTTATGTTGAGCTCAATTTTTCGCTTGGACAAAAGAAATAAGAAATAGCCAACAAAAGTTGGCCCACGTTCTTTATCTTTACTTTACCATAAATCTAGTTTCTGCCTTCCATGTCATCTCTAACTACGCATACTAAAGTAAAAGTACGTGGAATGCAACCAAATGAAAAGTACATGGCCTCTGAGTCTTCAACATTATAGATTATGGAATTTTGAGAAACATAAAACAATTGGTCCCGTAGCTCAGTTGGTTAGAGCGTTGGTCTTATGAGCCGAAGGTCGCGGGTTCGAGCCCCGCCGGGACCAATCGTGCTTAATTATTTTAGTTAATTTTTTGAACTTTTTGGACCCTCCACATTTCTGAATTAAACTGAGCCCAAAAAGTGCCACTTTTGAAGTTCTAACTAACATTGAACTTGGCCCAACTACCAAATTAAATACATTTATGTTAGAAAGCTATTTTTTCCTCCAAACTCCAAATCCTCAGCGGCGAAGCCAAGATGTCGGGGGAGGGGCAAGATTTAAAGGATAAATGTGAAATTCTGTTCGAATTTTAATATTTCGTATTTTCGAGAAATTATTATTATTTTCGATAATTTTAGAATTTTAGTTTACTAGTTACAAAGTTCGATTGTTCGTCGTTAGTCATTAAATTTTTTAGACCTTTCGTGGTCATTCTTAATATTTTTCGATGGAGCTTGATCCCACGAATGCGTAGACGAAAATCGTACATGAAATAGAGTTGTAATGAAGGAGATAAGCGAGCAAAGACATGAGCAAATTGGTCTTTTGGACCTTCTATATATTATATAGTAGCTCCACCTGCGAGGTCGACCCGACGACTCGGTTCCCTGCAGATTTTTCATGTGCATTTTTCTGCGGATCCGATCTCGGCCACCACCCTCAGTCAACTCGACTCTTCTTAATCTCATGAACAAGAACCACTCAACCCTTGTCCCGTTTTACCACCGTTCACGGCGGGGAGAAGCTCGTCTTTTTTGGGCTCCCCGACGCCGAACATGCCATCTCCGTTCATTCAAGCATTTCGTCGAACACCTTTCGTGCATGTCTATAGTGACGGATTCCTCACTCTTCATGAGGATTCCGATGACCGGAGGCGCGGTCGCACCTCCTTGCGATGTTGTGGCTAAGCCACTACAAATCCTCTTTCTCATTTTTGGCTAAAGTAATAATCAATTCACAACGAAGTTCAAAGCATGGAAATAATATCATGTATCACGAAAGCGATCAATTTTTTGTGCCTAAATAACATTATTTAGTGCATAAAAATAAAAATAAAAAGAGCTTGAAGTGAAAGCACACAAAAGTTGCCGATATATCCACTCATCTATGACTGACGTAACACAAAAGTAGGACATGCAAGTAGTTCAATATTGAGAAGTTACACTAACACAAATGCTCACAACCACCTAACGCCCGAACTGACAGCCCATATTTATAATTAAACTAGCCTTTATCGCCAGAACTGGATACCTGACATGTCATTCTATTTCATGCAAGTTTTTATTATGTTTGGCAATTATTTTTAGATAACTGATAAAAAGTGCTTCCATCAAAAGTGCTTGTGACCATATTCTGCTACAAAAGTACTCTCGAACATGCTCGAAGAGTACTAAAACACACGGCCCTCGCCGTCACAACCCACACCAATACCTCCATTTAAACCCAAGAGAACCCACCAAAAGCTCGTGAAAATCTCCTTCACAATTTTAATGGCATCCGAAAACTCACAACTCTTTGAGCGGCATTTCAGTGATCTCAACCACTCCGACCTCCACACCTACAGCCAAGGCCACTTACTAGTCCTCTTCTTCTCTCTGATCTTCATCATCGCCACCATATTCTTCTATGCTCATTGGGCTTGTATCAAATGTCGTCTCTCAACAACCACCGCTAGGGCTACAAATATTGCATCTTTGCCACAAGTGCATCAGTCGCTAGGGCTCGATGCTGCAGCCATTGATAGCTTGCCGGTTATCTTGCATCGATCGGTGGTAATAGCTAACCCTAGTACTGTTCTTGATGTTGAAGCCATTGGTATCGAGTGTTGCATTTGTCTTGGAGTTTTTGAAGGAGAAGAGAAGGTTAAGGTGTTGCCAAAGTGCCAACATACATATCATTCTGAGTGTGTGGATAAGTGGCTGACCGTTCAGTCAAGCTGCCCGCTTTGTAGATTATCCCTCTGCGTCATCAACTCTCTTTAGTTAATATGACCTCCTTATCGAATTTTATCTCATAAATTTTCACCTATAAAAAGGACGATCTCAAGCCAACAAAGCTCATTTCTCCCCCTCCTCTCATACAAACCGTAGCACAAATCCCTACCCCATACTAGAAGCGCATAAGGCGAGTAGAAAAGGGAAAGATCGTTGCTAGTTCGTCGTTCAACTTTGATCATGTCAATGGCTTCTCAAAGTCAATACTTTATGTATGCATTTTACATATATTAGCTTATTATACGCAGTTTGACACACAAATATAAACTTATATGTTTATATTACGTAAATGTAACAGTAGAAATGACTACTTCGAAGAGAACGATGAAAGTAATTTTCTCCGAGTATCCTTTCAAAATCTGAAAAGGAGTCGAAATAGAGGTTCACTTGCCCAAGGCCCAATTTGGCTACTAAACAAAGGCCATACTTCTGAGAATCCAAGTCCTTACCATGCCTCTCGGCTCTTGTCTATTCAGATTTTCCAAGATGTGATCTTATCACTCATCTTTACGCTTTACAGTATGTATAAATCTTATTCAAATCGTTCTCTTCGTAATTTAGATAAACTTAGTACTAATTGTCTTATTGTTTATAAGGAAAGAAAAAAAAGCTTAATTGAGTTTGTAATCTTTGTCAGAAAGGAGTCTTTGATTGTATATGAAGTTATAATCAAATCCGTTGGCAGTGGCGTGTACACAAAAATGAGAACTTTTTAGGTCCATTTGTTCAACCACCAACAATATTTATATTGTCCTAATTTAACCATTTTATCGTTCTGAGCTGAATAAAGTAGCTTACTGTAATTGATGGCTAAACTTGGGGTCTTGGTTCTTTCTATCCGCCTCGTGTGGGTTTAGAGAGGAAGGCCACTACTATTGTAGCCTAACGACCAAGTGTTATGTTTAGTTCGACTCACCTAATTTATTATCATCCTTTCAAAAAATTTTAAAACGTTTCATTCAATTATTAATTTAACGATATCTCTTTTTTAAACGTTAAAAATTATGGAATAAAATACATGATTGATCCAAAAATCAAGGACAATGTACAAAAATTAATGCAGTTGGACCCGAAATCCAGGCAAAGATATGTATTAAATGTAAGAGCATAGAGCATACAGTGAGCCACCATCACAATTTTACAAGAGTTTGTTCTTGACTATTCTTCCTTCACACATATATGCGAAAACAATGGTCCAAAACATTGACCAGAAATCATGGACGAACGACTTGACAGCACCTCTCTTGTCTCCGTCACGCACAGGGCCTCTCCAGTCTCCAGTCAAAGACATGAGTCACTCTACATTGCCCGTCTACTATCGGTAGTAGTACCTACAAACTAGTTCCAAATCTTAGGGCTCCAATCCAAATTTTGTTTAATTTGGATTACATGTTTGAAACACGGTACATTTTTTTGTGTGTTCTGAAGTAAGCGGTACTTTTAACTTTAAAAATAAAAAAAATAAAAAAAAAATTTAACAGTTAAAACACGCATACTTAATAGTTCGAATCATCCAAAAATTTCTGTTGAAACACTATAAGTTTAATTTGGCTTTGTTCAAACTCACAACTCCATGACTCTAGTTTACCATCATCTCTTTTTTTGTCAAAAAGTTTAACATCATCTCATGATTCCAATGTTTAGATTTATTTTTATTACAGATGAAGAGAATCGAACTCTGAACCTATTCTAATTCCAACTTATTTTCTTAACGTAATTGTGATTTAATATAAACCCATAAACTTACCAATAACTGCCTTTTGGCTAACCTAGCCTCTTTCAGCTTGATCTTAGGCCTTGACTCACTCTCTGTGGCGGAACATCACATAGAAGTATTTGGGTTTTGGGAAATTGGAATCTCACCAATATTTACGTTACTTAAGCTGACATATTCTATTAAGTTCACCGCTGCTCGCTGGTGCTTACCTCTAGGTGGAACACTTTCCTACCAATACATTTTAACATCCTACTGCTTTAGCAAATCGTTCAAAATACTCCAAATCTTTGAGTATAGTGTAGGCTGTAATACCACTGAATGTGTAGAAGCCGATGTGCGTTCTGTTGCGTATTTGTGCACCCAAACACCAAAGATGTTCGGACAAGCAAAAATAACACGTAGTCTGGATGTCTGTTCTAAAGTTTTTCCCCTAGTTTAACCGCTAACGACATCAAACTAGTACGAAATTTTACCACGTTACTCTTTTTATTTTTTTGTGTGCTAATTGATGACTCCTTACAAATACAAAATGGATTACAAA
Organism: Cotoneaster glaucophyllus; assembly: GCA_036320875.1. Taxonomy (NCBI): domain Eukaryota; kingdom Viridiplantae; phylum Streptophyta; class Magnoliopsida; order Rosales; family Rosaceae; genus Cotoneaster; species Cotoneaster glaucophyllus. The sequence goes on from CM070061.1 coordinate 4,876,265, forward strand.
CATGAGACTAATCTAAGCTTAAAGTTTTCCAATGGTCTCCTTTTCACTGCAGAATTGTGCCCGAAAACTGCAAATTGGCATCCTTGTTTTGTTACCCCACTCAACTACACACTATTTGTATATGTCACATCCAAAGTCTTTGATCCATGCCTTTTCATATCAAAACCGACCCAAATTTTTTAGCAAAAGTCGCATCAGAAAAATAATAACAACCAGAGAGGTATGAACAACTCACTCAATAACTCACTTTCACAAAAGGCATTTCTGATACGCACCAAAAATAAAACACTAAAGATTCGATGTATTACTTGCAAGAAATCTATACAAATTTGGTTTACAACCAAACCCCAGAACCCCAGTTCTCTCTAATCTCTGATTCTCGATGAGAACTTTCACGCAACGGGAATGACATTGTGACATTATCATAAGCCAATCACGCATTGTCATATTAAAAAAAGTTAAACACAAGACAGTTTCTCACGCATCTGTTTGATAACTCCCATTTGTAGTTGGGAAAACCTTGCCATTTTCCGGCCTATTTCTGCTCAGCATTCTCTTCAATGAATACCCCACCATTAATGGCGATGACGACGAGGACGACGAAGACGATGAAGGTGTCGATTCGGTTTCAGTACCCATCGCTCCAACATGAACAATATCACAATTTGAAACATACCCAGAATCCAAAACATCAATCACAACCAGTTCCTCTTCACCGGAAACCCGTTCCGCCTTCCTATCAACCACTATCGGAGCTCTACAAATTGGGCAGTTCGTGTGAGAACCCAGCCACATATCGATACACTCGACATGGAAACAGTGACCACATTTCGGCAAACTCCTTCCCACGTCGTTGTCCTCGTACAGGCTCAAACAAATTACACACTCCATCTCCAAAACCCCATTTTTGTAATTTTCCTCCTCCACCGTCTCCTCCAGCTCCTCTGTTTTGTACACGAATAGAGGAATGGCGGATATGGTTTTCGAGTCTAGGCCCTTGGATGAAGCAGAGCTCGAAAGATTGCTAATGGTGGCCGAGTTTGCGTCCAATGAGAAGGTGTGGAAGTTCTGGAAGCGGTTCGGGCCGAGGACATGAGATACGGTGACGGAGCTGCCCCGGCGGCGGCGGTGGGCTTGAGCTAAGAACCACTTGGCGTAGATGTGGAGGATGAGGACGAAGAGAATGACGAGAAGAAGAGAGACCACGGCGGCGAGCATGACATTGCCGTCGTATGAGAAGATGGTGTCGACGAGTTGTCGGAGGGGGTTGGTGGTGGAATTATTGGGACTGAACATGATTTTGGATTGGAGACTAAGCTGAGAGAGTGTAAGTATCTGAAGGGACTGGTGGGTGAGAAGGGAAAACGGTAAAGGTAGATATAGTGGGTCATATGATTGAGTCAGTGAAGAAATGAACGAAAGTACCACTAATTACCCACAAAATATGAATAATGCTATACTGCTATATTTTAATCGTGAAAGATGTGTAATATCAAGTACAATTATCTGCGTATTTATGAATGAGTGTCAGTTGTTAATGCATGTAAGTGAGAGTTACAAAAATCAATATAAAACGGTATATTCAAATTTGAGCTCACTATTAACCATGTCCGTAGTCAATAGATAAGATGTTAATATAAGTCTTGTGCATTATTGGGTTAGCAAATTTTTTATGAGTAATGCTATACTTGTCAAATTTTATGTGTTGATATTTGACTTAGTAATATTATAGTTGATGCAATTGAGTCTCATAATGCATCAACGATTGACAATTGCTCACGAACACATGTGAATGATATCGTCGTCAGCACAACCTAAGCTCGTTGTGAAATCACTATCAGTTACATCCAAATGAGCAAGTTTAAGCGAATAAATTTAACAAGGCTAATAATGAAACAAAACTTATAAAATACACCCAAAAATGACTTGATTTTGGTTGTCCTTTTGTTTCTATATTTCCGTGAAGACGAGTGAGAAGGCGTTGACGTGAAGACGAAGAAAAAGGGTTCTCCCTTGTTTTAAGGGGATTAAAATGGTGGGTTTGGGGACCCTGGGTTGCCCTACTCCTACATTTGCGTGTAATGGTTGGCAAAAGTCTTAGAGTTTTCAAGTAGATTAATGCCTAATATGAAATTGCGGTTTGAAGTCAAAGGAAGATCCCTATACCCTATATCCAAGGCAAGAGAAATGGGAAAGGGAACGGACTAAAAGATTTTTCAATGTGTTCAGAATACTGATACATATTTTATATATCCTTATACAAGTGAAGAATATTTAAAAAGAAACTTTTCTCGACTTATACAATAATATATGATGTATGTGTCTATGTTACGAAGACATTAAAAAATCTCTCAATGGGAAGTGGGAGTCGATGCACGGTAGACTCGTGAAGGCGACGGCAGCGGAGGTGGGAGAGAGGATTGGTGGTGGGGGATTCATGTGCTATTTCTTTAATGGAGGTGGTGGAATCCCGAGACCCTTGAGATTTATCGAATCAATCAACCACATTTCTTTCATTTGTTTCATTTGATTTTGTGGTTTCATGTTTTATTCTTCCTACAATAATGCACTAAAGAGGGAACGGGACTTGGCTGCTCAAAGTTCAGCTTTAGTTTCTGCTGCTGTTCAATCACAGTTGGACACGTGTCTAAGTAATTTATTTTTTAATCACAACTCGAACACGTGTACCATTGTAATTGATCATCGGCAAAGAATCTTTCAGCAGCCAAGTTCTATCCCAAAAGAGGACTGCTTTATGAGAGTCTCTTACTCTCGTGTTGTGCATGCCGGCTGTTTCAATTGTTAATGTATGTGAAATTTACATATGTACTATTAATAAGTGTTTACGGTTGTTAATGTGTGTTGTATGCAGACATTGTTCATGATTACTATTTGCAGGCGGATTTACTATTGCAGTACTGTCACTAGAGCGCTTTAACAACACATACGTTAATTGACTAGAAATTTGAGTTTTTAACTCTATCGAAATGTTGTCTTGCTATCTCAACATAAGATGCTTAATTATATTGTTTGATCAAGTTGACTGTTACTTGAATTTCGTACATGGTTACATTGGATCGACAATTTAACAAATATATGTTAGTAAAATAACATTACTATTATAATTTATATCACGTTTATTTACTTGTTTATATTAACATAAGTTATTGTAACTATTTTGATTCAGGAATTTTTTGCGTTTATTAACACATACAAGATAAAGAAGTATGTGGACAACACCACAACGATCCATAATATAATTAATACCTGATAATAAAAAAATTATGACATGTTTATTTACGTATAATATGTTTACTAACATATATGAAATACAAAAAAGTACGAATTCCACATTGAATTTTATATTCGAATACTTAAAAAATCAGAAATCAAATTAACTAGATACACATTCCTTCTTTTCCTTTCTAATCCATGAATTTCTCCATTTCAAGGTTATTAAATATAACTTTGGACTTGCAAGTAGACTCAATTATGTTATTAAGTTCATAACTTTCATGTTCCCAGCAAATGTGCCATTAACAGATTCAACATCCAAACTCAACACAGATTCCCTCCTTTTCTTCTTCTTTCATACTTCTTGAAAACCTAACGAAAAGAATTTGACAGATCAAATCAACCTAATAACCTCAGGATAATCTCTTCCCAATAATCTTTTTTCTTGGGGTGTTTTTGTTCATGGCAGAAGTCTGAGAAGGAGTGAAGAGAGAGGGGACCCAATTGTGGGAAGAATCTTTTCCAGGGGTGAATTCACAATTCAGGGTTCCCATGTGACACCAACCAGACCTTCTGTTCCCTTCCAGCAAGTACTGGTGGATCTTTAATACCTTCTTCTTCCTTTTCTTGCTGCATATGTTTTAGGGTTGGCTGGTGAATTTTACGGTTTTACCCTTCAGATGTAGGTGTAGGCTCTGTGGATGGTGACGCCTTTTGAGTCTTTGACCCATGCACGCACACTTGGCCTTGTTTCATCATCACATTGTTCGCATAGAGCCGGACCCCCCATTGCAAGATTCCGGGTGTCAAATAAGCTGCCTCAAAGGTCAAGATCTTTCCAGGAATCAAGACAGACGGCGATTGCAGAACCAATGATTCTTTTTTCTACTGGACTAGTGTGCCTAGAGACAATAGAGAAATTGCACCAAATAGCACTTCCACACTACATGTTTGCACTACTTAAATGAGACAATACGATGCTAAGAAGATCAGATACTTTAAGAGCTTGTTTTGTATCCTATTTGAAATTTTTTATAATTTCTTAAAGGGTTTATATCACAAATAATCCCTGAAATTGATCTCATCAATCATGATGGTCCTTGAAATTGAAAATCGATCAATGTAGCCCCTGAATTTTAACTCGCGAATCAATCTGGTCATTCTGTTAGTGTTCCGTCCAAATTAACTTTAAAAAAAAGTTAGAGAACCAAATTTTCATGGTAAAATGATAAAAAATAACCCTGTTACTTATAATTTTACTTACTACCTCTCTTTTCTTTTTTCCATCTTCACTTCTCTCCATTTTTTCATAGATTTGGTGCTAAAACTAAAATAAAAACAAAAAAAAAGTGGTTCTCTAACCTTTTTTTGGTTATTTTACCATGAAAAATTGGTTTTCTAACCCTTTTTAGTGTTAATTTGGACGGAACACTAACAGAAGGACCACATTGATTCGCGAGTTAAAATTCAGGGACTACATTGATCGATTTTCAATTTCAGGGACCATCATGATTGCTGGGGTCAATTTCAGGACCATTTGTGATATAAACCCTTTCTTAAAACATTTCTTAAGAATTTTTCTTGAAAACAATTTTCTTTGAGACTCAAAAACTTGTTTGGTATGCGATTTAAAAATTTTAAATCTTACAACTTAAACTGGACAAAGAAATCCAAAAAGAGGGGGTCGAGAGAGAAAGAGGAGAGAGAAAAAAGAAAATAAGAGATGACTGGAGGAAAGAGAAAGAAGTAAGAGGATCGGAGGAGATAAAGAGGAAGAGGAATGCGAAAAAGAACTGAGAGAATGAAGAGAGCGGATTGGAGAATAGACGAAAAAGATAAAAATAAAAAATAAAAAAATAAAAAAAGAGGAGAGGAGGAAGAAAAGAGAGAGATTTGGAGTGAGAGGGGAGGAGGGAGAGAAAAGAATGGAGTGAGTTTAAGTTTAAAAACTCTAAAAACACTTTTTTTTTGTTTTTTAGATAATAGACTATATTTTTGAGTTAGTCTTGAATTCAGTTTTTGAAAATAGTCATACCAAACAAGTTTTTAAGGCCTAAAACTTGAAAATTGTTTTTGAGTTTAAAAAGTTGAATTCAAGCAGAGTACCAAACAGACTCTAAATTTTTTAACCGTGATTTTTTTATTGAAAAACACAAATACCAAGACTGATAAACCCACAATATCTAATCTTATACTCCGGATACCATAGATTTGTGCACTTTTTTTTTAATGAAAGGATGATAATGGCACATAACCCGCATAAGGCGGTTAAAAGAACCAAAATTCTGAGATTACCCGTCAACTACAAAGTAAGCTACCTCCTTCCCGTTTATAGTGATTAGAAAAGGCTAACTCCTCGATCAAACGTTCCCCGTCCCCAACATTTGATACCGCGTAAGTATTATCTCCTCAATTTGATTTGTGGAAGTGCTATTTGATATCATTCTCCAAAATACAAGGCTAACGTATGTTTTTGGTCCTTGTAGATGATGTTCCACTTTGGTTCTGGTAAATTATTGTCATTTAACCCCTGTTGTTTTGCCACTTTTCGACGTATTTAGAATTAAATCATTGCTCTTGAATTGCAACAATCAATAAACTACGACTGCTAAACCGCAACAATTCAAACTATACGAACTAAAGTGAAACTTTGCTTAAACTGCAAAGATTTTTTGGGTAACTAAACTTCGCTTAAATAGTTTGGATAACTTATTATTGTAGATAGATACAGTTGAGACATTTCTGCTAAAACTTCGTTGTGTTAACGAATGGAGATTTGGCAAAAATAATTTACACGCACACTTGGCCTTGTTTCATCATCGTATTGTTCGCATAGAGCAATTGTTCGCATAGAGCAGGACCCCCCCACATTGCAAAATTCTGGGAGTCAAATAAGCTGCCTGAAAGGTCAAGATCTTTCCAGGAATCAGAGACAGACGGCGATTGCAGAACCAATGGACCTTTTGCTACCGGACTAGTGATCCTAGAGAAATTAAAATAAAGGGAAACTGCACCAAATAGCACTTCTACTATACATGTTTGCACTACTTAAATGAGACTTTTTATTTATTTTTTGTTATTTTTTTAACAAACTGTATTATCTACATTAAAACAGAGGGGTTAGCTTAGCTCGTAATGGACTAGCAATAATGTGGTTCAAATTTGCCTTTGACGATAATCAAACATAAGACCTTCTACGTACAAGTAAAAAGAATATCACTAGACTGTAGCACTAAGTAACTACTTAAATGAGACTTTAATCACTTTAAATTTTCTTAACCGTTAATTTTTAGTAAAAAATACCATAAGCAAGATTAATAAACCCACAATATCTAATACTCCAGATACCATAGATTTGTGCACTTATTTTTAATGAAAGGATGGTAACAAATTAGGCGAACCGAAATACACATTAAGCTTAATCGTCGGACTACAATAGATTAGAAACAAGACCCTGAGAACCAAGACTCAGAGATTACCCATCAACTACAAAGTAAGCTACTTCCTTCCCGCCTAGAGCTATTGGAAAAAGCTAACTCTCCGATAAAATGAGTCCCCCCGTCCCCCTCTAGTTTACCGATTGTTGTTGCCATAAAACTATATGAACTATAAGTGAAACTTCGCTTAAACTGCACAGATTTTTTGGGTACTTCGCTAAATAGTTGGGATACTTATTATTGTAGATAGATACAGTTGAGACATTTCTGCTAATACTTCGTTGTGTAACACAACTTGTGTTCACGAATGGAGACTTGGCAAAAACAATTTAACGAAAACAGAAACTTTCCGGAACCTTTTAAGTTACCAACAAAAGCTTCGGGTAGCAAAATGTTCAATCCATGAGCTTGTATCGTTTCTCCTGTACACCTGTAACTCCCATTTGAATCTCTATGATGGTGTGAAGTGGCATCTGAAATCGAAAAAAATGGCTGTCAGAATGAGCTTCATGAGATCGGTTCAAGCAACCCGCTAAAGTTATGAACCAGGAAAGACCTACTTCTGGGGCTCGTATGGTGTATCAAATAACTCATAAAATTCAAGGTACGTCGAAGGTAAAGGTGGTTGATTTTTATTTTGAGAGGATTAGAAAGGGATTAGACATGAAAGTAATTTATCCAAGCATAACTTGAGCATAAAAGGGTAAAGGGTATTCGGCTTTTTCTTTTCAAGCCGATTTTAACCATGAGTAAGTAACCCGGGATATGGAACTTGCAAAAATCCATCATAGATTATTCTGAGATTTGGGCTGGTTTGGAATTGCTAAAATTATTTTAGAAGCAGCTTTTTAAAAAAGCTGGGGCTAAAATTGTGTTTGGTAAATGCAAAAAAAAAAGTGCCTTTTTCTCAAAATCATGGGTTAAAAACAGCAGAAAGCAGAAGCAGTTAAACTGCTTCTGAAAACATCACTTTTTTTTTTTTTTCACAGCACATCAACCCCAAAAAAATGTTCAGGGAAGCAGGCACTTGAATACAAGAAATGCACGAAACAGAATCAATTAGTAATTTTCATCAATTACCTCAATGTGTGGAATCTCTTTCAGAGGCCTATCAGCAAAGTAAGCATATAACGCTCTCAAAACAGCCTACCAAAAAAAAGCAATAAACAAGCATTTAATTATTACGACCACAACAACGAAAGAAGAAAGGGAAGAAGGCGATGATTAAGCATATATTAATGCGACGTGCATCACCAACCTGGTGAGATATAACCACAACAGGTGCACGTTGTCGTTCGAGTTCAATGATCACTGGCTCTAGCCTGCATTTGCGGTGGAAGTTAAATTCTACCGAACAGGTTGGCTTACAAGAACTCATCGTATATTGCAAACTGTAAACTACAAACCTTTGGATAACATCTAAATAAGATTCTCCACGAGGATACCGATACCTCAGTTTGTCTTTATTACGTGCTCTGCAATCAAACATATATTAGCAAACAACAAAGACGTCTAACTTAGAGAATACTGTTAACATGCTCATACTCGTTCGGCATGTTTTTCTGTATCTCTTCATACGTCATTCCATCGCAGGCTCCAGCATTTATCTCATCCAGTGCACGCCATTGTATCTAGCAAAATTGTAAACAACCATAAACCAAGCATGCTTAATAATGTTTAAATTTCTGGGACTGTCAGTTATATTAAATGTATAGAACTTGAGAGGCTAAAGAAGTTTATGACATTCTAAAAGATGCACACTAACCTTGGGAAATCCTACAATGGGACTTGCTGTCAAAATTGTTCGCTGCAGCGTGCTAGTCCAAATCTGAACACATGAAGAAAAGTAATATTATTCATTATAAACACGTATTATAACATTCATTCAAGGGACAGTGAAAGAAAAATTTGAAAACAAGCGAACAAAAAATCGAAATGCTAAACTTTCAAATAACAAAAATTAAGAATGATGTCAGGGACATGGCTGCACCCCTTACAAATGCTACATACCATGACGAAAAGAACCCAGACATTAACATATGTTGGACTAGTAAGATAATTAGGACACATAACACATTTGTTTTGCATTTAAATCCTGGTTGCATTTCCACTTTTGTTCATCTATTCAACAATGAAAACCCTATCCATGAAAAATGCAACAGTCAATCCTCAATTACGTTGGTACGATTCAGAAGCATTTTCTTTCTAGATTCTTAAAACAATAGTTAGCAACTGTACATTCAAAAGCATATTATATAGTTTTCCAATGTTAAACAGCTGATATTATATATCCTCAAGTTTACATTTAGCTTTATCCGTCACACCACCCATGGTCAAAGCAAATGATTTTAGTAAGAGATAGATGTAGACTTTTTTCCAGATCAACAGAGATATATGCAGACTACATGAGAAATAAGGATCAAACCACAGCAAGCATTTACTTCATATGGAAAGCTACAAAATTAAAACTGAATATTAGATATTGCTGAAGCTTACAGAAGCAGCACGTTCTGATTTCAGTCGCTTTTCAACAAAGTTAGCAAGTTTCTTTGCATAAATTTCTCCTGTATCACTGTTGAAACAAGTGGAATATCATTTGGTAAGGCACAACCCAGCACTACCATCAAAAATCAAAATTTATGTGGAATTTAAAAAGCTTTATGAAGAGGGTTGAAAAAAATCTTAAGGAACAGGTCTTACAATGAGGCAAAACCAAATTGTATAATAGACTGAAAGAAGCCATGGTGGGAGCAATGCCATCATATGTTAGCAAATAGAAACATGAATGAAGAGTTATAAAACGAGATTAATAGAATTGAGGATCACATAAGTTTGAGCGGTTACTATATGAAATGCATATTTTAACATGAGTAAACCAGTATTATTATATCAAGATAATCAACAGCAAAGGCAAACCTCAAAGGATTGTCTCCTCCAATTCTGCCTCTAACATTATCCATACTCTCTCCATGCCTAGTAAGTAATATTGGGCGGGGCGTGAGGTGTGTATTCACCTACAACAGTGTACCAGAAATATATGAATACCTTACCAAAGTATGAAGAGACAAAGTGACAAAGGAGCAAAAAACAGGCAGTGGGGGTGGCGAGGGGGTTTGGGGCTTGGGGATAATCAACTAATCTCGGTTCTTTATATGGAAATTCTACTGTACAATTTAAAAGAGGAACCTTTTACTAAGCTATATTCTTCAAGGAATAACATACCAGGAAGAAAACAATTCGTCCAGGAAGATAGCCACTGATGTTGTTCACCTGAACCAAACAGAAAGCTTCTGAGTGGATATGAATCAAAAGTCAAAGCTACACGCGCATAAAAATCTAGGCCAAGGATGTTAAAGGGGGGAAGAACTTAGTGGCATTAAATTGAATTTACATATATGTAGGAGGTTCAACAATAACATGCTTAATAATTTCAGAAGATGTAGAAAGATCGAAATCCATTAGTTATATCCTCTGGAACAAACAAAACACATGATATCCTAAGTGATGTTTCTGATAAAGTTACCGCAGTTCACTACTCTCCAAAGAGAATGATACAAAAATGATTTGACCTTACTTGTATTTGGCCTCCATGTCCACTGACCATATCAATCATTTTGATGTACGACCCTTCCTCTACTGGCTCATAAACCTAGCAGTGGCAGCATAAAAGTAAATCTAAATATGATTAACAAGAATAGTTAAAGACCAAACTTCACCAAACAATTAATAGTATATGTCTTAGGGGAGTACTTTTTCATAATAAGCCAGTCGACTTTTGAAGTCCTGTAATCCAGCCTCAAAATCTGTCCTGCAGAGGGACAACAGTTAATGTACCGCATAATCAATCAAGATATGGAACTAATGGTCCAGGTCTAAACATACTGTTCTGCATAATCGGGACTTTGCTGAATTTTAAGACGTATATTTCTTTCTATAATGCGTTCATCGTTGCATAACGTTTCCAGAAAAATAATCTGCAAAGAAATACATAAACATGAATAGAAAAAACCAAGTACGATAAAGGCTTAAGACCAAGTTTTTACAATGTCTGTTGGGAACTGTCACTCCGTTCAATACTCATAGTACCTTGCACTTTCCTTCAGCCAATTTCATGAGCATATTTCTCCGTTTCCTTGAACTGTTTGTGGCATCAAATATTCCTACCTATAATCCAGTTGGATATGTTAAAAAGAAAAGATTAATCAGAAGCCACTAGAGATCAAAATCACTCACGTAGAAGGACTTACTTGGCCACCTTCTTGCATCCAAGAAACCATGTCATCGAATGCCAGGGCTGCTACCTAGTAGCACGTGATATATTAAAACTATGTACAAAGAAAAAGGTCAATATTGTGTTAACTTAGCCATTTGCCTCATGAAATCCAATTTACTATAAATAGTACTACTCTCAAGCACAGATATTCTGCAGAGTTATAAGCACCTATAGACCGTCATACACTAATGCCTGACTGACATAGGCTAAAAGTGCTCACCCTCAAAGTGTTTTCACTTCATTAGGTTCGTTTTCTCTTTTGTGTTTCTTATAAGACCTTATCTCTTTCACTTGAGAAACATCCGTTCAAGATGAATCTTTTCTAAACAGGAGAATACCTCATCTATTTCACTTGAGAAACATCCGTTCAAGATGGGTCTTTTCTAAACTGGAGAATCTATCATGATTTATCTAGTCTAAAAGAAAGTAAATCCAAGGACATTCACCTCATTACGTGCCTCCATGCCTTCAGGGTTGTCAGGTCGGAAAAAATCAGCAGTCTGCATGCATAAAATATGGTGAAATTTTGTAGGGCACCAAGAACTATTAGATTAAATAATCTAAACAGTGTTTAAATTTATATCCATGGTCCATACCCACATCTTCACTATTGTAGAACCATGTCAATTTTCTTTTGACACAGGAATACGACATGACATGTTTGCAAAAGTTTAAACTAAGATTCTAGTGATGAAAAAGTTAGGCACAGAGACGAATGGATTGCATTTTGTAGGATCACTCATCAGTCAACAGATAACCAGTTAACCACTAAGGACTTCTAAAAACTCTGCCAATTAATCAACCAAACCAAACTTCAACTTCCTACAATTTTACCTGATTAGCTCCATGCTTAAGA